>OY747723.1:12361250-14770000 GCA_963556495.2 Valencia hispanica
AATTCAATTCAGTTTATTTATATAGCGCCAATTCACAACAGATGTCATCTCAAAGCACTTAACAAGAAGACATTTCAATACATTTATACAAACATTCCAATCAGTTAAAAAGTTTCCTATTTACAGAATCCCAGCAGATTGCGTCTGTCATTAGCGTGAGGTTGGGCAGACTTTTCAACCACAGCAATCCTTCAGCAATCCCTCATACTGAGCAAGCATGTAGCGACGGTGGAGAGGAAAAACTCCTCTTTAACAGGAAGAAACCTCCAACAGAACCAGGCTCAGTAGGAGCGGCCGTCTGCCACGACCGTCTGTTCGAGAAGACAGAGCAGAGACACAGAAAGAACAAAAGAACCGATGTAGGAGTACCTTTGTTTGCTAAAGAAAGTAAAAAGTTGATGACAGGAGAGGGAGAGTGATCGATTACTGGGAGTATAATCCCAGTTGATGCCCCCCTCCAACAAGGCATCACAGCTGAGCAGGATGCCAGAACAGGTATAGGTTCCATGGAGAGAAAAACACTGAGAAAAAAACAGGTTAACAGTCGAAATAATAATAAATAAATAATGCAATTGGAGATTAGTAGAAGAAAAAAGTAGCAGAGTGGAAAAAAAGTGTTCAGTCTGTCCTAAAGCAGCCTAAAACAGCAGAACCACAGAGATAGCTCAGGATAACCCAGAATGAGACATGAGAGAGTTGGAGCCAGAGACAACTATCTGGCCTGCATTCTCCCCAAACTGACTTAGGCTGTTGGCTATTACCCCTCCCCCACTGCACCACCCATCCTACGACTAGCTAAGACCATTCTGTGTTTAACAGAAGCATCATCAAAAAGGAAAGTTTTAAGCCTTGTCTTAAAAGTAGAGTGTCTGCCTCACAGACTAAAACTGTGAGCTGGTTCTACAGGAGAGGAGCCTGATAACTAAAAGTGCTAAATAAATAAAGTATTATTCTAATCAAATCAAATCAAACTTTATTTATAAAGTGCTTTTCAAACCAAAACAAAGCTTCTCAAAGTGCTTTACAGATTAAAAATGACCCACAACCCCCCCTTCCCAAAACCCAAAAGTAAAAAAAACATCACCACAGCTATACCCCCCCCATGCATAAAAGCAACAATAAACAACAATTAACAAAAGCAGAACGGGCTGAGTACAGATGAACCAGGAAACGTCATCATGGCAGCCATCTACATCGGCAGCAGCAGGTCAACAGCAGCAGCCAAGGCACTGACCCAGGGAGCCCAGAGGAGGGAGGGCTGGTACCCCCACCTCCACCCAAGCACCACCTGGAGAGCACCAAGACAGCCACAGCCGACCACCGCCCCCGAGGCAGAGGGCTCCCACAGAGGAAACACTGGAAGGAAAACTAAAATAAGTTAAAATATTAAAATTAAAACAATTATAAGATATGTTCAAATAAAAATGGAAAGCAGATAAACAATAATTGATAAATAGCCAGCTAAAAGCTAAACTAAAAAGAATTCAATCAAATAAAACATGCAGAGTAATTAAACAGATTTAATAAATAATAATCAGTTAAAAGCTATGTTAAAAAGGTGAGTCTTGAGCCTGCCCTTAAAAACATGAACGTTCTCTGCGGCCCTGAGGTCCTCTGGCAGCCTGTTCCAGAGGTGAGGGCCATAATAACAGAAAGACTCCTCACCATGAGTGTGTGTCCTGACTTTTGGGGTGACAAGGAGACGGCTGCCAGAGGAGCGCAGAGACCACGAAGGTTCATACGGTAAAAGCAGCTCTGAGAGATAAGGAGGCCCAAGACCATTAAGACACTTAAAAATTATTAAAAGAATCATAAAATCGATCCTAAAACATACGGGGAGCCAATGCAGTGATTCTAAGACAGGTGTAATGTGTTCCCGCCTCCTGGTCTTCGTCAGGATGCGTGCTGCTGAATTCTGTAAAAGTTGTAAACTTGAGGTAGTCTTTTTGGGAAGACCAGAAAGCAGGGCATTACAGTAATCAATCCTACTGGTGATAAAAACATGCATCAGCGTCTCCGTATTGGCCCGAGAGAGAATGGGGCGGACTCTGGCGATGTTCTTTAGTTGATAAAAACCTATTCTAGTAATATTTTTTATGTGAGGAATAAAAGTCAGCTCAGAGTCAAAAATCACGCCCAGGTTCTTCACTTGTAAAGAAGGATTATAAGACAGTGATTGCAGTTTTGGTAAAAGTTTCTCTCTCTGAGCCTCTGGACCGATGACTAAAACTTCAGTTTTGTCCTGGTTGAGCTGGAGAAAGTTTTCTGCCATCCAGGATTTAATGTCTAAAATGCAGTTAAAAAGTTCATCCATTGGCCGTGTGTCATCGGGAGACATGGAGATGTACAGCTGTGTATCATCAGCATAACTGTGAAAGTTGACTCCATGTCTTCTGATGACGCTGCCAAGAGGGAGCATGTAGAGGTTAAAAAGCACTGGGCCTAAAATTGAACCCTGGGGCACACCACATGTGATCTTGTTGACCTTAGAGGAGCAGGTATCTAAACTTACCATAAAAGTCTTGTCTGTGAGATAGGATGTAAACCATTTATGAACAGCACCAGAGAGGCCGATCTGTTTTAAACGAGTTAAAAGAATAGTGTGGTCCACTGTATCAAAGGCAGCGCTTAGATCCAGTAGAACCAACACTGTCACCTTCTGAGCATCATAATTTAATCTAAAATCATTTAAAATCTTAAATTCTATTCTGGATTTAACAGGGAGCCAATAAAGGGAAGCTAAAACAGGAGAAATGTGATCTCTCCTTTTAATATTCACCAGAACTCCTGCTGCAGAATGCTGTATGTAGTCTTCAACTGGCGAGTGCTAAAAGGTCACTCATTGAGGAAGAAGCAGTTTCTCCAAAAGCAACATAAAAAAGTAGGTTACAGTTTACATATACTAGTGCTGTCAAGAGATTAAAAAAACTTTTAGATTAATTAATTATGAGCTGTGATTAATTAATCTTTTTAATTGCGCCTAATAATTGCTGAGAAAAGCCCTCATCTTGAGGTATTTTCATTTAAATTCATAAAATTATTGTGGCAGAACAAATATATAACAAAAAAACTGGCTTCATCAAGTCATTTATTGTTTTTTAAAGACTTGAACAGATGCAGTCCCAACCATTTACATTTCTCAGTTTTTGAGACTAGTCCCAGTGCTGCCTGCCTGCAACTAAGGCTTCGAGCATGCACAATTCGTTAGCAATCTGGACTCAGTGGGGTAAATACCTGCTCTGAGTCCAGATGGAGATGGGGGCAGGCGGAGCTGCAGCGCGCAGACTGCCTGCCTGCTGCTGTGAACGTTCCGAGACAGGAAATGACCCCACAGCTGCATCGCTGCTTAGTGATAGTAACAAGGATACATGCTAGACCCAAAACTCTCCAATAACCCCAGAAAAAGTCACTAGATTTTTTGCTAGTCGCTTTTTTGAAAAGGAATCGCTGGAGGGGTCTAAAAACTCTCTAAATATACCAACAAAGACGTAAGATTGCCAACACTGTCTGCAACTCACCGCTCATCCTCACTCATCTTGCCCTCGCCACTACGTCAGCTCATGATAAGCAGGCCTACAGAAGCCCAGAACATAAAAAGGGATTTTATGTAAAGGCAACTCACATGCAGAAACAGTAAAATTAAAAATTAGGTTAACGTGATAAAAAAAAACAGCACGCTAAAATAGCCGTAATTAATTAATCGCAGTTAACGTGATAGTTTGAAACCTCTAACATACACACAAAAATTGAGGCGTTTGGTCATAATGTCTATGGTTACATTTGGAGGAGAAAGGAGGAAACTTGAAAGCCCGGGGCACCATCATATCTTTGAATTACCACATTGATAACATCATGAGAAGAGAACTATGTGGAAATATTGAAGCAGCATCTCAAGACATCATCCAGGAAATTAAAAGTCAACTCAAGAACATGCTCAATGGACAATGATAAAATTGAAAATCATAGATTTTCCTTCCACTTCACAACTATCCATTACTTTGTGTTGGTCTAATTCATAAAATCCTATAAATTGTATTAAAATCTGTGGTTTTGTCAAAAGGAGAAAAGGTTCAAGGGATATTAATACTTTGCAAGCTGTTGTATTAAATTTTATTTTGATGCAGGCTGATAAACTGTACTAACGTTTTGATTTTCTTTTGCCACCTTTAGAAGCCCTGTTTGCTTATTGGAACAAAGCAACTTCTTCAGAGTTAATGGACTTCTTTACTCTAGTAGAGTAAGTACTGGCATGGACTATCTCAGTGAGTAAGTGTTAGCCAGAGTCTTCCTGGCTGCTGGTTCCAACGACATGTCATGATGTTTACCCTGAACACCAGCTTGATTCTAGATGAAACAAACTTAGAAATTCCTTCAAACTTAAATCTGTTTAAAGGTGTAATGTACTTTTTGCTCTACAGAAAAAAAACACACTTCTGAAAGCTTGTAAGGACCAGAAAAACCTTTCAAATAATCCAAAAAATTTAAATCCAGCAACTCAGTAACTAAGACATGCATAGTTGTGCAATATAGAATATGTAATTCACCTAAAATGGTTATGGTTAAAAAAGGCAACAAAAAAAACAACCTCTTGACAGACATAACATTGAAAGAATAAAAATGTTTTTTCCTGACACTCTCATAAAGTGACACTGAAGGTGCTGATCAGTTGGATTGTCATATTAATTTTGAGCTTTTAATCATTCACTTTATTTCAACAATTCTTTTTCCAAGGTAGCATAGTGATATAACATACATGCATTAAAAAAACAAACAAAATAAAAAGAACTACTGTATTCACAAGGGAATTGGTCATGGGTTTTTTTTTCTAATCCACACAGTGTTAAGGATGCAGACAGACTTAAATATATAGATACATCCCTGCTAATAAATGTATAAATGACCCTTAAGAACTCGCAATCGAGCCTCTGACAGTGTTTTTTTCTAAGTGTATGTAAATATCTGGGTTTGTGTTTTTAGGATTGTTGTTTTTTTTTTTGAACATCCAGTTGTCCCAAAGTTTCAACGATCGAACTGTTGATTTAAGGCGAAGTTGAGGATTTTGGAGGAAGTTTTCCTCTTTCAGAATCCCTTCTGAGGCAGTGACACATGATGCTTCCACCAATACGCTTGACAGTTGCTTTAGTGTCCCTAGGTTTTACAGCCTCAGCTTGTTCCTCCCAAGCATGCTTGCTGTTATTGTGACCAAATAATAAGAAAACCTGTGTCCAAAACGGCACTTCTGTCTTGATCAGCACTGTCTCAGTTAGTGTTGATGTTAAACTTGCATCACTAGGAACAGGATCATGGGTGTTCTTGTAGTTTCCAATTCATTATCCACTTTGAGCCGTGGTGGTTTTCACTTTTCTTTTGTCTGAGGGTGACGATGTGGGTCAGATGGCTGAAACATTGATAGATTTGGGTGTCCCAACAGGTCAATGATTCCAAGAAATATCAAAATTGGTTTTGGAAGGCTTACATTAAGCTTCCTGAAGGGCCTCTCCAAAGCTCCGACCTCAGCCTTAATAAAAATGTATTTACTACCATTAAAAGTGGGGCTTATGTGTCAGGAAACAAGCCAGTTGAAACGAAAATCATAAATTCTGCGGAAAGAAATATTCAAGCTACAGTTAGCAGAAAGTGCTTAGGCTAGTAATGATGCCTCACTAAGATTAATTTGTGTTTTGTCCTGCAGAATCTGCCTCCATCAGTTCAGATATATGGGGAAAAGATTCATTGCCAGGTAAAGTCCATCTCATCATATTACTTTTTGATTTAATTCTTGAAATTAAACATAATTTGCTTTTAATCTGTGCAATAACGCTCATCTATAAATACACCTACACATCTAACTGCTCACAGAAGGTTTAAATCTTGGCTTTATCTTTTATCTGTAACACTGCTGCCAAGTTGTTTTGTGAATATGGTTGTGGCCCTTAGCCCCTCCTGCATGGGTAAGAGCTTTATTATTATTCCTTCCTTCTCTCTGTGCTAGATTAAGTGCATGATGGTGATTTTCCACATTTTAACCTATCGGCTGTGGGGTTTTTTACGGTGCTCTTTTTGTTTTATATTTAAAAAACAATCAGACTGAATGACAAATTAAAGCGACACCTGTAGAGAGATGAGTGATTTCTGCTTTATCTGGAGCCTAAATGTTATGGTTTCTTTCCTTTTTTTCAATCAGGAGTCAGGAGGGTGCGGGACCTGTAGCTGCAGACAAGAAGTCTCTGACTTTGCCTGTGTCTCGTACCAGGGCAGGGATCCTACACGCTCGCCTGCAGCAACTGGGTGCTCTGGAGAATGCTCACACCATCAATAACAGTAAGCTTTTGACCAAGCTAAATTATGATGCTTATATGGGAGAAAAAGATGGAAGAAATAAGATTGAATGTGAAGGTTTGGGTTTTTGTTCAACAAACAGAAGTTTTTGATCACTGTAACTGAAAATTTGAACAAATCTCAAGTTTGATGCTACCAAGGCAACTAAAAGAGGTTGTGAGAGCGGCATGTTAAGTTTAGTTCTCACTTCTTCTTTCTTTTGTTCAACTTTTCAGGTTTTTTTGGAATCTTAGAGTATAAGACTTTACTGTAGTTCGCAGTTGTTGCAGTCTAGACGATTTTTTTCTCAACAGAAGACATTTGATTTTCACCTCAGGACCATTTGTAATTTTAAGTTTTCAAAGTTGAAACAAGGAGTCAAAGAAACCTGTTGTAATTTCTTGCAAAAGTACTTTCATCCCAGTATTTTTTTCCCACAGTTTTTCAAATTGAATGCGTTTTGTCCAGTGGTGGATAATGTAGAAGTGGAAGGGTACGATAAACGATTTGCTGATCTTCCCCACATCATGACGCTGCCGCCACCAAGTCTTACCATGTGATGTGTCGGGAGTTCAGCTACTTTTCATGTAGGGCATACAATTCCGTTTTGGTCTCATCTCTGAGTAACTGACACCATGTATTTTAATTTTGTCAGTGCAACAAAGAAATCTGTAAATCATGCAGGAACGCTAGAAGATATTAAGTAAAATTAACGTTTTCAATAGCGATATTACTGTAATAATGTCAATGTGTGAAAGGGGACTTTATTTTTGTTTACTGAAGAGCTAAAACTTATAGAATAGTGATACATAAGACTACATATTTACATAGTATTGTACAGCACTGAAACATAGCATCTATTTGTGAAGTGTTTGTGAAGTGTTGGTCACCCTCTTCTTAGCATAGCATCTGTGCTGATGGTATAAACATAATGATTGTCGGGGAAAAAGTAGACATAAACACTCACTCACTGCCCAGCCAAAACTCCAAAAATGTTCAGGTAGCTTATACATTGTTTTGGTCTTAAGAGGACCTGTCAAACAGAGTATGCACTGACAACAAGACACTTTCTGGATAAAACCAGACACAAAGATCAGTTTGTTTTCATAGAAGTAACAATGTCTTTTACACGAGTCTTAATAACCAACCAGAACTTTGGAAGCACTTTTGCAACACTGACAGAATATCCCTGATGCAGATGAGGAACAAAGTTTAATTGGTTTTGTAAAAGAAAAAAAGTAATCAGAATATCAGAATTTTGGATTGTATATTATTGCTCTGTTTGTAATTGAGAGAGAGTACAAGCCCAGCTCCTGTTCCTCTTACCTAAAACTGGATTTACATTAGGTGACTTCTGAAGGCAAGTGATGGCCCCAGATCTATTTTAGGGGTATCCGTTTAAACAATGTAGGAAATGTTAAACCATGTGTCCATTTTTTTCCTGTGGTCTGTGTATAAAAAAAAACATTTTAAATAAACACAATCTAATATCAGATATAGTACAATTTCTGTTGGATAAAATGTGTGTTTCCTGTCCCTTTAAATCTGCTCCGTTTACTCAAAGTACAGCTAAAAAATGTTGAATAATTTGAAAAAGTTCAATTTTTTTGTGACTCATTTCTGAAAGTGAATCTCATATTGTATACACACATTCCACACAGAGTGACATATTTCAAGACTTTCTTGTAATTTTGGTGATTATGGCTTACAAAGAAAAAACCCCAAACAAAGCGTCTCTGCAAAGGCAAATATTATGAAAAAGTTAAATACTGCATTCATAGTAAGTTGAGTGGAAGGAAAAAGTGTTGTTGGAAAAGGTGCATCAGCAACAGGGACATAACCGTAGCCTTGAGAGGATAATCAAACAAAATCAGCTTAAGAATTTGGGGGGAGCTTCACAAGGAGTGGACTGAGGCTGGAGTCAGCACATCAGTAGCCGCTACTTACAGATGAATCCTACACACGGGCTACAAATGTCTTACCTGGGCTAAGGGGGGAAGGAACTGTGGTCTCATTTATAAAGCTTGCTTGTGCACAAAACGGGGTCTCAAATGTGCGTAACTCACTTTCTACGCAAAGTTTGTGATTTATAGAAAAAAACGTGTTGGAAAAATGTCTCAACTTTAAGCACACTATGGACCTTGCTTACGCACATTTTGGACACCGAGGACACTGGTGTTCAAAATGTCCACTGGTGTCCACTGTTTAAATCAAAATAATTGAAACAGTAATAAGATTAAAACAAAATAACTAATTGTATTACTCGTTTAAGATGAAAATAAGTTGTGTGTTTTTAGTGTACTCCCATACAGAAGCAGATGTAAACAGCCAGTGCCTGCTGGAGGCCAACGTGTCTACAGAGGTCTGTCTGACTGTGCTGGACACACTCAGCACCTTCATCATGGGATTCAAGGTCTTTTTATCTGTTCACATAAACCTTTATCATGGATGAGATCTTTTCTTTCTGGTTGGTCATCAAACAATATGCACCTCCTTGTGTTTTCAGACCCAGCTGAATTCAGATCTGGGCCACAACCCCCTGATGAAGACTGTGTTCCAGGTGCATCTGTGCTTCCTGCAGATCCCTCAGTCCGAGGCTGCCCTCAAACAGGTCTTCACCTCCCTCAGGACCTTTATTTTTAAGGTGAATAAGTTGACACCTGTTTCCTCTCTGAGTTCACCAAGCTTCTCTTCTTACTTATCAGTCAAATCTTTCATGACTGTCTTCCAGTTTCCCTGCACGTTCTTTGACGGCAGGGCCGACATGTGTGCCTCGCTCTGCTATGAAATCCTTAAGTGTTGCAACTCCAAGCTGAGCTCAATCCGCAGTGATGCAGCCCATCTTCTGTACTTTCTAATGAAGAGTAACTTTGACTGCACAGGCCGCAAGTCTTTTGTGCGAACCCACCTACAGGTATGAGAAACAGTCCCTGGTAAAATCTTTAATGCATCTTGCCTTTTCCGAACTTCGTCATGTCACGACCACAAACTTGAATGTTTTTTATTGGGGTTTTATATGGTGTAGCAGCACATAGCATAATAATTAAGTGAAAGGGGAAAAAAAATCATGTGGTTTTTGAAGTAAGAAAAAAAAGAGAGGAAATGTGAGGCATCCTTTCGCATTTAGGCCCCTTTACTATGATGGTTTTAAATAAGAATCCAGTGAAATCATTTGCTTTGGGAGTCAATTAATTTGAAAGTAGAATTCACCGGTGTGTAATTTAATCTCGTTTTAAGCCCCCCCAGTGTCAATACAATGTGGAAACACCTTTCTGTCTCAGATAGACCCAGACTTCCCTCGACTTCCCAGCTGCGAAACATAGTCCCTTCAGCGTGTCCTGGGTCTTCCCCTGGGCCTCCTCCCGGTGGGACGTGCCCAGAACACCTCACTAGGGAGGCGTCCAGGAGGCATCCTAACCAGATGCCCGAGCCACCTCAACTGGCTCCTCTTAATGTGGAGGAGCAGCGGCTATACTCTGCCCCCTTTTCAGGATGACCAAGCTTCTCAGCCCGTCTCTAAGGGAGAGCCCAGACTCTCTGCAGAGGAAAACTAATTTCAGCTGCTTGGATGTGGGATCTTGTTCTTTCGGTAACTACTGAAAGCTTATGACCGTAGATGAGGGTAGGAAGGTAGATCGACCGTTAAATCGAGAGCCCTCTTCACTACAACAGATCAGCACGGTGCCTGCATCACCGCAGATGCCGCACCAATCAATCTCCCGCTCCATTTTTCCCTCATTCATGAACAAAACCCTGAGATTTTTTAACTCCTCCTCTTGGGGCAGGACCAAGTCCCCAACCCGGAAAAGGCACTCTACCCTTTTTCCACCTCAAGACCATGGTCTCGGATTTGGAGGTGCTGATTTTCATCCTGCGAACTGCTCTAGTGATTGCTGGAGATCATATTCTGATGAAGCCAACAGAACCACATCATCTGCAAAAAACAGAGGCCTGATCCTTAGGCCACCGAAACGGATCCCCTCAAAACCTTGCTGCACCTAGAAATCCTGTCCATAAAAGTTATGAACAGAATTGGTGACATTTCACCAGAAACGAGTCTGACTTACTGCCGGCAATGCAGACCAAGCTCTGACCCGATCGTACAGGGACCTAACAGGCCAAATCAAGGGGGCCTGCTACATCTTATTCCCGGAGTACCACCACAGACCTCCCCAATTTTAAGATCTCGCCACAGATTCTAAACTTTTAGACTTTAACTGGACCGTTCTAACACAAAAATCTGCTTTGATTGAAATCTTTTTGTAGCTCTGTCTGTGTTTAGAGTTGTTGTCCTGCTGGAAGGTGAAACTTCTGCCCCAGTCTCTGGTCCTTAAAGCCTCTAAAAGGTTTTTTTTCCCCCAATGTTATCCAGCATTTAGCTCCACCCATTTTTGATCATCTCTGACCAGCTTCCTTGTTTCTGCTAAAGAAAACCATCTTAAAAGCATGGTGTTTCTGATTTCACTCCGTTTTTTTCTGGTTATAAAATTTTAATGGTCTGAAAACATAAGATCACTATAATTTATGGATTTTTATTTTCATAAATAACAAACCACTTGTCCTTCTCCTTCCACTTCAAAATGATACACTACGTCCTGTTTTGGTGTATCACATATAATCTCAATAAAATCCATTAAAGTTAATGTGTATAATTATGAGAGATTGTGGAAAAGTTCAAGGGATATAAATAATATTTTCAAGTAACTTTCAAGTGTTTTCAGAATTTTTTGTGGTCCTTGTAAACCATTCATCTTTTGTACTTTACAAAAAGTTATTAATGTGAGGCTGATTTTATTGACCTTCGTGTCTTTAGGTGGTAATAGCTGTTAGCCAGCTGATTGCTGATGTCATTGGAATCGGGAGTACACGTTTCCAGCAGTCTCTATCCATCATCAATAATTGTGCCAACAGTGACAAGAGCATAAAGGTGAGTGAGGACCACAGCCAAAAAAACTGTTCAGTTTGGAATTCTTGCCAATGTTTAATGTAGTACAGCATGGTAAAAACTAAGTTCACCCTGTTTCTAGTCTTAAGTTTTACATACCTGGACTTAAAAATGTTCTAAATTTTGCTCTGTAATTTATTTCAATCTAAGCTAAAGAGTACAAAGAATATTGCACTTAATTGATCTTAAGTAGGTGTGACCACCTCAATATAGGCAGGGTTTTGCTATAGTCTAACTAACACAAGATGTAACAGTTAACGCACTTAGAGGAGTTAAAACGTCATCTCTGGACTATCTAAGGTCTGTCATTCTATAAAGAGTATTTCTGGAGCAGTGTGCTTTGGGCAGATGACTCTACAAAGTAGAGGTCAAGCATGGGGTTGGAGGTATGATGATTTGGGCTTGCTTTGCAGTAGCTTGCAGTTATAGGGTCAACCATTACCTCCTCTATAAACTCAAGGTTTTGTAGAGTTAAATGTTGAAAGAAAATGTCTGAAAAAGAAATTAGTTAAGTTGCTGCAACATTTATTAGAAATAAAGAATCTGTAAACCTACTACTTTCTACCACAGCTTTATTTATCCTAAATAAATACAAATAACTTATTGGATGATTTATGTATCCAAAACATCCAAAGTCATCTGTCACGAAGCCTTTCATTGGTTTTAGGAGTAGCTAAATTTCCCATTAACATTTTTAAGATTCGTTTACATGCTTTATACAATTATCAACGTTCGTACATGTGCTGCTGTTGTGACCTGGCAGCACACAGCATTTCCATCAGATGTAAAGGACCTCACCAAGCGCATCAGGACGGTGCTGATGGCCACCGAGCAGATGAAGGAGCATGAAAACGACCCCGAAATGTTGGTGGACCTTCAGTACAGCCTGGCCAAGTCCTACACCAGCACCCCTGAGCTCCGAAAGACCTGGCTGGACAGCATGGCTCGCATCCACAACAAGAACGGCGATCTTTCTGAGGTATGGATTGCTGATGGTGCCGCATGTAGGACTTCCTTTAATGTGAATATTGGTAGTCGCCCGCTCACACATTTCTTCTGTTTGTGCTCGGTTGTCACACTTGTAATGTTTCAGATAATCAGATTTGTAATATCAGACAGAGTAAATACAAAATGCAGTTTTTATGATTTCAATTATTGAGAGAAAAAAAGCTATTCAAACCAATGTGACCCTCTGTGTAAAGTAAATAATAACTAGAATTTAATAACTAATGGTCCCACCCAGGGGCAGCCAGGCCACTGGGACGTTTCTCATTGGCCTGGCTACCGAACTGGTCCACTCTGCGATTGGGCTGACGGTCAGGTGGTGCTTGATTTCTAAATAAACAATTCATCATGCATTAGGATATCTGCCCCGTTGACAGTAACACAGCCCCTTCTCCCGCACCTTTCGCTCTAGAGGGAAAATGGAGCTAGATCGACAGGGCAAGAGGAAGACAGGGAGAGGATTAAAAAGAAAAAAGCACTGGCCACAGACGAAGCAATGTGCTTTAAATTAACTCACATGTTTGTCAGTAAGGGAACAGGTATAACATTAAACACTATTGTTGACAACAGACTCACAACCATCCAGCATGACTAGCCTAATGAGGAAGTTAGCAGAAGGGCTAAAACTAACTTAACAGAATAAAAGTTGTAATTTGTAGGGGAGACTAGGTGTGGTTGTCCCAATTTTTGCTTTAGTGTGTATTGCTCAGCATCCAAACCTATTTCAAGAAAAATTTGTAGATTAAATGAAAGCCTAGGATCTAGGCTGGAATTGAACCCACCTTTCTTTTTCTTTTTTTTTCTTTTCTTTTTTTTTTTTTTACAATTTATTGTGATAAAACGTTATTACCTGTCTAAGACATTTTGAGCCATGGTGACAACCTGCCCCATGTTAGGGTTGGCTCTCCCAGTTAATTTCAGTGGTGTTTTTGTTTAAAAATTAAGATTTTAGGAAATCTGGTAACTTTTTATTATTATTAAAACTATTTAAAAAAATTATTTGGATTAGGAATAAATAGTAATCAATATTCCTTGTGTTCAATCCCTAAAATTTAGCAAAATATGGTATTATTCCGGTGAGTGGTAAAGTGAAGGAATGTATAGTGCTGAAAAATATAGCCTTGAACAAAGCAATATGTTTTATTGATAGAAACACAGAAAGATTTTTTACCCAACTTTCCTAATGCTCAAAATGCATGCAAATGTATTTATTGGGTCTTTAAAATGTTTCCCCAGTTGATTTTCTGAACTATTATTTCAAATATTTATTCTTATGGCAAAGTACAAAAAACCAAGACTCACATGTGAGAGCCAAACCCTGGAGCGACCTGGAGTGACCTCTTGAGCTAGCTAACACGTGGTTTTAGCTAGCTTAATAAATGTTAGCACAAATAAAAGCTCTCATCTTTGACCTTTTTGATTAATTTATGTGTTTTTTTTTTAAAAGTTAATAACTTAAAAACTTTTAATACAAAAATAATACCAACATGAAATATTACTGACCCATAACAATACAAAACTTAAGCTATCCTCACCTCAGTGTTGCATGTTCAAATCAAAAGATGAATAGTGCAAAATGAGCAGATTAATAAGCCAAATGTTTGATATCAAAATCAAACCACAGTGCCCTCTGGTATGGCTGTAATAAGCAATGTGACAACCAGCCCCGGTCTCTCCTATTAAAAGATATTGCAAATCTTAGAATATGGTCGCCTACATAGACACAAGAAAATACACGATATGAATATTGAAATCCTTGTATTATATTATTTTATTTAATCTTAATTTAACCAGGTAAAATCCCATTGAGAGTATGTAATGAACTTTACAAGTCTAGTTTATTTAAAATGATCATTTCTCTGTATTTAAATTTTCCTTGTTCAGTGTTACAGAGAATAAACCTACAAATTTGCAGTGCACCACCTGTGTACCTCTCACTTGTGGTATGATACTATGGTTGACACAGTAGTCATATTTAGAACTGGTCTGGTACCTGTTTAGGTGGATGGGTGGTGTGACCTATTTTATTTCATCTACTACTACACTGGTAAATGTGCAGGCTGCATAAATACCAATGTAGTAGTAGATGAAATAGAATTTCAGCTTATGCAGTTTGAGTACAGCTTATTGCAGCAGAACAGAAATATTTATTTTGTAGGGGAAAGAAACAGAAAAAGTTGCATGGGGGCGCATGTGGAGCCTTTTTAAAAATTATTTTACACTCTTACATCAGTGGACGCCCAACACCACTCGCTCTTGGCTTTTTGCGTTAATTTGATGTAATTTTTGGTAGCCGGCCACTGCTTGGGAGGAAGGTTCACCACTGTTCCATGTTTGTGGATACTGGATCCCACTGTGATTCACTGCAGTCCCAAAGCTTTAGAAATGTAAACTATTTCAGACTGATGGATGTCAATGACTTTATTTCTCATTTCTTTCTAAACTTCTGAAGATCGGGGCTTGACGTGTTGCTTAGCCTACTTAATGTTGTGCAGTGATTTCTTAACTGTATAGGTCAACTAAAATCAGAAGTCCGATTCCTCCCACATTGCATTTATGTTTTAACAAAAGGGGGGAATCTTTAATTTTATAAAGGCCAGGTTGGTTTGAATATTTTTTCTCTTATTCAATTAAATAATAATTTGAAAACTCCGTCTTATTTTTACTCAGGTTGTCTTTGTCTAATGTTAAACATCCATGTTTCACGATTTAAAAGCTTCAAGTGTGTCCATAAAGCAAAACAAAAGAAATCTGTAAAGGGGGAATATTTTTTTACAGGACTATAAATGATATCATGTGAAGTTGCTCCAACCTCTGTCTCGTGTCTTGTTCTTCCTCCCCCTTAGGCAGCTATGTGTTACGTTCATGTTGCTGCTTTGGTTGCAGAGTATCTGTGGAGGAAAGGTGAGTGTAAGAAATAGGAGTAGAGCTTCTCGAGCATTGGTCATCTTATTTTCATGTGAATAATAACTCTTTGGACTACATTTATTGCATTTATTATCTTCATTATGGAGGCTATAATATGACTCAGTAGTGAATGCTAAATGGCCTGCATTTGTATTGAGCTTTTTCAGTCAGAAGACCACAAAGTGCTTTACATTACATTCAGTGATTCACCCATTCACGCACACATTCACACGCTGATGGTGGCAAGCTACTATATTATAGCCACAGCTGCCCTGGGGCTCACTGACAGAGTCGAGGCTGCCGGACACAGGCGCCACCGGGCCCTCTGTGGCGGTCACAGGAGAAAATGTTTGTTGTTTCAACAGGCGAAAGATCTTCCTCAATAGTTCGATTAATAAAATACTGTATACCAGGAAAACATTTTTCTTTTTAGTATTAACTATTTTCTCCTAAAGATCTAATCTAATCAGCTAATGTACATCCATCCTTTTCTATTTCATATTCGTATTACTGGATATTCAGAAACATAATAAATAGGATTTAATGTACAGTTGTGCCAATAAGTTTACACACCCTGGTGGATTTAATGGGCAGTTTCTTAAAGAATATGAATGAAAACACAAAAACTTTTTTTTCACAGGATCTATGAGAAAAGGTGATTGAACTCTATTAAACAGGAAAGGGATGCAAAAAGATATCCATGGTACTGATGATGCCAACCAGCAGTGTTAGAACTCTCATTAGGGGTTCTGTTTAAACCAAACCTCAATCAGTTAACCCAACAAAACTTTCTGCAACTTGCAGAAAAATAGTTTGCGATGCAAAGAAAAAACCCTCTAATAATTTCTGCTGACATTCAGGACTCCCTCAAAGAAAGTGGCGTGGCTGTTTCAAGAAGCACAATAAGGATGAAGAAAATTGGCTACAAGGCCGAGTTGCCAGAAGAAAGCCATTACTACACAAATGCCACAAAGTATCTCGCTTACAATATGCCAAACACCACAAAGACAACCCTCAACACTTCTGAACCAAAATCATTTGGAGTGACGAGAACAAAATTAAACTTTTTGGCCACAACCATAAACTCAAGCTCAAACGCACTGTTCATGACAGACGGTCCATGAATTTACAGGAACTGGAGGCTTTTTGCCAAGAAGAATGGGCTGCATTACCATTGGATTATATGCAGAATATTCTCCACAACTACCACAAAACACTACAAGCTGCCATTGATGCTAAACACAGTATCAGGAACTGGGGTGTGTAAACTTTTTGACAGGTTCATTTTGGTATTTTATTTTGTTATGGTGATTTGAAATGAGTTCACAGATTTTTTTCACAATAAATGGATTCACAACACCACTGACCATGAGTGAAAAAATAGTTTTTGTGTTTTCATTCATATTCTTTGAGAAATGACCAAAATAATAAGAAAATCCACCAGGGTTTGTAAACTTATTGGCACAACTGTATTTTTCGGTTATTAAAAAAACGCACATAAAAAAATAACATAAGCTATGCTCCTAATTCTCACACCCCTCATTTACAGTGAAACTCACAATTTGCTGTGTGAACACTCGTCCAAGGGTCATCTTTTGCTTCCTGCGTTAAAAAGTCTCCAACAAGCCATTTTCCTTATAACATCTTTTCTTTAGTGTCTTTTATACCTCTAGTACTAGACTTTGAAGATGATCTGTGATATGTGAACGGGGCGCAACTGCCATTCAATGACTCAATGCAATCTGCTGGGATTCCTTAAATAGGAAACTAACTAAAGCTTTAAACTGATTGGAATGTTTGTATGATTGTATTGAAATGACCTTTCTTGTAAAGTTCCTTGAGATGACATCTGTTGTGAATCGGAGCTATATAAATACATTGAATTGATATAATACAAGAGGGATTTATGAATATATGCAGCTGATTGCAGGCTCACAGTATTGAGTGTAGTGAAGTCAAACTGATGTAGGATTTAGGGGTGTTATAGTGGAAGTAGTTCTAATCTGTGCAGTTCGTTTGCACTACGCTGCTTTATGAACTTTTAAACCAGGGTTGCCCGGCTTAGCTCAGTCCTCAAGGACCAATGTCCTGCTAGTTGTGCAGGACAGTGGCCCTTAAGGACTTATTTTAAACACTGCTCTAAACCAGTCAATTTTGCTTGGATGGTTATGGATGCATAAACTGATTATTTACACAGAAAATTGAGTAAGAACTTGCTGTGCCACAGATGATTTTCCTGTATGAAACAAGTATTAAGAATGTACATTTTTTTGTGTTCAGAATAACAACCTGATGGAAAAGTATGGCAGTGTTAAAAATCTAAAGTGCTGTCTTATAGTGCGGTATTTTTGCACCACATGATTTTTATGTGACTTACCAGAGCTCAGTTAAATCATTAAATACTATCAGAGTAAAAAAATTTTTTTTTGATATCTTTGAGTATTTCCAATCAAAATATCTCATTGTCCACATCACTCTGAATATTTTTATCAACAGGTATTTTATTCTCTATTTTTGAAAAACTTATCTTTGTCCAGATAGGCCAATAAAAATATCAAAATCCCCATGATATATCTGTTGTTAGGGATAACACGAAAAGAATACATAACATTGGTATTCACCAAGGAACAACATTTGGAGCATAGATAGAAATTGTGCTTTTTGCCACAAAGCAAGCCATTGCTCGTTTTCATTTATGCACAAATCAAAAGTCTGCATCCATGAAGTCGAATGTTACGTTACTGTTTCTCAAAATGTTTCTTAGTCTATGTGAATTCACCAAAACTGAAGTATTTAAAATCATTTACTTCCTCAAATAGCTGTTTAAAGGTTTGTATCAATTTGTGTTAAAATATGTTGTATTTTTCCAGTTACCTTTTGTACCTTGTTTTGACCAAATTAGTGTTGTGTAACATCAGATTTAACTTTTTATTTTCAACAAAACAGCAGAAATACATCTTCAATTCTCATTAGACTCCTGTTGGTGCTTGTTTTAGATGTATCTGGGCACTTTCTGTATTTCAGGTATGTTCAGGCAAGGCTGCTCAGCATTCAGGGTCATCACTCCGAACATTGACGAGGAGGCGGCCATGATGGAGGATGTAGGGATGCAGGATGTTCACTTTAGTGAGGTTAGATACAATATCTTCCCTAAACAGTTTTTTTTCCTTTGCAGTTTTTGTGCTGCTGGAGATGCAATGATCAAAGTTTTGTCTTTTTGGATCTCTGGTTTTTGTAAAGTTTGTGTGGTTAGCATTGCTAAACCTGTAGTGTCTTTGTGTGTCCTCGAGAGATCGTAGAGCTTTACCTTAACTAAAAATTCCAAAAGGTTGCAATCATTTATCCTTTTTTAAAATTATTCTTTTTTATTGAGCATCAACAGAATGGCACATAAATATAGATGTAGCAAGACTATAATGCTCCTATTTATATAATATTCCCTCACCCCTTCCCAAGAACATGTTGGACACCAATCCAAAAAAGAAAAATTGAAGGAAAAAGAAGAGCTTATATCCAAATTCGCGAACACTGAAGCTGTGCACTAAATAACATTAGGTTTTCATCAGTAAAATCACAATCACATGACTGCAAGCTAACCCAGGACGGGTGTTCTAATTTGTAAAATGGAAATGTAAGATCCAGAAGTACAGGAGCATGATATGAGTCTGTGATAGTTGAGTATTACATTTTCCTGACAGGCGAGAGAAGGCTCCAGTCAATAAAATAATGGTTTATTCTACTGTATGAATGATGTACATTAGAAAAAAAGAGAAAGATTTACTTTGTGGAAATAAAAACCGCCAGGGGTCAACACATCCTATATGGTCCATAAAAACTGATAATAGATTGGCTATTTTAGACAGATTTGCAGGTTTAGAACTAGAACGGTCAAGTGCTGTATTAATTTATTGTAAAAATCAGTTGTTTTGAATTCAAATCTGGAATTAATGACATAACTTTGCCAATGAACTTATCATCATCCCAATTCGGGGCATAGATGTTTACCAGAACTACTGGCTTGTGGTAAAGGAACCCTGAGACCATCACAAATTGTCTTTGCGGGTCTTAAATAACATTGGTTGCATTAAAATGAGTTTTTTTTAAACGAATTAATATGGCTGTTCCACAAGTTTTAGAATTAAGGTTGGCATGGAATATGTTCACCACCCATCCTTTTTAAAGTTTGATTTGGTCTTTTACCAGGAGATGGGTTTCCTGAAGGAATGCAACTTCACGTTTTAAGTACTTAAAGTCCCACTCAGATCATATTTTGAGCTGTTTTTTAAACATTCTCAGTGGTTTTTAAATAATGATTATGCCGTTTTTAGCCAAAATCACAAAACCTGTGCCGTTTTCTGGGACTTCGCTTCAGCAGAGCTGCAGTAGCTCATTAGCAATTCGCCTCTGTGTTGTGGGCGGAACCGTTGGCACGGAGACCCCCCTCCCCGCTCAACGCTCGCGCTCAGCAGCTGGGCACGCTCTATTTATACAGTCAATGGGCACGCTCAGCAGCATCTCGCGCTCAGCAGCTGGTGTCAGGTTTCAAACCTTTTTTTTCATAGAAACACACCCACAAATGACGCCAGTATTGAAGCTATGTGTAGTGGACATCTAGTAGTACCAAGCAGTAACAGCACAAGGCAGTAGATTTAAAGAAAGGGGCTGTTTTATTCAGCAATGTCCCCTGTCGCAATAATGCGACTTTGGCGCCTAGAGGGTTAATTCATTTAGTTTCTATCACACAACAGCCTGCACATAGACACATAAATGGAAATAAACAAAGCATTATACTAAGACATCACCAATGAACACTAGCACAGATATTTCATTCTAAAAATATTAAAGACCATAGCAATCATTCGATCATGTCATTACACAAATCAACCCCAACCTTTACTTCGAATGGATTTGAGAGTATACTTTGACAGCTGGGTGGCCAAAGTTGCCCTTCCCCTCTTCTGTGGCTCCCACTGACAGCCTACATCTCTTGTCTGTGTGGCAGCCGCAGAAGTTACGTTACTAGCTCCCGACAGGAAAAAAAAAACTTACCAGTAAAGACACAGGCTGTCCAGTTGATGGTGTCTTGATGGAAGGCACTGCATCCGGCTTCAAAAACAATTTACTTACTAAGCCCATTTTTTTCTCCTGTCAGTTGGTGAAAGCGTCTTCTGTGAAGTGCTGACCCCAAACTGATGTGTGGTTTTTAACTTTGCTGTGACCAAGGAACGTAATCCATTCATCTCTCACAGCAACGTGTTTTGGTAAAGCATGAAAGCTAATACCAATATCTCTCCTCTTAGCATTGGAACCCGCTACATCACATAGGTGTTGATCCGCCATCGTCTTCTCTACTCCTCAGAACCTGAGCGGGCGGGGCGGAGTAGGAGCCTGTGACCCCGCCCAGTGGAGTTTCTACGTCACAACTCCAGTCTATTTTAGTCGGCATTTTAACGTCTGCTACTGATTTACAGCCATTTGAATGCAGAAATACAACTTTGAGCTTAGTTTTCTCAAGATATGTCCTCTAGCATCAGAATAATGCCACAACAACATGTTAACACCTAGAAAAACATGATTTTCATCGGAGTGGGTCTTTAAGATGGTTAAGTATCCTAGCTCTTTTGACAGGCCCATTCAACCCCTTCACATTCCAACTAATAAATCCCACAGCGGCCACCCTTACATCGATACCATTCACCATGTTTAACTAGAGAGAATAAAATAAAGGGAGAATAATAGGTAATAAAAAAGGTGAAACAATGGACATGTTAAAGTGTTTGGCTCATCTCTTCCCCTGTGTGGATAAAGGCGAGTAAATGTTCCAAAAATATGGTGGTGTCCCTTTCTCTAACCTTGTCCAAAGACAAAAACAAAACTAGAACTAAGCCTATCCTTGTCGCTCTCCGAAGCAAACTGCACGCTAAACACTAATACAAAAAAACTTCCGGCAGCACATATTATTAACACTTCAGCCCAGGAAGGCTCCCAGTTCCTATGATGGGATATATTAAAAACCCTGAACACCAATGTAGAAACATAAAAAACAGAATGGTTGAGCATCACAATTACTTTCGAACAGGTGTGTACAAACATATGATTAGGCTACTGGTACATAAGCTCCCGGTAGAAAGGCATCAAGGTTTATGCAGAAGAATCAGAGAGTCAACTTATAATATTGATTAAACCTGCAAAAGCATCACTTAGTGTCTGTACTTGTGGTCTGCACACCGCAGGTTAATGCATACTGAAACAGTGAACTTACATGTCATTGAGCTCGACGGGCTGCACAGATCGCACCTAGTAAAACATAGTACTATTCTATACCGAACCTCCGGTCGGAAAGTTTCTGGGCTTCGTCAGGTAAGTCAAAGGTGAACCTGTCGTCTCCATCCATCACTCACAGCAAGGCCGGATACAACAGTTGAAATCTGACATTCTTCTGATAGAGGGCTTGCTTGACGCCGTTAAATGCGGCCCTCTTTTCTGTGAGTGAAGTGCTCCAGAAGCTTGGACGTTGGTACCCATCACTTCCATCAAAACCTCTGAACTGAACTTTAGGGGTCCTTGCTATCTTCACTGCCTTCGGGAATATTCAAAATACGGATATTAAATCTCTGTGAGCGGGTTTTCAGGTCGTCGCATCGGTCAACCAGCGACTGGTTCTGGCATTTGGAGCATCTTGATGGTCGAATCTGCCGCTGTTTACCCGTTCAAAGTTATCTCCTGCAATAGACTCCACGGAGGCAAGACGTCTCTGGAATGAGGTCACCGTAGTCTGTAGCGAGTCCAGTGTGTGTTGTATTTGTCTAATGGCGTCTTGAATCAGAGCGGAGACATCCTCCTTGAGCTAGGTTCTCTCTTTAACAAATTTGGTGGACAGTTGGTCCATAGCCACCATCACAGCTGCAGGTTCTTCGGGTGTCGCAGGACCTTTTGCTGTTGTCGGAGTATTGTTAGCTATGAAGGATGCTAGCTTGCCTGCAGCACGTTTAGCCAGAGTTTGTACATTAACTGATTTTGCTTGTATAGGCATGCTCATTACTGTGGGACTACTTAAACTGACCTGAGCTGATGGAATTATGTTGAAGAAAATGCAGAAAATTCGTTATAAAAGAATGGT
Organism: Valencia hispanica; assembly: GCA_963556495.2. Classification (NCBI taxonomy): domain Eukaryota; kingdom Metazoa; phylum Chordata; class Actinopteri; order Cyprinodontiformes; family Valenciidae; genus Valencia; species Valencia hispanica. The sequence goes on from OY747723.1 coordinate 12,383,546, forward strand.
TACAAAGAGTGAACCGGGAGCCTTCACATGTGGTTCCTTTCTCTACATGACACCGGAATCCCCTCGTTGCGATCATTTCTAAATCCTTTCTGTTATTCCCTTAAAATCTTGGTCTCTCTTGCTGCCCAAATGACATTTTTCAGCATGTAGAAACTATGGTTTCTCTGTGCTTCCTCTGACTATATTTTAAAGACCTTTCCAGTTGGCTGGTAGTCTTTTCTTAGTTACTACATCCACATCAAGGAGTGTTGTTGTCAGAGCAGCCTGGTACCACTTTGTATTTTGCATTCACTGATTGGAAACATGTTGAATTTTCAAGTTCCTGACAGGTCGGTTAGAGATCAGGGTCAATCAAACTAAAAAACAGCTTGTTCTGTTCACCAGCCAATTTTTGTGATTCCACTATGGTCACTAGCAGTATTGGCCATATTTTCGTAATATGTTTAAGACTTTAGTCTTAAAGACACTATTTAACAGCTGTGTGAAGCAGCTCTTATTTTTAAAACTTGCTTCCTCTTGAAATCCTATATTATAAGGTAAAACACCCAGTCGAACGTGGCAGATGGCCGCTCGTACTGAGCCAGGTTCTACTGGAAGTTTCTTCCTGTTAAAGGGGAGTTTTTCCTTTCCACTATCGCTACATTCATGCTCAGTGTGAGGGATTGGTGTAAAGTCAACGACGACACTTTGCAAGCAATCGTCCACTGTCGGTACATGTTCATCCAGGAGGAGTGAATGCTGCAAGTCAATGACTTGATGCAATCTGCTGGGTTTCCGTAGATAGAAATCTGTTAACTAATTTGAATAATAAACTGATCTAGACTGCAGTGTTTGATAGCTAGGGTCAATTGGACTGTATGTGATTGGATTGAATCGAACAGACTTTTTTGTAAAGTGCCTTGAGATGATGTGTTGTGAGTTGATGCTGTATAAATAAACTGAATTGAATTGAATTAATAAACCTGGGTGATCTTACATCTGCTTGTGTATATACGTTCAGGAGGTCCTATTGGAGCTGCTGGAGGAGTGTGCTGATGGCCTGTGGAAGGCCGAGCGTTATGAGCTCATTGCCGATGTCTACAGACTCATCATTCCCATCTATGAAGAGCGCAGGGACTTTGAGGTAATATAAAAACTGCACAAACACTGCAGTTATTCTTGCACTTCCCTACTCAACTCATGTCGCCTACTCAACTCTAATTTTAATGGTAGTTTTACTAAAGATAGATGGACAGAATATTAAACTAACATTTTAAAAGTTGGTTTGCAAGTATTTGAATAAAAGAACCCAGCCAGATTTTCTCTTCTTACAGATTGGTTAGGTGGGCCTGTGGCACACAATTTAGTCAGTTGGGTAATCATGTCCAGAGATTCGTGATCTCAACATCTTGCATGCATAAAGCACAGATATACACAAAATCATTTTTTTACATTCTTACCCCTCCACCACTATCACCAAGTGAAAAGAACTTTCAAAAAGAGTTCAATAGTGGAGCTGCACAAGACTGGAGTCTCAGGAGAGAAGTTTGGTAAGAGGGTTGAACTGTTGTCATGGTTATTCAGAAATTGAATAAATATGAAAGGCCACCTGTCTCCTCAGTCCAGAGCCTCGTGTAAGGTTTTACCTCACGGGGTGAGGATGATAGTGAGAAACTTGAGGTTTCAGCCTTGGATTAGCATTAGAAGATATTGCTACTGATCTGAAGCCAGTTGGTAGCATTCACCAAGAACCCACTCAGTAACACACTAGACAAAATCTTGCAGTAACCTGTTAGTCTTATATGTTTGGCAGTTAATGCCTTAATGATTCACAGTTTAGGAAAGAGTGCTGTGGTTAGATTAGACCAAATTTAAGAACTTTGGTGTCAGCTTGATCCACTGTGTCGGAAGGAAGAAGAATACTGAGTAAGACCTGGAAGACAACATCTTTGCAGTTGAGCACAGAAGTGTAAACATTATGGTTTGGGACAGGTTTTTCTGCTAAGGGTACAGAGAAACGTTGTTGCGGTTCTGATAGCTGAGGACTTGTAGCATAAAATCTTGGACAAAATCCTTCTTTGTTTAGGCAGACTACTGAGATAGGTAGAGAATATACTAAGAAAATGGGTCTTGGATGGAACTAACATGGTGACACAAAACATGCCCACATGGCAACAACAAAGGTGGCCAAACATTTAACATTAAGATGATAGAGTGACCTTGTCTGTGTCCAGACCTAGAGAAAATGCTACGAATTTAATAACCTCTAAGAATAGAAACAATGACGACACTAAGTCGCCATTAGATTCAATGTACAAGCTGGAGAAACCCTCACCCCGCAGTTTTTGGCAATTTAATTTACTTCTCTTCAGCCAAAACCCTTCCAGACTAAAGTTCCAATTACCAGGTCATTTATCACATAATTACTAGTATATATATTTTTTTCGGTGGTGTTCTGTGACAATTTCTAAACAAATTCTAAATATGTAAAACAGAAACTGACACACCTGTACGACACGCTCCACCGTGCCTACACCAAGGTGATGGAGGTGATGCATACCGGAAAGAGACTGCTGGGCACATACTTCAGAGTGGCCTTCTTTGGACAGGTGAAGTTCAAAAGCATTTCATTAAAGCATAATAGGGTCAATTATGCATGAACTGATACACAGAAAAGCCTATCAATTGTATTGGTACAAATTCATCTTTGTAATTAAAATTTCCTCCCTTTCTTCACTTGCTCTCCAAGGCTGCGGTAAGTCTTTATAGGTGTTTTACCGTATGTGTTTGTGCTTGGTTCTCTTCTATGATTTATTTTTTTTTCAATAGTTTTGGGACTGTTAGCTAAGGTACTTGCAAGTGGTCACTGATGGGCTTGACTCCTACAGCTGTAGCAGTGGGGGTTTGCTTACATTTGCACTTTGCTCATTTGTCTAGTTTTATTCTTTTATATTTGACTTTTACCCTACTGCTTAGGCACCTCTGTAGTTTACATTGCTCTTCATTACCACAGGAAGGTCTCTGGATTATTAGTAGCAAGAATCTTATGAGACTTATTTGGGTGAATGTGGTTCAGTAGAAATAGTAGACGTCTTGCAATGAGAACGTTGAGATTTTCGTACATGTTGATGTGCTTTTGGGCATGACAATTATCCACAAGTTGCCAAATGACCTGCTTATTAGTGTAGGAATGTGTTTGTGTGCAACAGTGTGGACCTAGTGTTTACACACTTTAAGTGGTCAGGATGATGTATAAAGCAAGATCTAAATTCAGTCTATTTACCATTTAGAGACCGTCTAGAACTCTGACACTAGATGGCTCTGCAACATGAAATGAAAAGTCTTTGAAAGTCTAATCAAAATTCTTTCCATTTTGATTAATTGGAAACTCTCCACCAATTCTTTAAAATTTTAAGGGGCCTGTACATAATGCGTATTTAAAGGTCATAGTATTTTAACTGTTGTGACATTCAGGTAAAAGTTAGAAACACTGCAGTGTGTTCAACTCAGTGGTCTTTATTCCTCTGACCTGAAGAGAGCTGGGACCACAGTAACAAAGGTTTACTATTAGTAAATTTCATTGACACATTGGACCCCATGTGTCAATGAAATTTATCTGTGGAACTACTATCTGTGGAACTACAGACAAGACCAAACAAAATATTTTTTTTCGTATGTACTGCAGGGCTTCTTTGAGGATGAGGATGGAAAGGAATACATCTACAAGGAGCCAAAGTTTACGCCACTCTCTGAAATTTCCCAGAGGCTTCTGAAGCTCTACTCTGACAAGTTCGGCCCAGAGAACGTCAAGATCATTCAGGATTCTGGCAAGGTGGAGTCCTTGTATCTCTATACGACTTTTCTGACTGCATAATAAAGGGTCACCTACAACAGCAGCCAGTTTGTTAGGGATATGCTGCTAAGGGACAGAAGCATTGAGTTTTGCTGAACTTTAGTAGACCTGCTGGTTGTATTATTAAAAACCAAAATTCTTTGGGAGCAGTGGAAAACAATTCAAAACAGAAGACTAAGCAAATGTGGTCATTAATAAGCTAATTTTAGCATGTTAATAATATAAAGATGCATTTATTACAGCTTTATCTGACTTCCTAGAAGTCTGTCAATAAAGCGGATAAGGTGATTTAAGATAAGACTCGTGGGTAAACAGGTTTGGGCCTATTTGGATGTCACTATCCATGCTGGCAAAGGTAAATATAAGCATGCAGGTCACCTTTCAACAGAAGCTAATAAATCAGCTGTTTCGGGGTGCTAGTCATTCTAGCCCTTTGCTATTTTGTACTTTTGTAGCTTTGGTTCTTTCATATTTGACTTGGAGCCGGTTCGCCACTGGACCGGTCGAACTGTTGAAAGCATGCAGATCATCTCTCAACATGAACGAAGAAAGTAGATGAAGAGAGGTAGGAAAAAAAGGTTACGAGGGAGAGGGTAAGCCTAAGATACAAGAAAGGAAAGGGAACGAAGAAAACACAAGAAAACATCCCAGTCCCCCTCCACACCCGGAGGACGGCGGGGAGAGGAAAAAAGTTGACCCCTTTTTTATTTATTTATTGTATCTGACCTTTTTCAGGTACAAAATGTATCAATTCATAACAGCCAACAATTTCATTAGATTTTTGGGTATTTTACTCTTGTTCAGGAAATGTGGTTGTGTGACTTGTACAGTTCAAAATGGGAACAGATTTATGGACCAAATGGCAATGTCAGATTAAAAAATCAGGTTACAAACTGGCAAATTTACTGTGATTGTTGCAAGAAACATTACCACAGTTGAGCTAAAACCACAAACCGTAATTGAACACATTATGAAAGTAAAGTGTTCTCTAGGAGGGTTTTGTTTATACTAACAGCTACCAGGTGCAAAATTTTATCAATTTATCATTTCTTTTCCACCTTTGCACCCACAGGTTAACCCTAAAGACCTGGATTCAAAGTTTGCCTACATCCAGGTGACTCACGTAACACCTTACCTTGACGACAAGGAGCTGGATGACAGAAAGACTGACTTCGAGAAGAGCCACAACATCCGACGCTTTGTGTTTGAGACGCCGTTCACTGTTTCGGGCAAGAAGCAGGGGGGAGTGGAGGAGCAGTGCAAAAGGCGCACGATCCTAACCAGTAGGTTCTGTGTTGATCAGTTGTTGTTGAACATGATGATGCAGCATTGTCCCCGGCCAAAACTGCTTATCACTGTAAAATAGGTAGGGATCAAAAGCCAGCAACATTTTCCTTGTTGCTGCTTGTTGTTGTTGATTACAAAGTATCACGTTTTCTGCCAGCCGCTGTAAATTTAATCAGATATGACAAGGTTTATTACTTTCCACATCATCTCAAGGTCCAGATGTTATCTTGCTGTGTAATTAGTCACGTTTCCTCTTTTTGACCAGACTAACTTGTGACTGTTTGCATTTAATTTATGCAGTTTAATATCCTACCATATAGGTATATTAGCAGTTAGCTGTGAGGTAGTCCCAGTTTGTTTGAGTAACCCACTGCTTTTTCTCACCCACCTAGCAACCCACTGTTTCCCTTATGTGAAGAAGCGCATAGCAGTCATGTACCAGCACCAGAGTGACCTGAGCCCCATAGAGGTGGCAATTGATGAGATGAGCGTCAAGGTGGCTGAGCTCCGGCTGCTGTGCTTGGCCTCCGAGGTGGACATGATCCGCCTGCAGCTGAAGCTGCAGGGCAGCATTAGTGTTCAGGTACAGCAGAAAAGGCTTAGTCATACTGAAAGGCAAAAAGACTGTAAATAATTTGACCCCTCTTGTTTTTAGGTCAATGCAGGTCCTCTTGCGTATGCCAGAGTCTTTCTAGATGACAGCAGTGCCAAGAAATATCCAGACAACAAAGTCAAACAGCTAAAAGAGGTCTTCAGGTACTGATCACTGGCAAAAACACCTTCCAGAACTAAATATACAATAGATCTAGTGGACGCGGTAAACAAATATTTTCTGTTTTTGACCTTTTTTATTGTTTTAAACGATGACTGAAAATTCTGAAGGCTATCGGTCATTTTGAAAGATTGCAATTCACACACCTGACCACTTGGTGTAGATGCGTGGACATTTTCAACTTTATGCATAGAGTTCAGGTAACAGAATCAATCAAAAAAAGATTACCACGAGAGCATCTGAGCATCATCTCAGACCTGGACACCGTACCCAATGTATTTCGTTATCCCAAAGCTGACAGCACGAAGAAGAGTTACTGAGACATGGAGCGCATCTGTGACTGCACTGGACACAGGCAGGCGGTGACAGATCGCTGCAGCTTAACCATTGGTGCAAAAAGAGCGCATGCCCTGGGATTTCCTTACGCTGAAGCGATCAGAAAAGCCTTTGTTCAGAGAGTCTTGCCAAATTCTGATCACTTCAATTAGAGAAATGTTCCTTGATTCCAAAACTTTGACTGAAGTGGCATTTGTAATTTCAGTCTTTAGTGTGGCAACAGAGCACAGATTCAGCCTCTGTTACGCACAAGCAAGAGCACAGTTCACCTCAATGCCGAACGCTCAGGCCACAGCAGGTGAAATGTTCATAATGAATACATGCAGCCTATTACTCTGCTCTATGTATAATGGCACAATGTGGATCCTCTGTTCAGTCTGTTCAGATTTAACATTGATTAAATTGAGTGAAAATTAGATACTACTGAATATGTCATTTTCAGTATCCATCCATTATCTATACCCGTCTAGCCTATCCATGGTTGCGGGGGGGCTGGTGCCTATCTCCAGCATTCATTGGGTACACCCTGGACAGGTCGGCCATCCATCACAGGGAAACACAGAGACACACAGGACAAACAACCACGCAAGCACACACACACTCATACCTAAGGGCAATTTCGAAAGACCAATTAACCTAACAGTCATGCTTTTGGACGGAGGGGGGGGATGCCGGTTCATCTGTAGCCTGCCTGGCTGGGCCTGGGTGGACCGGGGTATTGGTCAGCCGGTGTGCCGGGCTGATGTTCTCCTTTCGGCGCCGTTGGTGGTAGCTGTCGAGTGGCTAGGTGGGGGGGTCGGGTCCCGCATCTCCACTTGATCACCTGTTCTGTGTGTTTCGTGCTTGGTCGGTTCATTGGTGGTTTGGTTGACCTTGACTGGATGCTTGGTCTTGCTGCTCTGAGGTGTGCGGGATAGAGATTCAGGAGCTCGATGTCTGGGTGCTAGCTAGAGATTCAGGAGCTCGATGTCTGGGTGCTAGCTGGTCTTGGCCTGGGGGATGCTGTCCGTCCGCTGGGGCTATTGGTGTGGCGCCCCGACATGGGGCGGGGGATGGCATTGGGATGTCTGCTTTGGGGATTGGCACGGGGTGGCAGCCACGCATGTCGGCCATTAGCTGGCCATGGTCCCCGGTGCCTTGGCTGTCACTAGCCATGCTGGCAAAGGTAAACATAAGTATGCAGGTCACCTTTCAACAGAAACTAATAAATCAGCAATAAATCAGCTGTTTCGGGGTGCTAGTCATTCTAGCCCGTTGCTATTTTGTACTTTTGTAGCTTTGGTTCTTTTCATATCTGACTTGGAGCCCATGGCTAGTACCGCCCTGGCGTAGCCAGTTGCCGGCAGAACCTGTGGGCTTGTTGCTACGGCCCCCCGGGCCCCTGCATTGTAGCCGTTGGATGTTCCCCTGGGGCTCTCCTCTGCTCCTCTCTTGGGGGTAGCGGTCAGCCCTGCCTCGGTCTGCCTTGGGCTCCTGTGCTCCGGGGGTCATCTGGATGTCTATTTCTCCGATCTCCTTTGTGTCTGTGCCGATTCCTGGGAGGCGACTTAATGGCTCCTGACACCAGCTATTGAACGCTTGGAGTAACCTTATATCCACCAGCATCCTCATAAGCGCAACCACCGGGATCCCCACACCTGTGTGTGTGAGGATTCCGGTGTTTGGGCTTAAGTTACCATTACTGAATCTTGTAATAATCGGTACCATGAGCTTTTCAGTGAAGCTGTTATTGTATTTATATATCTATTTGTGGGTTCTGGATATGTAGTCCTCTGTTCACATTGCTTGATTTGTTTTGCCTTTGTTGTTTTCCCTCTCAAAAATATCAGAAAAAAAACCTACAGCAATTTCTAATTATGATTTCTTACACATATATATCAAGCAGAGTACTATAGCAAAAGCCATAATGTTCCACTTGTGAAAGTAAATCTGTTGGGCTTCTACTTGGTACTCAGACACCAATTCTGAGCGCCACACTGCCAGACAAGACTCGTAAAAAAAAAAGACAGTTGTAGTTGTAACCTTTTTAAGACAAATTGCTGCTTTTTACATTAAAAACATTACAAATAGCCTCGATGCGCTTGTCATTACCTTTTCAGGCAGTTTGTGGACACCTGCGGTCATGCACTGGGAGTGAATGAACGACTGATTAAAGAAGACCAGCAGGAGTATCATGATGAGATGAAGGCCAACTACAGGGACATGATCAGAGAGTTGTCAAACATCATGCATGAACAGGTGGGAACTACCAAATATGGTAACGGATGGAGTATGTAATATGCTAGTACATAGACTTCTTAGTATTTTTGCAATGTAATGTTTTTCAGCAAAAACTGGGGCGTTTTAAATTGAGTTGTCGTAAGGATGTCATAAAGATTATTTATCATGCTGATTCTAGTTGCTGCCGTTTACATTGAGACTCTACAGCATTATGCACCATAACATAAAGCTATTGTTTTTGACTGTCATTAACTTCAGTTACTAACCATATCTTTCTTTCTGCTCTCTTTGTGCTGCCCCTGAGCAGATTGGAGGGTAATCCAGTTGTCATTTTAAAATTCCTTTGTATGTACCAATATAAAACTATAAGTTTAAAAAGTTTTACTCAGAGAAATGTGATATAAGTCAAAGCAAGAGTTTTGGAGAAATTTTCTAAAATAAAGTTTCCAAAAGTAATCCTTTTTGCCAATCTAATAAATTACCTGGTGAAGATATGTTCTAGTTAAAAGGAAGGTAGATTTTAAAATTGCCGCCAATTTCTGTGGCTTGTCAGGTCAGGGTTTGAATTGAAAACTGGCTATTACCCATTGGTTTCCATAGACAGATCATCATCCTCTTTGATTTGAATTTAACTTAAAATTTTTTTAATTTCATTTGAAACTTCAAATTTGGATCAAAATATTACTTTTATTGTGAATTTCAATTAAATTCTCAATTTTTTTCTAGATAAACCCAGTGGAAGACGGTAGAAGGAGTACCCTGTCCGACTCTATGGGTATCTTCAACGCCATCAGTGGCACACCCAGCACCAATTCACATGGGTCAACCACCGTCCTCTGAGAAGGCTGCGTCACACCTGATCTCCATCCCCTCTAGTGACCAGTTAGTCTACCCAAGAAAGAAATTGGGAACATTTACAAAACACTTGTTGGATTATTTCTGTTCATGTGACAAGCTGAAAAGAATCAGAATACTAGTCTTCTTTTCTTGTTTCCTATGGAGACCACAGTTTATGTTGTTGAGTTTTACACTATGACAGATCTTTCGTTTCATTTTTTTTTGTGTGTTTGGGAAAAACATACACTACATTGTGTCTGAACAAGCGGGCAACCACCAGAACTGTGACTGAAAACATACTATTTTCTTCTTCTTCAAGTGTCTAAAGCTCATTCGAGTTGGTCCTTTTCCACAGCGGAAGGCACATGAAGAACTTAAGTAATTCTCAGGCTTTCAGTTATGACAGCTTTACAATGCAGAGGAAGAAAAAAGGCTAATGTTGTAACTGTACACCTATTAGTGATCATGTTGTACAGTATTTTTGAATTACTTTTAAAAAATATATTTTACATCAAGACCCAGTTAGAGCAGAGGCATTTTGTATTTCATTTTTTAAAACAAATCAATTTTCTATTTTAGGCCAATGGAGCTGTATGTAACCTGTCTAAAGCCAAGTAAATCACAATATTTTGACCTCTTATGAAAAGTGTGTGCAATATTTCATTGTTACCAAGGCAACAAAAGGACAGTCTCGCTAAAGATGATAGAAGACCTAAACCAGGACATGGGTGTGTGTTTGTAATCAGCTCTTTCTTTGTCTGTAATCTAGATTTGTTTTATTATCTGAGCTTAATTTAAATAGAAAACATTTTTACTCAGTGCCTGTAAATATGTGTAAGACTTACAAATAAATAAAACATGTTATACGAATTTTTTTCTAGCCCTTTCTTTTAAGTATTAAACAAATAGAACCTGGTCAAGCATTCAGATACAAAACCTGGCTCCTCAAATCCCAGAAAAGGAAACATTTATGTAGCACCATACTAAGACTCCCAGCTATGTGGGAAGATTTGGATATAGCCTCTTCCAGTATCATCATGACTGGATATCAGTGCACAATAAAATCTGAATAAGCACATGATTATACCTGAGTTTTACACTAGATTGGTCTGCGAGCCAGGCCGTCTCCTCCAACATCGGTGTCTGACCTCAAATATTCTGGAAAACTGGTCACATTTTCTTATAAACACATCTTCGAGCCTTTAAATGCCCTTTTTTAGAAGAATTAATGGTGTTATTGCAGCCAAAGATGGATTGTAGATGATGATGGCTGTGGGCAGGAAGGATCTCCTGTAGCGGTCTGTGTTGCAGCGAAACTGAAGAAGCCTCCGACTGAAGACGCTCCACAACATACAGCATTGAATCCCATGCAATAGGAATGGGATGTCACTAATTACTAATTAATATTTTATACTTTGTATATAGTTAAATTCAATTCAGTTTATTTATATACAGTGGGTTGCAAAAGTATTCGGCCCCCTTGAACTTTTCCACATTTGTCACATTACAGCCACAAACATGCATCAATTTTATTGGAATTCCAGGTGAAAGACCAATACAAAGTGGTGTACACGTGAGAAGTGGAACGAAAATTACACATGATTCCAAACATTTTTTTACAAATTAATAACTGAAAAGTGGGGTGTGCGTAATTATTCAGCCCCCTTTGGTCTGAGTGCAGTCAGTTGCCCATAGACATTGCCTGATGAGTGCTAATGACTAAATAGAGTGCACGTGTGTGTAATCTAATGTCAGTACAAATACAGCTGCCCTGTGACGGCCTCAGAGGTTGTCTAAGAGAATGTTGGGAGCAACAACACCATGAAGTCCAAAGAACACACCAGACAGGTCAGGGATAAAGTTATTGAGAAATTTAAAGCAGGCTTAGGCTATAAAAAGATTTCCCAAGCCTTGAACATCCCACAGAGCACTGTTCAAGCGATCCTTCAGAAATGGAAGGAGTATGGCACAACTGTAAACCTACCAAGACAAGGCTGTCCACCTAAACTCACAGGCTGAACAAAGAGGCCCATGGTGACTCTGGACGAGCTGCAGAGATCTTCAGCTCAGGTGGGGGAATCTGTCCATAGGACAACTATTAGTGGTGCACTGCACAAAGTTGGCCTTTATGGAAGAGTGGCAAGAAGAAAGCCATTGTTAAAAGAAAACCATAAGAAGTCCCGTTTGCAGTTTGCCACAAGCCATGTGGGGGACACAGCAAACATGTGGAAGAAGGTGCCCTGGTCAGATGAGACCAAAATGGAACTCTTTGGCCAAAATGCAAAACGCTATGTGTGGCGGAAAACTAACACTGCACATCACACTGAACACACCATCCCCACTGTCAAATATGGTGGTGGCAGCATCATGCTCTGGGGGTGCTTCTCTTCAGCAGGGACAGGGAAGCTGGTCAGAGTTGATGGGAAGATGGATGGAGCCAAATACAGGGCAATCTTGGAAGAAAACCTCTTGGAGTCTGCAAAAGACTTGAGACTGGGGCGGAGGTTCACCTTCCAGCAGGACAACGACCTTAAACATAAAGCCAGGGCAACAGTGGAATAGTTTAAAACAAAACATATCCATGTGTTAGAATGGCCCAGTCAAAGTCCAGACCTGAATCCAATCGAGAATCTGTGGCAAGATCTGAAAACTGCTGATCACAAACGCTGTCCATCTAATCTGACTGAGCTGGAGCTGTTTTGCAAAGAAGAATGGGCAAGAATTTCAGTCTCTAGATGTGCAAAGCTGGTAGAGACATACCCTAAAAGACTGGGAGCTGTAATTGCAGCAAAATGTGGTTTTACAAAGTATTGACTCAGGGGGCTGAATAATTACACACACCCCACTTTTCAGTTATTTATTTGCAAAAAATGTTTGGAATCATGTCTGATTTTTGTTCCACTTCTCACGTGTACACCACTTTGTATTGGTCTTTCACCTGGAATTCCAATCAAATTGATTCATGTTTGTGGCTGTAATGTGACAAAATGTGGAAAAGTTCAAGGGGGCCGAATACTTTTGCAAGCCACTGTAGCTCCGATTCACAACAGATGTTATCTCAAGGCACTTTACAAGAGAAGTCATTTCAATACAATCATACAAACATTCCAATCAGTTTAAAATGGATTTCTATGCAAGGAATCTCAGCAGATTGCATCGAGTCATTGACTGGCAGTTGCGCCCCGTTGATGCAGACTCCAACCACGGCAATCCCTTACTGAGCAAGCATGTAGCGACCGTGGAGAGGAAAAACTCCCCTTTAATAGGAAGAAACCTCCAGCAGAACCAGGCTCAGTACAAGCAGCCATCTGCCACGACCGTCTGGGGGTTTGAGAAGACAGAGCAGAGACACTAAAAGAACTAAAGAACTGATGTAACAGTACTTTCTATATTAAATCAAGTAAAAAGTTGATAACAGGGCACAGGGGATGTTTGTTTACTAGGAGCATCATCCCAGTCGATGCCCCCCGTCCAACAGGGCATTGCAGCCAAGCAGGATACCAGACCAGGTGTAGCTTCTATGGAGAAAAAAACAAAGTTAAGTCGAAATAACAGCAAACGATGAAACTGGAGAGTAATAGAAGAGAAAAGTAGCAGAGTGAAGAAAAGTGGTCAGTCTGCCTCCAGCAGTCTAAGCCTATAGCAGCATAACTACAGAGCTAGGTCAGGATGACCTAAGCCACCCTAACTATAAGCATATAAGCTATAGCTATAAATATTATTTATCAAAAAAGAAAGTGTCTGCCTCATGGACTAAAACTGGAAGCTGGTTCCAAAGGAGAGGAGCTAAACTAAAATCTGCCTTCCGTTCTACTTTTAGAAATTCTAGGAACTTCAAGTAAACCTGCAGTCTGTTAGGAACATATGGAACAATCAGATCTCTGATGTTTGATGGAGCTTGATTATTAAGGGCTTTATATGTAAGAAGGGGGATCTTAAATTCTTTTATATTCATCAGAACTCTTGCTGCAGTATTTTGGATCAACTGAATGCTTTTAATGGCATTTTGTGGACTTCCTGATAGTAAAGAATTACAGTAGTCCAGCCTTGAGGTAAAAAATGCATGGACTAGTTTCTCAGCATCACTCCTGTACAGGATGTTTCTATTTTTTTACCAGAGGTGAAAGAAGGAAATCCAAGAAACCTGTTTAATATGAGATTTGAATGTCAAGTCTTGGTCAAAAATAACGCAGAGGTTCTTTACGTTATTACTGGGGGCCAATTTAATGTCATCCAGATGAAGTGATTGACTAATCAGTTTCTGTTTTAGAACTTCTGGTCCAAACACAGCAACTTCTGTCTTATCAGAATTTAAGAGCAAAAAGTTTAGAGTCATTCATGTTTTTATGTCTTCCAGACATACCTGTAATCTACCTAACTGACTGGGTTCATCAGGATTTATGGATAAACATAGTTGTGTATCATCGGCAGAGGTGTGGAAATTTATCCCATGCTGTCTAATGATTCTACCAAATGAAAGCATATATATATGGTGAAAAGAATTGGTCACAGAACAGCACAGAACCCTGTGGCACTCCCCAAGTAACCCTTGAAGATTTATCATTTACATTAACAAACTGGAATCTCTAGGACAAATATGATTTAAACCAGCCTAGTGCTGTTCCTTTGATCCCTGCAACATGTTCAAGCCTTTCTAAGAGAATATTATGATCGACTGTGTCAAAAGCAGCACTGAGCTCTAACAAGACCAGAACAGACACAAGTCAATTATCTGAGGCCATGAGAATATCATTAGTAACCTTCACCAGTGCTGTTTCAGTGCTATGATGAGCTCTAAAACCTGACTGAAACTCTTCAAACAGCTCGTTACTGTTTAGATGCTCACAGACTTGATTAGCAACATTTTTCTCAAGGATTTTGGATAAGTAAGGAAGGTTAGATATAGGTCTGTAATTCACTAAGTCATCTTGATCAAGGGAAGGTTTCTTGAGTAAAGGTTTAATTACAGCTATTTTAAATTCCTGTGGTACGTATCCATTTACTAAGGATAGATTCATCATATCTATAATGGGGCCAGGAACCAAATGGAACACTTCCTTAAATAATTTGGCTGGGATTGGATGCAACATACAAGTTGAAGGTTTAGATGAGGGTAATATTTTTGATAATTCCGAAAGCTTGTCTAAAATCAAAACAGCCTAAGCACAAATGAGGTTCTACAGTTCTTTCCGATGCTGCCTCACTAACTGAGGAAGAAGTAGTCATGTTTGGGAGGATGGCAATTATTTTATTTTTAATAGAATTCATTTCAACTATGAAGAAAATTCTAAAGGTCTGTTTTTCCCTCATTCAACCAAACTTTGAAAAACAAAATAAGACTACTTGTCATCGAGCACATTTCGTTTCCCATCCATTGGATCCAGCAGGTCAGTTGAATCTTTTACTTGGTAAAAAAAATAAAATTGTTCCACGAAGCGGTGCAAGGAGACCAGTTGGACGGGACAGTGTAATGGATTGGATGATAAAATATTTTTTCTATATTTCTAATACTTATATTATTGTTTCCAGACCAACAAGATTAACATTGCAAAATGAAATGAAACTCTATAGAAAGCTTAAGGGGTAATGCCAAACATGCTGTTCCTACGCCAAAACTAAGAAATGTAGAGGAACTGTGAAATTTTGTCCAATGGTCCAGGGAATTTGACACACTTTTCATGTCTTGCTTCAGAGTTGACTGTACAGCAACCCCAATTCATTAGGATGTATGAATATAAAACTATTATAGGAATTGTGAATTTTACTCTCTTTTTGAAATAACACAGCTATTCTTTTAAGCACTACATAGACATTGGTGATGACCAGATACAGCCCTTTATGGAAGCAATAATGCCTGATTATAGTGGCCTCTTTTAGTAGGAAAATGCCTTCATGTGAATGTTTTGGAGAATACCACAAGTTGGAAATATTATGACTAATGACTAATGTGGAAGCATACACACACAGCAGACACATACTGATGTCACTGTTACTGGGATTTTGGCTGCTGTCCAGCTGGTGTCTGTTGTGAATCTTATGCAATATGCAATAATTTAGAGTTAGACTTCTATGTGTTTTATCTTTTTTATATGCTTTGATCACTTGTGACATGTCACTGTCATGTAGCCGAAGCAGGGATATGTTTTTCTTAACACCAGAAACTTCGGTGAGCTCAAAATTGAACTTCATAGCCTACAAGCAGAATGCAATGTGTGGTGGAAAACCATTATTTCTCATTACCCTGAACAGACCATTCCTATGGTGAAAAATGACAGTGCATTTAGAGTTTTGGCACCACCTGATCATCAGGAAAATAATAACCAAGCAGTTCGGTCTCGTTTATTGCTTATGAATGCCTGACCGATAATGCTTAGGTGATAAAATAACAATAGATAAATGAATAAGTTCAGCAGTGACATTTTTTGAACAGTAAGTTCCTACACATGTACATGAACCAGTGAAAGACTTATCTCCAAAATATAAGTTCATAGACAAAAATAATTCAACCTTCCAGTTAAATACTTTAATCAGCAAACTCACTCAGCTAAACTACTAAGTAAAACGAAAAAAATAATGAAACCTATTAAAGTAGCAAAAAGTAAAACAGCAAAAATGTACAAATATGTAAATAAGAAATGGAACCTAAAACCATGATGTCACAGTTCATTATGAACTGTGAATGTTGTAAAACTAGCTGTATTAAAAAAATAGTTCTTCGTTAATTCAGATTAGGTTGCACTTAAATATGTTGTGGGTTTCACAAAGCAACCCCAACATGTAAGGATAAAACATGAAATAACTCATAGAATGACATATGGTCCAGTATGAATGCACAGTAAATCACTGAATAAATACTAAAAATGTGTGGCACAAAACTAACACCCCAAACACGCAATCTATATGGTGGGAGCATCATGCTGTGTGGATCCTTTTCTTCAGCAGGGACAGAAAAGCTCGGTAAACCAACAGCAACTTGGTGTAATATGTTGCATGTTATGTCTCCTCTCAGTTTTTATGTCCTGATTTATAGATTTATTTATGAATCATAGACATGTATGAGGAAAAAAGCAGACAAAAAATTCCGCATTCATTCTGTATGCCTTTGCTGTCTAACATTTTCTACAGTTATAAACATGTATAAATATTCAACATTTTATTATCTCTATTAGCACAAAGATTGCTGCAGTTATCTTTCCTGACTGAGACACCTAATCTGTAAAGCAGGATTTGTTTATTGCACTTGAGTTACCTGAGTCATAATGTAATCCCTGAGACATACACATGAGTTTGATAAAGATGCTGGGAAGCCAGGGAGGGGGGGGGGGGTTACAGGAGGAAAAGATGCTTGGTTCCACAGTCCACCATCAGTGGGCGTTCTTGGAGGTCGAGGGGAGGTTAGATAAGGAGTAAATCATGCTGTGATTTAGTCTTAGCGTCTTGGATCTGGACCACTCATCTCTGTCTGTCCCTTGGTTTGCTGAAAGATTTGGTTGATTTGGGAACCCAGGGGGGACACAAGCTGCAGCCATGGCAGGTGAGATCCATTCTGGATGACCCGTTTTTCTTTTTCTTTTTGATAGTTTAGACATTTACTAAGTAATCACAATTCAAGGCTTCTTTTCTTATTTAGATTTCTGTCAAAGCCAATCAAATTGCCCAATGAGACTTGATGTTTCTCTTTTTCTGCAGATAAAGAAAAGAAGAAGAGCAAAAAAAAAAGTGTAAGCTCCAGTGTCCATAATTGTTCTGTCATGTTGACGATTTGCTGCTCTGTTGATCTCTTTCTAACTTTACTCGTCTCGTTTCAAACAGGTCACTGTATGTGGCTACCCGCTCAGCATCTTTTTTATCGTGGTCAACGAGTTCTGCGAACGGTTCTCCTACTATGGCATGCGAGGTGAGTTTCATAGAAGTAAAATACAAATAACTTACTGAAGTAGCTTCTTCTCACACTTTATCTAATACTGCTATCAAGCATTTCCCTTTGGTGTGTACCTAAGTTTGTATTTTCTTTACAACTGGGGATACTTTGCAAATAAGGTTTTGCACCTGAACATATGCAATAAAGCTTTCATTTGGTGGCAAAGTGACTGTGTAAAATATATATGTGAAATAAAACACTTTGAACACATCAGAATATAAAAAAGCACAGTTAAAGCAACACCAGAAACATCAAGTATTTTGAGTGTCTTTAGCTGATATACTTCAAAAGTGTGAAGTGGAAAGAAGATGATGTTCATTATTGGCAGGGTTTTCACAATTTGTAAAAATCTGAAAATTTTGGTGTGCATTTGCATTCAGCCACCTTTACTCTGATACCCCTAAATAAAATCAAGTGCTACAAGTTGCCTTCAGATTTTTGGTGTTTACAGTAAATGGAGTGTAAAAAAGTATGAACCTATTAAATTCTACCACTATATTAATACTGTCCTAGTTTTATCACATTGGTGGATGTATGATTAGCCATTTTACATTATGTAAACACTCCTTTGTCTTTGCTTTATTGAGCTGGTAGCATTGATAATTATATACCGTTTTGGGTTTGTCAAATAAAATCTCAAGAAAAGATTGTGGTTGGAACATGACAAAATTGAAAGAACAGAATTGCAAGGGGTTTCATGACTTTTGCAAGGCACGGTCCATTGGTGCAAGAAAAAAAAGTTCCAGCAAACATTTCACTCCTTCATCTTGTAACATAATTACATATTTTCAGGCCCAAATCGTTATTTTAATGTAGCCATGTCAGATTTTTTGTGTACAAAGTATGTTTAGTCTAAATAAAGCTGAAATAATTTTTATTATCTCTGCCTTCACTTTGGTCAGGGAAGACTGCTTCTAACTTAGATTTATCTCTATCCCCACTTCAGCTGTACTGGTGTTGTACTTCAAGTACTTCCTGAGGTGGGATGATGACTTCTCCACAACTATCTATCACACCTTTGTGGCTCTCTGCTACCTGAGTCCCATCCTGGGCGCTATAATTGCTGACTCGTGGCTTGGAAAGTTCAAGTGAGTCACCTGATAGTTCCTGATAACAGGGTTTGTTTTCTCCTGCTAGCTGTACATATTGTACGTGTAAAGTTCAGTTCGGCTCAACTCAATTTAATTCAGTTAATCATTTAATTTCCATTCACTTCACTTCAATTAGATTAGATTCTGTTCAGTTCAGTTTGTTTTGGTTCGTTTCATTTCATTCAAATTCAATAAAGTTCAAATAATTATATTAATTTCAGTTCAAGTTATTTAAATTCTATTCAGTTCAACTCAGTTTTAATTCGGTTCATTTTGTTTCATTTAATTTAATTCAGTTCCATTTAGTCCAATTCAACTAAGTTCCATTTATTGATTTCAGTTTAATTTTAAATAATTCAATTCAGTTCAGTTAAATAAATTTTTTATGTGGTTAATTCTAGTCAAGTTTACTTAATTTTTAGATTATTTATTCATTAATTTATAAGTTTTTAATTTAATATAAATTCAATTCAAGTCCATTTAATTAAGTTCAGGTGAGTTAATTTAAGTTTATTGAAATTAAATTAAAGTTAACAACACAAACAGATGTTATCCATCTCCAATGATTACATAATCAGATTAAGCCAATCGTACAGCGAGAATAAACACCTCAGAGAGTCAGCTGTTAGATTTTGACCCCTGTTAATCTATACCTATACCAACTGGTTCACTGCTTTGCATTTCATCCCCCTCCTTCTCCACAGGACCATTGTTTACCTGTCCATTGTTTACGCGCTGGGGCAGGTCATCATGGCCATCAGTGCAATCCATGACATCACAGATGGAAACAGGGACGGCACCCCTGACAATATGACCTTCCACATGTAAGCTGAACACACTAAGAGCTTGACACCATTCAAATGACACACAAGCTGCCTGCCATGTGTTTACCGTTTGCATCGGCTTTCTTTCCCCCCTCAGAGCTCTGTCCATGGTGGGCTTACTCCTCATTGCTCTGGGAACAGGAGGCATCAAACCTTGTGTGGCTGCCTTTGGAGGAGACCAGTTCAGTGAAGATCAGGTTAGATGTTGTACAGATCTACTAAAGAAAAAGAGTTGATGTGAGAAAAACCAGTATGAAAAAAAATACATTTCTGTCCATTCTAATACATTTTATAACTCTCAGATTTCATTTATTAGTATTTATGTACCCCAATTGCTTTCAAAATCTTACATGTAAAACACTGTGTACCACATTTGAACATATAATCCCAACCGTGAAACATAATAGTGGTACCGTCATGCTGTGGGGATATAATTATTCTGCAGAGATAGAGAACTTGAGTTTTTCAATTTGTAAAACGTTCACTGAAATATGAATCTTTTCATTTTTTAAGAAAGCCAAATGAGACCCAGATGTAACTTTTTGGCCCACATGCGATAAACTTCGCGAGGTAGAAAACTAACTCCCTGAACACACCATCTCCAACATGAAACGTGGTGGTGGAAGCATCACAAACCCTACAAACGTACAAAACCTACAAACTGAGTCACACTAAAAACAAAAACAGAACACCTAAGCACAAAGTTACAATTTCTAACCCAGTGGGCGATTTTCTCAATTTTCTTATTTTGACAGCAGCATTATTTCTGTGCCATGAATGCACACACCATGCAATGGAGTTAAAGGGAAACATCTATGTAGGCACTGACCTTCCCCTTATGTACAGACACCTAAGTCGGTTATCAGCTGCACTTAGTCAGCACTTTCTCTATCTCTGCTTTATCCCCGTTAGTTGTTTATTAACAATAATCGCAGCTCATTTATGGACTTTATTACATGTTCAAGGTAAGCGACCAAGATTGCTCAATGATATAAAGAACCAAAGGGGAGAGTGGACGAGAAGATCACACATTGGGCACATTTATCATAATAGAATTCCTAATCCTTCCAGTTTGTATGTTAAACTCTCTTTAGAAAATTACCTTAGGCTAAATTGTCTTGAATGAACACCGAAACATTTTAACATATTTACTTTTATCATATTTGAATGTTTATGTGATAGACCATCACAAGTAGAAGGAGAATGATTCCGTTTTTTTACTATCTTTTACAAAGAAAAAAAAAATCAACCCAAATCTCAAATGTTTTGCAGCCTCTTATCATGTGATTCTTCCAGAATTTCTTTGTGGTTAACTTAATCTATGTTACCTTTAACTCTGATTCCAATGGTATGATGCTACCACCAACAACGTGTTTCAATGTGGACATGATGTGTTCAGGGCGATGCGACATTCACAACACACAAGTTGTATGTAGGAAAGAAAATTAACAAAAAAATGTCACATTTCCCTCTGATCTTACCACATAACCTTTTTTCACATGGAAGGATTCATGGATTTTATTTTTTAAAGAAATAAAAACAGGAAAAGTGTTCCCCCAGCATAATACTACCACTTCCGCCTGTTAATGGTTGTTATAGTGCGTGCACAGCAATGTGCAGATTTAGTTTTCAGCCAAACAAACCGATGCGTGTGAAGGCAAAACATTCAAAAACAGAAATTATTAACTTGTTTACAAACTAATGGGGTTGATTGAGCTCGAAATGACCTTAACACCATGCAAAATTCTGTTAGATTGTAAAATTGACCAGAGACTGACATTTTATAGGCCATACTTGTATATATAGTTACAGTACTGATGAAATAAATTTACAGAACATTAACATAAATGTATATTTAGAACTATTTTAGAGTTAAAAAACATAAAACCACTCAAAAGAAAAAAAATACATTAGCACATATTTTAGTTTAGTTTAGTAGTTTTTGCTTTGATAATGCAAATGAAGGCAGCCTGATCCAGAGCATACAGTAAAATCAATTGTCCAACTGTCATGTCCAACAGGAGAAGCAGAGAAGCACTTTCTTTTCCATCTTCTACCTGTCCATCAATGCAGGCAGTCTGCTGTCCACGATCATCACCCCCATCCTCAGAGGCATGGCCACACTCTCAGTGCCATCACACATATCAGATGATCAAACTTGAGGTTTAACTGTATATGTGTGTCATGTGGTTTCCAGCTCAGAAATGTGGTATTCACACTCAGCAGCAGTGCTACCCATTGGCCTTTGGAGTCCCTGCTGCTCTCATGGTGGTCGCTCTAAGTACGGTCTTCCTTTCATTGACTCATGATAATCAAACAGTGCATTCAGGAAAACAGATTTTAATCATTTTAAATACGTGTGTTTTTAGTTGTCTTCATCGTTGGAAGTGGTATGTACACCAAGACTGCTCCAACAGGCAACATCATGGTGAAAGTCGGCAAATGCATCTTTGTAAGTGGCTCTTCCACAATGAATTTATATAATTGTAATTTTAATTTGCCATTTACATCTGATTACATCTGAATGGCCTTTCCTGTGTTTGCAGTTTGCTGTCAATAATCGGTTTCGGCATCGTTCTTCCGAGTACCCAAAGAGAGAACACTGGATGGACTGGGCCGAGGAAAAATATGACGTAGGTGGAGGAAGATCAAGCGATAATTACTGGTGAAAATGAATAGCAGAAAAGACAAGACTCTTTATTTATGTTTTTTTTTTTTTTTGCTTTGGTCTAGAAACTTCTGATTGCCCAGGTGAAGATGGTGTTGAAGGTGCTGTTCCTCTACATTCCCTTGCCCATGTTCTGGGCTCTCTTTGACCAACAGGTACATGTTCCGACAGCCTAGACTTTTTAAATAGTGTCAGAAAAAAAACTGTCTCATGCCTTTTTTTCTATGTTCTGGTTTGCAATTATCCACAAACCGAACGATAACTGTGGTTGTTCTACAGGGCTCAAGATGGACCCTCCAGGCCACCACCATGGACGGTAATTTTGTAAGTTTTCTTCTTTCTGTTCAACTTTTAAGCTCAGCCCACAAAAAAGAAGTTGCTCAACAGATGTCCTTTTCTCTTTAACAGGGTTTGATGGTAATCCAGCCTGACCAAATGCAGGTAAGACTCTTTGTGGTGATTACATTCACCAACTGCTGACATGAACCGATTAAATCAAGCAGCAGTCTTTTCATTAACCCACCCTTCCTCCAACCAGACTGTCAACCCGATCCTGATCCTGATTCTGGTCCCGATCATGGACTTCATAATCTACCCACTCATTTCTAAGTGCAAATTAAACTTCACGTGAGGCCTCTTTTTAAAAAATATAAGCTTTTCAACTTTCATCTGGTCTAAGATTTTGTCAGCCCTGGTTCACAGTGGCTAAATGAGTGTGATTGGGTTCTGTTTTCCAGGCCATTAAGGAGAATAACTGTGGGGATGTTCCTTGCGGGGCTTGCTTTCGTGGCTGCGGCTCTGGTCCAGCTACAGATTGATGTAAGTGAAACACCAACATGAAACGATATGTTACAAACATTTAGCAAAAACAAAGCTCATGAACCGTGGTTACTTCCTTTTTTTAAGGCAACCCTGCCTACTTTCCCAACGAGCACTGAGCAGCAAGCTAAGTTCATCAATATGGTTAACAGGACCATAAATATCGAAGCTGGAATTGAGACTTTCCAATTGCCGCCTTTCGAGGTACAAATATACAGAGTGGAAACATCAACTTTCTGCCCCTTTATCTGGCACAGTTTTATAAACCCTTTAGCTTTGAAAGACAAAGTGCTAAACAGTTTTTTCCCACAGGGCAACCAGGAGTATTTTACATATAAGGAACCATTTGTCCTGACAATAGATTCTGGTTCCCCTGATTTAATCAGCTTACCAGATGGCACTCGTAACACCATCGTCATTGCTGAAGAAGGATCCTTAATAAGGCATATGAAGGTAAGCACACTAGTAAGATCAAAGTCAAATTGCAATCACATTTGTTCCTCTTTTGAACACATCACAGAAAACCAAATAGATTTTTGTTCTTAGAAGTGTTCTCTGTTTACAGTTCAGCGATATTACTGCAAAGCCAGAGGAGGGCGCAAACGCAATCAGGTCAGTTTCAATTTGTTATCACATGACAAGAAAAAGTTTCTCATGCCTTCATTAAGTTTTCACAAAACATCCTACTTTTACTTTTAGAAAAACTTTGTTTTCTCATTAACATATTTATAGCTTTTTAAGTCTTTGAAACATTATGACCAAACGTGTCAAGTAACGAAGTATTTGTACTTCGTCAACTTACTTAAGTAGAAATGTTGGATATTTATACTTCACTGGAGTAATTATCTATTGGCCTACTTTTTACTTCTACTCCTTACAGAGCTTGAAGCAAAGCATTCCCAATCAGAGTAACAGAAACGTAAGGCTGTATAAAAATCTATAAAATAACATTAGCTTAAAGAACAGGAATGCTTTTGCTTTTCATCCCGCTTCATAGTTCTATCAGACAGTTAGTCTGATTGGGTAGACTTTGAGTGTCACAAGAGGAACTAGACAGGTTGCCAGAATGCCAGAATGTGGGATTCCTAAAATAAGTAATTAATTGTGTTGTTTTCTCTCTTTCAGATTTTTGAACGGTTTTAGCTCCGTTTTGAATATAACAGTAGGTCAGGAAAGTTATGGGAACATTGCTAGCAAGAACATGTCCACATACGCTATGGTATCACAAGGATCGTAAGTTTTATTTACTTTGACTGCTACATACAGTTTCTCTAAAGAAAGTTATTTTCCTCTAACTGGTGATTTTGTTGTGACAGGGCTGAGTTCTTGATCAAAAACAATGCGGGGAGTGAATGTGTCTTCAGTCGAAACTTTGGCTTTGGCAGTTCTTACACTTTCATCATCCCACCAACCTTCACATTTGGAGAAAATGTAACTTTTAAATCTAGTCTGGGCAAAAACTTTTGCTGCAAAGCATTGGTTTCGAGTTAGCTAAACTATCTGCATTGCAGTGTGGAGAGAACATCAATGAGGTGGAGAACATCAAGCCCAACTCCATCCACATGGCCTGGCAAATTCCTCAGTACTTCCTTATGACATCAGGAGAGGTGGTCTTCTCTGTCACAGGACTGGAGTTCTCATATTCACAGGTAATAAATGCTCTTCCTTAGGAAAATTAGGACAAAAACAAGGAGCAATCATAAAATAGGCCTAAATACATATATTTTTGCTGTTCAGGCCCCCTCCAATATGAAGTCAGTGCTGCAGGCAGGTTGGCTGTTAACAGTTGCAGTAGGAAACATCATAGTGTTGATTGTTGCAGAGGCTGCCACACTTCCAGATCAGGTAAGTGGATCATTTCCTCTACTACTACTTTAATGTGACAGAAGGCTGGAAATAAAACTAGCCTTTTGATTTGAAAATTTCTGGAAAACATGTTAATCTGGGTTTCTTTTACTTATTTTTTTTTTTTAGATCCTTGTTAAAAAAGGAAATATTCCTTAAGGTTTGTGTTTTAGAACATAAAAACCCAGGTCTTTCCAGGTTTAATAGGTGATCTACTTGCCTGTTTTCATATAAAATGAAAAAGGACAACCTCCTATACATTTATTGGCACTTATGGGAAAATATTTAGCCTTATATTACATAATCTCACAGAGAAAAAAAGTAATTAATTTAAGTAATTCAATTAGATAAATACAAATTTAAAAACACATCCCATTTTTACCAAAGTTACCTGTACCACATTTATTGGCATCACTAGCGATTTCTATAAAATAACAACATTTACAGAATTTCTTTATATTTTACTGTTGATCAGAATTTTTGTTAATCAATGACTTTTTCCTGGTGATGACCTGGCACAGAGTCTCACGATCTCATGGCATCACATTTTTTTTTTTTAAATACAAGGGTATTTTCGATTAGAACTGGGTGCCCTTTCGTGGAAGCCTGAACCTTTTTCATCACTGCATCTTTGAGCAGGATAATAGCTCAAATTGGTCAAATAATTAACAATTTTCCATGGCCACCTCAATTCAGGTACCTAAGCACTATCTCAGAGTTATTGTGTATTTATAGAAATAAAAGGCTTTTTTAACATCTTTACCAGCAGTACCAACAAGTGGAGGGTATTGTATTTCTTTATCAGATGTTGCATTGACCTAATTTTAATAGCAGGTTCAGACTTGTCATGCAAGTCACTTTCTCAACTCATGCTTAGAAAACAAATTCATTACATGTTCATAGATTTTCAAAAATGTCGATGAATTCTTGTGTTTTTCTTTACCAGTGGGCTGAATACATCCTCTTTGCCGCTTTGCTGGTGTTGGTGTGTATAATCTTTGCCATCATGGCCTACTTCTACACATACATTGATCCGTCAAAGATAGAGGCCCAATTTTCTAACTCTGAGCCTGAAGACAAGGACAAGAACTCTGAAATGACCAAAAAGGACATAGTTGAGAACCATAATGAGAAAAAGAGGAGGAGTTCTGATTCCAGTTCCGATGAGGAGGAAACATCGCAGACCAACTTCTAAATCGGGACCTCTTCTGGGTTCTTTTGTTGCGTTTGTAAAAGCTTCAGGGTTCTGTTGGTCATGTCTAAGATTGTCTGTGACGTTTAGGTCTTTTGTCATCACAGAAACAAAAAGATAGAGAGAAGGTATGACCAGAATGGAATGGGGAATCTGAAGCTGGTTGTAAACAGTGGATGGACAGTGCTATTGTGGGATTTTATTAGCACCAGTATCCAAATCGTAGTTTAAAAAATCCAAAGGGAATATGTTATTTTGATGATAATGGATGCTTTTGACTGTAATTTCTAACCAGTACATTGTGGAAGTCCCCTAAAAACATTCCAATATTTGTATTTATTTCCAAACACAGTATTGTATGTATTGTAAAACTATTATGACGCTTATGTTTGTCATGATGGTGATGATCATCTAAGGCTTCGTAGTCGGCTAGAAATGCTCCATTATGGCCCAGGAGTATACTGCCCCGTGCAGGGGTTGGTGAACAATGTCTACAATAAAGAGGCTTGCATGATGCTAACTGTACTAAAGCCAAGTGAAAATCAAATGTGCATTAAAATAAATATTTAGTAAAAATCTGACTGGTGTGAAAATTATTCAATGTTTTTCAAGAGAACCCCAGTTATCATGTAGCTATCAAACAGTTTTAAGAGTGGACTGAATTAGCTGACTAGCTAAAATGATAGGGTTAGAATACAGCTGGAAGGAATTTCACATCTGACTTGGCTTGTGGAACAAACCCCTGACCCAAAAATTGTTGCAGAGGTGTGGACTCGAGGAATAATTTTTTTTTCAAAGACTTGAACTGGACTTTTACACCAGTGACTTCGACTTGAACATATTCGAACTTACTTGAAAATACTTAATATTTTACCTAAAATCTAAAGTTTAAAACACTTATTTCTAAATTGCACACTTTAAAAAAAAGAAAACACGGTTTATGATTTACATTAAAAAATTACTAGAAATGCTAAGTTTCAGACTTGGGACTTGATTCAGGACTTAAGGATAACAACTTGAGACTTACAAAACAATGACTCTGTCCCACCTCTGTTGTGTAGTCTGTTATGAAGCTGTGGTGCTAATTAAAAAATTTAAAAAAATCATTTTGGTGTTTTCTGTGGTACAGAGTGATTTTGTCGGTTTTAAGAAATTCTTTGTCAAAATTTTTTTTTAAATATCAACATAATCTTAGTATCATTTTAAAAGTTAAGTGTGTTAAAAAATTTGTCCCCCTCAATTTACATTGAACCTTTTCAAAAGTTTTTTGAATAAAAAAATGTCATGAAATGTTCAGCAGACAATGTTAGGAAATAGTTCTGCCTTTTTAGTGTTTAGAACAATAGAAATGTAATCGACTTGTAATAGTCTGTGTATTCAACCAAAAAGTTTACATTTAAAAAGCTTAAAAACACAAAGTACATCACTTTATTTTTCAAATTAATCTTAATGATTAAGGCCTACAATAATTTTTAAAATTATTTCCACTTTTATGCAATATGTAGGATATGCTTGCATATATATTAGGGCTGTCAAAATTAATGCGTTGACGCAGATCAGTCAATTTGTAGAATTAACACAATCATTTTTTTAATGCAATTAACGCATGCACAGGATGACCCACCCTGTTTATCCTACAATTCAGCCTCCGCACGTAAACAGTATGACATACCTGGATTGGTCTTTTTGAGTGGGCGTACATACACAAGCACACACTCTGAGCAAGAGTGTACAAAAGTTGTTTTTTTCATTAAAGGGATTAAATTAAAATAAACCTTTATTACACACTCTGTACTCCTTAGATGAATGGAGTTGTTATCAACAGTTTAAATGCATTTGAATACATATTATACTGCATCCTAATTCAAGTTATCTCAATCTGGAAGTTTAGTTAGGACCAAACTTGATGCACTTTGTTTTTGCTTAAAATACTTTAATATGGTTTGGACTTTGAGTACATGACTTACAGCTAGTAATATCTCCAGGACTGTTCATTGGCGGAATTGACTGGCCCTGGCCTTTGTTGGATGCCTGGCCTCGGCGCTCTGCGTTGCGCGGGATCAGGTTTTAGGAGCTGGTACATCTTGGTGTCTAGGTGGTGGCTGGGCTTGGCCTGGGGATGCCATCCGCCCGCTGCGGCTACCGGTGGGGCGCCCCGACGTGGGGAAGGGGTTGGAGCGCTGGGCTGTCGGCGGTGGGAATTGGCCTGGGGTGGCGGCGGCGCGTGTTGGCTGGTGGCCTGCCATGGCCCCCGTGGAGTGGGCCCCTCGTCGGCTGATCCTTGGGTCCCTGTTGGGGGTAGGGTGCCCTGCTCACACACACACATAGGTGTGGGGTCTCCGGTGTTTACAGATACATTCTAGGGCTGATGTCATCAATACTAGATCTTGATTAATCGGTACCATGAGCTTTTCAGTGACATTGTTGTTGTATTTCTATATCCATATTTGTGTGTTGTGGTTGTGTAGTTCTTACAGTGGCTTGCAAAAGTATTCGGCCCCCTTGAACTTTTCCACATTTTGTCACATTACAGCCACAAACATGAATCAATTTTAATGGAATTCCACGTGAAAGACCAATACAAAGTGGTGTACACGTGAGAAGTGGAACGAAAATCATACATGATTCCAAACATTTTTTACAAATCAATGACTGAAGAGTAAGGTGTGCGTAATTATTCAGCCCCCTTTGGTCTGAGTGCAGTCAGTTGTCCATAGACATTGCCTGATGAGTGCTAATGACTAAATTGAGTGCACCTGTGTGTGATCTAATGTCAGTACAAATACAGCTGCCCTGTGACGGCCTCAGAGGTTGTCTAAGAGAATGTTGGGAGCAACAACACCATGAAGTCCAAAGAACACACCAGACAGGTCAGGGATAAAGTTATTGAGAAATTTAAAGCAAGCTTAGGCTACAAAAAGATTTCCCAAGCCTTGAACATCCTACGGAGCACTGTTCAAGTGATCATTCAGAAATGGAAGGAGTATGGCACAACTGTAAACCTACCAAGACAAGGCCGTCCACCTAAACTCACAGGCCGAACAAGGAGAGCGCTGATCAGAAATGCAGCCAAGAGGCCCATGGTGACTCTGGAAGAGCTGCAGAGATCTACAGCTCAGGTGGGGGAATCTGTCCATAGGACAACTATTAGTGGTGCACTGCCCAAAGTTGGCCTTTATGGAAGAGTGGCAAGAAGAAAGCCATTGTTAAAAGAAAACCATAAGAATTCCCGTTTGCAGTTTGCCACAAGCCATGTGGGGGACACAGCAAACATGTGGAAGAAGGTGCTCTGGTCAGATGAGACCAAAATGGAACTTTTTGGCCAAAATGCAAAACGCTATGTGTGGCGGAAAACTAACACTGCACATCACTCTGAACACACCATCCCCACTGTCAAATATGGTGGTGGCAGCATCATGCTCTGGGGGTGCTTCTCTTCAGCAGGGACAGGGAAGCTGGTCAGAGTTGATGGTAAGATGGAGGGAGCCAAATACAGGGCAATCTTGGAAGAAAACCTCTTGGAGTCTGCAAAAGACTTGAGACTGGGGCGGAGGTTCACCTTCCAGCAGGACAACGACCCTAAACATAAAGCCAGGGCAACAATGCAATGGTTTAAAACAAAACATATCCATGTGTTAGAATGGCCCAGTCAAAGTCCAGATCGAAATCCAACCAAGAATCTGTGGCAAGATCTGAAAGCTGCTGTTCAGAAACGCTGTCCATCTAATCTGACTGAGCTGGAGCTGTTTTGCAAAGAAGAATGGGCAAGAATTTCAGTCTCTAGATGTGCAAAGCTGGTAGAGACATACCCTAAAAGACTGGCAGCTCGAATTGCAGCAAAAGGTGGTTCTGCAAAATATTGACTCAGGAGGCTGAATAATTACGCACACCCCACTTTTCAGTTATTTATTTGCAAACAATTTTTGGAATCATGTATGATTTTCGTTCCACTTCTCACATGTACACCACTTTGTATTGGTCTTTCACGTGGAATTCCAATAAAATTGATTCATGTTTTGTGGCTGTAATGTGACAAAATGTGGAAAAGTTCAAGGGGGCCGAATACTTTTGCAAGCCACTGTACATATATATATATATATATATATATATATATATATATATATATATATATATATATATATATATATATATATATATATATATATATATATATATATATATATATATACTACCGTTCAAAAGTTTGGGGTCACCCAAACAATTTTGTGTTTTCCATGAAAAGTCACACTTATTCACCACCATACGTTGTGAAATGAATAGAAAATAGAGTCAAGACATTGACAAGGTTAGAAATAATGATTTGTATTTGAAATAAGATTTTTTTTACATCAAACTTTGCTTTCGTCAAAAAATCCTCCATTTGCAGCAATTACAGCATTGCAGACCTTTGGCATTCTAGCTGTTAATTTGTTGAGGTAATCTGGAGAAATTGCACCCCACGCTTCTAGAAGCAGCTCCCACAATTTGGATTGGTTGGATGGGCACTTCTTGCGTACCATACGGTCAAGCTGCTCCCATAACAGCTCAATGGGGTTCAAATCTGGTGACTGCGCTGGCCACTCCATTACCGATAGAATACCAGCTGCCTGCTTCTTCTCTAAATAGTTCTTGCACAATTTGGAGGTGTGTTTTGGGTCATTGTCCTGTTGTAGGATGAAATTGGCTCCAATCAAGCGCTGTCCACTGGGTATGGCATGGCGTTGCAAAATGGAGTGATAGCCTTCCTTATTCAGAATCCCTTTTACCCTGTACAAATCTCACACCTTACCAGCACCAAAGCAACCCCAGACCATCACATTACCTCCACCATGCTTAACAGATGGCGTCAGGCATTCTTCCAGCATCTTTTCAGTTGTTCTGCGTCTCACAAACGTTCTTCTTTGTGATCCAAACACCTCAAACTTGGATTCATCCGTCCACAACACTTTTTTCCAGTCTTCCTCTGTCCAATGTCTGTGTTCTTTTGCCCATCTTAATCTTTTTCTTTTATTGGCCAGTCTCAGATATGGCTTTTTCTTTGCGACTCTGCCCTGAAGCCCAGAATCCCGCAGCCGCCTCTTCACTGTAGATGTTGACACTGGTGTTTTGCGAGTACTATTTAATTAAGATGCCAGTTGGGGACCTGTGAGGCGTCTGTTTCTCAAACTAGAGACTCTAATGTACTTATCTTCTTGCTCAGTTGTGCAACGCGGCCTCCCACTTATTTTTCTACTCTGGTTAGAGCCTGTTTGTGCTGTCCTCTGAAGGGAGTAGTACACACCGTTGTAGGAAATCTTCAATTTCTTAGCAATTTCTCGCATGGAATAGCCTTCATTTCTAAGAACAAGAATAGACTGTCGAGTTTCAGATGAAAGTTCTCTTTTTCTGGCCATTTTGAGCGTTTAATTGACCCCACAAATGTGATGCTCCAGAAACTCAATCTGCTCAAAGGAAGGTCAGTTTTGTAGCTTCTGTACCGAGCTAAACTGTTTTCAGATGTGTGAACATGATTGCACAAGGGTTTTCTAATCATCAATTAGCCTTCTGAGCCAATGAGCAAACACATTGTACCATTAGAACACTGGAGTGATAGTTGCTGGAAATGGGCCTCTATACACCTATGTAGATATTGCACCAAAAACCAGACATTTGCAGCTAGAATAGTCATTTACCTCATTAGCAATGTATAGAGTGTATTTCTTTAAAGTTAAGACTAGTTTAAAGTTATCTTCATTGAAAAGTACAGTGCTTTTCCTTCAAAAATAAGGACATTTCAATGTGACCCCAAACTTTTGAACGGTAGTATATATATATATATATATATATATATATATATATATATATATATATATATATATATATATATATATATATATATATATATATATATATATATATATATATATGTGTGTGTGTGTGTGTGTGTGTGTGTGTGTGTGTGTGTGTGTGTGTGTGTGTGTGTGTGTGATTAAAAAAAAGAAGAAAAAAAGAAATCTCAGTGGACCATTGATCCACTGGTAAATAGTGATAAAAGGGAGTGTCAACAAGCCAAGAGAGAATGGCAGAAAGCTGGACTCCATGTTCACTGAGATCTACAAGGAGAGACTGGACAGATATAATTTAACTTTGAAAGATGCAAGGGAATCATTCTTTTCTGAAATCATAAACAGAAACATTAATACATTTAAAAACATTTTTTTAAATGTTGTGTCCTGGCTGTGTGGAACTCAGAATTGGTCTCTGAGTACCAAGTAGAAGCCCGACAGATTTACTTTTACAAGTGGAGCAGTACAGCTTTTGTTATAGTAGTCCGTTTGATGTATATGTGTAGAACCATCCCCCAACCCCCACCCCGAGCCCTCAGTGTCTATATGCAGTTTAACAGTGGGCACCAGCACCAGAGGTGAAGCTGATTGAACAGCTCCTCCTCTGGTTGCCAAAAAGCCTGCCCAACCTAAAGGCCCTACATGTGTGTTTGATGAGAATGTTATAAGTGAGTGTCTATGGTGTACAGTAAAACTGGGACCCAGGCAGCCACGGGGAAGCAGAGATGGAAGCCCCTCCCTGCACCCCAGTGATGTGCCTACACCCCAAGGACCTACATGAGTGGTAGAGCGATGGAGTGAGTGGACAGAGGTGTCCGGAGATGGGGAGGGAATGACTGGGGACAAAATGCCTTCCAAGGGAGCCAGCTCCCCCACTGACTCCAATAGGCACTCCCGTTCACCAAGATCCACCAAGGGAGGAAGGCCCTGCCAGGTCCACCCCGAGGCCCATGGCTGCAGCACCACCAACCCCCACAGAGCCCAAGGCAGTCCTCCCAGCCCCATCCCAGACGAAGATCTATACCCACCCAAACAGTTGGTCTACTAACAAAGCACAAAAGAAATTAGACGCCCAGGTTAAGTTCTGACCTCCTCGCGGGAGAGCACTTGCAGCTAGATAGTAACAGCCTCCCCGCCAATAAAGGAGGCCCCCAGCACCACCCATGCATCAAAGGCCCCCGTGCCCAGGCAGGAACCCAGGAACTCATCGGCCCAAAGCCCCGGTGATATGCCCACCCAACTAGATCCACCACCCCCTATCCCCAGCAGAGAGGCAACTGCTGTCTGATGATCCAGCACGCAACCGACTCCAGCCCCCCCATCCACCTGCCCTGCACCTGCAGTACCCAGTCACTCCAACGGCAAGCCCGACCAAGCCCGGTTACACACCTGATCAAAACACTCCGCAGCGCGCAAAGAGCAAGACCCAGGAGTTAAGTCCAGTGCCCAAAAACTGATCAGGCCCAGAAATGCCACCCACCCACTGCAGCCACCAGCCCGGCACCCCAAGACACAAACGGGACGCCATCCAGACATAGGCAGTGAGAATTTGCCCAGAAAGGGGGAAAAAACGGTAGCACACATCGGCCACCGGCCGACCCCGAATGCATCAAATGCAGTCACCAGGAGTTACCACCCATGGCCACCCAGCACTTGAACCACCTAGCGATCCCACCTGCAAGGACCTCCCCCAGGTGCCCCTGACCCCAAAAACCCCCACATCAGCAACAATATCCCATACGACCAAACCAAAGGCTACCCACCCCTACTAGGTGATGGAGCCAATCAAAAGAGGCCAAAGAGATTGATCAGGTGTGGAGGCAGAGGCTGTCTCAAGACCAATGTGGTTCAACAAGAGATTTTGATACTGATTAATATTAAGAGCATTTTTATTTTTCCAGTTCAGGAGGATATTTTTCTTAGTGATACATAAGGCAATTTAAACCACTTGAACTAACTTTGTGTTCATGGAGACACCATCTAAGTTTCCCAGCAAGGAAACTGAGGGAGAAGGTGGAATATTACATTCCAGACACTTTGATAACTCCTCACATATCTGGCACCAGAAATTCTGAACAGGTGGACAGAACCAAAGCCCATGGATCTGATAGAATTTAAGATCCTTCTTCTTACATACAAAGCCCTTAATAATCAAGCTCCATCATACATTAGAGATCTAATTGTTCCTTATGTTCCTAACAGAGCCCTTCGCTCTCAGACTGCAGGTTTACTTGTAGTTCCTAGGATTTCTAAAAGTAGAATGGGAGGCAGATCTTTTAGTTATCAGGCTCCTCTCCTGTGGAACCAGCTCCCAGCTTTAGTCCGTGAGGCTGACACTCTGTTTACTTTCAAGGCCAGGCTTAAAACTTTCCTTTTTGATAAAGCTTATAGTTAGAGTGGCTAAGGTCATCCTGAGCTATCTCTGTAGTTATGCTGCTATAGGCTTAGACTGCTGGAGGACAGACTTACCAATTTTTTTCACTCTGCTACTTCCTTTTCTCCTACGACTCTCCAGTTGTATTACAGTACATTCTGTTATTTCGACTGTTAACTTTGTTTTCTCTCAGTGTTTTTCTCTCCATAGAAGATATACCTGGTCTGGTATCCTGCTTGGCTGCAATGCCCTGTTGGACGGGGGGCATCGACTGGGATGATCCTCCCAGTAACTGAACATCCACTGTGTCCTGTTATCAACTTTTTACTTTCTGTAACATAGAAAGTTCTCTTATATCAGAGCTTCTGTTCCTTCTGTGTTTCTGCTCTGTCTTCTCAAACCCCCAGACGGTCGTGGCAGATGGCCGCTCCTACTGAGCCTGGTTCTGTTGGAGGTTTCTTCCTGTTAAAGGGGAGTTTTTCCTCTCCACCGTCGCTACATGCTTGCTCAGTATGAGGGATTGCTGAAGGATTGCTGTGGTTGGAAAGTCTGCATCAACGGGGCCCAACCTCACGCCAATGACTGAGGCAATCTGCTGGGATTCCTTAAAAAGGAAACTTTTTAACTGATTGGAATGTTTGTATAAATGTATTGAAATGACTCCTTGTTAAGTACCTTGAGATGACATCTGTTGTGAATTGGTGCTATATAAATAAACTGAATTGAATTGAAATGATATGGTATATTGCCTGTGCATTGTAAGCAGATATTAGACGAGGTAAAATCCATCCTGAACATCCGTTGACCTGTATAGTGTACTCTATGAAGGATTTTGTATTATGTTAATTTTAAATTGGGATTTTTAGTTATTTTAAAGGTCCTTAAACATATCTGAGATCAGAAGTTTTGCCAAACTGACTGACAGATCCACCTCCCATTTTGAAATAGGAAGGGCTATTGATTCATCTAATGTAGATAATGTCCTGTATATGTTTAACAATAATTTGGGGGAGATTGAAAGAAATCTAAAACTGCCATTTGTAACTCAGCTGTATTGAGCCTATGTTTACATTTTATAATAGATTTAATTTGTTGATATTCTAAAAATATTTTTTTCCTATCCTATATTGTGTAATTAATGTATTAAATGTTTATCCCATTTAATAAAATTTTAAATCTGTTCCTTCAAATATATGTTCCAGGTATTCGATTCCTTTACACCTCCAGTCTGGGGTTGGGGTTATTCCAGATGGGTGTACGTCTGCATGGGATTTGTATGGACTGTCATTTTTAGAAACTCCTACCATGCTCTCTGAAAGGAGCTGCTATTTATGCTTTTAAAGCATTCATGTCGTTTTAAATTTGAGCTAATAAATGGTAGGTCTGAAAATTTTTATCTTAATGCATTGTCTGTTCTACATCTGTCCAGGACTCATCTAGGTAGCTATGTTTTAACCATCTTGAGATGTATTGGAGCCTGTTGGCTAAGAAATAATGATGAAAGTTCGGTAGATCTAGACCTCCTTTATCTTTGGTCTTCTGCAGTGTTTTTATGCCAACACACGGGGGCTTATGTTTCCAAAGAAATTTAGAGACGAAGACTCCAAGAGATCTAAACCACTCCAGTGATGGTTTGCTTGGGATAATTGAGAATAAGTAATTGATTCTGGGCAAAACCATCATTTGTATTGATGCAACTCTTCCCATAAGTGATATGGGTATGGATTTCCATCTAGCAAGATCATCTGCCAAAAAAAGTGGGATGTAGTTTATCTTTGTTAAATCTGCCGGTCTTATTGAGACATTGATAACTAAATAAGTAATATTCCCTGACTGCAGTTGTGTAGTAATGGGATTGTGGATAGAACAATTAATTGGAACAACCGTAGATTTTAACCAATTTATAGAATAATCTGAAACTCTTGAGTAAGAGTTTAATTGTTTCAGTTAGTTTATTCATATCAAATATACAACTAAAGAACAAATGTGACAACAAACAGAAAATAGTTTTTCCATCCTGTCTCTCCTCTCAGCCTCACATTGCTGTCTGAAACAGAAGAAATCAAGAAACACACACTACAAAAATCAGCACAAAAAGTTTTAGGAAATGTATATTAACTTTTGCAGTTAAATATATATCACATGTGCATGGAATAATTTTTAAAAGAAATCAGGTCTTTTGGTTTTGGCCTGCAATAAGGTGACATTTCCCTGCAGGCTAATATTCTCAGAAATTTTACTAAAAATAGGGACAGAAAACAAGCGAAGAGGGGAAACAGGCAACTGTGTTAATCTGTGAAAGCAAGACTAGTTTTTACGACACAGGAGGAACTACAATATACCGAGATCACAGGTTCTGTGGTGTTTGAAGGTTTAAACTGCACTACAAGCACAAGGTGAATAACTGGATTTATTCTACCTCCATGCTACAGTGGGCAAATTCTTTGCTCCAATGAGGCTGACCATTTCTTCTAGAAGAAGCCATCCTCTCTTTGGCCCCTAAAACATATGACAAAAAGGGCAATCTTGGAAGAAAACCTCTTGGAGTCTGCAAAAGACTTGAGACTGGGGAGGAGGTTCACCTTCCAGCAGGACAACGACCCTAAACATAAAGCCAGGGTAACAATGGAACGGTTTAAAACAAAACATATCCATGTGCTAGAATGGCCCAGTCAAAGTCCAGATCTAAATCCAATCGAGAATCTGTGGCAAGATCTGAAAACTGCTGTTCACAAACGCTGTCCATCTAATCTGACTGAGCTGGAGCTGTTTTGCAAAGAAGAATGGGCAAGAATTTCAGTCTCTAGATGTGCAAAGCTGGTAGAGACATACCCTAAAAGACTGGCATCTGGAATTGCAGCAAAAGGTGGTTCTACAAAATATTGACTCAGGGGGCTGAATAATTATGCACACCCCACTTTTCAGTTATTTATTTGCAAAAAATGTTTGGAATCATGTATGATTTTCGTTCCACTTCTCACGTGTACACCACTTTGTATTGGTCTTTCACGTGGAATTCCAATAAAATTGATTCATGTTTTGTGGCTGTAATGTGACAAAATGTGGAAAAGTTCAAGGGAGCCGAATACTTATTCAAGCCACTGTACACACACACATATATATATATATATATATATATATATATATATATATATATATATATATATATATATATATATATATATATATATATATAGCAGTATCCCATAGCAGTATCTATGATTCATGAAATATGGATTCAAACACAGTTAAAAGTCTATACTTAAGATTAAATTGGAAGAAGAAGTTGTTCCTATCTGAATTTGCAGCCTTTGCAATACATATGTTAACAAACCTAAAATATAACTACCGCGGTAAAATAACTTTATTATAATGTTTTAGCACTTCCAAAAGTATACGACTAAATACATAAGGAAACACGCTTAACTTGCCATCATTCCAGGGGTTGACGCCGAGGGAGAAGCCCTCTGAAGAGCTGCCATGACGGATTTCTCCTGCTTGGAGAGACCTGCCGGCAGCAGCCATGTTGCTTCAGTTGTGCCTGAGTCACCTGGGGGCGTGGTTTGTAGCGGCTGTGGTGGCTGCAGATAGAGTGTGAATGTAATCATGTTTGGTTGTAAGCAGTGCAGAGCCCTACCTTCCTCTCGCCATGACTGGATAGAAATTGCAGAAACATGATTTGTTGGTCAAAATCAGCAAGGCACTCATTGGTTCTTCTAGGCAAGCCAAATATGGTAAAAAATTATCTGTAACTTGAAACTTAAAACTTGAAACCTGTAACTTGAAACCTGTAACTTGTAACTTGTAACTTGCAACTTGCAACTTGAAACCTGTAACTTGCAACTTGAAACCTGTAACTTGAAACTTGTAACTTGAAACTTGAAACCTGTAACTTGAAACTTGAAGCCTGTATTTTTAAAATGTGTACAAGTTACAAAACGTAAGTTACAAATACAATTCATAAGTTACAAGTACAAATCATAAGTTACACGTACAAATCATAAGTTACAGGTACAAAACTAAAAGTTACAGGTACAAAACTAAAGTCCCAATTCTAGCTCCATAAATATCCTGCATGGACTATTTTGAATTGAGTAGTGATATTGCACTTGGTATGAATGGCTTTTTGTAAATGTTTTTAGTTGCTATTGCAGCCATTTACCTCCTTCCTGATGGCAATTTCCTTAATTCTGTAAACAGAGGATGTACTGGGTCAGACATAATGTGCTGGGCTTCTGAACACGTCTTAGTGATGTGGCAGCCGTCAATTGAGCCAGCCCTAGACGACGCACTGGACAGTGCGAAGAAGCTGCCCTAAGCCCTCTCTGCAGACAATTTTGAATGATGTTCCCCTCATCAACCCAGAAAAGAACAGCCAGAGGACTAAGCTGGAAAACTCCATCCACATCCCTAATCTTTATTCAGCCGATCCAGGAAAACTGTCTATTTATTCTAATAAAGCTTAAAGAATGGTCCAAGAAGAGGTAATTCAGGTTAATCCTGCAAGAAAAACTATAAATAACTACACAATAATAATGTCAATATTTGTTATTTCTTTTTCAATAGTCATTTTAAATTGTTCAAAGTAAGCTTTATGTTCATTTTTCTTTTAATTAGAATAATAATGCAACTGTTAATAAAATGACTTGATGATATTTACTATTTGTTTTAATCAATTTATTTTTATAACAACCATAGAACAACTTAAATAACCAATGTGACAAAAACATAAATTGACAAACAGAAAACAGACTATCCATCCGGTCCCTCATCTCCTCTCCTCAGCCTCCCTTTGTGGATCAGAGTTGTCATGTCCTACACAAGAAATCCCCAGTGATGTAGTGAATCTCCCATTTTTGCTTTGTGGAATTTCTTTCTTATTCACCACAGTTAATCAAGCAAGAGCATGATCTCTAAAAGCTATAGGGTGTATCTCAGTGTCTGAAATGTCAGTCAACAGTGAGTTGCCGACTAAAAAATAATCCAGTCGAGAATAAGAACGGTGGACATTTGAGAAAAAAAGTATATTTCCTATCGTTAGGGTAAAGAGATCGCCATGCATCGCAAAATCAATAATCACTCATGTACTGCTTAACTAAATCTATGGATTGCCAGCTGCGCTGAGTCCCTCCTATAGTGAGCCTGTCTATTTCTTCATTTAAACCAAGGTCGCCCACAAGAAGAAGTGAGCAATCCAAGTGTTCAGAAAGTGCAGAGAAGAAGGAATGAAAGAATGAGGGGTCATTAACATTTGGGGCATATATAGTGACAATACATAACTTTTGGTTATGTATGGATAGTTTTATTATTATAAATCTACCCTCTGGATCTGTGACTGTGTCTAATACTGTAGAAATAACTTCTTTATTTATTAATATTGCTACTTCCCTTTGTCTAGAGTTATAGCATGCAGACAACAGATTAGGAAACTCAGGTGATTTTAGATAATCTGCAGCTGAGGTGGATTTATGGGTTTCTTGTAATAACACAACATCTGCCTTTAATCTTTTAAGCTGGTTAAAGATCTTAATTCTTTTCTCTCTAGTGCCCATCCCATGAACATTCCATGTGACAAACTGTAGAGTAGCCATATTTGTGTGACTAAAGTTGGAAAGTGCATGTCACCATGGAAATAGATAAACACTAGTGCAGTCATAGTTGGTGCTTGTGGTTGCCTGATTGTAAGTCCGGAAGCAGAGATATAAGATAAAAAAGGAACTTAGGGAGGTGTTGGGGGTGAGAGGGGGAGAGAGATATATGATTATGTTGTGAAAAAATTCTGAGTGTGTGAGTGAGAGAATAAAAAAAAGAATGACTAAGAGATTTGGTTATAGACACGTGAAGAGGAGGAAAAAAAGTCGATACGCAAAGCCCTGACCCTGCCCACATCGAAAGACGCAAACAACTTTACAGAGCTATGTTTACATTAAATTATAATTACATGATAAAACAACTAAGCAGTTTTTGCGCAAGTGACAGCAATGTGAAGAAATTATCCGTGGTAACATTTCTGCCCTTGTCTAGGAATGGTTCCATCAGCCTCATCACTACATTTTCGAACAGTCTTTCCCCACTGGAACTAGTGGGGTCCTTGCCAAAATATAGGAGGACATTGCAAATGTACTTGGATTTTAGGTCGCAAGCCACCCATAACTTGATCCCAAACTTGTCAGGTTTAGTTGCAATATACTGCAGGAAACAGCAGCGAGTCTTTGACGGGAAAAGCGGTTCATCAACAGTGATATGTAGACCAGGGTTGTAGGATGTGATGCAGTTGGTGACAAATGATCCCCACACACTGGAAATTGCAGCGAACTTATCAGTCTTTGCTCGATCACTGGGGGTGGACGTGTCATCAAAGCGTAAGTGTCGCATGATGTCTTGGAAGCGGTTTCGCGGCATAGTTCCAATGATATGTGGGTTTCCCAGGTTTGCTGACCAGCAGTCACATAGTGATGGAACCTTGGTGAGCCCCCGCAAGATGACAATTGCAATAAATGCCATTAGTTCAGGGAGGTCCATGAACCAATGAACATGCTCCGTTTGCTGTGCATGTTGAACAGTCCATTCTTGAATGCTATAAAGCATGTCAAGAGTGATGAAGCTCTAAAGGCGACTCGAGATACCTTTCCTGGCCTTAGCCGTTGGGGTATGCTTCTATTGGGGTGAAAAGGACATGCGTCCCCACCTGTTCTTCACGCCACACTGTGCTATCTTTCACTGCCACTGTCAGGTCACTCCCCAAATGAGCTCTCTTTTTAGGTTGAGAAGCAGTCTCAGTTGTACACCACACAATTCTTGAGGGCACTGAAGTAGTAGGCTATGTGCAGCAACCATTTACACCCCCCCCCCCTCCCCTGCCGATTGCTCAGGTAGTGACCTCATTTACACATGAATTGATGCTAATGATGGTCAAAAGAGTAGCCAGTTAACAGCCTCTTGGGTAAAGGAGGGTTAGAAAAGTCTGGGACTTCTAGTGTTAATGCAGACAAAATAAAGCCATTTTCAGACAGAAGTTCTGGAATATTTGAGGACAATTCCATCCGGTCTTTAACCGGAGTTGTGTTTTCAAACACACCACTTTTTTTCGGAACATTGCCTTTCGGCTGCTTTCAAAAAGCAAGAAATGTACCGGAGGATCCTGATCATGTCTGGGGGTTGGGGGGTGAGGGGGAGTGGGGGGTTGTATGTGGACATTAGATAAACTTAGTGCGGTGGGCGTACATCATTTCCCCAAACAAATGGATTATTGCAAAGATGGTCAACGAAACAGCAGATCTACTCGCAATGCTCGTCTTTGTGATGTGTGCAATTTTGTGCACATTTAAACGCTTAAGACTCATCAATGAAGAAGCTGAAAGGAAAAGAGTGACATTTGTACGTCATCAATAAGTGCGCTCACAGCGTTCCCTGCCCCCCTCCCCTTTTCCCCACCGCCCCTTACCCCTCCAGCTTTCTTGGAACATTACCTGACTGAACGCAAACCCCATATCGCGAAAAGTCCGCTCTTGTTACTAGGTCTTCAGCCGTAAAATTACCGGTGAAGGGTATCTGAACAAAGTCCGAAAGATTGCTGTCAGACTCAAAAGCGAAACAGACGAAGTCTGGAAAATTACCATTTTTCATGGCCTGTTTGAAAGGGGCTTAACAGATATAATTCACTGTTGCAGTGAAAAGGTTCAAATGAATGTGAGAATAACTATAATCCGAAGAACTTGGAGAATAGGCAGTCGTGGTCCTGTTTCACTCATTACTGTCCTGTGTTTCCAGCACTCCAGACTGGATTATCTATCTGTCAACAGAGACCTAGCTGGGACTCGCTACATTTAGTTACCCTTTATTTGTGTAGACCTCACTTCAAGTTTTATTTAGATATTCCTTTTGTGCAATGTGTTCCATTTACTTCACGTTTTCTCATTACTCACCTTTTGATTTGATATGTTGAGTCATTAATTTCAGTAGGGAGTTTCTGGTTAATAACAATCAGAAACGGGTAGTAACTAGTTATATTTTATGCAGTTACATTTACTTGAGTAATGTTTGAAAGAAAAGTGCTTATAAGAGTTTATTTTACTCCACAGAACTTTTCAATTTTATTTTAGTGACATTATAATAAAGGTAATCATCGCTACTCTTGCTTGAGTATAATATCGGGCTACTTCACACCCCACAAGTTACTTATCTGATTGAAGAACAAGCTTGTTTTCACCAAATATGCTACAGAAACAATTTATATTTATGTGACACTGTGCCTTTTGGAGGTCAAGTGAATATAGAGTAAAAAATAGATACTGCCATTGGAAGAACTTTACCCTGTTCTAACATATGTACATTACCTACTGTAAGTAATTTAAAGTTTTATGTTAAGAAAACATGTTATTTGTGATAATTTTTTATTTTTGTCTTTAAGTACACAATTTGGACATATACATATTTCTGTCAGTCTTACATCACATTTTACATATTAAATCATACGTTATAGTTAGCTACTTTTTACCAAATACTTTTTTACTTAAGTAATTTCCTAGATTTTTTTTTACCATTTCATAAGTAAAAGTGTATTGAAATAGTGTTACTTTTATTTGAATACAATTTTTGGGGAGTCTTCCGACCTCTAGTAACAGTGCAATTTTATATCCTCAGTACTTCTCTGTCATAGTTCTGTTCAGCCGTTTACTCGTATTAAATTCCCTTTATTTTATCTAAGTTAAAGACTCACTATTATACCATACCATAGCTGCCATAAATTTTGTTCATTAGACTCATCTCATTGTGGTTCCAGTAATCATTTTCCTAACATATTCATTTCACATCAGATTCTCCCGTCAAGCTTCTGTTTTCCAGCTGAACGCTGTCAGTGTTTTGTTTACTTAGAAATTTGAATGAATCAATTGCTTTATAAAATATGTTTTTTACTTGATTGAAGTT
Source organism: Valencia hispanica (assembly GCA_963556495.2). Lineage (NCBI taxonomy): Eukaryota > Metazoa > Chordata > Actinopteri > Cyprinodontiformes > Valenciidae > Valencia > Valencia hispanica. The sequence goes on from OY747723.1 coordinate 12,426,317, forward strand.
AAAAAGGGTAAATGATTTCCCTAATATGTTGAGAAAATTGCCATACTAAAATCCATTATTGACTCACCATACCCGAGGCCTGAGTATTGGCTGAAGTTCAGGGGGTGCTGTAGAGGATTTGTTTTGCATCAAGTTTGATCAAACTAACTGAAATTTAACCCAACCCAGGCATGTGTGCAGTATTGCAAAATGTTTGAAATTGCAATTTCCAAAGTTTGCTGACCTGAGCCTTCTATCCTAAATAGATGATGGAAATAATCATTTCCAAAACCATTACAAACAATAAAAAACCTGTGCCGTTTACATGGCTTGAGAATGGCCTGAGAGTACTTTAGCAATACAATTAAATCAGATCAATAGATGAAATATAGCAGACTGAATCCAGTTGGTTCACAACAAGATTTATTAGAGAAAAATTACAGGTATTTGGAATTAATGAGAACATTTACAAATATTCCATAACAAACTCTGCAGCTTTTGCTGCTTCAATTCATTGTAAAGTCTCTTGATTTTTCTCAAGAGCAATTTTAGTATTCTTAGCCAAAAATTGCTCCTCCTTGTGTGGTTTCCTATATGTATTTTGAAAATGTATTTATAGCTACATCGTGTTCAACATACATCACACTAGAATGGTTTCTCTCCTGTGTGGATTCTCCAGTGTTCGTCTAAATCTGACTTTCGACTGAAGCTGTGTCCACAAAGATCACAGCAGAATGGTTTATCTCGTGTGTGGATTTTTCTGTGTTTATTTAAATTTGACTTTTGATTAAAGCTGTGTCCACAAAGATCACAGCAGAATGGTTTCTCTCCTGTGTGGATTCTTCTGTGTTGGTTTAATATTGACTTTTGACTGAAGCCCTGTCCACAAAGATCACAGCAGAATGGTTTCTCTCCTGTGTGGATTCTTCTGTGTTGGCTTAATTGTGACTTTCGACTGAAGCCGTGTCCACAAAGATCACAGCAGAATGGTTTTTCTCCTGTGTGGATTCTTCTGTGTTGGTTTAATTGTGTCTTTCGACTGAAGGCGTGTCCACAAAGATCACAGCAGAATGGTTTCTCTCCTGTGTGCATTCTTCTGTGTTGATTGAAATGTGACCTTTGACTAAAGCTATGTCCACAAAGATCACAGGAGAATGGTTTCTCTCCTGTGTGGATTTTTTTGTGTTGGTTTAAATGTGACTTTTGACTAAAGCAGTGTCCACAAAGATCACAGCAGAATGGTTTCTCTCCTGTGTGGATTCTTCTGTGTTTGTCTAAATCTGACTTTCGACTAGAGCTGTGTCCACAAAGATCACAGTAGAATGGTTTCTCTCCTGTGTGGATTTTTCTTCGTCGGTTTAAATTTGACCTTTGAGTGAAGCTGTCAGATTCTGACAATGACAGTTCAATGTTGGGATGGTTCACATTCCTGTATTCTTCATCATTCTCACCGACTTCAGTCTCTGAAGAGTTGCAAATCTCAACACGAACATAACGATTTTGATTCCAGGTAGATTCAGCTCCTTCAAAGTCCTTTTCACCAGTTGTTCCTGTCATCTGATGATTTGATCTCCTGGTTGTAAGATCATTGTCATCTTTTTCATGTTTGTGAAGCTGTGAAAACAGAGGAGTCTCTGCATCTTCACTCTTGATGGAAGTGGTAGAAATAGGAAAACTGGCAGTATCGGTTTCCTCCTTAACACGGAGCAGCTTTTCCTCTTGACCAATTAAGACTTCCTCCAATTCCTCTTTTATGTGGGAGGGCACCGGAATCTGCCGGACCACACCAGCACTCTTTTCTTCACGGGCTTCAGCTTTATCCAGGAGCATCTGTTTAACATCTGAAGGAACACATTATGGATAGAGTGAACAAAACTGTATTGACATGTACAGTGCAGTATTTGCCCGCTTACAGCAGGGGAGACTGTTGTCTAATAAAAATTCAGAAACATGGTAGGAAGGATTTCTGCTTCCTTACATATCAATATGCCTCTAGGTAAAGCACTTAACCCCAACTGGTCTACATATTTGTAAAATGGTGTTGTGAGTGCGACTGGGTGAATTTGGATCAAGTATTAACCACTGTGTTGTCAGTTTGACCACAGAGCCACTCCACTAATCTATATGCAGATTAGTTTTTGTTTTTGCTTTTTTGTCCTAATAAATGTTTTAGATAATTTAACAAATTGTAATACCCAACAGAGAGAACCACAGTAAATAGAAAGGCAGTTTTAAAATTACAATTTCAATTAAATGGGGAAGAAAGGTATCCAAACCAACCTGGTTGTAAGTGAAAAAGTACTCAGTCTTCTTGTTAAATCATGAACTCACTGATTAACTACATTTTGTGTTCAAAGTTGAGTTAAATTTCTATAGCAACAACCAGATATGATAACAATTCTGTACCATCAAGAAATCCATAAAAGATCCTGTGATAAAGGAGACAAAGTGATAACGGTTTTGAAACATTTAAGTCTGTGTGTATTAAACCTATATGATAAATGACTTTCATTTTCTGAAATAAGTGACAAAAAAACTGAACAGTTTCATGCTAGTCTATTGTTTTTAGATGCATCTGTACTTCCAGGTTGGTTTGGATAACACTAACACAATTACTGCTCTTTTAATATCTGAGGTGATATTTTTTCAGATAGTAAAATTAGTTTGTTGATATGAAATATTTAAGTGCAAAGAATAATAAAACAATTCTGAAACAAGGAAAATTATTTTCTAAAGCACTTCATATAACTTGTGTTATTACAGATCTCTCTTGATGAGTCTATGAAACTTTTCCCAAAACAATGAAAGTCTACTTTGTTTAGTCAAGGTGAGTCAACCTCATTTTCATTTCAGGCCTAATCAAGATCATGAATCACCTCAAAGGGGCGGTTATGGCAAAATGGATAGATAAAGTTACCAGTAAACACACAGTTAAAATATGAATAAATAGCTCTCTCTGCATCTGACCTTCTAAAGACCAGTAATACTGAACATCTTTCCCTGGGACCAGTCAAGGTCACCAGGAGAAATCCATCCACATGTAGCGGACACATAAGACTGAAAGCACAAATTAGAGTTGGGTCACAACTAACTCCGAAACTTGGACTACATCAGTCAAAGGTCATTTAGACTGGATGTATTCTGCCCATGCCCCACCTGGTAATGACAGACATTTGATATAGAAGGGAACCGAACAGTAATTTTACTCCCACCGTCTCCCAGAAGTTGTCCGGCCTGTCGGAAAGAATCATTTAAGTCATTATAAGCAAGAGAAAACAAAAAACTAAAGCCAAAGGCTCTTATAATAAAACAAATCTCAAATTGATCACCTGTCCGAAGGTTCAGCTACCAATCATCAAACCACTCAGTCATTCCTAATCAATGAATTCATCACTAAACATAATATAGATGCCCTTTTTTATCAGAAACCTGGCTAGACGTAACTAATGAAACATCTGTATTGATAGAATCTACTCTTCCAAATTACAATTGTTCACGCAAGAGCAGGAAACACAGATGATGTGGAGGCGTAGCCAAAATCTTTCATAACTCAATAAACTTTCAAAAAGGTATCCCTGGGCACATTTTACTCTCTTGAATGCCTATAAACCAAGATAAATGAGCCTAAAAAAAGCTCTATCTCTAAGTTTATATAAACCGCCAAAACTTCACTCTAACTTTTTTAATGATTTCAGTGGCCTTCTTTCTGTATATGTATCGATTATGACCAATTAATCAATGTTAGGGACTTCAACGTCCATACTAACAACCTACAGGATAGACTAGAAAAAAATAAAGTGACATTTTTCACAACTTTGGCCTAACCTAGCATTTCAAACAACCAACACACAATTGAGGACACACTCTGGACTAAATTATCAGTAAAGGTTTAAATATATCTGACATCTCTGTAATTGATATTGCACTATCTGACCATTTCTGTATTTTCTTTGAAAATAGCCACAGTGAGATAACTGTAAAAAAAGTGTTTTCTAGGGGACAGTTCAGTTGAAACCTTAAACGTATTTACCCTTCCAACACATCCCCCCATCTCCCAACTGCAACTCAGAAAATAAGCTGGTAGATAATTTCCTCATGAAAATCTCAGAAATCATTGATTCCATTCTCCAACTAAAGTGAATGTAGTCTTAGGCAGAAAGAAGTCTCCGTGGACAAGCGATCCATTGGTATGTAGTGAAAAAAGGGAGTGCCGACGAGCCGAGAGAAAATGGCGGAAGGTTCACTGTGAGATCTAGAGACTGAACAGATGCTAGGGAATCTTTTTTCTCTGAAATCATTAACAGAAACATTAATAATGCATGGACTCTGTTTGCAACAGTGCAAAGACTGACTAATCCTCCAATGAAAGTAGCCCCTGAATTAAATTTTACCAGGGCCTGCAATGAATTTGCCAGCTTTTTCACGGAAAAGATTCTAACAATTAGATGGTCGGTCTGTACTGCAGCACCAAACCGACTACCAATGTTATACCCAATGCAGAAAATATGTCAGAAGTCCCATGAATTAAACAAAAGAAACCTTGAAGAAATCATTAACCAGTTAACCTCCTCCTCTTGCTGTCTTGATATCCTACCCACAGCTTTCCCTATGAAAGATTTCCCTGTCATTGGGTCTGATCTGATTCAAATAATGAGTGTTATTAAACCACAGCTAAAAATTAATAATCTGGACAAAACAATAATGCAGAACTACAGGCCAATCTCTAATCTTCCATTCATCAGTAAAATTATTGAAAAAGCTGTGTTTCAGCAGTTAAATAGCTTCCTAACAATGACCAACTACTTTGATGTTTTTCAGTCTGGTTTCGATGCTCACCACAGCACTGAGACTGCCCTCAAAGTTTTTAATGACATTCTCAAAAATACAGACTGTCGTAGAACCACCGTGCTGGTTCTGTTGGACCTCAATACAGCGTTTGACATTGTTGATCATGATATATTATTGGAACAACTGGAGAGCTCGGTTGGACTCTCTCGTACAGTACTTGGCTGGTTCGAGTCTTACCTACAGAACAGAGACTTCTTTGTTTCAATAGGAAACTTTTTTTCAGAACGAACAGAATTCACGTGTGGGTTGCCCCAGGGCTCCATCCTGGGACCCATCTTATTTAATGTCTACATGCTCCCACTTGAACTGATTATAACAAACAATAAGATTAACTATCATAATTATGCAGATGATACTCAGCTCTACATTACGACGTCACCAGGTAACTTTGAACCCATCCAAACACTAAGTAAATGCATTGAGCAAATCAATGGATGGATGTGCCATAACTTTCTCCAACTGAAGAGAAACAAAACAGAAGTAACGACTTTTGGACCTGAAGAGGAGCAATCAAGAGTCAGCACACAGCTTTAGTCAATACAGCTAGAAACTACTGATCAGGCCCGAAATCTAGGTGTAGTAATGGACTCAGACCGGTAAAGGGTAGTCCGGAAGATTGCTCTCAGACTCAAAAGCAAAACAGATGAAGTCCGTAAAATTGCCGTTTTTCGTTGCCTGTTTGAAAGGGGCTAAACATTCAACAATTTCATTTTTTAATATTTTAATATTTTTATTTTTAAACCCCAGAGACCCAAATATTTTTTTAAACAGCAACCCCCCCCCCCAACCTTTTAGATGTTGTTATAGGAGGCATATGATTCAGAATTCAGTGGGGTTTTTATATTACGAAGTATTAGTAACTTTTGGGGGGAATTCAACCTTTTGGACTGTGGGTTAAAATTTCAGTTATTTCACTCACACTCTGAACACATGCAAAAAACAATTAACCGTTTATTTGTACTTTACTGCTTGTAAAGACCCACAAAAGTCAATGTATTTATAGAATTATAATGGTATAATAGTAACTGACATTTTTAAGAACAATAATGTATTACAAAAAATGTGTATCATATTTCAAAACTGGATCCAGACTGTAGGCCTATGTGCAATTCATGAATAAAAAACAAAATTTTTAAATGTTAAATTGATCCAATTCTGGTAGTTCTAAAAGCAGTTATTTTGCTTTGAAAATTAGAGGCGGACATTGCACTTCCTGCAAAGCATGTTGGTGTAGCCTATAATACAGTGTCATCATGGATCCTATGTATCAATGGGATGCTGATGATATAGTTGTCTATTTAGATCTTGTAGTTGTGAGCATGTGGAAGAGTAGAGGCAAGCTTCATCACAACATTCCCTGACAGACCACTTTCAGATCTAGCCATGGTACAGATCAAAATCACAAAGTATACCAGAGATTCTTGTCCTTACACATAGCTTGTTTCAACTCTGAAACCACACATTTCAGAAATCAGCAATTCTATCAGGCGGCCCTATTGGTGACTTTGTCATGCTATGAGCTCTTACACCCCCACCCCCCTAGAACATTATCAGCTTATCATTCAAAAAGCAGCTATTTCGGCGACCAATTGGAGCCCAGGAAAGAGGACCAGTACTATAGTACTTTTTCAAATCATGCTATAGAATTCTTTCTGTCCTAAAATACTCAAATCATTATTTAATCTCATTGGAATGTGTCTTTTGATTACTAATGTAATGCAAAACATTAGATTAGTGTAACAAAACATTGCATTTTAATCTAATATCAAACTTGTAAAAATGATGAAAACTGATCAACATAAAAAACTGATAAAAATTCTGATATTTCTCTTTGTATTTCCACCATCAAAACCATAGAAAGTAAAATTCTTCAATATCAATTGCAATGTGCAGACAAAACGTTTGCTGCCCTTTTGACCCACTGTTGTAGAATTCCAACATAGGCATGCAAAGCTCAAAATCTCACAATATCAGTATATTCAATGGTATCCTAAATTCTGCAAGATCTACACATAAATTATCACAGAAAAAAAATCTTTAAACCTTTTTACTTACCTGAGTCTTGATTCATCCCGTCCAAAACAACAAGGTGATGTACTACAAGGAAGGTTCCCAGGTGGTATGACTTGATGGCCAGAAAACCAGTCCTATTTACACATTCTGCTATCCAATAGCATTGCAGAACTGAACAATAAGACCTATTAGTAGTGTAAATGTGGTTTTAAAAAGAAGAAAAACGGGCAGGGTTTATTTGTATAGACTAAAATGTGATGTAGTATTATAAGCATTGGTCTCTAGGAGTTAACCCCCAGGAACCCAAATATATATAAATAAATAAATAATTGTTTTCCCCCCCAACTTTTTAAATACTGTTCCAGGAGGCGTATGATGCAGAAATAAATGTTTTTAAAAAAAGTTATGACATTTTAGTAAATTCTGGCAGGAATGTTTATAAGAAGAAAAAGTATGATCGCCTCACGACTGTTAGGGGGGTTGCCAGGAATGTGGCAACTGATCTATATTCTTTTATCAGGCAGAGTGTGTTTGTTGTGTCATCCTGTACAACTCTCCTTGCTTTGCAAGTAAAACTAATTTAATACACTGGTGGCTTCTGGTTTTCCTTGTGATCAGATATTTTTGTGTTTTACAGGTGTTAGAGGTGTTTAACCCTGACAGTGTTGTGAAATTGCAATTCAATTCAATTCAAAATTCAATTCAAAATTACTTTATTAATCCCAAAGGGAAATTAAATGTTGTTGTAACTCATTATGCAAGTTCCTTCAAAGATTTGTTGTAGATGCTGATGGCTGTGGGTAGGGATGATCTCCTGTAGCAGTCTGCAGATCTGAAGAAGCCTCTGACTGAAGACGCTCTGTAGTTGTATGACAGTCTGATGTAGAGGACGCTCTGGATCTATGGCGTCTTCTTTTCAACTCATCAGGGTTTTGTGGCTGTAGTTGAGGTATTATTTGAGCTTTTGTGATGTTAATCAGCTGCTGCCAGTTGTAAACCACCTTGTTGCCATGGTTATGCATCATAACAAATGTCCAAAAATAAAAAGTATCAGCATAAATCCTTCCAGCTGCACAGCATTCAAACCAGAGAGAATAGTTGTCCACAAAAACAATGTTTCTACCAGAAATGGAAGAATTAAAGTTTAAAAAAAGAAAAAAATTGTGTGGGCTATAGAACATTGGGTCCTGACTGTATGTACAAATCATGAAAAAAACCCAAAACAGAATGTGCATGTTTTGTATGTTAAATTGATTAAATTCTTGTAGTTCCAAAAGCCGTTATTTTGCTCTGAAAAGCAAAGGCGGACATTGCACTTCCTGCAAAGTATGTTGGTGTAGCCTTTAGTACAGTGTCTGCACCATTTTCTATCAGCTTTGGTGGGAAAATGTCCAATCATGTCTTTGCAAACTTTCCTTGGTGGGTGTGTATTTAACTTTTTGGCTGGCAGCTGAAGAATCTGTGAAATCTCTCTTGTGGGCAGTCAAGGGGCTCCCCTTCAATGAAACTGGGTTTGAAGATGGTTGCCCCCACTTTGGCACTGATACAGCTGTGCCAATCAGGGCGAACAATTCTTTAAAAAAAAAAAAGGTTTTGTGGCCACAGTGGCCCTTATTGAAAGTGGACAGGGTTACAGAAAGGAGGGAGAAACATTCGGCAAACGTCCCTGGGCCAGAATTGGACCTGGGGACTGAGGACTAAGGCCTCTGAACATGGGGCGTCTGTCCCAAACCACTACGCCACGCTACGCCCCGAACAATTATTTTGGCTGTTTTGTCCCTGGGTTTAATCTTCTCTATTGGTTGTTGACCAGCGAAGAATGACACAAGTGTAACCTACAATTTCAAGTACATATTTCGTGGTTTTCCTCCGCTCTGACAAAGCTTCCTGTCCTCTTTTTCTTTAAGCTTTACCTTAAGCTTAAGCTTAACCTGTCTGGCTGTTCTTGGGTAATAAATTCCACGATCACCCAGCCTAAGTATCAGTGGGATGCTGATCCTTGTCTGTTTAGTTGTCTCTTTAGATCTTGTAGTTGTGAGCACGTGGAAGCGTGGAGACAAGCTTAATCACAACATCCCCTGACAGTCCAACTTCAGATCTTGCCCATATTCCGTTCACACTGCATTAGTGCAGATCAAAATCACAAAGTATACCAGAAACTCCTGTCCATAGCCAAAGCTTGTTGCACCTCTGGAACCACACATTCCAGAAATCAGCAATTATATCAGCTAGACGAGAGAGCACTAATAGGTGGACCGCGGTCCGGGTCTGGATCGAAATGCTGTCTTATGCGGACCCGAGCCTAATGCCAAAACAGAGATGACCGTTTACAACTTCAATGAGCACTTCTGGCCGGCGCAGCTTTTGCATACTTATGGTAGTGTTCTAGTCTCCATGGAAACGCACAGGCCAATTGTATGCGAGTTTTGCCATACAACGTAAAACCACCAAGCCAATAAGCACTTTGCATTCCAGCCGGGAAGCTTAAAAAAAAAATTCAGCGAAGCATAGCAAAAATAAACAGAGAAAAGGAGAGATTCAGGCAAAGAGAAAGAGAGTGGGAGAAACAGGCTGACAGAAGAAGAAATACCGGCGGAGATAGTTAGAGCTACAGGTGGAAGGAAGAAGAGATTCAGGAAAGGGAGACGTAGAGGGAGAAACAGGCGAACAGGAGGGGAGATACCAACAGTGAGGAGAGATATAGGCAGAGAAAAGGAGTAACAGAGAAGACAGAGAAAAGGAAAAAAAATGATAGTTGAGATGGAGAAGTGGAGAAAAACAGGCAAGTGAAACAGATACAAGTAGAAAAATAACAAATGGCAGCCTCTAAAAAATGGAAAGTGGACATTGAAAAATGAGCATTTAATCCGGAATGGACAGAACATTCCTCTTTGTACTTCCCACTACTGCCCTGCGATGGACTGGCGACCTGTCGAGGGTGTACCCTGCCTCTCGAAATTCTGACTCAGGAACTTAATTTGTGAACATGCACAGTTGCCATGTCTTATTTTCTTATTTACATGTGACAATAAATGTTTGAGACAGTTAAGTCCACATGTGAAAAAGAAAAATACAAAAATTAAGCTTTTCCTACATTTATTGTTTTCTGAAGTTAATTTGTGAACATACACAGTTGCCATGTCCATCCATCCATCCATTATCTGTACCAGTCCATCCTATGGAGCGTTGCGCGGGGTCTGGTGGCTATCTCCAGCAGTCACGGGGCACACCCTGGACAGGTCACCAGCCCATCGCAGCAGTTACCAAGTCTTATTTTCTTATTTACATTTTATCCTACTTTTATTTAGTAAATGAGAGAACATTACACACTTGAGAAATCATACATACATGCACTTTATGTGGCAATAAATGTTGTCAAAAATATTTCAATTAAACAGAATTCATTTCATTTGATAGGCTAATCAACGATGCAGATCTTGATACAACAGCATTATCATCTTCTGGAACTTGGCCTCAATACATTTTCTCTTACCGGACCTTTTTAAATTTCATTTGAATACCCCTGAGCTAGACCTATTGGTTGCTTTGTCATGCTATGAGCACTTAAACCCCCAACCCCCAGAACATCATCACCTTATCATTTAAAAAGTTGCTAGTTTAGTTAGAGCACAGGAAAAAGAGGACCAGTACTAAAGCACTTTTTCAAATGAGCTATTAGTAATGTAAATGTTGTTTGAATGGAAATGGAATGAATGGAAGGTTGTCACGGTTTGAGGACCCAAATGCAGACAGGTAAGATGCAATGAATTTAATGGAAGTGGGCAGAGTAATAATCACATACAAGGTACACTTAGGGAGAAAATAAACAGGGAAGAAAGACTGAGACTCTAGCGAGGTATGAAAGAAATTGAACTACTTAAATACTGAAGGTACTGTGTGAAATGACTAAGGAAGCAGAGGAAAACTTAATCAGGGTAATCAGATGTTGGTGAGTGAGTGAGCAGACAGGGGAGAATTGCAGTTTGGAAGGAGGCAGAATGGCAGGGAGGAAATAAACAAAGCAGCACAGTAAAACAAAGGGTTACACATAAAACAGAATGTTTAAATAAAGAACAATCCTGAATGCATAATGTTGAGGCCCCTTTTTCAGCCTTCCGGAGTTGGTTGTGAGAAGAGTTCCATGGGGGACAGAAGTTAAGTTTAACAACTTTAATTAGAATTGATCAGCAGTCATTAGACATTACAGATGCATCCGGAGAAAAAGCCCCTAGTCTGAGGTTTAAATCTTCTGCAGTTGCTTATGTACACATTCACCCCACCCCAGGTCATGCAATCATGCTGCAAGTTTCTCATAACATGGTGGGCCTATATTAGCCAAAACACATCCTAGAGACACAACTTGTTATTTTCCACTTCTCCCTAACCTGTGTCCCAGTTCCTCTTAATCTTTAACAGATCTTTCTATGTTTCCATGCAAGCAGTAATTATGAGATCATACAACAATTGGTTATACAGATCTTATATGCATGCAAACAGCACAATAAAACAGTTGCACAATCAGTAATAATCAATTACAAAGTTAAAGAATATGGTGGTTTAAAATATAATTATCACATTAAGTAAGTTGAAAATAAACACAGAGGAGTAACAAAATGATCATATCTAAATAAATAACAGAAAACTTCAAGAGAAACTCAAAATTCAAAAACCTATGAGTAAGACAGGACAAGAGGAAGAAACACATAAGGAAACTTTATGTCAATTACCCAGTGCTTTTCTAGACATGCTGACTACTCAAACTGCAGTCACATTCACAAAGCTCTGTGTGCAACTTGCAATAGACATGTGACAGGACCCATGGCTCTCTGATTGAGAGACAACTACTCTACCTACTGAGCCACAGTCACGTCTGTGCATAAATTTGAAAATGACTGCTCATCTACATCAAGTGGTCAGCGGTGTGAACTGTGAATTTTCTAAATGACGACAGCGTTTAGATTTTTCCTTGACAGTTAATAAAAAAATCAAAGATGGAAAATAACAACCCCTGATTGATTGTAAATGATTTTACAATGAATTTTGTCCTTTATTTCTTTGGAAAAGTTTTTCCTCTCCACCGTCTCTATATGCTTGCTTAGTATGAGGGATTGCTAAAGGATTGGTGTGGTTGGAAATCTGCATCAACGGGGCCCAACCTCACGCCAATGACTGACACAATCCGCTGGGATTCCTTAAATAGGAAACTTTCTAACTGATTGGAATGTTTGTTTAAATGTATTGAAATTACTTACTGTTAAGTGCCTTGAGATGACATCTGTTGTGAATCGGCGCTGTATAAATAAACTGAATTGAATTGAAGTGAAGGAAAACTCAACTCCAGGTTCACTGTGAGATACACAGAGAGACTGAACAAATATCAGTTAACTTTAAAAGATGCTACAGATTCTTTTTACTCTGAAATCATTAACAGAAACATTAATAATGCACGGACTGTTTGCAACAGTGGAAAGACTAACTAATCCTCCAGTGATGGTAGCCCCTGAACTACATTCTACCAGGGCCTGCAATGAATTTGCCAGCTTTTTCACTAAAAAGATTCTAACAATTAGACGGTTGGTCTGTACTGCAGCACCGAACTGACTACCAATGTTATAGTCAATTAACACCAATACAGAAAAAATTTCAGAATTCCATGAATTAAACCACAAACACCTTGAAGCAATCATTAACCAATTAAGCTCCTCTTCCTAATTTCTTGATATCCTACCCACCGCTTCCCTTAAGACAGATTTCCCTGTCAGTGGGTCTGATCTGATTCAAATAGTAAACTCATCGCTGCTGTCAGGTGTCTTCCCCCAGGCTTTTAAAACAGCAGTAATTAAACCACTGCTAAAAATTTATAATCTGGAAAACAGGTTCATGCAGAACTACAGGCCAATCTCTAATTTTCCATTCATCAGTAAAACAATTGAAAAAGCTGTGTTTCAGCAGTTAAATAGCTTCCTAACAATGACCAACTGCTTTGAAGTTTTTCCGTCTGATTTTGATGCTCACCCCAGCACTGAGACTGCCCTTGTCAAAGTTTTCAATGACATTCGCATAAATAAAGACTGTGGTAGAACCACAGTGCTGGTTCTGTTGGACTTCAGCTTCAGTTAATACAGCAAGAAACTACTGATCAGGCCCAAAATCTAGGTGCAGTGATGGACTCAGACCTGAACCTCCAGGGTCACATAAAGGCAATAACAAGGTCAGCCTTCTATCACCTGAAGAACATTTCTAGGATTAAAAGACTGATGGAAATTGATGGACAGGACCTCGAAAAACTCATCCGTGCGTTTATCTTTAGCCAGATTGATTACTGCAACAGCGTTCTCACAGGTCTGCCTAAAAAGTCAATCAGACAGCTGCAGCTGATCCAGAATGCTGCTGCTCGTGTCCTCAGTAGAACCAGGAAAGTAGAGCATATCATCCCAGTTCTAAACTGGTTATATTGGCTCCATGTAGCTCAGAAAATATATTTCAAAATACTTTTATTAGTTTATAAATCATTGAATGGCTTACCACCAAAGTATGTTGAAGATCTACCCTTACTATACCAACCCCCCAGACCACTCAGGTCTACTCAACATCTACTCAACATCTACTCAACATCTAACCCTAACCCTAAATGAGGAGCTCAATTTCTCTGTTTTCCTGTGACTCCGTAATTCCATCTGTATCGCGTTCATGGACATTTTATTCATACCTCGTTTTTAATAAGGGGTATTTATGGTATTTCCTCCTGTTGTGCCACAGATAGGTAGGATTTGGCTATGAATAAATACGAATAATTGCCTATGGCAATTATTATTAAGATTAATAATTTTATGTAAATATTACCAAGTTTAGGGCACAACCTGGTGGATTCCAGGAATATATATATATATATATATATATATATATATATATATATATATATATAGCCAAATTGTTCAGTCTCAGTTTATGTTTATGATTACCAGCCTGATAAGGCTGAGATAATTAAACAATAGATGAAGGAATAAATTCTTACGCTGTGGACATTAATTGTACGCATCAATCCAAGTAATCCCAGACAACTTCTTTTTAAGATAAGGGGACTTTATTTAGAAAGTAGATCAACCTTACAGCCAAACATTTCGTCCATAAATCCCATCTATTCTAAATATGCAACTACTATGCAACCACCAGAACATAAATCAATGGGAAATAAACAAAAATATTTAAATGGGGGGTGCCCTTTCTACTATCCTCACATTTTCTACTAAGACTTATGGCTTGAGAACAATTCAAAATGGCCTCGACTCCCACTCTTGTAGCTCCTTTGGCCGTGATGTCATCGTTGATGTCACCATGGGTGGTCACGGACCAATAGGAGTGTGTTGGGGATCACTGCTAGGACTGCTGGGAAATGTGGTCTGCTCAGTCCATCTTTGAAATGGCTCCCAGCCATCCAATAGTCTGTTCAGTTCATCTTATGAGAAATGGAATCACAACACTCCTTTATATTTTAAATGGTGGATAAATGTATTTGACAGAATTGTCACATTTGTGACCACTTTTTCTTTTTTTGTTTTGTATATGATATATTTATTATTCTGGTCGTTCATGGGTAAATTATACTCGTCTGCTTTGTTAGTTATTATATAAATTAATAGTTGATGTCTTCGGATCACATGTTAACATTACATGGCTTGATTGAGTCTTTAAGTACACCTGTGATTTGTTGTAGCATAAGCCCTGAGGAAGGTCGCACACGACCGAAACTTGTTGGCATGTCACTTGCTTAATTAATAAAGGACTTTTAGATTACCCACAGTGCCTCGAATCCTCCTTTTTCATTTCAACGTGGATATCCTCCTTTGATTCTGAAGTGCACCTGTGCTTTTGGACATTTTCTCCCACTGAGGCACTCACCTTTTTTATCTTTTTAAGGAAATGTTTGAGAAAGTTTAGCCCAGATGTGAAAATGAAACATATCAAAATGTATATTTACCTACATTTGTTGTTTTCTGAAGTTAATTTGTGAACATGCACAGTTGCCATGTCTTATTTTCTTATTTACATGTTATCCTACTTTTATTTAGTAAATGAAAGAACATTACACAATTGAGAAATCATACATACATGTTCAGCACTTTGTTATGTGACAATAAATGTTGTCAAATATATATCAATTACACTAAATTCATTTCATTTGAATTTACCCCACCCACCCCCCAGAACATTATCACCTTATCATTCAAAAAGCGGCTAGTTTGGTAACCAATTAGAGCACAGGAAAAAGAGGACCAGTACTATAGTACTTTTTCAAATGAGCTTTTAGTAATGTTAATTTTGTTTGAAAAAGAAGAAAAAGGGAGGTTGTCACGGTTTGAGAACCGGGCCTGATCAGTAGTTTATTAGTTAGTTTATATTATTATTATTTATATTAGTTTATAGCTGTATTATTAACTGAAGCTGTGTGCTGACTCTTGATCGTTCCTCATTAGGACCAAAGATAATTACTTCAGTTTTGTTTCTGTTCAATTGGAGACAATTATGCCACATCTATCCATTGATTTACTCAATGCTTTCACTTAGGGTTTGGATGGGTTCATAGTCATCTGGTGACATTAAAACGTAAAGCATCATTTGCACAGTTATGGTAACTAATCTTATTGGTTATGATCTTGGCTAGCGGGACCATGCAGATGTTAAATAGGACGGGCCACGGGATGGAACCCTGGGGGAGACCCAACATGATTTCTCTCCTGATGAAAAATTATTAATTGACACAAAGAAGTTCCTGTTCTTTAAGTAGGACTCAAACCAGCCAAGTACTGTACCAGAGAGTCCGACCAAAGTCTCCAGTCGTTTCAATAATATATCGCTGAGGTCCCACAGTACCAGCACTGTGGTTCTAGCACAGTCTGTATTTATGTGGATTTCATTGAAAACTTTGACGAGGGCAGTTTCAGTGCTGCAGTGAGCATGGAAACCAGACTGAAAAGGATCAAAACGGTTAGTCTGGCAGGTGGCGACGAAGAGGCCTGACCGGTCGAGGTCGGCGACGACATGGAGGCCTGGCCGGTGGAGCCTAGTCTGGTGGTGTGGAGGCCGGCTGAGAAGAGTCTGGCGGCGCAGACGCCGGCTGAGAAGAGCCTGGTGGCGAGGACGCTGGCTGAGAAGTGTCTGGTGGCGTGGACGCTGACTGAGAAGAGTCTGGCAGCGTGGACGCTGACTGAGAAGAGTCTGGCGGCTCGGCGGCTGTCTGAGAAGAGTCTGGAGGCTTGACCGACAGCGGTAGGCGGCGAAGAGGGACGGGTCCTCCTTGACCCTCCCTGGAAGCTCTAGCATTGCATGGGGGAATGTCGGTTGCTGGAGAGCTGCCGGTGTGATTGTGCCGAGGAAGGCGGACCGCTGCTCTGAGTCATCCTACGCCTCTGATGTTGGTTCGGCCGACGCAGCCAGACAGCGAGCGACTGAACAGGTGGGGTGCTGTATCGGTCGGCGGAGGATCTGATAAGGAAGCAGCAGCCACACAGGTAGTTGGTGAAGGGGTGGCCCTCTGCTCCCGCTCCCGGAAACAGTCCCGGCACGGCGAGGCCTCCGCTGGCGGTTTGATGGTGGAGGCGGAGAGGGTGGACCGATGATCTCGTCCCATGCTCCCTGGCGAACCCTCTCCGCCTCACTCCGCAGCGGAGAACACATTCCGGAACTGAGGAAGAACTTTGAGAATCTCCTCAGCCCCGGAGATGCGAAGAAGTGGGTGAGGGGAGACCGCGATCTTCAACAGGCCAGCCCAGATGTCCTGGTGAAGGGGAGCGATCTCCCTAGCGAGTGCTGGGTCCATCTTCATGGCAGGATCATTCTGTCAGGGGTATGCAGTGTGGTGCATGGACCCAAACGCAGAGGCCGAGGAAAGGTGCAGGATATTTATTAAATGGTGGTACTGGTGGAGGAGGTGATGATGATGATGATGATGATGATGATGATGATGATGATGATGATGATGATGATGATGATGATGATGATCATGATGATGATGATGACAGCAGGAACAGAGACAGGACATCGGACGAGCTGGACAACACACCAAGGAGACATCAACAATACAATGATCTGGCGCTGAGTGAGGGGAAGTGACGGGTGATAAGGGCAGAAGGTAAGGAGGATCAGATGTGGTTGATGGGAGGGAAACAGGTGAGGACAGTGATGAGGAGAGGGTGATTAGGGCGCATGACACACAATTTATGTTTATGTGAGACTTCTTGTTTGTACAAAGCTTTATTGTTTTAATAGGTTTTTTTCTTCTGCTGAGCCCTTGCGCCTTTTGGAGGTCAAGTGAATATAGAGTAAACAGTAGATATTGCCACTGGGAGTACTTTACCCTGTTTTAACATTCAATTTTACTTCAGTGACAAATTAGAAAGTTAATAATTGATACTCTTGCTTGAATATAATTTAAGGCTACTTTTCACACCACAAGTTACTTATCTGATCGAAGAACAAGCTTGTTTTCACCAAATTTGCAACAGACACAATTTATGTTTACGTTATACTTCTTTTTTGAAAAAAGCTTTATTGTTTTAACTTTTTTGTTTTTTTAAACTACTGAGCCCCTGTGCCTTTTGGAGGTCAAGTGAATAAAGAGTAAACAGTAGATATTGCCACTGAAAGTACTTTACCCGGTTCTAACATATGTATATTACTTACTGTAAGTGTTGATTTGAAGTTTTATGTTAAGAGAAATTGATTAGGTAAACTCTGTCTTCTGCCTAAAGTTTTATTTTGTTATCATGTTATTTGGGATTTTATATCCTCAGTACTTCTCTGTCATAGTTCTGTTCAGCCATTTGTTCATCTTAAATTCCCTTTATTTCATCCAAGTTCTTGCTAACCCATAGCTGCCATAAATTTTGTTCATTAGACTCATCTCATTGTGGTTCCAGTAATCATTTTCCTAACATATTCATTTAACATCAGATTCTCCCGTCGAGTTTCTGTTTTCCAGCTGAACGCTGTCAGTGTTTTGCTTACGTAGAAATTTGAATGAATCAGGTGCTTTCTAACATTTTTTTTAACTTGATGGAAGTTAAAAAAGGGTAAATGATTTCCCTAATATGTTGAGAAATTTCCATACATAAATCCATAATTGACTCACCATACCCTAGGCCTGAGTATTGGGTGAAGTTCAGGGGGTGCTGTAGAGGATTTGTTTTGCATCAAGTTTTATCAAACTAACTGAAATTTAAACCGACCCAGGCATGTGTGCAGTATTGTAAAATGTTTGAAATCAGAATCCAGTTTGTTCACACCAAGATTTATTAGAGAAAAATTACAGGTATTTGGAATTAATGAGAACATTTACAAATATTCCATAACAAACTCTGCAGCTTTTGCTGCATCGGTTCATTGTAAAGTCTCTTGATTTTTCTCAAGAGCAATCTTAGTATTCTTAGCCAAATATCACTCCTCCTTCTGTGGTTTCTCATGGTTTTTGAAAATGTTACTAATATCTACATCACTTTTTAAATACATCACACTAGATTGGTTTCTCTCCTGTGTGGATTCTCCGGTGTTTGTCTAAATCTGACATTCGACTGAAGCTGTGTCCACAAAGATCACAGCAGAATGGTTTCTCTCCTGTGTGGATTCTTCTATGTTGGTTTAAATTTGACTTTTGACTAAAGCTGCGTCCACAAAGATCACAGCAGAATGGTTTCTCTCCTGTGTGGATTCTTCTGTGTTTGTCTAAATTTGACATTCGACTGAATCTGTGTCCACAAAGATCACAGCAGAATGGTTTCTCTCCTGTATGGATTCTTCTGTGTTTGTCTAAATGTGATTTTTGTCTAAAGCTGTGTCCACAAATATCACAACAGAATGGTTTCTCTCCTGTGTGGATTCTTCTGTGTTTGTTTAATTGTGACTTTACACTGAAGCTGTGTCCACAAAGCTCACAACAGAATGGTTTCTCTCCTGTGTGGATTCTTCTGTGTTTGTTAAATTGTGACCTTTGACTGAAGCTGTGTCCACAACGATCACAGCAGAATGGTTTCTCTTCTGTGTGGATTCTTCTGTGTTTGTTAAATTGTGACCTTTGACTGAAGCTGTGTCCACAACGATCACAGCAGAATGGTTTCTCTTCTGTATGGATTCTTCTGTGTTTGTCTAAATCTGATGTTTGATTGAAAGATTTGCTGACAGTGTTTCCTTTTAACACACTAGCTTCCCTCTCCCATTTATTGACACTGTCAGATTCTGACAATGACAGTTCAATGTTGGGATGGTTCACATTCCTATATTTTTGATCATCCTCACCGACTTCAGTCTCTGAAGAGTTGCAAATCTCAACACCAACATTAAGATTTTGATTCCCAGTGAATTCAGCTCCTCCAAAGTCCTTTTCACCAGTTGTTCCTGTGATTTGGTGATTTGATCTCCTGGTTGTAAGATTGTTGTCATCTTTTTGGTGTTTATTAAGCTGTGAGAACAGAGGAGTCTCTTCATCTTCACTCTTGATGGAAGTGGTAGAAACAGGAAAACTGGCTGTATCGGTCTCCTCCTTAACAGGGAGGAGCTTTTCCTCTCGACCAACCGAGACTTCCTCCAATTCCTCTTTAATGTAGGAGGGCTCCGAAACCTGCCGGACCACACCAGCACTCTTTTCTTCGGGGGCTTCAGCTTTATCCAGGAGCATCTGTTTAACATCTGAAGGAACACATTATGGATAGAGTGAACAAAACTGTATTGACACGTACAATGCAGTGAAAAAGTATTTGCCGGGGAGACTGTTGTCCAATAAGAATCAGAACCCCAACTGGTCTACATATTTGCATAATGCCGTATGATGTGTGTTGTGGGTGAAACTGGATCAAGTATTAACCACTGTTTGAGGGAAAACCTCATGTAACAGGATTGCTGGTTGAGGCGGTAGATTATGGACTATGATTCCGGTTAGAGAATCAAAAGACTCGGAAAGAGAGATCTGTTTGTCTTCTTTAATAAAGGTTATTAGGCTTTACAGTCCTCGTACAACATTGGTTGTGTGTGTATGTATGTTTGAGGGTGTGTGTGTGTGTGGTCTGAAAGAAAGACAATAAAAATGGTATTACAAACTTGCATAAAATGTCATATTAGCATATGATTTCAAGGTTAACCATTAATTGTGGAAACTGATACTTAAACATTACACAACAGCATGGATGAAATATTATTGGAAAATGATATGCTACAATTCCTACCATTAACATTAATAGAAGCAAAGCACACTTAATCAGTTGTAAACCATATCAAAGAATGTAAACATTACTCCTAACAACCCAGTATGGTCAAATTACAAAATACGTGGAGTTGCAATATCAGCCTTTCAACTTGATACTTACTTATAATTAAGTCAGCACAATAGTCAAATTAACTGCGGTACAATCAAATTTAAAGTGAAGCTAACTACTCATGAAACAGGTTGTTTGGACAAATCAAACTTAACTTATTCCTCTGTAACAACACAAACTGGAAGAATAATCAAATTATCCATAACTAAGAAGTGGAAAGCACTTACATTTCCTCAGGAACGCACACATAATAATAGGAACACAGTAAAAGTTCATAGAGCTTCACACTGCCTGCTTGCTGCAAAGTTTGCTTCTTGTCAGTGTGGCTGAACATGTCCAGACTAGTTCTGCTGACATCTTCCTCATTCGACCAGCAGATGGTGCTGTTGGGCTTTCCATCCCTAGGGCTTTCTCACAACCACTGTGTTGTCAGTTTGACCACAGTGCCACTACATTGATCTATATGCAGATTAGTTTTTGTTTTCTTGTCCTAGTAAATGTTTTAGATAATTGAACAAATTCTAAAACCCAACAGAGAGAGCAACAGTAAATACGAAGGCAGTTTTAAAATTTGCATTTTAATTAAATGGGGAAGAAAGATATCCAAACCAACCTGGTTGTAAGTGAAAAAGTACTCTCTCTTCTTGTTAAATCATGAATTCACTGATTAACTACATTTTGTATGCAAAGATGAGTTAAATTTCTATAGCAACATCCAGATACGATAACAAATATGTACCATCAAGAAATCCATCAAAGATCCTGTGATAAAGCAGACAAGGTGATAAAGGTTTTGAAACATTTAAGTCTGTGTGTATTAAACCTATATGATAAATGACTTTCATTTTGTGAAATAAGTGACAAAAAAACTAAACTCTTTCATAATAGTCTAATGTTTTTAGATGCATCTGTACTTTCAGGTGGGTTTGCATAACACTATTACTGCTCTTGTATTATGTTAGGTGATCTTTTTTCTTATAGTAACATTAGTTTGTTGATGTGAAATATGTAAGTGCAAAGAATAAGAAAACAATTCTGCTACAAGGTAAATTATTTTCTAAAGCACTTCATATAACTTGTGTTATTACAGATCTCTTTTGTTGAGTCCTTGAAACTTTTTCAAAAGAAAAACATAACAAAGTCTACTTTGTTTAGTCCAGGTGAGTCAAACTCATTTTCATTTCATGCCTCATCAAGGGGATGAATGTCCTCAAAGGGGCGGTTATGGCAGAATGGATGGATAAAGCTACCCATAAACACACAGTTCAAATATGAATAAATAGCTCTCTGTCTCCACTGTCGCTACATGCTTGCTCAGTATGAGGGATTGCTGAAGGATTGCTGTGGTTGGAAAGTCTGCCCAACCTCACACCAATGACTGACGCAATCTGCTGGGATTCCGTAAATAGGAAACTTTTTAACTGATTGGAATGTTTGTATAAATGTATTGAAATGACTTCTTGTTAAGTGCCTTGAGATGACATCTGTTGTGAATTGGCGCTATATAAATAAACTGAATTGAATTAAATTTAATGAATTCAGCAACCTTCTTTCTTTAATATGTATCGATTATGACCAATTAATCAATGTGGGGGACTTTAACATCCATATTGAGAACTCCCACGATAGACTAGCAAAAACATTAAGTGACACGCTTCACAACTTTGGCCTGACCCAGCATGTCAAACAACCAACACACCATAGAGGACACACTCTGGACTTAATTATCAGCAAAGGTTTAAATATATCCACAAGTCCATGTATCTAAACAATTATAATAGTATAATAGTAAAAAACAACATTCCCCAACTGTCCACGTTCAGATCTAGCCTTGGTACAGATCAAAATCACAAAGTATACCAGAGATTCTTGTCCTTACAAACAGCTTGTTTCAACTCTGAAACCACACATTCCAGCTATCAGGCAGACCTATTGGTCCCTTTGTCATGCTATGAGCACTTAAACCCCTACCCCCCTAGAACATTATCACCTTATAATTCAAAAAGCAGCTATTTGGCCATCCAATTAGAGCCCAGGACAAAGAGGACCAGTACCTTAGTACTTTTTCAAACCATGCAACAGAACTCTTTCTATCCTAAAATACTCAAATCATTATTTAATCTCATTGGAATGTGTTATAATAAAGTATTTTTGAATTGAAAATAAATTTTTATTACTGATGTAATGCAAAGCATTAGATTAGTGTATCAAAAACTTTCATTTTAATTAGGGCTGTCATTTTAACGCGTTAATTAGATCAGTTAATTAGAGCGTAAAATAACGCGTTATAAATTTTAACGCACGATTAATTATACAATTCGAACATTTCAGAGTTGGCCACTTTGACCCCCGTACATGCGACTGGTTATGTCACTTCATGCGCCGTTAGTAGAGGCTAGTCCATACAACAAACAGAGCGGGCTGAGGTGAGCACAGAGAAATGGAGAAGAGTGCAGGTGATGCGAGCCAATCTTTGCTGGGGCCATTGAACGGCAAGTTTATTTACAAGAAGAACGCAGATGGGATAGTCAACAAAAACACGGTTATTTGTAGCTTATGTAGAAAAGAATTTGCTTTTCATCGAAGCTGCTCTAGCCTGACTTATCATTTTAACGCTAAACATGTTCGGGCAGGTTCCAGCGCTAATGTTGCGACTGCTAGTACTTCCAGCGCTCTTCGCCAACCCAAGCTTACAGACTATGGTAAACGACTAAGCAAAGGCACCACAGATAAACTGACAAACTCGATCGCTAAGTGGATAGCAGGTGATTGCAGGCCAATTTCAATCGTGGAAGATGAGGGGCTAAATGAGGCGTTTCAGATAGCGTCGTCGGATGCAACATTCAGGTTACCTTCGAGAGGTACGGTAATGAAAAAAATCCATCAGTTGTATAGTGATGAAAGGAAAGCAAAAGAAGAACTGTTGGCAGGTTCAAGCAACCATGTGTCCTTAACAGGAGATCACTGGACGTCGGTGAGCAACCATAATTATTTGGGGGTCACAGCACATCTAATCGATAGTTAGTGGAAGCTTAAGTCTTTTGCATTAACTGTGTGCAAAACAACGACCCGCCATTATGCTGGCTCAAGGAGACTTAGATTCTGTAATTTAACCAAAGGGGGAAGGTTGATTTGAGGACCTGTAACTGTGGCCCTACTTTCTGTAGTGGTTTTCTGGGTTTAGTTTGTTATGCCCCACATCATTGTTTTTTTTATTTATCTAGAAACAATGTCATGTCCTCCTAACAAGGAATGCCTCTTGACTTCACGTTCTTGATGTTAAACATTTCAAGGTATGTTATCCTTGTTTTGCTGTTGTTTGTTTTATTGAGCACCTGGTTAAGTGCCTAGTGTTATTTATTATTTTATTAGCTTTATTTGCACTGCATTTTTGAATAATGCACCAGTTTTATAGGTTTGCTGGACATTTTTTTAAATTTTATTTATTTATAAAAAACACTGAAAGTGTAATTTAAGTTGCTTGATGAAGCTTTGTATATATTTTGGGCAAGATGCCCTTTTCAGATGTCAGCAATAAAAGAAATGTGTATTTCATATGCTTTTTTCTTATTTGATTAGTCATTCACTATACTACAAGTGTTCTAGAATTCAAACTCTTTTTTTGGGGACCGTCAGCAGATATGAGATTAAAATGCGATTAATTAGATTAATTAATTAGAAATCCTGTAATTAATTAGATTAATTTTTTTAATCGTCTGACAGCACTAATTTTAATCTAAAATCAAACTTGTAAAAATGTTGAAAATGATCAACATAAAAAGTGATAAAACGTTGATATTTCTCTTTGTATTTCCACCATCAAGACCATAGAAAGTAAAATTCCTAAATATCAATTGCAATGTGCAGACAAAACGTTTGCTCCCCATTTGACCCACTGTTGTAAAATTACAACATACCAAGCTCAAAATCTCACAATATCAGTATATATTCAATGGTATCCTAAAATCGGCATGATCTACACATATCAATTATCACAGAAAAAAATCTTTAAACCTTTTTACTTACTTGAGTCTTGATTCATCCTGTCCAAAACAACAAGGTGATGTACTACAAGGAAGGTTCCCAGGTGGTATGACTTAATGGCCAGATAACCAGGCCTTTTTACACATTCTAGCATCCAATAGCATTGCAGAGCTGAACAATAAGACCTATTAGTAGTGTAAATGTGGTTTTAAAAAGAAGACAAAAGGGGAGGGTTTATTTGAATAGACTGAAATTTGATGTCAAATTTCAAGCGTGGGGCTCTGGGAGTTAACCTCCCAGAAACCCAAACATAAATAAATAAATAAACATTTCCCCCCAACCTTTTAAATTATGTTTCAGGAGGCATATGATGCAGAAATCAATGTTTTTTTTAAGTCATGACATTTTAGTAAATTCTGGGGGGAAAGTTTGTGAGAAGAAAAATTATAAAGACATTTATTTTAGTTGTTATCATTTATTTTAATATGCTGATGGAGTATTTTGCCCAGAATTATGTGGAACTGTGAAAATTCAGCTTTGTATTCACATGCTCTGAAACATGTGGTCTACCCTCTGCCCCCCTGAGCAGGATAAGGAGGTGTCAAGAAGGAGTGGGATCCCCTCATGACTAGTGGGGGGTTGCCAGGAATGTGGCAGAAGACTATATATCTGCTGTAAAATATCTTGAAAATCTCATAAAGATAAATACAACTTTGACTAAACAGAAAAATAAAACTATTAAATGTGGTGTATTAAACAAAGACTTTGTTAGTAAATGACTTGATTTGTGATAGTCAAATTAATGTTTCGTCTCACAGAAACCTGGTTGCAGCAGGAGGATTATGTCAGTATAAATGTATGTAAAATTCTTCCATTTATTTATTTCCTAGTAGTACTGGGCGAGGAGGAGGAGTTGCAACCATTTTTCATTCTGATTTACTAATTAATCCCAGACCAATTGATAGCTACAGTTCTTTTGAACATCTAACCCTTATTTTTCCTCATCTAATTTGCAAAACATTAATTTTGTATTTTGTATAGTACACCAGGCCCTTACTCTCAATTCTTGGATCAGATCTCGCATTTGGTATCTGATATAATATTAAATACTGACCATTATAGTGGGGATTTCAATATTCATGTGGACTCTGAAAGTGATAGCCTAAATGCAACCTTTAAAGCTATGTTAGGCTCAATTGGCTTTACTCAAAATGTACAGGGACCCACTCACTCAGGTAAACACACTTTGGACCTTGTACTGACATACGGTATTGAGTGTGAGGAAATAACAGTCCACCCACATAACTTGGTTCTGTCTGAGCACTTTTTAATTACTTTTGAATCTACTTTGACTGACCATCTTAAATCTGAAAGAAATTTTCATTATAGTAGAGCTTTATCAGACAATGCTGTAACAATTTTTAAAGAATCTGTTCCATTCTTACTTTCCTCAATGTCTCAGAGTAACACAGTGGAGGGCAGCAATTCCATCTCCAACCCTTCAGAAATTAATGGTCTGGTTCATAGCATTACTTCCTCAATGTGTTTGACATTAGATAGTGTAGCCCCCTTAAAAAAGAAAGTAATTAGCCATAGGAGTCTGACTCCCTTCTGTAATGCAGAGCTGTGTAATTTAAAGCAGAGCACTAGGAAATTGGAGAGAAAATGGTGCTCTACACATCTAGAGGATTCCTATTTAACCTGGAAAAACAGTTTACTGTTTTATAAAAAAGACCATTCGACAAGCTAGAACAGCATATTTTTCATCATTAATAGAGGCGAATAAGAACAATCCTAAATTTGTTTTTAGTACAGTTGCCAAACTTACACAGAGTTATAACTCTGTTGAGCCAATTATTCCCCCAGTTCTTAGTAGTGGTGACTTCATGGGATTCTTCATAAATACAATTAATTCTATTAAAAATAAAATCATTGGGATAATCCCAAACATGATTACTTCTTTCTCAGTAAGTGAGGCAACATTGGAGAGAACTGTAGAACGTAATTTATGTTTGGACATTTTTGATTCAGTCGAGCTTCCAGAATGATCAAAAATATTAGCCTCATCTAAACTTTCATCTTGTATGTTGGACCCAATCCCAACCAAATTATTTAAGGAAGTGTTGCATTTGGTTGCTGGTCCCATTTTAGATAGGATGAATCTACCCTTAGTAAATGGATACATACCACAGGAATTTAAAATTACTGTAATTAAACCTTTACTAAACGCCTTAAGCCCCAGGGTCTCTCCAGGGTCTCTCCAAGCTCCTAGCTCGAATAGGACATGCCCAACATTAATTTAGTTTTTATCTTTTAAAACAAACTCTGTGTAAACAATGTTGGTATGAAAAAGAAGCCAATTTTTGTGAGATTTAATCAGAGGTGTAAATATTACAGCATATGTTACTGTGCCAAAGTAATTGTAGCTAGAACATAGACAAATGTGGTGCACATTTACAAGTCCGGTGTATATAATATATATATATATATATATATATATATATATATCTATATATATATATATATATATATATCTATATATATATATATATCTATATATCTATATATATATATATATCTATATATCTATATATATATATATATATAAAATACCTTTCAGGCAGCTGTGTCTCTCTGTATGACGTTCCAGCAGTCTGCTTGGGCATGGTGAAGCGTTAATGAGTAAGCTAAGGATGAATGCAGAGGTGACTAAAAGAATATTATGAAAGAAGAGTTAGGAAAAAAAATACGTATAGAAACTACAAATACAACCCACAAATATATTTTCCACACATCTATGTACACATCTACACAAATATCCACACATAAATTCACAAATATCTCTCTCATTCTCTCTCTCTCTCTGTATATATATATATATATATATATATATATATATATATATATATATATATATATATATATATATATATATATATATATATATATATATATATATATATATATATATATATATATATATATATATAATAGCCACATACATGCACAAAGAGATGTGAACAAAAAAGTTACAAAAATTGTATATATACAAACATCTAAGAACACAATGGGAAAAAGAAAATCTATATAAAATGGCTCGGGTAAAATTTCTTCTGATGACGAGTCCTTAACACAAACCTCCAATGAACTATCATTCCAAATATTCGCCAGGGCTTCGTCAGTGGTTATTCTCTTCTCTTGAAGCGCCATTGTTCGAACGCAAACAAAACAATTGAAACTGATTCATTCACTCTCGCTCTCTCCTGCTCATCTGATCACCTGCGCGTAACTGCAGCAGGGCGAGCCCCCGAGCTAAGCAAAATATCTGCTTTTAGAATTCTGCAGACCTGTAATTCCAGTTTCTATTGGCCGATTTGGATGATTGACATATAGTTCGAACCGTAAGATCACGCTGACATCAGAACTTTGAAGCAGATTGGACAAAGCAAATGTTTACATGGGAAAAATTTACAATGCACATGACAGACAAGGTTGAGCCTCCTCGAATCAAATGTAAAAAATAATGTCACAGGATTATGCTTTTTCACTTTTTCTTTTCTAAATGCACAGTGGCTATTTGGAAATACAGTCATATCACGGTGGATTATTCTTATCAGCAAGGAAAAAACAAAGGTAAGGAAGAATTTATGCTCTTGTTTTTCAAATGCTATACGTATTTTTGGGCTTATTTTGCTGCTCATTTGCAGAAATTTGCACGTAGCGTGATGAGACTTGCAGCTTTAGAATCTGTGAGATGCTGGCTTTCATGGAAGGCAAAGTTTGCTCGGTTCTGTTCGGCAGGGTGACCGACAGGTTCGGTTGAATGTGTTCATGTAAAAATCGCAAAATAGCACAACTGTTCTTTTAATTGCTTGTTATTTTTCTGGGTTTGGAGGTCACAGAAAAAATTATATGAGACTTTAGCTGAGATTCTGAGGTTTATAATGATATGACATGCTTAGCAATCAGTGACCACAGGTCAACTAAATTCAGACATTCTCCCTGTTCTTCCCCCACAGTGACCCGGCGGCGGGGCTGTGGGGTGGAACAGGCTAAAGAGAAGAAGGCCATTCTACCACAGTCCTCTGGAGCTAAAATCAACATGTTTGTCCCCATTGATCCAAACAGTGTCAAAAAATGAGTATTAATGAATAAGTCAGGTAATGACAGCTGAATAGTTCTGGTCTGTTTAGGTTGACAGTACTGTTACTGTTCTATATATGTTGTATTCAGTTAGCATACATTTTCTCTAGTTTTGAGAACTGAACTGCTTTAAATGGATGTAATTAACTAATAGGTTAACACTTAGCCTATTAACACAGTATTTACTTTATAACTTGGCTATTTAATGTTGAATGTTTAATAAATTGACGTCCAGTCAAACCAGTCATAACTACACTCATATACACTGACAGACGAGCATTAAGGTGTTAAACAAATTAATTACCATTTATAATCTTAAATTTGCTTTTTGGATTTTGTTTACCACTGCACTAACCCTGTACTATTTCTATGATTGCCTGTAGCCATTGATCTTTTGCTACAGTTTCTGTGGAGGGAAAGTAAATTGTCCCTTCGTAATGGCTGTGTCCTGATTCTGCCGTCCTCCACTGACGGGCAGCTGTAGCTCAGTGGTAGAGTTGTCAGCCTGCAACCCAGGAATTGTGGGTTCCACCTGCTACATGTCGTTCAATTCAATTCAATTCAGTTTATTTATATAGCGCCAATTCACAACAGATGTCATCTCAAGGCACTTAACAAGAAGTCATTTCAATACATTTATACAAACATTCCAATCAGTTAAAAAGTTTCCTATTTAAGGAATCCCAGCAGAATGCGTCAGTCATTGGCGTGAGGTTGGGCCCCATTGATGCAGACTTTCCAACCACAGCAATCCTTCAGCAATCCCTCATACTGAGCAAGCATGTAGCGACGGTGGAGAGGAAAAACTCCCCTTTAACAGGAAGAAACCTCCAACAGAACCAGGCTCAGTAGGAGCGGCCATCTGCCACGACCGTCTGGGGGTTTGAGAAGACAGAGCAGAAACACAGAAGGAACAGAAGATCTGATATAAGAGAACTTTCTATGTTACAGAAAGTAAAAAGTTAATAACAGGACACAGTGGATGTTCAGTTACTGGGGGGATCATCCCAGTCGATGCCCCCCGTCCAACAGGGCACTGCAGCCAAGCAGGATACCAGACCAGGTATATCTACTATGGAGAGAAAAACACTGAGAGAAAACAAAGTTAACAGTCGAAATAACAAAATGTACTGTAATACAACTGGAGAGTAGTAGGAGAAAAGGAAGTAGCAGAGTGAAGAAAATTGGTAAGTCTGTCCTCCAGCAGTCTAAGCCTATAGCAGCATAACTACAGAGATAGCTCAGGATGACCTTAGCCACTCTAACTATAAGCTTTATCAAAAAAGAAAGTTTTAAGCCTGGCCTTAAAAGTAAACAGAGTGTCTGCCTCACGGACTAAAGCTGGGAGCTGGTTCCACAGGAGAGGAGCCTGATAACTAAAAGATCTGCCTCCCATTCTACTTTTAGAAATCCTAGGAACTACAAGTAAACCTGCAGTCTGAGAGCGAAGGGCTCTGTTAGGAACATAAGGAACAATTAGATCTCTGATGTATGATGGAGCTTGATTATTAAGGGCTTTGTATGTAAGAAGAAGGATCTTAAATTCTATTCTGGATTTAACAGGGAGCCAATGAAGGGAAGCTAAAACAGGAGAATTGTGATCTCTCTTTTTAATATTCATCAAAACTCTTGCTGCCGCATTTTTGATCAACTGAAGGCTTTTAATGGCATTTTGTGGACTACCTGATAGTAAAGAATTACAGTAGTCCAGCCTTGAGGTAACAAATGCATGGACTAGTTTCTCAGCATCACTCCTGGACAGGATGTTTCTAATTTTAGCAATATTCCGGAGGTGAAAGAAAGAAATCCTAGAAACCTGTTTAATATGGGATTTAAATGTCAAGTCTCGGTCAAAAATAACGCAGAGGTTCTTTACGTTATTACTGGGGGCCAATTTAATGCCATCCAGATGAAGTGATTGACTAATCAGTTTCTGTTTAAGAACTTCTGGTCCAAAGACAGCAACTTCTGTTTTGTCAGAATTTAAAAGCAAAAAGTTTAGGGTCATCCATGTTTTCATGTCTTCCAGACATGCCTGTAATCTACCTAACTGACTGGGTTCATCAGGATTTATGGATAAATATAGTTGTGTATCATCTGCATAGCTGTGGAAATTTATCCCATGCTGTCTAATGATTCTACCAATTGGGAGCATATATATGGTGAACAGAATTGAGAGTGAAGAAGATTTATCATTTAGATGAACAAACTGGAATCTATCAGACAAATATGATTTAAACCAGCCTAGTGCTGTTCCTTTGATCCCTGCAACATGTTCAAGCCTTTCTAAGAGAATATTATGATCGACTGTGTCAAAAGCAGCACTGAGATCTAACAAAACCAGAACAGACACAAGTCCATTATCTGAGGCCATGAGAATATCACTAGTAACCTTCACCAGTGCTGTTTCAGTGCTATGATGAGCTCTAAAACCTGACTAAACTGTTCGAACAGCTCGTTATTGTTTAAATGCTCACAGACTTGATTAGCAACAATTTTCTCAAGGACTTTGGATAAGAAAGGAAGGTTAGATATAGGTCTGTAATTCACTAAGTCATCTTGATCAAGGGAAGGTTTCTTGAGTAAAGGTTTAATTACAGCTATTTTAAATTCCTGTGGTACGTATCCGTTTACTAAGGATAGATTCATCATTTCCAAAATCGTTGTGTCCTTGGGCAAGACACTTCACCTACATTGCCTACTGGTGTTGGCCAGAAGGGCCGATGGCACGATATGGCAGCCTCGCTTCTGTCAGTCTGCCCCAGGGCAGCTGTGGCTATAATCATAGCTTGCTTCCACCAGTGTGTGAATGTGAGAGTGAATGAAAAATGTGGTTGTAAAGTGCTTTGAGAGTCTTGAAAAGCGCTATATAAATGCAAGCCATTATTATTATTATTATTTACAGGTGGGAATTAGGTTTAGGTTAAGGTTAGGGTTAGGCATGTATCGGTGATGGTTAGGTTTAGGGAAAGTGTCTGAGTTAGGCATAGTAAAATCAATGGAAGTCAATACAATGTCAACACAAGTATAGCAAGACAGGAGTGTGTGTGTGTGTGTCTGTGTGCGTGCGTGTGTGTGTGAGAGAGAGAGAGCGAGAGAGCTGCGTGAGTGACAGAGAGACGAAGAGAGAGCAGGGGAAAGAAATGCAGCTGAACGAATATGATGGGTGTTTTAAATAGCGTAAAAAAGAAAAAAACGAAACGCAATATATGACAGTCTGTGTTGATATTTTTCCTTTTTTTTTGTCGGTGTTGAAGCTGTGGCGGTTTGAATATAAGATTAGTACAGGCACAGAAAGCTCAGAAATTCATATGTCCTTGGTGGCTCTCGATGTCCAGGGCTGGTACTCAGTAGAGCAATCCGGTTCAGACCTGGTGCGTGCCTGGCCGAGCCTGGTTTGCCTGGTTTGACGTTGGAATATATCGCAGCAGAACAAAACAAGCTGCAGTAGCCGCATTATCAGAGATTCCATCTACAAAATGGACAAATATCTAAAAAGATCAGGGAATGTTTCAGAGTCAGAGAAGTCACACGGTCAACCACTGAGGAAATACAGGGATGAGTATCTTGCTCTTTATATATTTTATTTATTTCTTTTTATTTTGTATTTTTGAAAGCTTTGTAAATTTGATAAAACTACAACTTTTATTTTCTCCAACTGTGAGCTGAAATTCTACATGTAGAAACTACTGACAGCATATATTTCTGAGCCGGTTTTATACCAGTGCACAACCCCCTTTTCCAACTAATTTATACCCTTAAAAACTTGTAGATTAACTCGGCTATTTAAATAAAAAAACACTTAAAAAATCAGGCGTGGTCACCATTCTGTTGGGGCGATAAAAGCATGGGGGGCTTGTGTATGCTCCTTTGTCCAAAGTGGGGAATGATAAAAAAAGTTTGAGAAACACTGAGTTACAGGGAGCATCATCCCAGTCGATGCCCCCCGTCCAACAGGGCATTGCAGCCATGCAGGATACCAGACCAGGTGTGGGTTCTATGGAGGAAAAAAAAACTGAGAGAAAACAAAGTTAACAGTCAAAATAACAAAATGTACTGTAATACAACTGGAGAGTAGTAGTAGAAAAGGAAGTAGCAGAGTGAAGAAAATTGGTAAGTCTGTCCTCCAGCAGTCTAAGGGGCTGTTTACACGACGTTTATCAGCAAAACGGAGGTTGTTCTCTCCAATTTGTCCTCTCTTTTACGAAAACGCAGCTTTTGGGAAACGGCTTCCAGAGTGGAGAGTTTTGAAAACGCTGGGGGATTCGTTGTCATGTAAACGCAAGCCGGAGACTTTTGAAAATGATGAAGTCACTCCCAGCCACCTACGGACATGTTGCACTTGCACACTCCGCCTTTCTACAGAAAAACAACAACAATGGCGGATCTAGGTATGCTGTTGCTGCTGATGCAGCTTCTGAAGTAATTTGGTCTCTCTAAGCAAAACTTAGAGATCATCAGGCTTCTATGCGATCGCCAACGGGAACGCATACAGTACGTGCGTAAAATAATCAATACGCCTTTATTTAAGCTGAGAACTACAAGAAGACCGCCATTGTTAGTTATCATGAAATGTTTCTTTTCCGGGTTGTGAGGGGGAAACCATGGAACACTGCATACACGGAGCACACTGCCATCTAAAGGCCGCGCATATGTACTACATCGTTTTCCATCGCACACCCTGTCGTGTAAACGCAATGCGTTTTCACCCGTGTATTTAAACAAAAACGGCAACGTTGTTCTGTAAACTGCCCCTAAGCCCATAGCAGCATAACTACAGAGATAGCTCAGGATGACCTTAGCCACTCTAACTATAAGCTTTATCAAAAAGAAAAGTTTTAACCCTGGCCTTAAAAGTAAACAGAGTGTCTGCCTCACGGACTAAAACTGGGAGCTGGTTCCACAGGAGAAGAGCCTGATAACTAAAAGATCTGCCTCCCATTCTACTTTTAGAAATCCTAGGAACTACAAGTAAACCTGCAGTCTGAGAGCAAAGTGCTCTGTTGAGAAAATATAAAACAATCAGATCTCTGATTTATGATGGAGCTTGATTATTAAGGGCTTTGTATGTAAGAAGGAGGATCTTAAATTCTAAACCCTTGAGAGTGAAGAAGATTGATCATTTAGATGAACAAACTGGAATCTGTCAGACAAATATGATTTAAACCAGCCTAGTGCTGTTCCTTTGATCCCTGCATGTTCAAGCCTTTCTAAGAGAATATTGTGATCGACTGTGTCAAAAGCAGTACTGAGATCTAACAAAACCAGAACAGACACCAGTCCATTATCTGAGGCCATGAGAATATCATTAGTAACCTTCACCAGTGCTGTTTCAGTGCTATGATGAGCTCTAAAACCTGACTGAAACTCATGTTCTCTCATTTACTAAACAAAAGTAGGACAACATGTAAATTACAAAAAAAGACATGGCAACTGTGCATGTTCACAAATTAACTTCAGAAAACAATAAATGTAGGAAAATATTAATTTTTATATTTTTTATTTTTTACATGTGGACTAAACTTTCTCAAACATTTTCTTTAAAAGATAAAAAAGGTGAGTGCCTCAGTGGGAGAAAATGTCCAAAAACACAGGTGCTCTTCAGAATCAAAGGAGGATATCCACGTTGAAATGAAAAAAGGAGGATTCGAGGCACTCTGGGTAATCTAAAAGTCCTTTATTAATTAAGCAAGTGACATGACAACATGTTTTCGGTTGTGTGTGACCTTCCTCAGGCCTTATGCTACAACAAATCACAGGTGTACTTAAAGACTCAATCAAGTCATGTGATGTTAACATGTGTTGTGATTACATTTCTCATAAGATGAACTGAACAAACGTTTGGATGGCTGGGAGCTATTTCAAAGACCACATTTCCCAGCAAGCGGAGCATTGACGCCCAACACACTCCTATTGGTCCGTGACCACCCATGGTGACATCGGCGATGACATCACGGCCAAAGGGGCTATAAAGAGTAGTCGCGCCCATTTTCAAACTGTTCTCAAGCCAGAAGTTTCAGAGAGAAACTAAGGCTCAACAGAGGACATTGCACCGGTGAAGATTCTCTTTTTTTCTGGCCCGCTAGACCGAGGAAGAACTCATTTCAAAGCTTCGAAGTGCTCGCCCCGTTTGCGTAACCAGGGTGAGCGATATAAGAACTGTTCCAAGACAGTTCGTTAAACGTCGACCTGCAGGCCCAGCCTGCAATATTATGCTAATATTGTGTCTGGGCGGAGATAAATAGAGAAAATAGAGTTTTAACGAGTTAGAACTCGTTCATTGATGGTTAAAGTGTCTTTAAGCGCTGTACCTGTACCTCATTTTTGCGTCACCGCACGCATAAGTTGGAGCTGTAATTCCTGTGTTTGAAACTGTTTGTTTTATCCTGAGCAGATCACACCTTTCTTTTTTTTTCTTCCTCTCTTTTCTCTCTATCTCTCTCTCTCTAGCTCCCTGATCACTCTGTTGGCAGAATCGGGCTCGGTCCAGCCTACGTTAGCTTGTCGTAGCTGAAAAGTTTAACTCCATTGTCTTTGGTCTGTCGCCAAAGCAGAGGCCTACCACATGGATTCTTCCCCCATGTGCTCCTTTATCCAAAGCTAGTTTTATGACTCTTTCTTAGACTCCATGTGCTGTTCTCCATCTTGGCACAGAGCTGAGATTTATGACTTTTTGCCCCACAGGCTATCTGTGACTTGGGCTCCTTGGAGTGAGGACCAACCCCTCAGCTGCCTAACTGATTTCATTTCATGTTAACTGTGTTTAATGTTCACCTATTATTTTTGTCTAAGATCTGTAGTAGTTTTTGCATGCTTTAGAACAGATGGGATTTTCTATTTTCTAAATAAAGTCCCCTTATCTTAAAGAGAAGTTGTCTGGGATTACTTGGAGTGATGCGTACAATTAATGTCCACAGCGTAAGAACTTATTCCTTCATCTATTGTTTAATTATCTCACCCTTATCAGGCTGGAAATCATAAACATAAACTGAGACTGAACAATTTGGCTATATATATAAATTTTCCTGGAATCCACCAGGATGGTGCCCCCAAACTAAATTTTATATAAAATTATTAATCTTATTAATAATTACCCTAGGCAATTATTCATATTTATTCATAGCCAAATCCTACCTATTGGCGGCACAACACATGTGATCCGAAGACATCAACTATTAATTTATATAGCAACTAAAAACAAAGCAGACAAGTATAATTTTTCCATGAACGACCAGAATAATAAATATATCATATACAAAACAAAAAAAGAAAAAGTGTCTACGTCACAAAGGTGACAATTCTGTCAAATACATTTATCCACCATTGGAAATATAAAGGAGGAAATACCATAAAGACCCCTTATTAAAAAAGAGGTATGAATAAAAACGTCCATGAACTCGATACAGATAGAATTACGGAATCACAGGAAAACAGAGAAATTGAGCTCCTCATTTTGGCCAGGAAACTTGGTGGCTGAAAGAGTCTCAATCTAGCAAGTTTCTCTATGAGCCAGAGTTCTGAATACATTCCCATCCCAAATATTTCTATTAATAACTTCAATGACCAGGGTGCATCAGGGTAGGGTCAGGATCTTTTGATTGGGATTGCACAGCATGGAAGATAAATAACGTTTGGCAATGGGATAATTAGTGTTACCTGACCTAATAGTATATTTGTGCTCGACCAATCTGTCTCTCAATCTTCTTTTTGTGAGTCCAATATAAAAACAACCACGATGACAATCAAGGCGATAAATAACATGCGTAGAATTACAATTTGCAAAATATTTACAATAAAAAGACCTTGTACTAGTTGAATCCCTGAAGACTGTGGCTTTGTTTATGTGATGACAATGTCTGCATAATCCACACTGAAAAGTTCCAGTGGATTTGTTGAAGAATGTTTTTTGCTTGGGAGCCGCAAGGTAGTTTTTCACTAATTTGTCTTTTAATAAGTGCTCTTCTAATTTCAAATAACGGAACTTTGGAGAACACAGGGGCAAGGGAGGGATCTCTCAAAAGAATGTCCCAATTTTTCATAATAATGTTTTCGAATTTTTGGGACTAATTACTGTGTTAGAGAGAGCAAAGAATTTGATTATTCTCTCGCTTTTTTAAATTTTTCTTAAAGAGATCTCCTATATCCAATGACTTGGCTCTTGACAGTGCTTGGTTTAAAACTTTGTTGTGATATCCTCTTTGTTTAAAGCGACCATACATGTTAGATGATTGCGTTTCAAATTCAGATTCTGTGTCACATAGTCTTCTTAGTCTTTGAAATTGTCCAAAAGCAATATTGGAGATCAAACTAGTGGGATGAAAACTGTCAACTCTGAACTTCCGGGAGCGATCCAAGATGGCGTGTTAACTTTTTTTTACCTGTCCCAATCAGAAGAACAAAAACTCCACTTAACTCGAAGAAAAAACTTTATTCTAACTCTCAACCCTTTACGTTCCGAGGGCCCGTGGGCAGGCCCAGCCCATTTCCTAGTTTAAATCCACCGATTTTCTGACTTCTAACTTCTATGAACCTATACATATTTTATATAATTGGAAAGCTAAGAGTCTTGTGATTCCAATTATGTCTGGCGTTTAAGGATACAATCATAATTGAAGACACAGTGAGTGCTTTTGCCAACACCAAAGTTCTCCTGATGGAGGTTTAAAAATATGGAACTCACCCCTTTGTTGTCCAATAAACGTGACAAAACCGATCCATTTCGAACAAAAATGGTCACCTAGGTAATCCAGGTGTGTCTGACCATTGTTGTTCTTACTACTGAGGTCAGACACACCTGGATTGATCAGCTTTTCCAATACAGACAGGAAATAAAAGGGCTGTACTTAGTTCAGGAAGTAGTGGAGCTGTGCATATAGCTTATCAAGTCAT
Source organism: Valencia hispanica (assembly GCA_963556495.2). Lineage (NCBI taxonomy): Eukaryota > Metazoa > Chordata > Actinopteri > Cyprinodontiformes > Valenciidae > Valencia > Valencia hispanica. The sequence continues at coordinate 12,463,474 of OY747723.1, forward strand.
TTTCAATAATCATCCCAAAACAATTTAACATAACGGCTGGATACCAGTACTATGTGAAATACTGATTATTTTAATACCAATATTAACAATTTGAGGCTTTCTTGTTCTAAACATAAATACAATATTGCACAAACAAGTTTAGAACCAAACTGGAAACAAATAACTTATTAGGTTTACACAAAATTTTTACACACAAAACTGTTAACTCTTACAGCAGCGCCCCCTTGTGGCAGAGAAATTACACTGCCAATGTCACCACCAGATATCTTGCCCGCCCTCACACCAGCCTTGGGGCGATTTCTCTATCTCCCTTCAAGTGTCCGAATCAACGACGCTGATTGGATACATTCCTGTTGCTATGTGTGAATTTCTTGTTAGTAATTGGCTGGCTGCTGCACTGCTTGGGCAATGTTTCTGTCACCCCAGAATAATTAAAAACACTTGGGAAACACCAAACAGTGGGGTGGCGGCGCCCTATCGCCCTCTATTGGCCAGCCGCCACTGTGAGGGAGGCAGTACTCCATTCCCTCGCCCAGCAGAAATCACTTCAGGCTAAGATGACCGAGTTGGAGGGAAGGTCCAGGCGGAATAATATCCGTATATATGGAATCAGAGAAGGTAGCGAGAAGGATGAAATGGTAACTTTTGTTAACCTTTTCCTGAAGAAAGAACTCTCCATTGGAGAGGACGTAGACCTACAGATATAACGTGCACACCACTCATTAGCACCGAAACCCAAAGAGGACATGCAGCCCCAAGATCCATTCTGATTAACTTTCAGAGATTTGACATTAAGAATAAAGTCTTGAGAAAAGCTTGGGCGAATAAGATTGTTTATGATGGTGATATCATTTGCTCACGACATAGCAACTGAGATTTACAACAAGCTGAAAGAATACAAAGACATAAAGAAGATTCTAAAAGAAGCAAAGATACGTTTTCAAACACCATACACTGGCCGGATGAGGATTCACTGGGACGACGGACCTGTACAAGACAGAGGTAGCAAGTGAAATGATGAAGAAAGGCTACCCTGTGGAAGCATCGCGACCTGTTGCTGGCGTAGATTGGGAACACACACTCACCGAGAGCGCACATTGGGACAGGACGGATGGCATGCACCCTGTTCGGCTGCGTGGAAGGCTTCGGGAATTTCACCGGGCTAAAATACAAAATACCTGAGTGGTCTATTAGATAGTATGAAGCCAGATGTGGTAGTACATGTCAAAATCAGGTCTATTCGTTTGATTTATAATCCTAAAAACTGGTTAATTTGCTCTGATATATGTTGATTATTATTTGGAAAGTGCGCTATTACTACAATTCTGATTTGGTTGGGGAAGGTTTTTTGGGGGGGTTTGGTCTTGCTCAAGAAGAGGAACTTTGCTTATTGCAGAGAGGGAGCCCCTACCTCAAGAGGGATTTTTCTCCCACATTGGACATTTAGGGTGTAGGGTGTCTAATAATACCCTGAGGGTGGAAGTTCTGTTTTGATATTGTTTGCTTGTTTTAAGTTTGTTCTTGCACTTGGCATGTGTAATTGTGATATCGGGGATGAATAGGGATAATTATAGAGTAGCCTCATGGAATATAAACAGACTCAATAATCCTGTTAAAAGGAGTAATGTCTTGGATAAAGAAAGAAAAATCAAAATTATGTTTCTTCAAGAAACTCATCTCACAAACTGAGCATGAAAAGTTAAAGAAATTTGGTTTTAATAATACTTTTCACAGCTCATTTAAGACCAGCCATATTAGAAGAGTAGCAGTGTTAATACACAATTCTTTGCATTTTGAATGCATTAAACAAATAAAGGACATTGAAGGCAGGTATGTCTTGGTAAAATGTAAAAGAGGGTAAACTTGCAACCCTTCTTTCTGTTTACCTCCCTCCAGATTACAGCTTAAATTGTTTGAAAAAAATTCTAGAAATTATATCCTCTGAAACACAAGGAGTATTAATATGTGAAGGGGATTTTAATACAGTCATGCAAAAAAATTATAAGTCTAACAATAAAAGCATAATTACGCCACAGAGTAAATTACTGAGACAAAGTTTGAGTGACCTGGGCTTGCTTGCTTGACGTTTGGCGAGAGATACATCCAACTGAGAGAGATTATACATATTTTCCCCCCCCCCCCCCCGCATACAGTATTTTCAAGAATTGATTTCCTTTTTATGTTCTCAAATGACAGGCACAGAATAAGAAGTTGTGAAAATGGTACAAGGGGTTTGTCAGACTACTCACTCTTATTTATCTTATTTAACTCTTTACTTGGATACGAGACCAAAGAGGAGAATATGGAGGCTAAATACTAGTCTATTAAATAATAAGAATGTTGTCAACAAAATAAAAACGGAAATAGAAATTTTTCTAGAATTAAATGACAATGGAGAGGTTGACCCTAATATTCTGTGGGATACTTTAAAAGCAGTAATTAGAGGAAAATTCATATCACTGAGCTCAGCAATAAAGAAAGAGAAGGAAACACGCTCAGGGAACTGGATAACTCATTGAAAGATTTGGAAATGGAAACTATTAAGACCCTCACTAATCAGGTTTTAGAAGAGATTAAGACAATAAGAAATCAAATTTCATTTCAGACTTATATAAAGAAGAAGCATACAAAAAATACAAATTATTAAAACAGTCACATTACGAAACTGGGCCAAAAGGTACAAAACTACTTGCTGGTAAATTACGCCAAAAAAAAATTCAACAGTTAATCTGTTCAGTATTTAATCCACAAACTAGGTCACTTGAAAAAGATTTGGATGGAATAGATAATGCATTTCAGACTTACTACGAGACACTATATACACAGCCTGAGCAAACTAATGCAGAAAACATAAAATAATTTCTTAATTCATTAGATTTACCATCAATAGGGACACAACAGAATGAACCCTTAACTAAACAAATTGACATAAAAGAACTAGAAAGAACTTTGAAAAAATTAAAAAATAATAAAATGCCAGGTACTGATGGCTTACCAGCAGAATGGCACAAGACATTTGAAGAAGTATTATCTCCAGTTCTCTTAAAATCACTTAATTGGACTCATCAAAACAATAAAATGCCGCCATCTTGGTCAGAAGCCATTATAACCATAATACCCAAAGAAGGGAAAGATAAAACACTGTGTAGTTCATATAGACCAATTTCAATTTTATACCAAGATTAAAAACTATATGCATCTATTATGGCCAATAGGTTAAATTCTTTCATTACAGATTTAATTGATGAGAATCAAACTGGGTTTGTCGCTGGTCGAAAAGGCGTTCGACTGTGTAATTTGGAGTTACTTGTTTTTGGTTCTAGAAAGATTTGGCTTCTCAGATACTTCAATTAATAGTATTAGGATATTGTATTCTGCACCCACAGCGAGAGTGAAAATAAATGGCCGTTTAACAAACTGTATAAGGCTAGGGAGATCAACACGGCAAGGATGCCCTTTATTGCCAACGTTATTTGCTTTGGACATTGAGGCTTTGGCCCAAGGAATGAGGGAAAACCAGGATATACAAGGAATCATTATAAATTCAAGGGAGCAAAAAATAGCATTTTATGCAGATGACATTCTCTTATATCTTACTAATCCAGATCAATCGATTTCAACGCTTCTTCATCTGCTTGACTCATTTGGCAGGTATTCAGGATATAGATTTAACATAGATAAAACACAAATTATGACTTTTAATTATAACCCTCCAACAAATCTTAGTGGAAAATTATCCTGTGATTGGTCTCAAAAAGTAATAAAATATTTAGGTGTGTGGTTAACGCATTCTCCTGACGACTTGTACAAGAAAAATTATGAGAATGTGACTAAAAAGATTAAATAAGACCTCACAAAATGGGCAACAAATATACAAAATTTTAGCTCAAGAATTCAAGTTATAAAAATGTCCATATTGCCCAGATTATTTTATCTGTTTATGTCACTTCCTGTCAAAGTACCACCTTCTCAGTTTCACGACTGGGACAAATATATTTCCCGATTTATTTGGAAACGACAAAAACCTCCAGTTAAATACAGTACATTAACAGTTCACAAGGAAAAAGGTGGATTATCATTACCAAACCTCCGTGATTACTATCTAGCAGCCCAACTTAAACCACTTGTACAGTGGTGTAATAAATCTTGCGTGCAAGGTGGAAGGAATTGGAGAGCGTTTGTGGTAACATCCTTGTGCAAGCCTTTATTGGTGATCAGAAACTTGTGTCAATTTTACAACAAGAATTTACTCCAATTGCATTTTTTACATTATCAACATGGTTCCAAGTTGTAAAAGAACCAAAACTAACAAATCAGACATGGATACTTAGATGGGCAGCATTTGATACAGAATTTAGGCCAAATCAAGTAGATGCACGATTTAAACACCTGGTACAGAACGGGATTACATCTTATTGTAGGATTTTGGACAAGAAGGCTGTACCAAGCTTTCAAATATGCCAGAGGAAATATAATTTGGAATCAACAGATTTCTTCAGATATTTACAATTAAGGCAGTATTTATCATCAAAATTGTAAAAAATGGAAAGCCCAAAACTTAATGAAATAATTATCTTAATTACACAAACTTACTCCAAAGGATGTGAACTGACTATATTCAAACTTTACAATAATCTGATTAACAGTAGAGGGTTGTCGACAGATTATATTAAAAAAAGATAGGAGGAAGAAATGAACACAGACATAACACACAATCAATGGGATAATATTTGTAATACAGTTTACTTAACATCGAGCTCAGATTACTGGCATGAATTTTGCTGGAAAAATATGATACGTTTCTTTGTGACCCCTAAGCAACACATGGGTCTAACTCACACACTTCATCATGCTGTAGGGGTTGTGGAGAGGAAAAAGCCCATCACACTCACATTTTTTGGACTTCTATAAAATTAAGACTTTTTTGGACTGAAGTTGGACATAAAATAGAAGAAATTATGTGTTTTAGGATTCCTCAAACAATGTTAGTGTTATACTTTGGAGGCCTTCCAATTGACTTCACAACTAAGGATAAATATTTAATAAAAATTGTAATTGTCACAGCGAAAAAGGCTATTACAAGGAAATGGCTTCAAGCTGATCCACCAAAGGTAGAAGACTGGCTGAAGGCGGTTGAAGAGACCCATCAAATGGAAAGACTGACTTTCATGCTGAGGCTACAGGCTAAACTTTTTTTCTCGAGCTGGGACAAATGGACAAAATATTTTCAAAATGTTTAGTATGCCAATTGTGCCCCTGTTAAATCTGTAAACAAAGAATATTCAATGTAGATTTAAGCTGAGTATAAGTGTTTTGTTTACTGTTCTTTTATATTTGTGAAACTTAAAAAAAAAAAAAAAAAATAAGAACATTGTCCGCTCTGAGGATGGTGTTTCTGTCCGTAGGCTTCCTGTAAATAGTAGTATGTAACTTGCCCTTTGCATCCACGTAAATATTGAGGTCCAGAAAGTTGATGGAAGTTAAGCTGTAGTCAAGACAAAGTTTTATGTTAGGATTGGACCTGGCCAAATACTGATGAAAGTCTTTCAGTTGTTGAGTGGAGCCACAAAAAATGAAGAATAAATCATCAATATATCTTCTATAAAATTGGATAAACTGTTTATAGGGGTTAGTTGAGCTTAGAATGTACCGTTGCTCCCACAGTCCCAAGTAGAGGCCAGCTTAGTTTGACCCATATCACAAGTCAGAATGGAATTGAAAAACATGCCCCGGGGGTTTAAATTCATTTCAATTCAGTTTTATTTATATAGCACCAATTCACAACAGAAGTCATCTCAAGGGACTTAACAAGAAGTTATTTCAATACATTTATACAAACATTCCAATCATTTAAAGAGTTTCCTATTTAAGGAATCCCAGCAGATTGCGTCAGTCATTGGCGTGAGGTTGGGCCCCGTTGATGCAGACTTTCCAACCACAGCAATCCTTCACCAATCCCTCATACTGAGCAAGCATGTAGCGACGGTGGAGAGGAAAAACTCCCCTTTAACAGGAAGAAACCTCCAACAGAACCAGGTTCAGTAGGAGCGGCCGTCTGCCACGACCGTCTGGGGGTTTGAGAAGACAGAGCAGAGACACAGAAGGAACAGAAGATCCGATATAAGAGTACTCTCTACGTACAGAAAGTAAAAAGTTGATAACAGGCGCAGTGGATGTTCAGCCACTGGGAGCACCATCCCAGTCGATGCCCCCCGTCCAACAGGGAATTCCAGCCAAGCAGGATACCAGACCAGGTATATCTTCTATGGAGAGAAAAACACTGAGAGAAAACAAAGTTAACAGTCGAAATAACAGAATGTACTGTAATACAACTGGCGAGTCGTAGGAGAAAAGGAAGTAGCAGAGTGAAGAAAATTGCTAAATCTGTCCTCCAGCAGTCTAAGCCTATAGCAGCATAACTACAGAGATAGCTCAGGATGACCTAAGCCACTCTAACTATAAGCTTTACCAAAAAGGAAAGTTTTAAGCCTGGCCTTAAAAGTAAACAGAGTGTCTGCCTCACGGACTAAAGCTGGGAGCTGGTTCCACAGGAGAGGAGCCTGATAACTAAAAGATCTGCCTCCCATTCTACTTTTAGAAATCCTAGGAACTACAAGTAAACCTGCAGTCTGAGAGCGAAGGGCTCTGTTAGGGACATATGGAACAATTAGATCTCTGATGTATGATGGAGCTTGATTATTAAGGGCTTTGTATGTAAGAAGAAGGATCTTAAATTCTATTCTGGATTTAACAGGGAGCCAATGAAGGGAAGCTAAAACAGGAGAAATGTGATCTCTCTTTTTAATATTCATCAGAACACTTGCTGCCGCATTTTGGATCAACTGAAGGCTTTTAATGGCATTTTGTGGACTACCTGATAGTAAAGAATTACAGTAGTCCAGCCTTGAGGTAACAAATGCATGGACTAGTTTCTCAGCATCACTCCTGGACAGGATGTTTCTAATTTTAGCAATATTCCGGAGGTGAAAGAAAGAAGTCCTAGAAACCTGTTTAATATGGGATTTAAATGTCAAGTCTTGGTCAAAATTAACGCTGAGGTTCTATACGTTATTACTGGGGAACACTTTAATGTCATCCAGATGAAGTGATTGACTAATCAGTTTCTTTTTTAGAGCTTCTGGTCCAAAGACAGCAACTTCTGTCTTGTCAGAATTTAAGAGCAAAAAGTTTAGAGTCATCCATGTTTTTATGTCTTCCAGACATGCCTGTAATCTACCTAACTGACTGGGTTCATCAGGATTTATGGATAAATATAGATGTGTATCATCAGCATAGCTGTGGAAATTTATCCCATGCTGTCTAATGATTCTACCAATTGGAAGCATATATATGGTGAACAGAATTGGTCCAAGCACAGAACCCTGTGGAACTCCACAAGTAACCCTTGAGAGTGAAGAAGATTTATTATTTAGATGAACAAACTGGAATCTATCAGACAAATATGATTTAAACCAGCCTAGTGCTGTTCCTTTGATCCCTGCAACATGTTCAAGCCTTTTTAAGAGAACATTATGATCGACTGTGTCAAAAGCAGCACTGAGATCTAACAAAACCAGAATAGACACAAGTCCATTATCTGAGGCCATGAGAATATCATTAGTAATCTTCACCAGTGCTGTTTCGGTGCTATGATGAGCTCTAAAACCTGACTGAAACTCTTCAAACAGCTCGTTACTGTTTAGATGCTCACAGACATGATTAGCAATTATTTTCTCAAGGACTTTGGACAAGAAAGGAAGGTTAGATATAGGTCTGTAATTCACTAAGTCGTCTTGATCATGCGAAGGTTTATTGAGTAAAGGTTTAATTACAGCTATTTTAAATTCTTGTGGTACGTATCCGTTTACTAAGGATAGATTCATCATATCCAAAATGGGGCCAGGAACCAAATGGAACACTTCCTTAAATAATTTGGTTGGGATTGGGTCCAATATACAAGTTGAAGGTTTATATGAGGCTAATATTTTTGATAATTCCGAAAGCTCGACTGAATCAAAACAGCCTAAGCGTAAATTAGGTTCTACAGTTCTTTCCGATGCTGCCTCATTTACTGAGGAAGAAGTAATCATGTTTGGGAGGATACCAATGATTTTATTTTTAATAGAATTAATTTTATTTATGAAGAATCCCATAAAATCATCACTGCTAAGAGCCGGGGGAATAGTTGGCTCAACAGAGCTATGACTCTGTGTAAGTTTGGCAACTGTACTAAAACGAAACCTAGGATTGTTTTTATTCGCCTCTATTAATGATGAAAAATATGCTATTCTAGCTTGTCGAAGGGTCTTTTTATACAGCAGTAGACTGTTATTCCAGGTTAAATAGGAATCCTCTAGGTGTGTAGAGCGCCATTTTCTCTCCAACTTCCTAGTATTCTGCTTTAAAGTATGCAACTCTGCGTTACAATAAGGAGTCAGCCTACTATGGCCACTTTCTTTTTTAAGGGGGCTACACTATCTAATGCCAAACGCAATGAGGAAGTAACGCTATGAACCAGACCATCAAATTCTAAATGGGTTGGAGATGGAATTGCTGCCCTCCACTGTGTTACTCAGAAACTGAGGAAAGTAAGAATGGAACAGATTCTTTAAAAATTGTTACAGCATTGTCTCATAAAGCTCTACTATAATGAAAAATTATTTCAGATTTAAGATGGTCAGTCAAAGTAGATCCAAAAGTTATTAAGAAGTGGTCAGACAGGACTGGGTTATGTGGGTGGACTGTTATTTCCTCACACTCAATACCGTATGTCAGTACAAGGTCAAAAGTGTGTTGACCTGAGTGAGTGGGTCCCGGTACTTTTTGAGTAAAGCCAGTTGAGTCTAACATAGCTTTAAAGGCTGCAGTTAGGCTATCACTTTCAGTATGCACATGAATACTGAAATCCCCCACTGTAATGATCAGTGTTTAATATATCAGATAGAAAATGTGAGATCTGATCCAAGAATTGAGAGTAAGGGCCTGGTGTACTATACAAAATACAAAATTAATGTTTTGCAACCTAGATGAGGAAAAATAAGGGTTAGATGTTCAAAAGAACTGTAGCTATCAATTGGTCTGGGATTAATGAGTGAATCTGAAAGAAAAATGATTGCAACTCCTCCTCCTCGCCCAGTACTTCTAGGAATGTTAAAGTTTAAATAAATGGAAGAAGTTTACATACATTTATACTGACATAATCCTCCTGCTGCAACCAGGTTTCTGTGAAACATATTAATTTGATTATCACAAATCAAGTCATTTTACTAACAAAGTCTTTGAGGAGAGAGATCTTATGTTTAATAAACCACATTTAATAGTTTTATTTTTATGTTTAGTTAAAGTCGTATTTATCTTTATGAGATTTTCAAGATATTTTACAGCAGATATATAGTCTTCTGCCACATTCCTGGCAACGCCCCACTAGTCATGAGGGGATCCCACGCCTTCTTGACCCCTCCTTATCCTGCTCAGGGGGGCAGAGGGTAGACCACATGTTTCAGAGCATGTGACTACAAAGCTGAATTTTCACAGTTCAACATCATTCTGCACACAATACTCCATAAGCATATTAAAATAAATAACTGAAATAAATGTCTTTATAATTTTTCTTTCAAGAATTTACTAAAATGTCATAACTTAAAAAAACCTTGATTTTTGCATCATATGCCTACTGGAACAGAATTTAAAAGGTTGGGGAAAAATAATGTATATATATATATATATATATATATATATATATTATATATATATTTCTTGGGGGTTAACTCCCAGAGCCCCAAGCTTGAAATGTTACATCACATTTCAGTCTGTTCAAATAAACCCTCCCCTTTTTTCTTCTTTTTAAAACCACATTTACACTACTAATAGGTCTTATTGTTCAGTTCTGCAATGCTATTGGATGCTAGAATGTGTAAATAGGACTGGTTATCTGGCCATTAACTCAAACCACCTGGGAACCTTGCTTTTAGTACATCACCTTGTTGTTTTGGACGGGATGAATCCAGACTCAAGTAAGTAAAAAGGTTTAAAGATTTTCTTTCTGTAATAATTGATATGTGTAGATCATGCAGATTTTAGGATACAATTGAATATACTGATATCGAGAGATTTTGAGCTTGGTATGTCTAAGTTGTAATTTTACAACAGTAGTTAAAAAGGGCAAACAAAAGTTTTGTCTGCACATTGAGGTTGATATTCAGGAATTTTACTATCTCTGGTCTTGATGGTGGAAATACAAAGAAAAATATCAATGTTTTTATCACTTTTTATGTTGATCAGTTTACAACATTTTTGCACGTTTGATTTTAGATTAAAATGCAATGTTTTGTTACACTAATCTAATGTTTTGCATTACATTAATAATCAAAATTCAGGTAAAAAATACTTAATTGATCCCAGAGGGAAATTAAGTAAAAACACATTCCAATGAGATTAAATAATGATTTTAGTATTTTAGGATAGAAAGAGTTCTGTTGCATGATTTGAAAAAGTACTATAGTACTGGTCCTCTTTGTCCAGGGCTCTAATTGGATGGCTGCTTTTTGAATTATAAGGTGATAATGTTCTAGGGGGGTGGGGGTTTAAGTGCTCATAACATGACAAAGGGACCAATAGGTCTGCCTGATAGCTGGAATGTGTGGTTTCAGAGTTGAAACAAGCTGTTTGTAAGGACAAGAATCTCTGGTATATTTTGTGATTTTGATCTGTACCAAGGCTAGATCTGAACGTGGACTGTCAGGGAATGTTGTGATGAAGCTTGCCTCTACGCTTCCACATGCTCACAACTACAAGATCTAAACAGACAACTATATCATCAGCATCCCATTGATACATAGGATCTATGATCACACTGTCCTATAGGCTACACCAGTGTTTCTCAAACTATGGGGCGAGCCCCACTAGTGGGGCGCAGAGGTATTGCAGGTGGGGCGTGACATCAATGGGATTTAAATAGTTTTCCCCCCCTAGATTCTGTCGTTGTGAATGTTTCACAGCACTGTAAATTAAATCAACCAGCTCCTCCCTCTCACAAAATTAAACACACTCAAATCAAATAGCAATTGTGATCATCATTGTAAACAGAACCGGGACCTGGAACATCGGGCTGGGAGTTTGACTTTGGAATATATCGCAGCAGAACAAAAAAATTCCATCTACAAAATGTACAAATATCTAAAAAGATCAGGGAACGTTTCAGAGTCAGAGAAGTCACACGGTCAACCACGGAGGAAATACAGGGATGAGTATCTTGCTCTTAATTTTTAATTTTTTTTAAATTTTGTACTTTTGAAAGCTTTGTAAATGTGATAAAACTACAACTTTTATTTTCTCCAACTGTGAGCTGAAGTTCTACATGTAGCAACTACTGACGACATATATTTCTGAGCCGGTTTTATACCAGTGCGCAACCTCTTTTTCCAACTAATTTATACCCTTAAAAACTTGCTATTTAAATAAAACACTTTAAAAATCCGGCGTGGTCACCATTCTGTTGGGGCGATAAAAGCATGGGGGGCTTGTGTATGCTCCTTTGTCCAAAGTGGGGAATGATAAAAAAAGTTTGATTAACACTGGGCTACACCAACATGCTTTGCAGGAAGCATGCTTTTGTTCTGACTTTCAGAACACGTTTTTTCACTACGTACCAATGGATTGCTTGTCCACGGAGTCTTCTTTCTGTCTGAGACTACTTTCACTTTAGTTGGAGCAATGGAATCAATGATCTCTGGGATTTTTGTGAGGAAATTATCTACCAGCTTATTTACTGAGTTGGAAGATGAGGGGGATGTGGTGGAAGGGTGAATAGCTTTAAAGGTTTCAACTCAAGCTAGAAAACGCTTTTTTACAGTTATCTCACTGTGGCTAGATATTTTAGCAGAGATGGTTCTTTCAAAGAAAACACAGAAATGGTCAGATAGTGCAATATCAATTACAGAGATGTCAGATATATTTAAACTTTTGCTGATAATTAAGTCCAGAGTGTGTCCTCTATGGTGTGTTGGTTGTTTGACATGCTGGGTCAGGCCGAAGTTGTGAAGAGTGTCACTTAATGTTTTTGCTAGTTTATCCTGGGGGTTCTCAGTATGGATGTTGAAGTCCCCCACATTGATTAATTGGTCATAATCGATACATATTAAGGAAAGAACGTCGCTGAATTAATTAAAGACAGAGAGCTATTTATTCATATTTGAACTGTGTGTTTATGGGTAGCTTTATCCATCCATTCTGCCATAACCGCCCCTTTGAGGTCGGCGTCCTTCTACAGAGAGACTTGACAAACTTCAGCTCCCTAACAAACACGGTTTTAACTGGTTTTAAATCGTTTTTGATGACTGGTTTTAACCGATTTTAACACCACTGACTTTTAGCAACTTGTTTTTATCGGGGGCGTTTTTAATCCAAGCACGGACTACTTTTTATTTCGTCATGCCTTCACTCACCTGCACCCCCGGATGTGATGGCTGTTTTAAATTAACACAGAAAGTTCTAGAGCTGGAGCAGAGGATCTCCATGCTCCATCAAATCCAGGACCACGAGCGCGATGTGGACATCATCTTCGGCCGGACTTTCGCCGCCGCCAACAGTGCTCAGCTGGCGGACACAATTCCCTGCCAGCCCGGTGAAGCTGCGGAGGAGGAATCCATCGCTGGACTCGGACTGCTGAACGCAGGAGGAGCAACAACAACTGCAGAGGAGGACCGCTGGTTCCATCTGGGGGCTAAGCCAAAAGCCCCCATCAGCTCAACACCGGTGCTTCAGGGTGCCTGGTCCATGGTGGGGCCCGGCCGCGGTGGGGGGTCCCGGAGCAGCCGCCACCGCTCTCCTTCACCCGGCCTACCATTGTCAAACCGCTTCGGTGCCCTGGAGCACGACTTTCCTCCTCTGACTGTCCCTCCGGCCGCCCTGAAACACCGCAGCTCCGCAGGACTGCCGCCCATCCCCTCCCAGCAGCCGGAGGAGCAGCCGGACTCCCGCAGCCCTCCACGTCGCGCTAAACCCAGGACTCGCCGAGGAGTGCTCCACTACACCCCGAACCCACGGAACGAGCCCTCGGCGCCAACTACACATCACTGCAGTCCTGGGGAACCTAATCCGCCCAACATCCAGCAGGTCCTGGACGGTGAAAGATCCTCTGCCCAGCATCAACTTGTTGACCAGCCGCCCACCACGCTCATCATTGGAGACTCTATTATCAGGAATGTAAGGATGAGAGGAGCGGTCACACTGTTTTCCTGAAGCCACCATAAAGGATATTACTGAACAGATCCTGGACCATATCCAACATCACCCATCTGTGAGTAGAATTATTATTCACGCTGAAACCAACGTCATTCGTAAACAGCAGTCTGAACTCCTGAAGCTGGATTTTATTCATTTGTTTAATCTTTTAAAATACACACATGTGTCTGTTTTTATATCTGGCCCCACCCCCACTCTTGGCAGAGGTATTGGTCGTTTTAGCAGGCTTTTATCTTTGAACACTTGGCTTTCCTTTGCCACCGTGATGCACAATATTGGTTTTATAGACAATTTTAACATTTTCTGGGGCAGGATTGAATTGATTGGTCCAGATGGACTACATCTTAATAGACAGGATGCCCGCATGCTGTCAATGAGCCTGGCATGCCCTCGCCCCCCCCTGTCTACCACACCAGCCCCAGCTGCACCTGCCCTCTCTGCCCCTTCTGCCACATCCTGATGTGCAGCTGGTCCCTGCTCCTACGAACTCAGTTCTGATATTAACAGTAATTCACATATCGGACTTGGACCTTGCCCTAAATCATCTATACCCGTTATTATCAGCAGAGAGCGGACAAATAATAAAAAACGTAGCAAATGCAACTCTAATAATCTCAAACAGTTACCAAAAGTCCTACCCCCAGTAAATCATACAGTCACTCCATCTCCAACCACTATTAATATGGCACTTTTAAATGTTCGCTCTCTGCTGAATAAAACTTTTATAATAAATTACCTAATTTTAGATCATAATATACATTGTTTATTTTTAACAGAAACATGGCTGAGTACAGATGCCCCTGTTGTTCTTACAGAGGCCTCCCCACCAAATTTTAACTTCACTTATTCCACGAGGGGTTGCAAAAGGGGAGGCGGAACTGCTTTTATTAGTTCATCAAGCACTCCTCAGATTTTATGTGTCACAGTTTATAGGCCTCCTAAAAAGAGGGAACTTTTTATTCAAGAATTTTCAGAGTTTTTATCAATTTTGTACAACTCCTTTGAAAGGTCATTTTAGCTGGTGATTTTAATCTACACATGGATGACCTTTTAGACCCTTTATCAACAGAATTTTTAAATATTTTGAATTATATGGATTTTAGTCAGCATGTCATGCAGCCAACTCACAACAGAGGACACACCCTGGACTTGGTCATCACGCATGGCCTGTCCACCCGTGTGTCCTCTGTTGTTGACTTGGCTGTCTCTGACCCTTACTGTGTGTTTTTTAACATCACCAGTTTTATCCAGCAGGAGACCTCTGTGAGAACTGTCAGGAAGTGCCATCTAACCCCTGAAGTGGCTGCAGGTTTTCTAGAAGTTTTCCAAAAGTTTCCTCCTACTCTCTTACCTGCCCCCTGTGATTTTATCGCCAGTGATTTTAACAGAAGACCTCAGTCCTTTCCTGACCTGCTGGCTCCACTTAGAGTGAAACGGTCACATTCAAAACTCGCTGCGCCATGGAGAAATAATCTTAAAAAACTAAAGAGGGACTGCAGGGCGGCAGAGAGAAAATGGAGAAAAAATAAAACCACGATAAACCATCAATTATACACAGAACTTCTCAAATCCTATAATAATGCTGTAAAAAATTCAAGAAATGCTTACTTTGCAAAAATCACATCAGACAAAAAAAAATAATCCTAAAATTCTTTTTTCCACTATTGATAAAAATTTTAACTGTACTACTAATGCATTTCAGAAAACCCCCTCAAACAATCTTTGTGAGGAGTTCGCAGACCACTTCAGAGGGAAGGTAGACACCATCAGATGTAATATTTTATCTTCTCAAAGTCACATGGTTTTAGACAAATCTGAATGTGTGTCTCTACCAGAGGAAACGCTGGACAGTTTTGTCCTGGTAGAAGCTGGAACTCTTGATAAAGTTTTCTCCTCAGGGAGGCCCACCACATGTGTTTTGGACCCGATTCCCACTTCATTTTTTAAGCCATTTAATGAATCTTTTAGGGATGAGATTTTAACCATGATGAATTGCTCCCTGCCGCCTTTAAAGGGGCGGTATGGAAGCCCCTGCTGAAGAAGAGCAATTTAGATTTTAATGATTTTAATAATTTTAGACCAGTATCTAACTTACCATTTTTAAGCAAGGTTTTAGAAAAGCTTGTTTAAATTCAACGTAATGATTTTATTAATGAGCACAATGTCCTGGAGAAATTTAAGTCTGGTTTTAGGGTGAACCACAGCACAGAGACAGCCCTTCTGAAGATTTTAAATGATTTCAGAATAAATTATGACGCTCAGAAGGTGACAGTGTTGGTTCTACTGGATCTAAGCGCTGCCTTTGATACAGTAGACCACACTATTCTTTTAACCCGTTTAAAACAGATCGGCCTCTCTGGTGATGTTCACAAATGGTTTACATCCTATCTCACAGACAGGACCTTTATGGTAGGCTTAGATACCTGGCTCTTCTAGGGTCCACAGGATTACATGTGGTGTGCCCCAGGGTTCAATTTTAGGCCCAGTGCTTTTTAACCTTTATATGCTCCCTCTTGGCAGCGTCATCAGGAGACATGGAGTTAACTTTCACAGTTATGCTGATGATACACAGTTATACATCTCCATGTCTCCCGATGACACACGGCCAATGGATGGACTTTTTAACTGCATTTTAGACATTAAATCCTGGATGGCAGAAAACTTTCTCCAGCTCAACCAGGACAAAACTGAAGTTTTAGTCATCGGTCCTGAGGCTCAGAGAGAGAAACTTTTACCAAAACTACAATCACTGTCTCTTAATCCCTCTTTACAAGTGAAGAACCTGGGCGTGATTTGTGACTCTGAGCTGACTTTTATTCCTCACATAAAAAATATTACTAAAATAGGTTTTTATCAACTAAAGAACATCGCCAGAGTCCGCCCCATTCTCTCTCGGGCCAATACGGAGACACTGATGCATGCTTTTATCTCCAGTAGAATTGATTACTGTAATGCCCTGCTTTCTGGTCTTCCCAAAAAGAGTATATCAGGTTTACAACTACTACAAAATTCAGCAGCACGTGTCCTGACGAAGACCAGAAGGCGGGAGCACATTACAGCGGTCTTAAAATCATTGCATTGGCTCCCCGTACATTTCAGGATCGACTTTAAGGTTCTTTTAATGGTTTTTAAGTGTCTTAATGGTCTTGGGCCTTCTTATCTCTGTGAACTGCTTTTACCATATGAACCTTCGCGGTCTCTGCGCTCCTCTGGCAGCCGTCTCCTTGTCACCCCAAATGTCAGGACACACAACCATGGCGAAGCGTCTTTCCAGTTTTATGGCCCTCACCTCTGGAACAGGCTGCCAGAGGACCTAAGGGCTGCAGAGAACGTTTTAAGAGCAGGCTCAAGACTCACCTTTTTAGCTTAGCTTTTAACTGATTATTATTTGTCACTGTTTGTTTAATTGCTCTGCAAGTTTTATATGATTATATTTTTATCAGTTTTACTATTTAATCTTAGCACATTAATTTACCGTTTCTTTTTATACTTTAATTTATCTTAATCCCCGTTCCAGTGTTTCCTCTGTGGGAGCCCTCTGCCCTGGGAGCGATGGTCGGATGTGGCTCCCTGGGTGCTCTCCGGGTGGAGCTTGGGTGGAGGTGGGGGTCTTGGCCTTGCCTCCACTGGGTGCCCTGTGTCGGTGCCTCGGCTGCTGCTGTTAGTCTACCGCTGCCGGGGCAGAGGTCTCCTCTGATGGCGTTTCCTTGCATGGTTCATCTACACTCGGCCCAATGTCCTTTTTAACTTTTTCTTTTAACTGTGTGTGTGCATGGGAGATGGGGAGGGGGGTATAACTGTGACCATGCTTTTAAATCTGTGGGGGAGGGAAGGGAAGGTGGATTTATGTGGGGTCATTTTAATCTGTAAAGCACTTTGTGATGCAACTTCTTGTATGAAAAGCGCTTTATAAATAAAGTTTGATTTGATTTGAGGACATTCAACCACTTGATGAGGCATGAAATAAAAATGAGTTTGACTCACCTGGAATAAACAAGGTAGACTTTGTTATGTTTTTCTTTTGGAAAGCTTTCAAGGACTCAACAAGAGAGATCTGTAATAACAGAAGTTATATGAAGTGCTTTAGAACCTTGTAGCAGAATTGTTTTCTTATTCTTTGCACTTACATATTTCACATCAACAAACTAATGTTACTATAAGAAAAAAGATCACCTAACATAATACAAGAGCAGTAATAGTGTTATAGAAACCAACCTGGAAGTACAGATGCATCTAAAAACATTAGACTATTATGAAACAGTTCAGTTTTTTTGTCACTTATTTCGCAAAATGAAAGTCATTTATCATATAGGTTTAATACACACAGACTTAAATGTTTCAAAACCTTTATCACCTTGTCTGCTTTATCACAGGATCTTTGATGGATTTCTTGATGGTACATATTTGTTATCGTATCTGGATGTTGCTATAGAAATTTAACTCAACTTTGCATACAAAATGTAGTTAATCAGTGAATTCATGATTTAACAAGAAGAGAGAGTACTTTTTCACTTACAACCAGGTTGGTTTGGATAGCTTTCTTCCCCATTTAATTAAAATGCAAATTTTAAAACTGCCTCTGTATTTACTGTTGCTCTCTCTGTTGGGTTTTAGAATTTGTTCAATTATCTAAAACATTTACTAGGACAAGAAAGCAAAAACAAAAACTAATCTGCATATAGATTAATGTAGTGACTTTAGTCAAACTGACAACACAGTGGTTATTACTTGATCCACATTCACCCAGTTGCACTCACAACACACATCGTATGCCATTATGCAAATATGTAGACCAGTTGGGATTAAGTTCAGAACTTAAGTTCTGATTGGACAACAGTCTCCCCTGCTGTAAGCAGCCAAATACTTTCTCACTGCACTGTACGTGTCGATAGAGTTTTGTTCACTCAATCCATAATGTGTTCCTTCAGATGTTAAAGAGATGCTGCTGGATAAAGCTGAAGCCCCCGAAGAAAAGAGTGCTGGTGTGGTCCGGCAGGTCCCAGAGCCCTCCTACATAAAAGAGGATTTGGAGGAAGTCTTGATTGGTTGAGAGGAAAAGCTGCTCCGTGTTAAGGAGGACAACGATACTGCCAGTTTTCCTGTTTCTACCACTTCCATCAAGAGTGAAGATGCCGAGACTCCTCTGTTCTCACAGCTTCATAAACGTCAAAAAGATGACAACGATCTTACAACCAGGAGATCAAATCACCAGATGACAGGAACAACTGGTGAAAAGGACTTTGAAGGAGGTAAATCTAATTGGAATCAAAATCTTAATGTTCGTGTTGAGATTTGCAACTCTTCAGAGACTGAAGTTGGTGAGGATGATGAAGAATACAGGAATGTGAACCATCCCAACATTGAACTGTCATTGTTAGAATCTGACAGTATCAACGAATGGGAGGGCAGAGCTAGTGTGGTTAAAAGGCAACACTGTCAGCAAATCTTTCAATGGAACATCTGATTTAGACAAACACAGAAGAATCCACACAGGAGAGAAACCATTCCGCTGCGATCTTTGTGGACACAACTTCAGTCAAATGTCAAATTTAGACAAACATAAAAGAATCCACACAGGAGAGAAACCATTCTACTGTGATAATTGTGGACAGAGCTTTAATCAAAAGTCAGGTTTTGGACAAACACCGGAGAATCCACACAGGAGAGAAACCATTCTAGTGGGATGTGTGTAAAAAGTGATGTAGCTACAAGTAACATTTTAAAATATATATAAGAAACCATAGAAGCTCTTGAGAAAAATCAAGAGACTTTACAAGAATTGATGCAGCAAAAGCTGCAGAGTTTGTTATGGAATATTTTAAAGTGTTCTCATTAATTCTAAATACCTGTCATTTTTCTCTAATAAATCTTGGTGTGAGCCAACTGGATTCCATCAGCTATATTTCATCTATTGATCTGATTTAACTGTATTGCTAAAGTACTCTCAGGCCATTCTCAAGCTGTGTGTAAACAGCACTAGTTTTTGATTGTTTGTAATGGTTTTGGAAATGATTATTTCCATCATCTATGTAGGATAAAAAGTTCAGGTCAGCAAAGTTTGGAAATTGTGATTTCAAACATTTTGCAATACTGCACACTTGGGTTGGTTTAAATTTCAGTTAGTTTGATAAAACTTGATGCAAAACAAATCCTCTACAGCACCCCCTGAACTTCACCCAATACTCAGACCTCAGGTATGGTGAGTCAATAATGGATTTATGTATGGCAATTTTTTCAACATATTAGGGAAATCATTTACCTTTTTAAACTTCAATCAAGTAAAAAAACATTTTATAAAGCAAGTGATTCATTCAAATTTAGTAAACAAAACACTGACAGCGTTCACCTGGAAAAAAGAAGCTTGATGGGAGAATCTGATGTGAAATGTATATGTTAGGAAAATGATTACTGGAACCACAATGAGATGAGTCTAATGAACAAAATGTATGGCAGCTATGGGTTAGCAAGAACTTAGATCAAATAAAGGGAATTTAATGCGAGCAAACAGCAGAGAAGTACTGAGGATATAAAATTGCACTGTTACTAGAGGTCGGTAGAGTCCCCAAAAATCGTATTCAAGTAAAAGTAACACTATTTCAATACACTTTTACTTAAAGCTACATTGTGTAAGATCATCTCCCAGATGGCGGTGAAATTCAATATGACAACCACCTGAATATTACGTTCTAGCCCCACCTCCCACCCCCCCATTCTGAGCGCGTTTTAACTCCTATGGTGGCCGTTTCATCCCAAGGTTAACATGGCTTCCAGTACTACGACTTCGTCCAGTGTTCCTTCCAGTGATGAGGTTACTTTAGAAAACTACATTGCATTTAGTTATACAGTCAGAGGTCTGCCGCGTCGCGAGTATACAATCTCCCTCTGGCATTCGTCACGGTGCAACTAAGTGTAGCCAAAGCGCAAAAGGCGGAGCTAGAATTTCCAGGAATGTCCCTCGTTGGCGAATGTATTTCAAAGATGGAGGCTCAACATGGATTCACCCATTCGAGCGACTCGCTCGTATGTATTCTGAATAGCAGATTCTACACTTACGAGAATACTTTCATTAGTAGGTGGACGTAATTACACATCTATGAGCACATATTTATGAAAGAACAAAGGGGTTTTTGCTAAGAATTACTCAAAAAAATACACAATGTAGCTTTAAGAAAAAGTAAAAAAACAAATCTAAGAAATTACTTGAGTAAAAAAGTATTTGGTAAAAAGTAGCTAATTATAAAGTATGATTTAATATGTAAAATGTGATATATATATATATATATATATATATATATATATATATATATATATATATATATATATATGAGCCGGGACTCGATAAAAAAAAAAAAAATTTATTTAGAGGCTTTGTAATTAATTAATCGCATTTTAATCGCATATAAATATTTGACCTGAGAACAGTGAGAAGTAAGTTTTTCAAATGGATTTTTAGTATACCATTGAATAATGACTGAATACATAAGCAACTAAATTTATTTTGGTTCAATCAAGTCCAACAGACCAGTGCAATTTTGCCATTAAGTGTAGTAATAGCATATATAGAAATATATTAGCCTACATTTCAGAAATTCGGGTACCCTTTAGGTAGGTAGACATGCTGTAAACTGTTTTTTTAAAAAGTAAAACACAATACTTTCAATTACATTCAGAACATTGGAAACCTTGACTATTACTGTAGAAAACATCTCTCTGTTGCTTCAGAGGCCATAACAGACTTTGTTGATTTACCAACAGCTGGTTTAAAAAAATAAAATTAGTTTCAGTCCAACTCTCAATAACCTTAGCCAAAACAATAGAGTTCAACATAAAGTGCCAGTTGCACCAACAACGTAATACATAATACATCGTTTTTTATAACAAAATTTCCCATCCACGGGGCCAACCAAAGCGGTCTCATCTGCTTATTTGTCCATATTCACAGTGGTTTGTTGTTAACTGTCTAAGGAACGCTAGTTGGTGCTCCAGAATAATCGGTCCGCCGAAACTCATCCAGTGAGAAACGTTTCGCGATGCAAAAATAAGTGTGATTAAAATGCGTAAAAAATGTTTAAAGCGTTATTTTTGTGTAATTAATTAATCTTAACGCGTTAAAGTCCCAGCCCTAATATATATATAAATATATATATATCTATATATATAAAATTGTGTACTTAAAGACAAAAATTAAGAAATTACCTTAAATTATATTAAAGAATTAACACAAATAACATGATTACAAAATAAAACCTTAGGCAGAAGACAGTTTACCTTATCCATTTTTCTTAACATAAAACTTCAAATCAATACTTAAAGTAGGTAATGTACATGTGTTAGAACAGGGTAAAGTACTTCCAGTGGCAATATCTACTGTTTCCTCTATATTCACTTGACCTCCAAAAGGCACAGGGGCTCAGTAGTTTAAAAAACCAAAAACATTAAAACAATAAAGCTTTGTACAAACAAGAAGTCTCACGTAAACATAAATTGAGTCTGTTGCATATTTGGCTTCAATCAGATAAGTAACTTGTGGTGTGTAAAGTAGCCTGAAATTATATTCAAGCAAGAGTAGTGATGATTAACTTTATAATAATGCCACTGAGGTAGAATTGAATGTTAGAACAGGGTAAAGTACTCCCAGTGGCAATATCTACTGTTTACTCTATATTCACTTGACCTCCCAAAGGCACATGGGCTCAGCAATGGAAAAAAAGCTATTAAAACAATAAAGCTTTGTACAAACAAGAAGTCTCACGTAAACATAAATTGTGTGTCATGCGCCCTAATCACCCTCTCCTCATCACTGTCCTCACCTGTCTCTCCCATCAACCACATCTGATCTTCCTTACCTTCTGCCCTTATAACCCGTCACTTTCCCTCACTCAGCGCCAGATCCTTGTATTGTAGTTGTCTCCTTGGTGTGTTGTCCAGCTCGTCCGATGTCCTGTCTCTGTTCCTGTCATCACCTTTCCACCAGCACCACCATTTATTAAATATCCTGCACCTTTCCTCGGCGTCTGCGTTTGGGAGCATGCACCACTCCGCATACCCCTGACAGAGTGTCTGTTGCATATTTGGTGAAAACAAGCTTGTTCTTCAATCAGATAAGTAATTCGTGGTGTGTAAAGTAGTCTGAAATTGTATTCAAGCAAGAGTAGCAATGATTAACTTTATAATAATATCACTGAAGTAAAATTGAAAAGCCCTGGGGAGTAAAATAAGCTCTTACAAGCACTTTTCTTTCAAACATAACTCAAATAAATGTAACTGCATAAAATGTAACTAGTTACTACCTATTTCTGATTGTTATTAACCAGAAACTCCCTACTGAAATTAATCACTCAACTTATCAAATCAAAAGGTGAGTAACGAGAGAACGTGAAGTAAATGGAACACATTGCACAAAAGGAATATCTAAATAAAACTTGAAGTGAGGTCTACACAAATAAATGGTAACTAAAGACTACAACTGAAAAAACAAGTCTAAAGGACCTTTAAGGTCCAAGTACATTCAGGCAGTCAAATGTGTTTAGAAGAGCCTTCTTGACTGCAGCTCAAGTCGACAGAACAAAGGTGACTCAAATTGAGTTCATTTATTTTCTCTTCCAAACTTTTACTAAAGTTGGGAATTATGCATGAAAATCTTTAGCTTATCCTGCAGAGAGAGATTTTAATATACCTTATTAAACAAGTAAGATCTTTAAAGGAGTCATAACCTAATATTACCTTGGACACCCATGCTCTATTATAGCCTTTCAGGCCCTTCTAAAAAAGAAAAGTTGAAAAAAAGTAAAAAAAAGATAAACACAGAGCTCCTCTGACCCTTATTTCTAAAGGCATTATTGTCTCACGAGATCTGATGCGATATTTTTTTAAACTTTCTGTAACATAGAAAGTACTCTTATATCAGATCTTCTGTTCCTTCTGTATCTCTGCTCTGTCTTCTCAAACCCCCAGACGGTCGTGGCAGATGGCTGCTCCTACTGAGCCTGGTTCTGTTGGAGGTTTCTTCCTGTTAAAGGGGCCTTTTTCCTCTCCACCGTCGCTACATGCTTGCTCAGTATGAGGGATTGCTGAAGGATTGCTGTGGTTGGAAATCTGCATCAACTGGGCCCAACCTCACGCCAATGACTGACGCAATCTGCTGGGATTCCTTAAACAGGTAACTTTTTAACTGATTGGAATGTTTGTATAAATGTATTGAAAGACTTCTTGTTAAGTGCCCTGAGATGACATCTGTTGTGAATCGGTGCTATATAAATAAACTGAACTGAATCGAATTGAAAAATGTTGGCTGTCGTGGACGGTCATTGTAATAATGCAAATGAGGGGGGCATTGATTGGTGGCAGGAAGGAGGGGGTTACTCTGACTATCTTGCTCAGTTAGCGCAACTTCAATTGCATTCTAGGTCATTTGTTGTTTGCAAAGTAGCAGCCATTATCCGTGTTGTCCTAGAAGCTACTACTCCTGCTAGCATACAATAGCCGCATTAGCAGTTAGCTGCTGTTTGTTACACACAGTAGAGCAATAAAAACACAGCCTTACTGTTTCAATTGCAGGCAAGTCTCTGATTGTTGGAATGGCCCCTTTTTCCAAACGGAGCTCGAGTTCGTACTTCGAATCGGAATTCAGTAGTGGCGGTGCTGGACTGAATATGAGGGGGGGAGGGGCAGGGTGGTTTGCTTCCTGCAGGATAGGTCTGCGATGTTCATATATGGTTTATCCTGCGCCGACTTGACGTCAAGTCGGCCAGAAATTAAAATTGCGTATTTGAGTGCGCGTGCACGTGGGCTGGTTGACGAACCCAAGGGTTAACAAACGCTTCAAACAAAGGCTATCGGCTTCCCGGCCAGTGTATAATCGTTAGGCAATCATACCATACATTTTTTCTCGTGGAAAAGTGAAAATTACAGGTCATGACTCTTTTAATCAGCCAAAATTATTCTGAACATCACAGTGCCACTCAGAATTTTCCTTTTAGTAGCTAAAAGAAAAATGTTTTGTCTTAAATCCTAATAATATATATTTGCACATTGGAAAGACAGTGGAAAGACTAACTAATCATCCTATGACATCAGCCCCTTAACTAAATTCTACCAGGGCTTGCAAAGAATTGGCCATCTTTTTTACCTGAAAACAATCTGACAATTAGGAGGGTCAATGTGTACATCAGTATCAAACCCATTACCAATGTCATACCCACCTAACACAAAATGTAGAGAAAATGTTGTTGCCTCGATTTCTCACCAACATTTTTCCCTAAGAAAATTTTCCCTGTCATTGGGTCTGATTTAATTCAAATAGTGAACTCATCCGTCCTGTCAGGTGTCTTCCCCCAGGCTTCAAAAAACAGCAGCTATCAAACCATTACTAAAGAACAACCTGGACAACAAGTTAATGTAGAACTACAGGCCAATCTCTAATCTTCCATTCATCAGTAAGATTATTAAAAAAGCGGTGTTTCAACAGTTAAATAGCTTCTTAACAATGGCCAACCGTTTTGATCTTTTCCAGTCTGGTTTCCATGCTCACCACAGCACTGAAACTTCCCTCGTCAAAGTTTTCAATGAAATCCGCATAAATACAGACTGTGCTAGAACCACAGTGCTGGTACTGTTAGACCTCAACGATATATTATTGAAACGACTGGAGAGTTGGGTCGGACTCTCTGGTACAGTACTTGGCTGGTTTAAGTCTTTCCTAAGGAACATGAACTTCTTTGTTGTAATTAGTAATTTTTCATCAGGAGAGAAATCATGTAGGCTCCCCCAGGGTTCCATCCCGTGGCCCGTCTTATTTAATATCTGCATGCTCCCGCTAGCCAAGATCATAATCAATAAGATTAGTTACCATAACTATGCAGATGATGCTTTACATTTTTATGTCACCAGATGACTATGAACCCATCCAAACCCTAAGTGAATGCATTGAGTAAATCAATGGATGGATGTGGCATAACTGTCTCCAGTTGAACAGAAACAAAACTAAAACAATTATCTTTGGTCCTAAAGAGTAATGATCAAGAGTCAGCACACAGCTTCAGTTAATACAGCTATAAACTAATATAAATAACAATATAAACTAACTAATAAACTACTGATCAGGCCCGGTTCTCAAACCGTGACAACCTCCCTTTTTTCTTCTTTTTCAAACGAAATTTACATGACTCAAAGCTCATTTGAAAAAGTACTATAGTACTGGTCCTCTTCTTCCTGTGCTCCAATTGGTTACCAGACTGGCCGCTTTTTAATTATAAGATGATCATTTTCTGGGGGATGGGGGTTTAAGTGCTCATAGCATGACAAAGCAACCAATAGGTCTAGCTCAGGGCTGTTCAATTTAAATTTAAAGAGGTCCAGAGAAAATGTATTGAGGACAAGGTCCTAGAAGATGCTAAAGTCCTACAAATTAGAGTGATTCTGTATAAGTATCTTAGCAGTTGTATCAAGATCTGCATTGTTGATTAGGCTATCAAATGAAATTAATTCAGTGTAATTGAAATATCTTTGACAACATTTATTGTAACATAACAAAGTGCTGAACATGTATGTATGACTACTCAAGTGTGTAATGTTCTTTGATTAACTAAATAAAAGTAGGATAACATGTAAATAAGAAAATAAGACATGGCAACTGTGCATGTTCACAAATTAACTTCAGAAAACAATAAATGAAGGAAAAGATTAACTTTTATATTTTTAATTTTCACATGTGGACTAAACTGTCTCAAACATTTCCTTAAAAAGATAAAAAAGCTGAGTGCCTCAGTGGGAGAAAATGTCCAACAACACGGGTGCTGTTCAGAATCAGAGGATATCCATGTTGAAATGAAAAAAGGAGGATTCGAGGCACTGTGGGTAATCTAAAAGTCCTTTATTAATTAAGCAAGTGACATGCCAACACGTTTCGGTCATGTGCGACCTTCCCCAGGGCTTATGCTACAACAAATCACAGGTGTACTTAAAGACTCAATCAAGCCATGTGATGTTAACATGTGATCCGAAGAGATCAACTATTAATTTATATAATAACTAACAAAGCAGACAAGTATAATTTACCCATGAACGACCAGAATAATAAATATATCATATGCAAAAAAAAAAAAGAAAAAGTGTCCACGTCACAAATGTGACAATTCTGTCAGATACATTTATCCACCATTAGAAATATAAAGGAGGAAATACCATAAAGACCCCTTATTAAAAAAGAGGTATGAATAAAATGTCAATGAACTCGATAACAGATAGAATTACGGAATCACAGGAAAACAGAGAAATTGAGCTCCTCATTTAGGCCAGGAAACTTGGTGGCTGAAAGAGTCTCAATCCAGTAAGTTTCTCTTTGAGCCACAATTCTTAATACATTCCCATCCCTAATATTTCTATTAATAACTTCAATGACCATTACTTTGAGGTGATTGGGATTGCACTGCATGGAAGATAAATAATGTTTGGCAATGGGATAATTAGTGTTACCCGACCTAATAGCATATTTGTGCTCGACCAATCTGTCTCTCAATCTTCTTTTTGTGAGTCTAATATAAAAACAACCACAATGACAATCAAGGCGATAAATAACATGCGTAGAATTACAATTTACAAAATGTTTACAATAAAGTTCTTGTACCAGTTGAATCCCTGAAGACTGTGGCTTTGTTTATGTGATGACAATGTCTGCTTGTTCCACATTGAAAAGTTCCAGTGGGTTTGTTAAAGAATGTTTTCTGCTTGGGAGCCGGAGGGTAGTTTCTCACTAATTTGTCCTTAAATAAGTGCTCTTCTGATTGCAAATAACAGAACTAGGAGAACACAGGGGCAAGGGAGGGATCACTCAAAAGAATGTCCCAATTTGTCTTAATGTTAAAATTTTTTTGGGACTAATTACTGTGTTGGAGAGAGCAAAAAATTCGATTATCCTCTTGCTTTTTAAAATTTTTCTTAAAAAGAGATCTCCTCTATCCAATGACTTGGCTCTTGACGGTGCTTGGTTTAAAACTTTTTAGTGATATCCTCTTTGTTTAAAGCGACCATACATGTTAGATGAAATTGAAATTGTCCAAAGGGAATATTGGAGATCAAACTAGCGGAATGAAAACGATCCACTCTGAGGATGGTGTTTCTGTCCGTAGGCTTCCTGTAAATCGTAGTTTGTAACTTGCCCTTTGCATCCACGTAAATATTGAGGTCCAGAAAGTTGATGGATGTTAAGGAGCTGTATGTAAGATTGTGGCCAAAACCGGTACTGCAATCACTTTCAAAATACTGTAGAGCGGTGCTTCACCTCCTGCAGCCCCCTGACTCGAGGTTGCCAGATAGGCTGCAGAATCCAGCAGGATATTAAAGAATTAACACAAATAACATGACTACAAAATCAAACCTTAGGCAGAAGACACAGTTTACCTAATAAATTTTTCTTAACATAAAACTTCAAATCAATACTTACAGTAGGTCATGTACATATGTTAGAACAGGGTAAAGTATTTCCAGTGGCAATATCTACTTTTTATTCTATATTCACTTGACCTCCAAAAGGCACAGGGGCTCAGTCGTTTAAAAAAAAAAAAACATTAAAACAATAAAGCTTTGTACAAACAAGTAGTCTCACGTAAACATAAATTGTGTCCGTAGCATATTTGGTGAAAACAAGCTTGTTCTCAATCAGATAAGTAACTCGTGGCAGTGGCATGTCTAGGGGGTGGCACGTGCCACCCCTAGAATCTGATAGGCCACCCCAGGTGCGAAAGGGTTGTCTTAAGTATTTTTTTGGTGTTGGCCCCAATATGTAAGGCACACTGTACACAGTGAGACTATTACGTGCAAAACAAAAAATGAGCTGTGTCTATTACCCCAATACAATTGCCTCCCTATCCCAAAAATCTCTGTAGTGAAACAAACACCATATGTATGATCCAGAACACTGCCACTCGTGTCCTTACTAGAACCAGCAAAGTAAAGCACATAACCCCAGTTTTAAAGTCCTTACACTGGCTCCCCCTTTAGCTCAGAGAATAGACGTTAAAATGCTTTTACTACTTTATAAATCACTCATTGGCTTAGCACCATAGGTGTCATTTTAGCCAGGGACGCCCGGGACATGTCCCCACTACTTTTAAAAACCTGATGCGGAATTTCTTACCAGCACAGGTCTAACATCTATTTGTGGTTCCAGCACAACTTCCACATAATCAGTATCGAAATGGACTATTATTCCACTTTCTTATATAGACATATTTTCTTTCTGCGCAGATGCTGCAGCACTCTTTGCAGTGGATATGTCAAAGTTTTAAAATACTCGTAGTCGTAGTCCACTGCTACCACATTCAGGGCATAGTCCTGCAATGTCGCTGGTACCCTTTTCACGATGGAAAAATACATAAATTAAACTTCCTGGGTCTGGCGGAACTTTCTTTACTGCAAGCGGGTTGTGGTTGAAAAAATATTTATGCAATCTTGCGCCAAATAAATGTCAGCTGTGCAATATTCCAAAGAAATAAAAAGGACAAAATTCATTGTAAAATCATTTACAGTTAATCAGGGGTTGTGTTATTTTCTGTCTTTGATTGTTTTGTTTTTTACACTGTCATGGAAAAATCTAAGCGCTGTCATTTTTGAAAGTTTACAATACACACCTTGTCTACATTTTCAACTTTATACACAGATTTTAGGAAAGTGAATTAATAAAAAAAAGATTCCAGTGAGACCATCTTTTCACATGGGGTGATTGTGGCTCAGTAGGTAGAGTAGTTGTCTTGCAATCGGGGGGGGTTCAATTCCAGCTTCCTCTTGTTACACGTCTCAAGTTGCATACAGAGCTCTGAATGTGTGCGTGTTTCTTAGTGTGAATGGGTGAATGTGACTCCAGTGTAAAGTGCTTTGAGTGGTCAGTACGACTAGAAAAGCACTATTAAACACATATATTACCATTTATCTCAGACCATAACACCATACTCACACCGTGAGTATGCTGTTCCTGGATTTCTGGAGCTAAGTGCTTTGCAGCACGGAAAGTAATGCCATTCCTTATTTAATGTAAATTATATTATGCCTAGATAGCGAGAATATTCCGCCATCAGTGCAACCAACACAATACATCAACGCGAAGAGCAAACTCATCAGGCTAAGACTCAGCAGTCCATCTACATCTAAAGGACAAAGGTCACTCTTTTGAAGACAAGTACACATTTTAGATAAAGAAGACCCATGGTTTGAGAGAGGAGTGAAAGAAGCCATCTATGTAAAACATATGAAACCAACCTTGAACAGAGGAGGTGGTTTGAGATTCCCACTTTCAAACTTATACAAAGCAGCCTTGAGTTGCCTGCCCAACAAGTTTCACCAAAACTCTCACCTTGAGGCATGTGACCAAAACAGTGCATAGTTACATAACCGGGGTCGTTTCACCGTTAACGACTCTTACATCACCAATATTGCTTAGTGCTTAGAAGCTTACGCAACCCTGATAGCCTTGTTAGGTATAACGATAGCCCCATTAATGAGCCTTAAACATAGACTTTTAAATCTGATACTCCCAATCCAGTTTTAAGAACTGAAGAAGCCTCTTGGATCAGAGATGAAAAATATTCAAGACTGTTAGCAGGTAAACTTTGTAGGCTTAATACTTTTGCTTACTTGCAGCGGAATGATGACTGACGACTTCTTTTAACAGCCATTTGTTGGCATCACTTTTATTTTAACAGGCTGAACAGAACACATCTTGCTCCTCCGGAGCCAAGCACAGAGAGTGAGAGAGCAAAAAAAAAAAAAAAGAAGAAGGAGGCATTCCCCTTATATGGGCATGATGTCCTTATTCAACGCCACAGCTAATTCTGCTAATTAAAATACGCTGAAAGGATTAATTAAGATTTAATTGTGAAATTTTGCTTTGATCGGCATGTCTGTGTTGCTGTGTGTGTGCATCAACATACCACCCCGATTGAAGTGGATGAAACTAAAGGGATATAGTTGCTAGAAAACAGCAGATTGTCATGTTTAATAAGCACCTTTTTGAAGCATCCTCTCCATGGCTGGCTCCAGCCCCAGACTCTACTGATTTATTTTTTTGTATTTTAGTTTTACCATCGTGGAATCCAAGAAGAGGGCAGTTATTTCTTTGAAGAATTCCTATAAACTTCAATGTGTTCAAGGTGGAAGTGGCTACCACTGTTGCGTGCCATTATGTTTTGCGTCCTCCAAATATAACAGAGTTATAAGCTTTCACCACTTTCCAAAAGATCCAAAGATTCGCAGTCAATGATTTGCAAAAATAAAACTTGTACAACTTTAAAAGTGGACAAAATATCACTTCGCCTACGGGTAGAAGCAGCCTAGTGCCAAATGCAGTGCCAATATTATTCAATTCAATTTCAATTCAGTTTATTTATATAGCGCCAATTCACAACAGATGTCATCTCAAGGCACTTAACAAGAAGTCATTTCAATACATTTATACAAACATTCCAATCAGTTAAAAAGTTTCCTATTTAAGGAATCCCAGCAGATTGCGTCAGTCATTGGCGTGAGGTTGGGCAGACTTTCCAACCACAGCAATCCCTCATACTGAGCAAGCATGTAGCAACGGGGGAGAGGAAAAACTCCCCTTTAACAGGAAGAAACCTCCAACAGAACCAGGCTCAGTAGGAGCGGCCATCTGCCACGACCGTCTGGGGGTTTGAGAAGACAGAGCAGAAACACAGAAGGAACAGAAGATCTGATATAAGAGAACTTTCTATGTTACAGAAAGTAAAAAGTTGCTAACATGACACAGTGGATGTTCAGTTACTGGGAGGATCATCCCAGTCTATGTCCCCCGTCCAACAGGGCATTGCAGCCAAGCAGGATACCAGACCAGGTATATCTTCTATGGAGAGAAAAACACTGAGAGAAAACAAAGTTAACAGTTGAAATAACAGAATGTACTGTAATACAACTGGAGAGTCGTAGGAGAAAAGGAAGTAGCAGAGTGAAGAAGATTGGTAAATCTGTCCTCCAGCAGTCTAAGCCTATAGCAGCATAACTACAGAGATAGCTCAGGATGACCTTAGCCACTCTAACTATAAGCTTTATCAAAAAGGAAAGTTTTAAGCCTGGCCTTAAAAGTAAACAGAGTGTCTGCCTCACGGACTAAAGCTGGGAGCTGGTTCCACAGGAGAGGAGCCTGATAACTAAAAGATCTGCCTCCCATTCTACTTTTAGAAATCCTAGGAACCAGTAGTAAACCTGCAGTCTGAGAGCGAAGGGCTCTGTTAGGAACATAAGGAACAATTAGATCTCTGATGTATGATGGAGCTTGATTATTAAGGGCTTTGTATGTAAGAAGAAGGATCTTAAAATTCTATTCTGGATTTAACAGGGAGCCAACGAAGGGAAGCTAAAGCAGGAGAAATGTGATCTCTCTTTTTAATATTCATCAGAACTCTTGCTGCCGCATTTTGGATCAACTGAAGGCTTTTAATGGCATTTTGTGGACTACCTGATAGTAAAGAATTACAGTAGTCCAGCCTTGAGGTAACAAATGCATGGACTAGTTTCTCAGCATCGCTCCTGGACAGGATGTTTCTAATTTTAGCAATATTCCGGAGGTGAAAGAAAGAAATCCTAGAAACCTGTATAATATGGGATTTAAATGTCAAGTCTCGGTCAAAAATAACGCCGAGGTTCTTTACGTTATTACTGGGGGCCAATTTAATGACATCCAGATGAAGTGATTGACTAATCAGTTTCTTTTTTAGAACTAATGGTCCAAAGACAGCAACTTCTGTCTTGTCAGAATTTAAAAGCAAAAAGTTTAAATTCATCCATGTTGTATGTCTTCCAGACATGCCTGTAATCTACCTATGAATCAATATTGTTTTAGGTTAACAGTTCAATAGATTATCGCTGAAACTTGGTGTAAAAAAAGTTTTCATCTAACAAAACAATACAAAATATGAAACAACCTTTCAGTGTCCCAAGTGCTGCAAATCACTTGTTTTAAAAGATTATAATAATCATTCTATATTTTTCTAACCCAACTGTTAAAACTACTGTATTCAGTCATCAGTGCATCTGACTAAAATGTGTAGAGTTATGCTAAATATTATGAAACTATCAGGGATGCATAATACGGCTGATGTTAATCAGTTTTTAACATATCGGTATCAGCCCCATAAGTAAAACCATGTTGATAATAATCAACAGTTACTTCCATCTTTTTGCCCTTTGTGTATGCTCTCCAGAAGGGGGAGGTTTTGGTCATGTGACTGTGTTAGTGATGCAGCGTAGGATTATGAGGCGTTTGACGGTACATTCACCCCATCCCTGTTTAGTCCGCTGTAATCAAACTCTAATCCGTTTACCCAGAAAGTCTGGTTTGTTTGAGGAGGTGTTAATGCGCAGTTGAGCTCTGATGCGGACCAAACAAAAAGTAAACTCTGGTCCGCCTGAAAAACTAGGTCTCTGCATTCACATATGCAATGGAACCACTCCAGGGTTCATTTCAACCTCACCAAGTGGATCGAGACTGCTCCGAAAGCAGGAAACAGACTATAGTCTAGGACATTCTGGGAAAATAGGCAGGGCAGAGTGTTTCAAGTCAATGAAGAAAGCAGAGAAGCCTCACAAACTCAAAGTATGAATAAGGGTGGAGAGCTGTTCACGTGTTTCAATATTTTACATGTGACTGTAGTCAGAGGAACCTTAACATTTCACATCAGTTCTAGACCAAAAAGTTTTACTGTATATTTAGTAGATAAATAAAATATAGTGAAAGTGCAGAATTATATTGCGCCCTGTATATGACATAATTATGGATGTAGACAACAAATTAGTTATATTTATACATTACAAATTGACAGTTTGATACTAGGTTAAAATGTGTGTACATGCTGTCTTTTGAATTAATCAAAACTCCCCAAAGCTGATAGTAAGGTAATGCGCTCCTGCCATGCAGTGAAATCGTATTCGTTTTACATACCATAAAATCAACTATCTCCAGTTTGATAAGTGTCTTACTTTAGCTGTTACTGAAGGTGTGCAGGTCACCGAACAAACGCTCGGAGAGAACTAAATGGGAACACAGACACTTTATGCATGCGCTTCAGTCAACTATATACTATAAACTCAAACTATTTACACGGACTTTAGACCACATGCGTTTTTACGCACCAGCTTGGTGTAGGCCATGTGCGCTTACGCACCGTGCTATTTTGATACCGCATATAAACTCGTGGCAGTTATCTTATGCTAGATCAATGATGAATAAGATGGAGAAAATTAATTCAGTAATTCAGTCAAATTAATTCAGTTTTGCAGGAATTCTTACCTTGTGTATTAAGAAATATCCTCTGGCGATGAAGAAAACCGCTGCAACGAAAATCTTTGCGTCAGGTAGAGTGACTGTACCTGCTCCCGAAGCTCCTCGACCTCTCGGACCATGTTTTCATATTTTATTCAGTCAACAACCAGAGAAGAACTGGCCATATAGTCGTGCCCCTTCATCACAGGGAAAGTTTCTTGTGCAAACTCACAATAGCCAAGGGATTCACATGTGCAGCGACTGGACTTCCCTACTCAGTTTCAGCTGCCTCACTCTGTAACCTGCCGAGGACAGCGTACCCGTACCCAGGTTCGCTGCCTCTTGCTGTAATTATGCCATTGGAATGGTTGAATTTGGTTCCTGGCCCCATTTTGGATATGATGAATCCATCCTTAGTAAATGGATATGTACCACAGGAATTTAAAATAGCTGTAATTAAACCTTTACTCAAGAAACCTTCCCTTGATCAAGATGACTTAGTGAATTACAGACCTATATCTAACCTTCCTTTCTTATCCAAAGTCCTTGAGAAAATTGTTGCTAATCAAGTCTGTGAGCATCTAAACAGTAACGAGCTGTTTGAAGAGTTTCAGTCAGGTTTTAGAGCTCCTCATAGCACTGAAACAGCACTGGTGAAGGTTACTAATGATATTCTCATGGCCTCAGATAATGGACTTGTGTCTGTTCTGGTTTTGTTAGATCTCAGTGCTGCTTTTGACACAGCCGATCATAATATTCTCTTAGAAAGGCTTGAACATGTTGCAGGGATCAAAGGAACAGCACTAGGCTGGTTTAAATCATATTTGTCTGATAGATTCCAGTTTGTTCATCTAAATGATCAATCTTCTTCACTCTCAAGGGTTACTTCTGGAGTTCCACAGGGTTCTGTGCTTGGACCAATTCTTTTCACCATATATATGCTCCCAATTGGTAGAATCATTAGACAGCATTGGATAAATTTCCACAGCTCTGCCGATGATACACAACTATATTTATCCATAAATCCTGATGAACCCAGTCAGTTAGGTAGATTACAGGCATGTCTGGAAGACATAAAAACATGGATGACCCTAAACTTTTTGCTTTTAAATTCTGACAAGACAGAAGTTGCTGTCTTTGGACCAGAAGTTCTAAAAAAGAAACTGATTAGTCAATCACTTCATCTGGATGTCATTAAATTGGCCCCCAGTAATAACGTAAAGAACCTCGGCGTTATTTTTGACCAAGACTTGACATTTAAATCCCATATTAAACAGGTTTCTAGGATTTCCTTCTTTCACCTCCGGAATATTGCTAAAATTAGAAACATCCTGTCCAGGAGCGATGCTGAGAAACTAGTCCATGCATTTGTTACCTCAAGGCTGGACTACTGTAATTCTTTACTATCAGGTAATCCACAAAATGCCATTAAAAGCCTTCAGTTGATCCAAAATGCGGCAGCAAGAGTTCTGATGAATATTAAAAAGAGAGATCACATTTCTCCTGTTTTAGCTTCCCTTCGTTGGCTCCCTGTTAAATCCAGAATTGAATTTAAGATCCTTCTTCTTACATATAAAGCCCTTAATAATCAAGCTCCATCATACATCAGAGATCTAATTGTTTCATATGTTCTCAACAGAGCACTTCGCTCTCAGACTGCAGGATTACTACTGGTTCCTAGGATTTCTAAAAGTAGAATGGGAGGCAGATCTTTTAGTTATCAGTCTCCTCTCCTGTGGAACCAGCTCCCAGTTTTAGTCCGTGAGGCAGACACTCTGTTTACTTTTAAGGCCAGGCTTAAAACTTTCTTTTTGATAAAGCTTATAGTTAGAGTGGCTTAGGTCATCCTGAGCTATCTCTGTAGTCATGCTGCTATAGGCTTAGACTGCCAGAGGACAGACTTACCCAATTTTCTTCACTCTGCTACTTCCTTTTCACCTATGACTCTCCAGTTGTATTACAGTACATTCTGCTATTTCGACTGTTAACTTTGTTTTCTCTCAGTGTTTTTCTCTCCATAGTAAATATACCTGGTCTGGTATCCTGCTTGGCTGCAATGCCCTGTTGGACGGGGTGCATCGACTGGGATGATGCTCCCAGTAACTGAACATCCACCATGTCATGTTATCAACTTTTTACTTTCTGTAACATAGAAAGTTCTCTTATATCAGATCTTCTGTTCCTTCTGTGTTTCTGCTCTGTCTTCTCAAACCCCCAGACGGTCGTGGCAGATGGCCGCTCCTACTGAGCCTGGTTCTGTTGGAGGTTTCTTCCTGTTAAAGGGGAGTTTTTCCTCTCCACCGTCGCTACATGCTTGCTCAGTATGAGGGATTGCTGAAGGATTGCTGTGGTTGGAAAGTCTGCCCAACCTCACGCCAATGACTGACGCAATCTGCTGGGATTCCTTAAATAGGAAACTTTTTAACTGATTGGAATGTTTGTATAAATGTATTGAAATGACTTCTTGTTAAGTGCCTTGAGATGACATCTGTTGTGAATTGGCGCTATATAAATAAAACTGAATTGAATATATTATTAAACATACAGTAGCAGCATAATATCTAGAAATATTATTTGGAGAAATGTGCAGGATAAAATGGATTTTCACCCTCCAAACTGGACAATATTTTGTGGTGACATCAGGCTGTAAGTACTAAATATCATCGTCCTGATGGCTTTTAAAACCTCTTTAAAAATAAAACAAAAAAATATTTAGCCCCAAATAGCTCTTATAAATTAGAAAAATAAACCTTCAACAGGTGCAAAAGAAATGTATTCTCGTTCTGTTGGACATGACCATTGATCTCCACGTTGCCATTTGATCCGAAATATTCTGTAATAAACATCAGGCCTTCACAGAACTGCTATAATTACACTGAGATTAAATTATACAGATAGACCATCTACTAATTCGGTGGTGGCAGCATCATACTGTGTGGACGCTTTTTGTAATTCTGCAAACTTCATAGTCGTGTGCCTCCGTGTTTACAATAAAATCCTTCCAAAATAAATTAAAGTTATTGGTGATAAAACAATATGAAAAACTTTAAGAATATGAATATGTGTAATTTGTGTATATATAAAATAAAACACCTTAAGTTCTCAGTTAGCATTAGATCTTTATTTCTCATGTCACTTTAAAAGCTTACATTTAACTTGGGAATTTTCAAATGACACAAGCAAAGATTATATACAGTACTATAAATCCTCAGCTATAATAAAGGAAATCAAATGTACACATTTTGTTGTTATTTCTGTAGCATATGTTTTTTTCTGAAAGTTATAGATATTTTTTGCCAGAGGCAGATGCCCAGATCCATAAAGCATTCCATATTTCCATACTTAACTCTTTGCTGTTATAAAAATATCGGATATTTCTTAATTTTTCTCAATCCCTGTTTTGACAAGTGCATCTTGATGCGACTCCTCAACATTATTGCTGCAATAGCACAGTAGTAAATTCTGGAACTCTTAAGTAAACATATATAGTAAAACATGGCTATTAGCAACTGGTTTTGTTTGTGTTTTTTCCTTCCTCTTACAGGAGTCTTTAAATATTCGACACTTTCAAAGTGCACAAAAAAAAAAAGATCTGAAAACGTAAAAAACAAAAAAGGTGCAAATCATACTACTAGTGAAAGCGTAAGAGAGGACATGGCACTTCTATAGCGAGAGGTGAAGATGGATTAGGATGGCGTTGAACTCTGCAGCTGCAGCTTGTTGTGATTTGGCTAGAATAAATGATGCGGTTGAACTTTGTGGTTAAACATGGGCCGGGTACTGGAAGTCACGGTTTCCAAACTGCTAAAATTGCGTGTCAAACCGTAAAAAGTCACTCTAATGAGAGTTACGAGAAAGTGCCAGAGCGCCTGGTGTCGCCTACGGAGCATAGAGTAATGCGGCGTCGTCCCACCGGTCAGCTAGCTCAGCATTTCCCCCGACCCTGGTCCTCAAGGCACACTGCCCTGGATGTTTTAGATATGTCCCAACATCACCCATCAACTAAAATCAGGTGTGCTGAAGCAGAGAAACATCTAAAACATGCAGGGCAGTGGGCCTCGAGCACCAGGGTTGAAAAAACGCTGAGCTAGTTGAATTATTGTATATAATTTTGCTTAAATGTGATAATGTTACAGCAGGAATAACTTTCTTTTCCGTTAGTTCGGAATTTTTGTTCAAAAACAATAAAACGATACTTTTTCGACTAAAGGTGATCATACCATAATATTCCAATGCCGGCCCATGCCTACTTTCTTTGCCAGTTTTTCCTCATTTCCACTTTAGTTTTTCTAAATACTGCTAAACAAAACAAAACAAAAAGAAAATACTCCAACTGATATCAGCTTAATGTGGTTTCCCCCCTTGTAACGGTCTACTACTTTTATTCTTGTCCTAAAGTCTTTCAGTTCCCTAAATATGAATACAAGTAGAAGTTACTGCTTCTTCTAAACAAAACAAAAACAAAAAAAAAGTTAATAATTCTGCAGGAAGTTGAAATGAAATACTGGGAAATCAGTCACTTGAAAAGAAAACACTGATAATTCTCACAGATGAGTAAACAAATGAAACGCAACTAAAACTGCGACAAATGCTAGAACGCTGAAAAAGGCAAGGCATTTTCTGTCGGAGTAACCTTTGAGATGTTTAAATACCTATTTTATATTTAATCAGTATCTACAAAATGCGAGTTGATCATTTTGTACACAGTGATTTCTTTTCCGCAATGATAACTTGTAATCATGTACAGCATGGCGCCCCCTCCTGCCTCGGAGGACAAAGTCCACTTAAAGCACTTTACCTGAGGTTTCTTTAAGAATGCTGCAATTTGCCTAAACAGGGAGTTTCACGCACAAGACACAACACACACGCACGCGCGCGCACCCACACACACACACACACACACACACACACACACATGGCTTGTACACTTCGATAACAACCCTGCAGGTTCATCAAGCATGCTCTCATAGGTTCTGGAGATATGACGCCTGCATTAAGAGAAGGGGGAGGGACTGAAGTCCTTTTTAGGAAGTCAAGGGAGACTTTCAGCTCCTCAACCAGCAAAATCCATGCAGAGACTCTGTGTGAGGCATGAGGAGTGTCACATGTGCAAAGCCCAGAGACAGACTTGGCTTTTGCTGTTTTTCTTTTTTGCAGCTGGTCGCTCTGACTTTGAGTCTTTTTTTTTCTTCCTTTTCCTGCTGCACCATCAACGCTTCCAAACATCTTCTCTCGTTTCTGGATAAAAGAAGCTCTGCAAAGTGTCTCTGTTCTCCACTTTGGGGTTCAGTCTTTTTTGTTTGTTTGTTTGTTTGTTTGTTGTTGTTTTTTTAAATAACAGGCTAAGTTAGCGCACCTCACATGGAGGTCAATCGCAGCTAGCTGGTATTGAATGACTTGACCCTCACCGTTTAACCCTCTGACCTGGCTAGGGTGTTGATGGGATGCGGGGGCCTGGGAGAGCAGGTTTCGGGGTAGAGAGCCGATCTCTAGGGGGAAGAAGAAGAAGATCTTCTGCTTGTGGAGAAACTGTAAGAACAAATCAAAAGTCAACAATAGAGCGGAAGGTTATCTGTAGCTGCATTGTATATATTAACCGTCACCTCTGTAGCCTTTGCACCATGTGAGCCACAAGGGAGTCAGAGATGCCAGGGTAGGCCTCTTCAGCCAGCAGGATGGCTTCTCTCAGCTCGTCCAGGACCAAAGGGTTCCCATTCACCTGCTCCTGCCGCGCCTTCAGCTGAGGAGAGAAGAAGATTTAGAAAAGGGGGGTGACCCGACCAGTTAAAGTGCTCTGTACGAATATCCATCTTCTTTGAACTTGTTCACAATGTGTCACCTCATAACAACAAACTTCAATCTACCTTTTTTCTTCTTCTTCTTTTTCTACAGTGATGGATCAGAACCAAGTAATCAATAAGTGTGAAGTGAAAGGAAAAGGATGCATTGTTTTTTTTTTGTGTAGTCACAAATAGAAATCAAAAACCTCTGCGTTTCAGCCGAAGAAGAGTATCCTCACAGCATCATACTGCCCCCACCGTGTTTCATTGTCAGGATGGTGGATTCAGCACAATGCGCGGTGTTAGTTTCCTACCATAGCGTTTACATGTAGGTGAAAAAAATTTCAATTACAGAACAGCTACATCTAAAAATGAATTAGACAATTGGAGTCAACTTTCTGATTTTTTTTCAAATAAATAAAAAAATACATAAATACACCTATCAGTATACAGTTCTCATTAAGCTGTATCTCTATAGTGCCTGTCATGGAAAATGTTATAATATGCTCCTTACCCCTCATTTCTCTTAGATTATACAACTAATCTCGTTATAGGGATGGACCATTAGTCCTGATGTTCGAGACTAATCCTTTTCTTACTTTCTCGTAACTAGAACTTATCAGGATCAAAGCTGTTCTATTTAGCATCAAATCCACATAGAACTCCCTTTCTAGGCAAATGGCAAAGCTGTCTGTGGTGACCTCCAGGAAATCATATTAATCACAACTTCACACCAAGGCAAGGCAAGGCAATTTTATCCGTATAGCACACTTTCAACAACCAGATAATTCAAGGTGCTTTACATGATTAGGGGTAAAATAAAAATAACAGCAGAACACAGATAAAGCATGTAAAGTAAAAACAGCAATAAAGCAAGAAGCATACACAAAACATATGATACTCAAAGGCAATTCTAAACAGGTGGGTTTTTAGTTGTGATTTAAAAGAACTCTGTTTCAGCAGCTTTGCAGTTGTCTGGAAATGTGCTCCAGATTAGGGGAGCATAGAAACTGAAAGCTGCTTCTCCATGTTTGGTTCTAATTCTAGGGATGCTGAGTAGACTGGAATTAGAAGACCTGAGTGTTCTGGGGGGTTGGTATAGTAACAGTAGATCTTCAATATGCTTAGGTGCCAAGCCATTCAATGCTTTATATATACACCTATAGTTCAAACAAAACTTTCTTCCCTTTGTTAGGAAACACCTACAAGCAGTTGCAACCTGCTGTAACAAGACCTGCTAACCAGAACCAAGGGGCAAACTCCGGCGGTCAAATGTGAAGCCAATGCATGAGTGACAAAAAATGCAGTTCACCCCTCATCCACCAGGGGCAGGCTCCAGAAAGGAGCAAATTCCTTTTGAAACCCATGTTAAAAATGCCAACTTCACAGCAGGAATAAACATGTTTACAGCTTGGTTCAAAAAAACATTTTAGGTATAATATGCAAAGTTTACCTTCATGACAACTCTGAGGGGGTGAATTTTTTTTATAACTCATCCGTTTAGATTTGATTGATAGGTCTCAGGTGAGCCGTGAGCGCTGGTGGTTAGCAGCCTGCTCCCCCCGCTTGCTCCAGGGAATGCCGCAGCCTTGGCCATTCATTAAAAGTCTTGACCATTTTGTTTCTTGACCATCAGTTGCATCCGCAATTTTTATTCGTGTTCAGATGTTAAACGTGCACTTATTGGACAAAGATAGCTTGCTGTGGTAATGATTGCACTAAAAGACTGTCCAAGAAGTCTCTGCTCCATTTTTTTTCGGTGAGTAAAATTAGATTCCGAAATTTACCACCGTTACGGACGTCATTTTGCCAATGTCTGTATATTAGGTAAAAAAAGAAAAGATGTGTTTTAGATTAGCGATGCTCATGTTCCTTTAAGATGGTGATTGTACTACCTTGCAGACTGGATGGGGTGGATTCACATGACTACGCACAGTCATGTGAATCCACCCCATCCAGACTGTAAGAAGAAGGGAACAGTGTTGTCAACTAGCCACTTTGTTGCTATATTTAGCAAGTTTTTAGACCCCTCTAGCGACTTTTTTTTTAAGCGACTAGCGAGAAATCTAGTGATTTTTTTAAGGTGTTATTGGAGACCTTTGGAGACTCTGACGTGAAGCATGGATCCTTTCCTGCAGCATCCATTACAATTTCATGCAGGTTATACAAATGAGGCGACTAGGGGACATTGAATATTAAAGGGCCGTGGAGTAGAGCTGGTTGAGGAGGAAAAGAAGCCACAGCCACATCTAGAGAAGAAAAAAGTTGGTGGGGTAGTTTTCCATTTATCTTTAGAGGGGAAACTGTTTTCTCAAACTCTAAAACCAAAACTCAACTCAACTTGCAAGGCTTTAATAAATGTGTTACTTCTTCTCAGCCAGACTCCTGATAAAGTTTTTTTTCCCCACGGCATGCCATACATAATTTAAGTCTTGTAACCCAAAAACTTTTTGATGTTTATGGTGTCAGAGTATCCGCAAAAGACAACAGATGTACAATTGGTTATTTGTGACAGCCAGCAGCTGGTGCTGTGGTTGTCCTAGAGCAGGGGTATACAAATGAAATTTAAAGAGGTCCAGTCAGAGAAAATGTATTGAGGCCACGGTCCAGAAGATCATAATGTCCGACAATTTAGTGTGATACTATATAAGTATCTTAGCCGTCGTATCAGAATCTGCATTGTAAATTAGCCTACCTAATGAAATGAATTCAGTGTAATTGAAATTTTGACATTTATTGTCACAAAGTACTGAAGATGTACAGTCGTGGCCAAAAGTTTTGAGAATTACATAAATATTGGAAATCGGAAAAGTTGCTGCTTAAGTTTTTATAATAGCAATTTGCATATACTCCAGAATGTTATGAACAGTGATCAGATGAATTGCATAGTCCTTCATTGCCATGAAAATTCCACTGCATTTCATTGCTGTCATTAAAGGACCTGCTGAGATCATTTCAGTAATCGTCTTGTTAACTCAGGTGAGAATGTTGACGATCACAAGGCTGGAGATCATTATGTCAGGCTGATTGGGTTAGAATGGCAGACTTGACATGTTAAAAGGAGGGTGATGCTTGAAATCATTGTTCTTTCATTGTTAACCATAGTGACCTGCAAAGAAACACATGCAGCTATCATTGCGTTGCATAAAAATGGCTTCACAGGCAATGATATTGTGGCTACTAAAATTGCACCTAAATCAACAATTTATAGGATTATCAAGAACTTCAAGGAAAGAGGTTCAAATCTTGTTAAGAAGGCTTCAGGGCGTCCAAGAAAGTCCAGCAAGCGCCAGGATCGTCTCCTAAAGAGGATTCATCATCAGGGACAGATTGATCTTCTGCAGTAAGTATGGTGAATGGACTGCTGAGGACTGGGGCAAAGTCATATTCTCCGATGAAGTCTCTTTCCGATTGTTTGGGGTCTCTGGAAAAAGGCTTGTCCGGAGAAGAAAAGGTGAGCGCTACCATCAGTCCTGTGTCACGCCAACAGTAAAGCATCCTGGGACCATTCATGTGTGGGGTTGCTTCTTATCCATGGGAGTGGGCTAACTTACAGTTTTGCCCAAAAACACAGCCATGAATAAAGAATGGTACCAAAACACCCTCCAACAGCAACTTCTTCCAACAATCCAACAACAGTTTGGTGAAGAACAATGGATTTTCCAGCACAATGGAGCACTGTGCCATAAGGCAAAAGTGATAACTAAGTGGCTCGGGGACCAAAACGTTGACATTTTGGGTCCATGGCCTGGAAACTCCCCAGATCTTAATCCCATTGAGAACTTGTGGTCAGTCCTCAAGAGGCGGGTGGACAAACAAAAACCCACAAATTCTGACAAACTCCAAGAAGTGATTATGAAAGAATGGGTTGGTATCAGTCAGGATTTGGCCCAGAAGTTGATTGAGAGCATGCCCAGTCGAATTGCAGAGGTCCTGAAAAAGAAGGGCCAACACTGCAAATACTGACTCTTTGCATAAATGTCATGTAATTGTCAATAAAAGCCTTTGAAACGTATAAAGTGCTTGTAATTATATTTCAGTACATCACAGAAACAACAGAAAACAAAGATCTAAAAGTAGTTTTGAAGCAAACTTTGTGAAAACTAAAATTTGTGTCATTCTCAAAACTTTTGGCCACAACTGTATGTATGGTTTCTCAAGTGTGTAATGTTCTCTCATTTACTAAATAAAAGTAGGTAACAGTATAACGTAAATAAGAAAATAGCACACGACAACTGTGCATGTTCACAAACTAACTTCCTGAGTCAGTGTTTCACTTTTCTTTGTAGCAGATGATGCTGACATTGGGATTTGCTTTATTTTTTCACAAATTTCTTGTTTTTCTTTTCCTTCAAGAAGTGTTTCAGCAACTGCAGTCATACATTCTTTGACAACCTCTCCATCAGTAAATGGCTTTTTGTGCTGAACCTAAATGGAAGCAACTTTGAGCAAACTCCCATGAGCTTGTTGCTGAGCCGTGAATGTGTGGCTCAGGATCCTGATGGACTGGGCTTTGAGACCATGTATTTTCTCTGATCTTACTTGTGATCTGAGGGGATATGATTGTTCAAAACTTGTATGTTTTGTCTCATACTGGTGTTTCATGTTGCCACTTTTAATAAATGACACAGTTTCTGAACATACGAGACAAACAGGATTTGTAACACCAGTGGGAAGTACAAAGAGGAATGACTATCCATTCCGGATTAAATGCTCCATTTTCAATGTCCACTTT
Organism: Valencia hispanica; assembly: GCA_963556495.2. Classification (NCBI taxonomy): domain Eukaryota; kingdom Metazoa; phylum Chordata; class Actinopteri; order Cyprinodontiformes; family Valenciidae; genus Valencia; species Valencia hispanica. Next base: position 12,507,500 of record OY747723.1, read on the forward strand.
CCGTTTTTTTAGAGGCTGCCATTTGTTATTTTTCTACTTGTATCCGTTTCACTCGCCCGTTTCGCTCCCATTCTCCGTATCAACTATCAGTTTTTTCTTTTCCTCTGTCTTCTCTGTTTCTCCTGTTCTCTGCCTGTATCTCTCCTAACCGATGGCATCTCCCCTCCTTTTTGCCTGTTTCTCCCTCTCTACGTCTCACCCACCTGAATCTCTCCTTCCCTCCACCTGTAGCTCTAACTTTCTCCACTGGTATTTCTCCTTTTGTTCACCTGTTTCTCCTTCTCTGCACCTGCATTTCTTACTTCTCCTTGCCTGACTCTCTCCTTTTCCGGTGGTGTTTCTCCTTCTTTCCACCGGTATCTCTCCATTTATTTTTGCTATGCTTCCCGATATTTTTTTCTCTCCAAAGTTTCCCGGTTGGAATGCAAAGTGCTTATTGGCTTGGTGGTATCACGTGGTGTGGCAAAACGTGTATACAATTGGCCTGTGGGTTCCCATGGACGCTAGAACACTACCGTACACTACCTGCGCCGTCCGGAAGTGCTCATTGAGGTCATAAATAGTCATCTCTGTTTTGGAATTAGACTCGGGTCCGCATGACACAGCATTTCGTTACGGACCCAGACCGTGGTCCGCCTATTTGTTACCTCCGTTCTAGTGCTGCTTTGACATATGCCCAATTAGGGTATTCACAAGTTAGGAGTGCCCTCTTTATAGGTTTGTCTCCTTTGTCCTTTCCTTCTCTCTTTGTGGTGACATGTTCAGCTCTAAGCTGTAGTGTTCTGATGCAGATAGTTTATGTTCCAGTGGGTGGTGCGAGTCAAAAAGTAGGTATTAGTCTGTATGTGTGGGTTTCCTAGACTCAAGACTCAGCAGTCCATCTACATCTAAAGGACAAAGGTCACTGTTTTGAAGACAATAATGTAAAAATTTTAGATAGAGAAGACAGATGGTTTGAGAGAGGAGTGAAAGAAGCCATCTATGTAAAACATATGAAACCAACCTTGAACAGAGCAGATGGTTTGAGATTCGCCCTTTCAAACACATACAAAGCAGCCTTGAGTTGCCTACCCAACAAGTTTCACCAAAACTCACACTAGGGGTGCACGATTTTGACAAAAAACCTAATTGCGGTTTTCCTGACAAATATTGCGATTGCGATGCGATTTTCGATTTTTACTTTCGATACTTTTAAGGGCATAAAACTAAAATTATGAATGAAATATATTGTTACTTTTACAACACAGTCTTGTACAACTTGACACACATTGCAAACAATATACAATAACCTAAAAAATATTTATGGGGCCAAGGCCCTCTTCTGGCTTTTGTCTGCTGTTGAACCTGAAAAATCTCTAATATAAACTACATAGTGAGTGAGGAAATGAGATTGTTCAATGCTTCGTGATTATTAAATACCTGAACCTAAATACCAAAGAATAATAAGACATAATGGAAATTAACTTAAACAGGTAGCATCATTTTTTTTTTTTATTAACGAATCTTTGCCATTGAAAAATAGAAAATGAACTCTTATTAGATTTAGATTTACAATTAGAAAACAAAATCTTCTGCAGTCCACTGCCATTTACTAAACATGAAACTGTTATATTGCACACAGTTAAAATAAATAACAATTAAAATTAAGACCCCCCACCCTCCGCTTCATGATGCTTAATCCACCTAATCGACTTTAATTTAATCCACGTGTAAAACAAATGCCCAGAAATCAATTATTTTTCTATAATAATTAAATAGATTCAGCATCTGCAGACTGCCCAGATGGTACCTTCCCAAGGGAAAAAGTACTATAGCTTAGTAGGATACTGTATTAGACTTAATATTTGCTGTATATGATAAAGGATTTATGACCACAACATCCAATTGGTTGTAAGATTCAGATAATTATTTATTAAAAGCTAGACATTTTAAATGAGAATAAGAAAGAAAAGTATGTATTTGTGCCCCCCCTTTTCCTGTTAATGCCCTACCTGGCCCCCGGGCAAAACTTTGCTAGAGTTACCCTGCACAGTTACCAGCTGTCAGCTAGAAGATCCTGGTGTTATTGGTCTCTCAGAAACAGTTAATAACTTCCCTTCAACTCATTCATGTCACCTAAAAGGTAAACCTGTTTCTCCATCACCTGTTCAGCTCTGATGATCCAGTAAGAACATCTCCTGGTTTCATCTTCATGTTTCCATCTCACCACATATCCAAACCGATATCATGACCAGCAGCTTTTACGGCTTTGGCTTCACCAAACATCAGAAAGTAATATTAAATTAATTCTAACAGTTTATCAAGCTTAAACGTGCTGCTGTTGACACCCGCTGGTTTCCTCTTTCTGCTAAAAGTCCGCGATAAACAAACAGAAACCGGACTGCGACAGAAAAGCCAATCAGCTGATAACTGATCAGTTTCATGATTGAAGGAGCAACAGGAGAAGGAGGGGAGAGAATGAGAGAAGACGAGGCAGCTGCGCAGCGTAAAGAGACAGAATAACTCCAGCTTTGTGAGTTTTTTTTATTCTAGGTGAAATACGGGACAAATCACGTTCCTTCTCACCTTAATACGGAACGCGTAATATTTTCTCTGAATACGGGACGATTCCGTTTTTTACGGAACGGTTGTCAACCTGAGCGCGGCAGCGGAGAGAGACTGACAGCAGAGATCTGCAGTCAGGTTCCTCTCCCGCTACCCGCTGAGAACAGTGAGAAATACATTCTGCTTTCACATTGAACAAGTCGCCAAAAGTCTCTAGCAACACATGGAAAAGCCGCTAGATCTGTCACTAGTCACTTAAAAAAAAAAAAAAAACGTTGCCAGGGGGGTCGGAAAAGTCGCTAAATATAGTAAAGTCGCCAAGTTGGCAACACTGCTCTGTATACAAGCTTGTTTCCCATCACCGTTTCTGATTGGCCAGCAAGCCAGGAATGCGAGACTCAACAATTTTGATTGGTGAATAGGCTTGTCACTCAAATGTCAGGGGCGGGAAAAAAACCTCAGCCTCCTGAGGTTAGGTCATCGCAGGAGTTAAAACCTCAATATCGATGCGATAAAGGTTAATCGTGCAGCCCTAACTCACACCTTGAGGCATGTAACCAAAACATTGCATAGTTATATAACCGAGTAGTGGTGGGCGATATAAAAGAGATTTTGAATATACTGGCATACCGCGATTGTGCATTTTGATGATGTCATCAAGCTGTCATCAATGAGTATAAACTCTGAGGTTCAGTGTTTGTCTTTACACTACACACTGCAAGTAAAAAAAAAATTTTTTTTCCATTCAACGAAAAAAAATAAACCTGTTGAACTTGAAGCATTTTTAATTCAAATATAATATTAAATGGCATTCTAAACATTTTTTGAAGTTGTTGTTCTCCTGAAATGTATCTGGAAAGTAAGAATGTTCATAAACAGTCATTTTGATAGATATAAAGAAAAGAATACATTGCAATAGATTTCGTTATCGCACACGCTTGAGATTATATCGCAATTTAGATTTGAGGCCTATAACCGGGGTTGTTTCACCGTTAACGACTGTTAACATCACCAAGATTGCTTAGTGCTTGGAAGATTACGCAACTCTGATAAACTTGTTAGTAATAATGATAGCCCCATTAGTGAGCCTTAACCTTAAGCCTGGATTATACTTCTTCGTCAGGAAGTTTGCACCCACACGCAGACGTAATGATGGAGACATTTTCCATTTATACTTATCCGTCGGTGTGTCACCTCCTGTTGTTCAAAATCACCAAAAGACTATATTCGATGAACTGGCTTCGGAATATAAAGCATCTAGTGCTCTAAAGCTGCAGTGACTACTTATTACATCAACTATAGAGCACCAGTGTTGTCAATTGTCTCCGACAGAAAGTAGCCGAAATTGCCCCAGAAAGTCGCTAGATGACGTCATACGCTAATTTGCATAATGATGAGGTCATCACGTGATGACGAATGAAACAAAGGAGGAAAAAATTATATTTACATTAGGATTTGATCATACAGGTTAAATAATACCTTATTTAAACATTATTTAATTAATACATGATTTATACAGGGGAAACATGCTACAGGGAAATGTGACTTCTGTCTTCAAGAAGAGACTGTGGAACATGCTTGCTGAGATATCTCAAGAAGATGAAATTAATAGAGAGAATATAGTTGTTATATAAATAAGTAGGGCATATTTAGCATGCATCACATGTTTCTTGCCAACCGCCATTAAACAGAAGTTTATTGCTTATGATATTATTTTCAGTGGGGTTTTTTGTCATAAGTTTTAAATGTCCTACGTTTTTGAACTCACCATACATTTCGAACGTTCATTGAATGCACCACAGGTGTGTGATGCAGCGTAATACAGACAAGCTTCTGCCTTAATTCCATTTGAAAGATCGGTTTTATATACATGCAGATTTATTTTTTACTTAACATTAACTTTGTTTGTGAGAGGATGAAAGAAACTGAAAAAGGTTTATGATTGGTCAGTCGACATACTCTGATCATGCTGCGTACACATGCGCAGATCATTCCCTTTCTAAAGGTCTGGAAGAAGCAAGCTGGGTCCCTAAAATGCAGGAAATATCGGCGACAAAGTTTCACAGAAAGTGGCTAAGGGTGGTCGCTAGAAATGTCGCTAGATTTGTCACTAGGCGCTTTTTGGAAAAAAAGTTGTTAAGGGGGTCTGAAAAGTCGTTAGAAATAGCGACAAAGTCGCTAAGTTGGCAACACTTGGGCTGATGTTGAGCTGACCAATTACAGGCGTGCGCTCTGTTTCGTTCGACGGATAGTTAGAAAACCGGGCTCTACTCCACCCGTCCTTGCGTAGCTCACAGAGAGAGACGTTGCATCAACGGATAATGGCGTTGCATCTATCCATTCCAACGTAGACGGAGAAGTATAAACTAGGCTTTAAACTTATAAATCGGATACTCCCAATCCAGTTTTTAGAGCCGAACAAGTCTCTTGGATGAGAGATGAAACGTTTTCAAGACAACAAGAAAAGTCCAGTTGCCTTCATTTAAACTCTCGAGATTATCATGTCCTGGATGACTGAGACTCTACACCAATGTACTCCCCATTTCACACACCAGAAAAAGGAAATGTCTTCACAACCTCTGAAAGCATGGTTAAAGAACTTAAAATAAAAGCAAAGTATGATATATGGGAGTTTCCTTTTACAAAACACCACAATCAAAAGTATTGGGGTTTTTTGGGGTTGAAAAATTGCATCATCGACTCATTCAGAGACCATTCAGACTACGATCCTCACCTCGGCTAATGCAGGAGAAATGACCGTGGTCAGGCTCTGTGAATAAGGCCTCCTTGGAATGTCTTTTGTCTGAGGAAAAATAGGAAGCAAGAAGGAAATGAAAACAATGTGACTTCACATTGTAAACATTATTCAAAAGAAGCAGAAAAAAAAGCAAATGCTTTTAAAATAAAAAAGCATTGGCTGACCTGGTCCGTCACCCCTGACTGTCCCTCTCCGTTCTGTAGTTTCTTGGGGTCCTTTTCTCGGATGGTGAAGATCCAATCATCACTACCAAAGTCATTCCCGCCTGACGCCTGGCCATCATGTTCTCTGATCACACAAATATTTCAGAGGGTTTATAAGCATAAGCATAAGCAAAGACTGATCAGTTTTCAAAGTAAAAAGTGAAGAACCCCTCCCCCCCAAAAAATCCACAAAACCTGTTTTTTCCTCTGCTGAAACTGCAACATACTTACGAGTCAGACTCATCTGAACTTGACTCTGTAGTTCTAGACTGCTCAGCCTTCCACCTCTTGTACTTGTCCACCAGCTCCGTCAGGTATGACGTCTTTTTCGCATAGCGGACAATCAATTTATGCTTCAGCAGTTCTTTGGCAGTGGGCCTCTGCAGAAAGGGCAGGAAAAAAATGAGGCAATGCAGTGCAGAAAAATTTCCTGAAAAACATACAGAAATAATGCAGGATTCCATTTGACTACATACAAAACTGGGCTCTTTGTTGAGGCAGGCCTCGACAAACTCCTTGAGAGGTTTGCAGTAGTTGCCCTCAAGTGTGGGCGGGTTGTTCTTTGGAATGAGGAATAACACCTTCATGGGATGGAGGTCTGAGTGAGGCGGCTCGCCTTTCGCCAGCTCAATAGCCGTGATTCCGAGTGACCAGATGTCTGCCTGGAATGCACGGGGGGAAAACAGAAATAACAGACCGTGTCTTGAAACGATACACAGTGCTTTGCACAGGAATGCAAACCCCTTATGTTCCATTTTTATGGTATTTCTTTTGGATTTGTGTCACTGACCAACACAAAGTAGTGAACAATTCCGTGTCTTTATTGTTCCTCTAGAGTGGAACTTGAACTAGGGTTGTGGCGATGGACGATGTTATCGTCCATCGTGATGGCTGACCGACATCACGATGGAGAGCCCCCATCGTGAGCCACGCCCTGTCAGACACACACTAATCCTATAGTCTCTTCTATAGTTTAACTAAAATCTTTCCAGGGACTGCTCTGTAAACATTGAGAATATACGCTAACTATTGTCAAGTTTTATTTCTTTTTTCAACTTTTTGGCATCAGCGACGGGTCCACCACGAAAATACATTGTTGTGCTTTACAGCTCGGTTTATCAGTCTCTTTTTTTCCCCCTTACATGCAACAGAGTGCCACGTATTAAAAAGCCCGGGTGAGTACAGTGGGTCCCATTTAAGTGGCCGCTTCGTTATTTCTTTCAGTGATTGACACAGCTGCGTGAAATGTATTACAAGTTGAAACGTACAACGTATTGCAACTTAAAATGTATTAGTGCAGTAAAATAACGAAAGTAAAGTTAACAAAATTAAGGTTTTTCCTACTTCATAAAAAAATAAACATTTACGTCTATGTAAAGAGATATAGTAAAAAAGGAAAAAATAAATAAAAGCCCCCCCGAGGCTACGATATCATCGTCCATCGCGATGTTTTACTGTAAACGTCGTCAACGGCCAATTTGGGGGACATCGCCCAACCTTAACGTGAACACTTTCAAACATGTTTAAAACAGCATGGGATGTAATTAGAAACACGTTGCTTTGAGTTTACCTTAGAGTCATAAGCGGACTGTTTGATCACCTCCGGTGCCATCCAAAAGGGCGTCCCGACAAAGGTGTTCCGTTTGATCTGAGTGTCCGTTAGCTGGCCGGCCACTCCGAAGTCGGCCAGTTTCACCTCTCCTTGCTCGGACAGCAGCACATTGGCAGCTGTGGACCAGGAGCAGCGGGACAAACGTAAGGCTAGAAAGCGGAAAAACCCTGCTTCATCTTTACAAAGCTGTCCGTCTACAGCATCGACTTAGCGTCAACCTCAATTCTCAGGTGAAATACAAACTATATAATGAATGAAGGCTTAAGTGGATGTCGATGGCATTAATGCACAATATGATATTTGCGTGTGTGCACTCTCTGAAGCCATTTAGTTACCTTTAATATCTCTGTGGATCTTCTTCTCTGAGTGCAAGTACTCCAGACCCTTTAGGATCTCTCTGAGGATTGTGGCAATCTGGGTCTCGTCTAAAGCTCCGGGCTCCATCTGTGATAGGAAAACAAACAAAAACAGGGATACATATACCGCCATCAGGATCTCTACTTGACTTAATGGTAGCAAAATAATTCGATATATTCTAAAACAGTGAAATACAATTGTAACCAGAGCAAAAACAAATTTCAGCTATTAAATTCTATTTTCATTTATTGTATAAGTGTATGTAATAAATTCAAAAAGCAACATCATGCCCTGATCTGGAGAAATGCAGGAAGAGAGGAGAAATTCATGACATTGAAAAAGTTTTAAATATTTTTTGTCACCCATTTCAGAAACTGAAATACAGTGAAATATTTAAACCCTTTATTTCTCATCAGTTTGATGATTATAGCTAACAGATGATGAAAAACCAAAACTATTTCTTAACTTAAATAAATGGGAACTCAATGTGTGAGACCCTAATTAACAAATTAACGGCAAACACCTGCAAAGGTTACCTGGCTAAGGAGAAATAGAACAGGGGTCTTATTTTAATAGCTTGCTGACGCACAACATGGGGCATGAAACACGACGGACACTGCGCAGCCGGTGAGATGGCAAAATCGGGAATTTAAGGCACATTTTCAGACTTGTAGACCCCCACGCGCACATGAACACACAACCAACAGTCAGCCCCCACCCCCTGTCTCTGAACTGAGAATAAAACTGACAATCTAAATGAAAATGTTGCATTTAAGAAATATATCACAGTATGTTTTTATGTTGGTCTTCATAATATAAAGCAATTGCACTTATTGGTGCATTAATTGTGATGAGTAGAGATATAAATACTGCAGTGACACTCCTGAATAATGCTGAACAATGGATGTACTGGCGCTCATTAAAGGTCACGCCACTGGCAGCATCTGGATGAGGGGAGTTTTTAGAGATTCCCTCGCCCATGATGATGACTGGCTGATCAGCCAATTTAGATTCCCTAAAGCAGTCCTAGTAGATCCATGTGCTGGGCTGGGCCCGGTGTTAGATCTACCGACTCACCGGAACCGTTCATCCCGGCGCCCCGCAGCACATTCTGGCAGTGGCATGCCCTCTCCCTCTTTGCCTCCACCTTCTTTTTCACGCCAGGTACCCCCGCTGCATCAAAGCTGGGTCACTCGCAGCTCTTCTGTTTATTTGTGACCGCCAAATAACATATTGCGCAGATAATACTTTTTAAAAGAAGACTTAATATGCACCTTTTCTGTCAGGCTTTAAATACCTAGGAGTGCTGAAACTCATTACCTTCTGCTGTAATTTAGTTTTTATTTGTTCTATTTGCTTTTATTCCAATCTTATTGATGCTACAAGAAGTACTCATATAATTCTAACTTTATATTTATTGTTCTTTTTTGTTTTATCGCCTGTGCTGCTGCTTTTATTATTTGAATCTCTTTACACATTTTCTTATTGCTAACTATATTTCTTCTTTTATTGTGAAGCACTTCGGTTGCCTTTTGGCTGAGAAAAACTCTATAAATATTGACTGATTGAAATAACGTTTTTCTGTACCTCTACGTCTCCCATAAACACCTCGATTTCAGTCTCAGTGGAATTGTGAATTCTCCACCTCTCTGTCACCATGGTTACCCATGAAATCCCCATATCAGCTGGCTTAAGTCGATGCAGAATATTCACTAGCCACTTTGAATTGACCATCTATGGCAGAAAGTGGGTGTGTAGGAGGCAGGACATAATCCAAAAATCACCTTAGCAAATTTCTAGGGAGTGATTTATAAAGTGGAAACTGTTTTCAGCTGTGCGTACTCAAAGTTTTACAGATCTGACACATTTTTTTGCTGAGCTTAATATATGGTTTTAGTAAGGATTCTACGTTAAGTTTTACAACTGGGACCACTGGACTGTTGCTCTGGTCCAACGACCAGCCTATGTATGCTAGTCACAAGCCTGTATTATAAGAACACAAGTGAGTCTTCTTTTCTTTTGTCAGCACCGGTTGCTTAGCTACCACCAGCCTATAGTGAATCAGATCAGTATCTGGTTTCGGAATCGATATAGCCTCCAGCAACAAGGACGTAGCCACCGCTGGGTACGCAGGTGTCTTAATTTTGTCCCCAACACAACAGAACTCATTGTGGTAAATGGTTGGCAGCAAGAACGTCCTTGAAGGTGCGAATTCTGGCCTTGGAGTTTTCATGTTCTCCCTATTTATGTGTGGGTTATCTCCAGGTACTCAGGGTTCCTCCCACAGTCCAAAAACATGAATGTTAGGTTATTTGGTCTCTCTAAATTGTGCTTCTTAAGTGTGAGTTGTGCATGGTTGTTTGTCCTGCGTATCTATGTGTTGCCCTGTGATATACTGGCGACCCGTTCAGGGTGTACCCTGCCTTTCACCTATGACTGCTGGAGATGGGCACCCACCCCCGACCCTGAAAGGATAAGTGGGTATAGACGATGGATGGATGGTAAATCTCCATTTCCACAAGAAGCTTTGCTCAGCTGCACAATAAATGGCTAATTTATTATCGCCATATCACTGTTTACAATATGCATCCAAAACACAACCACATGTTCTGCAATAATAGTTAGCTAATTATTTCATCCCCATGCATTCAGGCTCTCTATGCCTGTTATATATTTGGTAAAACTTGTTGCAGCATAAAAAGTTGTAGAAGGTGGTAAAGTGATCAAGTCATTAAGAACTAAGTTACGTCAATATCAAAACAGCAGACACCAGCCAGAAACGTTGTTGATGAGCGGGAAATATTGACCGCCCCTCCCCTGCAGTTGCATAGACTGCTCAATATTTGCGGTCTATGTTTGCTAGGAACCTAAAGCAGAAAGAACTTGGACCCCATTTTAATGGGGTTATTTTTAAGGTTATGTCATCGTCAAAGCATTCACCAAGATTATAGCATATTTTTCAGCAAAAACAAACCAGGCACACAAAAACAAGCATGCAGACATTTTGCGTGAACAGAGAGAAGGAAAATAAAAAAAATCACTTACCAAATCTAGGGCAGAGCCCCCACCCAAATACTCCATGATGATCCATAGCTTCGTGTCCTGCATTGATGGAGAGGGAAAAAAAAAGAAGCTTTCACTGCTTGGCTGGATGCGAGGAGAAAACACACAGCCTGCCAAATCCAGATGCTTTCCTGAACTCCAAGAAGCCAGTGGAAACTCAAACAAGTTCTGATGACCCTATTAAAAGTGGTTGTCAGGTGGGTGTTTCAAATCATCCGAGGCTAATCCTTTTTTTTAAATTTGGGATTATTCACAAGGAAAAAGTGGGTTAAGAAAAAAAAAAAATCTCCCTCCATCAGCTAATTTAGATGTTGTTGCTACGCAAGCTAAAATGTACAGTGCATTGGGAAAAGTAGTTGAATTTTTCTACACTTCGTAATATTTACAAAAATAAATTTAAATATGTTTCATTTGGATTTTATGCAACAGACCGAAACAATGCGACTCTTCCGCCCCGGTCTAAAGTCTTTTGCAGCCACTAACAGACTTCCTTGTTAGCTACATCCATTTTTCTATCGAGTCTAATCCACTCCCCTTTACCAAAGCATGATGCTGCCACCACCATGTTTCAGCATAATGTGCAGTGTTAGTTTTTCACAGTACGTAGTGTTTTGTCATTAAGGTGTGGCAGAGTGAAAGGGCTGAATGCAAAGACATGCCATACTATTCAGATGTTCATTTGTAAAAAAAAAAAGAAAAATGGAAAGCTACATATTTCCTTTCATTAATATGCACTATGTGTTTATTGCATAAAATCTAATCAAGATACATTGACATGTGTGCTTCCAGTGTAACAAAATGTGAAAAGGTTACCGATATACATGTGCAAGACACTATTTATTAGGGACGTAACGGTACATGTATCTGTATTCTTCGGTTCGGAACTTTCAGAGTTCCCACACGGAAGAACAAGTCCGTTGCACTTTAGCTAGCTACACAAATGTAAACAAATTTAGCAATGAAAGTATAAGCAGACTGGACATCTGACTGTAGTAATGTGTGTTAAAAACGTTTCTTCCAGGAATTAGTCGGTGACGTTTGCGTTGCTTTGCAGCAGCAGCGACTGGATGCTGAATGGAAGGAGCACCACTCCCACCAGAGTGTGCCACATTATTTAATATGACCTTTTGTTGGTATTTATTTACTTTTAATGTTATTGTATGCATTTTTATGCTATCTGAGAACATTTTGTTGGAACATTTACTGCGAGTACTGTTTGATTTTCAATGTCATTACACAAGAACTTTTCTTCTTCAATCTTCACTTTGTTCCCTGACTGTACCAAACATGAACCGAACGGTAAAATGGAAACCGAGGTATGTACCGAGCCGGGATTTTTGGCGTACCGTTACACCCCTACTATTTAGTGATTTCAGGTGTGAATTTGTGATTTAGTGGCTACCTTCAGGTATGAGCCATAATACTTGGTAACAAAAGGACTGTCGCACTGGCTCAGCACAGTGATCTCCTGCTGGATGTCCTCGATCTCATCCTCCGCTTCCTCCAAGTCTATGATCTTAATGGCCACCACCTTCTGCGTACGATTGTCGATGCCTTTGAACACCTCGCCGAAGGAACCCTTGCCAATGCGCTCCAGCTTGGTGAACAGCTCCTCGGGGTCCACTCTGACATTCTTGTTGTTGACGGGAGGGAAGAAGCAAGGGGAAGGAAAGGGGGAAGGTGGATTTAAACAAAAATCATAATGAAGCCGAACGAAAGAAAGGTTGGGAGTAAATCAGAAACACTGGCAAGGTGCCATTCTTACAGGATGTATTAATTCACTCATTGCAACACTTTATGTAAAGAGAGAGAAAGACAGGGGAGAGGTAAAAGGGGAAGAGTAATGACTGGATAACGTGCAGGTTCAAAAATAAAAGTCATAGAATTAAAAACAACTGCTAGATTTATGAGTTTTCTCCTCTTAATTCCTAAATAGACGTTTAGTATTCTGATAATGGAATAAACAATTATTAATGAATCAGCAAAATGCTGCAACTTTGCTACAAAAACGCATAATAAGAACAATTTTTTTTTTTTTTTTTTTATCTATTAAGAAAAGCTGCTCCCGACGACTTAAAAAACAACAAAAAACTGAAAAGCCATCCGGTAAATTCACTTCCCACAATGTTATGTGAGCTATCCTTCTGTGGCATTTATATCATAGCATGAAATGGGGAGAAAACAACTTGAGTGCCACAGGAAGTGAATTAAAATGACTTAACTCTCCAGAGGCTGTTATGTGGAAAACACTAGAGTAGGCGCCGACAAAAAAACAACAACTTCCTTTTATGACCTCTTTTGGAGAAGATAAATGCTCATTACATCCACTTGAAGGCAGCTAAAATTAAAGCAGAAAGACTTTTAAAAAGGAGAGACCCTCGTGACACTGAGAAAGAAGCATAAAGTGCTGTTGGAAAAAAAAAAAAAACATTTTCCCAAAACACATTAAGAGATGCATTTCTTTTCAGATGGACCAAATGGGTGTCAATTTGAACCAAATTGGCAGCATGTAACGTTTTGAAAAATGACAATATTGCTTAAGAGTCACTGTGCCATTCAAAAAAAATATGCGTACCCTTTGAGGCTTCCTTAGTCACATTACAACCACAAATTCATTGCATTTAATTGGGATTTAACGTTAGACTAGGAAAAAGTAGTGCATAATAGTAGAATTAGAGAGAAAGGATGCAATTATTTTCAGAATGTCTTACTATTATATCTAATGTTTAGGGTTCATCCCAGTCTCAAGTGTTATGCAGCCATTTTGGAACGTCGCAGTTCTTCCCCAGCCCAAAAAACAAAAAAAACACAAACCCACGATGATTGAAAGTTTTTGCATATATTCCTTTAATGGTCTGATGAAAGGAGGAGTGGTTATGTGACTTCCATAAATAATATCTAACAACAGGAGGTCCCTCAGTTCAGTGTTGGTTGTCAAGGCACACCGCCCTGCATGTTTTAGATGTTTCAGCACACCTGATATTAGTTGATGGGTGGTTGACAGGCGTTTTGCTGAATTGCAATCATCTGCATCGGGTGTGTTGAAGCAGGGAAATAACTAAAACATGCAGGGCGGTGTGCTTTGAGGACCGCGGATGGGAAACGCTGCCTTAGTGTTTTCGGTTTCAGAATTCCCAGGCAGTTAAGATTCATTACTCAACTGGTCCAAAAATTATACGTACGCAAAATAAAAGCAAAGTTTTTGGACAATAATGTGAGATTAAATCACAGCAACGACATTCATTGATTTTTGCCAAGGGATTAATTGTCCTTTCACTAACGAATGATATGATTATTCATCCCTTGATGTTAACAGATCCCTCCACCTGAGCTGTGGATTTCTGCCTTTCCTCCAGAGTCACCATTGGCCTCCTAATTCAGTGTTTCCCAACCCAGGTCCTCAAGGCACACTGCCTTGCATGTTTTAGATGTCCCTCTTCTCCAATGCGCCTGCTTCAGATCATTGCAGCTCAGCAGAAGCCCGTTGATCAGCCATCAACTGAAACCAGGTGTGCTAAAGCAGGGAAGCATCTAAAACAACTCCTTAAGGCACACTACCCTGCATGTTTTAGATGTGTCAATGTTTCAGCATACCTGATCTCAATCGATGGCTTCCGCTGAATCGCAAATCATGTGAATCAGCGGCGTTAGATAAGTCCCAACACAGGCGTTTCAAACGGCTGAAGGTGTGTTGGACCAGCGGAACATCTAGAATATTCAGGACGACGTCTCTTGAGGAATGAACTTTGAACCCCTGATCCATTATATGCATCCCAACCAAATACATTGAAGGCGCTGCTACATGAGAAAATGTGAGAAAGTTCAAAGGGTGTCAGGTCTTGTACATGGTATCGCAACATATCTTTTGGGAAAATGCATTTCCTTTTTGTTACAGTTGAAGAACATGGCATTTAAAAAAAAAAAGATTGAACACTGAGGTGGTGTCTCTTGAGAATTTCCGAGCTGTGTTAAGGCCCTCAAACGCCTCATCTCACTAAGCTGTTTAGGTGCACAGCGTTTTTAACCCTCTACGTGGACTCAGTGTACAGTGTGTTCTAATAATGCCCTCCCCTGCGTAAGGCAAAACAAACCCATTAAGGGCATTCAGCTCACCTGCATCCCCGGCAGGTTACCCTGAACGGGAGAATGGGCCATGATGAAGCCGACTGGGTTTGCTCCTCGTCCTGTAACGCAGGGGGCTTAGATCGCCCCGGCTGTGATGCTTTCAACGCTATTAATCCTGTAGGACTCCAGGCTATCCAGATCTTTAGGGAACGGTTTCCGCTGCTGTTAAAAAACGGTGACACCGCCGTCCTCCCAGCACACACCGGAGTGCCTTTACGGTCACAGAACAGCCCCAATACTGCAAAACAGCTGAGCCCCGCTAACTGACGTTTGCTAACGCCGATGCTAGCTGCGAAACTGCAAACAAGAAATCCGCAACGTTAGCATGCTAACCAGCTAGCTAAGCAATAATTCCAATTTAGCGCTTCAGAAAGTTGCGCTACTGTAAGCAGCCCTATTCCCGATAACTTATGTAGAAGCGACAGCTATTTATATTGGAACGAACCAAAGTGTCACTTTGTGATCGCACAGCGTCTCGGTAACGATGCTGTCAGCTAGCAAACATGGCTAGCAGGTTAGCTCCAAGAAGACCCGATAGACGGTCCCTGCGCGCGCCGCCGCGGAGCGCGCTGTGTCTGCATCCGGCGAGAACACGAGCCGGAGTCCGGGGTCCACCCAGCCTTTATCTCCGCCCCGACCAGTCCGCGACGCCGCTTAAAACCTGGCGTCTTCAAAAGGGAGACAGCTCACAGATGTTGGTTTTTTTGTTGTTGTCTTCCTCACTTTCGACCCGTAAACTCGGCCATCTTGTCGGTGCCGTGACGCCGAGCTGGGCGGGTCCGGATCAGGAGCAACATCCTAACCTTGGTGCTGATGCACATTCCCAAAGCTTTACAGGAAAGTTCCAGTAACTTAGTCGTAAAAAAATACAAGTTGCAAAAACGATTAAATAAATGAATGACACACAACCATTTGTCATGGATGGATTATTTTTTTAACCAATATTTGCAAAGCCCCTCTGCTTCTTCTGATGCTGGTTCACATCTCCTCATCAGGAGTTTTACATACAGTGCTTTGCGAAGACATTCAAACCCCTTGAGCTTTCTCACACTTTGCCCCATTACAACTTCAAACTTCAACGTATTTCACTGGGATTTTAAGAACGGCCAACACAAAGTGGAAGATTATTGGGGAAAAATAAAAATGATGCGTGCATGATGGTTTTACAAGAAATAGGAAAAGTGTGGCATGTATCTGTGTAAAAAAAAAACTTTACTCTGATACCTGTAAATAAAACCCAGTGCAACCAAAAGCCATCATAAGCCACCTTATTATAACTTATGGAAGCCCTGAAGGGTAATATATATGTACATTTTATTTCCCCGTTTTCTCGTGATAACGAGATAATTTTTCTCAGTTTTCTCGTGATAACGAGATAAGTTTACTCCGTTTTCTCTGATAACGAGATAAGTTTACTCCGTTTTCTCGTGATAACGAGATAATTTTTCTCGTGATAACGAGATAAGTTTACTCCGTTTTCTCGTGATAACAAGATAATTTTCCTCCGTTTTCTCGTGAACATCCCGTTTTCTCGCACACTAATGTGTACATTACCTGTAATAGCAAGGCATAAAGCTATTTCAGCCCGTGTCAGGCCTTGATTGACGGTGATCGATATTATCCTGCTCCTCTGACATTGCTACACTGAATGATGTTTCCTGCAGTGATTTAACAGACAATATCGTTTTGTTTTCTTGAGATCTCAAATCAATTATCTTGTTATCACGGGAAAACGGAGGAAAATTATCTCGTTATCACGGGAAAACGGAGAAAAATTATCTCTTTATCACCTGAAAACGGAGGAAAGTTATCTCGTTATCACGAGAAAACAGTGGAAATAAAATGTATAGTATGACCCTTTAGGGCTTCCGTAATAACTAGATGGCAGCATTTTGGAATTGCTCTGATACATTAGTTATGATTTGTTCTTTTTCTAGATTTTTTTTATTTTTTTTTTATTTTTTTGGTTAAAACGTTGCACGTTTGGGCATTTGTTCCCTCTGGTTTTGGATGCTGTGCAGATGGAAGAATTTTTCCTCTTACTTTTTAACTTTCTGACAGCTGTTATGATGTGAAACCACGGGATTGCTTTTACAAATGGGAGCTGCTGATTAGCATCTCAAAAGCTCAAATACATGAACCCCGACCCAAATCCCAGAGTAGTTGAAAAATAGGCTTCATAGTAGCAGAGCAGGACCACAGAGAAGAGAGAGAAGGAGAAAGGTCAAACCATTTCTCCCATTGATCACAATGAGCAAGGATAATTTCCCCGACTTCAAAGTCTCTCTGCCCGGCTTTCCAACCGTACAACCAGGTAGCATTTTAAAGAGGAGCGGCAAAAGCAAATGAGGCGGATTAGGAATGAACATTTCCGCTATTTCACAGTATAAATACAGCTATGAAGGTCTCACAGGAATACAAAAGTTAGGTTAGGTATAATGCCTTGGAGAAATTTAAACCGGGATTTGTTAGAAGACAATATATTTTAAAAAACTTTATACAATTTCTACTGAGCACTCTTCAATCGTTCATCCAAAAATGGAAAAAATTGTTCTCTTGTCACTGATCAAATAGAGCATTACCCTGATATGCAGCAAAAAGGCACATAGTAACTCTGGAGGAGCTGCAGAGCTCAGGAGAGAGAATCTGTCCTTAAGGATAACTATTAGGTGTGCTCCACAAATTTAACCTTAATGGAAAAGTGGCAAAAAGATAGCCATTGCTGAACAAAAACCGGAAAAACTCATATTTTCCACAAGCAACTATGTGAAAGAAGATTAAAATACAACTGTTTGACATATAGGCAAAAGCTGTCTAACACTAGGCAAGGCAATGCAATTTTATTTGTAAAGCACACTTTCAAGAGCAGAGTAATTCAAGGTGCTTTACATGATTTGGTGATTTAAAAAACAAAAAAACCCAATGGAAATTAAAAGAAAAAGAAACACACATTACACATGATACACAATAAAGTAAGAGAAAGATCAATAATGCAAGAGAGAATGAACACATTTCATACATATGACATCAATCATTTAATCGAAGGCAATTCTAAACAAATGGGTTTTTAGTCTCGATTTAAAGCAGTTCAGAGTTTCAGCAGCTCTACACTCGTCAGGAAGTCTGTTCCAGATAAGGGGAGCATAGAAACTGAAAGCTGCTTCTCCATGTTTAGTTCTGAGTCTAGGGATGTTTAGTAGCCTAGAGTTGGAGGACCTGAGTGGTCTTGGGGGTTGGTACCGTGACAACAGGTCTTCAACATATTTTGGTGCTAAGCCATGTAATGATTTATAAACCAGTAGGAGTATTTTGAAGTCTATTCTCTGAGCTACAGGGAGCCAATATAACCACTTTAGAACTGGGGTGATGTGCTCTACTTTCCTGGTTCTAGTGAGGACGCGAGCAGCAGCGTTCTGGATCAGCTGCAGCTGTCTGATTGACTTTTTAGGCAGACTTGTGAAGATGCTGTTGCAGTAATCAATCCGACTAAAGATAAAAGCATGGATGAGTTTTTCTAGGTCCTGTTGCAACATCAGTCCTTTAATTCTAGAAATGTTCTTCATGTGATAGAACGCTGACCTTGTTATTGCCTTTATGTGACCCTGGAAGTTCAGGTCTGAGTCCATTACTACACCTAGGTTTCGTGCCTGATCAGTAGTTTCTAGCTGTATTAACTGAAGCTGTGAGCTGACTCTTGATCGTTCCTCTTTGGGTCCAAAAATAATTACTTCAGTTTTGTTTCTATTCAGCTGGAGAAAGTTATGGCTCATCCAACCACTTATTTGGTCAATGCATTTATTTAGGGTTTGAATGGGATCAGAGTCATCTGGTGACATTGTAATGTAAAGCTGAGTGTCATCCGTGTAGTTATGGTAGCTAGTGTTATTGTTTGCTATAATCTTGCCTAGTGGGAGCATGTAGATATTAAATAAGAGGGGCCCCAGGATGGAGCCCTGGGGCACCCCACATTTGATTTCTGTTCGTTCTGATGAAAAGTTTCCTATTGAAACATAGAAGTCCCTGTTCTTTAGGTAAGACTCAAACCAGCCAAGTAGTGTACCAGAAAGTCTGACCCAGCTCTCCGGTCGTTCCAGTAATATATCATGATCAACAGTGTCAAATGCTGCACTGAGGTCCAACAGAACCATCACGGTGGACACCTGACAGGAGGGATGAGTTCACTATTTAAACAAGATCAGACATGATAACAGGAAGAACTTTCTTTAGAAAAGCTGTGAGTAGGATATCAAGACAGCAAGAGGAGGAGCTTAATTGGATAATGATTTTTTTCAAGGCTGTTCTGAAATTCAGACATTTTCTCTACATTGTTGTTGATTGGGGATGGCACAGGTTGTGGGTTCGATATTGAGGTATAGATTGACCGTCTAATTGTTAGAATCTTTTCAGTGAAAAATCTGGCAAATACATTGCAGGCCCTGGTAGAGTTTAGTTCTGGGGCCACTGTCACTAAAGGATTAGTTAGTCTTTCCACTGTTGCAAATAGAGTCCGTGCATTATTAATGTTTCTGTTGATGATTTCAGAAAATAACGATTCCCTAGCTTCTTTTATAGTTACCTGATATCTATTTAGTCTCTCTTTGTAGATCTCACAGTGAACCTGGAGTCGTGTTTTCCGCCATTTTCCCTCGGCTCGTCGACACTCTCTTTTTTTCACTATGTACCAGTGGATTACTTGCCCACTGAGACTTCTTTCTACCTGAGACTACTTTCACTTTAGTTGGAGCAATGGAATCCATGATGTCTGAGAATTTCGCAAGGAAATAATCTACCATCTTATTTACTGAGTTTGAGTTGGGTGGTGAGGGGGATGTGGTGGAAGGGTAAATACGTTTAAAGGTTTCTATTGAACTGTCCCCTAGAAAACGCTTTTTTATGGTGCTCTTACTGGATAATTTAGCAGCGATGGTACTTTCAAAGAAAATACTGAAATGGTCGGATAATGCAATATTAATTACAGCGATGTTGGAAATATTTAAACCTTTGCTGATAATTAAGTCCAGAGTGTGCTCTTTATTGTGTGTTGGTTGTTTGACATGCTGGATCAGTCCGAAGTTGTGGAGAGTATCATCTAATGTTTTTGCTTGTCTATCTTGGGGGTTGTCGGTATGGATGTTAAAATCCCCCACAATGATTAGTTGGTCATAGTCGATACATATTACAGAAAGAAGGTCATTGAAATCATTAAAGAAGTTAGAGTTAAGTTTTGGCGGTTTATATAAACTTAGAAATAACGCTTTGTTAGGCTCATTTATCTGGGTGGCTAGGTATTCAAAAGAATCAAACGTGCCCAGGGTTACCTTTTTAAAGTTCATTGAGTTGTGAAAAATGGTGGCTACACCTCCACCTCGTCTGTGTTTCCTGCTCACGCTTAAGAAATTGTAATTTGGAGGAGTAGATTCTATCAATGCAGTTGTTTCGTTATTTTCATCTAGCCAAGTTTCTGATAAAAAAAGGGCGTGTAAATTAGTGATGAAGTCATTGATAAGAAAAGACTTCCCGGATAGAGATCTAATGTTTAATAAAGCTAACTTAAGTATTGGGATGATGGGGAGCTGAACCTTCTGACAGGTTATCAATTTGAGATTTTGCTTAATATGAGAGTGTGTGGTTAACGGTTTATGTTTCCTGCTGCTGATAATCACAGAAATCTTAGACTCAGGGGTTCCGGGCGAGTTCTGGGAGACGGTAGGGGTGGATTTATTGCCCGGTTCCCTCAAATATCTGTAATAATCAGTGGGGGGAAGCTCCCATGCTTATTGACACTAGTCCCAGGGGTTTGGTGTGGTCTAAGGTTAGGTGTTAATTGTGTCCCAAATTTGATTTGCTCGTTCAGTCTGTCTGTAAAGTTTCCAAATGGAGAATAATTTGATGTGGCTGAGTCACAGGAAGACGAAGACTTAATCTCTGATGGTTGTTTATCTGTTCGGTCCTGTGGTGACATCATGACTTGCTGTTTTTGTTCTCTGATATCCATGGGCGCCTCAAGGTGAGCTTTTGGGAGCAAGTGTTTTGCTTTCTGATTTTGATAAGAGAAAATGTTTGCTGCCAACAGCCTTACTCCGGCCTTGTTAAGATACGGCCTGCTTTGAACAGATGATTAGCACTTCCAAATACTTTGTAATTATTAATAAATGTGAACGATTTCTCAGCTGATTGTTTCTTCAACCATTTATGGAGCATGCGGAGCCTGCTAAATCTTTCATCATTCCCTTCAGGGACTGGTCCGCTGATGAGGATGTTTACGTTAACTCCATCAAGTCTCTGTAGGAGATCAGAAAAGTCTCTCTTCAGAATCTCTGATTGTCTCATTGCGATATCTGCTGATCCAGCGTGAATGACGAGTTTTTCCAGAGTAGGATGTTGGTCCAAGATGTTCTGGATTTTTTCAGATATTTCTCTCACTGTAGTTTTGTAGCAGGTATAAACTCTGGTGTTCTTGCTACAAAAAGCCTCAATTCCATTAATTGATCCGTCTTGTATGATAACAATCTTTGCTGTGGGGGGGCTCTTACTTTCTTATGTGTCCGTTTGATGCGGCTGGGTTTCTCCTGGTGGCTTTGACTGGTCCCGGGGGCTGCGTCATCTTTCGGGGAACTCAAGGCTGCGAATCTGTTTTTCAGCGGGATTCCAGGTGGAGAAATATCTCTTGTTTTTGGCTGAAACCTCTTTTGTTTACTTTTAGCAGAAGCGGCAGGTCTGGGTTCAGAGCTTTCTCTGTGCTGGAGTTTCTTTTGTTTTTTCTTCCTTGGAGAACGGGCTGGGGTTGATGATTCTGTGCGTTTTAAAGCTGGCCAGTGTTCATTAGAGTGCGGAGTTCTACCGCACAGGCGCCTGTTGGCTGAGGGAGTCTCTGTGACACGGTTAGACCGATGAAACACCGGGCTGCGAGGCTGTTCCTCCGTGTGTGTATTCAACGGTAAAGTTGTGTCGTTTCCATAATCAGCGTGGAGATCAAAATTAATTTCCAGATGACGTAGCTTCGTTTCAATGCCCTCAATTCTGTGGAGCAGTTTTTCAAAATCCTCAGCTGAACAAAAAGCCATGTTGATAAGTCCATAAAAAGGTAATCCAAGAAGAGATCCGGTCCAATACAGTAACTCCAGGGGCTGAGTAGATAAAGTAACTAAGAAAAAGTTAAGAAAAGAAAAGAAAACAAGAAAAGCAAACAGAAAAGAAAATAAAGTGAGCGGAAATCGGGAGAGAATCTCATATTTCGTTGATTCTTATATTTCCTGTTCTTATCTACAGATCTGAGACTTGGAGCTTTTTCAGACAAGACTTGGAAAAAAAGGTGTAGTTTTCTTAAATGGAGTTCTTTCGTCAGATCAACTGTCACACCAAAACATGTAGTGCCAGTGACCCGCAGTCTGGAGACATCAATGGGATGCACCAAAGAAGCTATATGCAAAATATATTTAGGGAAGGCAAGGCAAGTTTACTTGAAGAGCTCATCAACGAGGCAATGGGTGAATAACGAACAAAAAATAAAAACAACAATAAAAACAGAAAAACACAACATCAAAGACATAAAGAACATTAAAGCATACTACGGTTATTACATTCCAGCTATTATTAATCGCTTAATCAAAGGCGGCTCCAAACAGATGGGTTTGCTTTGATTTATAGGTACTCTGGATTTCAGCAGCTTTGTAGTCATCTGAAAGTTTTTTACAGATAAGAGGAGCACAGAAACTAAAAGCTGCTTTTCTATGTTTGTTTCTGATTCGACTTTAGAACTGGGGTGATGTGCTCTACTTTCCTAGTTCTAGTGAGTACGCGATCAGCAGCGTTGTGGATCAGCTGCTGCTGTCTAATTGACTTTTTAGGCAGGCTTGTGAAGACACTGTTGCAGTAATCCATCCGAATAAAGACAAACGATTGGATGAGTTTTTCGAGGTCCTGTTGCAACATTAGTCCTTTAATCCTAGAAATGTTCTTCAGGTGATAGAAGGCTGACCTTGTTATTGCCTTTATGTGACCCTGAAGGTTCAGGTCTGAGTCCATTGTAATGGCAAAAAATTGTATCTCAGGGTTTCCATTATAAAGAAGACTTGAGTCCAAGAAGGCGTTTAAGTATTTAATTCAAACATGTCTGGCCAGACACGGAAGGGACAGAGTTACTCGTGCATCACCCTAACCAACCTTTCTAACTAACCCCTTAAATAGTATTCAGCAATCATTGTTTATCTCTGTAGACGTCTTCTCCAACGTTCACGCCCCGCCTCCAGAGAACTGCTTCATGCGAGTCTTATATCAACGCATAAAGCAGCTCATCCGAAGGCCAGACTGTTATCTTACTGCCCCGGCGTCTGTCTCTCTGGTGACCTGACACATATATCTTTCTCATAACATTAAGCCGGAACAATAAGCTTGTCATTTTACCCTAGATGCATTCACTAAACAGAGAATATACACTTAATTCCTAATTGCATAACAATTTTACACCACAATTCCCTGCTTTTATTAACTTAAATAATACCATAAATATAAAGGAAAATTCAAAAGTGCTATCACAAATCTCCCTAAAAGGTTGGTAGGTTGATAAAAAAAAAAAAACAATGTTCAAAACAAATTACAATCAGACATGAGACATGCTTGGCCATGGAATTAGCTCACAGTGACAAATATTAGATCCTTCCAGATGACTTTGCTGAGACTCCTGTGCATTGAGACCGAAAACCCACGGGGTCTTCTTACACCATTTTCTTGTGGGCAAAATGTCATCTCAACAGCCCCTCGCCCCAGAGGCGGCCATCCACAGGTCTCGTCATCGGTCAGGATGTTCTAGATGAAACACAGAACAAAGGAGAAATTATGTAGCATCTTCCAGTACACTTCAGAGGGTATTACATCAACACTAGATGTTGAAACGTGTACGCTTCCCTTGTGCTGTTGGTCGTCTGTTGCCATGAAGTCAGCCTCCGCCAGCATCCAGTGACCCGTAGCCACCGATCAGTCCTTCCTCAGAAAGGCGAGAGTGGTCACCCCTCAGAAGGTCCTCCAGTGAGAACCTCCCAATGCGACCCTTGGGAGCTGAGCTAATTAGGTATTAGAGCATTGATGTTCAAACACAGGTGAGCCAATTCACAAAAGATGAATAGGATGATTATGACAAGTGATTAAGTGGAACCCACACCCTCGGAGTATGGTTTCAGATCAACCTGATGCAACTGTGTGCAAAAGCAATTCTAAACAACTCACAACCTGGTTAATGAGCCAAACCTCATCAACTGAAGCTAGATTACAATTAAGGTAAATGTCTCCAAATCAATCTTTACTAAATCCATGCCAAGAAAAAGACAACCAACCATTCCAACTTGTGAGAGTAAAAAATCCCAAGAATCAACTACTCCCAGCAAGAAGTAAAGAAGGTTTTCCGATCAAATTAAAACTTTTTAAAGTTCCCAGACACAATATGTACTACAAGTCTGAACCCAAACCGAAATGGAATATGAAGTGAGATGTCAAGTCCAGGTAGTAAAAAAAACCCTCATTAATTTATGACAGAGTTATGATTCAAAAGAAACTCAATTACTTGCAAGTTACAATTCTCTTCATAATCCCTTAAAAATCTGTTCCAATTACTATCAAATCCAATTCCCCCCCTTTTTAAAGGCATCGTCTTGCACATGCCTTAAAAAATCAAGAAACAAGGAAACAATAACTTCAACCGCTTCTCCAGTGTCAAGAAAAGAAACATAGTAGGTTTAAAGGTCATGCATAAGACATAACCTCAGAACCTGTGTATCCTGCTGCTGTCGCTGCTGAGGCAGCTTCAACCCCCAGATGATCATATCCCAATCATTTAGGTTTGCAATTAGGTTCTTATATTTGAATTACCTTGTTGTTGAAAGTGTGCTATACAAATAAAATTGCCTTGCCTTGCCTTGCAAAAACAAAACAAACCAATAAGTTCCCCACATAGTTACCTAATGTATTACAGAATTTTAGTCCTACTTGCATTAGCTACAAAAAACTTTATTTCCCTATGGGATCAATAAAGTATTTTGAATTGAATTAGACAACTTCTTCAGACCCTGCTTTTCCAGAATCTAATTGATGTTACAGTAAGGATTATCTTTGCAACCACCTTAGTTAAAATTGTTTTACTCAGGAAACCGTTTATTTACCTAATTAATATCTCTGCTGCTGTTATTTGCTCATCTGTTTCTTACAGTTTATTCTCTGTTAACTCCTTGAAAAAAATAATACATTTATTCTAAATGTACAATTTTAAAACCTGTACAACTGTAAAACATCTCTATTTCAATTTATCCAACTCAGTTGCACATTCAGATTTGAATATGCCAGTTCTATTTTAATAACAACGATGTCAAGTAACCTTTCTACCTGTACCTGATACTCTTGCTTCATTTAATCTTTTATTAAAAGGAACACACAAAAACCCGCTCAAACATCAAAAAGTGTTACAACTGAATAGAATTTACTGCGGTTTGATAGTAGGTCTCACATTTTTTATTCTGACACCCTGTTTTTTTGCGATCTATAGTATATAATGCACACAGGTGTTAACTGAATATTTTCCACATTTGTCCCGTCTTTAGAACAGTGACCGAAATTCTGAATGTATTTTTATCATCATTTGTCTTAATGAAGTAAACTAAATTTTAAAAATAGAAACCAAGTTAAACCCCACTGTGTGTGTAGGTCACACCTGTTGGCTTAAAGATTGCACTAAATGCATAATTTACACATATACCATACCACTTTATGTATATAGCACGTTTATACACAGCCGAGGCCAACCAAGGTGCTGTACAGAAGAACATCATGCAGCTAAAACAGGTAGCCTAGTGTATCCCAAATGTGTCATTATTACTTAACATTTTTATTAAACATTACTATCATTAAGTAAAAGTTCTTTTTGGTCGAGGTATGACTAAAGCTTTATTCTTTATCATTTAATGTTCTAATCCTAAGTTTGTTTTATGATTTCTACCTCCTTTGTGTGAATCTAAATGTATACAGTCTATGATCTAAATGCTTCTATTATCTGTCACTTTGCTGCCGGTGCAGCAGAAGTTCCCCTTCTTGGGAAAATAAAAGCATGATTCATGAAGTTAAGCATTACCGTATTTTAATTTGGAAAGCTCATGTTTGAAACAGGAAGTGGTTTTGCGCAAAAAACAAACAGTTTGACTAACCCGGACTCGTTAACATCCAGGAAGTAACTGAAAACTCAAGACTAAACTTTTCATCCAAACAAGTGTTCAAGTTCCTATTTTAGACTTCCAGCCGCAGAGTGCTATTAACGCGTCATCAGTGTCGGGATCTGTGATTGTTTACAACCAGAGAATCGCAGCACATCGTTCGTAAGAAAGAAGCTTGTGGCTCAACTAGCTGATTAGCAACTAGAGAATAATATTAAACCTGCAACGGACTTTATTTCAGATAATTTTGACCACATTGTAGTTAATAACTCGCTGGCTAAGATTAACCTTAGAGTTTTTACCCGCGTTGTTTTCTATTCGTTTTCTGTAAATTACTCAAAAGACTGAAATACTTTCATACTGCTAATCGCATCTGTATTAACTGGAGTCGGTTTTCAATATATATCAGATTCTGACCGTGCGTTTTCAGTGTTATTTCTATTTACTGCTGAGTAGGCTACGTTTATCAAAAGTATTAGTTAAACATAGAAACCATCATTTATCTAGTTTATTGCTGAATTGCATCGTTTCACATAGGATTTTAAAAGAACGTTTTCAAGCTAAGGTTCCCTGGCCAAACACGGCCGCCCCTTATTTTATGAACACAGAGTGTTATAGTTTTAGGTCGAATCAGTTACAATAGTTCAAATTTTATATTACCATTTACCTTTGTGCATTATTTCCCCCCGAGGCTTTTATTGATTAGCGCAAATCTAACAGCTGTAACTCACTGAGTACAGCTCACCCATTTAATAGGCTATAAAATTAATATGGATTCAGGTTAGAAAATACTCAAATATTAGATTGATGAGGTAAATGTAATTTCCATCTCACATTAATTTGAAGCATTGCTTTGGAAAAACCAGCTTAATACATCAAATAGACTAAAGAATGTTTATTCATATTTGCACTTTGCAGAAAAAATATCATTATTAATGATTGTTGGAGATGTCTTCCAGCAAATATGTTTTCAAAACTGATGTAGGAATTTATTCTCCAGTAAATCACTGAGTCACGTTTAGATAATTAATCATTATTATATTATCACCATTAAAACTATAGCAAGTTTTCAAGATAATATAGTTTAGTTTAAACATTAAATCTGACTCGTATGCACCAATATAGATCATAATAATCATCCATCATTCATTATGCTTTAAATTGGAATATTCTCTGTTTTATTTGATATATTTTTATCCAAGATCACTTGATGTTAAGATTGCAGTTTTCTAGATCTGTTGCGTTTAGTTTTTCAGATAGAGCGATGACATATTTATAATCCTGAGATCCCGAGCAAACCACTGATACTAAATGCATGTCAAATGCATTAAAAAGCCTAATTTGGAAATAATATTTAACAAGGATGAGAAGAGATAATGGAGTGTTTCCACGTCCTTCAGTCAGCATGCAGACACATCTCACAATTGGTGACCCAAGACACAGAGAGTATCCTTGAGCTTCTCACATGTTGGTTCAGCATAACAATACATATCTCAGTTAACACAGAGACTTAACCTTTAACATGATCAGTATATTTTTCCCACATTAAGCAATTCAAATCTTCCTTTATAAAAAATGCTACGCAGAAAAATTCTCACAACAGGCCTCAAATAATTTAGGCTGATAAAAGCCAAGAGAGCTACAACAAAACTAACTGTGAAATCTATAGTTCAGGATTTGATTTTTACCCCTAAACACCAAGTGATTATATTTTATTTGCTTTCTTAATTTGAAAAGTGATACGTCACTGTTGACGAACAATTACGTTTTGTTGGATTTGCTTTTACTACAAGAAAGTAAAACAATTGGCTGAACAGTGTCCAACATTAGTAATTCAGTATGCTCATTTATTTGGAAACAAGCAATTAAATTCCAACATTTCATGTTCTTATTACGTTTCATTATTACTATTTTAAAGAAAACGGGTCCCCAGAGTGTTTTTGCAGCTACAGGGGATCACACTTCTTAGCCTCCCTTGTAAGGTCTAAGAGAAAATGTTAGAATTTGAATTCCCTTCACCATAGCCCCAAATAAGCCAAAATATATAAGTACCCCCCAAACTCAGGTACGCACAGGTAACCTCGCAAGCCACTTGTCCATACCTTTTTGGGTCGAACCTCGAACATTACTCCTCCCCTGTGGACAAAGTGGTCAGTCCATTCTAGAAAAAAGGCAAAACGATGTCATCTCAAGGCACTTTACAAGAAGAGACATTTCAATTCAATCTCACATACATTCCAATCAGTTCAAAAGTTTTCTATTTAAGGAATCCCAGCCGATTGCATTGATTTATTGACTTGCAGTTGAGCCCTGTTGATGCAGACTTCAACCACAGCAATCCCTTATACTGAGCATGCATAAGCATATTTGCACTACCATAATCTGTCTTTTTTCTTTTTTATCTTGCATGTACATACATTTCCTTTTTATCATTTATTGTAATCCTCTATAGTTTATATATTTAAACTTCCTCTCTGTGCTGTGATTGTTTGTCATCATGTCATAATCTGTGCGTTGTTGATCAGTTTGGCTTTTTTTGATTTTGACTTTCTGGTATCCTATAATTAGGTTCTCTTTCAGTTGATAGATTGTTGTTCAGTTATTTAACTAATTTATTTAGATTTGTAGTTACTCCTCTTAGTTTTCTCTGATCCAGCCATGTTCTGTACACAGCTGTCGTTTCTGTTGCCTGCTGTTTTTGTTTCACTAATCACTTCCCCAGCGTTAGGTTGCTTCATTCCTCATCAGATCCTCCTTCTTGCCTGCCCTCTAGCAGTCTTGTCTGTTACTCAGCATGGCTTTCGTGGTTTCCTAAACACAATCCACAGTTGAGTTTTCCTGCCATATTTTGTGTCTCTGCCATGGCTGCAAGTTTTGTTTTGTCTTTGTTTTCAATAAACTATCCCAAACAGGATCCTACTGTCTTCCACAACAACGAAACACGACAAGGCCTTAAAGATACAGCCAAGGTAGAAATGGAATGTTTTAAATCAAAACATATTCATGTGTTGAATGACCCAGCCAAAGCCCAGACCTAAATCTAATTGATAATCTGTGACAAGGTAAATTCAAGGTAGGATTTTTATAATGCATTTAATGGTGAATTTCTGCTTATTTAGCATAAGTCACACAGTACTACAATGCTTTCCACGTCCTCCCACTTATTTTTTTAAATATATACTTATATATATTTTTGGTTCAACAACAAATAAAAAACATGCACACAACCTCCCAAGAACACAGAAGGTAAACATAACCAAACAGGTGGTAGTACAGTACATATATTAGAAAAGAAAAAACAGAGTGTATTTTACTTAAGTTTATTCATTAGATTTACAACTGGTTGCCAAATTTGATAAAATATTCCTTCCCTGTTAGACCTGATTTTCTCTAAGTGCAAAACATTTCCAAATTCTCTCAGCCACATTTCAAATGCAGACTTCCAACAAAGAAGTATCACCTTTCTGGGCACAAGTGAGATCAATGACACAACCTGCATCTCTTTCTTGTCCCTCGGCCAGCCTGGATCAGCCACACCAAATACCGCTGTGAGGGCGGTACATGGGACCTCCCTACCAATTACTTTGGTTAGAACGTCCTCCCATTTTGTCATGCTGCAACCACAAACGTTAATGTGTTTTTATTGGTATTTATGTGATAGACCACATAAATGATGAGAAGCGGATGCATAATGACGCATGATTTTAGAAAATTTCAAAAGTAAAAAATTAAAAAGTGTGGCTTAGTGGTTTATTTAGTGATCTTACCCTGTGTATTCCCCTTTTTTCTGCTCTTTTTCCCCCCTCAATCAATTCTTCAGTCTTGCCGCATATTCTCAGTTAGATTTAGGTCTGGACTTTGACTGGGCCGTTCTAATATATGAATATGCTTTGATTGAAACCATTCCATTGCAGAACTGGCTGTATTGTTTAAAGTTTTTGCACTGCTGGAAGGTGAACCCCCATGCAGTCTTAAATATTTTGCAGCCTATGACAACTTTTTTTTCTTCCAGGATTGCCCTCAATCATCCATCTTCCCGTAAACTCTTACCAGCTTCCCTGTTCCAGGGGAAGAAAAGCATCACCATGCTGCCATCACCATGTTTAAATATGTGGATGGTGTGATTGTAGATCAATAATTCAGTGATGAATTATTGCTGTTAGTGTGACAGAACACCTCTTTCAACATGTTTGCGGTGACAGTAAGATCATGCTGGTCAGGCTGACAGGTCTTAGTCGTGACCAGAAGAGGGCGCCAGTGTTTTAACTTGAGAACAGTAGCATCCTGGAGTGATTTGTATGCCAGTTGCTAGCGGAACATTGCGTGCCGCAACACGAAGCGGAGATGCGATGGATAGAAGAAGACTGCAGATGATCTGCTTGTTGGTGGGAATAATAACCCAATCAGCGCGAAGAGCTAAAACGACCCTCAGAAGACTGATCCCTTTTGATTGGTGGATGTTTTCTTGCCATGAATCCTGTCCAACATGGCTGTGCATTTATATCAGATCGCAGCTTTATAACACATGATCCAGACACGATCCATTGTGTTTCAGTTATACTGGTGAAAGGCTAGATTAGAAGGTGTTATAGTTACGCCCTCATAGACAAAAAGCTTCACAGAAGCTCACGTGTAATATGACACACACACACACAAAAAGACATGGAGGTATAGCCCCCACTCGCAGAAAAAAAAACCGCAAAAAATTGTGCGCTCCAAATGGAAAGCGCAGCCTCCCTCCTTTGTGCGTAAATGATGCGGGGCAGGACGGGAACACTTTGCCACCTTCATCTGAGAAAAAAACCGGCCGGTGAATGTTCAGTAGGGGAGGGGAGAAGGATAAAAGCTGAAATAAAAAAATAAATAAAAAACCCGACCAACATCAAGTGAGGGTCGCTTTCCAAAGCAGCGGTCTGCTGAGGAGGAGCGCAGCGTCGCCACCTGGTTATATTCTGCAGGCCGAGGAGGAGGAGAAGAGGGAAAGATGGACATCACGGATCAAGGAGCCCAAATGGAGCCGCTCTTACCAACGGTAAGCAGTTAGAGACCCCCCCTCCCCAGATCTTCATGTTCGGTTTAACATTTGAGCGGTGCCATCCCTCTGCGGAGTTTTTTTTTTTTTCTCTTTAGAGCAATTAAAAAAATAATAATCAAGCGAATGTAGATGGGATTCGTTCATTACGAGCGTTTCACCTCGCAGTCGTGACAGACACAAATGTTGCTCACGAGGGAAACATGCTTAATGTGCCACATATCGGCTACGAGTCCACGCAGCAAACGCAGATGCCCTCAATTACAGAAGCAGTGCACAGGTGGATGCACAGCAGCAACAGTTCTACTTTGTAAATTGGCTTCCCTGCATCTAACATACATGCAATCGATATTGCTGCTGCTGAATCATATGATTAACATGTAACCTGCTGTCAATCTGCTGCGGGTTCAAGATGTTCCAGCAGCTGGAAGTGTTTGATCCCAGCAGGGTGGTACTGTATGTGCCTCATAGAGTTGGATGCACTGGAACACGGTTTCTTTTTAATCTTGGAGAAGCACTGGAACATGGTGATTTGTTCTTGATCCTCTGCATGGCACAGAAATTCATGAAGTACCGTGGTTCGTCCATGTGAGTCAGATGTGCCAACTGTAGAGATGAAATGATGCATAAGCATCTTGACATTCTTAGGTAGGCTATCTGTCTGATCTGTTGGTGGAGCTTAGTGTAATGGGTTCCAAAAAAATGGACCCTAATCCTACTAGCAGTGTCAAGTGTGTGCCCTGAAAAAGAATTCATATTTCCATTTTGTCACATTGCGTCCTGAAACTTCTATGCATTTTTATTGGGATTTTTATGTGATCAGAGCAACACAAAGTAGTGCATCTTTCTAAGGTGGAATGAAAGTGATGCGCAGGTTTCGAAATCTTTAATAAAAAATCATTTGAAAAGTGTCATTTGTATGATTTCACCTCCTTTTACTAAGATACCTCTAAAAAAAAAAAATCCAGTGCAACCACTTAAAGACACTGAACAAAAATATAAACGTAACACTTTTGTTTTTGCTCCCATTTTTCATGAGCTGAACTCAAAGATCTGAAACAGTTTCTATGTACACAAAAGACCCATTACTCTCAAATATTGTTCAAAAATCTGTCTAGATCTATGTTGGTAAGCACTTCTCCTTTGCCAAGATAATCCATCCCACTTTACAGGTGTGGCGTATCAAGGTGCTGATTAGACAGCATGAATATTGCACAGGTGTGCACAATAAAAGGCAACTGGAGTTTAATCACACAGCACAATGCCACAGATGTTGCAACTGTTTGAGCGTGCAATTGGCATACTGACTGCAGGAATGTCTACCAGAGCTGTTCCATGTGAAATAAATGTTCATTTCTCTACCATAAGCTATCTCCAAAGGTGTTTCAGAGAGTTTGGCAGTACATCCAAACGGCCTCACAACCTCAGACCACGTGTAACCGCACAAGCCCAGGACCTCCACATCCAGCAGGATCACCTTCATGATCATCTGAGACCAGCCACCCGGACAGCTGCTGCAACAATTGGTTTGCGTAACCAAAGAATTTCTGCACAAACTGTTTGAAAGCATCTCAGGGAAGCTCATCTGCCTACTCGTCATCCTCATTGGGGTCTGGACCTGACTACAGTTCGTCGTCGTAACCAACTTGAGTGGATAAATGCTCACATTCGATGGTGTCTTGCACATTGGAGAGGTGTTCTGTTCATGGAATCCCAGTTTTCACTGTGTGGCATTGTGTGGGTGAGCAGTTTGCTGACATCAGCGTTGTGGATGGAGTGGCCCATGGTGGCGGTGGAGTTATGGTATGGGCAGGCGTATGTTATGGACAACAACCACAGGTGCATTTTATTGATGGCATTTTGAATGCACAGAGATACCGTGACGAGATCCTGAGGCCCATTGTTGTTCCATTCATCCACGACCATCACCTCATGTTGCAGCATGATAATACACGTCCCCATGTTGCAAGGATCTGCACACAATTCCTGGAAGGTAAAAACATCCAAGTTTTTGCATGGCCAGCATACTCACCGGACCTGTCACCCATTCAGCGTATTCTGGATGCTCTGGTCTGTCATATACGACAGCGCGTTCCAGTTCCTCCCAATATTCAGCAGCTTTGCACAGCCATTGAAGAGGAGTGGACAAACATTCCACATACCACAATCCACAACCTGATCAATCTATGCGATGGCGATGTGTTGCGCTTCGTGAGGCAAATGGTGGGCATTCCAGATACTCACTGGTTTTCTCACCCACCCCCCAAACTCCCCCAGTAAAGCGAAAACTGCACTGCTCACAGTGGCCTTTTATTGTGGCCAGTCTAAGGCACACCTGTGCAATATTTATGCTGTCTAATCAGCACTTTGATACGCCACACCTGTAAGGTGGGATGGATTCTCTTGGCAGAGAAGTGCTCACTAACACAAATTTAGACAGATTTGTAAACAATATTTGAGTGTAATGGGCCTTTTGTGTTTGTAGAAAATGTTTCAGATCTTTGAGTTCAGCTCATGAAAAACTGGAGCAAAAACAAAAGTGTTGCGTTTATATTTTTGTTCAGTGTACTTTGTCAACATTAGCTACCGTTACATGTTCACGTCTTTTGTGGTATCTTATCAGCTTTCCACATTTGTCACGTTTGTAGACATCAGTCATTTTCAGTTCTTAAATTTCTAAATTTAACCTAGGTCAGAACTTTGACAGACCATTCTAGCACATCAATATGATTTGATCTAAACCATTCCAATGTACCCCTGGTTGTTTTCCTAATGGAAGGTGAAAGTCCCAATGGTTCCTTTTGGAATTGCTCCATTTGAATCATCATCCAACTTCCCTGTCCATTAGGTATTAAAGGTGTTGCCACAGTATGATGCTGACACCACCATGTTTTCCTGTGGGAGTGGTGTGTTCATGGTAATTCACAGTGCTCCTGCAAAACACATCGCTTTGGGTGTAGGCCAAAAGGTTGGTTCCATCTTACTAGACCAGCATTACTGAGTCTCCCACAAGGTTTTTTCAACAACGGCTTTCTTCTTGCCACTTGGCAGATTTGAGAAGTGCAAGCCTAGTAGTTGTCCTATAGATTCTACCACCCAAGCTGGGGGGTTTTTAGCTCTTCCCAAATTATGCTAGGCTTTTTGGCTGCTTCTGATTAACTTACTTATTGCTCGCCCTTTCATTTTCGATTTACAGCCATGTCTTGGTAGGTTTCCAGTGTCCAAAGCTCTTTTTTCAGATGATGGATTGAGATGTTTAAAGCTTGAGATATTGCTTTATAACCTTCCTAATGCTTTAAAAATCTCTTACCAGAAACCTCTAATAACACAGGATCGAATTATACACAAGTGTACTTTATTTACTAATAAAATTTCTCCCGAAGGCAATAGGTTGCACTGGATTTTAACAGGGTAAAACCATTTTAATGCAAATGGAAGGCACACTTTTCAGATTTCTGTTGGTTCAGTTTTCTTCCTATTCACATTTGAACACTTCCCAATTAAATACAATAAAGTCTGTGGTAACAATCTGTTAAAATGTACTCTCTTTTTTCATTAGTATTCCGGTCTAACATTAGTATTAGTAATCACGACTATGCCATTTAAAATAATTTTAAAAAGATGGCCACTCCGTTGCATGCACTGTCAGTGCCAGTGCAGGAAGATAGCATCCATCATTTTGTGCGGACCAGAAATAAAAAGCACCGATTGCTCTGGAGGCCAATCAATAGTCTGACTGTTCTATGTGTTGTGGTGTTATGTGAGGACATGGTTTTCTAGCATAAGGTGAAGCCTGACTGGCAAATGTGCTGTAGGACGACTGTTCAGCGTACCCCCTGCAGTATCAGTGCAGTATGGCTGCTTCCTTGTCATTGTAAGTCATTGCTGTCTCCCCTGTCCCTCCCACCTGCTCGTACGCAGCAAGCTGCAAGTGTTGCCATAGTTTCGCTGTGATGTGTATGACTATGTGAGGTGTTAGTTTGGTGAGGTTCTCAGGGATCTATATACAATCCGATTTACCTTGTTTCTAGGTTCCCATGGTCAAAAATGAAAGGTTTGAGTCATTTACATCTGGAGTTATTGCTTTTGAGTTGGGCTTCCCGCATTATTTAGACTGCCTTGCCATTTTACACTGTCACATTAAAATGCTTATAAAATACATTGAGGTTTGTTTTTTTTATTATGAAAAAAAGATAACATTAGGAAGGCTAACTTGTCTCTATGTTCTTTGACTTTCAGGAACAAAGTTCTCAAGAAAGTAAGGGTGTGGTGAGTAGACTCCATTATTATTTGCTTAATTATAAGTTCCATAAACTGACTTGATTTCATTTTCCTTTGTTATTATTGGGTATTTATACAATAGTATTAATCATTTAATAGTAATTCATATAATGGTAATGGCAGGTTCTCTATGACTCCATCAGTCTCTTACATCAATGTGAATGAATTTGAGGTTTTATGGCATTCCGGTTTTCCCACCACTGCATTTCAATCCGGTTGAGGTCTGTTCTTTGAACAGGCCATTCTTTACCTTTTCAGTTGTTATGTTATAGATTTGTTGCTGTATTTTGGCACAGCTGTCCAGATCATGATCCAGTTTAAGCCAAGCTGTATTATACTGTAGATGTGTCTGTAACATGCTCAGGTCCCTTGGCACAGGCCCAAACCATCACCATGCCACCACTGTGCTGGGGAGGCGGAAGGAATCAAAAAAGACACATAGCTGCTTACAGCACAGTACTGTGATGAGCATTATGATGTGCTTGTACTCATACAGTGTGCTTAGTTCCAACAGAGTAACACTGAGTTACGGACAAACCTGGTTTTAACAATTCTTTATTCTCACCTCAGTACATTCTCATTTTGGAAGTTAAAGATCTACTTTCTCAGGTTTGGGGACATCAAGTTGCAAGTTTCTTTCATTGGGATGACTCCAGATATAAAAAATATAGTTGTCTTTAATAATACTATGGTTTACAGTGTTATTAGACTATTTCCTTTATTTAAAGTTCCTTATTATGATAACACATTCACATAAAATATTTCAATGCCATTTTACTGGTGTTATATCCATCTTGTGCTTCTGCTACCAATGTAAACATGTTGGAAAGTTAAAAAAGCAATATCTCACAGCTGTATTGGGCTTACTATGATTAGCCAGCTTGCTTAGCAGATGTCCTGTATTATTGGATCCCAGTGGTCACGCATGCCACAATGCATCTGGAATCCACAGCAGGCTGTCTTCAATCAATAAAAAGAATTAAGTGGAGTTAGAGCTTTCAACGCATTAAATGCTTTGAGGAGCTCCCAGGGTAAGAATTGAAGCAAGCCTCATAACCAGTCCTGGAGAACAGTTTTCATGCGTGTTTGTATTGTATGTCATCCACTCTGATAAAATATTGCTTATCCAACTGATGGCTCAAAGCCAGACCGAGCACAAAGTGACAGTCATTGGATAAACATTGAGTCCTTCTGCAGAGCTGAAAGTATGGCCGCATGAAGTTAAAACCAAAACAATAATACCCTACAGTTTTACCCATCCCCTCTGAAAGATGAGATGCATTAGAAGAAAAGAGAAAGGATTTGCTTTATTTTTCAGGAAATAGGAGATGTTAGAAACATGATGTGCTCTGGATGTGTTATTCTTGATTATCTGTTCTTTTTTTTCCTTTTAAAAAAATGGTTGTATTCTTTAAACAATATTTTACAAAATGACCTTATCTGAATACATTTGTGCTTAACTGAAGTGGCCTGTAGTGAAATAAAATACGTCTGTTTAGACTGAACCAAAATTGTCTGAGTAGCTAAATTTATAGAAATTGATTTTAACAAAACATAACTGAAATAGATAGAATTAAAATGAAATGAATTGACTGAAATTGAACAGTTACATTTAGGTTAATTAAACTGAATTAAACATGACTGAGTTCAGCTTAATAATTGAAATGAACTGAATTGATGGAACTGAACTGAACTATTTTATAAATACATAGTAATTGTAGTCCATCTAAAGTTCAGAATATACAAAAATAGTAAATGCTTCAATATTTGTGGGAATTTCAGTTTTTATTCCAATGTCTACCTCTTTTCCTTCCTAAAGCCTTTTTTTTTTTAAACTCTCAATCAGATTATTTCAGATTTTCTGTGGAAACGTGAAATACCCAGAATTCGCAAGACAGTATTGGAAAAATGCAAGTTTGATGGGGGCCTTTCCTTACCCAACTTTCAATTTTATTGCTGGGCAACTAACATCTGTAAAATCATATCGTGGTTAACGATGACAATGGTTTCTTGGTGTCAAATTGAAATCCAATCATGCCATCAGTCCTCTCTTATTGCACTCTTAACCGGCCCGTCTTCTATTAACCCTTCTCGCTTCACCAGTAATTCTGTGGTTAGCTCTACACTTAGAATATGGTTTCAGCTCCAGAAACAGTTTAAATTTACTTTGGTTTTCTCCCTCAAAACCACTACTAAATAATTATCTGTTCAAACCTCCGTTCACTGACCCCACTTTCACTCAATGGCACACTAAAGGAATTAGATGTTTCAGGGATCTCTATAAGAGTGGTGTTTTTGCTTCCTTTACTGATCTCGCGAGGGAACATACTCTCCCGGGTTCTCATCTATTTCGATACTTCCAGGTGAGGAACTGCGCTAAATTCTTGTTCCCTAATTTCCCCACTCTCCCTCCGAAGCTGGGTTGGGAGGAGTTAATTGAATTTAACCCCACACACAGGTTATCCATCTCGAAGACTTATAATACCATCCTCTGTTATGATCTCCTGTACACCATAAGGACAAAGTAGACCTGGAAGCATGAGTTGGGTCTGACATTAGACAATGATTGGTGGGATCGTGCCCTGAGTACTATTCACAAGACTTCTATTTGTGCCCGCCTGACTCTCATTCAGTTTAAAGTTCTATTTAGGTGTCATTATTCTAAAGCTAAATTATCAAGGATATTCCCAGGCTCAACAGATATTTGCGATAGGTGCAATGGCCCCCCATGCTTTTATCGCCCCAACAGAATGGTGACCACGCCTGATTTTTAAAGTGTTTTATTTATTTAAATAGCCGAGTTAGTCTACTAGTTTTTAAGGGTATAAATTAGTTGGAAAAAGGGGTTGCGCACTGGTATAAAACCGGCTCAGAAATATATGCTGTCAGTAGTTGCTACATGTAGAACTTCAGCTCACAGTTGGAGAAAATAAAAGTTGTAGTTTTATCACATTTACAAAGCTTTCAAAAGTACAAAATAAAAAAAATAAAATAAATAAAGAGCGAGATACTCATCCCTGTATTTCCTCCGTGGTTGACCGTGTGACTTCTCTGACTCTGAAACGTTCCCTGATCTTTTTAGATATTTGTCCATTTTGTAGATGGAATCTCTGATAATGCGGCTACTGCAGCTTGTTTTGTTCTGCTGCGATATATTCCGACATCAAACTCCCAGCCCGATGTTCCAGGTCCCGGTTCTGTTTACAATGATGATCACAGTTGCTATTTTATTTGAGTGTGTTTAATTTTGTGAGAGGGGGGAGCTGGTTGATTTAATTTACAGTGCAGTGAAACATTCACAACGACAGGATCTTAGGGGGGCAAACTATTTAAATCCCATTGATGTCACGCCCCACCTGCAATACCTCTGCGCCCCACTAGTGGGGCTCGCCCCATAGTTTGAGAAACACTGCCCCAGACTAACGTGAGTCAGAGGCTGAAAGCCTTTCCTGGATCAAGCAGGGGGGGGAGCAAGCCGCTAGCCACCGGCTTTAGCTATGTTTGCTCATCTGAGACCTGTCAATCAAAAGAGAACGCCCCTTATTATTCATCATTCCAAGCTTAAATTACATCTAAACAGAGGAGGTTTAAAAAATAAATTCACCCTCAGAGTTGTCATGAGGGTAAACCTGACCGATTAAACCCAAAATGTTTTTTTTGAAGCAGACTGTAAACATGTTTATTTCTACTGTGAAGTTGGCATTGGAGTCGATGGGAACTTGCTCCTTTCTGCAGCTAACCCCTAGTGGATGAGGGAGGAACTGCAGTTATTGTCGCTTCTGCATTGGCTTCAGATTTTGCAGGCAGAGTTTGCCCCTTCCTCGAGACTCACAAATCAAATCAGTCAGTGGGTCAGTGTTTATGTCTATTCTGAGATGTTTGCCACCCACCCAACCACATCAAAAGAAGGATCATTGACATTTTATACTTATGATAATTTATTATTATGCCCTAAATACATAAGACTACTACTGTTCATCCTAAATGCAACATAGTGGTGGCAGCATCACCACAATGTGGGCATGCAGTTCTTCACCAGAGGGAGGTAAGCTAAAGCTTCACTCTTTGTTGATCTGATGAGCATCACCTGTCAGTTTTATTGATTAAACCCAGTGATTTATTTTAAATTATTCAATATTGTCCTCTATATACCAATTAAATTTAGAGTAGTGGATTGAGTTGTCGTTTTTGTATCCTTGAAACAATGAATTTTCAGCTCCATTTTTGCAACTACAATAAGACTATGCTTTGTAAAGGTGAGCATATTGTAGTTGGACAGTCATAGCATAGCAGAAAACAGCTGCTTTGTCTCCCAGATCTGTTTCTAGCACATCCTGCTTCGATCTCTGTTCTGCTGACAATGCAATCCATCCAAAGAGCAGCTTCTTTACCTCAGGTAGGCTCTGCCGACACACATACATACACAAGCATCTAAATGTGCACATGCAGTGATCAGTTGACTGCAGCAGCTAGAGCATACACCGCTCACTGCCTCTTGTGTTTAAGATGTGCTGTGACTCGTGGTGCGAAGGTGTACCAGGACTTGTGCGAATCCCCCTGGCAGGATGGCGTTTTTGGCTCCCTGTGACCTAAGACTTCTCTTGGGTAATGCAACACAGCCCTGTAGCTCAAGGAGTCAGCGGAGCAGAACGCTGCACAGTGCAGCATCGGTGATGTCAGAGCGCTAATCTCTCTGGGGGGATTGGCGGATGGACGCTTGTCAGAAACATTTGATGCTGCCCTGGATGAAAGCCTTCAGAGGCAGAGGGAGAGACAGAGGCAGGAGCAGGAGCCGGAGCTGTGCTACATTCTTTCTGAACGCTGATGTTGTGGGGCTTTTGGGACCGGGGCTGCTTCCGTGTTCCGGCATGGGCAGAGCGGCTGATGAGAGCGGCTGAGGGAAGGAGAGGGTCTGACAAAGACGTGCAGACAGACGAGCTGACCCTTCTCTGAGATTTCCTCTCACCTTCCATCCAACACTCAGAAACATCCTGACCTCAGAGTCAGACTCAGGCCTTGAGCCTTTGCACCTTTTTTTTTTTACTGCTGCTGCAAGTACAAGGGGAGTTAGCGGACATCCTGTTGTAAACATTTAGGAACACCATGATCTCAGTGGATCTCAAAAAGGGATTTGTCTGTCAGGTAGGCTTCTCTGTTTGTTTTTTTTGCCTATTTCTTTCCCTTTGCAATAACCGTTGAAGTTGGTTGTACTTTTTGACTAGCAAGTGCTTGTCAAGTTTCAAAGTACCCTGAATATCTCTTTCTGTGACGCAAAGATGTTTTTGTAGCTTTGTGGACATTAGCTTGAGTCAGGTTGCCAGTATCTAGACTGCAGGATGCTAATGAAAGTAAAAGCTAGGCTCTTTTCCTAAAGGGAGGGATAGTTCCGTTAATTTGTGAGTGAAAACTCTAGAGGAGGTTGCCTGACAGATGGGGCTGTCATTCTGGAGCAGAAGAGGAGCTTATACTGTATTCGCTGCACTGTGCTCTTTAACCCTAACTTCTGACGCTGAACAACCAGCCAGGAATGCTTAATGTATTGCTGTTTACGCATTGTCCATCTATATAGATTGACCTCGGTCTTGTTTGAAGGATATATGAGGGGGTCTGACTTTATTTAGTTGTCATCAAAGCACTTTATCTCCATCTAGAGCCTTTGGCTGCACTTCGTCCGTCGTCTGAGAGAGCAGTTGGTGTAGAGATCCTCTGTGTGTACTTTGCGTACGCTGCTCTGTAATGCCACCAGTGCGGATCCTGCTGCCAGTGCTACGGTCACCACAGCCATCTGTAGGGATGAAAACCATGACAACAGAAGCCATCAGCCAATCGCAGATCTTGTACTTTTGTTACCGATAATCTGTGTTCCCTCTTTGCGATCTACAACAATCACTGTAGCTCTTAACACTTTCAGAAAGTCCACTAAGGCAGATTGAGATTGAAGAGATTGACATTATGCAACTGTATTTAGAGCAGGATGTGCCACTTGCATGGCTACTTCTGCATGCATGGTGGAGGACAAATGCCTCCGTTTGTATGATTTTTACTGCACTTGTCCTATTTCTCAGCACCTGAAATTGTAAACATTCATCAACCGTGCTACTGCGAGAGCCTCAGGAGAGATTGTTGAAGGGCACAGAAAAGAGGTCACATATCTTCTTCCCAGTGAGCACGGTTACAATGAACACAGATTCCTGGAAGGAAGCCTGTAAGATTCAGTGGGCCTGGGATTCACTCTGGCCAAGAGAACGCAATATAATAATAGTTGAAATGTCTTCTTTGTTGTTCTTGACCTGTTTAAACCCTTTTCAGTATGTCCTGCTAGAGTTACATTTAGGAGCTTCTGTCCATTATATCCAATTATTTTCCTTTTATGGTGCATTGGACACATAATCACACCCCTCCAATTTCAATATATTATCCTGGGATAGCTCAGAGTAGTGCTTAAAGGAACAGGGGACAGGATTTGTAAATAAAATAAATGGTTTTAAAATTATTTTATTGACAAAGAAAGAAACGTTTATTTTGCATTTGATACCTCAAAATAAGTTCCAGTGCAATCACCTGCCTGCAGAAGTTGCCTTATTAGTAGTCTCCAGCTGTGTGTAATTCAGTTTCAGTGTAAATGCAGCTTTTCTGTGAAGTTCTCAGAGGTTTGTTAGAGAACATTAGAGAACAGCATCATGAAGACCAAGGAACCCACCAGACTGGGCAGGCAATAAGTTGTAGAGAAGTTTAAAGGAGAGATATGTTGTAAAACAACATCAGAAGCTTTAAACATCTTATTGTGAGAGCACTGCTCAAAGAGGAAGCATGAAGAAAGCATAAACAGCAGGATAAGCTGCAAACCTACCACGACGTTGCAGTTCACCTAAACTGACAGGTCAGAAAAAGACAGCATTAATCAAAGAAGCAGCCAAGAAGCCAACAGGACAACTGTTAAAGGAGAATGCACATTGGGAGCATTGTGGTTTGTCTTGTCAATTCAGACTCTCAATGGAGGAGGTCCAAAAAGGATCACTTCAACCTTTATTGAAGAATGTCAAGAAGAAAGCCATCGTTGAACAAAAATCCATAAGAAGTGCTGTTTGCAGTTTGCCTAAAGCCTTACAGGAGACAAGGCAAATCTAGAAGAAGGTACTTTGAGGTTAACATTAAACGTTTTCGCCTACATTCAAATCATGTATGTATGTGCCTATTCTTGAACACAACATCTGCACATTCACACATTGTGTTGGCAGCATCATGCCGTGTGGATGTTTTAACTCAGCAGGGACAGCGAGGCTGGTTGGATTTCATGGGAAGTTTCATGGAGTTAAATACAGGGCTATCCAGAAAGACAACCAGTTAGTTTGCAAAAGATTTGAAACCGGTTTGGAGGTTCACTTTCCAGAAGACAACCCCCCCTGAGCTTACATCCCGGGCTAAAATGGAATGGTTTAGTTCAAAGCAGTCATTGGTAAAATGTTCATAAAAAGGCATGTTCACTGAGGCTTTCCTTTTAGTCTGGCTGATGTTGAGGTGTTTTCCAAAGAAGAATGGTCATGCCTCAAAACACTTTAAACTGTAATTGCAGTGAAAGGTGGTTCTACAAAGTTTTACCTCAAGTTCTTACCACACATGAAATTGGCATTTGTGAAATAAACAAAACATTTAATGGCACAAATTATTTTCTTTCCACCTAAGAATTATGCACTACTTTGTGATGGGGTCATTTTTAATCTGTAAAGCACTTTGACTTGCAATGATTGAATGAAAAGCGCATTATAAATAATGTTTGATTTGATTTGATTAGATGACCTGTCATGTACAATAGAATACATTAATGTGGTTTTCATGTGATGGAACGTGAGGAAATTAAACGAGGAAGGAATTGTATCATTACAAAATGAGACCTTGGTTTTACTTTCATTTTTATTTTGTTGAATCATCAGTCTAAATTTAGCTTCTTTTTCATCTCAGAAAATGATATTTCTAGATTTAAAACAGCTCTAATCCTGACATTAGCTGAAGAGCAAATATATTCATACACTGTATGAAAAGACTCATTATCTTTTTTTTGTTATTATGGGACATTAAGGCAGAGTTTTTCTGCTTTAGATCAGTTAGGATTATCTAAATTTGTATTTGCCAAATGCCAGAAAAGTGACAGATTATTGTATTATTTGTTCCAAATTCTGAGCTTTACATAAAATAGTATTATTATGATTTCAAGCAGTTTGGGTCAATGATGTCATAACATCGTAAGCTTCTGATTTATTTTTTCACAACATCTGAGTTAAGTAGAGGCACAAACAAATGCTTTGTGTGGACATCATAAAAAACACAAAACATCCAAGATTTCAGGAAGAAAATTGTGTACCTCTATATGTCTGGTCCATCCTGAGGTCCATTCATTTTCCAAATGATTGAAGATGCCACGTCCATCTGTTCAAACAGTTATATGTAAGCATAAACAGTATGGGAATTTAGAGCCACCAGACCATTCAGGAAAATGACAAGTTCTGTGTTCCAGAGATTAACGTGTTTTGGTGTGAAATTGGGTGGGAAAACTATGAAACCGATGTCTACATGGTCACTGAGCAAGAAGGAAGCCATAACTCCAAAAACCAGAATAGTTCACCTGACATAGTTTGTTGTTAAAATAACAAGAACTTGTAATAATTTATCTAGTCCCCAACGGTAAAACTAAGGCAAACCTAATGTACAGTGTGGTTTCAGCACACTACAGCTAAGTACAATAAAACAGTTTAACTTTAGAATTGAGCAGCAATTCTTAGACCGGCATTTAAATTAAATACAGTATAAACAGCTATAAGTGATGACTGCCATTAGTGTTACAGCTCTGTTGTACAACCTGGTGCCATTATTACAGAAAAAGTTGTCTTTCCACCTCATTTTAAAATTCAAGAAACACGATCAAGACCTTGGCTGCTTCAAAACATCTGTTGTGCAATGTTCACAAGAATACAATAACACAAGGGGATCATTTTAAAAGTAAAGCATTACATGACAAGTAGACGGCAATCAGATTGACTTCTCTGAATAGGCATTCTTCCAAGAGGAGCAATTATGACTGGTGGCAATAACTGACAACATGTTTCAAAAATCATTAAACAATATAAAAGAAAACATGTTATAGTTAAATACTCGGAATGGAAAAATCAGAGCTCA
The DNA here is from genome assembly GCA_963556495.2 of Valencia hispanica. Taxonomy (NCBI): domain Eukaryota; kingdom Metazoa; phylum Chordata; class Actinopteri; order Cyprinodontiformes; family Valenciidae; genus Valencia; species Valencia hispanica. Next base: position 12,551,838 of record OY747723.1, read on the forward strand.
TCATAAACATGGCCTTTTCAATCTAATCTGTGCTCAGTAAGACATGAGAGAAGGGTTAATGACTTCATAGAATGGACTCAGCTTTGAGACTCATTGAATCAGTAAAGTTTGTTTAATACTTAAAATGAGCTCAATCACTCACATCTTACTTCCAAATGTCAAAGTTAGAGTTGGGTCAGGCAAGCCTGGAGGCAACTGGAACCAACCAATTAGAGAATTATAGTAGCGTAGCGTTATTCCAGAATGCATTGCAAGTTCACAGTAACATGATGTAAACAGATAATGCAAAAGAGAACCTCTAATAATATGATTATGTAAACCCAAAATGTTATGGTGATATACTATATTTTGCTGCTAAAGTGCCAATTTTACTGTTAAAATAACAAAGATTATTTACATTGTTTGCAAATGCACTTACAGACGAAAGCCTTCATTTTTTGGCACATATCCTGTGGTTTGTTTAAACTGCAAAATGGAGGAAGCTTGCAGGCCTTTGTACATCAACTGTGGGGGTATGGGGTGGTAGCGTCATGTCGTGTGATTGTTTTGCTGCAGGAGAGTTGTGTCACTTCACAGAATAGATTATATTTTGAGGAAAGAACATTATGTGGAAATAAGGCAAAATCTCAAGACATTAACCAGTAAGTTTCAAAGGTACAAAGAAGTCTTTGACTGCAGTCATGGTATAAAATGAGTGACAAAGAGTCATAAGGACTACAAAGCCAGTGTTTTGGAGCGACCATCACAAAGCTCTGATCTCAGTTCCATAGAAAATGTGTGGGGAGAACAGAGACGGTGTGTGTAACCAAGGCGTCCTATAATCTTGACCCAGTTACACCAGTTCTGTCAGGAGGAATGGGCCAAAAAAACTATTGTGAGAAGTTTGTGGAAGGAGACCCAAAATGTTTGACGCCATAGAGTCTAGAGGGCAATTCTACCAAATGGAGAGGAAATATACGGTGCAACGGTGGCTCAGGTGATGGGAGTTCGTCCCGTAATTGGTTGGTTGCAGGCTCCGTCCGTCTCAGTCATTGTGTCCTTGGGTAAGAAACTTCAGCCGCCTTGCCTGCTGGTGGTGATCATTGTGCCCGGTGGCGCAGATTGTACAGCAGCCTCGCTTAGTTTAGTCTACCCCAGGGCTGCATGCATGTGAATGGGTGTGTGAATGGGTGAATGACTGAATGCAGTGTGAAGCACTTTGGAGTCCTTTGGTGTAGATAAAGCGCTATACAAGTACACACCATTTACCATATGTGAACTTCTAAAAATCTAAGTACCCCCTATATTTAAAAGGGGTTTGTATTTTATTTTTATCTAGACTGTACGAAACAAACAGCAGCAATGATACAGAACGCACCTAAGAACAATTTAGTTGCTAATTGACCTAAAATAAGTGCCTTTAGACGAGAGTTGGGCAACACTAAACTCAAAGGTACCACATTGAGAGAACATGACATGTCATGTCCTTGGGCAAGACATTTCACCCTTATGCCTACTGGTGGTGGTCAGAGCGCCCAAAGGCGCCAGTGTTCGGCAACCTCGCTTTCCTGTCAGTGTGCCCCAGGGCAGCTGTGGCCACAATGCAGCTTGCCATCACCAGTGTGTGAATGTGTGCGTGAATGACTTAATGGAGTGTGAAGCACTTTGGGGTCCCGAAGGACTAAATAAAGCGCCATACAAGTACAGGTCATTTACCATTTAAATTAAAGGTTTCTTCTTTGGAACCCCTAAAGTTGACTTTTCAAGTTTTAAAAATTACACATACATACTCCTTAACAGGTTTCCTTCCAGGATTGCCCTGTATTTAGCTCCGACTGTCTCCCCATCAGCTCTTTCCCTGCAGAGGAAAAGCATCAACAAAGCATGGTTATCTTATGCAATCTTTTTTCATGCAATGGTGTGTTCAGTCTTAGTTTTCTACCACATTTTTGGCAAAAATGCAAGACTAATAGTTGCCCTTTTAACAGACAGAGCTGGCACTGCAGGAGCTTCAGGGATCCACCCTTCAGGCGGGAGAATTGATCTACAGAAAGAGTGGTGAGAAGAATGCCATTGTTCAAAAGACAAAGAAGAGTGGCACAAAAATACAGAACAATACAAGTAGAAAACCTGTTAGACTGCATCAGGTTTTGGATTAGGGTGTATGTTCACCTTCAAGGAGAACAAAAAAACCAACATACATCTAATCTGATGTTTACATATGGACCTTATGTAGTCTGTATGATCTTGAGCCATTTTTCATTTTTAGCTCAATACAAATACTATTACTTTTAATTCAATTGAAATACACTGTACATGTCCAGTTTTTGTGTTTTTCGCAGGCAATGGAGTGTCAGTCTTCATCAAGAAGTGATGATGCTCAGCTCCCATCACTGCACAAGTGCTTGAACACATTTGTGCATACATGTACATAAACACAGACACTCACACTTAATGATTTGTGACATTGGAGCATCCCTGTGTCCTCAGTGCGTGCCTCGACCAGAAGCCTGTGTTGCTCACTCATCCACACTGCTCCTCCCCATCACATCACAGCCTGCAGTAGGAGTATGCATTAGAGATTCTGTTCATGATGTGTTCTCCACATACAGACATGGGGTCTGCTTCCGATGAACCGGTTAATGGTGTTTGTATTCAGAAATAAATTAGAAAAACTAAAACATTTCAAAGTAAGCAGTTGTGCACTTGAATTTGGTTCATGTTACATTCTGTTCATTATTTTCCTCCTCCTCCGCCCCTCCCGTCCCAGCTCTCCTGGAGTCCTGGTCACGTGCTCAGTGCTCCCATTTGCTTTGAAATCTCCATCGGCAAGCGGAGAGCGAACAGAAAAGCAGCAGAATTAATTCTCTACACCGCGCAGCGCACTCCATTGCTGATGTAGTCGTCAGAGACAAGGTTTTATCCCGTCATAACTGCTCACAGATTAATCTCAGCCCAGATTGGTGAGCTGTCATGCTGCTGGTCTGGGGTCAGCAATGTTAGATGGAGAAAACTGGTGCCTATAAATAGAAGCTGGGACCTGCAGGGAGGAGATTCTGGCTCGTTTGTCATACCACGCAGGGCTAAGCTTTGTGTGGGATAGAGAAGAGAAGGATGTAGTATCTGTCATGGATATTGGATGTCAGCCTTAATTTCATTTAATGGGCTGTTACCAGGAGATGAGTAAATTATAAAAAAAAATGAAAGGAAAAAAGTAATGGAAAATGAGAGAAATGTTCTACTCTGTTTTGGCCTGTTTTCTGCACCCTCTTTTTACTGTTATCACAGCTGCATGTCTTGAGGTATGTCTTTATCAACTTACATCTAAATGATCATTTTTTTCCCATTATTCTTTGCAAAATCCCTCAAGTTCAATTAGACTGGATGGAGAGAGTGGGTGGATTTTAGTCGTCATGGATTTTCATTTAGATTTATGTCTGGACTTTGACTTGGCCATTCTAGCACACCGATATGCTTCGATCTGATCTATCCCTCTGTTGTCCTGGTGGAAGGTGAACCTTTCTACCCCAGTCTCAGGTCTTCTCAGCCTCTAAAAGTTTTCTTCCATGACTTTGATATATTCATGTTCTCATCAACACAGACCCACCTCCCTGTCCCTGCTAAAGAGATGCATCCCCACAGCATTATGCTGCCGTTACCTTATTTCTCAGTTTGGAAAACCTAATTCTTATCCAAGGCTATGTAAGTAGCTATTTTGTCACTGTTGGAATATTAATGTTAACTTTTTATGCAATCTGTGTCGCACTGGATGAGAGTTGTTCAAACATAGAGGTGATAACAATATCAACAAAATAAGATAAGGGCGGTATTTCAAATTACCTTGAACCATGAGCTCATCAGCTAACCTTGTATGTTTATTGTTCATTGTTAGTCCCTCTGTTCCCCCTGTTCATGTTCCTATACAGTAAGTATGTCAGCACTCAGCATCTGTCCACTCTACTTTACAGATCTGGCTTTCTGTTCACGTTTTGTACGTGTGTGTGTCTTTTTGTAAGAGAGGTTCTAAAGGCTGTGCAGGATGTCAACAATCACCACCATCAACTATATTCAGCAGTTCAACCATTTATATACTGTTGTTTTATGTGCAGCATAAGTGTGTACTGTTGTCCTAAGTTAACCCCGCGAAAATTGAAATGTTCAAAATTCAAATATAAACACCACTTTCACTCAGAAGAGGCACATATATAGACTCAAAGTAAAAGCAGGAAAATAGGGTGAAATGATGTAGATGGTATCACCTTGACAACTGTTTGTACTGAGGTCCATGGTCTGGAGATGCTGGCATCCAGGGCTCCGGGCATTAAGGTTTTTAATTGGATGAAAACAATCAATGAAAGGTGTCTCTCTTTAACCAAGGATAAAGTAGTCACTGACTAAATGCTGACATGACCACAACTGCTTACACGTTTCCCTATTGCTTTATTTAACCCGATATGTCTTCATTTGGCATTTTGACGCCCACTTAAATAATGAATCTGTCCTTCTTGTGTCTTATTAAAGGAACAGAACACAGTGAATAGCAAGCTAGGATCCCTTCTATATATCAAATAGCACACTAAGCATTCAGAGACAGCAGACTTCTATTTTCTTTTAAGTCAGCAATTTTTAGATACAACCAAAGCTACATTCATTAGCACTACTCCTTTTTAATAACATTCTACACACTGAGCATGTGCAGTTGTGCCAGTTCCTGAGTGAGTCAGCTTGCCAAGACTAGATTGTACATGACTTAAAGGAATAGTTCCACATTTTTGAAATGATATTTTGTCAAAAGTTGATAAGTTATTGTTTTAGCGTTGGAAGAGGCAGAGATGGGTTGTTCGATGGACCAGTGTGTGAACCTTTCTTATGCTTTTGTGGGACATGAGTTGACGGGAGGTAGCTGATTTGCTGGATGTGATCTGGCCTGTTCCGATTTGAGGTGATTATTTTTGGTTTCATGTTCATTTAGCCTTAGGGTGGTGGCAGGGACTTTTTGGGGGGTACCAGCTGGGGCTACAAATTGGTTTAGTCGTGCCTCTCCTTTTCCCTACTGCAGACACTCCCATCACACTTTACCTACTAACAAATTCCTCCTTTACTTCTGTGTACACATTCATACCAGGAGACACACACACACACACACACACACACTGTTGCCCATAAAGTTGCAATAATTTTGTTTTTAGACATATTTCTCTTTTTATTGTTGATCCATTTTCCCTCGGTGTTTGCACCTGTTTACTTCTTCTGAGAATGGAACGTATTAAGCGTTTCCAGTAATTAACTGATATGAAAGAGTTGTTTTTAGATGTGCACTTCCTCCGTCCTCCTACCTCCATCTACTGTGTAATAAAGTAATAATATTTATTATGACCTTTTCTGTAAATACTTGGCCAAAGAAATGTTGGAAGGGTTTAAAGGTATAAAAAACAGTGTTGACAGTTTTTTTCAGATCTTTAAAACTTTGCTTTGATCCTTCTCTGACTTGCTGTGTAACTTCAGCCTCTTGGTCAAATAATTAATCTTGATTTACAGTAAATAAAAACATCAAAAGTTATATGCTGCAGCTAGGATATTACCTGTTTCGTACCTTATAATGGAATGTCAATTCAGAAATCTCGAAGTATTCCTTTAAGGTTTTGGCCCCATTACATGTGCTTTTTGAAAGCGTCACTCAAAAACCTGTCTATTCTGGTACTTTGAATATGAGTGTGGGTTTTTGTTTCACAGCTGGTTGTCCGTTGTTGCCATGGCAACCATGAATGTAAGCTTTATGTGACAGGTTGTCGGAGTGGGTTGGGCCGAGACAGGCTGGCAGGTTTTCTATCTGTGTGTGTGTGTGTGTGTGTGTCTGCGTGTGTGTGTCTATGTAGGTGATCTTACATAACAACCTTCAGCATCTCTTTAAAAATATGCATTTTGCTTGAATGAGGAAGGAAATGCTTCTCTGCTGTGAGAAGGCATATGTCAGGGGGTCTTATCGAATTTTCTCAGAGAAATGCTACATATCGCTACGTCCTGCATATAAACAATATTGCAGTATATGTTGCATTACAGGTATAATTCATACGCTGAGTAATAACTCCTTGTTTGTCTCCTGTAGAGAACTGATGAGGAGGCGGTGTTGGACCGCGGGGGCACACGTTCTATGCTCAACACCAATTTTGAGAAGGAAGAACTTGAAGGTAACTAACTGCCTTATGTGATACTTTGTGTAACCTAGTTGACTTAAAGCGCCCCTGGCATGAAATTCCCCGTGACGTTTGGGCCCTTTTTAGTCACACTCTAAATACCTTAATACTGTATCAAAGGATTGTTTGCTGTAATTCAGCCTTGTTGTAGAATTGCAGCCCCTGCTGGGTGGCCCTTCTGTTAGCATTAGCACAGAACGACCGAGTTTTGGTGGGCGGGGCCCAAGCCATGCGCCTCTATTGTCAGTTGAGTCTCTAAGGTCCGCATCTGATGAAACATTGACAGACATGCATTTGCGCACCACAAATTGCCCAAATTCCAATATTATGTATGAAATGTAATTCAGTTTAGGCCTAATTATATTGTGTGTTGAACAATAATTTGTTTACAAATTACAGGCCTAATCAAATATTTGATCATCCATCCACACATCCATCCGTCCTCATTACGTCTCTAGCTTCACCAAGACAGTAATGGCTCAGTTATCGGCTACTGTAACTATGTAATGGCGTTTCAATTTGATCCGGAATCTGATCCGAACGGCGAGGCACCTGAGGAGGAACCAGAAAGGTAGAGGACGTCTTCCACAGGTGATCCAGACAGACGTGCTGTGCACGGAGGGGAGAGGCTGTGTGTGTGTGTGTATGTGGGTGTGTGCGAGAGAGACATGAGTGACAGAGACACGAAGAGAGAGCAGGGAATGAATACGCTGCATGTTTTAAATAGCGTAAAAAAGAAAAAAACGAAACGCAATATGTGACAGTCGGTGTTGATTTTTTTTTTAGGCCAGTGTTGAATCTGTGGCGGTCGGAGTTTAATCTGTGGCGCACTGCCACAGATTCCTCTATGTGTGTGGGAAACACTGGTATATAACAGCTAAAGGACATTATTGCGGAAATATAGGCTACTTACTTGTATAGGGATATTTGCTGGTTCATGGAGAGTTGGTATTGATCCTGGTAAAAGTTTAAGACGATCTGCAAATCCACTGCTGTATTGTCTCAAGTTAATAAAACATTCGTCAGAGAAATGTTTGCCACAAACGACCACGCGCTTTGGGAGTCGGTCGGGTACATTCCCTGCATAAATAAAGTCCATCCACGAGCTTTTCAGTGGGGAGGACACTGAAAAGTGTCATGCGATCTGAACTCCATGCTGTCGGTTTGTTGTTTTCCTTTTACCATAGCTCTTGTTGTTTAGGTTGTAACACGCGGGAGGAGGGACTTGGAGAGTGTAGTTCAGAGAAGGGGGTAATTGGCTGGAACTCAGTGACGACATATGCCGAAACGTGTCGTCATATGCCGAACTGCAAAACAGCCCGTTTCTGAGTGCTAATTTCACTATGTAGGCAGACATACCCGGGGACAAAGGAAACACTAATCAGTAGTTTTAACCCCTTAGGGGACATAGGCAGGCTGGGGAAACTAAAAAATATGACCAAAAAACTCAAAAAATGCAAATTTCATTCCAGGGGCACTTTAATGTATTTGTTTTAATGTCAGTCAGTCTCTTAACTCTCAGTAATCAGTATGAAAAAGTAAATACTTGTGTTTTTGGGAGTGAACTTTATTACACACTGAAAATAGATTTCCATATACTTGTCAGGCTTCAAAATTTGTTTAAAATCTATAGAAAGATCCATGATTGCCTCAATTAAAATACAAACATTGCTGGCTAAAATAAAAAAATATATCCATTGATTAATTGAATAATGTATTTTTCTACTAATGAGAGTATTTAATTTACACACTAATTATTAAAATAAGATTAATTTTTTTAAATGTTTGAAACGATTTAAATCAATTGAAACTCAAAATCTATGGACCAATGGACCTCTCAGAAGCCTACAGGAAAGCATTTGTCCTATTCTAATATTTAATTTGAATTCTAATGGGGAAAAGAAAAAAAAGGAGTGGAATCCAGAGGTCAACACCACTTCTGTGGCCTGTCCACCACAACCAGGCAGCAGCTATAGAGTGTTGTGAAAAGTATTTCTCTCCTTACAGATTTATTCAGGTTTTTTTTTTCCAGATCATTAACATGCAACAAATAGTTAAGTAGGCAGATAAAAAAAAAAATCCCCATTTGATTGTCACATTCAGCGTCTTTGAAAATATCCTGTAATGAATATCTCTGCTTGCTATGAGGCTCACACAGCGTCAGCACACAGAGATGTTGTCTGAAGCATCTGACGTCAAAGTGTACACCAAAAAGAAATCAGCTTATAGCCATCATAATTACTACTATGTGTCACTGTTAGTTTAAAAATAGGACTACTGATATATTTTGAAGAGTTAAAGTCTAGTTAAAGTCCGGACTTAAATCTAATCGAGACGATGTGGAATGACCTTAAATAAGCTGCTCATACTCAAAAACCCTACATTTGTCTGAATTAAAACAATTCTCCAAAGAGGAGCTGTAGTGAAATTCTTTGACATAGATAAAAAGCATGCATTGCCAGTTATCACAAATGCTTGTTGTCGCTGTAGTTGGTACAACCAGTTATTAGGTTTTGGGGGCATCTATTGTTTCAATTGAATTTAACTCTGCTTTTTGTATTTACTCTGCTTATTTTTGTATTCTAATATTTGCTCAGAGAGCTGATACATGTCAGTTTGACAAAAAAGCAAAAAAATAGAGATGAAATATGTAAGTGGACAAATTCCTTACAGCACTGCATTCGTTGCTGCATTCAGTGTAGGAATGGTTTCTTCTTTCTTTGGAGTGTTTAAAAAAAAAAACGAAATACCTTTTCGAAAAGAGAGACAGATAATACTACAAGTAATATTGTCACACTGAGACATGTTCTCTTTGAAGTTCTATTTATTTGAATACTAAATGGTACTGCTCCATGCGGTTTCACATCCAGCATCCACGTATCAGATGATGATACACCATACTGTGTTTACAAGAAAGTGGTGATATCTTCTGACCTTTATGGTCTTTACTAATACAGTAAAATATATTTAATCTGTGAAATCTTTCAAGAATTCCTGTCAAGGTTTGGAAACTCCATATATTGTGTTTTGTGGATTTGCTGAAACCAAAAAGGCAAAGAAAATGATAAGTTGTTATATTATCGTTGTTTCTACATTAATTCTTTATGAATTTAATTTAGTTTTATTACATTTCGAACTAAACTTGTACACACCTGTAAAATGTAAAATATCCCTTTAGTTTAGCACTGACAGGAGGCTATAAACCAGATAGTAATTTTAGCGTCATTAGCAGCTAATGGTTAGCATGTTGCAGGTTACAAAACTTACTGATAATTTGTATCTAATCTATCACTAATTTTTAACAGCTTTTTTCAAGTCGCTTTGACAACTATTTTGATGATTTTAAATAGTCTTCAGGGATCTGCTCTTAGTTTACTGAAGGAGAATGTGACTTTAAGACTCCAATAAGTATTCTCTATCAGCTGGAATTCACTTAATCAGTTAATTTTGTTCAGGGGTCACAAACTCATATTTCATAAGCCTCAATTGACACAAACAGAACAGAGCTGCATGCAGTCACTGGAAATTGAGTGTATTGCAGTTATCAGGTAATTATATACATTGAATTGATTTATATGTGAGGTTTAAGCAGTTTTACTAAGATTTATCTACATATTTCATATTAATATTTACTATAAGAACAGTTTAGGTACACAGTAATGCAATAGTTTGTTTACAGGGAAAAAATACAAGGGCACATGGATGAATGGACCCAATTTACCACCTACTTCCTTTTTACTTCTAAATAGATTATCTTCATATCCAGGAACTACAGTATCTTATTAGCTTACAGTATACTATACCTATACAGCTAGTGACAAAACTGACTTGAATGAGAAATATTTGCCATATTTGATGACTCCGTTTCTCTGCCCAAATTTCTATCCATACTGCCGGAAAGAGATTTAAAGTGAAGCTGCAAAAGCAAACGAAGTGGATTAGCAGTGCTTGTCAACAACTGATGCTGTTATCTAGTAAATGCTACTCTTCTCTGTTGCCCAGATATTTAGCTGTTAGCATGTAATGACAGTCTCGTGACTGTCATACAGCAGTAGCCATCAGTCAGAGTCTTCTTCCGATTCGATACAACACTTTCTGCTACTGGAGATCCTTTATGCCCACAGCACCACCATCAACAACTAATATGTTAAGATACTTGGATGATATGAGTTACGACAACAATGTAATTTCCCTTTGGGATAAATAAAGTATTTTCAATTGGAATCGAATCACTGCCCTACTTTTTGATATGAAACATTTTCATATCCATTCAATATGAAATCACACATTATAGATTTTCAACTGATGAAATGTTTAAAATTGTATATCACAAACTCCCCAAAAATTACATTCGTGTGAACCGAAGCTGTGATGGACGTAAAGCTGCTTAGGTGGGGCAACACAGAAGAAGAGACAAAAAAAGGAATCATCAAATGACATCAGCAGTTGGTCATGCCTGGAGGAAGAGAGCTATTTTTATAAAGTCCACCACACACAAGTCTTGACTCACTCATGTACAAAACCCTCCCCTTACATATCCTTCCTCTACATCAGTTTTGATCAAGTTTGTTGCTGCGTGATTGTGAAATTTGCTGCATATGCACAGTTGCTCCAACCTGTTCCTATTGCTTCCCACATACATAATTTACTCGATGCTAAGAGCAGTTTGTTCCAGATAGGTCCATCTACTGTAAGACATGCTCTGACAGCATCAAGTCTGTCCAATTGAAAAAAATATTTTGACATAGTACATAATCCTACTTAACCTCTATTTTTGTCTTCCTGTTGGTGGATGTTGCAGGAATGCCTCTCTTGAGATTCTGTGATGTAACTGCGTTCAAGCAAGTGGATACAGTTTCACCCAGGAGATTAATCAATCAGGCGTTTATTCAGAAACACAATCTTTACAAAGAAAACCCTGAGTCTCAGACTGTAGTGCTAGAATTTATGAATTTAGGATATTTATGGGACAATTTAAGTTTTCATAATTTATCTCAATTTAAAATTTAAAAGGGGCTCTATTGCATTCTGAGCCTGTAATAAAACAAGAAGGTAGGGCAGCTTGCAAAATCTGGGTCAGATAAACTCTAAACCTCTGCTTGCAGTGCTTAGCGCTCAATAATACCATGTTACACTGTCTCATCACTTATTTAGTGCAAACTAACCCAGTCTTGCTGTTTTGGTGTGAATTATTAGGCTCAGATGGTAATCAAATATCCTAACTAACAAATTGTCACCAGTGGGTGCTCTAGAGCAGTGGTTCCAAACATGGGGTCCGGAACCCCCCCAGGGGGTCCCCAGAGATTGCAGGGGATCCGCACAAGTTTGTCTGTATTGAGGTTGTGAGTTTACCCAAACTTATATATGTAAATATTACACTTATAAAATCCAAAAGACAAAAACAATTGTCTATATAGCCTACAGTATAAAACAAGAAGAATAAGAACAAAAACCTACAACTGCTGCTTAATTGTTGCAAATAAAGATTTGTTATTAATAACTTTTAATGAGTGTTTTTACATGGGTAGGAGTTGGGGGATTCTGGCTTCTCTTAGACACAGGTAAGGGGGTCCTCAAGGACAGAAAGGTTGTGAACTAGAGCATATACATTGTATTGCAAGTGGTAAATGGCCTGTACTTTTAAATGGACTGATCTTATATAGCTTTGCTAGTCATACTTACCACTCAAAACACTTTACACTGGAGCCATTCCCACTACCAAATTTATTTTGATACATTTATACAGATACGCAGATTAGTAGGCAACTTGGGGCTAAGTGCCCTGCCCAGGAGCACATCAAGATGTGACAGGTCCGAAGCTGGAATCGAATTTACAACCCTCTCATTACAAGCCAACTATTCTACCTAGTGAGCCACAATCACCCCAATACTTGTACAGTGCTTTATCTAGTCTGGAGGACCCAAAAGCGCTTCACACTACATTCAGGCCCTGTCTACATTAGGCCATTTAAGTGCCTAAACCAATAAATATTTAGTCAATACTCCGTATCGGCCACACTGGCCCACGGTTTAAGGTTCCCCTCCCCGGATATTTTTTTACACGGTTAAGTGGGCCGTCTATTTCTTAAATCTCCGGCTCTTGGATTGGTGTGGATTCGTTAGGCGTTTAAGAACTGAGTTGGGTAAGAAAGTGACGTCAGAAAACATGCGCCACAGCCAGCTTAATAACAACCGGTGACCACTCAGAGGTAAACTGAGTGGTCACCGGAAGGTTGTGCTTCCAGGTCAGTGGTGACTGTGACCTCATATTTGTGGGTCTGCCATGCTTTGGGGAAGCTTTTCTTTAGTAGGGTTCAAAGTTGATCAGAGATGAAGATGGATGGAGCTAAACATGGGGCATTCCTCGGAATTAGAGGCAGCAAAAGACCCTGAATATACAGCTACAGATAGCTCAGTGCATATTGATGTCATAGAATAGTCCAGTCAGGGATAACCAGTATTAAACACTCAAAGACAGGGCCAAATGCATCATATATTGAAGGAGAATGTCAAGCTGTTGGCATTAGTAGTTCCACCGATGGCCTCTCCAAGAAGCGGCCACAGCTAAGTGGAGCGTCAGACCAGATGTAGCTTTTGACCAGAGAGTTGCAGAGCTGTAAAGCCCGGTGGAGGAGGAATGTTGAAGGGACAGGACGAGATTTCAAATGTTGTCATTCCCCTGAGACCTGGGGAGAACTCAATTGTTGTCAATGTTATGTTCCATGATGGCAGACCGCAAAGTACCTAATATGGTGCAGAAGACAATGTCAAGTACCTTTTGTGTTTGTCTAGACACAGAGCCGAGGGCCATCAGGAAAAACAAATAGTGGCCCTGTAGCTCGACTGCAATAAAAGAAGAGAGAGTCAACTCAAATTATCTTCACATTGGCCCTGTGGATGCCAGTTCATTTGTGCTACCACATATAAATGAGAAAGAGGCTGTAATGCTCACACTGTGCCATGTCCTTTCAAAGCACAACTTTCATTATCTGTATTATACCAAAAATGAAAATGACTCCAATTATAGTGGTACTCTTCAAAATCAATTTCATTTTCTTTAAAGGGGACATGAGTCTTTCATTACAAGCACAGCGGGCCTGAAGGCAGTAGTTTGTTCCTTAATTGAGGCTTTATGGCTTCTTTTCGAAATGACATGGCATCTACAACAAGACATTATTAGATTATCTAGGGCCCGCTTTTTTTCCTTGCATCTTTTCCATCACCTTTTTCTCTTCCAGCCATAAGCTTTAAAAGTTTTTTTTACATTTCCTTCTTAAATACATTTGTTATATGGAGCAAGTGTGTTTCAGAACACTGAATGCAATTGGAGTCTCAATCCTAAAGATCCTGATGGAAATAACAACCATTAGCAAATTCCGTTTCAATGTACCAAAGTAGGAAAATAAATATGTACAGTAATAAATACTATAATATACTACAATAAACTAAGCAGGATATCAGACTAGTTGTACCTTCTATGGAGAGAAAAAACACAGGGAAAGCAAAGTTAACAGTCCAAATAACAGCAAATAATGCAACTGGAAAGTAAAGAGTTTCCTGATATTAAAGAATTACTGTAGTCCATCCTTGAGGTAACAAATGCATAGACTAGTTTCTCAGTATCACTGCTTTGATGCATCACTGATCATGCTTTTAAATATGTGGGGGACAGATGGGAATGTGGTTTGTGTGGGGTCATTTTTAATCTGTAAAGCACTTTGAGTTGCAATCTTTGTATGAAAAGTGCTTCATAAATAAAGTTTGATTGATTGATTATAGTAAAGCCAATAGTTTGAGAGATGTTTCACACGGTCAATAGTTTAATTGATGCAGGGTATACTATATTACTATATTACATGACCTGACCATGACCTATGATGACATTTTTACTGCTGCAAGGAACTTTAAAAAAAATATGCAAACAAACTGAAATCTTTAAATCCACAAAGTAAGGCAAAACACAAGCTTTAGTCTGTTATTGAATGTGTGTTCTGCTTCACATTAATCTACCCAACAACAGACCTGGACAAATCCATTTAATAAACTTAGCTAAATAAAGCATATTTTTGTAGAAAGAGTTACTTTACTTGTTGCAAAAAGATTGAAATAAAGATCATAAAGAACCATGGTTCAAAAAACAAACATGATAGCCTCTTTCTTATGTTTCATTTCTCCAATAATTTATAGATCCCTTTTCTATTGGAAATCAGACTACTTTTAACTTCACAGTTTTGGCACCACTGATGTTGAAAAATATAATATGATATAGTATACAGTACATAGTACATAATGTAGTAAAATATATTCAAATATCTAAGCTAGTATAGTATATGTAATATTTTGAAAGCTAAAAATTTGAAGTATAGTATAATGAAGTTAAGTCCAGTATAGTAGAGTGTAATGTAAATTATCCAAGTATGGTCCAGTTTAGTAAATATTAGTGTATACTATGTTCAACAGTTTGAAAAATAACATAGTTTAGCACAGTATTATGAAGTTTGGTATGGAGTGTGGTATAGTATAATCAGTATAGAGTATAATATAATATATCCAATATGTAAGATGACAATATACAGACCAAATGAATACATTAAAATACTTTTTTTAATAATTTCAGTAACTCAATTCACCAAGTGAAACACATTATATTAAAAAATAATTTCAGTAACTCAATTCACTAAATAAAACACATTATATTAAAAAATAATTTCAGTAACTCAATTCACTAAGTAAAACACATTATGTAGATAGATTACACACACATTAATGTCAATTTTGATACGTTTTTGCTTACAGCTAATGAAAACACAAGATTTAGGAGTAGAATATTCAATTCAATTCAGTTTATTTATATAGCGCCAATCCACAACAGATGTCATCTCAAGGCACTTAACAAGAAGTCATTTCAATACATTTATACAAACATTCCAATCAGTTAAAAAGTTTCCTATTTAAGGAATCCCAGCAGATTGCGTCAGTCATTGGTGTGAGGTTAGGCAGACTTTCCAACCACAGCAATCCTTCAGCAATCCCTCATACTGAGCAAGCATGTAGCGACGGTGGAGAGGAAAAACTCCCCTTTAACAGGAAGAAACCTCCAACAGAACCAGGCACAGTAGGAGCGGCCATCTGCCACGACCGTCTGGGGGTTGAGAAGACAGAGCAGAGACACAGAAGGAACAGAAGATCTGATATAAGAGAACTTTCTATGTTACAGAAAGTAAAAAGTTGATAACAGGACACAGTGGATGTTCAGCCACTTATTGCTGTGAATATGACCTTACAGCAATAAAAAACACCTATAATTCATAAATTTGAGTTTAATGAAAGTATGTTTAAAGCTACTTAAAGGGTGTTATTTTCAAAACATACTTTTAAACTGGAAAAAGAGTATAATTGAAACGGATATTTTAATTTATTAAATACGACTGTGTGGTATTATATAGAAAAAGTATATAGTAGAGTATACTGAGTAGTTTGAAAGATAAAAAAATATTCTGTAGTATATATTACTATATGGAATATTCAACAGTTTGAAAGAGAAATATATAGTATGTACTTTTATATGAAGTTTTCAATAGTTTGAAAAAGTAAAAAGCACAATATATGTCTTCAGTTCAAAAGATATAGGAAAGCAGCCACTTCATTACCATATTCAGAACTAATTATTTTCATTTGTCTGTGATGTTGCATAAAATCTATTGTGGTAGCCATACTCACATGCTTTTGCTTTTTAGGTTAACAGTTTTTATGTTAGTGGGGCTCTTGATGTGCAAGCCGGGCATAAAATTTGAAATAAAGAATCTTTAAAAATGTTGTGGCAAAAACAACAAAAAATATCAAATCACAGCTTTGACAACTGTTTAACCAATCAGAGGATTTTAGGTTTTCGAAACATATCTTTGCAAAATTAAAATAGGGTTTTAGTAGCATCTGTTTCATTCAGATCATCTGAGCTGTTGGCTGATGTGTTAGGATGTTGGAACTTTACTTTTTCTTGTATTAGCTGACTTTTTTTTTTTTTGTCAAATTCTGTTTTTGCCAACTTTCACTCACATTTTGTTAGAAATTATTTATTGTCAGTTGAAAATGCATGTCAGGACTCTGGGGTTTTGGTTTGTGTGGTGGTTTCTCTCTGTTTCGCTGTTCCACAAAACCATGACACTGCAACACATCGACATCAATTTCACACCTTGGGTTAGGGTTAGCTAGCGTCGAACCTTTAACCATGAATGGTCAAAGGTAAAAAGCTAAAGAAGAAAACTCAGAAATTGATGTCAAAACATAACCACTTCTGAGCTGGGTCAGTTTGGTTTCAGAATATTCAGCAGCAGATCTCAGAGAACGACTTGGCCTCTGTGTGGAAAAGTTTTAGGATCATTACCAACTACAAGCCTAAAACTCCCCAATCCACTGATGACTTGCTGTTGGCCAACACCCTCAACGACTTTTACTGCCGTTTTGACCACCAACCAAGCAGCCCTCACACCTCCACCAGTCCCAACAATAGAGACACTTTGGACACTCATCCCCCCACCCCCACCACAGAGCAATTAACACCATCAAAGACTTCACCCACAGCAACCCCCTCCTCACCCCTCACCTATGACGAACTCACATAAACTCCAACTAAAACCCTTCATATTCATGAAGCAGATGTGAGGAAACAGTTTAAGAGCCTAAATGCTAGAAAAGCTCCTGGCCCAGACGGTGTGTCTCCTGCCACTCTCAGACACTGTGCAAATGAGCTGGCCCCAGTGTTCTCTGGCATTTTCAACTCCTCACTGCAGGCATGTCATGTGCCTGCCTGCTTCAAGACCTCCACCATAGTCCCTGTCCCCAAGAAGCCAAGGATCACTGGACTTAATGACTACAGACCTGTGGCTCTGACATCTGTGGTCATGAAGTTATTTGAGCACCTGGTTCTGTCCTATCTCAAGACCCTCACGGCCCCCATCCTGGACCCTCTGGAGTTTGCCTACAGAGCGAACAGGTCTGTAGATGATGCCATCAACATAGCTCTTCACTTCATCCTGCAGCATCTGGACTTCCCAGGAACCTACACCAGGATCCTGTTTGTGGACTTCAGCTCTGCCTTCAACACCATCCTCCCAGACCTTCTCCGAGAAAAGCTATCCCAGATGAACGTGCCTGATCCCATCTGCAGGTGGATCACTGACTTCCTGACGGACAAGAAGCAGCATGTGAGGCTGGGGAAGAATGTCTCGGACTCTCGGACCATCAGCACTGGCTCCCCTCAGGGCTGTGTTCTTTCTCCTGTGCTGTTCTCCCTGTACACCAACTGCTGCACCTCCAACCACCAGTCTGTCAAACTAATTAAGTTTGCAGATGACACCACCGTTATTGGACTCATCTCGGACGGGGATAAGTCTGCCTACAGGATGGAGGCTGAACGTCTGGTGTCCTGGTGCAGCCGCAACAACCTGGTGCTGAACGCCCAGAAGACAGTGGAGATTATTGTGGACTTTAGGAAGCACACAGCCCCACTCCCCCCCATCGTCCTGACTGACACCCCCATCACCACTGTGGACTCATTCCGCTTCCTGGGTACCACCATCACCCAGGACCTCAAGTGGGAACCCACCATCACCTCGGTCATAAAGAAGGCCCAGCAGAGGATGTACTTCCTGAGGCAGCTGAAGAAATTCAACCTGCCAACACGGATGATGATGCAGTTCTACAATGCAATCATCGAGTCCATCCTCACCTCCTCCATCACCGTGTGGTATGCTGGAGCTACCATCAGGGACAAACAGAGACTGCAGCGTGTGGTGCGCTCTGCTGAGAAGGTGATTGGCTGCAGACTCCCATCTCTGCAGGACCTGTACACCTCCAGGACACTTGGGCGTGCAGGTCGCATCACAGCCGACTCTTCTCACCCTGGACACAGACTGTTTGACCTGCTCCCCTCAGGCAGGAGGCGCCGGTCCATTCGGACCAGAACCTCTCGCCATAAGAACAGTTTCTTCCCCTCTGCTGTTGGACTCATGAACAATAACCCTAAGACTGTTCCCACCACCCGCTCAGTTACATGACCCATATTGTGGTTTTTTGCACCTGTCTGATTTGCACCGATCGTTACCTGCACTCATGTATATAACAATCTGTTTAGCATATTATATTTTTATTTAAGTGTTTGTCTGTTTGTTCTTGTATGTTTGCACAAAGTACCGCAGCAATTTCCTAATGTTGTAAACCTACCCAACATTTGGCAATAAAACCCTTTCTGATTCTGATTCTTATTCAGGTCACCGCACTCTCTACATCGGTGTCCATGTTCCCTTGGGTCGGAGGTCACACCGACGTCACCGTCACCATGGACACAGACACAGGAAAAGGTCCAAGGAGAGGGACTCCACAGGTGAAGATGGTCGAGAATCCCCCTCATACAGTAAGTGCCAGTGATGCGAAGAACTGAACTTCAGAAAAAGTTTTGGTTTCATTATAACATTAGAGTTTATAGGTCTTATAGGGAGCTCAACTGAATCTAAAGGGGGTACACAGCTATGTGAACGGAAAGCTTATATATGCACAAATAAGCTTTCTGTTTAAATAACTATGGTTTCCACTTTTAGATTTTGTCTATTGTCCTTGTTGCATCAGTGTCTGCCACAGTTAATCCTTCCACTCAACTTTCCATCAACATGCTTGAATACAGCACTCTTTGAACAGCTGGCTTCTTTAGCATTGACCCTTTGTGGCCAATTCTTAAGGGTGTCAGTGACTGTCTGCTAGACTACTATAATGCCAGCCATTTTCCATGTGATGGTATTACTAGGCACATTTGTATTGTATTACTAGTGTTAGGGAATATTTATTATGTAATTATAGTTTAATTGCTCCTTTCCTGTGCTAGTAAGTGCATCTAGGATAGTAGGTCATGTTTCATCTTAGTTTAAGAAGAAGCTATTATTAGCCATAATAGAAGTTATTACTAGCTACGCAGAAGATGACAATTATTAAACAAAATGCTACCTTTGCACAAGTTATGCTGATATATTCCTCAAACATTTCTAAAAACCAATGCATGCACTCTTGGTGGTCTTCCACTGGAGTTGGGGTCCTAAGCAGTTGCTTTGTTCGCTTAGAATACTTTTTTGTTTACAGAAAGTTGAATGAGTGAGGTACCTCAAATGCCTATCCTCTAAGGTAGTAAACACTACTTCCTTTTTGTTTTTCTTTCCTTTCCTTCCTTCGTTGTCAACCTCTGCTGCATCAGACACTCCAGCTCAGAGGGTACAGTTTCTTCTGGGCACAGAGGATGGCGATGAAGAGCACATCCCACACGCCCTGTTTACTGAGCTGGACGAAATCTGCCTCAGGGAGGGTGAGGACGCCGAATGGAAAGAGACAGCAAGGTAAATTGTTGCGGATAACCACACGGGGAAGGACATGGTCAGCTGTAGCTTTGTTATTCTGTTGCAGCCAAGACTTTTATCATATTTCTATCTGTCTGAAATTTGATCAAAAGTCGTTTTTTAAGGCATCACACCTTTGTTTATTAGTTGAATCCTGGTAGCAAATCTTTTTATTTGTTTCCAGGTGGCTTAAGTTTGAGGAGGATGTCGAAGATGGTGGAGAGCGGTGGAGTAAACCCTACGTGGCCACCCTATCTCTGCACAGTCTCTTTGAGCTGCGTAGCTGCATTATGAATGGCATTGTGATGCTGGACATGAGGGCCAACTCATTGGAGGAGATTGCAGGTAAAGACTGCAGACAGTGTGTTTGGTATCATATTAATACCACAAATTACAGTGTATGGAAGTGGGATTGTGTATGACAGTCAACACAAGGTGGTGTTCAATTGTAAAGATAAACAAGTGAAAAGGGTTTTGTATTTTGAAATTAATTTACAAATGAGAATCTAAAAGTTTGCCTTTTATATCTGTTCATCCCCCTTCACTTTAATAACCCTTAATGAAATTCTGTGCAACCAGTGGCCTTTAGAAGTCACTTGATAAGAGTCCACCTCAGAATGTGCAGTGAAAAATATTTCTCATCTCCATATAAAGGAAAACCCTAAGCACAGAGCATCCTTCTTTGACATCATAGGAAAATTCAGAGAAATCAACCAAGACATCAAGAAGAGAATTGTGGACCTTTACAAGTGTGGCTTATCCTTAGGTGCAATTTCCAGATGCCTGAAGCTCCCACGGTCATCTGTGAGCTGAGAGGTTACTCTGGGAGGAGAAAGCTTTTTCTTCAAAACCACCATAAAACAGCCAGACTAAAGTTTGGTTACCTCTGTTTTATTGGGTAAAGATTGCATTTTTTGGGCCGGTATTCTTTTTCTAGTTTTTAGTGTTCTAAAGCTGGAAGAACTTTTGCTGTTCATCTTTCACTGTTTGATCATTTGTTGTGACCATGGCAACAAGGTGGTTTACAGCCAGGCGCAGCTGATTAACATCGCAAAACCTGAAGTAATACCTCAACTGAAACCACAAATCCCTGATGAGTTGAGGAGGAGGCGGGGATGAAGAGCAGGAGCAAAAAGGAAATAGAGAAGGAGGAAGTTCAAACCATCTCTTCTATCGATCATAGTGGGCAATGTGAGATCATTGGCTAACAAGATGTATGAACTCCAAGCCAGAGTATCTGGAATGCAGTGTTATGTGTTTCACTCAGATGTGTGTTGTTTTATGCAAATGTTAATTATTCATACATGTCCAAACCAAGACCTCCAGGACAATCAGATAACCATCTTGTTTTTCTCCGCTCAGAATATAAACCACTTGTTCAGAGACAACCTGTGACAAAGAGAACTGTGAGAAAATGGTCACATGAAGCTGAAGAAGCCCTGCAGGGTTGTTTTGAGACCACAAATGGATGACTTTTTGTCAAGCACAATAGAGAGGGCATTAATGCCATGACTGAGTGTGTGACTGACTATATAAACCCATGTGTGGACAACATCATCCCCACCACCAGAACAGTGAGATGCTTCCCTAATAACAAACCCTGGATCACCAGTGACCTGAAGGATCTGCTAAACAGGGAGGGAGACAGGGAATTACTGAGGAGTATACAGAAGCAACTTAAGGTCAAGATCAGAGACAGCAACGAGGCATACAGGAAAAAGCTGGAGAACAAACTACAAGAACAATATCCGAGATGTCTGGTCAGGAATGAAGAAGATAACAGGCTTTAAGCACAAGAAGGATTGGACAGATGGAAGCCTGGACAGAGCTAATGAACACATTCTTCAACAGTTCAGTTCAGGAACTAGCTCAGCATCCTCCTCTTCTGTCCCTAGCCAAACAGACATCCCACAGCTTTCCTGTCAGACCTCGTATGTTTTATCTTCAACCTCAGTCATTGACTCTTCTGCTTCCACAAGTTCTTCAACAAAGTCAGCAGAGGCCGCTGCTCCATTTGCCTCCGCCTCCCACTTGTCTGTCTCTATCAAGGGGCAAACTCCGCCAGCCAAATGTGAAGCCAACACGAAAGTGGCAAAGATTGCAGTTCCCCCCTCATCCGCTAGAGGGCTGGCTCCAGAAAGGAGCAAGTTCCAACTTCACAGCAGGTATAAACATGTTTACAGCCTGGTTCAAAAAAACATTTTAGGTTTAATAGGTCAAGTTTACCGTCATGACAACTTAATTTATTTTATGATTCATCCGTTTAGATGTAATTTAAGCTTAAAATTATTAATATTAAGGGGCGTGTCCTTTTGATTGACAGGTCTCAGATGAGCTGTCCGTGTTAGCGCTGGTGGTTAGCAGCTTAGCCAACCCCTCCCCCCCACCCTTTTGCTTCAGGGAAGGGCTTCAGCCTCGGACTTACGTTAACAGTCAAGGGTATTTTGTTTCTTTGAACTTGATCATCATTTGCGTCCGCAGTGTTTATTCATGTTCAAATGTTAATCGTGCACTTATTGGCTTCTGTGGTATTGATTGCACTAACAGACCGTCCAAGAAGTCTCTGCTCCCTTTCTTTCGGTAAGTAAAATTATATTTCTGCTGTGCATTTAAGATAACACTGCTTGGTGAAAAGTGGGTTGAAATGAACACATTTCTTCTTTACATATTGATTATTAAAACTTGTTTTAATTCAAATTTGCATAGTTTTAGTGAAAGTTTTGGACCAACAAGGCTTCATGCTTTTATTTGATAAAATGATTGAATCTGCCTACAAGGCAAAGGGATAGCAGAGTCGATAAGAGCACCCGCCAACCTCCGTTTGCTTCGGTTAGCTCTGGGTTGGCTCAGTTAGCTCGTAGCTACATCAGCTCAGAGTTTGATGGGTGTCAATCATCCGCCCCTACCCTCATCGCCCCACTCTGAGCTCCACCTCTTTGCCCATTTTTTTTATTTTATGACGGGATGCGTGATGCAGCCAAGATGGTTGTGGTGGGAACCACCCACTTGGCTTCAATTCAGCTCTTCAGAAACCTACAGGTGACATCATCTTATATATACCGTCCATCTTATATATACAGTCTATGGTCTCTAGAATTCAGGTGAAGAGGCAGCTGGAGAGACTGAACCGGAACAAGAGAACTGTCATCTGCAGAAATACTCAGATGACTCTGCAGTTGGCGGGTGTCTCTGAGATAGACCCGACGTTTTGTGGCATGGTGTGGAAACAATCGTCTTACCTTGAATGTGAACAAAACAAGAAACAGAGTTAAGTCAACTGTGGAACCTCTGGAGATGATGTTGCAAAGAAGCATCCTATTCATGAGGCCGTCCTACAACAACAAAGCGTCTTCAGTCGGAGGCTTCTTCAGTTTCGTTGCAACAAAGACCACGACAGGACATCCTTCCTGCCCACAGCCATCATGATCTACAACAGCTCTTTGAAAAATTAATCAGAATGAGCTTCAACAACAATTAATTTCCCCCTGGGATCAATAAAGTATTTTTTTATGGAATTGATTCCAGCAAACTATTGCAGAAAGCGTTGGCTCAAGTGAAACGGTTTCGGGACGGTTCTGCCAAGTACTAAGGAACTGTATGTGTACTCCTGACTTTTAAGATAATAAAGAAATGCATAATATTTCTCTCTCTTTATTCTGTCAATTCACTATTGAATATAAAACATTTTTGTGTTTATTGATCTAAAACAAAAACGTTTACTTTGATTTGATGTTCAACAGTAAAGAAATAAATGTTTGTGTGTATTTTTGAAGTGTGTGTAAATATGTGGTTTCCACTGTACGCATGTTGAAATGGCATAGCCAAAGTCCGAACCGAAATCCAATTCAGATCACATAGTAAGAGTTAAACATCCATGTAGAGCATTTATAGTTTTTCTCTCATTTCTCAAATATGCAGTGCTTTGTGTTTATCTTTCTCATAAAATCTTAAAAATATTGTGGTTTTGGTTTAACAAGTAAAGTTTATATCATCTTTGCTACAACGACATGGCAGTAGAGCTTAGTTATTTTTTTTATCCCAGGTATTACCTCTATTAATATGAGGATCATTTCAAAATTCAGATAAAAAATATCTCACTTTTGAGTCAGAATAACCTGAATAAATTTACAGCAGGATACATCATTGAGCTGGTCTGTTTTTCAAGTCAGTGAGAAGAATATCTGTGCTACTTCAGAAATCGGCCTAACAAAACTTGATCCTGCGCAATTAAATCAGCCACACTGGGTCAGTTCCTAGTTTGTCTTTTTTTTTTTTGCATGATCAGCTTAGCGTTGCTGGCTGTCAGGAGGAGCAGATTTAAACATCAGCTCTCGCACTGTAATATTACCCTGATTTGTTTGTAATTTCTGCACTTGTGTCATTCCTCAGATATGGTTTTGGATCAGCATGAGGGGTCAGGCTCTCTGGGTCAGGACGCCCGGAAGAGGATCCGTGAGGCCCTGCTTAAACAGCACCACCACCAAAACCAAAAGAAACTGGCCAACCGCATCCCTATCGTACGCTCCTTTGCTGATATTGGCAAGAAGCAATCCGAGCCTCATTCCATGGACAAGAACGGTGAACACAGACACTTGCAGACCTGTCAGTATTCAATTAGCTCTTTTCCTTTTTTCACAGTTGTCATACTTTAGGCTGTTGCATGCTGATGTATTAAATAAGTTGCAAATCTATGTAGGTTTTCCCAGTGTGTTTGGCTCCATTTTCCCCTCTTGTTTGTGTCTCTTCATGTTGCATGTGTTGTCAGTCACTCACCTTGAAAGTGGCATCTACCCCAAAACCATAAAATCTCTTAAGAGTATGCCTGAAAGTAAGATCTTTAGGAATGCCTCACGCAGAAAAGTCTGGGTGTTCTGTCGGGTTCGAGTTCCCACACAAGCCTTTAATTTATCACTTTGGACACACTGTTTAGGGAAACGCAGACCAAACATTGTAGAGTCCCTCGGGCAGCTGCACAGGGATTACCGTCTTATCTCACAGAAGACGCAGTTGAGGAATTCTGTACAAGCAATTATAGCTCCTAGCAAAGTGTAAAAATAGCAGTTATAGTGCTCAGGAAATGTAGTTCCTACAAAATACATTTACACCCATTGTCATGTCACACCCCATACTTAATTGTAGTTTTATTGAGATTTTATATAATAGACCAACACAAAGTTCATTATTCTGAAGGGGGAAGGAACATTATAGATGTTTTTTGGTGTTTTCTTTTACAATTTTATTACAAATAATAATCTTGAAGGAAGGAAGGAAGGAAGGAAGGAAGGAAGGAAGGAAGGAAGGAAGGAAGGAAGGAAGGAAGGAAGGAAGGAAGGAAGGAAGGAAGGAAGGAAGGAAAACTAGAAAAGCACTCAATCACCCCCCGTCCCCAGGCTATCTTTCGGTACTTTTCTAATAAGATAATAATAACCTAATGTCACCTTACAAAGAAGAAAAAAACAGAAAATTAATATCAACAAACAATCAAATAGCAAATAAAAAAAGACAACCAAAATCAGTGTCTAAAGTTAATAAGCCCATTCGAACAGATGTATTTTGAGCTGTGATTTAAATAAAGGAAGAGAGTCAATATTTCTGATTTGGGTAGGAAGTGAGTTCCAGAGCCGAGGAGCAGATCGACTGAAAGCTCTGCTCCCCATGGTGACGAGCCAGGCATAAGGAACAACAGGTTGAGTGGTTGACGAAGATCTGAGAGAACGGGAAGGAGTGGTGACGTGAAACAGGTCACACAGATAAGGAAGGGCAAGGCTATGGATGCACTTAAATGCAAGAATTACAATTTTAAAGTTGATCCGGGATTCTTTGGGCAACCAGTGAAGCTGCTGAAGAACTGGGGTTCTCTTGAGAGAGTCCTGTTTATTATCCGAGCAGTAGAGTTCTGAAGGAGTTGGAGTTTATGAAGAGACTTACTGGGGAGGCCTGTTAATGAGACGCATGGCTGTGTTTGTGCTGTCGCTGTGCTCTTCCAGCAGAGAGGGGAGATTTGCGCCTACACGATTAATTTGTTGTGCATGTGCTCCAACCGTAGCGGGGGCTGCTGCGCGAGGTCAGCTGCTTGTGAGCTCTCTGACGGAGTGGAGTGGAGGTTAGCACCAATGGTCGGTGGGTGGATATGCGCTTCATGTTGGATCAACCCGAAATTTAATCCCTTGTTCCTGGTCCCATTGCAGACATTTCCTGAAAATTTCATCAGTACCGTCCATAACATTCTGAGTTATGTTACTAACAGAGACGGGCACGAAAACATTACCTCCTGGCCGAGGTAATAATATTTGTTGCTCCATAGATATTATATTGTGAGGCCTCTATGTTGACATTTCTAAATAAAAATAAAAAGTTTCTTAATTTTGTAATACATATATTCAATAACAGATGATGGTTTAAGTATTAATTCTGATGATTAGTGAAACAATGTTTACAAATCAAAATATTACAAAACAAAAATGAAAAACCATGTGTCTGAGATGGTCTTAAAATGACCTTCATTGATCTCTGAGTTGATATTTAGTTGATATCACTCTCCATGTTTTGGGAGCTAGATTTTAAACAGAAAAACTTACACTCGGCATTAATGTCTCTCAGCATGACTGTTGACGTGGGTGCTGAACATTTCTTTACTGTTTAGTGGCTTGCGGAGTTATTCATGTCGTTTTTTTTTACACCACACATTTCAGTGTATTTCATTTTTTGTTTATGCAGTCGGACACTGGTTTCTCTCTTAAACACTGTAAAGTGTTCTATCTTTTCTGCTAATGGATGCACCTTTTCGCCAATAAAGAGTCAGCACCAAAGAGGGACAAAATGCGTCCACATTTTCCAGAGGTTGTAACTGTAGCATGCAGC
The DNA here is from genome assembly GCA_963556495.2 of Valencia hispanica. Classification (NCBI taxonomy): domain Eukaryota; kingdom Metazoa; phylum Chordata; class Actinopteri; order Cyprinodontiformes; family Valenciidae; genus Valencia; species Valencia hispanica. The sequence goes on from OY747723.1 coordinate 12,578,251, forward strand.
TGCTCACAGGAGAGCACTGTATGTGTTTGAGACAGCAGTTCTTGTGAAAACTGATATTATTTTCCTGCTCTCTGAAAGGCCACACGGTCTCGCCTCAGTCCCTGCCATCCAACAACGAGGGCAAACAGGATGTCAGCAGAGAAAACAGCGCTGTGGACTTCAGCAAGGTGAGCAGCCAGAACAACTACTGGTCTTTTCGTTTATCTTTGGCTGGTGAGAGCTGAACAAATAACAAATGCTGTATATTTAATCAGTCTGGGGTTACGTGTGAAATGGTCAACACTAGCTTCTCACAAAGGTAACCTGACTGGAATCAAACAGGATTAGATGATGTTGTCTTTAGCTCTGTGATTCAGATCTGGTATAAAACCATAGTTTAAATCTATATTTATTTACAAGAGGCCTATTTTTACATATTTATATATTTGCCTGTTACTCTCTCAGATTGACCTCCATTTCATGAAGAAGATCCCTCCTGGTGCAGAGGCGTCCAATGTCTTGGTTGGGGAGCTGGAATTCCTAGACCGCCCTGTGGTGGCCTTGGTCCGCTTGTCTCCTGCTGTGCTTCTCAATGGCCTGACTGAAGTTCCCATCACCACCAGGTGATCCCAGAAGCTGATGGAAAATCCTTCAGCTAGTTTTTCTGTTTTTGACTTTGTTAAATATATGTCGGATCTGAATGTGTTGCTTTTGTTGCACAGGTTCTTGTTCATCCTCCTCGGGCCTCTGGGGAAAGGTCCCCAGTATCATGAAATTGGGCGATCTATTGCCACCCTGATGACGGATGAGGTGAGGCCACACAGAAAATGAACCCACGTGTTTATTATTTATCAATATTTTACCAAATTTCTTTCTGGGATCAATAAAGTATTTTTGAATTGAATTGAATTATCAAATAATGTGTTCTGATTCTCAACAAAGGGTTTTGTAACAATTATGTAGGCAACACCCAACAGGAGCTACGGTTAGTAATGCTCATCTAGCTAATCATCAGTATATACACACCTAACCAGACTTTGTATTTCATGTTCCACTCCTTACATGTAATGTAGTTATAATAACCGTTAGGAATTTCATTTAAACCACCCTAGGAAGGCCTCTCACTACCTTTCAGTGGGTTCAATCCAAAACCAAAACAAAAAAAGGCCTTTAGTAAAATCTAGCCATATGTGCTGAAGATTAAGAGCTGAAGTTACTCATGGTCTTTGCCAAATGTTTTGTATATTTTCATTGGCAATGGCTCCATGAAAATAAAGAAAAGGGTTTAGGGATGTTAACCCAATCATATGTAAAATAAAATGGACCTCCCATGGTGATTTCTTTTTTCAGTGGGGACAATAGTTTTCGGTATTCTGTACTCAATATGATCAATAGTTAAAGAGGAGAATCATTTAAATTGAATAGAGACTGACATATGCTAATAAATGTTACACATTTCTAATATGGGTTGTAAAAAACCTTAAGGATTAGTAGTAGGGGTGTATCAATAAATCCAGATTACAAGAGTAAATAATTAGCAATGTTATTCTTGAGAATAATATGAGAAAAAAAACTTGCGCAATATTTTTGGGAAAACAAATGGTATCATGGTTTCACAGATCACAAACTGTACTTCAAAGAATCTATTCAGTGTCAAAATATCATATTTGGGTTTAAACAATTTTAGTATGTTTCACTGCCAAAATGTTTTACTCTTCTTTTTTTCATACCCATGTGAATATGACTGACATCTTATTCTTAATTATATGTTTTGTAGAGTGTATTTTGCACCTGAACAACTTAAAATCCTGTTATCACAAGGTTTAGGAGTATGCTTCTGGGATTTATTTTTGACAATTCATCACAGAAGGTAATTTCAGACGTCAGACACTGAGGTTGTACTAGACCTGACTTGGCTATCTACTGTGATTTATCCTAAATTTGTCCTGCTGGGTTGTGTCAGAACCCTGTGAAGTTTAGTCAAGTTATTTCACACCACTTCAGTTATTCATGCCATCATGGGTCTAGCTTTGTGCACTGGAGAACAATCATCTTGGTCCAGGAAGGGGTCCAACCCCAAACTGTTCCCATCAAATTGTCAAAAATGTTGTGGTATGCCAAAGCATTAAGGATTCTTTTAATTGAAAATAAGGAGGGCAGTCCAAATCCTGAAAACCAGCCCTAGATTTTTTTTTCTTCCTTTCTCCCGAATGACACTTAAAAACAATGGCTTTAGCTAAAAAAAATTCAAGTAGGCAAATGCCAGAAAAATCCTTCTAGGACAACAGAACTTTATTTCAGGCTAATCAGTTTGACTAGAATGGATGGCATCTATAAACCCAAGAGGACTAAATACTGCATGAATAAGAACATTGTCCAACAAAGTATTAGATCATTTAAAATGATTGGGGCATAAACAGGCTACATTAAAGGTAGAAAATGTTATGAAATTAGTCATGATGGGGTCTTTAAAGTAAAAAAAGTCTGGAATTTTGACCGGGGGTGGGGTTTGCATACTTTTAAGAGCCAATATACATCTGACCTGACAAGATACATCTTCAACTTTAAAAAAAACCCCATCTTTCTCCAGCTGGTAGTGATTTCCTCAAGTATTGAGGCTAATGCTAGCATGTTAACTCTCTGTTTTGATATGACTCAATGTGTTACGTTGTAACATTTCAGAACAGTTCCAATTAATTGCGTGTAGACGTAAACTTTGGATTCTGTTTTGAATGTGGTCTTAGCACAGTGTGCATAGATGGTGAAATGCATTTTCCCATGTCATTATTTCCACATTGATAAAAAATATATATTTTATGTAACTTACAGATTTTCCATGATGTAGCCTATAAGGCCAAAGACAGGAGTGACCTGGTGGCAGGCATCGATGAGTTCTTGGATCAGGTCACCGTGTTACCCCCTGGCGAGTGGGACCCCTCCATCAGAATAGAGCCTCCGAAGAATGTTCCCTCACAGGTAGGTAATCAAGATAGACATTTTGGTATCTGCTGCATGTAAGGTAAATTATTTTCATGTTTGAGAATATAATTTTTTTCCTGCACTATAAGAACCAGATATTAGCAGCAATTTGTCACCCCGAATCTTCTTAATGAAATCAAGACCTGAACTTTGACCCAGCCCAATACAAATTGGTGAATTTTACTGGTATGTTTTGGGTCACTGTCATGGGTTGGGGTTCTGTTTCAGATTTCTTTTCATAGAAGGTCACACAATTTTGATATTCCTCAAGCACCACCTGATACACTGTAGAATTCATCGTTGACTCTCAGTTGGTGATCTGGCCATGTCTTGGTTGAGTAAATTATCCCTAAACCATGACACTTGCACCTCTATGCTTCACAGGTGGTATGAGGTTGTTTCTGGTTCATGCCAAACATGTCCTCTATTCTGGTGTCCAAATAATTCAATTCTAGACTCCTTTGTGTAAAGAGCCCTGGTCTTTGTCTACATCCTCGCTGTCCAAATTTAGTCTGGTCTTCATGTTATTCTTAGAGAGCAAGTGTGTCCTCCTTACACACCTCCCATGAGGGTTACATTTGTGCCGTCTCAGGCATGCACTTTCATGTCAACAGTGGTATGAGTGACACGTGATGAGATTTTAGGGTTTTTGGAGACTTCCTTTAGCATCTTGTAATCTACTGTCTGGAATTAAGTTGCTTAAATGGCCGTACATGGGCGTGTTGGCAGTTGTTCTCACTGTCTTCCACTTGTCAGCTGTTCTGTATGATTAAAACTCTTTTTAGAGCTCTCTAAAATTTCTTATCTGACTCAAACTGTGACAATCTTCTTTCTGAAGGCCTCAGAAAGCTTTGTGGCTCTCAAAGCACTGTCTGAAGTCTCACTTCCACAGACAGGAGCACAGCACACCTCCTTTAGAATGCTGAGGAACAATGCTCTCATAATTTGCAGATGATGTGAGCAATGTATGTGCAATTTTAGTCATTTCAAGCAGGAATAGATGTGGAGGTGTCCAAAAGAATTCCTTGCATGAAACATAATTTTTCTTTATTTGTTACGTTATAATTTTTTGTGTTATTCAAACAGATAGTAAATACCCACGTAGAACACCTTCATTTCTTTCATATAACTGCAGCCTTTATAAGTCCAGTTGAAATATCCTGCTATGGCTGTTTGTGTTTGTCATTGGACAGATTGAACTGCACTTTAAAGCTGGCATATACCCAACAGTTGATTGACAGAAATGTTTACTGTACAGGAAAAGCGAAAGATCCCCCCTGTTCCCAACGGAGTGACAGATCTAGGAGAATCTGAGGAACACGGAGGACATGGAGGCCCTGAGCTCCAGCGCACAGGGAGGTGAGTGTTGGAGACCAACAGAATAATTTAACCCACACACTTGGTTACTTCTTAAAGCTCTTCTTTGTGCCTGTCCTCATGTCCCCTGTTTGCTGGAAATAAACAAATACTATAGATGCCACACACTTTTTACTGTTTTAAGCATCCTTCAACCTGATGGGCTTCACTGGCAGCCAGTCTGTGGGGTCCCTAGTTACAGTTGCCGCTAGAGTGGTGTGGGTGGGACAGGCAAAGGCCAGTTTGAGAGCTGCCCGCCTTGGTACCCATCCCCTCCTTCCTTCAAAATGCACCACAAATGATGGGGGGACTTCGCTGAGACATATCTTTGGGCAGTGCTGTGTTGACACATTGATTGGAAGGATGTCTTTATCCTGTTTTAACTTGATTCTCATATAACTTTATAAAATAAGAGTTTTACATGACATTAAAAAGGGAAATGTACGTTGTGAGCACCACCTATACCTCCTCTGCCGCCCACAGGGGGATTGCTGCTCTACCCTCTGAAACAACAGATTTAATGTTTAAGTGTGTGCATAAGTGCTTTTATAGTAAAGGAGTGGGTGATGTCCTTGAGCTGAGCTCCTATGGAGAATCTTCTCCCAGCTGTAACTGGTCCTAAAGCCCAGTCCTGTCAATCAAGCATCTCCTGCTTCCTCCTTCAGCATCATCACTGCTTCTGCCAGCCTCTTGGGACTGAAATAAACATAACAGCCCACTTAAAGTTGTCACGGCAACCTGCTGCAACGGTACCTCAACATTGCAATTTGATGCAGCAGGAGTGACTGCACAGTTGCGAAAGGCAGGCCCAGCATGGGGTCACTTTGCAACCCACCAAAGCGGTAGCTTCGTTTACCACTGTTTAATTTAGTGGATCAAGTAAAAGTGGATGAGCCAGTGTTTGGTTATGGCCACCTGTCATGCTCTTAACATGTTTACCAGCCTCTATAGCTCTCCGGATAGAATAAGCACTGGTAGAACTCATAGATCAAGACAAAGTTTGTTTTGTTGATATGTGGTAATGCTCTCTAGCAGCATCTTTGTTGACCTGTTGTCACTTAAACTGCAAAGAAGGGATAGTTATGCAATTGGTTCATTTTTTTTATTAAGTAGGGATTTATAATATATATATATACACTTGATACACTGTGTACTGTGTATACTTGATACACTGTGTATACTGTTGCCATTTGGGTCTCTGCTGCCTCTATAAACATTACAAACGTGAAAAAAAACATCCATGCATTCTTTCTCAAATTATTACTGTCAAAAATGTTGTGCTTCTAAAAGCTGTTTGAAAACAGGCCGTATGGGGAGCCTAAGTTACTTCTGGTTCATGGGTCCCTTACAGCTAAAAAAAACACGAATTGAGAGTCAATAGATCGATAAAAGTTATTTTCTGATCCAGTTTGAAATGCGCCGTGGATCAAACATATGATGTCCGTGAATTTTAAAGACCCATTTTGATGCCGAGAAAGAGATCATTTTCGACACGCGGCAAAAGTTATTTTAGGTTTTGTGTGAAAACACGTAGTGGATTGCAACAGCTGGACTCGCAAAATTGACGTCACCAAACCACTCAAAGAGAAGAGGAAGAAGATGAAGAAACATGGCTGTGAGTTTAGCGAGCTTCACATCCTTCTTCCAGGACGAAGTAAGGAGTATTAAACGCGGAGAAAACCACTATAAATCCGGACATGTGGAAAGTGGCAGCTTTTCTGGGGGAGAAATAGTCGGTTGAGTGAGAGCCAGCATGCGGGACAAGCTAGACGGAGATTCTGCTGTGACGTCACAAATGCGACCTCTCATTTGTAGTCATTGTATTATTTTTTTTTAAGTAAATAACTCAGAAGTCACATGATGAACAAAGTCGAAACTCACATCATTAAGGTACAGCATATGTTTGATTCAGGGCGTGAGGCAAAGCGGACCAGAAAATAACTTTTATCGCTCCATTGATTTCCATTCATTAATTTTTCAGCCAGGGAACCCATGGTCCAACAGGAAGGGGAGGAGACTTATGCTCCCCATTGTGACATCACAATAAGCGGAATCTGCATACAACCGCCCCTCACCTGTCAAACCCCGCCCATTTTCTGTCAAACCAGCCCACCAATTCCATACTGTTCCCATGTGTGGCAAACCCGCAGCCTAGTAACAAGACGAGTGGGCGTGGTCTGCAACGGCTAATGGCGTACAATTGACAGAGCCCTCTAAACAGCTCATTCAGAAAGGGACAGAAATTGCCAAGAACTGAGGTGATGAGATCCCGTTATGTGAGAGGGATTTTGTGCAAAGAATTTCATTAACAGGTTTTTGCCATGATGTTGTAAGGAGGACCCAAAAGCAGTGAGCTTTGTACAATGATTAGATTCTAATGTAGATAAAATAGGAACTCACATGGATGAACTTAGTGCATAGAAGAATAAACGCTGGGGAGCAGGAACGGCGAGAGATGACGGCAAAAACAGAAAGGAAGGAAGGCGGAGAAAGACGGACGGATCAGCAAAGTGTTGCAGTGAAGAGAGAGCTTAATTATACTGAGGAGAAGTGGAAAGTGACAGGGAGAAGACCAGGGACTGATTAGCGGTTGCAGGTGAGAGGGAAAGCACAGGTGGAATCAATCAGCAGCTGGGGCAGAGAGGAGGAAACAGAGAGAAACAAGGAAAGACAAGACAGAAGAAATCCTAAATAAGAACTAACTTAGGAGTAACTACGGATAAGATATCAACGAGGGAACCAAAGAGAGAGGAGGAAGAGAAAAGGATACTGAAAGGGGGAAAATAAGAAACCATCCTAATATAACGTTAAACTGAACTAAAGGGAAAATGAGGAAATAAGGAAAAGCACCAACTAAGACTCAAACACAAACACCTAACATCATGTCGGTTTTATTTGTTTAAAAAGAGGCACAATATGTACCTTTTAAGGGTCAGTCTCGTAAATCTCAGAAAAGTCATGAACATTTACATGTAAAGAGAACTATAAATAAAGTAATAGTAGTGTAAAGATAATTATAATTCTTAAAATAGCGCCAGATCTTTGGGATTATTTGCTTTCAAACAACCTTGGACAATTTATTTAATCTTGAAATCAATCCCTGTAATGACGGAAACTATCTGCTGTTCTAGGCATCAATAATAGTTTGTGGAAAATTGCTGTTTGATGCCGGGTCCTGTAACTATATCAAGTTGACTCATGTCAACACAGGATTTTCTAGCTTCACTTTTCAAGCATTATGGCTGTAATATTTATTATACTATACATTAACTTGCCCTTAAAAATTCAATTCAGTTTATTTATATAATGCCAATTCACAACACGTTATCTCAAGGCCCTTTACAACACAAGTCATTTCAATGCAGTCATACATCTGATCATGAAAATCGGATATGTACCATAGCAAAATGTGGAAATAAATAAAATGTACTAAACATGCTTTTCTTTATATCAGAAAATAATTGGATGTACCACAAATTGTAATAAGTGCTTTTAAAAACTGTAATTTAATTACTATCCACACTCGCTTATACCTAAAGGACGATTTAGAGTTACAAATTAATCTAACAGTCATGTGTTAGCCAGAGTACCCCGAGAGAACACAGGCATGCACGGGGAATGTATAAATGGCTTATTACCATATATTTCCAGTCATACTGACCACTCAAAGCACTTTACGTTACAGCTACATTCACCCATTCGCGCTCACATGCACACATTTATACACCAAATAAACAGATCGGTAGGCAAGTTTGGGTTTAGTGCCTTGCCTAGGGACACATCAACTGTTATTATTATTTTTTTTATTATTATTATTTATTAGTTATTGGGAATAACTTCTGCTTGTGCTTAACCCCTTGCTTAAACTCTCTGTGTCATTGCAGGTTTTGTGGTGGGTTGGTTATGGACATCAAGAGAAAAGCCCCTCACTACATTTCAGACTACACAGACGCGGTCAGTCTCCAGTGTCTGGCCTCCTTCCTCTTTCTTTACTGCGCCTGCATGTCACCTGTTATCACCTTCGGAGGACTCCTGGGTGAGGCCACAGAGGGGCGTGTGGTAAGAGGGATCTTTACTGCCTGATGGTACATTTAGATTCAAAGCAGCATCCACTTGTGCTCAAGGTTATAATGACAGAGCTAGATGTAGCCTAAGTTTCCAACTTTAAAGACTATACGCTAGGAATGGCCCTCTTAGACCTGCAGCTAGCAATTTTACATGAAGAACAGACCTATTCTTTTTATTATTCATTTGTATTTCACAAAATCCAACCTGTTCCATTGCCATAACTTTGTCCTGTTTTATAATGAGTAAATATTTCAATTTTCCAATTATTTCAGAAAGTGAAGTGAAATTTGAATTCTGTGAAAAAGTTGCAGTTTATTCAGACAGCTGAGTGGAAGGAAAAGGTGTGGTAGGAAAAAGTGCAGCAAGACTACGTGTAGACGAATCTTTCCTGGGCTAAGGAGAAAAAGAACGGGCGTGTTGTTAAGTGGTCCAACGACTTCCTTTCAAATGAAAAAAAGTTTTCATTTCATTCGGAAGTCAAGCTCCAAGAGTATGGAGGAAGAGTGGAGAGGCACAGATCCACACCGCTTGAAGTTTCCACAATCAGTGATGATTTGTGGTGCCATATCATCTACCAGTGTTGGTCCACTGGATTTTCTAAAGTCCACAGTCAATGCAGGCATCCACCAGGCCATTTTAGAGCCCTTCATGTTTCCTTCTGCTTACAAGCTTTATGGAGAAGCTGATGTCGTTGACTTGGTGCCATCCTCACACTACCAAAGGTACCAAAAGCTGGTTCAATCACTGGGTTACTGTGGTTGATTGGCCAGCAAACTGGCCTGACCAGAACCCCATAGAGAATCTATGGATTATTGTCAAGGGCAAGATGAGAGACTCAAGACCCAACAATGCAGATGACCTGAAACCGCTAACAAAGCAACCTGAGCTCCCATTACACATCATCAGAACCACTGGCTGATCACCTTTATGTCACGCCGTATTGATGCTATAATTCATGCGAATGGAGCCCCAACCAATTATTGACAACAGAAATAGCATATGTTTTAGAAGCCAGATATTTCCTTTTAAAATTTCCTCTTTATTGATCTGATGTAATATTCTAATTTTCAGAGACACAGAATTTGGGGATTTTATTATCTGTAAGCCATTATCATCAAAATTACAAAAAAATAAAGATATGAAATGTTTGGCTCTAATTTAACCAGATCTTTTTCTTAAAATGTCGGCCCGCTCCTCTCAGACACCATGTCTCCATACCCAATTGGCCCTTTAAGGAATCAGCTAAAGACATCCACATATCTTGTTGTTATAAACTACTTAGCCAGCAACTCTTCTTATTTTTACAAAGCCTGTTGTTTGGTGACGTCTGCTCATTTCCCTCTGAATTACAACCAATCAGCGCGACGTAACCACAGCTCCAGCTGAGCGACTCGATCCGACCATTCCGAGTACATACCCTCATACAGGTACTCCGTTGGTTCATGAAATGGCCCCGAAAACTGCCCTTTCGGCCCGCCCCGATGCAGTGGAGACACGCACATATCGGGAAGGTCTGGTCAAATTACCCTGAAGTTCAGATGGTGGAAACGCCCCTAATGTGTTTCACTTTCTGAAATGAGGGACAAAAATATAGCACTTTTCAGAATATTCCAAAAACTTTTTGCTGCCTTTAACATAGCTATAGGTGCGTTGTATTGCAAAATGACAAGAACTTAAATGCAACAAAGTTGCATGTGTCACGAAGTTCACAGCACTCTCTTTTCTGTCTTTCCAGAGCGCCATCGAGTCCCTGTTTGGGGCTTCAATGACTGGGATAGCCTATTCTCTTTTTGCTGGTCAGCCCCTCACCATCCTGGGCAGCACTGGTCCCGTTCTTGTCTTTGAAAAGATCCTTTTCAAGTTTTGCAAGTAGGCTCTTTTCCTTTTTTCTATTTTTGGGTGTGTGTGATATATTACCTTGCTTCCACCACTTCTTGTGTTTTATACTTACGTGTGTGTGCCTCAGGGAATATGGCCTCTCCTACCTCTCCCTGAGGACCTGTATCGGGCTATGGACAGCCTTCTTCTGTCTGCTGCTGGTGGCCACAGATGCCAGCTCGCTTGTCTGTTACATCACACGCTTCACTGAAGAGGCTTTCGCGTCGCTGATCTGCATCATCTTCATCTACGAGGCCCTGGAGAAGCTGATTCACCTGGGGGTGCACTATCCTGTCAATAAAAACAATGACCTGCAGAAGCTCACCCAGTACTGGCAAGTGTCTGTGACGTATTTTCCTAAAAGCAGAAATTTACAATAATCTTTAGTTCTACATCTTTATGTAGATATTACATATGTACCCTGCAGCATATGCAGAGTGTAGTTAACTTAACTCATATTTGCCAAGACATGCTAAAGTACCCTTGCTATGTCACGAAATGACAGATGGTGAAGTGGTTAAGCAGATGCACTGCTTGTTATTTCACTAAATGCTTGCACTGTTTGGAGTATAATCTCATGCTGATTGTTGTCAGGGGCCCTATAGTTTACCACCCAACTACATTAAAACTGCTAACAGCCAGGCCCTGTGGTTCCCATGTTCAATTTGAAATAAGGCAAAGGCTGATTAGTTTAGTCTGATGTTGATGAGCAGTAAATAGGGGTTATGTGGTTTTAATGTGAGAAAAAGACTTTTGAAAACTTACCGATTATTTTACCTTGGACAGGTGTAGCTGTGTTGAGCCCGGCAACCCGACCAATGAAACTCTGCAATATTGGGAGGAGAGAAACATCACAGTCTCCCAGGTCAACTGGACCGCACTGGAAGTCAAGGTAAAGAACCCATTTTTTTGTGTTTGAGCCACCGTGTGAACCTGGCCATCCAAATGAGAGAGGGTAATGACTTAGCAAAAGACTTAGCAAAATTAACAGGTAGATGCACTGACGAAGGTGGCTGAGTATTGAGTTACTACAGCAAGTTGTTTTAAAGAAGAAAACATCAGGTAGTTCTGTATTTGAATGGGAGAACCCTGATCTGTAGAGATTAGGGTGTATAGTGTTGTGAAAACGTATTTACCCCCCTACAGGTACAATCTTTTAGTTTTTTTTGTAGCACTTTTTTTTTCCATTTATAAAGGGAGAAAATACTGGCAGTGAGTCATTTCTGTGGAACAGTTAGGTACACCCCTCTTTAAATTGTTTTTATTCAACCACATTGGGTGGTTCTTCTGGCATAAGCTGCCCATTGGAGGTAATGCCACAGCATGTCACAAGATTTTAGTCCAGATTGAACTTTTTGCTTGAAAACAAAACATCCCTTGGAATCTCCAAGGTGCTGTCAGTTCCCGGATAGCTTTGCATTAAGTACAGTGTCCAGGTCTGAGATGATACTCAGATGCTTTCATTGGAATCTATTTTTGATGGATTCATTTTCCTAAACTCTGTGAATAAAGTTGAAAATTACTACGCGTCTTCATCAGCGGTGGTCAGCGGTGTGAATTGTAAACATTCAAAATGAAGGACGGCTTTTAGATTTTCCGTTACAGTTTTTTTTTTAAACGATCAGACGGAAAATAAAGCAACCACTGATTGATTGTAAATTAAATTACAATTAATTATGTCCCTTTTATTTCTTTGGAATATTGCACAGCTGAAAGTTATTTGATACAGAGATTGGTGTACAGAAAGGAAATATTGTCCAAAGTCCCTGGGTTTTCCTGTGTTCCCTGTTCCTGAATCCCAAATCCAGCTGCAGAAAATCTCTGTCTAGCAGAGCAGGAGGCCTAGATAGCGAGAACATTTCGCTGTCAGCTCAAAGTTGGGGGAATTTTCTGGCATGCTCTCTCCACAAACACAATATATCAACATGGTTCGCTTTGGGAGTCTTAAACAAACAAACGCTGACTTGGTCCTCTTAGCCTTTATGTCTTCATAAAAAATTGTCTCTTTAAGGATTTAGCGAAGAAATCAGCGTATTGCGACCGTTTCGGCAGTGATGGCATCACTGATCAGTCCCAATAGGTGCCCACGGCAGACAACAAGAGATGGACAATGAAAGAAGCAGCGATGATTGCTGCTTTTCTATTTGCCGTGCTGTTATAAACTACTTTGCCAGCAACTCTTTCAATTTTACAAATGCCTGTTGTTTGGCGATGTCTGCTGATATCACTGAGTAACAATCAGCATGAGTCAACCACAAATTCCACCCAGCGACTCTACCGGGCCATTTCCAAGTACGTACCCCGGGGCAGGTACTCGTTTGGTTCCTAAAATGACTCAGAATGGGGTCCTTTTGGAACGGCCTGGTGAAATAGAGACGCGCATACTGTGAAGATCCGATAAAATTACCGGGAAGTTCCGATAGTGGAAACGGGCCTCATGTTCCAAAAAATCTTGGGGTCATCAATATGTGTTTTGGCAAATGAGAGGCAATTCTTTACCCAAACATATAAGCCAGTTTTGCTCAGTCTCTCTTTATTATTGTTAAATTATGAACTTTTACCTGTAGAACTTTATATGTTGTTCTGGGATTTTCTGTTACATCCTGGATAAGTTACCGTGCTCCTAGAGTAATTTTGGCCGATTTACTGATGTTCCATTTGTTTTTCCGTTTGTGGATAAATAGCTCTTAATAGTTCACTGGAGTCCCAGAGCCTTAGACTTAAACTTTGTAATTCGTTCTATACTGATAAATGTCAGTGACTTTTCTAGAATTTCCTCCGATTGGTGAAGAATGTTTGTCCTACTTCATGTTGTCAGACATTGGCATATCACTGTAAATAGTTTACTAGAGAGTTAATTACTTAATGACTCTCTCATTGCTTTCCCCTTGATCCCTCTTGATTATTTTCATCTGGGTATTTTCACCACCACCATCATCTGCACTCACACTGTGGCCAGTAGGAGTGTGAGATGTTACATGGAGAGTTTCAGGGGCCCGCCTGTGGCCATCATGGCCCTTATATCCCGGATGTCCTCTTCTGGTGCGTGGTGCTCTTCTTTACCACAGTCTTCATGTCGGCCTTCCTCAAGGAGTTCAAGACGAGCCGCTACTTCCCCACGAAGGTAAGAAAAGTGACAACACTTATCTTGTTTTTTGAGGTGAGTGTTTATGTTAAAATTTAGACTCTGTGGTTGAAATAGTATGTTGGATTTATTTGCTTCTGGCAATGTAGTTAGCAGCAAACATTGTGATTGATCCAGTGGTTTCTTTTAGTCTGTTAAAAGCAATCTTGTTCAGTGGTTCTCTTGGTCTTCTGATCTTTTAAAATTCTTCTTTAAATGTTTTGCAACTTTCTCAGCTATGTAACAGTCTAGTCCTTGTTCCTAAACAAGACATCTCAGCATTGTGCGCACTAAAAAACAATAAGAAGGGGCAAAAGTTGAGAACAAATCAAAGTCCCAGTTTCTAAACATGTCTCCCTCGTATGAACAGTATCTAAGGGCCAGATCTGTAAGAAGATACTTCAACTGTTCATCTAATAAATGCCGTTGAGTACAAATATGGTTTAATGTTGAATTTTATTATCTTTATTGATACATTTAAGGATTTCAAAGTAAAATGCTAGTCTGACAGAGGACAAGGACCACTTTGGCAATTTTTTATCTGAAAGACGATCCAATTTGGGGTTCCTCAGGGCTCCAGTTTTATGCCACTGTTATTTAATGTTGCTTCTCTGACTTCAGATTATATCATCTCTCCTATTTCAGTGTAAACAAGACAAAACTCACTTGGAATCAGTTACTAAGTACTGTTAAAGAATTTCAATATCATGAAAAAGGTAAATATGTTTTATCGCTCATTTCAGAAGTGAAACTCATATATATTTATTACACATCTAGTGAAATATTTCAAGCCTTTATATCTTGTAACTCTGATAACTGCTTGCAGAGAACAAACCCCCCCCCATTTCGTGTCTTGGAAAATTAGAATATTTCATTAGGTTAAAATGTATTTCTTTTAAACACAAAAGTATGTTCACTTTTATACTCTCAATACATTGTTGGGCCTTTTTCATTGCTGGGGTCTTGTTTCTCTCATTTTCCTCTCGACAATACTCCTTCGATTCTGTGTGGGGTTCAGAGCAGGTCCATTTGCTGGACAATCAAGCACAGTAAACGCCATTGTTGAACCAATTTTTGGTACATTTGGCAGTGTAAGGCAGTGCCAAATACTGCTGGAATATGAAAGCAGCATCTCCTAGAGCTTGTCATCAGAAGAAAGCATGAAGTGCTTTATAATTTCCTGGTAGATAGCTATGTTGACTATGGACTTCAGAAAATCCAGTGGACCAACATCTACAGATGACATGGAAACCCTAAATCAATAGTGACTGTAGAAACTTCGTACTTAACTTCAAGCAACATAAATTCTGTGCCTCTCCACTCTTCCTCAGGACTCTTGGATCTTGATATCCAAATTAAATGCAAGCTGTACTTTCATCTGGTAGAGACAAGCTGGTAGAGACGAGTCCAAATAGATTTGTAGTTGTAATTAGAGCAAAGGGTGGTTTTACAAAATAATGACGCACAATACTTTGAGAACAAAAGTGTCATTTTCCTTCCCCCTTGTAAACATACAATCCCAATAAAATAGATTAAAGTTTGTGGCTGTCCTTTAAGAAAACATAAGTGGTTTCAACACAATGTAAAGTTTTTTTTTAACTAAATCAGACAGCTACCATCATAAAACACTGTCAGAATGATAGAAATCATTACAAAAGCGGACACAGAAAAACTGTTGCAGGACTCATCATTGGGATGGTATCTTCATCCTTTCTCTGTAAAAGATTGACAAGGCAGAATCAGCCTATCCAAAATGGTCTATAAGGGACTGAATGGTTTTAGGCATAAATATATCTTTGACTTGTTTGTCAGATATGAACCATAGTCTATAGGTCACCAGAGAGAAAACGCTTCCTAATCTTTTTCAATCTATGGTAGTTACTCTCAGCATCTTGCTCACACATCACTGTTTGACTGTGTATTTTGGGCCAATCCAGAAACTGCTTTACCTCTTGTCTGACACATCATTAGCATACGCTGCCATCTACTGGTTGTTTGGGAACACAGAAAACCCTGCAGTCTGTGTGGGCATTCTATACTACTTTCTATGGGTTGTCATTGAGATGACACACACCAGCGTAATTCAATTTTCAATTCAATTCAGTTTATTTATATAGCGCCAATTCCCAACAGATGTCATCTCAAGGCACTTAACAAGAAGTCATTTCAATACATTTATACAAACATTCCAATCAGTTAAAAAGTTTCCTATTTAAGGAATCCCAGCAGATTGCGGCAGTCATTGGCGTGAGGTTGGGCAGACTTTCCAACCACAGCAATCCTTCAGCAATCCCTCATACTGAGCAAGCATGTAGCGACGGTGGAGAGGAAAAACTCCCCTTTAACAGGAAGAAACCTCCAACAGAACCAGGCTCAGTAGGATTGGCCATCTGCCACGACCGTCTGGGGGTTTGAGAAGACATAGCAGAGACACAGAAGGAACAAAAGATCTGAAATAAGAGAACTTTCTATGTTACAGAAAGTAAAAAGTTGATAACAGGACATAGTGGATGTTCAGTTACTGGGAGCACCATCCCAGTCGATGCCCCCCGTCCAACAGGGCATTGCAGCCAAGCAGGATACCAGACCAGGTGTAGCTTCTATGGAGAGAAAAACACTGAGAGAAAACAAAGTTAACAGTCGAAATAACAGAATGTACTGTAATACAACTGGAGAGTCGTAGGAGAAAAGGAAGTAGCAGAGTGAAGAAAATTGGTAAGTCTGTCCTCCAGCAGTCTAAGCCAATAGCGGCATAACTACAGAGATAGCTCAGGATGACCTTAGCCTCTCTAACTATAAGCTTTATCAAAAAGGAAAGTTTTAAGCCTGGCCTTAAAAGTAAACAGTGTCTGCCTCACGGACTAAAACCGGGAGCTGGTTCCACAGGAAAGCAGCCTGATAACTAAAAGATCTGCCTCCCATTCTACTTTTAGAATTCCTAGAAACTACACGTAAACCTGCAGTCTGAGAGCAAAGTGCTCTGTTGGGAACATATGAAACAATTAGATCTCTGATGTATGATGGAGCTTGATAATTAAGGGCTTTATATGTAAGAAGAAGGATCTTAAATTCTTTTCTGGATTTAACAGGGAGCCAATGAAGGGAAGCTAAAACAGGAGAAATGTGATCCCTCTTTATAATATTAATCAGAACTCTTGCTGCCGCATTTTGGATCAACTGAAGGCTTTTAATGGCATTTTGTTGACTTCCTGATAGTAAAGAATTACAGTAGTCCAGCCTTGAGGTAACAAATGCATGGACTAGTTTCTCAGCATCACTCCTGGACAGGATGTTTCTAATTTTAGCAATATTCCGGAGGTGAAAGAAAGAAATCCTAGAAACCTGTTTAATATGGGATTTAAATGTCAAGTCTTTGTCAAAAATAACGCCGAGGTTCTTTACGTTATTACTGGGGGCCAATTTAATGCCATCCAGATGAAGTGATTGACTGATCAGTTTCTGTTTTAGAACTTCTGGTCCAAAGACAGCAACTTCTGTCTTGTCAGAATGTAAAAGCAAAAAGTTTAGAGTCATCCATCTTTTTATGTCTTCCAGACATGCCTGTAATCTACCTAATTGACTGGGTTCATCAGGATTTATGGATAAATATAGTTGTGTATCATCGGCAGAGCTGTGGAAATTTATCCCATGCTATCTAATGATTCTACCAATTGGAGCATATATATGGTGAACAGAATTGGTCCAAGCACAGAACCCTGTGGAACTCCACAAGTAACCCTTGAGAGTGAAGAAGATTGATCATTTAGATGAACAAACTGGAATCTATCAGACAAATATGATTTAAACCAGCCTAGTGCTGTTCCTTTGATCCCTGCAACATGTTCAAGCCTTTCTAAGAGAATATTATGATCGGCTGTGTCAAAAACAGCACTGAGATCTAACAAAACCAGAACAAACACAAGTCCATTATCTGAGGCCATGAGAATATCATTAGTAACTTTCACCAGTGCTATGATGAGCTCTAAAACCTGACTGAAACTCTTCAAACAGCTCATTACTGTTTAGATGCTGCAGACTTGATTAGAAACAATTTTCTCAAGGACTTTGGATAAGAAAGGAAGGTTAGATATAGGTCTGTAATTCACTAAGTCATCTTGAACAAGGGAAGGTTTCTTGAGTAAAGGTTTAATTACAGCTATTTTAAATTCCTGTGGTACGTATCCGTTTACTAAGGATGGATTCATCACATCCAAAATGGGGCCAGGAACCAAATGGAACACTTCCTTAAATAATTTGGTTGAGATTGGGTCCAACATACAAGTTGAAGGTTTAGATGAGGCTAATATTTTTGATAATTCCGAAAGCTCGACTGAATCAAAACAGCCTAAGCACAAATGAGGTTCTACAGTTCTTTCCGATGCTGCCTCATTTACTGAGGAAGAAGTAATCATGTTTGGGAGGATGCCAATGATTTTATTTTTAATAGAATTAATTTTATTTATGAAGAATCCCATAAAATCATCACTGCTAAGAGCTGGGGGAATAGTTGGCTCAACAGAGCTATGACTCTGCGTAAGTTTGGCAACTGTACTAAAAAGAAACCTAGGATTGTTTTTATTCGCCTCTATTAATGATGAAAAATATGCTGTTCTAGCTTGTCGAAGGGTCTTTTGATACAGCAGTAGACTGTTATTCCAGGTTAAATAGGAATCCTCTAGGCGTGTAGAGCGCCATTTTCTCTCCAACTTCCTAGTATTCTGCTTTAAAGTACGCAACTCTGCGTTAAACCAAGGAGTCAGCCTCCTATGGCTAGCCATGTTCTTTTTTAAGGGGGCTACACTATCTAATGCCAAACGCAATGAGGACGTAACGCTGTGAACCAGACCATCAATTTCTGAAGGGTTAGAGATAGAATTGCTGCCATCCACTTTGTTACTCTGAGACACTGGGGAAAGTAAGAATGGAACAGATTCTTTAAAAATTGTTACACCATTGTCTGATAACGCTCTACTATAATGAAATTTTCTTTCAGATTTAAGATGGTCAGTTAAAGTAAATTCAAAAGTTATCAAGAAGTGGTCAGACAGGACCGGGTTATGTGGGTGGACTGTTATTTCCTCACAATACCGTATGTCAGTACAAGGTCCAAAGTGTGTTTACCCGAGTGGGTCGATCCCTGTACTTTTTGAGTAAAGCCAATTGAGTCTAAAATAGCATTAAAGACTGCATTTAGGCTATCACTTTCAGTATCCACATGAATATTGAAGTCCCCCACTATAATGACCCTTTCAGTAATTAATACTAAATCAGATAAAAAATGTGAGCTCTGATCCAAGAATTGAGAGTAAGGGCCTGGTGGACGATACAAAACCACAAACAAAAATGGTCTTAATGTTTTGCAACTTGGATGAAGAAAATTAAGGGTTAGATGTTCAAAAGAACTGTAGCTATCAATTGGTCTGGGACTAATTAGTAAATCAGAACGAAAAATGGTTGCAACTCCTCCTCCTCGCCCAGTACTTCTAGGAATGTGAAAATTTAAATGACTGGAAGGAGTTGACTCATTTATACTGACATAATCCTCCTGCTGCAACCAGGTTTCTGTGAGACAAAGGAAATCAATGTGATTATCACAAATCAAGTCATTTACTAACAAAGTCTTTGAGGAGAGAGATCTTATGTTTAATAAACCACATGTAATAGATTTATTTTTCTGTTCAGTCAAAGTCGTATTCATCTTTATGAGATTTCCATAATTTGCTTTTGTTGGCTTAATTTTAAATCCATTTAATTTTGGCCGTGGGCAAGACACTGTTTCTATAGGGTAATGGGTGGGTAACAGTACAGAAGCAGCAGAGAGGTGGGTTAAACTACGACTCTGCTTCCTGGTCTGGACCCTGGGTTGTCAGTGTTTTGGAGGACTAATAAATTCGGCCATATTCCTAGAAAGAAGAGCTGCTCCATCCAAAGTGGGATGGATGCCGTCTCTCCGGATCAAACCAGGTTTTCCCCAAAAAGTTTGCCAGTTATCAATGTAGCCCACTTCGTTTGCAGGACACCACCTAGACAACCATTGATGGAATGACAGCATGCGGCTAAACATGTCGTCACTGGTCCGATCATGTAAGGGACCAGAAAAGATTACCGAGTCTGACATTGTTTTGGCAAACTTACGCATCGAAGCAACACTAATTTTAGTGACCTCCGATTGGCATAACCGGGTGTCATTACCGCCAGCGTGAATAACAATCTTACTGTATTTACGCTTATCTTTAGCCAGCAGTTTCAGGTAGGATTTGATGTCAGCCGTTCTGGCCCCTGGCAAGCATTTGACTATGGTCAGTTGTGTCTCTAATGCCACGTTTCTGACTATGGAGCTGCCAATTACCAGGGTCGGCTTCTCAGCGGGTGTGTCGCTGAGCGGGGAAAATCTGTTAGAAACATGGACTGGTTGGTGGTGGCCCGGGGGCTGGGTCCTAGAACTATGCTTCCTACGTACAGTCACCCAGCCGGCCTGAGGTCCCGGCTGCGCGGGCTCTACCGGAGGACGGCAAGGGGGTTCTATCCTTGTTGGCTCCGCGCTGGCTAATGGGCTTTGGCTAGCTGCTGGTTTTTCAACAGCGCGGAGCCGTGCTTCTAATTCTGATACCCTCGCTTCCAGAGCTACAAAAATATTAAATTTATTACAGTTACCATTATCACTAAAGGAGGCAGGGAAGTAACTAAACATCTGACAGAGAGAGCAAGAGAGAAGAGAAGAGTTAGAGACAGGAGAGAAAAGAGAGGCCATAGCCGCAATGAAGCTAAGCTAACTGAGCTAGCGAGACCTTACCACCCCAAGAAAAGCTGTGTGAAACACAAGGAGTTCCCAAAACGTAAAGTACACCACCACAAAACGTGTGTTTTAGTGTGCTTGTGTGTTAAAATAACTTAGAGAGGCCTCAGCACAGAGAAAATAAGATCAATTCAAGATAGTCTGAACACCAAACAGCTTAGAGGGAGTGCAACAGCGACAACAGGAAATGACGCAATACGGCTTACCCGTCACCCCGTTGGGTGATGTTGATACACTAAACCATGTCTTCTGATCGCCACCCTGTGGTGATGAATAATAATTTGCCATAATACTGCAGACAAGAGTACTGATAGCAGTTCAAATTGAGGCATCTAAAAGATAACCGACAGCTCCTTGTATGATTATGTTGAAACATTTTATTATACCAACAGCTGTTTTTCCATGTATGTCACTAACTTAAATAGAAGAAACTCTTGTTTTTCTTGCTCTTAACGTTTTAGGGGTTTTTTTGGTTTGTTTTTCTTGGAAACCGTTCCACAGATTTAGACATTTCGAGAACAATGATACTATAAAAGTTTTAATTAATTACCCTATTTAGTAGACTGTTAAAAACCAGTGGAAAAAGCAGATAAAAGTATACCATAAGGCATTGAGTCATACATTTTTTTTAAATTTTCCGCTGAGAGCACATGTGTAACCCTGAGTAGTACTCGTTTGAAGGTGGCTAAATATGCCTTGATACGATAAAAATATTTTTCATTGGTACATTTTTGATATATTTCTGTGTTTAAAATCAACATGGAGTTTGTCTAAAGGGTATATGTCTTTGTTCTGTCCAGGTGAGGTCTGTCATCAGCGACTTTGCAGTCTTTATCACTATCCTGACTATGGTCCTTGTTGATTATGCCATAGGAATCCCCTCGCCTAAATTACAGGTCCCCAGCAAGTTCAAAGTAAGCCCTCATGACAGCCTTGAGTGTGAATTTCTTTACTTGTGCTTATAGCATAGACAATGTGGTATAGTTTACTATAGTTTAGCATAGCACAGCATAGTACAGTGTACCAGAGTACAGCGAAGCACAATATAAGATTGTGTATTGAATCAACGTTTTTCAACCCTCATCATTAAGGCACACTGCCCGGCCTTTTTTACATGTTTCCCTGCTTTAGCAGTCCTGATTTCATTTGACGGTTGACCAATAGGCTTTTGCTGAACTGCAATCCTCTGAAGCATGTGTGTTTAAGCAGGGAAACATCTAAAATATGCAGTGCAGTGTGCCTTGAGGACCAGGGATGGGAAACCCTGTATTAAACCACAGCATAACATGGTATAAAGCAAGATAGTATAGAATATCATATAATATAATCCAGCATTGTATAGTACCACAGTACAGAGAAGAATGGTAGAGGATAGTGTAGTTTATAAAAGTATGACAATGTATGATATACCGAAATACAATATAGTACAGTATAGTACAGAACAGCATAGCACTGTAAAGTGTTGTGGAGTACAGTATATCATAGCATTCAATAACGTATTGCAGCACAACATTGTATAGTATAGTGTACTATAGTCAGTTACAAGACAGTATAGTACAGTACGGTCCTGTGGAGTAGGGTTCACCATAGTATAGGAAATTACATCATATTACAATTTAAGTACAGCCCATTGTACTATATTATAGTACAGCAGAAATAATACAATATAACAGCATACTATTCTGTAGTGGTATATAGCATAGTGTATTACTATACAGTACAGCATTGCTATAGTAAAAACAGTACTTCACAACATATTATAGTACATTTCAGTGCTGTACAGCACTGAAATGTAAAGTGTAGTATAGCAGATCATAGTACAGTTTAGTACAGGTAATCATACATAGTTTTGTGTATAGTACAGTAGCTAGTAGTTAAAAAGAAACCACATTTTGTCACTGAAATCCACATAAAGCATATTTTGAAGCACCTTGAATGCAAATTCCATAAAAAGATAATAAAGTGGAAAATAGTGCTCAATTATTTGATAAATTTGTGTTATTACTAAAATCTTTCGACGTTTCATCACTGAAGAAAAATATCCTATCTACTCCCTGTAGCCAACAAGAGATGATCGTGGCTGGATTATAAATCCTGTGGGACCCAACCCATGGTGGACCACCATTGTCACCTTTGTTCCTGCTCTGCTCTGCACCATCCTCATCTTCATGGACCAGCAGATCACAGCGGTTATTATTAACAGGAAGGAGCACAAACTGAAGGTTTTATTGACTTCTTCTTTTTTTTTTTCATTTTATTGACCTCAGAGTTTGCTTTCCTTCATGTTCGTCACGTGCTGAATTCTGTTCCTACCTTGTCCCTGCAGAAAGGCTGCGGTTACCACCTGGACCTGTTCGTGGTGGGGGTCATGCTGGGCGTGTGCTCTGTGATGGGCCTCCCATGGTTCGTGGCGGCCACTGTGCTCTCCATCTCCCACGTGAACAGCCTCAAGCTGGAGTCGGAGTGCTCAGCTCCTGGAGAGCAGCCCAAGTTCCTGGGCATCCGCGAGCAGCGTTTCACCGGCCTCATGATCTTCACCCTTATGGGCTGTTCTGTCTTCATGACCTCTGTGCTAAAGGTCAGAGAAAACACCTCAGACGCTCTCACAGATAATTTACGCAACTCACCTCAAAACCAATTGGTAACTTTGTAGTCTTGCAGAGAAAACCGTAGATTTGTGTTTTTGAAAATAAAGGATGCACATGATTTTCATCTTGAGCAAACACATTTTAATCAGGCCAGACCTGTGGAATCGAATCACGTGAACACAACTTGTCTGACAACAGGAAGTAGGCTAAAAGGTCGCGAAAGGCAAAATCTCTGATCGTTTTTAAGCTACTGTATAGTCCACGATTAAAAGATGAAAACACATCTATCACTCAAAAGGCTTTGAAATAGATGAAGGCGCTGTAGGAGGTGAGAACAACTCTGTAGCCATTAGCCCAGATTTTCCCGATCCTGACTTTTTCCTGGTCTCTTCCCAGTTCATCCCTATGCCTGTGCTCTACGGCGTCTTTTTGTATATGGGGGCGTCTTCCCTCAGAGGCATTCAGGTGGGTATACACATAACCTGCTAGGATGTTATAGAAAGAACTAATCCAGAAAAGATTTATTTATGAGTTCTGTTTATGCCTTGGAAGTTTTTCGATCGCTTGAAGCTGTTCGGCATGCCAGCCAAACATCAGCCGGACTTCATCTACCTTCGGCATGTTCCGCTGAGGAAGGTGCACCTCTTCACCATCATCCAGCTCAGCTGCTTGGTCCTGCTCTGGGTCATTAAGACTTCCAGGGCTGCCATCGTTTTCCCCATGATGGTAACCTGACTGTGTCGGTGTGTACATATGAGGTTGTGCAGTCTTTGTTGGCTTGCTATCTGACTCTTACTGCTTCCCCAGGTTTTGGCCCTGGTATTTATTCGTAAGTTGCTGGATTTCATCTTCACCAAGAGAGAACTGAGCTGGCTGGATGATCTCATGCCAGAGTGGAAGAAGAAGAAACTGGAGGATGCAGAGGAGGAAGAGGTGCAGTAGAAGAGCACAGCGTTGGATGTTAGATGTGTTACAGTTTGGACAGCTGTTGCAGGTTTTCTCTGTTTAATCTCTTTCTGCAGGAGGAACACAGTATTATTGCAGAGGAGGAAGGGATTGTGCAAGTACCACTGGAAGGGCACTATAGGTGAGTCTTTTCCATATTTTTATTACATTCCACATACCACCCTGTTTAGTTAAGCCTTGAGTGCTGATACCCTATTAGGATGTTAAACACATAAAAATCAAACAGATGTTAAATTTCCTAGTGCTTTCACATTTTTTTATTCTCTTTATTCCCTACTCCTTGAACTTTTCCACACGTTGTCACATTACAGCCACAAATGACGGTGTTTTTTTTTTATCATGATGAAGTAAAGCTTCTTTGTGAAGTGGAAGAAAAAGAATTCAAGGTTTCCTACTTATTTTACAAACAAAAATCTGAAAATGTGGAAAATATCGTTCTGAGAGGACTATTTGGTAACTAGAGGAGCTTCTGACAATGCTCCTATGGAGTATGAATTAGAATGGAAAATGAAAATAGAAGTATGGAAAATTCTATGTGCTTCTACATCTCATTGCCTTTCTGTCCTCTGTCTGTCTGAATGTGTTTCTCGGACTTAGGTCCTCCTTTTTTTGCTTGTGTCTTCCTTTCCCATTTCCTTTCTTCCTTGTGTTCTCCTGTCTGTCCTTCCTTTGCTTTATTCCTCCCTTTGTGCTCTTTCTTTCTTTCTTTCTTTCTTTCTTTCTTTCTTTCTTTCTTTCTTTCTTTCTTTCTTTCTTTCTCTTTCTTTCTTTCTTTCTTTCTTTCTTTCCTAGATTCCTGTGTTTGTCTTTTCTGCTGGATCCATATTTAAAGTGTAAACCATTGTAGAAATCTCAATCATAAAGTCAAAGTGAACTTTTGTAATATATGTTTTAAACTGAACATTAAGGGCACATAAATCTTTGCAAAATTTTCTATGAAAAATGTTGGAGCCTTGTGTATGGTAGAGGTATGGGACAGAGAGTACTGAAGTAATTTGTGTTTATTTGTAAAAATCTGGACAACACGTTAATGCAGAACTACAGGCCAATCTCTAATCTCCCATTCATCAGTAAGATTATTGAAAAAGCTGTGTTTCAGCAGTTAAATGGCTTCATAACAATGACAAACCGTTTTGATGCTTTTCAGTCTGGTTTCCGCGCTCACCACAGCACCGAGACTGTCCTCGTCAAAGTATTTAATGACATCCGCATAAATACAGACTGTGGAAGAACCACAGTGCTGGTTCTGTTGGACCTCAGTGCAGCATTTGACACTGTTGATCATGATATTTTATTGGAACGACTGGAGAGCTGGGTCGGACTCTCTGGTACACTACTTGGCTGGTTCGAGTCTTACCTAAAGAACAGGGACTTCTATGTTTCAATAGGAAACTTTTCATCAGAACGAACAGAAATCACATGTGGGGTGCCCCAGGGCTCCATCCTGGGGCCCCTCTTATTTAATATCTACATGCTCCCACTAGGCAAGATTATAGCGACCAATAACATTAGCTACCATAACTACGCAGATGACACTCAGCTCTACATTACAATGTCACCAGGTGACTCTGAACCCATTCAAACCCTAAATCAATGCCTTGACCAAATAAATGGATGGATGTGCCATAACTTTCTCCAGCTGAATAGAAACAAAACTGAAGTGATTATTTTTGGACCCAAGGAGGAACGATCAAGAGTCAGCACACAGCTTCAATTAATACAGCTAGAAACTACTGATCAGGTTCGTAACCTAGGTGTAGTAATGGACTCAGACCTGAACCTCCAGGGTCACATAAAGGTGATAACAAGGTCAGCGTTCTATCACCTGAAGAACATCTCTAGGATTAAAGGACTGATTTTGCAACAAGACCTAGAAAAACTCATCCATGCGTTTATCTCTAGTCGGATTGATTACTGCAACAGCATCTTCACAGGTCTGCCTAAAAAGTCAATCAGACAGCTGCAGCTGATCCAGAACGCTGCCGCTCGCGTCCTCACTAGAACCAGGAAAGTAGAGCACATCACCCCAGTTCTAAAGTCCTTACACTGGCTCCCTGTAGCTCAGAGAATAGACTTTAAAATACTTTTACTAGTTTATAAATCATTACTTGGCTTAGCACCAAAATATGTTGAAGACCTGTTGTCATGGTACCAACCACCAAGACCACTCAGGTCCTCCAACTCTAGCCTACTAAACATACCTAGACTCAGAACTAAACATGGAGAAGCAGCTTTCAGTTTCTATGCTCCCCTTATCTGGAACGGACTTCCTGACGAGTGTAGAGCTGCTGAAACTCTGAAATGCTTTAAATCGAGACTAAAAACCCATTTGTTTAGAATTGCCTTCGAGTAAATGATTGATGTCATATGTATGAAATGTGTTCATGCTCTCTTGCTTTTTTTATTTTATTTTTCTCTTGCTTTATTGTGTATCATGTGTAATGTGTGCTTTTTTTATGTGTTTCTTTTAAATCACCAAATCATGTAAAGCACCTTGAATTACGCTGCTGTTGAAAGTGTGCTATACAAATAAAATTGCCTTGCCTTGCCTATTATGAGGTTACAGTTTCATATATATATATATATATATATATATATATATATATATATATATATATATATATATATAT
Organism: Valencia hispanica; assembly: GCA_963556495.2. Classification (NCBI taxonomy): domain Eukaryota; kingdom Metazoa; phylum Chordata; class Actinopteri; order Cyprinodontiformes; family Valenciidae; genus Valencia; species Valencia hispanica. The sequence goes on from OY747723.1 coordinate 12,604,615, forward strand.
ATATATATATATATATATATTAGGTGATGACCTGAAATCATACCTTGTAGCAATACCATGAAGCCAAGAGTAACAGTCTCCTTTGGTGCCGCCCTCCAAACATGATAGAGCAATGTAAAACTGAGATTGATTGCTGAACAAGATACAACACCATCAGTCTGACTACTGATCGCATCACTTCTTCAAATAGGCCTGCCTTTGCTTTATTGGTAGTGGCATAATATGCAGAGAACAGCTGATTTGATCTAATCCGTGGCCTGATGACAAGTACAGTTCTCCCAAGATTTCCTAATGACAGCGCTTCCTTGTCCTGTTCAGTCTTTGTGGACAAGAACCTTGAGGTTTAGGAGTGCCCAAACGTACCCAATAGTTCCAGGATGCCCACATGCCGCATAGTTGTTCATCTGCCTAATACACACCAAATGCAACCACTACGAGACTCTTGCAGGTACTGGTGGTAGTCGTTTAAAATTCAAACAACTTAGATACCCATCGCTGGTCCCCGTTTTCTGTCCATTCCTCATAGGTTGAAGGCCCTATAAAAATATTGTTAAGAGCACAGCAGTTATCCTCTCACTACTGTGTGTTTAAAGGAGTGACCCAGCCACGGTGAACATCACCGACGAGATGTCCAAAGGATCATTTGGGAATGTGTGGAAGGGTGTCAGTCCTGCTGAGGGTACTAAAAAGGAACCGGGATCAAAAAGGTAAGCTTCTTATTCACAGTACTTCACATATATAGCTTACTGCATAAACACATATACTGTTGATGCAAATCCTGAATGTTTGATTTTTTTTCTGCTGGAAAGACCTCCATTTCAAATGGCAGGTGTTTGTTGCTGAACTGCTGTTTTTTCCAGTAAAGAAAGATGTGTATTTCAGAGCAGCTGTGCCCTTGCAGATTTCCCACTGCGTAGACTAACGTAGTATGTCCTGCCTGCTTCTCTCGCTCCATCCTACCCCTAAGCTCCCCTTCCTAACCTCTCAGAAGCTGATACCCCAAAGGTAAGCTGTTCCCAGCAGTCCCTGTCAGCGTGCAGTCTCATTTTGTGTTTACTGCAATCCGTTGCATGATGAAAACTGACCGTCTGTAGCACGAGTGTCTAACTCCAAAGTCCTCGAGGCCTGTGTCTCTGCTTCAACGAACCTGAATCGAATATTTTGCTTATTAGCCAGACTCTTGAACTTGACTGTATGCTGAGGAGGTGACTCAGCCATTTGCTTCAGACTTGTTGGACTAGGGACACATCGAAACAACGCCGGACTGAAACTTGACACCCCTGCTATAGTGTCATGATTTGGTTAACACTATGACACAAAATGATTCGTGATATCGTTAAACAGTTCGTGTTGTCCGGGTGTGCAGGCTTAGTTCAACATTTTAAATTGGTTTGTAGAAATCTTCGCACCCCTTGAACATTTTGTCGCGTTACAACCACAAACTTCAAAGTATTTCATCGGGAGTTTATACACAATGTAGGACACAAACATGAGGTGGAACGACAATGAAGAATAGTTTTCTTGAAATTTTACAAATTAATAATCTGGAAAGTGCCCCCTTTAGTTCGATACCCCTAAAACAAATCCAGTTCAACTAATTACCAAGGACCACATTTTGCTGCTATTACAGTCTTTTTGGGTATATCCCTACCAGCATTGAGCACCTATAGACAGATTTTTTTTTTTTTACTTCTTTGCACAAGATTGGTTAGATTTGATGGAGAGAATCTGCAAAATATGTGTTTAGGATCATTGCTCCAATGGGAAGGTGTCTAAAATCTTTTACAACCTTTAACAGGTTTTCTTTAATGATTGCCCTACATTTACTACCATTTATCGTCCCATCATTCATCGGTCCAACTTCGCTGTCCCTCATGAAGAAAGGCATCCCCACAGCATGATGCTGCCTCCACCATATTTCACAGCGGAGATGTTCCTTTTCAGGGTGATGGTCTCATCTGACCAGAGCACCCTCTTACCAGAGCACGTGTCTTACACAGCAACCCTCTTGTGACTTCTGAGAGCTTCACAGAGCAGCTGTATTCATGCAATGCACTAGTGATAGCTCCACTTTGGATGATTCTGAAGACTGTTGTTGTAACGTGATAAAAATGTAATCATTATCAGAGGTGGGTAGCGTAGCCAGAAATTGTACTCATGTAAAAGTAGCATTACTTCGACATATTTTTACTCAAGTAAAAGTACAAAGTAGGTATTCATAAAATTACTCAAGTAAGAGTAAAGTAGTATTGAGTACTTGAGTACTTGTTCTGAGATCATAGCATATGATTTAATATTTAAAATTATGTAATTGGACAAAAATGTAAAGTTATGTGCAAATTCTAAAGATTAAAATCAATAGAAATACATAACATAATTGTAAAATCACAAAAAACATTTTTCCAAATCAATTTTTTTCAAACTGAAACTAATGAAACCAATACTCACAGTAGCTAATGTATATATACAGTATTAGACCAGGGTAAGGTACCCCCACTTGACCTCCTAATGGCACAACAGCCTCAGCAGATAGAAAATAAAGGTGAAGGTTGTGTGCAAACAAGAGGTCTCACTTCAACATAAACTGTGTGTGAGTCACATGCATTTTTGGTTAAAACAAGCGTTTAGTTTCATTCAGTAAAGTTACTCACTATGGATAGAGTAGCCAGAAACGATACTCAAGTAAGAGTAGTGATACTTTATAAAACCATTAGTCAAGTAAAAGTAAAACGTACGGTTAAGTAAAACTACTCCAAAAGTGTCTTTTTTCAAATGTTACTCAGGAAAATATAACTAGTTACTACCCACCTCTGATTTGTATGAATACTTTTGTACAGTATTCTTTACATTGTAAATTAACAGAAAAGAAGCCAACACAATCTCCAGGCAGATGTATTTGCATGTATTGTTGCATGTCCCTAACAATCAGCTCATTTTTGTTTCATATTATTCTACGGTTGCATTTGGTTTAATTTTCTATTTCTTACTCCCCTTAAAGTTATGCCAAAAGCGGTGAAAAGCGACACAAGCGGAGGAGGCATGACAAGAGCCTGGACAGGGAGACGAGTTTGTGATGACACATGCTGGTGACACCACTGTGCTGTCAATCAGTAAATACAACAAAAAAAAAAAACACAAAAAAAAGGCTAAACAAATATACCGTGCCACACTCCACCACCTATGTACTGTGCTACACTGTGTTTTTATTCATGTATGTCTATGTGCAAGTTCAAAAGAAAGAACAAGATGTTGGGAACCATAAGCAACATAAGAAAACTCACTGAGTTGGGTACCGAGTTAAGCAACCAGAAAGGAAGGGCCAACTATGGACATAAATTGGTTCACAATCAGACCAGCAATGAGTATGTAAAGGACCAGTTTGTGAAGAGCTAGCATTTCTACAGTAGGCAGCAGAGGGTATGTATGGTAGCATTGCCACTGGAGTGACATTGGCAGTATTTCACATAATTTGTTGAAGCTGGGTTGTGCTGGTAATACTGCAGTTTTTGGATTTGATGAGCTGTCTTCATTTTCTGGCCTTCAGGACCTGAAGAAGTAGCTGATTGAAGGATGCCTGTAAGACATTGTTTTTAATGGTACTCCAAAGAAATATTTTGTATTTGTTTGGTAAATACAAATAAATTGGCTTCTTTTGCGGCGTTTCATTTAGTACTGAAGTGGAACTTTGGATCTGGGAATGATATCAAATCCAACATAACCATGCTTGAAAATCAGCAGGATTTGCTATATGAAATGCTAACTGATCAGAATAAACAGATTGAAATAGAAACTAATTACAGTGTGTTTTTCTGCATTTTGTACATTCAACCTCTAAATGAGGCTGTTTGTGTAAAAGATTTTGTCAAAAGTGCAACAAAAATAGAAAACGTTTTCTACCGCAACTTTCACTAAATTTTATACGCCAGGCAAGCTTACTGGATTTTGATCCCACTCAGAATTCCAACTTATAGAGACGTTCTGGTACATAACTAGAATGCCTCACGGAACTACAACCAATCAAGCACTGCCATGGAATACAAATGTAAAAAAAAAAAAAGAGTCCTTTTGTGATGCTATGTTAGAATGTCTGTCAAAATAGCAGTACTTCAACAGCTTGGTGGTGCTTGTTACTATACCTCCGCCAAGGAGGTTATGTTTTCGCCAGGGTTTGTTTGTCTGTTATTTTTGCAACATAACTCAAAAAGTTGTTGGTGGATTTCAATGAAATCTTCAAGAAATGTCTGCAATGGGACCGGGAACAACTGATCTAAATTTAGGGCTGATCAAAGAATCTGCAGGGGAAGGGAGGGTGTTGGGGGGACTGAGCTGCCTTGGCGGAGGTCTGCGATTTCCGAGTGCTTTTCTAGTTACAAAGAGTTTACAACCTCTGCTCTAGATGTTTCAGCTGCCATCACTCATTACTAGTCTGCTTGTGTATTTAACTACATCCAAACTGGACCTTTCCTTCTTGTCGCCTAACTTGGTGTGGACCATTAAGTGTAATGGTGATACAGTACCAGCAACAGAATGAGGCCAGAATTATGACTCCAACAGCATCTTAGTCAATAGGCCAATCGCTGACGGATTTTAAATGATTTTTAACGTTCTTTGTTTCTTCGTATTTTGTATGTGTTTATATTTTTCCAAGAACAACTGCGAGTTGTCTCCTGCCACAGAGAGTGCAAATGGATTTTATGTGGAGCAATGAATGCTGCAGCAGAATTTCGCACCTTAGAATAGTAACTGATTAGATGTCTGCCAGGACGAATCCAACTCACAGGTACCTAAGAGCGCTGGCTATGTAACTTTCTGAAAGTATACATTTTATATATACTATGATGTAAATCTAAATGTCTGTGTCAGTGACTGTGTTCACCCTTGATGTTGCACATATAAATGTTTCTCCTTCAGTCGAGCGTTTCCTCAGTTTAACCTCCTGAGAAATTTCCATTTTAGCCTTCTTACTAAGAATGAACTGATAAGATTGATACCTCTGATGGGCCCTGGGTCAATTCCCCCTTTGCCAATTCATAACTATGTTGCTATTTCATTGCCTTCTACTGTAACCAAGCCAATTTGCTGTCATGTACTTTCAACCATGGTAAATAAGTTGATTTTTCTTTGTAGTCAAGTATTTATTAAAAATTTCAATAAATGCTCAATCTCATGTACAACTTACCTTCAGGGTTAAAAAATAATAATCCTCTGTATAACACCCTATTTCCATTTCTTTTGGTTAGTATCCCCACTTTAATCAGTTGACTTTTATGAAATATGACACGTTATGATCCCAAAACCATATAATTCATAACAATCTAGTGCTGGTAGATATTTAGAGTCAAGTCATATAGTACATTTTCTTTCAGTAGTCTATAGATGACAGATGTCTTCTTTAAAATATCAATTGTAAAAGTTTATTTGAAACATCCTGCGGACAGGTACAAGGTACACATGTTTAATATGAAATGACCCATGGGAGACAGCACCAATTCCACCTGAGAAACGGATCTACAAAACAACCACAACAACAAAACACGAAATGGCAAAGGGGCGAAATAAACGCAAAGCTGAAGCTAGCAGCAGGTTAGCTTTCTAAGCACAACAATTGAAAATGTTGGCTCAGCTTCAGAGTAACAAATATGTCCAAATGTCCCAAACTACAAAGGTAGTGATCAAAAAGCTAGAGCTAAAGTTACTGGGAGGTTGACTTGGTTGACAAAGACTGAAAATGTGGAAACATTTTTTTTTTTTTTTCAAAATCTGGTCTGACTCAAGTGTAACACCTAAAGCACTTTATATCTATTCTGATTTATTCTAGAAACTTTATACCAAGTTATTTCAACAAAACGGAAATCAAAATCACTTCATGCTAGCATTAACATTTCATTTCTTGAAGAAATGCAAAAGCCATATCAGTCTTTCCAAATTACTTTTCCAAGGTAAGAATCGTTTTCCCTGCTCTAGTTGGTACAAAACATCCCGTGGCAAACTGCTCCTTTTCATATAGGAAATAGCTGGTTAATGCATTTCTGAAACTGCAAAGAACATAACAAAATAAACATGAAGCTAAAGCTGGTGGGAGGTTTGCTTGGTTAAGCACGAAGAATGTAAATCACCCAGCTGAAACTAAGGAGCACTTTATATCATGTGTCATTCCAGAAACTTCATACAATGTAATTTCTTTGTGCAAAACTGGTATTAAAACTGGTCTTTGCAAGCATTAGCACATATTCGTTGAAGAGATACAAGGGGCATTTAGACTTTTCGGTTCACACCATCAATGTCGAAAGTAAAAGAGCTTAGTTCTCTCCTATAGTTGGTATGAATTCTCCAACGGTAAACTATTTTATTTTGCCCCCCGACCCCCTCCAAGAAAAACAAAAAAGCTTTAAAAAAAATTGTATGACATGTTCAAAACTATCAGGCTTCAAAATGGTGAGTTGGTGTCACTGTCAGCACCTATCTCATAAAACACAAAGCTAAAGTTATACATTTTGCTTGGCTGAGCGGAAAGATTGTAAATAACGAAACCGTTCTGTCTTTTCTCTGACGTAACTGCAGTGCTATGAAAAAGTATTTGACCCCTTACAGACTTCTTCTGTTTTTGTTTTTTTGTTAAACCTTAATGTTTCAGATTGTCAAATTCTATCATCAGACAAGAATAGACACGAAATGCAGTTTTCGTTTATCAAGGGAAAATGCTATCCAATCAAACCGGACTTTGAAAAAGTAATTGCTCTTCCCTTGTTAAATTATAAATTACCTGTGATTTGCCAAATTTTTTGCAAAGCTGAGTTCAGTTTCACAAGCTACACCCAGGCCTAACTACACCTGAGCCTGTAGAATCAAGACATCATTTGAATAGAACCTGATGTGAAAATCCTGAAGTAGGCTGAAATATAAAAAAAAAACAACCAATGCTTCAAGCCCAGATCTGCTTTGCTGCATCTGGTGCTGAACAAATTGCTGTAATTGAAAGAATTACAAATTCTGCAAAATGTCCACCAGTTCATGCCTTTACCCCAGGCCTTCTTCCTTAGTAAACCAACAAATCCACATCTTAATTTATCGAAAAGAACAAATTAAAGGTTTTGGAGTGGCCTTCCAAATTCCTATGAATATTCATTTTTTAATTTTATTGAACAAATGTCTTTGTCGGATATCAAAATGGTTTTGATCCGAAGTGTGGCAAAATGTAAAAACAGAAGAAATGTGGAAGGGGGAAAATAATTTTTACAGGACTGTAAAATGCCTAAAGCTGACAAGCACTTTATATCTTCTTCTGTCTATTCCAAAAAGCTTGTTAAATGTAATTTGTTCAAAATAGGACTCTAAATCTGTTCTTGCTAGCATTAGCATCTCATTTAATGTAGAAATATCAGAGCCATATCAGTCTTTTCAATTTACTCTTCCAAAGTAAGAAAGTGAACGAGCTTATTTCCCGGTTACTTCTTTTTAACGCAGTATTTTTCTGGGGCAGCTTAAGTGAAAATGATATTTTCAAGCTTGCATGGCAGCGTAGTTCGATGATATGTAATTTAGCTAACATTAGCTATCTTTTGCTTTAAAAAAAAACCTAAATTCTTAACTTTTGGGTGATTGTAGAAATAGCTTAATGTTTTTCAGAAACTCTCAGAAAATACTCTTCATCATGTCAGTAAGTGTCATCTATAAACATGTGGTCTCCTCTGAAACTGACCTTGTGTGTGTTAGCATCTGATGCTAATTGTTTTTAAAGAAAAATAATAAACAAATCCTGCATGATGGTGAAATTATCTCATTGCAGGATCATTGTTTCTTCTAGAGATGCAATAATCCCATTCTTTTCTTCTGGTAAGGGCAAAATGTAAATGGTAAAGCGTCTTAACACTGTATAATACATAGTATATTTTATTCATGTAAAATGTTAAAATATATTACTACTAAGAAATGTGTTGAATTCAGATTTTGGTTGTTTACCCCCCCACACACACACACACACCCACACACTGTCTAATTGATGGTTCTTGGCTGATTACAGGTCAAAATTGAATCCGTATCAAGTATTTTGACCACTTCTGTGTGGAATTCTGCCTTAAATTTGGTATTATTAGATGGGCACTTTTTGTTTAACAATTTGAGTCACCTTTATGGAGAACTATCAGTTCAGATCTGTTGTGCAGTTGTAATTAGTTTCATGAGAATGAGAGAATGTGTGCAAGACAACATAAATAAAGATATAAAACAACTGAAATTGTCTGTTTTTTTTCCAATTTACTCAATAAGGTGAGTCATTATTATGAGATCTTTTTGTTGTGGTTTTTTATAGACTTTGACAACCAAATTACACCAGTCATGTACTGCAGCTGCCTTGTTAATCACTGGAGGACAGAAGTGTGGTTCTGAATTGTGTTTTGCTCAATAATACAATACATTTTATTATTATTAATCAATTAACTGTGTTTCAGCAGCTTTGCAGTTGTCTGGAAGTTTGTTTCAGATAAGAGGAGCATAGAAACTGAAAGCTGCTTTTCCATGTTTGGTTCTGATTTTAGGGATGTTGAGTAGACGGGAATTAGAGGACCTGAGTGGTCTGGGGTATAGTAACACTAGATCTTCAACATACTTTGGTGCTAAGCCATTCAATGATTCATAAACTAGTAAAAGTATTTTGAAGTCTATTCTCTGAGCTACAGGGAGCCAATATAACCACTTTAGAACTGGGGTGATGTGCTCTACTTTCCTGGTTCTAGTGAGGACGCGAGCAGCAGCGTTCTGGATCAGCTGCAGCTGTCTAATTGACTTTTTAGGCAGACCTGTGAAGACGCTGTTGCAGTAATCAATCTGACTAGAGATAAAAAAATGGATGAGTTTTTCAAGGTCCTGTTGCGACATCAGTCCTTTAATCCTAGAAATGTTCTTCAGGTGATAGAACGCTGACCTTGTTATTGCATTTATGTGACCCTGGAGGTTCAGGTTTGAGTCCATCACTACACCTAGATTTCAGGCCTGATCAGTAGTTTCTAGCTGTATTAACTGAAGCTGTGTCCGGACCCTTGATCATTCCTCTTTAGGTCCAAAAGTAATTATCTCTGTTTTGTTTCTGTTCAGCTGGAGAAAGTTATGGCACATACATTTGATTTGCACGATGCATTTACTTAGGGTTTGGATGGGTTCAAAGTCACCTGGTGACATTGTAATCTAGAGCTGAGTATCATCTGCGTAGTTATGGTAGCTAATCTTATTGGTTGTTATAATCTGGGCTAATGGGAGCATGTAGATATTAAATAAGAGGGGCCCCAGGATGGAGCCCTGGGGCACCCCACATGTGATTTCTGTTCATTCTGATGAAAAGTTTCCTATTGAAACAAATAATTCCCTGTTCTTTAAGTAAAACTCAAACCAGCCAAGTGCTGTACCAGAGAGTCCGACCCAGCTCTCCAGTCGTTCCAATAGTATATCATGATCAACAGTGTCAAATGCTGCGCTGATGTCCAACAGAACCAGCACTTTGGTTCTACCACAGTTTGTAGTTATGTGAATGTCATTGAAAACTTTGTTTAGGGCAGTCTCAGTGCTGTGGTGAGCATGGAAATCAGACTGAAAAACATCAAAGCAGTTGGTCATTGTTAGGAAGCTATTTAAAGGAGCTTTATGTAAGAAATGTATTTCGCTTAATCATAAAATGGCCCTGATATGTCATTAGACATTAAGAAATCATGTGAATTTCAAATACTTATATCACTGAGATCAGTAGTACTGCCAGGATATTGTCATTTAAAAAGTGAAGTTGCAGCCCTCAACTGATGTTGATGTTGACATCTTGTGTTTTGGCCTGAAGCCCCACCCTCCTCCTATCTACCAATCACGTAGTGTTTTTTACATCAGGGTTGCCAGCTCTGTTCTAGTTACTACAGCTGCAGCTGTAGTGTTTCGGCTAAAAAATTTCTAACGTTACTACACCTAAAAGACCTTGTGACAAAGTCCGAAATAAGACAAGGATTTGTAAAGGAGATACCTTTGCATGATGGAGACGGCTGAAAACAGAGAAGAATTTGAAGACAGACGCCAACATTGCTAATTTTCTCCTGGACTGGTAAGATTCATCTATGTTTGGCTAACTTGTACTGAATGTAAATTTCAAATATTCATGACAGTCGAACAAAGCTATGTATGTTCGTGCAAAGTAACATTACATTAGTGCGTATGGAGGAGGAGGGTCATCGAATTGAAAAGGTAAGGAATTGTTTGGGAAATAAAAATGGCGAATCATCATTGCCAACATTAGCAATGCATTATCAGAGCCTGTTTCTCTGTCATTATAATTGAACATAATTAACAGAGAAAAACCTACTGTGTAGGACTCGTCACTTGCCATTGGAAGCTCCTTGTAGCAGCCTACGTTCCTGCTGGATCCTGCAGCGTATCTGGCAACCTCAAGCCAGGGGGGAGTGGGAGGTGATACATCGCTCTATAGTAATTTGAAAGTGATTGCAGACTTACATACGACTCCTTTAACTGTTGAAACACAGTTCTTTCAATCATTTTACTGATGAATTGAAGATTAGAGATTGGCCTGTAGTAATGCATGTAATTAACATGTCCAGATTATTCTTTTCAAGCATTGGTTTAATAACAGCTGTTTTTAATGCCTGGGGGAAGACACCTGACAGCAGTAATGAGTTTACTATTTGAATCAGATCAGACCCAAGGACAGGGAAAACCTTCTCAAGGAAAGCTGTGGGTAGGATATCAAGACAGCAGGAGGAGGAGCTTAATTGGTTAATGATTTCTTCAAGGTTTTGTAGGTTTAATTCATGCAATTCTGACATTTTTTCTATATTGGTGTTAATTGGTAAGAACTGAGTCAGTGTAAAAAGACGACAAAAGCTTTCAGAGAAAGAAGACGACTTCAGTAGCTTTAGTGCAGAAGAGGAAGATGAAGATAGCGACCAACGAGTTTTCTTGAAGGCTAAAGTATGTTTTATTTTCTAACCAGACATACTGTCTTATGTTGATGCTGTGTTGGTGGCCTACTGCCGATATTCAGGTAGAGTTTGAAAAAAAGCACATCCTAAATTAAAACTAGAAAAGCAGTCAGAAAGCACAGACCAGCGCCAGGGCTACTCACCCCCCATCCCCATGTTGTTATCTAATTCTAACTTTCTGTACTCTGTAGCTCTTTGACACTGGAGAGGAGTGGAGGTTAGCACCGCTCGTCGGTGGGTGGATACGTGCTTGATATCGGATCAACCCCAAAATTTAATTGGTTTGTCCTGGTCTCATTGCCGACATTTCCCGAAAATGTCATCGGATTCTGTCCATAACTTTTTGAGTTATGTTGCTGACAGACTGGCAGGCTGGACTGGACTCAGAAGTCAGGCGTTCGTCTTGCAACCGGAGGGTTACTGGTTCGAGCCCCAGCTCCGTCTGTCTCAGTCGGCACCCTTGGGCACCCTAATGGTGGTGGTCAGAGGGCGCCAGTGTTCAGCCTCGCTTCTGTCAGTTTGACCTAGGTTACAATGTAGGTGAATGACTGAATGTAGTAGTAACTATGGTACTAAATGATAATGGTAACTAAACAGCTCCCTGTTACAACATATGTGATTTTTGTCTTTTCTGATGAAAGTTACCTAATGAAACAAATAAGTCTCTGTTCCTTAGGTAAGACTCAAACTAGCCAAGAGAGTCCAACCCAGCTTTACAGTAGTTTTAATAGTATGTCATAGTCAATGGTGCCAAATGCTGCACTGAGGTCCAACAGTACCACCGTCCGTATTTATGCAGGTGTCATTAAACACTTTGACAAGGGCTTTCTCAGTCCTGTGGTGAGCACGGAAACCAGACTGAAAAACATGAAAACGGTTGGTCATTGTTAGGAAGCTATAAAAAGGCTGAACAACCTGATAAAGAAGGTTCCTTCTGTTCTTGGGACAACTGTGGAACATCTGGAGATGATAATGCAAAGAAGGATTCTTCATAAAATCAAAAAAATTATGGACAACCCTGAGCATCCTTTTCATGAGACAGTCACACAACAACAGAGCGTCTTCAGTCGGAGGCTTCTTCAGTTTCGCTGCAATACAGACCGCTACAGAAAATCCTTCCTGCCCACAGCCATCATCATCTACAACAACTCCTTTAAGAAATAATTATATGAGCTATACCAACACTTAATTTCCCTCTGGGATCAATAAAGTATTTTTGAATTTGAATTTAACTGCTGAAACAGCTGTTTCAATATTCTTACTGATGAAAGGAAGTTTAGAAATTGCCCTGTAGTTCTTCATTAATGAATTGTTCAGGTTCTTCTTTTTTTAGCAGTGTGGTTGGAGTCGGCATGAACGGGCCGCAACTGCAAGTCACTGACTTGATGCAATCTGCTGGGATTCCTTAAATAGAAAACTTTTAAACTGATTGGAATATGTATGATGGAATTGAAAATAACTTTCCTGGTAAACTGTCTTGAGATGACATCTGTTGTGAATCGGCTCTATTTAAATAACCTGAATTGAATTGAATTTTTTAGCATCACAGTGTTTTCAAGAATAAATTTCAGTCCACACAGCGAGGACTTTTGAGAGAAAAAAAAGGACAGTTTTGGGATGACTGAACCAGGGTCCAGAACTAAGTCTGAAAGCAAATTCATGGAGTCACCTAAGAGGGTTGTTGACATGATATGTCCTCAGTATCTGATAGATTTAGAGAACCTTTGCAAAGCAAAGGAGGCAAATATTGCCAAATCAAAGTGTGGAATATTGACAGAGCTGTAATAAATAATCAGAATGCATAAATTAAATCAAATGATTCTTTCCCCTTTGCAGTTTTAGTTGTTTTAAAGCTGATTTTTACAAGATAAATGTCACATTTGTGGAAAACGTTGGGGAAACATTTAATCATGATCACATTTTTACATCATAAAAGTGACATTTTAACGGGATAGGATGTATATGAACCCACTCGAAGAAAGGTGAAATAAATGACAAGGTTTATTTGGCAGAGTAAAATATTCATTTGCTATGACAATCATGTGCTTTCCATAGGACTACCTGAGACACAATCTTTGGTGTTCTTGTTTGCAGCTTAGAAATATAGAAAATACATTTCGTTTGTAGAAAATGTAATGCCCTGAATTTCATTTCTTTACTTGTGCACCTTCAGTCTGTGGAAGAATAGCATTTCTTTGTATCTTTGCAATACATTCAAAGTAAAGTAAAAAATATTGACATAACATGCAAAGCAGAATGGCTTCCTGTTCCTCCTGAATATGGCTTTAGAGGGCCTTTGAGAAAACTCTCATTGGTTGTCTTGCTTCTTGTTACTGCAAAAGACAAAAATCCCAATCATGTTAATTATAGCTAAGGGAAGAAAAGCAAGCTTCAGCATTTCTGCAATCAGCTGTAATGGCTTTTATTACCTTTCCCCTGAAGGTTTAGAGGTCATGACCCAGAGTAAGTATTCCTTGGCAGCCATGGAGTCCAGCACCTTGTTCACATCGCTGGTGAAGCTTCCATCTACATGCCTCCTGCTGAACGTTTTATCCAGGTTGTCCATTTCTGATCTGAGTGTGTACACAAGGACACAATGTAAATAAGTCCCCATAGCAACCCTTACAGTGTGTGCCCTCCCCCCCACCCCACCACCATCTGAGCTCTAATGTTTGACCTGAAAGTCATCATATGTTGCTATAGTTTTTGTTTCTGTAATCGTGTCATGTTTGCTTCACTCTCCATTTGTGTGTTTTGTGAATCATCGCGCCATGTGCAAATAGATATATCAAATCAACACTGTGGAAAGGTTCATTGATTTATTTTAGCACAATATCAAGACAGGAAAGGGAAAATAGGTCAAAGCAGATGATTAGTTCAAGATCACTCGGGTTCCCTTGATGGATTCATGGTGGAAGCAAACCAGCCAGGCAGTTTTTGGAGGTTTTGGAACCGCAAGACGGAGGAGGAACGAGGGATTGGCCTACTCTCTTTGGATTTGCCCAGACTTGAGCTGGGCAACGAAGTCTTTGATTGCTAGGTCTTTGAGGTAGGAGCTCACATCACTGGTGAAGGTTCCATCTGCATGGCGCTTATCAGTACTGCAGTAAAACAGAAGAGTACCCAGTAAAGAAAAGCCGACAACCTAAAACATTCTCACATGGTTTTTCATTACTTCTGCACCAACCCGCTCCTCTTGTTGTTCATCAGCCACCGGACAAAGTCCTGGGCCTTTCTGTCCTCCAGGTATTTGCTGTAGTCATTCGAGAACGTTCCCTCTGAGTGTCTCTTCATGTTCGACAGCTCCTTGGGCCCACTGACTAATGTGTTGTCTTCCTCAAAACTGCAACAAATTGAAGGCATCTTGTCACTGTTGGGTCAGTTTTTACACTAAAATCATGAACATGTAAACAAATCATCACAATTGATTGACAAAATGATTTATTTGTTTTTTAACTGTGGAGTTTTCTTCAAATAATCCCCAAATAGATAGTTCGAGTGAAGTTCTGTTAAAAGCTTATCATACCAAGGATTGTTTTGGAAAATACCTCTCTTTTGGAATTGTATTTAAAATCCATTGAGTAATGAAAGAACAATGATATTACTGAAATATGTAGTAATAGCAATTTCAAAGCCCTGTTTCAATAAAAACAGTGTCAATAAAATAATCTTATCTTACCTGAGACCGGAAAATGACTATATTGACTATATTGCTCAGTTATGCCTGATGTCGCTAATTTTCATCATACCTAGATGTAAATCTAATGTAAGGGCTCTAATTTAAAGTAATACCTACTTAATTTAACTTCAGGTCAACAGCAAACATTTTTATTATTTTTTAATTGTGAATAAATTCAAGCATTGGGCACTCATTTACAAGGAAACTGGTGATTAATTGGTACAGGAAATGGAGTTAGGAGGTTGTGCGCCACTGGTAATCATCCAGTGAGAAACACGTACTACAAACTGAACATGTAAAAGTGTTGATCGTATGTAAAAGCAAAGCTTTATTCAAAAAGCAAAAATAGGAAGAACCTTTAGGGTAACACAATTTTTCTTATTTTCACACCATCTTCTTTGTTGACCTAAAACACTTCCCATGATTCATTTTCAAAGCACAATCTCACCAGATGTGCATTGGTGGCGTACAAACTCCCACATTAATTTCCATGTGGCTTCTGTGTACATGACCACCCAATAAAAATGTGAGGACAGCTTAAAGGCTCATAAAATAGTCTTGACATGAATCATTTTTATGGATTTATGGACTTTTTGTATCAGATGGTAGAAGTCTGCTATGGTCTGGGTGCCTTTGGATTAGCCATTAGTTCCAACAATTCTGGGTGTGTCCTAAATGAAGACTCCAAGAGTGTTATCTACAACAGATACAATGTTTACCTTCTCACATCCTTTGAGATGAACACTACAACAAAAATTCTGAGATAACGTTTTTATTTCTTGTGCACTGTTATTATATAAATTTGTTTAGTTAAAGTACTTTGATATCTGCTTCAGTACTTACAGGCTTTATAAATCCATATTGTTATTATATGTCAAAATAATAAAATAGAGGCTCTTACCTTTTTATCTACTTGATGAATATTTCATAAATTCAGAATTCCTCCTTTAAGGTACCTATTCCAGTTTTCATGTTGAGAGTTTATAATAGGGAAAGCAATTGTCATCCTGTGAGGTACTGCCCACAAAACCTTATCTAAGATTTTATTTTTATTTTACTCTTGCATGTCACAGACTGAAGTCTCTCAGTAGAAATGCTGGGATATCATGAGTCAGGTTTACTCTAACTTTGCTAAACCGAGAGGATTTTACCTTGAGCTGTCCTCAGTGCCGAGTAGAGGAACCTGCCAGCTGACCTCCACAAAGCCCAGGACCAGAAGGATGCTGGCTAAGCAGTAGATGCTTCTCATGGTTATAAGCTGTGACATGGAACAAGGCATAAACACGGACAATTCATCAGTTGAAGGAAAGACGGCGTAAAGACAAGAAGATTCAACTCACCTTATATTTTATCGTTCCAAACAGTGCTGTTAGATCCTCTGCTTGGTGTCCCTGTATAATCACCTGCTCTTATCTTCAGCTTTATATACTGGAAGAGGAGGTCCCATAACCTCCTCTCTACCATTCTAACCAGTCATCCCATTACTCTCAACCCATTTGACACAGGACCCCTCAGTGACGGGCGAGTAAACGAGGCATGCGTTTGTTCATTCGAAAGGTGCAGGTGGAAAGGCGCAGTTCATGCGTGATGCCTGCTTGTACTTAGGTGTTAAGATCAAACAACTGCTGCTCATCCTGTCAAATAGACAGTCAGGGAGATGCTCTAATGTGCTACTGTGTCATCACAATGAAAAGCGATACGTGTGATGGTGTATTTGGACAGTGAGTCAGTATTTGAGGCTTCTTACCAATCAGATGCAGAGAATTGGAAATATTGATCAGTTTTTGCATCAGTGGCAGCTCGATTTTACGACTGGAACGCTCAATAATGCTCAGTAAACCTCTCTGCTGCTATTCCTTTCCCTTTAATTGCGTGAATAAAAGGTGAAATAAATTATTTCTGCAGTATGATATTGCATGAGTTTAATATTTATTAAGTAAACCTATACTTTGACAGAAACCAGAACTTTTTAAGGTACCCATATCCAAAAAGCTGCTTTATCCCTTGAATCAAAACAAAACTAATGAGAATTACTCTGCATAAGAATGACCTAAACATTTAACTCTCCACTATGAAGACCATCCTCTGAAGTATGTCCTCAGTGTGTGATCAAGTTCTGCAGAGGCCTCACATTTAACCATTCATTTTATGTGGGTGTGTAGAACTAGAACATCTAAAACATGCAGGGCGCCAGCTCTTGAGGAGTGTAGTTGAACAGCACTGGTTTAAAGTAAAGCTAATTCTTATGTTGGAATGGTCAAATTAAAGTTAAGACTAATCCTAACGGCAAAATATGATAATGATGAAGTGACATAAAATCTTACAAGGGGAATCACCAGAAAAAAGAGAGAGGCAAGGGTTTTATTTAAACCAGGATCAAGCTAGAATGTATATGATTGAAGCAAATAAACATTCTACAAATATATTTCGGAAATAACTTTGGATCAGTTCTTTCTTTATAGATATTACACATACGCACCTTCCACAAGGTAAAACAACCTTAAATCTAAAAATTGAACAGAATGGATCACATTTTTTCCCTTTTTTTTTGTCTAACTCCCAAAATCATTGTGTTCTCAGCTTATTGGGTATCTATTTAAAAAACTTGACAAACAGCTGCTTCTACTTAGGTCGATTCTCACAGTGTAAGCTTGAGTAAAAATACCATGATTTCAGTGTATTTGTACAAAAAATTTAAAACAGTAATGAATGACATGGTCTGACTTAAACAATTAATAGAACCAACTTTAAATGCAAACAGTTTTACCATTCTGTTTGTCATAGAAAAAGAATCAACCAAGCTAATATTAGCTGGTTAGTGAGTCAGGCTATCTGCTCCAGCAGCCAGCCTGTAGTCAGCTGCTTGAAACCCTGTTCATACTATGCGTTTTTCAGCTGTCACAAAGGACCGCTTCATGTCACGCTGTGCAAGCTCTTGGTGGCACACTGTACAGACCAAGATTTCAGTGAGTCAAACTGCACGACGTCTCGCTCTAGCAGGACACGCCGAGACATTGCCGAAAAGCACACATCACTAAATGGAGTTAATGTGTTCATCCACCTTCCATTAAGCATATATGGATCGCATATAATTACTCTGCAGTCTATATAAAGTCAGCCCGCCTAGATCCCCGTGTCTGTCTCGATCGTTTTTGCACCCCTCCCTTCCCGACCCTCTAATTGGCCTCATCCTTTGTTACTTTCTTCAATATAGAAAGTAATCGTGCATCAGTTCTTCTTCTTTCTGTGTTTCTGCTCTGTCTTCTCGAACCCCCAGACGATCGTGGCAGATGGCTGCCCGTACTGAGTCAGGTTCTGCTAAAAGTTTCTTCCTGTTAAAGGGGAGTTTTTCCTCCCCACTGTAGCTACATGCTTGCTCAGTGTGAGGGATTGCTGTGGTTGGAGTCTGCATCAACGGGGCGCAACTGCCAGTCAATGACTCGATGCAATCTGCTGGGATTCGTTAAACAGAAAACTAGTTAAAACTTTGAACTGATTGGAATGTTAGTATTGAAATTACTTTCTTGTAAAGTGCCTTGAGATGACATCTGTGAATCAGCGCTTTATGAATAAACTGAACTGAAATCCTCACATCCTCATCCCTTCATCCTCTCTCTCATCCCTTCATCCCCATCCCCTCCCTCATATCCCTTCCCATATTTCAACATCCCTTCCAATATCCCATCCCTCATATCCCTACATCCACTCGTAGTCCTAGCCTCCTCTAACATCTCTCTCATACGGTCTCTTCCACTCCGGTATAGGTACCAGATCTGCTCGGGGGCCGGCGTGTCATTTTGACGTCGTTTTACATGACTGGCTGGAAGCTGACATTACACTACATGATTGGCTGGACGTTACGACGTTGACGTCATGCGCAGTTTTCTTTTTAAAGAACTTTATTGAACAATTAGCAAGTACACAACATAAGAACAAATGAAGTACACAGAATAATTCAACAGGTACAAACAGTACATACAAAAAAAGTACATACATGAAATGTTTTGAGAGCCTTTTTATGTGTAGTTACACATTTATCATCTATTTTTGGGTATTCTAAACAAAATAAACAGTAAAGCATTTTTCTATCATAAGGGTAAACATGTCTAAATATGGTTAAGAACAACCTGCTAAACTCTTTCCAAAGCCTATGTCTGAAAGAGCAGTGCCAGAAAAGATGAGTCACGTTTTATTGGTGATCCCCAAAGGGACTTCTGTCATTTATGTCATTTATTATCACTTATGTCTCTTAAATTTTAATATTGCTTGGCAGGGTTAAAAATGGGGATCAATGTAGTTTTTCCCAGTGGCGTTGCCGTAGTCTGACGTTATCGGCAAGCGCAGGGCCCCCGAGCAGATCTGGTACCTACACAGGGACGTTCTCCGATGTCTCACTAAAAAGACTTGTAACCTGTAGAAAAGTAATGAATTTTCAGTTTTGAAACCATGAACTTTTAACACCTCTCTATACCTTGAATTTGTACATGTTTTGGTTGGATATTTTCATCAGTTATTAGTAATAGAAAAAAACCCAAGACCCTCATGCCTGGTCAGGCACCAAATTTGGGGATCTTCACTTACAATGTGACTATGGGAGGCGCTGTTTCTTCTGTACACCTTATCGTTGTTGAGTCATATATTTTTTTTCACCGTGAAACAAATAAACATGAAGCACAAATAAAATAAACACATACCTTAAATGTTGCTGTAATGAAAAAATTAAATAAGAAAAATAACAAACTACACTTCAATGGCAGCCAATCTGCCACAAAAAATGAAAAACGCTTGGATGTCAATTCAATATTTTGTTCTACATTAATGTTCTGATGAGAAAGGGTTAGGGTTGGTTTTGTTTTGTAAGTGTATTAAACCTAGTACATTCCAGATTTGGTCCATTACAGTATGCAAGTATTTTCAGAGCGCATGTTTATTTGTATTCTCTGTAACTACTTGCAGGACATTAGTTAGCTTTCTATAGTGGGAGCACATTGAGCTCTCACATTATCCATTCCTACATTATAGAAAGAACTCTTTGGCACTTTTTCAAGTTTAGCTCCTAAAGGAGGAGATATGATAAATTAATGCAGTTTTTATTACTACAATATCTTATTCACATGAGGAAAAAAACATACATTATCTTATTCAAAGCATGTTTTTAGGAATTTAGTCATGTGTAAGTAGACATGTGGATTTGCTGCGCCTTCTAGTCCATGATCCTTGTCCGAGTACCACTAAAAGGAGAGCATAAAAAGAACTTAAGAATGGTTGGCAATATTGTTCCTGAAATCATCATTTGGATTTTCAAGATTACTCACCATAGCCTCAAAGTCCACCTGCTCATTCACCAAAGCTTCCGAGATCTCAGCAGCCTGCTGGAAGTGAACATTATCTAGAAAATGGAAGGTAAAAACAAAAAAAACCCAATACATTTACTAAATTAAGTTAACAGGCACCAGACTCAAGAGTTCATCAACATGATGTCATGATAACAGGCCTGGGTCAGTTTCTGGTACAAAGATACCAAGGTTTTAAAATGTTACGATTTCAAAACCACTTTTATTTTATTCATACTATTAATACTCATTTTGATGAAATACAAGAAAAAGTGCCAGTGACCAGTATTTTCCTCTCCACCTAGTGCTGTGTGCTGCTGATCAGCTTAGCAGTGTTAATTGTATTTTTACTCAAGGTTATCATGCCATAAAAAGTCACAGACCATATCTTAAAGATATGAATGCAGATATTTATTTTGACCAAGAACCGCATTTAAAAAAAAGTTTCCTGCGGTCTTATGAAACTTATATTAAAATGGAAAACACCTTATGAGGATGGTGGCTGACACTAGTAAGATGGTGTCATTGTGCACATTAAAATGAATCCTATAACCACGTAGGTGAAACGCTACTTAGAAAGGAAGATGCTATTTCTCCAAAAGCAACATAAGCCTGATTACAGTTTGTAAACACAATTTGGGAGCAAAGACCTTACTTATTAAAGACATCTTAACATGTCTCTAATAAGTGTCCTCCGAACATGTCCAAACCATCTCAGTTTCACCTCTCTGACTTAATCTCCAAAACATCTAACATGAGCTGTCCCTCTGGTGTACCCATTCCATCACCAAAGCAAACAAGAACGGGCTTAGAGCTGATCCTCGATACATTCCCACCTCCACCTTGGACTCCTCTGTCACTCCTACAACACACCTCACTGCTGTCTCACAGCTAGCTTAGCTGTCTTGCAACTCTTACATACATCTCTGCCATCCAGACCGTCTCATGCAATACCACAGCTCTTCTCTCGGCATCTGGTCATACGCTTTCTCTAAGTCTACAAAGAAACAAAGCAGCTCCCTCTGACCTTCTCTGTACTTCTCCATCAGCATCCTTAAACCAAACATTGCATCTGTAGTACTCTTTCTTGGCATGAAATCATACTGCTGCTCACAAATGCTCACTTCTGACCAAAGCCTAGCTTCCACCACCCTTTCCAACAACTTCATTGTATGACTCATTAGCTTTATTCCTCTGTAGTTGCCACCATTCTATACATCTACCTTGTTCTTAAAAATCAGCCCTATAACACTTTTCCTCCATTCCCCAGGGATCTTCTCACTCTTCAAGATCTTGTTGAAAAACCTAGTCAAAAACTCTACTGCCACCTCTTCTAGGCACTTCTATACCTCCACAGATATGTCATCAGGACCAACTGCCCTGCTCTTCAAAGTACTCTTCCATCTTCCCATCAGACACTTAGCACATGTCAGTACATTTCCATCCCTATCCTTAATCACCCTAACCTGTTGCACATCCTTTACATCTCTATCTCTCTGCTTTGCCAACCAGTACAAATCATTCTCTCCCTCCTTACTGTCCAACCTAGCATACAGGTCATTATACATATGCTCTTTGTTTGGCCTTTGCCACCTCTACCTTCACCATATGCTGCATCTTCGTGTACCTCTGTCTACTCTCCTTAATCCTCTCAGTATACCCCTTCTTTTTAGCAAACTTCTTTCTCTGCATATGCTCCTGGACTTTATTGTTCAACCACCAAGTCTCCTTATCTACTTTTTTCCTTACGGATGACACACCAAGTACCCTCCTATCTGTCTCTCTAATCACATTAGCTGTAGTTGTCCTGTCATCTGGGAGCGTCTCCTGGCCACCAAGAACCTGTCCCAACTCCTCCCTGAAAACCTCACAAGACTCTTATTTTTTCAGTTTCCACCACCTGGTCCTCTGCTCTGCCTTTGTTCTCTTCACCTTACTCAGCATCAGTTTCATCCTACAGATCACCATCCTATGCTGTCTAGCTACACTCGCCTACCACTACATTGTAGTCACTAATTTCCTTCGGATCACAACGTCTACAAAATATGTAGTCCATCTGAGTGCTCCTACCTCCACTCTTAAAAGTCACCCTATGTTCCTGCCTCTCTGGAAGAAAGTATTTGCACCAGCCATTTACATCCTTTTCGCAAAGTCAACCACCATATGTCCTTTGTTCTTATCCTGGATACCCAACCTGCCCATCGGGGCGGGTGTTGTGGGTTCAATTCCTCCTTCCACCTGCTACATGCCGTTGTGTCCTTGGGCAAGACACTTCACCTACTCGCCTACTGGTGTTGGCCAGAGGGGCTGATGGTTCGATATGGCAGCCTCGCTTCTGTCAGTCTGCCCCAGGGCAGGTGTGGCTACAATAGTAGCTTGCTTCCACCAGTGTGTGAATGTGAGAGTGAATGAATAATGGAGTTGTAAAGCGCTTTGAGGGTCTCGAAAAGTGCTATATAAATGCTAGCAATTATTATTATTGTCACATCACCTCTGTACCCTTCTCCAACATGTCTATTAAAGTCTGCACCAATCACAACCCTCTCAACTCTGGGGATACACTGCATCAAATCAACTAGTTCACTCCAGAATTTCTGCTTCTCTTCAAACTCACATCCTACCTGTCTGGCATAACCAGCAAAAACCATGATCATTATTCCTTCGATTTCAAGCATTAGACTCATCAGTCTATCTGACACTCTTTTCACTCCCAGAACATTCCTAACACACTCCTACTTCTACTCCATTTCTCTTTCCACCGTGTTCCAAACTCTTGAATTTCCTTTTCTCTCTCTGCCTACGGACACGTCTTCCTCTTCTCCGTCAACCAACATGACATGTTAAATTAAACATGGTAATTTACTAAAAGTTAGCATATACCTTGCAAAAAATGCAGCCAGCTTTTAAACTGTTGCAGACAGTTTACAGTATAAAAGTCAAGAAATTACTCAATAATGATCCTAATTAGTACTGTCATAAGCTGTGGCGTCTCTGCATTAGGGCCTGGTGGGGCCGGAAGATGTCGCTGTGGAGCTCTATGCATGGCATGCTTAAATTAATCAATAGAACAGGGTTGTTCTTTACAGAGTAATATTATATAAAGTCCGATTCTGTTACCAAGAAGATTCTTTTATAAACATTTGTATATAACTATCTAAGTCTTTGCCAGAATACTGACTAGCTCAGTGAGCTAAATCCTCTTGAAGCAGTGATTGGGGCCAGCCCTTTAATGTTTGTTGAAATGATGAAGATCCAAAATCACAGTGCACATGCCAAATGTGCGCTCAGTAGACAGCCGAGGGGCACAAATGCCACGGTCCCAAGCTGAGATTCTGCTACCTTCTTCGATAGAGAAAGGCAGCAATGCGCCACCTGGTGTGCAGTCTGCCAGAAATGTAGGAGGAGGAGGAGGAGGAGAAGAAAGAAGAAGAAGAAGAAAGAAGAAGAACAAGAAGACGCAAGGACATGGCGCAGAACATGCAAAAGACACCTAAAAAGTGCAGGCGACAGATCCAAAGCAACTCCAAGAAGCTATCATGATAATGTTCGAGAAATGTTTGCCACAGCTTATTGAGTCTATGCCTCAAAGAATTAAGGCTGTTTTGAAGACCTGAGTTCATGTTTGTGGAACCGAATCGAGCTCACATTTATGAGACAATGCTGCGATTTGTTTCCAACAAGGGCGTAGAATTAGCATGGACAGAAGGGACATGTCCCCACCAATATCCAGCGATTACTGAATTGTCCCCACCAATAATTTGATGTCCTCGAGAAAAGAAAAACAAACCCTATATAAAGCAAAAAAGAGAAAGAAAAATACTGATCTGTCAACGTCTCATTCTAGAGGTGCAGAAAGAGTTTAATTACGTTCGCTACTGGAGTCCTACCTCCCGTAACATATATGGCCAATGTGATTGGCTGTGCCTTTCCCTGCTGTTAGGTGAAACTCTGCCGCTGTGTTTGGTTATTAGCAGCGCCAAAACTGCAAGGAGAACTTTCCAGTTCGCAAGAGGACTCAGGTGCAGCGTGGGCGACACAGAGTGTCAAAAGCGAGTAAAGATGGCGGCAAAAAAGAAGAATTTGGACATGGGGAACTATTTTTCAAAGAAACCTGTGAGTCACTTAAAGTCAAGTTCGTTAATGAAATGTGTCCATCAAATGCTACGCTTTGGCGCACATCATACAGTCTAAAATTGTATGTAACTATAAATTACGTGGTTTTGAAACTAACTGCACAACAAGCTGCCCACTATTAGTTATCTTACACCATGCTAAGGATGGCGCCGGTCTGTGCGCACTCCCCCAGGCAGCAAGGTGCTCATGCACAGCATGATTTCTGTCATACTTTTTACCTTATTTTCCAGTCATGCAACTATTTTTGCGATCGGTTCGTATTCGAAGGTGTATAAAAATAAATGTTTTCCCTATAGTTTCTGCTTGCATATCTAATTTCTCTCACATATGTTTTAAAAACAAAATAAATGCAGTAAAAGCATACAGTTTACTGTTGCAGAATCCTGCACTGGTTAAATTTTACCAACCTGCATGCATTGAGATGATTTTTTAACCCGACCCTTTACCCACAGTTATCTCCAGATTAAATCCCGACACAACCCGCCCGTTGATTTAAAACCGCCATCGGTCTGTGTCCGCCGCAGCTATGCGCTCCAAACCCTCCGTAACTCTCCATTGTGCTGCCAGCTGAGCTTTGAATACGTGTCCAGGTATGAGATGATAATCAGTCAGATGCTCTCATAGGAATCTTTTTTTTGATTGATTCAGCTACCTGAACTCTGTGTAAAGTTGAAAATGTCTGCGTGTCTGTAACAAGTGGTCATAGATGTGAATTGTAAACTGCTTGTGTTTAAAAAAAACAACAAAAAAAACCCCTGGAAAATAACCTGATCCCGTATTACAATTAATTATTTCCCTTTTTATTTCTCTGGAATGTTGCATAGCTGATTCTTATTTTATGCAGAACTGTAGTGAACTGTTGTGACGTTACAGTTGAAGTTTCTGCGCACAGAATGGCAAGGGTTGCAAGGGAATTATTTTTTTTTTTTGTTACGCATTCTTCTTCTGGGGTGAACACACTCTACATTTTTATTCTTGAGTCATTTTCAAGATTCCAACCAGGTCTTGTTATTAGTTTATGATGCTGTTGTAAGTCAAGAAAAACTTTTAAAATAGAAAATTTTACCCAAAAACAACTCACCGTCGGCTGTTCCATGAATTAGAAGATACTGTACTGAATGGAAATTCTTGGCCCTTGCCATTACTGTCGAGTTCTGAGCAAAATCAGATTTATTGTTAGGCAATGAGATAACAGACTTTAACTGATACAATAAAATAACTGATAGTGAAGCTCACATCATATCCGGCACGATTTTCTGAAGGCTGCAACATATAGCGCTCTGTGTAGATTGTGTCTGAAATAAACAGATAAATGCAGATCTTATAATGTCCCAGGGGCCTGATGTAGGACAACTATCAACACCAATAAAATACCATAATATTCCCATTTGGATACCGGAGCCACTGCCATTCCACATTTGAAAACGCCGCTGTTAGAACCCAAGACCATTGAAGATACATAGCCACCATAGGACTGTGGAAGATAAGACATCTCATTACATCAGCTCATCCACACTATAAAACAGACTGACGTCAAAGTGGAACATTAACTTATTTTTAGAGCCACGACTTGGCCTTTGAACTATAAAATATTACACACCCACATGTACAATCCTAGATAAAACCATATTCTTATATAGTTCATATGTATTTGTTTTTTAAGTCTTGATTACTTACCCATCCCCATATAGCAACCCTGTCTTTATCAATAAAGCCCATTTTGATGATCTCCCTTCCAGAAAGGATGATAGAAAATAATTAGTTCATTGAAGTCATGAGAATTGTATCGAGCTATGATAGAATCTAGCTTAATCAAGATTTTGTGTGCAATGCGAGATGTTTGCTTGAGATGTTGTGACTTGTCTTGACCGTCTTACTTTGCTGCCGTTATCTGATCTTCCACCTCAAAAGTTCCCAGACGTTTGTAGATTTCATGCAGCAGCTGGTCACCCTGGTAACCGCTTCCTCTTCCGTCAAAACTGGCAACAATGATTTTTTCAGTGCTGGCTAGGAAGGTGGACCAGCCCACCCTGTATCTGAAGTCAACCTTCTGACTGCAAGGACCTGCATACCTGGAAGGTTGTGCAGATTTCCTGTTAGTTTATTTCACTTTATTTCTGTTATTTATTAAGTACAGTGGATCCTTACACATCTATTAGCAAAGGGTACTTCTTGGACTCATCAAAGTCTGGGGGCAAATACATCTGAAACCAAAGATCTGTGAATTAAAACAAAAAAAATGTTTTCATTAAAGATAGAAAATTAGAGTTTAAGGTCACAACTGTGTATTTTTCTTATTAGAAAAAAAACCTTTATGGAAACCTATGTAAAAAAAGAAAAGCTCAAGTCACCTTTTTACCAATTTAGTATCAGTTTGTTTTGCTTTGTAATTAGGTATTTTTAAGAATTAGAGTAATAAATAGTTACAAAAAATTTTCAATCTAGCATTTAATTAAAATTAGTTGTTATAATTTGCTGAAGGCTCTTCATCCTATCCCTGATCCTTATTTGGGCCATTTGAAATCTGACAATTAACGATCCCTGATCAAACCAAAATACTTCTAAATGATCTCTAATGACCTGATATCATTTTCTAAAATAACTATATTTACAGTAATCAGACTATAAGTGAATATAGAAAATTAATTTGAATCATTAGTTATCAGTGGTGCGGTACAGAACCTGATGGGTATGAATTAGTGGTTAGATATTTTCTTACATCCCTACTACTAAGGTTGTGCTACTACCACTTGAGGGGTGTGATTAGATTTACCCATGCCTATATTTTGAGATATTGACATGAATAATAGCTGTTGTCATAAAAGGCAGTCATTTTTTGTGATGAAGACATAACAGCTACAAAGGGAAGTATGGAATAAATGTTAACCAGATGAATCCTACTTACCATATTTGTCAAGTGTAATGGTCCTTCGAAGCATAGTGGGCATTTGGATGTCAGCTATTTCACCTTCGAATATCTTGTTGTCCTCCAAAATTTTGATCTCTAAAAATAACATGTAAAATACATATTTTCTGTCCTTTCATGTTTTTTTAAGAGAATTTATATAAACGGTAGCTTACGTTTATTACTCCTAGTTTCTACAAGAGAGTATTGTGGAATTCTGGGACCTTAATGGGAAAAAAACAGTGTCTTTTTATATTAGAATATGTAAGAATATATAAAATGGGAACCTTTTCGAAAGTTAGATGAGGTATAACTTACCACTGCAGCTGAAACGGTAGTAAGAGGCATTGTGGCTGAAGTAGGCTGTGTTATATTCACAGTCTGATAGAAGAGAGCAGGTTAGACACCTGGGGCCTTGATTTGTCCACCTAGCATACAAACACACACAACATGTAAATGTAGTTCAGTTTTCCTTATAAAAATTATACTTCTTAAAACGGTGATATCCAAATTCTTACTGGTAGACATTCCTTCCTCCTGGCCGGTTTTCCTTTTCATTGCTTGAATAATATCTGAAGAGAAAATGGAATTTCAATTGCAGCAAAGCAAAAATACATATATCACTGTGTATGTCTCTGTATTTGGAATTAGTTTGTAGAAGACGCAATGCATCAACAAAATAGATGGTGAAAAAAATTGTTGAAAACAGTGACATTAATTTTGGCTTAAATCGAATGACTTTTGTAAAACCCGTAGTCTTCTGTCGGAATATGACATTTTCAGATTTCTTTAAAAAAATCAAATGCAAAATCGCTAATTTTGAAGGACCAGGAACTAGCCAGAGTATTAAATAGTCACAAAAAAGCTAGCTGATTTCCTTTACACTGGATAAGGTTTTTTAAATTTGCAGCGACCCATCCACATTCAACTAGGTCCTGTAGGTTGGTGAGAATTTAGCAGAGTTTTATAACTGTGGGAAGAGGCCTTAAGGGTTCAGGTGTTAGCTAATACTGGCAGTCCAATGGACTGGGTACTAGGTTTTAGCCATTGGAAGGGGGGCCTTCACATTACATAGAAATAGTTTCTGCAGAAAACAAAAAGCCGAATGATCTTTAGAATATAACTGTGCCAGGTTGTACTCCCTACCCCTTTACTATCCCTGACAGGAATAGCAAACCCAGGAAATGTATATTATTTATGGCCCCTGATTGGGGAAAAAAGAGATGGCAGATTAGGCAAACTTGAAGAAATTTCAACCAATTTTTTGTTTTGTTTTATTCCCCATGTAAAGCGTCTTTGAGTGTCCAAAACAGCGCTATATAAGTTTTATGTATTATTATTATTATTATTATTATTCAATTTTCATAAACAACTTGGGTCCTAATTATATCAGCCTTCTTAAGACTTCTCAATATGTAAATTAAATATAGGCAAGCCATTTGTTTTGGCAATTCCTACTGCTTACACTTGCGCATTCACAGCTCACTTCATGCAGGTTGCAAAATTCAAGACTAGCCTCAAAGACTGGTACTAAAGGGTCCAGATAATAGCAATAGATGGTGAGTTGTTACGTGCCAGATTTACCTTAAGAAAGAACAATCCTGCATTAACAGTACAGAAATGTGGTCAAATTCCACAAATGTACCACTAAAAGACCAAGATACCCCTTTTTAAGGCAAAACTATTAAGTGTAAAATTTGAAGAGAATCATTATTACTACAGATACTACTACTACAGATGTTGGGCAAAACCTGCACATATGACAAAGTTTGTGCAGGTACTTGTTTCCATTAAAAGCAACATCAAGACCAGGCACTAGGAACCAGAACTTGGCCCAGAAAATGGGACCAAATGGTGAGGTTTTAGCTGCAAGAGTCAGCCTAATTAGTCCACGCCTAGCACTGGTGATCTGGCAAACAAGTGGAAGGCCAGGAGGCCTGTTTTCAGGGAGAAAAGGTCACCCAGAAACTAGAAATAGATCCTAAGACATTTTAAAGAGACATTAAAAGATGTGTCCAGTTAAAGCAGCGTGAAAACTTACACACTATCTTCAGTTACTTTCAGAATATCTATGGCTTCCCAGTTCCCAGATGTGATGGGTGTTGCCACTCCCTGCATTCAAAGCCAAAGCAGAATGTGTGTTCAGACCAGACATTGTGTAAGATTCAAATAAAGGAGTATTGACCATAGGTTTACTTAATCCCTTACTCTCTGACCACACTTCGGTACGATGATTCTACTCACCCCAACCACGTGATGGATGTGCTTGTACTTCGCGCTGTCGCTCATGACCAGGTAGTAGGTTTTCCCATCAGGAGCAAAAACTGGCTCTGATGGAGAAAACTGCAGAAAAATATCAACATTAAACCCATCCTGATTTTAAGTAATAATTGAAAACGTTCAAATATCTTATCATGGAATAGATTAGAGGGGGGAAAAAAATTAACATTTTACCAAAGGGAGTTGACTTACCCGTCCAATCCAGGCTGTACTTTCCAGCTTCAGATGCTGTAATAAGATAACAGTGAGTTTATGGCTGCAATAAGTCACATTTCATAAAAATGCATGAACCTTTATCTCTCTAACAAGAGAGCACAAAGAAACGCCTCAAAACAGAAAAGAATTTAGAAAAACATTTCCAGGTAATTCACACTTTTTCTGAAAGTTTCCTTGAACCTACAGTATAATATTGTTCATCCTGTAAGAGCATTGTTTACTATAGAGTAAGCATGTTCTTGTACAAAGCAGCCTTCTTCTTAAAGTCCATGCGTTGAACTTAAAATTGAAGTAAAGGCAGGGAAGCATTAGAATTACTAGCTCAATAGATGCCCTAAAGAGTGTAATCTCTTTGTATGAAAGAAGTATAAAAAGGAAACATAACTCTGGACGATCTGCACAGATCCACAGCCCAGATGGGAAAATCTGTTGACAAGACTCTAAGTTGTGCCTTCCACAAACCTAGCTTTCATGGAAGAGTGACAAGAAGAAAGCCGTAGGATGTCATGTTCAAGTCTGAATACACCACCTTCGTGTTTAAACATGGTAGTGGCAGAATCATGCTGTAGGGCCACATTTCTCTAATGCTTTTCAAGGCCTTCACAGAGCAAGCTCTATCTATATGCTGAGATTAAATTAGAGGCGGGGATTCCTTTTTACTGGTTAGGTGACTTTCAAAGGCAGTTGGTTGCACCAGATTTTGTTTAAGGGTACCAAAGTAAGGGGCTTCTGAATTCAAATGCTTTTGTTAAAACCTTCCAGCATTACAGGTCCCGTTCACAATTGCACACTAAGTTGTGTTGGCCCATCACTTAAAACCCCTGTATAATACACTGAAGTTTTGGAAAATGTGAAAAGTTCATAACATGTGAATGGTTTGTACGTATGACTCGGAAAACATATCCATATTTTTGCACTTACCTCAGTAGGATTCCAGCTAGTTCCATTGAAGTCATATATCTGAAGGATGAGGTTGTTCTGTTGTCTGTTTAGCCACTGAACAGCTATACGGGTGTCAGTCACCCAGGTAACAGAGGCCAAGTAGTGGTCACTGTAAAGGGAAAAAAAGAGAATCTGTTTCTCTCAAATTCTTTAGGGGGAATGCTATTATAGAAACGAATGAATTACATTGTTCTGAATATGGCTGGAACAACAACTTCTGTGACTATTGTTGTGTTGTCAGTGTCCACAACAAACAGTTTCACAACAGGGTTGGGAGTACCTGGCTGCAACAACAACAACAAAATGAAAGATGTAGCAGAAAGTCCATAATATGCTGGAGGACATGACTGTTAGAACGATCATCCACGATAGACCCACCTTAGGATAGGGAATGGAAATAGTGCTGGGGTACTGGTCCTCGCCATACCAGGAGTATTCAATATTGTGCACCAGAGTGTCATTGAATTCGGCATATGCCAAATACTTCCCTCCAGGTGACCACCAGAAACCCTGATTGGATGAGAACATCTCCTCTGGAATTAGAAAAAAAAAAGAAACGTTGAGTAATTTTTCACTCCATGTAGCATTTGTAGTTGCCATATAGTGATTCAGATCTGACATTAAATTCATATTTGTGCCAGATTATGTCACACATTCTCAAAAGGCAGACTGGATTGTTGCAAAAAAAAAGAAAAAAAATCTCCATCTGGAAGAAATCTGGCTCATAACGTAATGCCAAAGGTAAATACCTGACTGCATTCTGGAGAGGGAAAAAAAGAAGCCAAATAAGAACATCAGCAACGAGAACTGTTTTGACAGCAAGCCTGGAAAATCTGCACGTGTAGTCATAACTAGGGCAGTTCCTTGTGGAAAAACTGAATCTGATTCTGAACAGATTGTGTTACCCTCATACACCCAATCTGGGATCCCATTTAATATCTTGTTAGGCTCTCCGTTAGAAGTGATTTGCTCTTTTGGAGACTCTGGGCTGGTCTTCAGATACACGTCGTTGTTCCAAACATAGGCCTGGAAATCAAAAGGGGAGAGGGGGACACAAACATTGAAAAACCAAATATTTCTGCCTGAATGTTGCAAATTATTAGTTAAAGGGAATTCATTTCAATGCAGCCACATAATGGCTGGACCTTGCAGTCGCAACTGCTCTCTATGGTAAACGAAAAGAGCGATAATCCCGGACAGAAGTAAATCCACCACAGAAAAGAACCAAGGTGTTGCCATGGCCTAGTCAAAGTCCAGACCTTAACATGACAAAAGTGTGCAGAACGAGATTCCAGCAAACCTCAATAAACTGAAGCAAGCTGTAAAGAAGAGGCTTAAATTTCTAACAAAAAAAGCTACTGAGACCCAATGCTGCTAAATGTCTCTATAAACTTCTCAATCCTATGGTGTACTTAGTTTTCACAAACAGCCTTTTCCTTTTCGACTGTATTTTATTTGGTGGTGGATTATCTTTTCTACGTTTCTGTCTGTATTAATTTATCTCCTGCGGGCTTACCAGTTTGTTCCCCGCTGGGGCCCATGCAAAGTACTGGACTACATCTGGAATGTCAGTGGAAGTGACAATTTGCCTGAAAGAGATTGTTGTGAATCAGAGATTTTTATATATTTCAAAAGAAATGCGCAAGAAATATTTTGGATTTTCTTCCAGCTGCAGATATTTTGCAGCACATTGCAAGCAGAGTCGATGTTTTTGGAACGGACGATGACATGAAAGCAACCTACCGTGACGTACGTTCATACAGCGAATAAGAAGCTGTGAACGAATGTCTCCACACCTAACGGGTCGAAAGCAGAAAGGGTCAGAAGCGTCCGATGCATCAGTTTTAACATTAAATGGTTAAGCAAAAGTTTCATGTACCTTGTTGTAGTTACTCATGAAAGCAACATATCTGCCGTCAGCCGACAGCTGGTAGTCAAAAGCGTGCTCTGCTATCTGCGGTGTTCAGGGACAGATAAAGTACAGATTCATGACCTCGGAAATAACACTGCATTTGCTTAGGTTGACTTTGTTCATTCTGACATCTTGAGGTTTGCATTGAATGCTGGATAATTATATTAAAAGTTGAGTAGTTTCAGAAGGGAGGCTTACGAATGTGTCTCTGTGCAGAAATTCTTCAGCTTCGTTTGTGTTCACTTTGTAAAGGTGGACGGAGTCGTTAGTTTCTTTATGCAGGTACTCGTAATCTGTTGTTGTAGAAGAAGAGAGAAATCAATGTACATGCAGTCTGAAACACAGGACAGTCACGGAAAAACTGGGTGATAGTGAGTCACAAAAAGATCAGGGACAAACTTTAGAATAATGAACAATGCATGACTCACAATGACCTAATGGTAACATGTCTTGTTTTTCCAATGAGCAAGAAATACAACGCCTTACAAATGGATTCAGACTCCTTAAACTTTTTTTGCTGTGCAATGTGAAAAGTTTGTAATCCTTTTCTGTCACCTGAGTCCAAACCTTTTAAAACCACCATTTGTTGCAGCTCCATTTCGACTTGCTTTGGACATCTACAGACTGGAAATAAAGCCTAAACCATCCGTTCATGACTCTGGATGTATGTCTAGGATTGATCTCCTGCAGTAAGGTGAACCTCTGTCCAAGTCTTTAGCAGCATCCAACAAGTTTTCTTTCAGGATTGTCCTGTGTTTACCTCCATCCATCATCCCAATCACCTGGAAGCCGCTGGAAGGTGAACCAGGATTCACCAGGACTCTTCAAGACTTGCCCTTTATTTAATCTCACAGCTTCTTCTTGTATTTTCCCTGCAATGAGATCCCTTCATCCTAAAATTAGCTTCATCCATCTTTCCATGAACTCCATGAAACCATCCCCACTTGATTTACAAATTCGGTGATGTCTGAAGGCAATTGCTTGCTCTAGATTTTATTGAGGGTTATCAGAAGAAAAGGGTCCGAGTACTAATACAAACCAAGCTTTTAGATTTGTCTTCGTGAACAGTGTGATGGCTACGTCATGATTATGTGCTGCTTTGTGTTGGTATATCACATAAAACGCTTCGGCAACACCTAAACACAAACAGAAAGTGTAACAGGTACTAAAAAAATTCCAAAGCACTGTAACAGCTAAAGAGACTGGCCGTAACTTCGTAGACTGTACGAGGGGTGCAGTCAAGTGAAACTAACTAAGAAGCCTAACCAATAAAAAGAGCAGATAGTAAAAGTCTTCAATGACACGTTTATGGCTTT
The DNA here is from genome assembly GCA_963556495.2 of Valencia hispanica. Lineage (NCBI taxonomy): Eukaryota > Metazoa > Chordata > Actinopteri > Cyprinodontiformes > Valenciidae > Valencia > Valencia hispanica. The sequence continues at coordinate 12,638,299 of OY747723.1, forward strand.
ACAAGCTGATACACACCTAGGTGTTATCAATGCCATCATGTTCCATTCACTTTTTGTAAAGTGCCTTGAGATGACATGTTAACAGTTTTGCCCACCTGAAATCCATCTCATGTTGTAGGATGTTGGTTTCAGAGAGGAGTTGAAGACATCTATCAGGCTGAACGTTCTCCTGTCGGACACCTCGTCCTCTGAAACACAGTTGTAGCCAAATCGGTTCTCGTTAGGGACTTCTTGTTCAGTTCCTGTCTTTATTTAGTCCAGAAAAAAAAAAACCTTAGCCATTAATCCCATCCAAAAGTCTTTGAAAGTCAGACTTGATTAGCCCTAAAATCGCCTTTCCAACCACATTTAGACGTTTCTAACCCACTCTTGCATTGTTTAGAATCTCTTCTGTGAGAGTTGTGCTCCAACCAAGTCTCAGTTTGTACCCACCAGAGGCATGTTTCGTCCCTGAATCAACAACCCCTGATTTAAAGTAATTTTTAATATCCAGCTCATATTATTCATTCTCATCTTTAAGGAAATGTAATTTAATGAATCCAGTAGATAATATCTACCAACACGGGGTTACTTTGAGTTCTTTTGGTTTCATTAGTCTGTCATGTTTCATAGTAGTCAACTTTAGGCCAAACAGGGATCAGAACCAACACATCTGTAAATAGGAACACAGTGAGACCGATATAAACTTAAACTGAAGCTAGACTTGAAGTCATTTCATCAGTTATTTCTATCATTGACAGAAACACTTTACTATGAATTCCCTCAAACACTGGACAGCCATGGGCATCATTTACTATTTCAGGTTAGTCGGTGCTTGTCTATTTACCCCAGAAAAACGTGTTCAAGTTATCAGGAAAAAAAAGGCTTGATTACCACGTTTGATAAAAGCTTTTCAATGACATTCAGACACCAATAAACCTCTCTATGACTTTTAATGTAAAACTGCAACCGATTTTGCACCTACTTTACATGTTAGACAGCACTATTTTCTGTCTATCCAACAGATTTTTGCCTAAAGGGTTGGGTTGTTACTCCCATTAAGTCACTCCCAGTGTTTTGTAAAGTTCAGTGTTTTCGTATGCAATTTTTTTAATGCGTTTCGTCTTCCAAACAAATCAAAATGTTAAGATTTGTGCTCATTTATTTACGTTTTTGTTTACTTGTTCTGCAGGGGAAATGCGTGGATAAAAACTTTAAGTCTAAACTGTTCTAAATCAAACAGAAAACCCCCTTATTTTTATGGAAACCTCAATATTTCTGAGCCGAATATTTCCCTTTTGGAGTTTGGACATTTAACGAATCATGCGTAATGACGCGCGCGTTTCTGTCAGCGGCGCGTGCCATTCACAGGACAACAAAACACTCACCCTTCATAAATATAACCGTGGGCACCACTATCAGAACGACGACCACCGCAACCCCTAAGAGTCCGAGCAGCACTTTGGCGATGACACCCTGCCCGGGAGTGAGAGAAAGACGAGAAATCACAAACACAAACTTTTAACGAGCCAAAATTGGAACAAATACTGACCATTGCTTCTGTGATTAACAACCCGTCCAAATCCCAACTACATCGATTTCCACACGGCTGCGCGCGGAGAACGCTGAAGTAACGCGAAAGTCATGCTTCGGGGTTAAACATTATCTCAGCCGAAGTTTCAAAGGTGGGACAGTAAACCTCCAAGCGGAGTAAAGTTCTTCAGTATTTAAGGAAGTGGCGTTTCCCTCAAACTGTCCTGCGAACAGCCGTCACAACACGCTCCTTATGTAAAAACAGCATGGTGACCAGGCGTCAGCCTCTCCTAACAGAACAGATTATTTTATGCTGGATTTGCACTGTACAAAAAAAAAAAAAAAAAAAAAAAATGGGAAAAAAAAGAAAGAAAACTCTGTTTAGCTTTTCTTTGGATCCAGTTTAGACTCATTGCAGGAACGTCAGAATGGAGGTTTGTAGGGGAATAAAAAAAAAAAAAAAAAAAAAAAAGTTAACTTAATGCAGTAATATTATTAGCTCATAGATTCATTACATACATAGTGATACACACAAGTGTTTTTTATTTGATTATTTATGTTGATTAGGACTTAAAACCCAAATTTAAATTTCCTAAAAAATATATATTACCATAGATTTCGACCAATTACATTTTTATACACATGTGGATAGAGCAGCATATTATGGCTCAGGGTTTACAGGAACATAGAGGTTACTTTCTGAAGCTTTCCCTGAATTAACCAGGTACTCTCCATAACTTTAAACAAACTCCTGGAACCTTTAGGAAACTCAGATTTACTGGAGTTTTAGAAAGTCATGTCATAGTAGAGCCCAGCTTCTGAAAGTACAGTGTAAGTTCAGAGAAAGTAATCAGTAAGTCCCACTAAAAGTATCAGAGTGTTAGAGGTGTGTATCTTTGGATGTTCCGGGTGAGTTTCATGGAAGTTTCAGGAAAATTATATGAATGTTCTGGAAAGTACCTGGTAAACTTCATTAAGTTTCATGAATGTACCTGTTTAGATCCATTCAAGTTCTAGTAAAGTACCTGGTAAGTTACATGAACGTGGTTTTTAGCCCCATGAAAGTTCTGGAAAGAATCATTCAAATTCCATTAAGGTATTTGATAAGTTCTATGGAGGTTCTAAAAAAAAAAAGTACCCAATAAGTTCCATGAAAGTTATGTGAAGGTTCCTTGTAAGTTCCAAAGGAATATAGGCCTTTTGTCACTGATTTTCAACGTAAAAGTACTGCCTAAGAAAATTCCTGAAAATAACTTCTAAGTGCAGGGAAGAATGGACTGTATTATGTAGGATTACTCACAAATGTTGTTATGCCCTACACAATAATGGGGAAGCCTGCTGGCTTGTTTTCTTAGATTGTCTTGTATTTATCTCCCTCTATCCTTCTCTCAGTATTAAGCTGCCACCACCATGTTCCACCTCGGGGATAGTGTACTTGGCTGAGACTAGAGCAGGACGCAAAAGTTATTTCTGCCTGTCTGTTTGTTTTGAAATCCCAAATTAGATGGATTCAATCTATAAACAGTCAGCCACAATATAACGACCCCTACCAGGTCAGCCTTCTCTTTAGGGCAAAAACAAGGCAGCTTCCGTTTGACTACTTCAAGTAATGCAGTAAAAATAATAAAAATGATCCTCGAGTCACAACTAAAGATTCACTTAAGACTAAATCTTTGAGTCTTTGAGACTCAGAATAAATGATAAACAGCAGAAGAACAGTGGGGACTGTAATTGTTTGGAACTGTAAACATTCAGTACGGTCTGTTATGATTAAAACAGAGATAAATCCGTCTGTTGTCACATTTACTCTGCATTTCTATTGAGCTGCAGTATTACAAACCTGGGACCACAGCCAATAAACTGACTGCTATAAATGCGCCTCAATTAATACATACTATTTACATAATCATTAATGGCACTCAGTTCCTGAAGTGGGAGGGAAACGATGTACTTGGCAGTAGAATGGTAACACCAGAGTAAATTTTACCATTTAATTTACAAGCAATTAAAAGGATGTCCTTTGATGAACGGTTATGACAGTATTGAATATGCTCAAAACAAAGGAGACTCAGAGTCTATTTTTTGCCCCTGTTTTCACAGATTGTGGAAGTTGGTCTTTTCGTACATAGTGCAAGAGCTGACTGTAAACGTTAACAGCATCTTAAAAGCTTAACAAACACAGAGCTGTGTCTTTATGAGGATCAGACGTTGTATTATTCCGCACTCGTCCCCCTCACACCGGACATCCTCAGCAAACAAACAAGACTGTGGATGTGTTCTCTAATGCAGCGTGGCTTTGTTTGAGGAGTGGTGCTTTACAGATAAATCCATTTACCAGATACTTAAGCCGACCGGGGGGGGGGGGGGGGGGGGGGGCGTTTATAGTTGTCACCATTTAGCCTTATTGGACAATTAAAGTGCTGATGTCACTGAGCTCCAACAAAAACAAGATGATGAAGGAAAGTCATTTTAAATCTGAATGAGGGTGCAAGGGTCCACTATTAAGATATGTTATTGATCATACTTTAAAAACAATTATCAGTGTATGCGCTTACAGCAGTTATAACATTTGTCTTTCCAGCAGTCATTGATGAAAACACTGAAAATAATTATTCTTGTATAGAAAACATTAGGTGAGAAAGGGGGTGTTTTTCTTAAAATGTAAGTTATTCCTTTTCCCCATCAGACTGCTTCTGAAGCCAGTTGGTTTTGCTGGATTTTAATTACCCCCACTTGTCAGAGTGTATGCGGCTGACTGTGGTTCACGTGAAATCACAAAATGACACCTTCTTTCTGTTTTAGATTTTACTACAGTTCACAGTTGCTTCTTTACACTTGGCTGAAATAGCAAAGTTATGTGTGAAAAGCTTCAGCTTATTACCCCCTCTTACACTGCAGTCTTCAGTGTTTATTCTCAGGGATAAACAGTGAAGCTTGGCTGTTACTTTAGCAGATGTGATGCACGGGTCAGTGCTGTAATGGCATTCTTGGCTTTGGGCTTAATTTTGTTTAGGTTTAGGGAGTTATTAAGAGGGAAACCTGGTGTTTGTAATGAGCAGCAAAAGCCTCTGTTTACATCCTTATAGCATCCCTGTAGCACCATCTGCATCTCTCAAGCACTGCACTCATACATCAGTCCATTAAGCCACAAACCTGAATGGATTTCATTGGGTTTTCACATAAAGTAATGCATGACTGTTGAGTGGAAGGAAAGCAGGGGCGGATCTACAGGGGGACAAGAGGGGGGCAATACTCCCCCTGCTGTAGAGCCTTGTCCTACACCCCTGGCTCCCTTCCTTCTTTATAAGTCCTTAAAATAATTGTAAGTTCTCATCACTTTTTTTTTGTACAAGAGCCTCTTAAAGCCTTCAAACTGAACATAAATTCACCAAAAATACATCATTTAAAAATGATTTACAGTTCACAACTTGTTTAGATGTAATAAATCATTATACTGGTGTCATTTGTTATAGATTTCTTATAGTAATAAGTAGGCACATTTTTCAAATCTTGATGCTTGCAAATTGCAGACCACAATGAGGAAGAAATTTAAAAGTGGAGACATTTGTATAGCAATAGATTTGGATGTCTTTGTAAGACGCTTTGCTGCAAAGGCTCACCAATTGTCACCTTAAACTCTCCCAGAAGAGACAGTGACAGTCCTGTGCAGTAATTTAATTTCTTTTTCAGAATTTGTCTTGTGTATTTATTTATTTCTGTATTACTTTGGTGGAACATTTGTTTTTCTCAGTTTTACCTAAAAATGGTCTTTGTTTCTTAGAAGAGAAAATGACACCATGAATGATTTCAAAGTGTTTTGGTGGATGTTTTGTTCACTCCATTTACTTATAGGGGATTTTCACTTACTTTAATGAGGAGGTCCTCCATTGCCATTCTCCCTAGAACTTTTGGGAAGATTTACAGAGAACAAATACGACTGCCTCCAGAATGTACCCATGTGTCACTCCATAGGAGTCCAGCAGAGGATGCTTTATAGATATTTATAGTCTCATACAGTCTTTCCCAACCCTTGTCCTCAAGGCACACTGCATGTTTTAGACGTTTGCCTGCTTTCAACACATGATTCAGACAATTGCAGTTCAGCAAAAGCCTGTTAATCAGCCATCATTTGAAATCGAGTGTGTTGAAGCAGGGAGACATCTTAAATATTCAGGGCATTGTGCCTTGAGGACCAGAGCTAAAAAACACGTCCATGGGTAAGACACACAAAACAAATACAAAGTGTAAAATGTAATACTTTTGGGGGGAAAAAGAGAGAGAACCTGTGTGTTGGTATGGTGACTGTTTCTAATCGAAGGACTCTTTCTTTCTTTGTTTAAGGCGTCACCAGTCTTTTATACCTTTACCCTGTTTAGAATAATGAGAGACCCACTGGTGTCTCCAGAAGTGGGGGAGAAGTAGGGGTCAACCTGAACAGGTCACTAGCCCACAGACCTTTTCATGCACACACGCTCACCTGGGGGCAAACTTTTAATCTTCAGCTAACCCAACACAGATGTTTTTGGACTCCAGGAGAAAGCTAGAAAATAAAAATAAAAAACTGCATGAAAACTCCTGCTGTTTTCAATTAAAGTGTAACTTAAGACATCTAAATCTGCAGCTATCACAAGTCTCAGAAAATAAAAAAGCTGCATCGATGCTTTAACACATTTACCTTCTTAGCGGCCCGCTTGTGCTGTTTATCATGGTTCATGTCCACGGTTCAACGGATCTGATTGCTCCAGTCGTCGGTGTAGGAGTGCTGGAATCCTCCTGTGGTGAGAGAACAGGAAACCTCCCAGTAACGGTGCTGAGTTCAGTTAAAACCACAAAGAACCACAGAACTCAAGAGAACGGGAAGTTGTGCACTCAGGAGTGGAACATTATGTACCTGCTGGATCAAATATTTCCTAATTTGCTATTTTTTTTTTTTGCTTTGATGCATACCTTGATCAGGGAGAGTGCAACATTCTTTTTTTTTAAGATTTCCTAACTATTAAAAATAACTGAAATGTTAAGTGGAGGTTGTGTGTCCCTAAAAAAGCACCCAAGAGACCCATGGTAACTCTGGAGGAGCTGCTGAAAATCACAACTCAGGTTGAAGAATCTGTTGAATGAATGCTTTCCAAAAAAAATCGAGCCTTTCAAGCCATGTGTGGGACACGGCAAACATGTGGTAGAAAGGTGCTTTGGTCAAAGGAAACAAACATTTTGCTTTACAGCCTGGAAGCAGAATACTATGTGTGACGGAAACTAAAGTCTAGTTTATACTTCTCCGTCAGTGGGGGTGCGGAGGCACGCAGCACCATTTTGCACGGACGCAAGCGCTGTGCAGCAGGCTCGCAAGGACGGACGGAGTCATGACCAATTTTTTAAAATATCCATCGAACGCCACAGGGAGCGCATGCCTGTGATTGGTCAGTCAACCATCATTTCTATGTTGACAACACTTCTAACTTGATCAACAACGCCGCAGTAAAAAAAAACAAAACAGAATGGTGACATGGCGGACATGGAGCAGATCGAGGAACGTCTTACAGAAGACGCCCAAAAGTGTTAACGTTTATACAACCCCTCACGAAGTAAATCAACTGTTGTTGACCAGAGACCAATGGTAGGCGGACCCGCCAGAAAAGGTCAGCGGGGGTGCTGACCTGCTGCTGTTCTTGCGGGGAATTGCTTCACAACACTGACACACTAACGGAGAATGGTTCAAGGCCCCGCCTGTACACCTGCGCGTGTGCGTTTGTCTGCTGTCTGAGAAGTATAAACTAGGCTAGCATCATGTTGTGGACAGGTCATATGGAGCTAGATACAGGGAAGTCTTTTTCTGTGTGGCAAAAACAAAAGGGCAGAAATTTATGTCTCTACATCCAGGGCCGGATTATGTTAGCAGAGGGCCCTGGGCACAAAATGTTCAAAGGGCCCCCTCGCCGCCAAAAAAATTATATCATTTAAATAGGATTTTCACCACAGTCTTCTAAAACTACATTGCTCATCTGAGGGCAACAATATCAAGACACAACACAGTGGTGTAACTCCCTTGCCTCTGTAAAAACATTCTGCTTGATCTCACCTCCACCAGGCCAGGACTACAATTCAGATTGTTCCATAACTTAATCACAAAAACTCACTCATACTCGTTAATTTTTCTTTCCCGTCTCTCCTCTCCTCTCTCAAAGCGCTCCTTCAGTTCTTTTGCTTCACAGCTAATGCTGCCCTTCTGTGTCTCTGTCTGTCTTCCCCCTATTTTTCTTTATCTTTTATTGATTAAAAAAATAGGGCAATCAGTTTAAGTAAACCTGACTCATACTTTAAAGCATTTGATCATAAATGGAAAATGAATGCAAAGTAAAAACAAATGCTTTTCCTTTTACATAATAATGTGTTTAATAAACCTGTATCTCTAAACTCATTCCTCCATCCTCCTCATGTCTCTTTCCTCCTCCTCTCCTGTTTTTCATAACTAAAACCATGAGATCAGGGCTCTTGTCTAGGAATGCACAATGTATTGACACCAACATCGGTATCTGCCAATGTTAGTCATTTTTTAACATATTGTATTGGTCCGATAAGTTAAACTGAGCCAATATTAAAAATCACTATTTATTTCCATCTCTGTAAGAGATTAATGTAATATTTATAACATTGTAAATAATAGTTATTGGCCTTAAGAGCAATAATATCAAATGTTTTGATCGGTGCATCCCTACCTTTGACTCTGTCCTCCATGATGTGCTGCCCCAGCCTTTCTGTCCACCTCTTTATGAGTTCACTAAGAAAATGACCCGCCTGAGCAGAACCTCCCACCAGTACCGCGTCTCTCCCTCCAGCTAGTCCAGTTTAGCTTTCTGTCCTTCTACCAGTGGCTGATGCTAGCAGCACACTGATGCAATGATCAGAGCTTTCGTCATGATCACACACGTATTCCGAGTGTTTCCAGTCAGAGAAACCACTAATGTACTGGTTTTATTTGCTGCAAATAAGATGCAGGGGAAACAAAAGATATTAGTCTACCTGTGGTCTGTGAACATGTGATCTAGTCTGAAGAAACTTTTTATCCACTTGGGAAGTGACAGCAGATCATTAGGTTTGGGTCACTTTACCGCCCAAACCTCGATCACGGGATGAAGCTGGATATCTTGTCCGATTATTAAAAGCAGCAGCTCCACCATCGATAACAACAGCGTAAACATTTACGTTAACTGTCCCCCACAATGCTGCGTCCCACACCGGATAAACCCATTCTGAGCTGCTGCTGCTGCTACAACTAGCCTCAGGTTGTGTAGCTAATGCAGTCCCCTCCGAACAGGTTCATTGGCTCACCATTATCCACCATGTCTTCTTTTTCCTGATTTACCTCCTTAGGTTTTACACAGAACGTGTCAGTAGATGACAGACTTCTTAATAAACACACCTTCTTCTCATCTTTCGCTCATTCATTTATAGAAACCGCCTTTTTTCGCTCATTTTAGATTCTCTTAGGACTACTCCTACTGTCCGGTGACGGTCAGCCGAGCGCTACTTGCTGGGGCAGGGCCGGGGCATGTTACCATGGTTTCCACAATTGCGCATTAGGGACTATGTAACTTTGTTAGAGTAAAAATATTTGTGTGGATCTTATTGGTTATCTCTCCGCCAGCACCGATCTCTGCCATATTTGAAATATGAAGACTATTTTTTTTCCTTCCTTAAAATGTGGGCCCCCCAGTGGGCGTGGGCCCCTGCCCATAATGCTCATTGGATAATCCGGCCTTGTCTACATCTATGAAGCTGGTCAAGACATACCCAAAGAGACCTGCAGCTGTAAATGTACTAAAATGGTTGAATACAAATGCATGTCACACTTTCCAGCATATTTTTTTTATGTTAAAAGACATGTCTCGTTTACCTTCACAACCATGCTTTGCTTTGTGTTTGTCTATCATATAAACCCATAGTCGGTCACGGCAGGTGGAGCTGCTCACACTGAACCAGGATCTGCAGTAGGATTCTCCCTGTTATAAGGGAGTGGTTCCTTTCAACTGTCGCCGCATGCCGGCTCAGTGCTGCAAAGTTCCTGACCTGAGGTTGGTGGCTTGCTTTACTTAAAACACTTTCATCCCGATTGATCCTATAAACTGAAATTCACTTTGTTTTATCATCATCAAGTTTATTTGTATAGCACATTTCAGCAACACGGCAAGTCAAGTCAAGCTTTACATGACAAAAACATAGCACAATAAACAAACTTTTTTAAAATAAAATTTTGAGGGGATTTAATTGGAATATTTCATAGGCCTATGATGCTTTCTCCGTGTATGAAAAGGATCTGGATATGTAAAAAGGTCTCCTAACCTTTGTGTGATGGTTGCAAAGAAAATTAGTTTCCCTTTTTGAAATTCTGCAGTGAGGAAACAAAACTCTGTGCTGCTTGTAAGCCTTTAATCAATTTTCAATAGCACCATCTAGTGGTTAATGGAAGGCAAGACAGCGGTTTTCCAGAAAATGATTCATTATCAGAAAATAATCATCAAAACGTCACAATTTAAACAACATGGCCAGTTTTTCACTTGTTTTGATGACCACTTCCGTCCATGGTTCTCCAACTGTAGAGTATGTGCCACTGGTTGAACTTTAACTGCCCTAAAAGGTGTTGAGAGGAAATTTTAGGATCAACTAATTACAGAGACAGTTTGCTGGAAAACGGATCTAAGATAACCAAGGAGATTAGTACTTCAAGCACTTTCATCTTATATCCATACAGAAACTACCTCAGAGGTGAAATATACAGAGGAATCGCTCATGTGAACTAACAACAGTGCCAACTTATGGTGCCTTCCATTCATCTCTGAATTTGGGATTCTGAGACAAAATGAGACCCAATTTAGCCGTGTTCCGGGCGCAAGATGGAATCAGTAGCATCCAAATGCTGGATGTCCATTATTTATTTTTAAAACAGAATAAAATATGTTTAAAATTTGTCTTGTTTCAGTGTTTTGGTTTTCTCCAAATCTAGAATAGAATCCAAGCTTGGTTAGCCTGTTATCAACCTTTCAGCCACGTTTACACAGCAGTGTTTATCATTTTATAGATGTCTTTTCTGTCAAAATTTCAGATTGTAGGAATGAAAAACAATGTCTGTTCATCAAGAATTGACCTGAGAGGCTGAAGTAACTAATTGTGCAGTTAATAATAGTGGCCTAATAGTTTCACGAGACACTACCACAAGTGCAGATTACTGTTTAGTACAGAGGCTAATGTTCTAAACAAACGGCAGCCATGTTGGATTTCCAGGTAAGGTTGGTGTCAAATCTCCAACCTTCTTGCTTCAGTGTGTTTATTTGTGTAACTCAAATAAGAATTGACAAATATTTGATACTTGTACTAAAAACACGGTTCTCTAACAGTGGTAGAGGAACTTCTAGTAGTAGTGCTTTAAAAACGCCTTAAAATTGTGGAGGGTTGTTCAAGAACGCCCGGCATAAACTGCAGCAGATGATGGTGAATTTAGGAACATTTGGTGGTGGATTCTTGTGCTTTGTTCTATTTATGTCAGTTGAGACAAAAAGAATTTATAAGCAAATAGTCTTATGAAGGAAGCAAATGTTTTAATTTTTAGTAATAATGCTTCACTAACCAGCCTGAAAAGTAATATGAGGTGGTAAACCCCCGTTAAATGAGCAGTGCCTTTTCTAATCAATAATGAAAACTTTAGCCCATTATTTTATAGGTTTTCTATTTTATTTTACTATCTATTATAAATGTGAAAATAATCCCATTCCCGAGTAAACACGGACCATTTATCGAAACTCTGGAAAGATCATAGCTGAGCAGCAACATCACACAAGGAGGGAGTACAATAGTTCTGCATCCTTGTGCTCTCTGCAAGAACTGTGCTTGCCAAGCACACAATGTACTTGCATTGGGTATTGAGAAATGGCATAACACTCGTAATCCTGACGTTTCCCCCCACCCACTCCTCCAACAAACTGACACCTCCTGAACAAAAGAGAGCTTTCCCCCCCCACAGAGAACAGCCCTCAAGGCGTAAATACAAACTAGAGACCACAGCAAATTTATTGAAAAGACGAGCGAATGAGACCTTTAAAACCTCTTTTTGTTATTTCACCTACATTTCCTTTTAAAAACATTTGTTGCTTCTTTGTCATTTTTAGACAGAGTTACTAAAGAGATAATTGTGAAAGGTCCAACCAGCTTCCTTATCCCTACTAAAGAAAAGTACTCCCACAGCATGATGCCGCCAACACCAATGTTTCACAGTTAGGTTAGTCTGTTCGGATTTAAATTCAAATTCAAAAATACTTTATTGATCCAAGAGGAAAATTAAGTAAATAAATAAGTGTATAAATAAAAACGTTTATGAAAAGTATGAGCACCACTAGTTTCAGTTGCGGACTTACGAAACAGCAGCAAATAGGCGGGCCTTCAAGCTGCTTCTCCCCTCTCATTGGCTGCGTTCCCTGCGTCATCACGCAAAGGACTTCCGGCAACTTTTCGCCAACTGGATGTGACGTAGAAGCCCCTCTTCACTTCTCGGAAGCTGATCCGCCTTGAAAACAGCAGCAAAGGGTTCAGTTCACACCTGAAAGGCTTTAAAGTCGAAGAAGTTCGCCCCAAATGGCTTATCCGGGATACGGCGGGGTGAGTGGGACACGTGCGGCCGTGTTTTGTGCCCTTTTAAGGAGACACACGCGACTGTAGTCAGCTAGCAGAACAGACTAGCCAGTAGCCTCTTGAGGAAGTTCAGAGCTGTAGAACTGGACAGCTGTTCCGTAGGATCAATAGAGACATTTACTGTTGAGGACACGTTCAAAGAAAATCGGGGAAAAACCCCTCTCTCTAGCTGTTTCACTAGGGCGGTTTTATTTGGGGTGTTTTAGTTGGTGTAAAGCAGTAAATCGCTTTATTTAACATCTGCAGCTTAATGTGTCGTTCTGAATACCACGGATGTCCGTATGGCGACAGAGAGCACAACCATTATTGTTAAACTTTGAGTCTACTTAAACTACGTGCGCCGAGATAAATGGGATGTCACGTGACTCGGCGAAACGCGTCATTAGGGTGGGATCTTATTCAGACTTCCACCCTCAGCTCCCTTTACAGGGTTCCTCTACTCAGTCAGAAATGTCTGGAATTTGCTTCGTGTTTGGGATTTTTCAGGTCTGGACAAGTAGACCTGTGGGTGAATATTCCAGATTCTATTTCTAAATCTATTCATTTAAGATTCACTTTATTTTCCTCAAGGGGGCCATTTGTTTTTGCAGACTGCAAACAAAGGTACAAATACAATTCACAGACGCATCTGTCCATGCACTTGTCCATTAATCCATTGCACGCATCTTCCTCCTATCTGTTCATCCAGTCATTCCATTTGTTTAACAACCTGGCCATGTTGTCCAATCGTCTGTCGGTCCATCTTATCTTTTTCCTTGTTTTTAAACCGTTCCTCCATCCATTTTCCTCCTGCCTGCCCTCCCTCTTCATATCGATGATGTCAACGATGTCTTAAAGGTGACATATTATGCAAATGTCACTTTTCTTTATCCCTTTGTGTTGCCGTTCGGGTCTCTGCTGCCTCTGTAAACACTCCAAACTTGAATAAAAACCACTCATCCATTTTGTTTTGGTAATATTTTTTGAAATCTTGCGTGCCTTGTGAAATTTGCATATTAAACCCCTCCCCTCAGCTGCCAAAGCCCGCCCCACGCCCACCAATTGAAATTCCATGTCGTTCTGTGTGGCAAAGCTGCTGCCTAGTAACAAGACAAGTGGGCGTGGTCTACAACTGCTAATTAGCATAAAAGTAACACAGCCCTCTAAATGGCTCTTTCTGAAAGGGACTGAAATTGTCATGAATTAACCTGGTGACGGTTGTGCAAAGAACTCAAGATGTTTTGTACAGACCAAAGCCCTATTATAACTTGTTTAAAAATAGGTGTAATATGTCCCCTTTAAGGTCTGAAGTGGGATGAGCTTTTCTCACTAAAACCACTTCAGTCACCGCTGTGTCGATTTGAAATGAACAGCGCATGCCGCTGAATACGAGCGAGTTGTTGCACGTCGGATAATTTACAACTACGCATGTTAAATGGATTACTCTCTCTTTAAATTTCAGCTCTGCAGCGTTAGCGACCAGAGCTTCTGGTGTTTTGGTTTGTAATTATGACGCAGTGATGCATCCATCGATAAATGACTTAAAACTCAAGGAAGTTCGCTGAAGTCCTGCTTTTACATGTAATCAATGTAGAATGTTTAGAGGTTGAATTTCTCTCCTGTTTGATCTCTTCCTCAGTATGGCGGCGCCATGCCGGGGATGGCGCAGCAAGGAATGCCAGGAGGCCCCATGGGAGGCCATATGGGAGGCCCCATGCCTGGCCAGATGGGCGGACACATGGGAGGCCCAATGGGAGGTCCGATGGGAGGCCCACCAGCCCAGGGAGGGTACGGCTCATATGGAGGAGGAGGAGGCTACCCAGCTGGATACGGCGCCCCGTCCCCAGCTGCCAATGATCCAATGTGGGGTTACTTCACCGCTATAGCTGGGCAGGTGAGTGTGGGTGGGCAACAGAGGAGGATTTAAAAAAATGTTTTCTTATCTCCGGCTTATTTTCACTTTAGTGTTACAGGTCTGAACAAGTCTTTACATGGGATTTCAACAATCGGTTATAATGGAAATGTGGGTAGGGTCCTCACACGCAAGATCGGTGGAAACGACTGATAGATGAATTAAGAAGAAAACTCAAACCCTGTTTTTCTTTTTGAAATTGGCCCTAGTGGCCTTTACTCACAGTGACCAGACAGGAAACGGGCAGAGGTAGAAGGCTTCAGAGCAAAAGCTCTGAAGTCAAGAGTCAGACAGCTGGGATTAATTGCGTTTTGTTAGTTTTCCGTATGCCTGTAGTAGTCTCACCTGAGTATCTGTCTCTGATCTGTGCAGGATGGAGAGGTGGATGCAGAAGAGCTCCAGAGGTGCTTGACTCAGGCTGGGTTCACTGGCAGCTATAACCGTAAGTCGATTGGCTTTTTCTGTGCTACATAGGATGACTTACATGACTCATATGGGACGACTGTGGCTCAGGTGGTAGGAATACGTCCAGTAATCGGGGGGGGGGGGGGTTGCTGGTTCGAGTCCCCGCTCTGTCCGTCTCGGTCGTTGTGTCCTTGGGCAAGACACTTAACCCTGTTGCCTGCTGGTGGTGGTCAGAGGGCCCGGTGGCGCCTGTGTCCGGCAGCCTCACCTCTGTCAGTGTGCCCCAGGGCAACTGTGGCTACAATGTAGTAGCTTGCCACCATCAGCGTGTGAATGTGTGCGTGAATGACTGAATGTAGTGTAAAGCGCTTTGTTGTCCTCTGACTGAAAAAGCGCTATACAAATGCAGGCCATTTACCATATATGATAACTTAAAAGTTACAGCTGAAACCAGGTATTTCCATCACCGTATATAAACAAACTTATTTCACTGTCTTAATTGTTAGATAAAACTAAAGATGAACTGTTTGGTCATAATGATCCTTGTTACATGTGGAGAAAAAAATGGGGAAGCTTGCGAACCTGAGAACACCACCATATACAGTGGGGGCTGTTTTGCTGCAGGAGGAACTGGTGGACTTCACATAGCGGAAAGATTACTGCTCAGAAATAGTGGAGCAACATCTCAAGAGATCAGCCAGGAGGTTGTGGACACAAACGGGCCTTCTAAATATATAATAATGAGTTACGAAGTGACTGAAGGAAAACAAACTCCATGTTTGACCATCAGAAATGCTGATTCCAGGCGGAAACCATGGGACTAAGGTAGAAAAATGTGAGAGCAGGCTGGCCTAGAAAATGGACTTAGTTCTGCCAGGAAGAATAGGCCAATATTACAGTGAAATACACATGGCAATGCTTGCAAATACTAAGAAAATGGATGGCAAGCTTTGGAATCTGAGAAAGGTAATAACGACCTAAAACAGAAAAAGTTTAGCGAGAAAAAACAATGTTTTTATACAGTACATATTTAGCGTTAACTGTCTGTCCCAGTCGTTTAAACAATATTGTCTTAGTTTAATCAGGTATTCTCAGTTCCTCCTTTTTTAGGGTTAAAAGTCCAGGTCGATCATTTCGTATTAACACAAGGCTTCCCTCACGTGTTCTAACCCCCTTTCAAAGAATCTAACACTCCTGTGTTTAATCTCCTCTCGGAGCGTCATAGTCAGAGATCAACTTATAGAGACACCTAAAGGAGGATAAGGTACTGCTTTAGATCCAAGCATATTTATTTGTTAGAATGGCTCAGTCAAAGACCTGGGCCCTCATATGTCAAATGTTTGTAGAAACTGTCCTGTATTCTATCCTACGAATGAAATTTAGAAATATCCGTCAATATCCGGATTTATCAAATATGCAGTGGCAACTCGTACACGCGTTCCTCCGCAATCTGTTCATAAATTCCACATGTGCTTACCTAGGTGTTTGTGCCTGTTCAGTCATTTACATTCAGAAACGCCCTCAATTAAGCATATTTGGCCACATGACACAAATAAACCTTTGCGTTCTTCCCGAAAATAATGGCCAAGAGAGCGAAAAAAGGAATTTCAGTGAAACTGAGATCGAGGTAAAACTAAAGTGGTGGGGGAAGAGTCATGATGAAGAGACTTTATGAAAATTGTCATAGTTAGCGGAAATTCATTTTAACATCGATAGATTTTACCCTCTGTCGTCAGCGGTTCCTCTGCTTCATGCCCTATGTATCTAAGATGTTGGATTATCTACAGTGTCTGTCAGAGGTTTGGTCACTGGTGCACTGAGTGATTTGTTTTCAGCCCCCTTTACTCGGATCTTCCTAAATAAAAGCCAGTGCAACCCGTGAGATACAGCTGTACTGTGGAGGGTTTGGTGGTGGAGCCATCTTCCTGTGGGGATTCTAGTAAATTAAAACGGTCTACCAGATTCAAACTTTTAAGTCTTTCATTATTTAATGAAAAAAAAAATGTTACCTTGATGCATTTTTAATAAATATATTTTTTCATCTTTGCAGCATTTAGCCTAGAGACCTGCAGGATCATGATCGCAATGCTTGATGTATCCTTTTCATGACGACTCTCCAGGAGTGTCACTGTGCACCCTCCGAGTGATCGGTTTATTAACCGCGTCAGTATTCGACGTCTTCCGTTACGGTTTATTCAAACTTGACCCCATAACCGTCTGCAGCGGGACTTCACAGGCAAGATGGGCTTCAACGAGTTCAAGGAGCTGTTCGCGGCTCTCAACGGCTGGAAGCAGAACTTCATGATGTTTGACCAGGACCGCAGTGGAACAGTAGAACCGCATGAGATGTCCCAGGCCATCAGCGCTATGGGTGAGATTTGGAACAGTTCATGATGATGGATAACTGTAGAACTCCTGCAGGATGGCCCTTAATTAAACACATTAGCTGCTGATTGAAGAGATCTGCCAAGCTTATCTTCCATTTCTCACTGTTGTCCAGATATTTACAGTTTACAGTTTAAAATGCTGATTCACTGTGTTTTTCAGGTTACCGCGTCAGTCCTCAGGGCTTGAATGCAATCATAAAGCGCTACAACAAAGGAGGCCGAATCTACTTCGACGACTACGTGGCCTGCTGCGTTAAACTGCGAACTCTAACAGGTTTGAACGCAGAGTCTTATCGGTTTAACAATCCGGCTCCGTTTAATCGTTGCCTCCTCAGCTCTGACAGTTAGCAGAGTTCATGTTCCCACTGCTTCCTTTTCTTGTTACAGACAACTTCAGACGGAGAGATCCTATGCAGCAGGGGTCGGTCACCTTCCAGTACGATGATGTGAGTGGGATCTCTTCTTCTTCTTCAGCATGTGGACTGCGTAACAACTACAAAACCTTGCAAAAAGCATTCAGCTAGGGCTGGGCGATCACCCGAAAATTTACCAACACCAAAATTGCTGACTATAACTGACATTTTTGACCATGTCGGTGTTATATTTGGTGGTTTAGAAAAAAGAAAAGATTTGTGTACAGGTGCTGGTCATAAAATTAGAATTTAATGAAAACATTGATTTATTTCAGTAATACCATTCAAAAAGTGAAACTTATATATTAGATTCATTCATTACACAGACTGATATTTCAAATGTTCATTTCCTTTCATTTTGATGATTGTAACTGACAACTAATGAAAGTCCCAAATTCAGTATTCCAGAAAATTAGAATATTGTGAAAATGTTCAATATTGAAGACACCTGGTGCCACACTAATCAGCTAATTAACTCAAAACACCTGCAAAAGCCTTTAAATGCTCTCAGTCTAGTTCTGTAGGCTACACAATCATGGGGAGGACTGGTGACTTGACAGTTGTCCAAAAGACGACCGTTGACACCTTGCGCAAGGAGGGCAAGACACAAAAAGTCATTGCTAAAGAGGCTGGCTGTTCACAGAGCTCTGTGTCCAAGCACATTAATAGAGAGGCGAAGGGAAGGACAAGATGTGGTAGAAAAAAAAGTGTACAAGCAATAGCAGGGTTCCCACGCGTCCTGGAAAACCTGGAAAATGATAGACCAATTTTCCAGTCATGGAAAACACCTGGAAAAACTGTAAAATGTCCTGGAAACGTTTGAGTTGTCCTGGAAAATAATTTTCCCTCCTTGTAGATGAACGCAAACAGGTTAAACGTTTTACGTATGAATGTCTGTTTTCAGCTGCCTGCAACAGGCTGTAGGGCTCGTCTGCTTTCATTTCTGCACGTAGCCGGCACGGCGCCCTACGTGACGCTACCAACCAATCAAATTGCATATTCCCTTACAAGAGTGCTCCAAGCATGTCTGCGACATGCTGGGTGTCAAAAAGATAAATATCGCGGGCGTACTGCTACCGGCACAGCTGCTACAGCTAGCTTTTGGCGCCCTTAAAGATATAATAGTACATTCGTGCAGTGCCTTTGGGTGTTCCAATCGACATCCCGAGGGTGGGATTTAATTTTCCAGGCTGTATGCTGAGCCTGAACAACGGTATAAATGCGTTGCTACCATTAAAAGGGAAAACTGCAGGAGAAGTAACAAATGAACATAAAGTCTCAAGTTGCTCACCATGTAAATGCGACCACTGTGAGTTTATTATCTGACATCTTCAACCGTCACCGTGGTGTAGGCTAAATGAGAGATATGGTGATGGCAGTTTTCAGTGTTCATGAAATGTTAAAGATTTTTATTTTCCTTCGTGGTGTCAATAAGCTAAACAGACCTAAAATCATCAGCGGGTTTAGGCCTATTTTTTGGGGTGTGTGCAGTGGCGTCGCCTGGCCTGGCCGTTCCCGGCTCTAGCCCCGAACATTTCTCCTTATTGTCCCACAGTGCAGCTCATTGCAAGCTTTCTCCCGGCCCGTAACTGGCCACTTGCTTTTAGCAGCACCCGAACTTTCTGCACAAAGCTCCAAAACAGAGACTTTTCTAAGAGTTAGAATTAATAACGGTATTTAATAATATGGGTCAGACCCGCTGTGTTTAACCCCAAAGTGAGTAATTCCGTATGTCTAATTCAAAATGATTATAGGTAATAATGCTTGAATAAAAATGTTTATATAAGCCCAAAAATACTTCATTAGGACTGCATCTATGAAGTTTTGAAAGAGGGCTAAATGGGGGCCAGTGATGATCTTGGGGTGTTACACTAAAATAAAAGCAGGGCTGTAAATACAAAGTGTGCGGGGCCTAGACTGAGTGACAGAGTCACAACATGGGGGTTTAAAGATGGATGTAAATATAAATACTTAAAATCCATAAATAATTCTAACAAATTAAAGCTGTTTCTCTGTCTTATCTTTCATTAGAATATTATCTACACAAGAAGTGATAATGTAGCATCTTCATAAATACAGAATAGAAGGAGCTGCTTCAGAAAGCAGGGCGGGATTAAAATCACTGACTAATCAATGACTGATTTAACATTTTGACCCATGATTGTCTGGGAGGAAACAAATTAGTTTACCACTAGAATAATCTGGACTACAGCACTGATTAAATTAACAGTTTTACTTTTGTTCTGAGTGCAAAGACTGCTGTCTTGACTGCAGTGCTTGTCAGGGAAAGAAAAAAATGAAAAGAATTGTTACCATATGACTAATTTTATCATCCTGTTTTACCTAATAATACTGATTCTAGAGATCTTCTTTACATTGTCACGTTTAATTTGGAAAATAAATCCATTTTGAAGTACATATCGCTTAATTTGACTTTAAACAAGGTGCCACAATGCTCAAGAACGCTTTAATAAAAAGCTTTTTTTACTGCGTAGGTTTCCCCAGATTTCTCTAGTAGGGTGGGGGCTCAGCCCCCAATGTTTCCAGGTCTAGACTGTTTCACCCAAAGTTATCATAAAAGAGAAAAGGGCGGGCATTAGGACCCTGTTCGCTGAAAGGATGGATTTAGGATTTAAACACATTTAGCTATACAAAAGGTATAGTTGTGATAGCTTGAATTGAATTGTAGCAGGCTAGCAGCTGGAAATGTCTTGAAAATGTCCTGGAAAAGTCCTGGAAGATCATTTCAAGAAAAGAGTGGGAACCCTGAATAGGGATAACCGCACCCTGGAGAGGATTGTGAAATAAATACCCACTAAATGTGGGGGAGATTCACGAAGAGTGGACTGTAGCTGGAGTCAGTGCTTTAAGAACCACCACGCACAGACGTATGCAAGACATGGGTTTCAGCTGTCGCTTTCCTTGTGTCAAGCCAGTCTTGAACAAGAGACAGCGTCTTGCCTGGGCTGAAGACAAAAACGACTGGACTGCTGCTGAGTGGTTTTAAAGTTATGTTCTTTGATGAAAGTAAATTCTGCATTTCCTTTGGAAATCAAGGTCCCCGAGTCTGGAGGAAGAGAGGAGACATAATCCTCGTTGCTTGAAGTCCAGTGTAAAGTTTCCACAATCATTGATGGTTAGTGGTGCCATATCATCTGCTGGTGTTGGTTCATTGTGTTTTCTGAGGTCCAAGGTCAACGTAGCCGTCTACCAGGACGTTTTACGGCACTTAATGCTTCCTGCTGTTGACCAACTTTATGGAGATCCAACACGACTTGGCACCTGCACACACTGCCAAAGCTACCAGTACTTGGTTTAAGAACCATGGTATTCATGTTCTTGATTGGCCAGCAAACTCGCCTGACATTAACCCCCATAGAAAATCTATGGGGTATTGTGAAGAGGAAGATGCAATACTCCAGACCTAACAATTCAGAAGAGCTGAAGGCCACTATCAGAGCAACATGGGCTCTCATAACACATGAGCAGTGCCACAGACTGATCGACTCCATGCCACGCCGCATTGCTGCAGTAATCCAGGCTAAAGGAGCCCCAACTAAATATTGAGTGCTATACATGCTCATACTTTTCAGTCTGCCAACACTTCTAAAAATCATTTTTTTGCATTGGGTCTTAATTGATATTCTAATTTTCTGAGATACTGAATTTGGGACTTTAGTTGTCAGTTATAAACATTAGAAATATATCAGTCTGTGTGTAATGAATGAATCTAATATAAGTTTCCCTTTTTGAATGGTATTACTGAAATAAATCAACTTTTTCATGATATTCTAATTTTATGACCAGCACCTGTAGTTTGGCGATGCTCATGTCCCTGTAAGATGTCGTACAACGTTACAGACTGTATCCAGCAGTGTTGCCAACTTAGCGACTTTTTCAACCCCTCTGACTCTTTAAAAAAACAAAAAACAGACTAGTTACACATCTATCGACTTTTTTAGGTGGTCTTGGAGACATTTAGAGACATGAAGCGTGTATCCTTGGTGCTCTTCTCACCGAGCAGTGGGCTCCTCTCCCGTCCCTGACCGCTCACAGCAGGCTGCCAGCTCTTGCGTCGCCAATGTAAAAATGTCTTTGTCTAAAATAAACGACTGCACACTTAATTTCACTCACACAGCTCAGTCCCTTACTCGCCTCGTCCACTGTGTGTGCGCGCCTTTGGAACTGTAGTTCTATGCACAAACCTGCTGTGGTGTTATCTGATCATTCTGCACTTGAACTTTGTGTCTGTTGCTAAAGACCTCCGAGCAGCTTTATCTGTCAGATTGCTTGTTGCTGATTCACCAGAAAACTTTGTGCTTGACACTTTGTGTCCTCTGTTAACAGTTCATTCTGTGCACAATGGCCATCTGAGCGCCGCGCCCCTGCCCCACAACAAGAGGACGGAGCGCTCAGGCCGGTCAGGTGAGCGCCTCCTGGGAACGCAAAAGGAGGCCAGTATATTATGCGACAGGGAATGACGGCATGTTTGAAACGCTTTGGTTTGTGCTCAATATTTATGATGCAAACACAAAGGCGGCATTATTCACATTAGGGGGAATATTGGACGTTTCACTGTAAACCCAATATAATCTGATTTACCTGTAGGTTATTTTTGCTTAGTTTTTTTTTTTGCTTCGGATTACGAACTAATGCATAAAGAATGTTCTTTCACTTGTTGTGCCATTATAATCTGAATATATGCTCAAATTAATTTTGATCTTTTTTATACAGTACATGAGCATTGAGTAATGACTGAAGAAATTAACTTAAGCAAGTGATTTAATTTAAAATGGGAATTTTTCAGCAAAGTATTATGAAAAATCACATTACATATGTGCTGTTAATGTTTACCTGTAATGAATGTCAGTGCCTGACTCCCAACCTAGCCAAACACTCCCACCCTGTAAGAAATTCATATTTTTGTTAAAATAAACACATTACAATCAGTATTCAGTTTCTTTATTCATTTATACAATTGTGCATTGTTTCCCCAGTCTATTTACACAATATACTTCATTTCTTTAAATATAGTTAAGAACAGAAACATTCAGATTAGCTGTTAAGTGTTGCGTTGTATAAAATACAGTGGCAAACGTTTAAAAAATGCATAAAAACAATTGTGAACAGCACTAGATTTAAAAAGTGACATTTAGATCCAGTACAGCAAGGTTGCTTATCTCTGTGCAAAAGTTTGCAAATCCCATGAAAAGTTCAGCAGACAAGAGTCCGGCATCAACAACTTTTGTTCTGCATCTCAAGTAAGACAGATTTTCAAAGGAAGGAGGCGGAAATATTTGGAAAAAAATCTCCTCAACCACATCCAGTTTGACCCTAAGTCCCACTTTGTTTTTCATGTCTTTAATTCGTCATGGTAACCTGTCAACAATAATTATTCCACAAATTCGATCTGGTAGGAGTCGGGGGGGGGAACTGGTCTCCTTGCTAGTTTCCATTTTTGCATGTTTGTCTCTTACCTTTCAGTTAAAACGGATTTTAATGGCAAATATAAGCTGACTAATCACAAAAAGCAGTTTTCAAACAATTTTGTTAAGAGAATAAAGCAATCTGAACCGGCATGCCCAGGTGAGGAAAAGCAATTGCCTGCTTGTTAGGAACTTTACGGTAAAGGCTCACATTGAGCGTCTGCAATAAGTGGCGTCTTTTACGTCACTGTGGAGGGATTTTTGCCCAACTGCTTTTAAACATTAGCGGGCTGTTTAAGGTCAATACTTTGACTACGCCACGGCAAAACCGTTCAAAGGTGAACTTGCGGGTGTCGTTTGGATCGTTGTGTGCTTTTACAGTAATTTCAGAGAGTTAATCAGGCAGATTAATGTTTTACATGGTCAGGTTTTTAACCGTGAGAATTGCCTTTTGTATCGACTCTTATCTGTGGGAAATTAAAATGAGTTTAATCTAAAACCTGAGACAAAAATCCAAAAAGAAAATGGGATAAACACAAATACTTTTTCATAACCATGTATATGATAAACTATTCAACAGCATATAGTAAATGTGACATGCATTTCTCCCTACCTCACATCCGGCTTGCTACATTAAGAGGCAGTGTATTGCATCCATTGTCATCACCGTCCCAGCATTCCTATTGCAGGCTTAAACCATGTAAGGAAATGGCAACCAGTGAAATCATTCCGTTTAGAAAAATAGGTCCAAGTGCTCCTTCTAGGTTTCTGCGGATGTCGATGTGCTTAATGTTTAATATCCGTATCGCGCAGACCCAGAATAATAGTCCGGCGCCATCTCCATGCAATTACATGAGCTGTTATTAGGGTTAATGTAAAGAACAGAAAACGATTCACTTCAGCATGCAGTTTAATTTGAAATGACTGAGTACAATTGAGTTACAGCTGAGGGGACTTTTTTTTTTTTTTTGTTGCATTGCACTGATACTATTTATAAAGCTAAGGCCAAACAGTTTTTTTTTTCCTTTGTATTTTTTCTGGTTATGCTTTCTTTAAAGAAGTTGTAGTTTTTCGGAATATAATGGAAGACCTAAAAGCATGCGCCATCTTCAGCAGTTCCATCTAGCTGTGAAGAAGCTTTAATAGGTAGCGTCCTGCTATGAAGTCTTGAGATAAATGATGTCAGGCTAGCTTGGAGGAGGTTCCGTTTGACAGAAAACAAAACTTAAAATTGTATTTAGTGGTATTAGAGCACTAGGTATTACAGTTGCACACTGTCAGATGTTTCTATTGAGCCTGTTTTTACTTTGTTTTAAATTCAGGAAAATGTGGCTTAGGCCCAAAACTAGAAAGCTATCAATTGACAAACTACACGTGCAGTCGGGCAAAAAAGTATTTGGCAGCCCACGATTGTGCAAATTATCGCACTTAAAAAGATGAGAGGTCTGTTATTTTCATCATAGGAACACTTCAACTGTGAGAGGCAGAATGTAAAGAAAAGAAAATTCCAGGAAATCATATTGTATGATTTTAAAGAATTTGTATAATGGGGCAAAAAAACAAGTATTTGGTCAATAACAAAAGTTCACCTCAATACTTTGCAATGTAACTTTGGTTGGCAATTACAGATGTCAAAAGTTTCCTTCCAGGACCAACGGCCTTGATGTTTTTCAGTCTGGTTTCCGTGCTCACCACAGCACTGAGACTGCCCTTGTCAAAGTTTTCAATGACATTCCCATAAAAACAGACTGTGGTAGAACCACAGTGCTGGTTCTTTTGGACCTTAGTGCAGCATTTGACACTGTTGATCATGATATACTATTAGAGCGACTTGAGAGCTGGGTTGGACTCTCCGGTACAGTACTTGGCTGGTTCGAGTCTTACCTAAAGAACAGGGACTTCTTTGTTTCAATAGGAAACTTTTCATCAGAACGAACAGAAATCACATGTGGGGTGCCCCAGGGCTCTATCCTGGGGCCCCTCTTATTTAATATCTACATGCTCCCCCTAGCCTAGATTATAACAACCAATAAGATTAGCTACCATAACTATGCAGATGATACTCAGCTCTACATTACAATGTCACCAGGTGACTTTGAACCCATCCAAACCCTAAGTAAATGCATCTAGTAAATCAATGGATGGATGTGCCATAACTTTCTCCAGCAGAACTTTCTCCAACAGAAACAAAACAGAAGTAATTACTTTTGGATGTAAAGAGGAACGATCAAGAGTCAGCACACAGCTTCAGTTAATACAGCTAGAAACTACTAATCAGGCCCAAAATCTAGGTGTAGTGATGGACTCAGACCTGAACCTCCAGGTTCACATAAAGTCAATAACAAGGTCAGCTTTCTATCACCTTAAGAACATTTCTAGGATTAAAGGACTGATGTCGCAACAGGACCTCAAAAACTCATCCATGCGTTTATCTTTAGTCGGATTGATTACTGCAACAGCATCTTCACAGGTCTGCCTAAAAAGTCTGACAGCTGCAGCTGATCAAGAACGCTGCTGATCGTGTCCTCACTAGAACCAGGAAAGTAGAGCACATCACCCCAGTTCTAAAGTCCTTACACTGGCTCCCTGTAGCTCAGAGTAGACTTCAACAATACTTTTACTAGTTTATAAATCATTGAATGGCTTAGCAACAAAGTATATTGAAGATCTACTGTTACTATACCAACCCCCAGACCACTCAGGCCTGCTAACTCCAGTCTACTCAACATCCCTAGAATTAGAACCAAACACAGAGAAGCAGCTTTCAGTTTCTATGCTCCTCTAATCTGGAACAAACTTCCAGACAACTGCAAAGCTGTTGAAACACTGTGTGCTTTAAAATCACAACTAAAAACCTATTTGTTTAGAGCTGCCTTTGAGTAATGTTTTCATGCATCATGTTTTTATGCTTCTTGCTGTTTTTACATATATGCTTTGTAATGCCTTGATGTTCAGTGGGATGCGAAGGTTTGGGCAGCCTTGTTAATCTTCATGATTTTCCTTTATAAATAATTGGTTATAATAAAAATGTTCAGTTAAATATATATAGGATACACACACAAAGATATTTGAGAAGTGAAATTAAGTTTATAGGATTTACAGAAAGTGTGCAATAATTGTTTAAACAAAATTTGTCAGGTGCATAAATTTGGGCACCACAAGAGAGAAATTAACTGAATTAGTAGATCCTCCTTTTGCAGAAATAACAGCCTCTAACGCTTCCTATAGCTTCCAATGAGGGTCTGGATTCTGGTTGAAGGTATTTTGGACCATTCTTCCTTACAAAACATCTCTAGTTCCTTCAGGTTTGATAGCCGCTGAACACGAACTCCTCTCTTCAAGTCAAACCACAGATTCTCAATAATATTCAGGTCCGGGGACTGAGATGGCCGTTCCAGAACGTTGTACTTGTTCATCTGCATGAATGCCTTAGTAGATTTTGAGCAGTGTTTATGGTTATTGTCTTGTTGAAAGAGCCAGCTCCGGCGCAGCTTCAGCTTTGTCACTGATACCTGGACATTGGTCCCCAGAATCTGCTGATATTGAGTGGAATCCATGCGTCCCTCAACTTTAACAAGATTCCCAGTCCCCGATCTGGCCATACAGCCCCACAGCATGATGGAACCACCACCATATTTTACTGTAGGTAGCAGGTGTTTTTCTTGGAATGCTGTGTTCTTTTCCCTCCATGCATAATCCCCTTTGTTATGCGCAAATAACTCAATTTTAGTTTCGTCAGTCCACAGCACCTTATTCCAAAATGAAGCTGACTTGTCCAAATGTGCTTTAGCATACCCTCAAGCGGCTCTGTTCATACTGTGGGCGGAGAAAAGGCTTCCTCTTCATTGCATACAGCATCCCCTTGTGTAAAGTTTGCCGAATAGTCGAACGATGCACAGTGACTCCATCTGCAGCAAGTTGATGTTGTAGGTCTCTGGTGCTGGTCTGTGGGTTGACTGACTGTGCTCACCATTCTTCGCGTCTGTTTATCTGAGATTTTTCTTGGTCTGCCACTTCGAGCCTTACCTTGAACTGTGCCTGTGGTCTTCCAGTTCCTCAATATGTTCCTAACTGTGGGAATAGAAAGTTGAAGTCTCTGAGACAGCTTTCTGTATCCTTCCCCTAAAACATGATGGTGAACAATCTTTGTTTTCAGGTCATTTGAGAGTTGATTTGAGACCCTCATGTTGCTGCCCTTCAGAGAATATTCAAAGAAGAGGAAACTTACAATTGGCCCCCTTAAATACTCTTTCTCATAATTAAATTCACCTTTGTATGGAGGACAAGGGACAATGAGCTTACCAGACCAATTTTGAGTTCCAGTAATTAGTTCTAAAAGTTTTGGAATCAATAAAATGACAACAGTGGCCAAATTTATGCACCTGCCAAATTTTGTTTAAACAATTATTGCACACTTTCTGTAAATCCTATAAACTTCATTTCACTCCTCAAATATCACTGTGTGTGTCTCCTATATGATACATTTGACTGAAAAGTTTTATCCTAACAACCAATGATTTATAAAGGAAAATCATGAAGATTAACAAGGCTGCCCAAACCTTCGCATCCCACTGTATCTGTGTCAGCTTCTTGCTTTATTGCTGTTTTTATTTTATGTGCTTTGTCTATGTTTTACTGCTGTTTGTATTTCACCTCTTAATCATGTAAAGCACCTTGAATCACCTTGCTGTTGAAAGTGTACTATACAAATAAAATTGCCTTGCCTTGTAGGTCTTCACCAGGTTTGCACACACTGTAGCTGGTATTTTGGCCCATTCTTCCATGCAGATCTTCTCTAGAGCTGTGATGTTTTGGGGCTGTCGCTGGGCTTACACAGACTTTCAACTCCCTTCAAATATTCTCTATTGGATTCTGGACTGGCTAGGCCACTCCAGAACCTTGAAATGCTTTGTAAGTAGCCACTCCTCCATTGCCCGTGCGGATCATTGTCATGCTGGAAGATGCACCCACGAGTGGCGTTTATACCAAAGAGTTCTGTTTTAGTCTCATCTGACCACATGACATTCTCCCAACCCTCCTCTGGATCATCCAGAGGGTTTCTGGATAACTTTAGACCAGCCTGGACATGTGCTGGCCCAAGCAGGGAGACTGCAGGATTTTAATCCATGACAACGTAGTGTGTTATTAATAGTAACCTTTGTTACTGTAGTCCCAGCTCTCTTCAGGTCATTGACCAGTTTCCCCCACTGTAGTTCTGGGCCGTTTCCTCACCATTCTCAAGATCATATCTACCCCACCAGTAGAGAACTTGCATGGAGCCCCAGGTAGAGGGAGATTATCAGTGATCTTGTATTTATTCCATTTTCTAAGAATTGCTCCAACAGTTAGTTGATCTCTTCTCACCAAGTTGCTTGCCTATTGTAGATTGTCTCATCCCAGTCTTGTGCAGGTATACAATCTTGGAGTCTGACTGTTTGAAGGTGTGGACATGTGTATTTTATACAGATAAGTTCAAACAGGTGGCATTAATACATGTAACAAGTGGAGTTTAGAAGAGCTCCTTAAAGAAGTAGTAACTGTGGTCTGTGTAGGCTAGAATTCTTGCTTTGTTGTAGGTGCTAAATACTTATTTTCGGCACCATTATACAAAAACTCTTTCAAAATCATACAATTTGATTTCCTGGATTTTATTTACATTCTGTCTCTCACAGCTGAAGTGTACATATGATGAAAATGACAGACGTCTCATCTTTTTAAGTGGGACAACTTGCACAAATACTTTTTTGCCCCACTGTATACTGAGGCGACCCAAAGAACCTTCATCCAATGAGAAAAAGTGTCCTTTTCCCCCCTAACATACTCAGACTAAATAAGATGTAGATTATAAAATCCAAATGACTTACTTCGACATTACATGTCAGGTTTATCTTCACAAAGCAAACAAACGTAATAAATGCTGTTAAGGAGCTCAAGATTTTTTTTTTGTTGAAAAAATATATATTTTTTTCCTTTTTCAGGTGATTTTACGCTGTAATTCTACTGGTCAGGTACACCACCACCCAGTGTGTTACCTGCACAGGCCCATCGTTATTGCTCACAAAAGCCGAGAAGAGTAGTCGGGCGTGCCGAGCGACTTTCTCATTCTTCCAGTTGTGGGTTTCGAGATTCGGAAGAAGTGGGTCTTCACCTGTCATGGTGGACAGTAGGCACACTAAATATACAGACAGAGCTCCTCATGAATTGATGGCAGCGTTCTGCCGAAAAAAGGTCACAACTTTAAAGCGGTGGCGTAAAATATAGGGTAATACTACGTAATATAGCCTGTCTTTTCTCTTAACTTTAAGGTTACTTTCAGAGGATTTGGAGGTTAGCTGGTAAGTTCTAGAAAGTAAATGTCTGGTAGAGAATAAGTCACCTTCAAATACAGCAGAAGTTCTGAAAAGTAACTTATAAGTGTTGGTTATGAACAATGTTATAATAGAGCATGGTTTCTAAGCTCCAGGAAAGTTTCAAGAAAGTAACCGTTTCAAGTTAAGAGAAAGTACAGCTCGTTGTATTTTGTGCTGTCAAATAGGGTAATGCCTCTGTGAGTTTCAAGTAGCTTAGTTCCCTAGACGGAATAGATGTGATAAAATGAGAGCTACGGTGGTCTGTGAGCATGCCGATCACACCTGAATGCCGTGTGAGGAACATGCGACAGAACAGAAAACATGAGAATGGAATTCATGCATATCTAGGAATAGCACATTAGGTGCTTTGTTGTTGCTGGCAGTGGTCTATTGGAACTATGTACAGGATAGTTGATGACTTTACATGTGTATAATATGATGTATAAATACCTCAATATAAATGGATTTTGTACATCTAAATCAGTTAGGGAGGGTTGGGCTTCAGAGATGTTCTCAAAAGGAATGGAAGAAAATCTACAGTTTTTATCCTTTGCATATTCATTCTCTTTCTTTAGACCCTGAGTCAAACTTAAGAGAAGACCTTTAGTCTTGAAGGGTTGAGGGCGGGGCTACTGTCCTGGGAGGCCCGGGTCGGACACTGGCCTGTGGCGTCCCAACATTCCTGAGCTGTTGGGGACGTCGGGTAGAGAAGCTTGTCGCCCTGATGGGAACCGCGTTGGCTGTCGGTGGAGCGGCGTTGCCGAGTCGCTGCCGTTCGTCGTGTGTCTCTGCTCTGCGCTGGGGTCGCTCTCCAGCACCTCTGCAAAGTTCCCGTCTGGAAGAGTCTGTGTGCGGAGAACTGCAGAGGTTTCTTTGGATTTCATTGGGGAGCTCTCTGAGTCGAGGCCCTGTTGAAGACACCAAAGGTTTACTTTACACTTTTTTTTAAAATGACTGTAAAAGCACTAATATGTGCACTGAAAAAATGCATGTAGCTTTTTCTTAATTTTACCTAATACAGGTATATCTCCGTTACTGAGTTTAGAAAATAAAAACCAAGTTTCAAGTGTTAATTTGTTAGTTTTGATTTAATCTAACAGCTAGTAACATTTCTTAAAGTTAGGATATTACAGAGAACTGTTCAGTTAATACACAAATTAGAAGAAGCCAGCTGTAAGCAAATTAGTGGAAGGAAAAGCTTTGGTAGAAAAATAGGGCTTCAGCAATAAGGACACCCACGGTCTTGAGAGAAGTGTCTACCAAACCCTATTTAGGAGTTCGGGATAGAGTTACATTAACATTTCATTTGGAAATCAAAGTTCCAAAGTTGTTGATTTTGCTGTTGGCCCACCGTGTTTTATGCAGCCTAACGTCAGCAAAGTCATCCACCAGGAGAATTTAGAGCATGTCATGCTTCAGTCTTCTGATGTGCTCTAAAAATCTGGTCTGAACTAAACCCCGTAGAGAATCTCAAGACTACTGTCAGAAGGAAGATGACAGACAACCGCCTACTTTCCTTTATCTCACATACATGATTCACTAATTCATGCAAAAGGAGCCCTGACCAAGTGTCTGTGCATATACTGTACAGTAGCATAAATACGTGTCTTCATTAACTGTAAGCCTTAATGAATAAATACCTGAACTATATCACTGTGTGTAATGACGCTTTTATGGATTTCTCTTCCTAAATTAGCCTAGAAATCTAGACAAACCGTAGCAGTAGCAAAAAGTTGTAGCCTCAGCAGGTCTACCATTGGCTCGGCTAAGTGTAGGCCGGGCCAATCACGGGGCTCTATATTTGTAGGGAGATGTTGGGCGGGCTTAGCACCATTACGGCAGAGCTTTTAATTTTTTTATTTACGATGACGGGAGAGCTGTGACAAAGCAAAACGACAAAGATGGCAGCGGCTCAGCAACGGCACTCGTTTGGACGATTTAGACATGGGCTTTTCTTTGACAGATGAGCAGATGCAGGAACTTAAGTCCTTTGTTTCGACTGCCTCCGTTGACTGGCTTCCGTCGCTATGAATTCGTCACGTTCGTTGCTCTGATTGTTCCTAGCGCTGTCCAATTGCGTGTAGATCCCACCCCTAGAAGATCAGGGTCTGGTGTACCTGTGGCGGAGGCGGAGCTGGGTCCAGGCCTAGATCTGTCTGCATGGTCGACACCGGCTGGACCCTGATGGTTGGGCTGTGGTACTCGGGGCTGGAAGTGACGGTGCTGTAGGCGGGGGGGCCGACCGCAGTTTGCCTCTGGAGGAGCTGCAGGATGGCCTGGATGTCTGCGGTCATCTGGGACTCCAGTCTGATGAAAGACATGTCGCAAATACAGAAAGAACATTTATACAGATTGAAATAGTTTTCTGCAAGAAAGTCCATTAATCCGTACTGCATCAGTCAGGTTTATAAAATGAGCCTTAATGAGACAGAGGAATCTTGGATGACTAAACAAATGAACACACCTGTCCTTCTAAGTCTAAGACGAGCCCTCTGGTTGTGATTACCCTCTGCTGCTGGATCACTTCTGCAACAATTACATTCCTAAATAAGGCCAAATATCAGCAGACATGACTGCAGCGCTCCCAATAAATCCCTAAGATCTTGCTGAGATCTTATCAGTACGGATGATTTATTTGCCTTTCTTTTTTTGTTGCTCTGCTGTGCCTAAGCTGTCCTGTGGGTTTCCCGCTCTTTCTTTCTACATTTATGTCATTTCCTCAACAGGCACATATGGAATCTGCTGAAACACACGTAGTTAAAACAAGACAGGTGTCAGCACCGACTTCAAACACTAGAGGGAGACACTGAACTTCCAACTGTATGCATTACCCTGCAGTATAAGTATAGAAGTACTGTACTAGTATTTTGCAGCCTGTATAACAGGTTTTCTGTCATAATAGCTATGTATTAAGTGGCATCTCTCTATAAGGTCCGACCAGATTGCCTTTACCTACATATTTCACCATGGGAACAGTAATGGGAAATGACACAAATGGAAGGTAATCGTCTGCAACGGATTTTATTCAAGGTTAGAGTAAAAAAGAGCTTAACGCATGTCAAATATCTTGAAAACCATGCTTTTCTTTCCCCTTCCACTTCACATTTATATACCATTTTGTGTCGGTCTATCACATATAAAACCAGTAAAAATACATTGAAGTTTATAGTTGTAAAATGTAAAAGGTTCAAAGGTTTTGTGGACGTCGACATTACGGTAATGGTAGTGGTCTGCGAGCTCAAAATAGTGTCACGTGTGAGGAAGCTGCAGCTAAAAGGACAGTTTCTAGGATTACAGAGAGGTTCACATGCGGTGAAGAAAAGAAAGCTTTACAACATCCAAGAGTGTCCAAAATAGCAGGACCATCTCCTAATGTACAGTGTGCTACAGAATTATGTTGCTACCAGTGCAACTCCAAATCATTCTCTCCTTGTCACTCCTGTTTTCACTGTGCTAAATAAAAAGCGGCCGGCACAGATCCAGGCTCTAATCATGAGCCATTTTTGCATTGCTTTGGTTAGGAGCGCTTTGTAAGGAATTCATGTTTTAGTTGTTTTTTTCCACATTGGAGTATATGAAAATAGCAAAAAAGAACAGACTATCTGGTGTGAAGCTTACTGCCATCTCAGCCTCAGCTTTGTGATGAAAAATGATGTCTTTCCAGTGGTACCTGGAACTGGACAAGGTATTAGGTAGTAATACGGTAATCATGCAGACGACCAGGTGAGTATTTGCCATCACTAGACATGAAGAGGAATATAGTTTTCTGTGAACCAAACAAAGCATTTCTTTATAACTCATCATGCCTACTGGGATCTGAGTGAGATGACATTCAACTGTGTTTCTCTAGACTTTGAACTTTCAATCCTTTAAACTATACTAATTTTCAAGACATGGTGTACAAATGATCACCAGTGTTACTTTTTCCGCTCACAAGATTTAAACAACTTCGTTTTCTAACGATAAATAGGAAACTTGCCATATAGAGTCTGTAAAAACATTAAAAAAACGTTTTAAATAAGACTTGACATGAAAAACCGATGAATAAATATAAAAATGTATTTTGGGGCAACAAAACTTCCAAATGGTGAAATTTTAACAAACTATAAATCCAACTTATGTCGTTTCCAGAACTGCTGTGTTCATACTGGAACTCAATTAGCGCCATCCATCAACTCTAATCTGCTTTCCTTTCCCTGTAGCCCCACAGCATGATACTGCCACCACCACTAGACATTAAATCACACACTGACTGACTATTTACTTTGTATGTGACTTGGGCAACTGCACTGGATTTGGGGTAATAAAAGTGACAATTTCTTCTTTTTGATAATATTCAGAACCATGTATTCTTTTCCTTCTATTGAATAGTTATGTGCTACGTTATGTTGCTCTGTCACAGAATTAATGTAAGTTTCTGGTTTTAATAAGGTAGAATTAGGGATCTGAATACTTTTTCGAGGCACTGTAAAGTTTATGAACATAGGTCAGGGTTAAGACACAGGATTAACGGCTGAACGCTAGAAAAGAGCAGCTTAGGAAGTTGTCTTCCAAATAACTGCACTAGAAAGAGTTCATCATGACGTACAAGTCTGCACCTCGCAGCAGCGTTCTATAAATAGACAGCCACTGGCTGCCTCCTCCTCATCTGGATCAGTGCGGCAGCCAGGAATCGCACAACCCCCCCCCCCCCCCCCCCCCAGCATTAGCACGGCTGCGTCGGGTGTCTGGCTTCGAATGTATCTGCGAGTTCTCAGCCAATTATAGGCAAAATTGTGGGCCTCGCTCTGTGAGCTGTGAAGGCAGGTGATAAATAAAAAAAATAAAAAATTGAGCCAAACATCAATGAGCCATCTTTACTTCATAGAGAGTCAAAATACTAACGGCTGGATGGAGCTGCGTCCCTGTACCCACCTGTTAAGGTGCCGCTGCAGCAGATCAAGCCGTTGCTCCACCTCTCCGAAGGTGAGGTCCGTGTCGCTGTCGCCATCCCCAGCAGGTGTCTCTTGACTCTGAGCAGACTCCTCGGCGCCCTCGCCGGGACGCTGACGCACCCAGTCGTCTGCACGGAGCTCTAGGAGGGAAGAGATGTGAAATTAGTGGAAACGCACACGGGAACAGCTTTGTGTTGTTAGAGCTTCAGCTGGGCTGGGGAGAGGAATCCATCATTTAGCCTTTCCCCTGGGGGTTTGTCGACCCATTGAAGCTTTCACATTTTGGCATAAATGGCAGCGGAAAGAAAAGAATATAAAGTCTGAAAAGTGTGGCATGCCTTTGCTAGATGAATTCTGAGATCCTCAAAAGTTAACATGTTTTTTTTTTTAACCGAAGCCTGCACCTCCCTGCTTGTGTTCCTTTGGTCTTCATGATACCGTTTGTTTACTGATATTTATTATCAAACCTCTGAATCCTTCCCAGATCAACCAGAAAATAAATTACAAACACATGGACTTGTATTTACTAATGCGGTGCCTTCTAAAGATGCCTCACGTTTTAGGTTTTTTTAAACGAAAAATCAACTTCCTTCCATTTCTCAATTCTGTGCAACAGACCAGCAGCAAGTAATGCTGAAGACATGCATCTCTACAGCATGATGCTGCCACCACCGTGCTTCACACTGGGGATGCAGTGTTCAGTGTTTTATTTTTGAACCCAAATAAACCCCAACTTTCTAAGAACACGATTTTTTCCTCTCCTTTTCCTCAACTTTGTGTCGGTCTATCACATAAAAGCTCTAGAAGAGTGCGCTGTAATGTGACAAAGGGCTGTAAATATTTCAGATTCTTTCAGAATCTCGATGCGACACGACAAAACGCACGTGAACCCGACTGGCAAGCAGCCTCTCAGTGGGATATTTCTTCTCATTTTAGAAATGAATGGCTGGAGATTACATTGACATTCCTCGTATACTTCCCCTCCCTGGACTGTAATCGATATCACCGCTCTCTACGTCGGCAGTAATCCTCTTACAGCTGTAACAGCTGAATCACGGGATATTACTCTCAAATCGGCGCGCTGACATC
Organism: Valencia hispanica; assembly: GCA_963556495.2. Classification (NCBI taxonomy): domain Eukaryota; kingdom Metazoa; phylum Chordata; class Actinopteri; order Cyprinodontiformes; family Valenciidae; genus Valencia; species Valencia hispanica. The sequence goes on from OY747723.1 coordinate 12,673,383, forward strand.
GTTCCCTCGTCTGGCGTGCCGCGGGTTACAGCTCTACTCACGCCCAGTGTTTTCTCTGTGTGTGTTTGTGTGTGGGGTGGGGTGGGATTGAAGGTGACGGCACAATTGCATTTGCAGACAAGTCCCAGAAAAGCAGCAGACACCATCTACCCCCACACCTCATACATAAATATGTATAAGTTATATATTGATTTGTTTTAACTGATATGTTATTGAGTGAAATGATTTTTGATCCCCAGCAACCCAGTAAAAGTTCTGGCTCCCATATGTTTATTTGTATGAAGCACTCCTTTCATTCTTATTGAATTTAACATAGCAATGAGTTTAACAGTTTGCGACCCTGTTGGAAAAAAAGCTGATCTCCGCTCACTCTTTTGCTTCTTCTGTTTCTGAGCTGGTTGTTTCTTTTTCTGCTAGGTGTGTGTGTGTGTCACCTGGTCTCCGTCAGTCAACGCAATCACAGAGAACCAGACAGTAGGCTGTGGAGATTCCTAATGGACCCTAGTGGGTGGGTACAGATGGCAAAATTTGTGTCGCACGGGGGGTTTGTGGCTGATTAGACACTAGCGATAAATGGAAGGTACAACTTATAATAAATAAATAAATAATAAAAACACATGTTAGGCATGTGGCTAAAGCGTTTCTCTTCCTCTGAATGCACCACCCTGTGAAATCTGCAACATGATGGCTTAGGATGAATGCGTGTACTAGTGAATGTAGAAAGTCAGAGGAAGGAAAAAGATATATTTCGAAGGTATTTTCTGCCAAGACATGCAACATATTAGGTGCTGATCATTTTGCTCCCTTCCTAATTTATTCTTTTGCAGGTTTGGTTGATTCCTATCAAGATATATGAAAAGCAGTAATCTGATGTCAATTTGTACTCGTTTTGCGGATTTTCTTTGGTTGATTTGGGAAAACAGTTATTCTATCCAGAGATGACTTCAGCAGATAAAAGGAAGGCTCAAAATGTGTGTTTTATTCCTTTGAGCTTTCCACCCCTGTCTCTGCTCTGGAGCATGCTGGTTTTGGAAATGTTGGGCAGATTCTTAAGGGAAAACACACGGAGACTGCTGTCTACAGCTAGTAATGCTAACCGTGCTAATTGTGTTCATTGCCAATAAAAGACGGCAATGATCGTTTAAAATACAATCTCCAAATACTTTTGTAATTGTTTTTTTTTTTGTAAGACCCTGACTTGCATCGCTGTGACATCGCTGCTGCTCCTGATAAAATAATGAATGGCCGCTCTCTACAGGAAAGCTGGAATTATTTTTTTTTACTGTTAATTCACGGTTAATTCTAGATTCCTCAGATAACTGGGAATCATCTTAAATTTAGAAATTGTCCATAAAACTGTGCAAAGAATCCGAGTCATAGTAATTCATCCGTCATGTCTCGTATATCTTCTAAGTGTGTGAATGGGTTAATGATGAATGCAGTGTGAAGCGCTTTGGTGTCCTCAGCTCTATACAAGTCCAAGCCATTCACCATTTCATCTGAAGATGTAAACTTCTTACAGTAAATGAGTTGACCACAGACTCATTGTCGGATGTAATCCATAAACATTTGATTACTGAGAGGATTCTGGATTTTAGCTGCATTTAGAGATGAAATAAGTGATATCCCATTCTTAGAAAAGGAGATTATGCAGACTGTTTTAATGGTGGGCCTTTTTGTACTTCAGCTGTAAAATGTAGAGAGGCTCTCTCAATTTTGGGGAAACGTATTGTGACAAGATGAGAAAAATAAGGGCTATTGAGGCCTGATTTCTTTAAACCTTAAATAAAGTCACTTTTTGGAGTTTATAATGAACCTAAATGAAAAAGTAAAGACATAAGCTGATTGAATCACCTTTATATTCCTGGTTCTGGGTGTTGTCTTCAGCCTGTGCCTCAGGAGCACTGCTCAGCCCCAGACCCAGGGTATGGTCCCTAACCACCGGGTAACCTAGCACACCAGAACACAAGGGCCTCTGTTCCTGTTCCTCCTCCCTGCCTTCCTCCTCTTCCTCATCCTCGTCCTCCTCTCCCTCCTCAGCCGACTCTCTCCTGTCCTCGGCTGGTGAAGAGGCGTAGACATTCCTCCCCTTCTTGGCGTCGCAGAGCGCGGCCGCTGGTTCGTTGTTGTGCGAGCCTGCGGGGAGACACGGTAATCAGGAAACCTGCTGAGGGAATAGGAACTTCTCTGCTCAGACTTCATTTGGGGATGTCTCTGACAACAGGTAGTGACTTCCTTGCTTTGGGGGTTAAACTGAGGACAAGCGGGTTTAAAGAAGAATTAACCCGTCAGACCTTTTTAGCTTGATAAATGCAGCAATTGAATGTGTTCGTAATGCAGGTACAAAATATGTGATGATAAAACTTGCAGTGACTTACAAAAATATTTATACATTACACTTAGCTTTTATATTATAAAGACGAGCTATACTGAAACTGACAAGCCATGCAAAAAGAACATAAGTCAGAGAAGAAGCCCATAGTAACTCTGGAGTAGATGCAGAGATCCACAATTCTGGTGGAAGAATTCTGATTTTCCTTTGCAAGCAGAGAGTAGCTGGTTAGAGTTGATGAAGTCGGACGGAGCTAAACACAGCGCAACCCTGGAAGAAACCAGGCTGCAGAAGTCTTAAAACTGCGGTGGAGGTTCCTTATAGCAGAATGAATCTAAACATACAGCCAAAGCTACAAAGAAATGCTTTAGCTCATTCGTGTGTCAGAATGGTCCAATAAAGGTCCAAATCTAAATTTATAAAAACTGATGGTCACATGCGCTCCCAAGAAGAATGGTTCTAGATTTAGAAAGTAAATAGTAGTTTTCACGTCTTTATGCCATGACTGAAAATCACTTAAAAATTCATAATGTCTGAGGTTGTAACGTGAAAAAAATTGAGCTCTCTGTGGTGCTAAATTCAGAGATAGTGACTGTATTCAGACAGCTTACAGCCTTGGTGACCGATTCAATTACTCTCTATCCAAGCCATTTGTTGACCCACCTTTGCATATAAAAGCAGTCAAATTACAGCAGTTCCTGTCTTGGGGTTCACTCTTGCCCAGATATACTTTGTGTTGTGCTGCTGTCTGAGGGCAGGGAGGCTGCTCCTTTACCTCACAGTGAATGAGAGACAGCGGCTAGAGTGCACAGGTACTGAGAGAGCAGGAAGAGAAGACACAGGGTTGAAAAGTCCTGTCCTCAGCTAAGGGAAGTTGAAAGGGACTGAAGTGACGCAATCAGTGGTGTGAACACATCATCATCAGGAGCACTTCGGTGCGCTAAGAGACTACAAAAAGCCTCATTTTTCTTCACAGGCCCCCATTTTGAAATACAATCAGACTTTACTCTGACTGAACCTCTTGCACAGAATAGAAATGAGGATGCATTAGCCTTTTAGCTAACAAGTAGCTTAGCAGAGGCTAGTGCTAGCTAGCTACACTTTGAAGAATTGGTCATGAAGCCAATAGGGACGGGCAATATTCAAAATATTTACAGAGTAGGAAATCAGTTAGTTTTCAGCCAATCTTATTCAACCTTATGAGCTTGTTGTCTTTGTTTTGATCATTTTTAGAGCAGCGTTTGCTTTATCTTTAAAGTCTGAGCCGGAGTTGTGAATGACATCCCACCCGATTCAAAAGAGTTCTAGTTGGAGAAATGTGAGATATGCTTTCCGTTATGGTGCAAACTACAGTTAGTAACACACACTGATAACAATAAATCTTTCTGTATTTTATGCTATTTCACTGCTTTCTGTATCTGTGGCAGCCATACTGGATACTGAAATCAGGGCTGCTCAGTAAGCTCCAACTTTCTCAGGCAAAATGTTGACATCATGGGGTGTTTTTGATGTTGTAGAGAGAACAGACCACAAGTTGAGTTAATGAACTGACCGATTCTGGAAAATGTACAATTTCTGTTTTGTTTTGGTTCATTTTTAAAATAATGCTATTCAGAAAAGTATGAGTTTAATTTGCTGTTTCACTTAAGTAAAATTGAATTCCTTGTAGCATAATATGGCACTCCCCCACCCCACTTGTCGCTGTGAATGCCCCTCCCATAAACTTTCCCCTATTTGAAAGTAAGTTTCAGTTCCCATTCCAAATGGTTCCAGTTTGCTTTTCCACAACCAAAGCTAACTCATCAAGAAGACCATATGATCCATATAATTTTAAGTGCAGGAGAGAAGGACTAAAGTCAGAAAAATGTTAATGTTTATCTCTACAATAGTAATATTTTATTTTCAAGCCAAAATCAGGACTTCTTTGACTGAAAACAAGTCTGGTTAGAAAAAAAAAAAAAAAAGAGTGGTGGTGCTGCTCAAGAGTCAAACGAATCGTTTTGGTCAAACCGTACCTCAAACAAATTGTCCATCTGTACTGCACAACCCAGCTATGACACCATTATAGGTTGGGCAGCTTTAGTTTTTCCTAGAACAACTTACAAATGTAAACAGTAGCTGGAAATTCACCAGCTTGGTTTTAGTCCAGGGCATTCTACAATGTTAAAAACTCCACATGATGCATCTGTTCAGTCAGCCCTAGCTCATGTTGCAGCTCTGACCTGCTAACGGGGGAGGTGAGCAGTGTGCTGCAGGCCTTGGTGTACTGCACCATTTTTAGCCCCACAGAGGAGTGTCTTTTTTTGACTCTGCTCCACCTGTTCTTGGTGCACAGGTGTAGGGGAAAATGTCCTTATTACAACAGATGTCTTGGTGACATGTGGCCAGGAAAACTTGGACTGATGATATAAGTCCTCAAAAGCATCTATAGGTTAGTTCTTCCTAAGGTAAAGTTTCTCATAGCAAGTGAGGCTCTGGTTTAACAGCTTTTCAATGGAAGTTCAGAAAGAGTATAGGTGAACTTTAAAAATAAGACTCTGACCTACTATCTGTGTTCTATCTATCATGATATTTTAGATGAGTTGAGTCAGCAGAGAACCTATTTAGACAGAGCCTGCAGGGAAGCTACATCCAAATAGAGTGCAAGAGACAAGAGGAGTGGACATTAACGGGGAAAACCAAGAAAAGAACTCCTATAATCATAACCTGTTACTATATTCCCCATGTTAGAGCTTCAGCGCCCAGCAAAACTGTTCAACCCTTAGGAAGTTTACCACATTTAAAGTGCCCCTGGCATGAAATTAGCATTTTTTGAGTTTTTTGGTCATATTTTTAATTTCCCCAGCCTGCCTATGTCCCATAAGGGGTTAAAATTACTGATTAGTGTTTCCTTTGTCCCCGGGTATGTCTGCCTACATAGTGAAATTAGCACTCAGAAACGGGCTGTTTTGCAGTTCGGCATATGACGACACGTTTCGGCATATGTCGTCACTGAGTTCCAGCCACCTACCCCCTTCTCTGAACTACATTCTGCAAGTCCCTCCCCCCACGGCGTGTATTACAACCTAAACAACTAGAGCAACTGTAAAAGGCAAACAACAAACCGACAGCATGGAGTCCAGACCGCATCAACACTGTCCTCCCCACTGAAAAGCTCGTGGATGGACTTTATTTATGCAGGGAATGTACCCGACCGACTCCCGAAGCGCGTGGTCGTTTGTGGCAAACATTTCTCTGACGAATGTTTTATTAACTTGGGACAATACAGCAGTGGATTCGCAGATCGTCTTAAACTTTTACCAGGATCAATACCAACTCTCCGTGAACCAGCAAATATCCCTATACAAGTAAGTAGCCTATATTTACGCAATAATGTCCTTCAGCTTTTACGTAACAGTGTTTCCCACACATATAGACAAATCTGTGGCGGTGCGCCACAGATTCAACACCGGCCAAAAAAATAAATAAAAATCAACACCGACCGTCACATATTGTGTTTCGTTTTTTCTTTTTTACACTATTTAAAACACGCAGTGTATTCGTACAGCGCTCCCCTGCTCTCTCTTCGTCTCTGTTACTCACGTCTCACACACACACACACACACACACACACACACACACACACACACACACACACACACACACACACACACACACACACACACACACACACACACACACACACCCTCTCTCCTCCGTGCACAGCACGTCTGTCTGGATCACCTGTGGAAGACGTCCTCTACCTTTCTGGTTCCTCCTCAGGTGCCTCGCCGTCCGGATCAGATTCCGGATCAAATTGAAACGCCATTACATAGTTACAGTAGCCGATAACTGAGCCATTACTGTCTTGGTGAAGCTAGAGACGTAATGAGGACGGATGGATGGATGATCAAATATTTGATTAGGCCTGTAATTTGTAAACAGATTATTGTTCAACACACAATATAATTAGGCCTAAACCTAATTACATTTAATTCATAATATTGGAATTTGGGCAATTTGTGGTGCGCAAATGCATGTCTGTCAATGTTTCATCAGATGCAGACGTTAGAGACTCAATTGACAATAGAGGCGCATGGCTTGGGCCCAAAACTCGGTCGTTCTGTGCTAATGCTAAAAGAAGGGCCACCTAGTAGGGGCTACAGTTCTACAACAAGGCTGAGCTACAGCAAACAATCCTTTGATACAGTATTAAGGTACTTAGAGTGTGACTAAAAAGGGCCCAAACGTCACGGGGAATTTCATGCCAGGGGCATTTTAATAAAGTTATAAACATACATTTTAAGGTGCTTCACATGGAATTTAACACAAAGTAGTGCATCATTTAAAAGCTGCAATTACTAAACAGACTCAATCGGTTAAAAGAAGGAAAAAAACAGAACCGTTTTTTCTTTTACCCAGATACAAATCTCAGAATAAAGAATAACTGAATTAATCAGTGTTTTTGTTTGGATACAGTCACTACATCCGAGTGGGAGAATCAGCAGTTATTCTTGATAGAGAATATTAATGAATATTCTATCACTCTATGGATTAAACGCCTCAACTAGCAGTGTTGTGGAGTCTCAGGTTTACCTGTGGAGGATTTTCTCTTGTATGAAACCCGTCTTCGGCACTTCACATCAACCATGTTAGAGTCATTTGGGTAGGTCGTCTGCAAAAGGGGAATGAATATATGAACAGGTTAAAATGTGCTGCCCAGCAAAAATCGGCATGCCTTTTGAAGTTTTTCATAATATTTCATGTACCAACCAATTTATTTATATAACAGACGAACACAAAGTACAACATACTATTGAATGGTTTTCAGTATTCCCTCCCCCCAGATAAAAACCTGAAAAGGGTTCAACAAAGCATGCATTCTTGCTTTGTAGAATCCCCTTTTGCTACAGATGGTGATGCAGGGTGAACCTTTTTTTTAGATGGACAAATATCCAAGCAATATCTAAATATCTTTATTTTAAATTACATCTAAAATCATTTTTTATAGGTTTATTGGAAGTGTAAGCAAAATTCTCTTGATTAATAATCTTTATTAGAAGAGCTATACATCAGCACACCTCATAAAAAACAAATTATATACAAGTTGTGCTTTTTCTTTTATTCTGTATCTGTGTTATGAGCAGCTTGGTCACAGAGGTGCTGTCAATGTTTAAAGATAAGATTTCTGATAGGGGCTATAATACAGGGGTAGCTTAGTGGGTAGAGTAGTTGTCTTGGAATTAGCAGGTTAAAGGATAGACTCCAGCTTCCTCCTGACACATGTTGATGTGCCCCTGGGCCAAGGCACTTAACCCAGGTTGCCTACCGGTGTATATACGTGTCCGTGTTTGGGAGTGCGAATGGGTGAATGTGGCTCTACTATAGAGCACTTTGAGTGGTCAGTATGACTAGAAAATTACTATAGAAGCTCAGCCCATTTACCATACTTCATGCTGAGAAACTGACATTTTTACTTTAGGGGAAAAAAAACAAGTTAATCTCTAGAGATATGCAGAAAGTATCTTGTGTGTGCACAGTCTTTAAAACTTTTTATGACACTATAAATTATAAACAGTGGTTTGGTTTACTATGTAAATATATTTTAGCTTTACCCCTCTTCTCTCCTGGCCCGGCGCCAATTTAGTTATCGGCCCCGCCCAAGACAGATTACAACGCATGTAAAATAAGTTGCAACCATGCAATGTATTGACCCAAGACAACCAGCAGAGGGTACTGTAGAGAATAAATCGGGGTTTTTTGGAAGCGGTAAAGAAGATACTTTGATACAGTTGTATGCCGAAATTGACATTAGAGCTTGGCCTAATACAAACAAGAGCAAAGCTAGCAAAAGCAGGGACGGTGCTAATACATCAGTAGTCTTAGAAAGGCAAGTGCAACCAGTCGTTGCGGTCACAAGCGCTTCCTCCACTCTCCTTGCATACACCAGTCGCTGCAGACGTTGCCCGTGGTGTCAGACACTCCACCACTGGAGGGCAGCAGCAGCATGGATTACTCATATTCAAATGAGTTCGGGGTGGAAAAGCCTAAACAAGTGCGCCTTGAAAATGATCCGGTTGATGTAAAAAGACAGTTTTTGTTTGGGATTGCTCTGTTCTGTTAATAATTTGAGGCTTCGAACGGTTAGTTGTTTGACAGAAGTGTTTACTGTGTAAACACTTGATTGGCATACATCATTGCAATCTCATGAATCTTAGCTCTCCAATGGTGTAACAAGTCTGGTTCTCTTAATTAAGTTGCCAGCAGTGCTTTGTTATTATGTAGTCCCAAGTCTAAATCGGCTCCTGTAATTCCTTCCTGTTACTTATTATTTTCATTTGAAATCAATATGATTATTGAGGTCACCAAGAATAATTAGGATCATCATTGAGTAATTTTCATGACTTTTGTACACAAAATGCTAGCTGTTACCATTCACTTACATTGTTTATGCTAAGCTACAGCAAACCAACTGCTGCCAGATAAGCAGAATGACTGGGCTGGTTACAAAATGCTTTTTCAAACTTTTCTAACTCATTATTGCTCAGTCTCAAGTCTTTTGCAATGCAATTAGTAGAGCTAAATTTTATTTAGGCGCATTGGAGTAAAGTGGGGTAAACACAAAAGCACATGACAATGTTAAGAATTTCTGTTTGAAAATATTTTTAAAACTATCACATAAAATCCCAATACAATACATTCCAGATTTTTGGTTGTGACAAAATGTTCAAAGGTTCAACTAGTCTAAATACCTTTGCAAAGCTCTTAATGAACATTTAATGGACATGGAAAAGTTGCAACTGTCACCTTTGTTGATTTTTCAACTAAGTAACACAAACTACAGCCGATCTTGTTGAGGCACCGTGTCTCTCCTGTTTTCACCGTAATCTTACCAGGTTTCTAATGTGTCTAATCTCCTCTGTGAGCTGTCCTGTCTAAATAAATAACTAAAGACTAGCACGACCTGCATTCCAACTCTCTATTTAAAATTTAAAGCAACTTAGTAATGCAAAAAAATGACCACATTACGCCACTCTTGCACTCTATTTATCATGCTTACTGGGTACGTGCTCTCTCTAATGCTTGATCAATGGTTTCTTTGTCTTCCAGTAAACAGGAAAAGAAAAAGGAAAATATCCAACTCTAGAATAGAAGAGTGACTGAATTTAGTACAGAAGAGGTAAGCAGAATTAATTAAGAAAAGCTTTAATTCAAGTGAATTATCTTTTTAGGTAAAGCAGAATCAGTGGTTTTACTTAAAAGGCCTCAATCCACTTCAGGGCATCTTTGATCAGACAATCTTAGGCCAGAGTTGGTGGTTTCACCTTCATGCTAATTACCTTTGCGTTTTCATCCCGAAGATCAAACGTCAACTCCAGGTTGGTGAAGAAGTGGTCAGCGAACTCTGGGTACATGTCAAGCACCTCCAGAATTTCCTCCCTCTGAATAGTGTGTAAGTCGCAGTAGCTCAGCGCTCGTACGTCTGCGCAAGATTTTCCGGGCTTCGTGAACATGTGGATCATCTCACCAAAGATGTCGTTTTTACCTAAAAAAACCAAAACAAACAAACATAGAAGGATGACTGGAGTGTGACATCTGACTCGGAAATTAATGTCGAAAAGACATGGATTTTTCCATAACCCCCCACAGCTATGTGACACACTGACTGCACTCAAAGTATATGCAGTCTTGTTGGACACATCTCTGCTGTGCCCTTTACACCCTGTAGCTACCCTCATCCGATAGGCCGTGCCATCTGGCTGCAAGAACCAATCCGTGCTCTCCACACCACAAAATACCACCGCATGCTCAGTCATCGTCGTCCTTTTGGATGCAAGTTAAGGACACACCTACTGCTTGATGACGTTAGGAGGATGGTCTGGTCAAAGTTCTGAACAGAAATACCCACATCAGAAACTGATGGTGGAGGCCCAGAAACCTCTGATTTGTCTATATCGAAATATTGCAGTAAATCAGGGTAAATACATGCAAACAACAACTAGCACAGAAGACATAGCACAGAGTTTTGGCAGGGTGGGGCCGGGTTTGTGTTGAGAGTGTGGATGCAGTCTAAAAAAACGTTAAATATAGATGAAAAGACCTAAATACTAAATACAAGCAAAGTCAACCTTAAAGGGGACATATAATGCCTCATTTTGAACAATTTATAGTAGGTATATGGTCTGTATAAAACAGACGTGCGGATTATAAACGTCACCCCAGTTTTTAAATTGTGTTATTAGGCCAAGTAAAACCGGACTTATGATAAAATAATGAAACCCTCTTTTTTCAGAATAGCAGAGAGAGACGGTAAAACCGGCTATTGTGTGAACTGTGAGAGGGAATGTGCTTGTGAACATAAAAAATCAAATGAATCAACACGAGATCTCTTTGCTGTTGTTGGAAATCTCACATATTCAACCAAGAACAAAGTGTAGGATTTTGTTGTTGATGGGACCCTCGAAAGAGAGGAGTGAGGCTGAATGAGGCTCCATGGAGACGCCAGGCCTATTTGTTCAAATATTGATACGGAATTAGTAGCATTATAATTTCTTTTGGCACAATGATATATATTTTTTTGGCATCTTGTTTTGACCTGTGTAAATAGTTGTACAAAAACGAGTGAAAAGTTTCTTTCATTTTCCTGTTAAATAGTGTTATCAATCTGTGTTTGTTATATTCATATATTATATATTTATATTCACATATATATATATATATATACACACACATATATATTATATTATATTCATATGTTCATAAAAAAAAATTCCAATAAATTTACAGTGCACACTGTTATTCTAAATTGTAAAAAGCATTCGTCGTACACGTCTGTGGGTTTCACAGTAAAAAAGTTAACTTTTTTCCAACTTTTATGTTTTTCTGTGGCTTGAGTTCCAATATGCAATCACAGTATGTCAAAATGAAAAGAAATTAGCCAGTCCAGGTTGTGCTGAAAAAAATGATACCACATAAGGCAATATTAATGGTTTTTATTAGGAAATATAAAGGTAGGATCAATTTGGATTGGTGGGCAGGGCATTTGACAGGTGAGGGGCAGTTATATGCAAATTCCGCTTATTGTGATGTCACAATAAGGCACTTTTTCAAACGGCTTGTAGAAGCACTTGATTTCTAACAGTAAAAATTTGCAAAAAAATTACAATAAAAAAATGGATGGATAGATGGTATTTATTCATGTTTGGAGTGTTTTTAGAGGCAGTGGAAAGCCCAATGGCAACACAAAAGGATGAAAAAAAGTAACATTTGCCTAATATGCCCCCTTTAAATAACCATAAAAAGATGTCCATGTTACAACTAAGTTTTTAAATTCAGACGAGGATGGTGGTTATGAAAGCAAATCTGTACAATGTACACAAATACTGAGCTTGACATAGCTGCATCATTACACATACGACTCTCCAGTTGTATTACAGTACATTCTGTTATTTCGACTGTTAACTTTGTTTTCTCTCAGTGTTTTTCTCCCCATCAAAGATACACCTGGTCTGGTATCCTGCTTGGCTGCAATGCCCTGTTGGACGGGGGTCATCGACTGGGATGATCCTCTCAGTAACTGAACATCCACTGTGTCCTGTTATCAACTTTTTACTTTCTGTAACATAGAAAGTTCTCTTATATCGGATCTTCTGTTCCTTCTGTGTTCTGCTCTGTCTTCTCAAACCCTCAGACGGTCGTGGCAGATGGCCGCTCCTACTGAGCCTGGTTCTGTTGGAGGTTTCTTCCTGTTAAAGGGGAGTTTTTCCTCTCCACTGTCGCTACATGCTTGCTCAGTATGAGGGATTGCTGAAGGATTGCTGTGGTTGGAAATCTGCCCAACCTCACGCCAATGACTGACGCAATCTGCTGGGATTCCTTAAATAGGAAACTTTTTAACTGATTGGAATGTTTGTATAATTGTATTGAAATGACTTCTTGTTAAGTGCCTTGAGATGACATCTGTTGTAAATTGGCGCTATATAAATAAACTGAATTGAATTTAATTGAATTGAATCACCATCAACAGTGTTGACAGACATTCAGGTTAAAGAGCTGTGTTCTTAATTTGTCTTTTAGTCCTTAATAAGACGGACTGAAAGTGAAACTACCTAACTGTTGGTCTCCACAAACCCAGTAAAGAACTGCTGCATAGATACGACTGTTTTTTCTTTTAGTGCTGGTACTTTGGTAGTGGAAACAGAACTAGAACAGATTCCAGTTTGGAGACATTTCATTAAAGCTTCAAAATGGGACAACATTGTGAAGAAAAAAAAAAAAAAAGAGATTCAATGCAACTCGTGAAGTAGAATACACCTGCTGGCTTTATGGGATGAGGGAAAAGGAGAGCAAATGAAATATGGTCTAATTATATCTGGAAGATGTCGATAACAATTTATGCTTCAGCTGCAGCTGTGGTCATGCTTGGCATCACAACACAGACAACCGCACAAAAGTCTCTTTAACTCTCTTTCATCTTTTGTCATTTTACTTTCATCACTGTTTCTTCTTCCTAGCTTCTATTTTTACCCATTTCTAGCTCTCCTTTTTTCCCATTAGCGAACACGCTGTATTTTCTGTTACTTTCATTCCATTATGTGTCCGCCCCCACTCTTTTCTATTCTTCACTGCATCTTAGGGAACTTTATACAAAATAGCAGCAAACCCAGTCATATCAGAGCACAACATAGCCATCTGTACTTAGTGCTAAAAGAAGGGAGTTCGAAGCTAAGCAGGCTGCACTGATGGGACCATCAATTGGGCTGTTTTGTGCTTCTTTTGATGTGTCACAGTGACTCATTAGCAAGGGTAATTAATAATCATATGCAGTTCTACTTTTATTTTTTTGCATTATTAGAGTGTCTGTGCGGTTGACTCTTCCCTCTGCAGCAGAGCTGACCAAGGTCTCACCCATCAGCTAACTTGGAGACAAAAGCTCCCAATGTGGAATTACAAGCCACTATAACCAATGATCCTGCTGCAGCAACTACACTTTATAATCTATACGGAGTCACCACAATATAAAGAAGGTGAGAAAAGAAAAGATTAAAACCAGTGTTCTAGCCATGAAATTGTGATAATTTCACAGCGTTTACACTGTGAAACTGTATTGTAACTGCCTTGCAACATTCAGAGATGCTTACTAATAATAAAGCCTGGGAAATGCTTCACAGTGTCATTATTAAAAATCTGTAAATAGCTTGTGGTTTTTATAAATCAGAATAATAATCATTTAAAACCCTTAAATGTTACTTTCATTAAAATATTTACTCCCCATTTCCCACAGACAGCTGTAAACAAACTACACTGGTTTCTGTATCTGAAAAACACACCTCAACATCTATACCATCACCAGCATGATATTTCCGCTACTTTGTTATGGTGGTGTGGTGGGTTCAAGGTAATTAGGTGATTTCTAGGGATGCACGATATATCTGCTTCGCTAACGGTAGATGTTTGTCACTTTTCAACATATCGGTTCGATAAGTAAAACTGGGCTTATATGAACCCTTTATTTCCATCTTGTTGTCGTTTGTGTGTGTTTCAGGAGGGGGAGGGGAGGAGGTTCGTCATGTGGTGTTTGTTCAGTCATGTGACAGTGATAGTGATGCAGCGCAGGATTGTGGGAGGTTTAACTGAAGCAGGACAGCAATGTAGGGACAATGTTTGCTTTTACACAGTGTCAAAAGTGAAGGGAAATATATATATTATTGGTAAATATCAGTTATCAGCCACAACAGCAGCATTAAGTAGGGGATAATGCCCGACGAGGTGTCCATTAACAGAAATTAATGAACGATGCAGAGGCGTAAACTGTCCGACACGAAGCGGAGGACGGTTGCTTCCGCGAAGTACATTAATTTTTGTTAATGGACACCTCAAAGGGCATTATCCCGCTTATACCATGGTCACTTACGAAAGAAAGAAGTATATAATCATTTAATAATACTTTAATGTGTTTTAGAGTTAAAATCGTATGGGTTTTTATTTTTATAAGTCGAGCACACTATTTAATATCTCCCGTATACAGGGGTTGCAAAGCAACGTGGCCGCAGCGACCTGACCGCAGCAGTTGATCAGTGATGGGAAGTGAGATTGTGGCTTTACCTTACGTTACGTGATACAAAGTATTAATCTGTTAATGTTATCAAACTCACCAAATAAGTTAAAAGAAATGATAAAATCACTCATGTTTTGTCTGTCTTGCTGTTTCGATGAGTCAACTGTGAAATAACGTTGAGTCTCCATTGCGATGGTAACCATCTAGCGTTTGAGCCAGCGCAATAATTTAGAACCGTCATGAGGCAATTTAATGGGATGCCTTTCCTAGGTGTACATTATCACTTTTTAACTTACACCCTCCAGCCAATCAGAATCGAGTATTCACCCACACCATGGTATAATACCGGATAACGATATTGGCCCAAATGTTCATATTGGCACATCCCTAGTTACTTCTAAAGGTTAATTCATGCCACACTTTCATTGTTTTGTAAAAGATTTAGTAAATCATGTATTTATTACCTTTCACTTCACAATTAAACACTATTTGTTGGTTTGTTGAACAAAACCTTGTGGGTGTAAGTTGAAAAAATGAGTAGTTCCTCTATTTAAGACAGTTAAAGCAAAAGTAATCAATGTGTATTGTAATTAAATTAGGCTGCATAGGGGAAGTAAGGCCCCAACTCACCTAGAATGGCGACCACAATGTCATCTTTAAGGATCTCAATGGAACCCCGTGACACAAAGTACAGCGCGGTGAGCACGTCTCCACTGTGAACCAATGTGTCTCCAGGGGGCGCATGGGTCGTCTTAAACCTCATGGCAAGGGCCCGGAGGCAGCCCTTGGTTGCTCCACGAAACGCCTTACAGTCTTGGAGGAGTGTCTTGTTGAGGTGGAGGCAAATATCAGCCTGCAGGCACTCTGGGAAACCCTTTAGGACCTGAGAATTAATTAAAGGTCAAAGAACACATGAATTGGTGTGGCAGCATTTTCAAATGGTGACTTTCAGTGTGCTTTAAGTTTAGCTTGATGTTGCATGTCAATTTGAAAGGTTTTCCAGAGAAATTTGCTACAGTTGCCACTTGTGTTCTTCCCTTCTCAAAACCTAAACCACACAGTAAAGAAGAAACAAGCTCTTTTTTTAAAGGTTAAATCACATGTACAGTGCCAAGAAAAGTACCGACACCCCTTTAACGTTTCCACATTTTGTCACATTACAAACACAAACATTTATGTATTTTATTAGGATTCTATGTCACAGACAAACACAAGGCAACACATACTTGTACAACGGAGTATTTGTGCCATTGTAGATAAAATAAAATAAAATTTAGAGTAAATTTCCGCAAGAAAAACTCAGATTTTGAGATTAATTTCACATACAGAGGGATAAAAAAGTTTTTGGCAGCCACCGATTTTGCAACATGTCCCACTAAAAAAGATAAGAGAGGGCTGTAATTTTGATCATAGTTACACTTTAGCCCCTTTCAAACAGGCCATGAAAAACAGTAATTTTCCGGACTTCGTCTGTTTCGCTTTTGTGTCTGAAAGCAATCTTCCGGACTTTGTCCAGATACCCTTTACCGGTAATTTTACGGATGAAGCCCTAGTAACAAGAGTGGACTTTTCGCTGTATGGTGTTTGCGTTCAGACTGTCAGGTAATGTTCCGGGAAAGCTGGAGGGGTGTGGGGCGATGGGGAAAGGGGGAGGGGGGCAAGGAATGCTGTGAGCGCACACATTGATGACGTATAAATGTCACTATTTTCCTTTCAGCTTCTTCGTCGATGTCTCTTAAGCGTTTCCATGTGCGCAAAATTGCACACATCACAAAGACGAGCACCGCAAGTAGATCTGCTGTTTCGTCGACCATCTTTGCAATAATCCCTTTGTTTGGGGAAATTGCATGTACGCCCGCCGCACTAAGTTTACATAATAGCCACATACAACCCCCCACTCCCCCCCACCCCCCAGACATTCATCAGGGGCATTTCTTGCTGTTGTGAAAGCAGCCGAAAGGCAATGTTCTGGAAAAAAGTGGTGTATTTGAAAACTCCGGTTAAAAACTGGATGGAATTATCCGTAAATATTCCAGAACTTTTGTCTGAAAACGGCTTTTATCTGTGAGACAGAATGTAAAGCAAACATTCAGGAAATCACATTGTACACACATTTTAAAGAATTTATTTGTACAATGGTTCAGAAAATAAGTATTTAGTACCTACAAACAAGCAAGAATTCCGGCCCTCACAGACCTGTTACTTCTTCTTTAAGAACCCCTTTTATCCTACACTCATTACCTGTATTAACTGCACCTTTTTTAAACTGGTTATCTGTATAAAAGACACCTGTCTACGCCATAAAACAGACAGACTGCAACCTCCACCATGGCCAGACCAGAGAGCTGTCCAAGGACACCAGGGACAAGATTATACACCTGCACAAGACTGGGATGAGACAGTCTACAATAGGTAAGCAGCTTGGTGAAAAGAGATCAACTGTTGGAGCAATTATTAGAAAATGGATCATTGACAATCTCCCAAGACCTGGGGCTCCATGAAAGTTCTCTACTCGTGGGGTACACATGATCTTGAGAACGGTGAGGAAACAGCCCAGAACTACAAGTAGGAAACTGGTATATGACCTGAAGAGAGCTGGGACAAGAGTAACAACGGTTAAGCCAGCACATGTCTAGGCCCGTCTAAAGTTTATTAGAGACCATCTGGATGATCCAGAGGAGGATTGGGAGAATGTCATGTGGTCAGATGAGACCAAAATAGAACTCTTTGATAAAAACGCCACTTGCTGTGTTTGGAGGGGGAAAAATGCTGAGTTGCATCCCAAGAACACCATACCCACTGTGAAGCATGAGGGTGAAAACATTATGCTTTGAGGCTGCTTTTCAGCAAAGGGGACAGGAAGGATGTAAAGTGAGATTTTGGGCAAAAACCTTCCATCAGTGAGAGTATTGAAGATCAAACATGTCGGAATCTTCCACCATGACAATGATTCCAAACACACCGCACGTGCAACGAAGAAGTGGCTACGTAAAAAGCATTTCAAGGTTCTGGAGTGGCCTAGCCAGTCTCCAGACCTCAATCCAATAGAGAATCTGTGGAGGAAGTTCAAAGTCTGTGTTGCCCAGCGACAGCCCCAAAACATCCCAGCTCTACAGATGATCAGCATGGAAGAATGAGCCAAAATACCAGCTACAGTGTGTGCAAACCTGGTGAAGACCTAATGGAAACGTTTGACTTAGGCATTGCCAACAAAGGTTAAATGATTAAAATATTTAGGTAAACTTTTGTTATTGACCAAATATTTATTATCTGCACCATTATACAAATACATTCTTTAAAAATCATACAATGTGATTTCCTGGATTATTTTTTTTTACATTCCATCTCTCAGTTGAAGTGTACGTATGACGAAAATAACAGACCTCTCTCATCTTTTTAAGTGGGACAACTTGCACAATTGGTGGCTGCTAAATATTTTTTGTCCCACTGTATTTTCAAGAAAAAACTTGAAAATTCTCTGATCTCAAAAACTTGGAAATTTGCAAGAAAAAAACTCTTAAATTTACACAATTAAAAGCAATAAATTTTTTATATTTAAACTAAGAATTTTCCAACAAGAAAAAATCCTAAATCATCAGGAAAACAATGAAGTTTGCTCAAATTTTAAATCAATTATTTCCAACAGAGAATGCCAGTTCTATAACATTTAAGTGTTAAATTAACAAGATGCACATCTGGATATTGTTAAGTGTCAGTGGTAGTTACATGCGACTCTTTTCCCTGATCAGCACGACTTCTTCCGGGTTCAGACTTGCCATGAACGGGAAAGACTGTGAGGAAGAAGCTGCAACATGGCTGCATCAAGTAACCTAGGTCTTATTATGTTGCAATACTTAAAGTTACAAACTTGCACAGCTCTCAATGAGACCTCTACTTGATGCAGCCATGCTGCAGCTTCTTCTTCACCGTCTTCCCCGTTTGAGGCTTTCATGGCCTTATCTGTACCTGAAAAAAGTCATTCTGAACTGGGAAAAGAACCATATGAACCACTTACACTTTTGAAAATATCCAGATGTGCCTCTCGTAAATGTATCTCTTAAATCTTATTAGACTAGCATTTTCTGTTGGAAATATCTGATTCTCAACAAATGTCAGTTTTTAAAAAAAATTTAGTTTTTAAAATATAGTTTAGTTTAAATATAGAACATTTAATCCTTTGATTTAATGTCTTTAATCATGGACGTTTCAAAGTTTTCCCTTACAAATTTACGACTTTTTGACAACAGAGGATTTCCGAGTTTTTTCATGAAAATATCTGTAATGAATCAAAATTTCTGGGTTTTAACTCACAAATTTTCAACTTTTCTATTAAAAAAGTTTTTTCTAGAAATTTTGTTAAATTAAGCAAAAGATTTCTGAATTTTTAGAGCCGAAATGTGCTCCAAGATATGTTTAATTTCTCTACTCCGTGGTATACTTGTGAAGTGGACTGCTAAAAAAAAATAAAAAAATCATAAAATATTTAAGGTTTTGTGTGTAAGCCAGTGAGGGTTGATAGGAAAATACAGGGGAATCCTTCCAGGTATTTTTCAAAGAAGAATGGGCAAACATAGATGTGTGGAGCTGGTAGAGTCACACCCCAAAAAACATGCAGATGTTGCTGCAGCAAAAGTTGGTTTAAAAGGTATTCTAATTCTTATTTTGTGTTGGTTGTAGCACACATTCTAAATAAAATACAGTAAAGTTGTGTTTCAATGTAATAAAATTGGAAAATGTTCAAGGAATAAATCTGCAAGGCACAAATAAAACAATCTTAAAAACAATCTTAAAAACTATTCTCAGAGTTAGCTTATAAATACGACGGTTTTAATTTGAATAATATAATTTGTTTGCTTTTACTTTTTTATGTGGACTGCTGATAAACAATAATTCATGATACACTTACCATTTAAAGAAAACTACAGTGAACACAAAACAACTAATATTCCTAAGAGAGCTTGAGCTGACTGTAAATAAGCACCACGTTATTAGGCCCTGGAAGGCAAAGAAAAAAAGTTCTGGGGAACACGTGACAGTTCAAATGAGTAAACACGATTCTTATCCTTGTTGGCACATCTAAAATCCAATGTGCTGGCAAGACGAGCAGTGCAAAGGAAATGTTGCCTGAACGGATTTTCTGGCTGTAACACACCTGTTGTTGCTTGTTACCCAGAGAATAAAAATACATTTTTTTAAATTGCTTTAGATTTGAAAAAGAAAGATTGAACAACATTTGGCAAACGCAGGTGCCACCACAGCGGCCACAGCCAAGTCTCCCACAGTAGGAGGGAAAACCTGGCAGTGGACGGCGAGGCAGAGCCCACTCTTCTAGGCATGACTCACTCTGGCTCTGGTATCCAATGAATATCATGGGGTTGTGTATGGATACACAGATTTCATGCAAAAAGGACCTCCTTCAGGCCACATGCAAGCCTATCAGTGATAGACTTATTAGTTGGACTATTTAAGGCAATTGAGGTCATAGGTGTGTTTTTTTTAACAAAGACATGCATTAAGTAGATGCTCTAAACAGTACATTTACAATGAAAGCTGTGTTGCGACTGTTTTCTACCCAGAACCTTGCTCTCCAAGAACTATTTAAAAATCTTGCAGCTCTAGTCAGCTGAAAAGATGGATCCCCTAGCCACGTAGCAGAACAAGCTCTAGAATAAGGCACAGACAGTCAAAACAGTCAAGTAACACTAATAATGGATTCATCTAAAAAATAATTAAAACTATGACAAACTTAATGGAAATGATAACTAGTTATAACAATAATTATGTTAAATGCCTGTTTAACAGCAATTAAACTATTTAACAGTGGCTACCTCTACAGCGTGTGTGAAATCACTGCTAATTTTGGGGAAATTAGATTTAGAAATTTTACCGACATTTACTTTTGACCCCTATTAAATCAAGCAGAAAATTTGGCTATGCATGTTTCCATGTAAAGACACACATGTTGGAAAACTCTTAAACTCTGTTATTAATGCTCAATCCTAGGTGGGTTAAGGTGATTTTTACCTGTATTTTAAAGTAAGTAAAACATTCTGATAGTTATAGTCTAAAACGCTAAAATATAGCTTTAATCACTCTGACAAATGTATCCCTCCTGCCTTCAAAATGTGCTATATATTACATATTACTTTTAATATTAATTACTCTATTTGTTAGAATGTAACCACTGTAATTGTGTTGCATGATTTGAAAATATGTTATTTCTGAACTAAACTGAAACACTACTGGGAATAGCTGACCAATCAAAAAGCTTTATTTAGCACCCTCCCTCATAAGACCACCCCATTCTGAAGGTTCAGGGTAATATCAAATACTGTTTAATCTGGAATATTACTACCCTGGTAATCTGTTTGGTTCCTAGAAAAAGGCCTAGATTCCTAAAATAAATGGTACTTGCAGTCGAAACACACCTTCAGGTATGTGACAGAAGTAACAACGATATGGCTATTAGTAACATGCATATCTGGGATGAAAATGAAAAACAGCAAATCAAACCTTTTTTCTATAAATCAACAAATACAAAATTACTTGAAGCATTCCACTACAACTGTGATACAATGCTAGATGAAGTTCTACCACTAAAGGACATTGAGAAAAACATTATGTGAGTTAGCACATGTACCTCCTGCTCTTACCAGAGTGGCGGGGTCATTCCATTTGACATGGCAGGCATGGAAAAGACAAACTTGTATAAGTACCCTGAGCATCATCATGATAAGCAAAGCTGAGTTACTGTCTGCATTCAAAGTAATTAGCGTTTGTTTCAACTGTAGCCATTACTGAACATTGTGGGGTATAACAGCTGAAAACATTATACTATGCCTATGATATAGCAAGGCAGCGTCACACAGATGTGGTAAGAGCATTGTTCGGGACAGGATAGTTGACATTCAGCGAAAATGGGGTTCATAACATCCAACTCACAAATGAAACTGGAGGAGAAAGAAAAGGAACAGCGGGAACCAAAAACAAACTCGGTTCTCTTTTGTTTTAAACATAAAAAACCAAAACACTCCAACTCCTACCATATTCATGTCGATGCCGTTGGTGTATGTCCATGCGTGTTGGAAATACTCCTCCAGCCTCTGTCTGAGTGGGTTGGGGATCTGATGGAAGCGGATGAATTCTTTGACTCGCAGCATTTGGAGGTGATATCTGGCTGTACCAGAGTACAACCTCTGGATGATGGCAGACACATTCCCAAAGATGCTGGCGTACATTAGAGCTAGCAAACGAACCAAAGTTCAATGATAAATGCAGGTTGGTTTGTAAACTGAGGGTTGAATATCTAAAATAAATGAAACTTTAGGTAGAAGCGTTGTAACTTACATCCAATGAGCATGACACAGATGGAAAATATCTTTTCAGAGTTGGTATTGGGGGAGACGTTCCCAAATCCCACACTGGTCAGACTACTGAAGGTGAAGTAAAGAGCGGTGACGTACTTATCTTTGATGGAAGGGCCTGAGCTGGGGTCACTGTAGTTATATTTCTTTCCTTGAATGACAAAATAGAGGATTTTTATTTTATTGTGTACTGTAATTGTGAGTGGTGACAGTAGTATTATAAGAAGGTACCTATCGACACTCCGAGATTGTCCAGCCAGCCAATCTTGTGCTCCAGGTAAGGCTTCTCCACGTTGCCAATTGCATACCAGATGCAGGCCAACCAGTGGGCAATTAGGGCAAATATACACATGAGCAGCATGAGAACAGCAGCCCCATACTCTGAGTAGCGGTCCAGCTTACGAGCGACTCGCACCAGGCGTAGTAAACGGGCCGTCTTTAGCAGGCCAATCAGAGTGGTGGTCTAGAAAAGAGAGAAAAGAGGAGAGACGTGAATCAGAAACCTGGAGCAACTTTCTAAAAGGTGATGTGTGCACTTTGGATTTTGAATTATTGTGTGATATAAAGTGAGGTTGATGGTTTAGCTTCAAGATTTTCTTATATTTGTTCTTGGGCGCCGTTTTTTTTCCTTTTATCTTTGTTAAAATGTTTATCTTTGATGTCTTGTCATTTCTGTATATATAGTCCTTTTTACATCTACTGATTAAAATAGGTTTTAAAATACCTTTAAGGCTGATAAAAGGTTGATGGATAAAAGGTTGATGGTTTATCTTCAAGATTTGTCTAGAAATAAATGGTCAATATGAGAACCAATAAAAAGATTCCCACGTAAGCAGAGAAAATGAATTACTAAGGGTGCGTCAGCTAACTAAATATTACAAAAACATTTTACAATCCGAACACTTAAAATAAAATTAAACTAAGCTTAATTGCATTTTCATAGTTTAAGCTCAGTCAGATTTGAGTGTCAATGTACAATTTTCCAACATCACCCATAACCAGCTCCTCAGTCCCCCACACAGTATTTTGCATGCTGACTTTTGAAGACAACTGGTTACATGGGATTTTATTAAGTGGAGTCAATCTAAAGTGGGGAGAACACAAATGTTAATATTTGTATGGAATTTTAAAAATCTCACATTTTTCCTTCCATTAACCAATTATGCACTGCTTTATGTTGGTCCATCACATAAAACCCCTTCAGCAGATCAACAGTAGAGGAGTATTGTGGAAAAATACTCCTCACCCACTCTGAGCTGACAAGGTGTCAGTGTGCTCATCAGGAGATGTTCGAGTCATAAATGGTCAAAAAAAAAAGGCTATTGCTACGTTTATTTTGGGGAAAAAGTTGCATGCAGCCTCTTTAAAGATAAAAGTCCTTCAGGCGTTTTTGTTATTTAATAAGCATGCTGGTCAATATGGAGGAACAGAGTGCACCCAAAACAGTGCCATCACTCAAGCCCTCCCCAACCCTTCTAATACCAGACTTCATATAGTATTTAGCAATCATTGTTTATCTTCTATCGGCATGAGCTCAGTATCCATGTCTCACTCTTAAGAGCCGGTCAGTACTAGTTCTGATTAGAGTGACAGTGGGTGCGTTTTCATATCAGAACGTCGTGTAGAGATCTTCCGGCTGACGTCCGTTTGAGCGCACTGATACATTGCTATCAAACATTACATACAGAAGGTTTTGTTTTTCTCTAACAAGACCTACTATCCTAGATGTACTTAATAAGAATATAACTAATGAGTTAAATTCTAGTTACATAAAAAATATTCCCTACCAGGAGACATGCCACATATGGAGGCAATCTGTCTCTGACCCCTTCCCTGGTGAGTTACTGCAAATAAAGGACTCTACTCTCAAAAAATATATCTAAAAATTCAAATATGACAAAATGGGAAAGTTGAATGTAGGCATTTACACAGAGAAAGATGGACTTTCCTTCATTTACTGCTGTATTTACAAGCTTTTCTATTTGTGAATTTGCTGCTCTTCAAGCCAATGCTTCAGAATACGTGTATCTTGGTGAAATAACACACTGATAATGTGAACAAAGTGGAGCTAGTTTGAGGGGCATACAGTACAGTTATGACACTCGTCCCAATCTATTAGTGTCATGCGGCTGCAAACACAAAAAGAAACAGAGCTAATTGTTCCTACCACTCCATATCACGCCTGACAATTACACTACTATCCTGGGGGAAATCAGTAATCTACAGTCTCCAGCTGTAGCAGTGCTTCTTCACATCTATCCTTGTTTAATTACATCTCCTGTACATGCAAGAATAAATATGACAGATCATTGCAAAAATATTTTTAAGATGGCTAATGATACAGATGATTGAAGTTATGTTGGTTATGAGCAATGGAGAGGCTTTCTGATGGATCCATTACAAAACCTGCATCCTCCCAATCTCACCCTGAAATCACCGCCGTCATTCACTGCATTGAATTCTGCTAGCAGAATCTGCCCTTGGTGAGGACAACTCACTGAACAGTGAATGAGTCATATAGAAACAGATGAGGCCTAAATTATCTAGTGCACAGTATCTGTGAGCATGCACTGCCTTAGGTGTAGCACAGCTGACTGAGTGACCTGGACAGAAGACACAGCACACATCTACTACATTGCAGTGTTGGATGAGAACCTTGGATTGGGGGACTTGAAATTGAAATAGAATTTAAGTAAATTCAGTAAAAATATTTGAAGACCAAGGTCTATTAATGTCTTGTTGAAGCCCGTAATTTTTCTTTACTAGCATTCAAAATGATTGGTTTGACTCATTGGGTTGACTGTTCAAATTTTTAAGCAGGATGGTCCAGCATCTTCCAATGGGGTTATTTCAATCCACATTGTAATAGCACCTTGCTCAAAGCAGCAGGGATATTTAAAACTTTACTTTTTGATAAAGCTTATAGTTGGAGTGGCTTAGGTCATCCTGAGCTATCTCTGTAGTTATGCTGCTATAGGCTTAGATAGCTGGAGGACAGACTGCCCACTTTTCTCTTCTACTGCTCTCCAGTTGCATTATTTGCTGTTATTTTGATTGTTGACTTTGTTTTCTCTCAGTGTTTTTCTCTCCATAGAAGCTATACCTGGTCTGGTATCCTGGTTAGCTACAATGCCTTATTGTGGATGAGTGGGATGATGGTCCTAGTAACGGAGCATCCCCCGTGTCCTGCTATCAACTTTTTACTTTCTTTATTATAGAAAGTACTCTTACATCAGTTCTTTTGTTCTTTCTGTGTCTCTCCTCTGTCTTCTCGAACCCCCAGACAGTCGTGGCAGATGCCCGCTCGAACTGAGCCAGGTTCTGCTGGAGGTTTCTTCTTGTTAAAGGGAAGTGTTTTCTCTACACTGTCGCTACATGCTTGCTCAGTATGAGGGATTGCTGTGGTTGGAGTCTGCATCAACTGGGCACAACTGCCAGTCAATGACTGGCTGCAATTTGCTGGGATTCCTTAAATAGAAAACTAGCTAAAACTTTAAACTGATTGGAATGTTTGTATGTATGATCGTATTAAAATGACTTTTCTTGTAAAGGGCCTTGAGATGACATCTGTTGTGAATTGGAACTATATAAATAAACTGAATTGATTTGAATATTGAAGGACTAGCTCCAAGTTCTTCAACTTCACCTCAAATTCTTCAACCTCAAGAGCTAGATGATTTAAATGTTAAACCTGAAGGGGTTTTTCAACAGAACCAGGAAAAACAGCTTAAAAAAACAAAAAGCCCTACTAATTCTGCCAAGAACAGTAGTCTGCTTGTTTTAAAAAATTAAATAAGATGCGTGCTGCATACTCGTTTCATTTTTGAAAAAACTACAGTTGATGAGTAAACAGATCTCCACCCTGATAAGCCTTTGCACTGTAAGGAATCATCATTAGTTAAACTTTTATATTTATGGCTTCCTGTAATACCCAGAATGGAAATTAGCGTCCTTTTTCTCATATAGAGCTGTTATTGACTAAGCTCCATCTTATCTTGGAGATATAATACCATCGTACCCCAACAGAGCATATCACTCTCAGGGAACAAAGCCTAATTTTGTTTCCTCTCAATTTCCAAAGGTGGAGAGGAGGCAACCTGATCTGCCAATAAAACACGAAATAACTACTTTGGTCCAAAGCCAGATATGCATTTCCACATCAACTCCAATCATATATCTTACTCAGAGGCTGCTTATGTCTTGCTACGCAATGAAGTCCACATTGTCTATTGACTGACTTGTTAAAAAAATACTTTGAACGCGTAAAGAGGTTGTAAAGTTAAAGTAAGGTTTTCTCTTACCTGCAGCTCATACCTCACCTAAAAGTCTTTGGTGCTTTGATAAAACAGTGATTGGTTTTAGCAGTCAAAGTGATGTCAAGACAAAAGGGAACTTCTCCAATAAAAAACTAACTTAATCCACGTGAACACTATTTTATAAACCTTTAAACTGCTTCCAAGCTTGCATTAGGTTTCTGGTTATTCACAGGGAAGGTGCAGAGAAGGTACTGTCTCTAAAAATGAATCTCTTATTTAAGACCTACTGTAACATGAAAGACTGCCTGTTGAAAAAGCAATGCAAGCTAAACTTTAGATTTGTCCAAGGTTCACTTTTGCATGAAATGTTTCAGATAGAATGATCCTGGTTACAGATAGCAGCTTCCTTGTTAATAGCTGAATATTTCTGTCAATAACCATCAAATGAAATGGTTGTCAAACCTTTTAAAGAATTGTCGGTATGCAATTTGGATTATTTTGAGCTTGTTGAAAAAGAACAGAAAAATATATCATCTATTGGCATCACACGGTTGGTTGAAGGATGTAACTGATTAAGCATACCCTTTTTAATCCAATGCTCGCAGAATAATTCTCAGTTGTCGAAATTCGATGTCAAAAGTGGGAAAGTCAGTCTTCAAAATCTATCACAGCTTCCATCATGATTTCCTTGCAGATAAAATGCTGGTGATAGCCACAACATCTAAAACTGTTTATTTGAACATGGCAGAAGACATCGTCTTGACTATTCTGACAAGCTATTAGTGTTTATACAGATATTTGTTCCATGAAAGTTGTTGGATAACCTGACTAAAGTGGCTGAAGAGGATCATTCACTATGACAAGAGGTTAATTTAGAGACCTGTGACAAAAATTACAAAAATAAAAACTTTAGCTTTAACTTGGCCCAAACAAGCATAAATGAACTTAATGCTACCAAAAGTAATGTCAAGGGCATGTTGCCACACTGACCTGGCCTGCTCTGGAACACACAAATGCATCTGCTTGAATTAGCAAAGTTTTCTCCAACAAATCAACAAATACATGCATACACAACAAGTTATTAAAGTTACTTTGTAAAAGCAACAAGAAACTATAACATTAAAGTTCAGCAACTGCTTAAACAACATGCACAAAGCTATTACTGAGAAAAGGATGAAAATATAACATATAATTGTTGAAAGAATTTAATTTGCTTCTCTTCAATGAAACAGAAAGCCATAAAGGGAAATGATAAAGTACTTCCCCCATTTGCTCCATTATTATTTAATAATAGGGCAGCAGTGGCTCAAGTGTTAAGGAGTTCGTCCTGTAACTGGAGGGTTGCCGGTTCGAGCCCTTGCTCTGTCTGCCTCAGTCGTTGTGTCCTTGGGCAAGACATTTCAACTGCCTTGCCTACTGGTGATGGTCAGAGGGCCCAGTGGCGCCAGTGTACGGCTTCCTTGCGTATGTCAGTGTGCCCCAGGCACCTTTGGTTGCAGTCTATTTTACCATCACCAGTGTGTGAATGTGTATGCATGGGTGAATGACTGAATGTAGTGTAAAGTGCTTTGGGGTCCTCTGGACTAGATTAAGTGCGAAACATTTATCATTTTCTGTGGGAAAGGGATGGGAATGTAGTTTTATGTGGGGTCATTTTAATATGTAAAGCAATTTGTGATGCAATTCTTGTATGAAAAGCGCTTTATAAATAAAGTTTGATTTGATTTATTAATTGAACCATTGTCTGAAAAAACAAAATTAATTCAAGCTCTATAATACTCCTCTGTGTTGATTTAAACCACTCTGTTATTGTAAAAGATCTTTAAAAATGCTAAATATAAACAAACTTAAATATTAAATGTTTGCAGACTGTACAATAATCATACCTAATAATTGCTGAGAAAAGTTCTCATCTTTAGGAATTTTTATTTAAGTTCATTACATTATTGGGGCAGAACAAATATATAACAAAAAAGTGGGTTTATGAAGTCATTTTTTTTAGACTGAACAGATGCAGTCCCACCCATTAAAATCTCTCTGTTTTTAAGACTAGTCCCAGTGCTGCCTGCCTGCAACTTTGGCTTCGAGCATGCACAATTCTTTAGCATTCTGGGCTCAGCGGGGTAAATATCTGCTCTGAGTCCAGATGGACCTGGGGGCGGGCGGAGCTGCAGTGCGGGGACTGCCTGCCTGCTATGAACCTTCTGAGGCGGGAGATGGGCCTACGGCTGCATCGCTGCTCAGTGATAGGAACGAGGATACATGCTTAACCCAAAACTCTCCAATGTACACCAGTTCGAACCCCTGCTCCATCCATCTCGGCCGTTGTGTCCTTGGGCAAGGAAGGCCCGGTGTGTACGGCAGTCTTGCATCTGTCAGTGTGCCCCAGGGCTGCAATATAGCTTAGCACCATCAGCATGTGAATGTGTGCGTGAATGACTGAATGTAGTGTAAAGCGCTTTCTGGTTTTCTGACAGAAAAAGTGCTATACAAATGCAGGCTGTTTACCACTGACCAAATGGTGGATGGAGGCAAAACACTGTATGGTGTTGTAGCTCATTGTGTCTAGAAATATTCAGTACCCTACCAAACCTACCACGACATGGTTGTCCACCTACACAGACAGCTCAATCAAGAAAAACAATCAAAGAACCAGTCGAGAGGCCCAAAGCTGGGCTTGCATTCAAGGCGCTACAAATGGCGTAAAATAAACAACATCACGAGGAAGACGCCATTTCCATGTTGCAACGTAGCAGTGTCAGCATCCTGTTGTGAGAAAGCTGGTAAGAGATGATGAGAAGATGGATGTAGTGAAACAGCAAACATGTTAAAGGACTTCAAAAAAACTGACTGGCACATTGACCGCAAATCACAAGGATTAAAGGAATCCACACTGAACAAAAATATAAAGAACACTTTTGTTGCTGAATGTTGGCAGTAACTGGAACACGCTGTTGTATACGCCGATCCAGAGCATCCCAAACATGTTGAATGGGTGACATGTCTGGTGAGTATACTGGCCATGCAAGAACTGGGATGTTTTCACCTTCCAGGAATTGTGTACAAATACTTGTAACATGGGGACATGTATTATCATGCTGCAACATGAGATGATGGTCGTGGATGAATGGCACAATAATGGGCCTCAGCATCTCATCACGGTATCAAGTGCCTTCAAAATGCCATCAATAAAATGCACCTGTGTGAGTTGCTCATAACATACGCCTGCCCATACCATAACTCCACCGCCACCATGGACCACTCCATCCACAACGCTGATGTCAGCAAACTGCTCACCCACACAACGCCACACACGCTGTCTGGCATCTGCCCTGAAGAGTGAAAACTGGGATTTATTCATAAACAGAACACCTCTCCAACCTGCACGACACCATCGAATGTGAGCATTTACCCACTCAAGTTGGTTACGACGACTAACTGCAGTCAGGTCCAGACCCCGATGAGGATGACGAGCATGCAGATGAGCTTCCCTTAGACGGTTTCAGACCTTTTGTACAGAAATACTTTGGTTATGCAAACCACTTGTTGCAGCAGCTGTCCTGGTGGCTGGTCTCAGACAATCATGAAGGTGATCCTGCTGGATGTGGAGGTCCTGGGCTTGTGTGGTTACACGTGGTCTGCAGTTGTGAGGCTGGTTGGATGTACTGCGAAATTCTTTGAAACGCCTTTGGAGAAGACTTATGGTAGAGAAATTCACATTCATTTCACAGGCAACAGCTCTGGTAGACATTCCTGCAGTCAGCATGCCAATTGCACACTCCCTCAAAAGTTGCGACATCTATGGCATTGTGCTGTGTGATGAAACTGCACATTTCTGAGTGGCCTTTTATTGTGGCCAGTCTAATGAACACCTGTGCAATATTCATGCTGTCTAATCAGCACCTTGATACACCACACCTGTAAAGTGCGATGGATTATTTTAGCAAAGGAGAAGTGCTTACCAACATAGATTTAGAGAGATTTGTGAACAATATTTTATAGTGGATCTTTTCTGTATATAGAAAATGTTTCAGATCTTCAAGTTCAGCTCATGAAAAATGGGAGCAAAAACAAGTATTGCGTTTATATTTTTGTTCAGTGTATTTGAACTCTGGTTTATGTTTATATTTCATCTCAAATCTTTCTTTGACAACACTTCTCCGGGTACCAATATTTTTTTCCCCTTAGCTTACATTGTGAATAATTGGCAATTTTAATCCAGCTAGATCTGTCAGCAGCATTTGATACTGTCGATCAAGCCATTCCCATTGATTACTTGTAGAAAGGGGCTGGCGTCTCCACTGTCGCTCTCCAGTCATCCATCTACTACTTATCATACTGAAAGTTTTGCTTGACAACTGATCATACAAACTCATCCCCAGCCCCCCAAACTAGTGGTGTGCCTCAGGGCTCAATTTTGAACCTGTCCACTTCTTCCAATGTATGCTTTCCTTTGGCCAACACAAGCAAAAATTCAGCTGTATGTCTTATCAATGCTATATCAATGATTCACAGATTTACCTACAGTATTCCCTAAATCCATATGATAAAATCCATCCCAACACTCTAAATCAATGCTTTGTAGAGATTACTAAATGGAGGTCTTAATTTTCTTTAACTAAATCAGAACAAAACAGATGTGCTCATTATTGACCCAAGGGGAATTCCAAACATCATGCTCTAATCTCTTGGAGCTTTTGTATACATAGGGAACTAACCTACTCAAACGCTAGAGCCCCTTTCAAACAGGCCATGAAAAACCGTAATTTTCCGGACTTCGTCTGTTTTGCTTTTGTGTCTGAAAGCAATCTTCCGGACTTTGTCCGGATACCCTTCACGGATGAAGACCTAGTAACAAAAGCAGCCTTTTCACGGTATGGTGTTTGCATTCAGACAGTCAGGTAATGTTCCGGGAAAGCTGGAGGGGTGTGGGTCGATGGGGAAAAGGGGAAGGGGGGCAGTGAATGCTGTGAGCGCACACATTGATGACGTATAAATGTCATTATTTTCCTTTCAGCTTCTTCGTCGATGTCTCTTAAGCGTTTCCATGTGCGCAACATTGCACACATCACAAAGACGAGCCCTGCGAGTAGATCTGCTGTTTCGCCTACCATCTTTGCAATAATCCCTTTGTTTGGGGAAATGATGTACGCCACCTGCACTAAGTTTACGTAATATCCACATACAACCCCCCACTCCCCCGCACCCCAGAGAGATTCATCAGGATCCTCCGGTACATTTCTTGCTGTGTGAAAGCAGCCAGAAGGCAATGTTCCGGAAAAAAAGTGGTGTGTTCGGAAACACAACTCCGGTAAAAGACCGGATGGAATTGTCTGCAAATATTCCAGAACTTCTGTCTGAAAACGGCTTAGGTGTCATGTTTAACAATCGACTAAAATTTGATAAACAAATTTAAGCTGTTGCTTCTTTCTTTTCAATTCAATTCAATTCAGTTTATTTATATAGCGCCAATTCACAACAGATGTCATCTCAAGGCACTTAACAAGAAGTCATTTCAATACATTTATACAAACATTCCAATCAGTTAAAAAGTTTCCTATTTAAGGAATCCCAGCAGATTGCGTCAGTCATTGGCGTGAGGTTGGGCCCCGTTGATGCAGACTTTCCAACCACAGCAATCCTTCAGCAATCCCTCATACTGAGCAAGCATGTAGTGACGGTGGAGAGGAAAAACTCCCCTTTAACAGGAAGAAACCTCCAACAGAACCAGGCTCAGTAGGAGCGGCCATCTGCCACGACCGTCTGGGGGTTTGAGAAGACAGAGCAGAGAGACAGAAGGAACAGAAGATCTGATATAAGAGAACTTTCTATGTTACAGAAAGTAAAAAGTTTATAACAGGACACAGTGGATCTTCAGTTACTGGGGGGATCATCCCAGTCGATGCCCCCCGTCCAACAGGGCATTGCAGCCAAGCAGGATACCAGACCAGGTATATCTTCTATGGAGAGAAAAACACTGAGAGAAAACAAAGTTAACAGTCGAAATAACAGAATGTACTGTAATACAACTGGAGAGTAGTAGGAGAAAAGGAAGTAGCAGAGTGAAGAAAATTGGTGAGTCTGTCCTCCAGCAGTCTAAGCCTATAGCAGCATAACTACAGAGATAGCTCAGGATGACCTTAGCCACTCTAACTATAAGCTTTATCAAAAAGGAAAGTTTTAAGCCTGGCCTTAAAAGTAAACAGAGTGTCTGCCTCACGGACTAAAACTGGGAGCTGGTTCCACAGGAGAGGAGACTGATAACTAAAAGATCTGCCTCCCATTCTACTTTTAGAAATCCTAGGAATTACAAGTAAACCTGCAGTCTGAGAGCGAAGGGCTCTGTTAGGAACATAAGGAACAATTAGATCTCTGATGTATGATGGAGCTTGATTATTAAGGGCTTTGTATGTAAGAAGAAGGATCTTAAATTCTATTCTGGATTTAACAGGGAGCCAATGAAGGGAAGCTAAAACAGGAGAAATGTGATCTCTCTTTTTAATATTCATCAAAACTCTTGCTGCCGCATTTTGGATCAACTGAAGGCTTTTAATGGCATTTTGTGGACTACCTGATAGTAAAGAATTACAGTAGTACAGCCTTGAGGTAACAAATGGACTAGTTTCTCAGCATCACTCCCGGACAGGATGTTTCTAATTTTAGCAATATTCCGGAGGTGAAAGAAAGAAATCCTAGAAACCTGTTTAATATGGGATTTAAATGTCAAGTCTCGGTCAAAAATAACGCCGAGGTTCTTTACGTTATTACTGGGGGCCAATTTAATGCCATCCAGATGAAGTGATTGACTAATCAGTTTCTGTTTAAGAACTTCTGGTCCAAAGACAGCAACTTCTGTTTTGTCAGAATTTAAAAGCAAAAAGTTTAGGGTCATCCATGTTTTTATGTCTTCCAGACATGCCTGTAATCTACCTAACTGACTGGGTTCATCAGGATTTATGGATAAATATAGTTGCATCTGCATAGCTGTGGAAATTTATCCCATGCTGTCTAATGATTCTACCAATTGGGAGCATATATATATGGTGAACAGAATTGGTCCAAGCACAGAACCCTGTGGAACTCCACAAGTAACTCTTGAGAGTGAAGAAGATTTATCATTCAGATGAACAAACTGGAATATATCAGACAAATATGATTTAAACCAGCCTAGTGCTGTTCCTTTGATCCCTGCAACATGTTCAAGCCTTTCTAAGAGAATATTATGATCGACTGTGTCAAAAGCAGCACTGAGATCTAACAAAACCAGAACAGACACAAGTCCATTATCTGAGGCCATGAGAATATCATTAGTAACCTTCACCAGTGCTGTTTCAGTGCTCTAAAACCTGACTGAAACTCTTCAAACAGCTCGTTATTGTTTAAATGCTCACAGACTTGATTAGCAACAATTTTCTCAAGGACTTTGGATAAGAAAGGAAGGTTAGATATAGGTCTGTAATTCACTAAATCATCTTGATCAAGGGAAGGTTTCTTGAGTAAAGGTTTAATTACAGCTATTTTAAATTCCTGTGGTACGTATCCGTTTACTAAGGATAGAT
Organism: Valencia hispanica; assembly: GCA_963556495.2. Taxonomy (NCBI): domain Eukaryota; kingdom Metazoa; phylum Chordata; class Actinopteri; order Cyprinodontiformes; family Valenciidae; genus Valencia; species Valencia hispanica. The sequence goes on from OY747723.1 coordinate 12,706,931, forward strand.
TTATCATATCCAAAATGGGGCCAGGAACCAAATGGACCACTTCCTTAAATAATTTGGTTGGGATTGGGTCCAACATACAAGTTGAAGGTTTAGATGAGGCTAATATTTTTGATAATTCCGAAAGCTCGACTGAATCAAAACAGCCTAAGCACAACTGAGGATCTACAGTTCTTTCCGATACTGCCTCATTTACTGAGGAAGAAGTAATCATGTTTGGGAGGATGCCAATGATTTTATTTTTAATAGAATTAATTTTATTTACGAAGAATCCCATAAAATCATCACTGCTAAGAGCTGGGGGAATAGTTGGCTCAACAGAGCAATGACTCTGTGTAAGTTTGGCAACTGTACTAAAAAGAAACCTAGGATTGTTTTTATTCGCCTCTATTAATGATGAAAAATATGCTGTTCTAGCTTGTCGAAGGGTCTTTTTATACAGCAGCAGACTGTTATTCCAGGTTAAATAGGAATCCTCTAGGTGTGTAGAGCGCCATTTTCTCTCCAACTTCCTAGTATTCTGCTTTAAAGTACGCAACTCTGCGTTGAACCAAGGAGTCAGCCTCCTATGGCTAGCCACTTTCTTTTTTAAGGGGGCTACACTATCTAATGCCAAACGCAATGAGAGACGTAACACTGTGAACCAGATCATCAATTTCTGAAGGGTTAGAGATAGAATTACTGCCATCCACTGTGTTACCCTGAGACACTAAGGAAAGTAAGAATGGAACAGATTCTTTAAAAATTGTTACAGCATTGTCTGATAAAGCTCTACTATAATGAAATTTTCTTTCAGATTTAAGATGGTCAGTTAAAGTAAATTCAAAAGTTATTAAGAAGTGGTCAGACAGGACCGGGTTATGTGGGTGGACTGTTATTTCCTCATACTCGATAACGTATGTCAGTACAAGGTCCAAAGTGTGTTTGCCCGAGTGGGTCGATCCCTGTACTTTTTGAGTAAAGCCAATTGAGTCTAAAATAGCACTAAAGGCTGCATTTAGGCTATCACTTTCAGTATCCACATGAATATTAAAGTCCCCCACTATAACAACCCTATCAGTATTTAATACTAAATCAGATAAAAAATGTGAGATCTGATCCAAGAATTGAGAGTAAGGGCCTGGTGGACGATACAAAACCACAAACAAAAATGGTCTTAATGTTTTGCAACTTGGATGAGGAAAATTAAGGGTTAGATGTTCAAAAGAACTGTTGCTATCAATTGGTCTGGGACTAATTAGTAAATCAGAACGAAAAATGGTTGCAACTCCTCCTCCTCGCCCAGTATTTCTAGGAATGTGAAAATTTAAATGACTGGAAGGAGTTGACTCATTTGTACTGACATAATCCTCCTTTTGCAACCAGGTTTCTGTGAGACAAAGGAAATCAATGTGATTATCACAAATCAAGTCATTTACTAACAAAGTCTTTGAGGAGAGAGATCTTATGTTTAATAAACCACATTTAATAGATTTATTTTTCTGTTCAGTCAAAGTTGTATTTATTTTTATGAGACTTCCATAATTTGTTTTTGTTGGCTTAACTTTTAATCCATTTAATTTTGGCCGTGGGTAAGACACTTTCTATAGAGTAATGGGTGGGTAACAGTACAGAAGCAGCAGAGAGGTGGGTTAAACTACGACTCTGCTTCCTGGTCTGGACCCTGGGTTGTCAGTGTTTTGGAGGACTAATAAATTCGGCCATATTCCTAGAAAGAAGAGCTGCTCCATCCAAAGTGGGATGGATGCCGTCTCTCCGGATCAGACCAGGTTTTCCCCAAAATGTTCTCCAGTTATCAATATAGCCCACATCGTTTGCAGGACACCACCCAGACAACCATTGATGGAATGACAGCATGCGGCTAAACATGTCGTCACTGGTCCGATCAGGCAGGGGACCAGAAAAGATTACAGAGTCTGACATTGTTTTAGCAAACTTACACACCGAAGCAACACTAATTTTAGTGACCTCCGATTGGCGTAATCGGGTGTCATTACCGCCAGCGTGAATAACAATCTTACTGTATTTACGCTTATCTTTAGCCAGCAGTTTCAGGTAGGATTTGATGTCGCCCGTTCTGGCCCCTGGCAAACATTTGACTATGGTCAATGGTGTCTCTAATGCCACGTTTCTGACTATGGAGCTGCCAATTACCAGGGTCGGCTTCTCAGCGGGTGTGTCGCTGAGCGGGGAAAATCTGTTAGAAACGTGGACCGGTTGGTGGTGGCCCGGGGGCTGGGTCCTAGAACTATGCTTCCTACGTACAGTCACCCAACCAGCCTGGGGTGCCGGCTGCGCGGGCTCTACCGGAGGACAGCTAGGGGGTTCTATCCTTGTTGGCTCCGCGCTGGCTAATGGGCTTCGGCTATCTGCTGGTTTTTCAACAGCGCGGAGCCGTGCTTCTAATTCTGATACCCTCGCCTTCAAAACTACAAAACTATTACATTTATTACAGTTACCATTATCACTAAAGGAGGCAGGGAAGTAACTAAACATCTGACAGAGAGAGCAAGAGAGAAGAGAAGAGTTAGAGACAGGAGAGAGAAGAGTAGCCATAGCCGCAATGAAGCTAAGCTAACTGAGCTAGCGAGACCTTACCACCCCAAGAAGACCTGTGTGAAACACAAGGAGTTCCCAAAACGTAAACTACACCACCACAAAACGTGTGTTTTAGTGTGCTTGTGTGTTAAAATAACTTCGAAAGGGCTCAGCAGAGAGAAAATAAGATCAATTCAAGAGACTCTGAACACCAAACAGTTTACAGGGAGCGCAACAGTGACAACAGGAAATGACGCAATACGGCTTACCCCCGTCGAATAATAAATATTGTTGGAAAAAAAACCCTGCTATTTTATCAAGAGCTAGAAACTGTAATTCACGTCTCTGTTCTGTCATTCCTAGTCTACTGCAACTACCTTTATTACTGCCTACACTATGGCTCAGTGTCCCCTCCTCAAATGATCCAGAATTCAGCACCCTGACTGCTTACTAGGACCACAATCCATGCTGACATTGTCCCGGTTCTCATGACCTTCACTGGCTGCCAGTTAAATTCAGGATTCAGTACAAACTTTTTCTCAGCCTATAAAGCAATAACTAACCTGGCTCCTTCGTACAACATTAAGCTTCTAACTATGAAACTGTCTTTGTCTAAACAACAACAACAAAAATGGACTGTTTTACCTCTTCTGTAAATGCTTTTCTGTCAAACTGACCCATACGGTATGCTTTTTTCTTTGTGTGTATGTATTTGTATGGAATCTGTGATGCTCTTAATGCATATAGTTTATCTTGGTTTTATTGTGCCATTCATGTAAAGCATTTTGTAACATATCCTTTGTTCTATAAATAAAGCTTTGCTTACCTTTTTGTTTGTTTGCTGCAACATTATGTGCAATTCAGTATAAAAATCAGAACTGATCAGGAAATGACATGGATAGGAAAATAAGGGATGGGTGCCAGGACTACTGTAGGTAAATTTATCACCACAAAATGTATTTTCCATCTGGCAGTCTGCAATGCTAAAAGCCTTTTTCACACCATCAAAGACGAAACTTAAACAAGATGCCTCAAGCAATACTTACATAGCTGAGTAATAAAACCAAAAATGCATAAGTCACATTTAGCCAGGTATTGTTTCCAGGCAAAAAGGTGCATAAAATAATGTCTAAATATATTTCAAGTTGCTGTATAAAAAGCTGAAAAACAACATCTTCATGGATATGCTATTCTTAGTAGCAGCTCATGATTGGAGGAGCTAAAAATACATCTCTTCTTGTCATTCTCTCTATCTTGACAGTGTGCTTAGAACACAGGTTGTAATGGGAACACACATTCCATCATTCCACAAGTCATCCTGCAGTATGATGAGGACATACATCATGCCATGGCTTTGCACAGTTGTCTGCTTTTTTTCCTGCACCTTTCACTCACTCCGACCCCCTAGCAATGGAATCCCGCCAAGGATCACATAGCTAATAATAAATTATGACTGCAAACCAAATGGCTAACATTTTCTTCTACTGTATATGCACCAATTGCAATGTGTTCTGTGTTTAAGGGTGTGCCAAAATATGTTTACTATAATCTGGCATGTTAATTAATTGCCATATGTGTGCCTTGATTTATAAATAAAAGCAAGAGGCTTAACAACATGCTTTTATCAAAGCAGTTTCAGGATGAAGCTCATGCGTTTTTCAAAAAGACAACACTTCAAGGTTCTTTCTGTGTAGTAAAAAAAATATAAACTTTCATGCCTAACTCACCAAGGGAATTAGGTCCACACTGAGCAGACCATCAGTTACACCTAAATCTTATGTAGCAAGATCTAAGTTCTTTGGGCATAACCTTTAATCTACTTTGACTGCTTTTAATAGAATAGAATAGAATTCAACTTTATTGTCATTGCACAAGCAACGAAATACAGTTTGCATCCATCCAGAAGGGCTTTAGCAAGAATATGTATATATTACAAATGTACAAGGCATGAAGGAGATAAATATATTATAACTATAAGTATAGACAAGCTATAACTTTTGTGGATGTACGGACCATGAACAGGTTATACAGGCTATGACTGTTGTGAATGTACAAGCTATTTACAGGCTAAACATATAATTATAAATATGAAAGGCTATAACAGACTATAAATATACGTATATGACTGGTTATACAGGCGATAGATATGAGTGCAAATATGAATAAATAGCTGTAGAACTATGATTATTGTATTGTATTATACAATATGATTGTCTATACAGTATTCACAGTAATGCAGTTAAGATCAGTGAGATCTCCATGGATAAATTATACAGTAGTGGTATAAAGTGCAGGTGGTTGTAAGTGGTGGTTCAGTCCATGTTATTTTTGTGTGTATGAGGATACTGTGTCATTTGTTTGTTTTTGTCCATTGTGTGTATGTTCAGTTATGGGTGGTTGTGAGTGCGTGTGTTCAGTCCATGAGTTTTAATGTGGTTCGGATGTCGGGAGGCAGGGTTCAGGAGTGTGACAGCTGTGGGGAGGAAGCTGTTTCGATACTTGGTGGTCTTAGTCCGGAGACTCCTGTAGCGCCTCCCAGAGGGCAGAAGGGTGATGAGTCTGTGTGCTGGGTGACTGGAGTCTTTGATGATTTTCCCAGCCCTTTTCAGACACCGCTTCCTATAGATGTCCTCTATAGCAGGAAGTGGTGCTCCAGCAATGCGCTGGGCGGCTTTCACCACCCTCTGCAATGCCTTCCGAGGAAGAGCAGCTCCCGTATTAGACTGTCATGCAGTTGGTCAGGATGCTCTCGATGGTGCAGCGGTAGAAGTTCACCAGGATGTCTGAGGACAGATGGTTCTTCCTCAGAGTCCTCAGGAAAAAGAGGCGCTGGTGAGCCTTCTTGACCAGCTTGGAGCAGCTGCTCGTCCAGGTGAGATCCTCGGAGATGTGGACTCCCAGAAACTTGAAGCTGTCCACACACTCCGCAGCCATCCCCTTGAAGGGGATTGGTGGATGTGGGACAGCATTCCTCCAGAGGTCCACGATGAGCTCCTTGGTCTTGAGCAGAAGGTTGCTGGTGTTGCACCACTCAGCCAGACGATCCACCTCCTCCCTGTAGATGGCCTCATCATTGTCTTTGATGAGGCCGATCACCGTGGTGTCATCTGCGAACTTAATGATGGTGTTGGAACCATCGACAGGTCTGCAGTCATGGGTGAGGAGGGAGTAGAGGAAGGGAGCCTTGTGGTGCACTGGTGTTCATTGTGATGGTAGATGAGCAGTGGTTATCCAGCTGGACATGTTGGGGGCGGCTGGTCAGAAAGTCTAGTAACCAGTTGCACATGAGGGAAATGATGCCTAGGTATGTGAGTTTCCTGATGAGTTGTGTAGGGATGACTGTGTTGAATACTGAACTGAAGTCTATGAACAGCATTCTGGCGTAGGTGTTTTTATGGTCCAGGTGTGAGAGGACAGAGTGCACCGCTATGGATACTGCATCCTCTGTGCTCCTGTTCTGACGGCATGCAAATTGGTGGGGGTCCACGGTAGGGGGGAGACAGGATTTGAGGTGTGTTAGGACCAGCCGCTCTAAGCACTTTGTGATGATGGGGGTGAGGGCTGGTCACTTCAAAATGTTCTTGTAGTACCATAAGTCTGGTCTAGCCTGGGCCCTGCTAGGTTATTGTTTTAAAGAAGTTTTGTCAAAATGCCTGTCAAAATGTAAATGTCCCTCTAATTTGAATACTCTTAATTTGCCAATTTAAAAAACCAAAAAGCTTTGAATTAATTAGGATTTAATCACAACGTTCAATATTAATTGTTTGTGGTGTAAAAATCATGAATATAAACTTGTCTTTTCATGGTTCATTCGTTGTTTCCTTTGCGACGAGACCTTGAGGAAGACGTCACAAAGATGGGCTACACCTGGAGTCAACTACAAAGAATGGCCCAGGACAGAAATCTCTTGAAATATAACTTTAGACACCCATACCCCAGAAGGGGTGACAGGCAAAATTATGAAATAAAATGTTTATGTTTTTGAAAAATAGCAATGGAAAAAACCAGCCTCATTCATGATGTTGTAATCTGTAACGTCATAGCTTGGTTACTTTTTCAGTATTTAGAAATGTCTCAAATGTTTCAAAAAGTGTTTTAGAACAATGGGGTTATCAATTTTTCCAATGATTGTGTAATGTGCCACACAGTTTGGGGACTCAGACTGAACCGTAGAATCTATCTCGAACAAGACTTGTCCAACTTTTGAGATTTGGTTGCTTTGTCCTTTGTTTGCAATGTCTGCTACATGATAATGTCAATTTTTTTGTAAAGTTGTGTGTTACATGCAGCTCTGAGCTTGTCAAATCTGGCTCAGACACAGGCGTGGCTGCTTGGTGAGAAACTTATGGATTTTTGATCTGATCACACACCTACTGCCTGATGATTGGTGTGTTTATTCCTTTGTGAAAGGAGGTGGATGTTGCACTCCTTTCTGTAGGTGTGTAACTTTTGGTGTTGTTACTCCTTGGTGTAGGAGGGTGTTTGGTTACTGTTTCTCCCCCACTTGAAGTGGGTGTTGGCTTTGCTACTTTTGGTTTAAAGGAGACATTTTTGGTTTAGTTTAGTGACCTTTTATTTATTTTTTTAGAAACATATTTTGATACTCAATCCATTTTAGGGAGTGAGGGTTCTTAGTTAACCAGTTTTTTTTTTTTTCAGGACTGAACTTGCATTTTTTTTTCTTTATCAATAAATTCCAACTTTTTGGCAACCTTCTGCCAACTGCCTTTTCATTCATCCTGGGAACATAATTTTTGTGTCTGTGCCCTACACCAAGGATTCTGATTAATTGAAAATTGGTTTCAAGGGGGAAAAAAATCACTGTGTGCAAGTTTGATTAAGAACTTGTTACAGTAAAATTTGTGGGCACGATCGCTGCACTCTTCTTTCAAAAAGATGCGGATATCATCTCACAGTTCAAAGACCCTGGACGGCAACTTCCCACCTGACAGTTATCAGGACTTTCTGCCACACAGAACAGCTGTCTGGTCGGAGCATATTTCCCTGCACAGTACCGCAAAAATCCTTTGACAGGTCGTGTTTTAAAGTAGTTGACTGTACCAAAGACATCAATCATCATCATTTAGTTCTAGACCCCACATATGGGGGGAGACGCGCTTGATTCAGCCCTCTGCACCCTGACTGTGCAGAGCCCTTCAAAGTCCCTACATGTAAAAGGACATGTCATAAATGAGCCTGCCAATGGAATTAGCCAACTGTTTTCTGTATTTGAGGGGTTTTTTAGTCTCCAGTGTGGCAGCGGAGCGTGTATTCAGCCTCCAGAACACCATCTAAACCCCCATGAGATGTCATCTGTCCAAGGCAAAAATCCAAAATCTCTGCAGCCATCTCACTTGAGATATTTGATTAAGCACAAGTGCTCATTTCAGTTCCAACAAAAACATCTAGCGTGACCTCTGGTATTACTGGACGGAGGAATAACTTGTAGTGTGCTGGCTGGTGTTGTCAGTCATTGTTGAAATTAGTGAACAGAGCACCTAATTCGAGGATATTAAGTGTGATTAAATTTTATTTATTTAATAAATACTCATAATACAGTATTGAGGAAAACAAAAAATGTTTATATAATTGAGAGCCCAGAATACAATGCATACATGCCTTTTCCAGTTGAAATGTCAGAACTTTAAAACCCTCAATTGCTATTTCAGACAGATAATTTGCCAACTCATCTCTATCAGACATTCATGAACAGAACAGTTTCTCTACTGCAGAGTTGTCAACAGAAGGTAGACTTTGTTTGAGGCTCCGCTGTCTGGCTCATGAAAAAAAAATATTGGAGAGAAGCAAATGTGACAGCAGAGTGTCAGATTGATTTAAGAGGTCAACCATTTAAGATTACAACTCAGAACCATCAATGTTACAACAAACGCCTTATGAATCAGGATATTCGAAGGAGATGTAGAAACTTTTGGTCATCAGTTTAGGCCTAAGGTGAATGTAGCCAAAGTCTAACTTTGAGACATTCCACTTCTGTGTGTGTTCCCCATATGTCCAATAAAGGAAATTATGAAAATGTTGTGCTACATTTCATGGATAAGGAGGTAGGTACACATCATAAACATTGCCTTCCTCTTGTAGTTATTTTACTTTATTCAAAAAGGTTCAGTTGCTTCTCTGATTAATGCTACCTTTTCCTCTGCCTCTGTCAGTTTAGGTGGATGACCAAATCTTGGTAGGTGAGCAGTTTGCAATACTGTTTGTTATTTCTATTCATTTTTAAATCACGGATTGAACAGAGCTCAACATGTGGGATACTGTTGGTTGGTCTTTAACAAACCTCTGAGACCTTCATAAAACTGAAGGTCTCAGAGCTGAAGCTGGATTTAGACAGACACTAAATTACAAACAGGTGACTGCTGAAGGCAGTTGGTTGGACTGGATTTTATTTATGGGTACCAGATGAAAAGAGGATAGAATGCAAGTGCATATTAAACTTGTTTTTTGTGTGTATTTTTTAAAAGGTCATAACATTTCAAAAAGTAAACAAGCTCCAGGGGTTTAAGCATCTTTCAGAGAAGCACAGTAAGTACTTCTTGCTGTAGACGTGATTTAATTACTATAAATTATGGGCTGTAATGATTGTGCTTTTAGATCTAGGTAGTCGTCTCAAAAGCCATGATAAATATTTGTTCTGATGAGGACCTATGAAACTATGAAGGAGCAATTTGGTTATGTTTAAGTTTATTTGCTACTTCAGAAATATCAAAAAGAAATTATGAGTTTCTCGGTTGAAAAACTGAGTTAATAATTCAATGAATATATTTGTTTGATGTGTCCTCATTTTGAGGCTAACTAGTTTCTCATTTTAAACAGAAAAATAGTAGATGGGTTACAATAAAAATTTAAAAAGTTAATTAATCATAGCATTGTGAATGACCCAATTACAAAATCCAATCCAAATGAATTCTTTAGAGTTGCTTGATCACTTGAAGCAATTTGGATAATGCAGAAAGATTCAGTGGAAAGGTTTCAGACTTCAACCTATTTTGCATATCCTTACCTGTGATTCTGCAAAGATGACATAAAATCATTTTTACAAACAATGAAAAACAATTTTTTTAGCACAGTTAACATAGGGATGGAAAAAAAACTATATACATTCTTGCTGCTTACATACAAGTAGAAAAGTAGTCATCTTGTGTTTCCAACCAATTACGTTTCAATAATTCATCATTGGCAATGTTAACACCTCTATAAAAGAAGGGTTTAGCAGCTTGCTGGTTTGGAACATGCAGGTTTGTGTTACAACAATGTGAAAGTGAAAATACATCTGCAATTACCTTAAAAAAGCAATTGGTACAGCCCATTGATCTGGGAAAGGTTAGAAGGGCCAAACCATTTGTTTCTCATTCTACGGTAAGGACAATTATTTACAACGAAAAAATATCTCAGATATCTGCCATTCATTGGCAAAAAACAAAGCATATCAGAACAACCACTTAATACCAGCTAATATTATGGTGGTAGAAGTGGGATGATTAAAGTAGTTAGGCATTTAGTTACAGCCTCAGAAGGGGGACTCCTTGCACACACTGAGATAATCATGATCTTCTCTGTATGCCAAAGCATCCAACAGTAAAATGTAAAGCGATGTGTCCAACAGACCTTACATGACATTGAATCATCAACAGAATTATGATCCCAAGCACACCAGGACATAGAAGAAAATTGGTATAATTTCATATAATTTTACTCTAAGAAAAAAACAGGTGGCAATCTACTTCCACAAATCGGCTTCTCTGATGTTATTATTACCTTGTTTAAAGCCACTTCCAAGTTGCTTTGATTTTCAAAAAGATAAATGTGTTATTGTCACAAAATGAGCTGTTACAGAATTCATCAAACAGGTTAACAAAGAACACAAGTACCTCATTAGAACCATATTTCAGGCCTGAGAAAATCCAACATCATACCACTGCATACTATCCGCCTTGCCTAGAAAGATATGCTATATAGGTAAATAACTCTCTAGGATTGCTTGATTACCACCTAAGACAAGCTGCTATGTGAAAAAGATTCTGTGACACAAGTGTCATTAACCACAGACATCAAATATTCTGTATAAATACACTAATATGTAATTTAGCAAAGTGCTACCCAAAATTTGCAGCAAGGACTCAGTTATAACATTACTTAATATTCTAATACGTTATGCAAATGGTGTGTCAGCACTAATTAAGATTAGCTCCCCTCAGTATGATGAATGCTTGCAGTGGCTCCAACTGACAGCAGCCAGACCTACTTTTTGATTAATTCAGCTAATTATTTTTTTGACAACTTGGGGGCCCTAAACTTTCATCGGGCAATCATTAAGTTAATCAAAAAATTTATGAGAGCTGGGATAGTGACATCAAGGCAAAGTAAGGTACCCTGCCCCTTGTAGAGTAGAAAACTGAATTTTAAACCATTCATCTGAAGAGTCAAGCACCACGCAAAACAAAGGCATATTAAAAGTGACACACATACATCAAAGACACAATAGGACTTGGTTTTTAACAAAATCTGCTTTAGCCCTTCACATTAAAACCCATGTATAGCCTTTTTTCAATACACCAATGTCCATTGCAAGATAGAAGACAGTATGAGACCAACTTTAAGTAAGATTACTAGAAACTAACTCTTAGGTGTTAGTCGTGCGACAGATGGAGTGTTTGCGGCAAAGTCAGTGACTCGATGTAATCAGCAGGGTTGTCTTGGGTAGAAAACTTGCTACCAACTGGAAGAATGAACTTGACATTGTTTTATAACTAGGACTGAATTGAAATGTATGTAACTGAATTGAATGTCTGTCTGACTGTGTTAATTTTATTCAATTAGTCCTACAAAATAAACTGGCCAAAACCTTTTTGTAAACATGTCCCTTTTGTGTTGAATTGGGCAAAATGCAGAGAACTTGTATTGTAACTTGGCTTGTATTGCTGACTCTGATTTTATAACAATTAGTTTTTTTTTACAATCCTCCTAAATATGGGTTATTACCAGCCTCATCAAGGTTCCAATTGTTTGAAACACTTCTATTAATAAACTGTACGTCAACTTTGAAGGGTCAGTTCTGTTATGAATGAATAGACACATTAACTCAGTAAAGGTCATGTGAACTGTGATTGAGAAAGTTGCTGCGTTTGAGTAAAAATGTATTTACTCAAAAAAAAAAAATCAGCATTATCACTGGTTGTTTACTAACCTGCCTTTGTCTGTTCTCACCTCATCTGATCCTGAGCCAAAGATGAGCAGATCGAATGGGATGGCAGCCACCATATCTATGAGGAACCAGCCTTTAAAGTAATGGATGGCAATCTTGGCCGGATGGCTGACCACTTCTTCGTTGGTGTTGACATAAGTGGTTCTGAAGTTTATTAGGATGTCCACAATAAACATAATGTCCACCATCAGATCCACCACATTTAGCGGTGAACATGAATAGCCGCACACCCGTCTTTTCTGCTCCTCGAGGTCATTGAGGAGAAAGGCAGCAGAGTAGGGAGTGAAAATGGCAGTGTAGATGACCAGCAGCAGGATGAGCCAGTCCCACACTGCTTTGAAGGGGCTGTAATGGAGGATGGTCCATTTGTCTATACGTGGAGTCTGCAGTTTATACTCAGGCAGCACATCTGCACCCAGGGAAAGAACCTGAGGAAAAACACAATTATCCATCAGTTTGCTACAATGATATCTAACAAGAATAAATTAATTACACCAGTATTTCCACAAATCTAACAAAAATAAAAAAATGGCTGACAAATAACTGCAAGAGGAAAATGAGTTTGGATGAAAAATAAAAGGTTAAGACCCATTTCCTTATGAGAAATGTGGCACTGACAATGTGCAAAGTTAATCCAAATTAACATTATCTGACAAAAGATTCTGGGGATGATTTCCCCTATATAAATCATCCGTTAAGTAAAAGATTAAAAAATGCTTTGAGTAAAGCTGCAACGGAAATGTTAAAATATTAGACAGAATAACCTCTTCCTGATCATGCTGGCTTTGAAAAACTGTTTTATAAGAATCACAAATCTTTTGGTTTCCAGCAGAGGTTACGCTAGGAATTTTTTGTTTTCAGTCATTTTGACTGATGGGGTGAAAAAAAAGGGGGAAAAAAAGTTCATAATCTATTTTTAATGGTCAGTTTTCAAAAGTATATAAATGACATTCAGTAGTATTTTATCTTCATTCATTTTAATTAATATTCAATCTGAAAAAAAAATGAACAGAGAATCCAAATTGTGCCATCACACCCCGAGCAGATGAATAGGCTGCATGTATTAATTATGGACATTTCACCTGCTGTGGCCTGAACGCTCTGCATGGAGCTGAACTGTGCTCCTGCTTGTGCGTAATGGAGGCTGAATCAGCGCTCTGTTGCCACACTGGAACCAGAATTACCACTTCAGCTCATGTTTTGAAATCAGGGAAAATTTCTCCAATTGAAGTGATCAGAATTCGGCAAGGCTTTTCTGATCGCTTCAACGAGAGAAAATCCCACAGCGTTCGCTCTTTTAGCATCATTGGTTAAGCTGAACTGGTCTGTTACAGCTGTCTGTGTCTGGTGCAGTCACAGATGCAGTCCAAAGCCTCCGTAACTCTTCTTCGTGCTGTCAGCTCCTGGATAGCAAGATTCATCGAGTATGGTGTCCAGCTCTGAGATGATGCTCAGATGCTCTTTATCAATTCTGATTGATTCAGTTACCCGTACTCTGTGCGTAAAGTTAAAAAATCTCTGTGCGTCTGCACCAACTGGTCGGGGCTGTGAATTGCAATCTATCAAAATGACAATGATGATAGGCTTCAGATTTTTCTGTCACCGCTTATAAAAAAATGGCCAAATACGGAGAATATTTGGTTAACGCGACCCCTGGTTTCTAGGTATGGGAAGCATTTGCAGTGCCTATTTATACCGCTTTAACGTTTTGTTATTTAGGCTTGTCACAACGGCAAACTTAAACATGGTTTGTTAAGTTTTATGAGAAAGCACTGCATAACTGTCAGTTGCAAGGGACATGATATATGGTTTAAAAAATACTTACAAAAAAACAAAAAAAAACAATTCCACAGTATTTATTTTTATTATGCCCACTTTTACTTTGAAGAAACTTGTGGAAGAACTTGTTCTGATTAGATGAGACCAAAACTGACCTTTTCGCCTAAGAGCAAAATCCCATGTAAGGCAGAAAACTAAAACTCAATAAGGTAATTTCTTAAAGAGCAACTCACCCCCCCTACAGAGTCTTACTTCACCTATATTTCCGGTTTGAAAAATGCAGCAAAAGGAGGCCTTGCCTGGCGGACCGAGGAACGCCGGGGGAGGGCTGGGCGCGTCAACACTTCCTTGCTATTCCAACTCCAACTCGCAATGGAGGTGTGGCTGAGACTGGCCCCACAGTGGCAGGATGGTTAAAGCTGAAGAGGGCACTCCACTGATGGGGGACCCCCCCCACCAAATGTTAAAAGTCATTTTCGTTCTACTTCAGTTATGCACCATTTCGTTGCGGTGTGATGTATATACTCCCAACAAAATGCATTCAGGTTTGTGATTGTAAATCAATATGGCTACAAGGCTCTGTATCCGGACTGATGACCATAATTTAAGGGTCAGAGCAGAAAAGAGAGAAAAAAATAGAACTGATTGTTGAAAGTAGGCATGCATAAAACAAAGTTTTGCATCAAATATGAAGGTGTAATCATCAGACCATATCTCCATCTCTGTAATTGCAGTAACTACATTTACCCAAGTAGCTTTAACATCAACATGGTCAATTTCACAGAAGAGTCACATGATGATAGAGGTAAATATTTGCTCAGGTAGGGGATACAGCTATTCATGTAGGATTCCCAAGGAATCCTCAGGCATTGATTCCTTCAGTAGTAATTATGGAAGTCCAAAGAAGGATCACAGAAAGAGAGAGAGAGCGACAGAGAGGATGGGGACATATGCAGACTGGTAGGACAGAGAGACAGTTACTGAGAGTGATGAAGCTAGGAATTGAAACTGAATATATTTGGCATTCATCATCTTTGTCTGTTTCCTTATCTCATTCCTGGTCACCTTTATAATCTCAGTGATTATAAAGGCAGAAAGGTCGATGGAGAGGAGGAATGATGTATAGCACCAAGACGGCTGAAGTGTTATTAACTGAAATGGCCATTAGAAAATTCTCCATCCTGAGCACTGGACAGGGTCAAAAGCTATTACCCTCAGTATGGAATAACCTTTGAAATCAATCAGAAACCAAAGGACAGACAAAGTGAATGTGTTCTATTATTCATCAAACCTTCGCTTTATTAAAGGTTGGAGTGTAAAATGCCTATTTTGATTGTGGTCCAACTCAATGTTTAGCTGCAGGAAAATCTCATCCAACTATGGTAAAAGGAAAGCACACTATTTTGGAGGTCTAGCATTCTACGAATGAAATCCTAAAAATGATTTGGCCTGTCCCCAAGTACTAAAATCAATTAAATCTAATCCCACATGTATAAAACCTACCACTAATTCCTCAATAAAGCCAATATTGAACAGTTGTGTATACAAACTTAAGTACACCATACGGTTGAATAGATTATACGGTTGAATACATTGCATTTAGTTATATAGTCAGACGTCTGCTGCGTCGCGAGTAGACAATCTCCCTCTGGCTTTCGTCACGGTACAACTGAGTGTGGCCAAAGCGCGAAAGGCGGAGCTAGAATGTCCCTCGTTGGCGAATGTATTTCAAAGATGGAGGCTCAACATGGATTCACCCATTCGAGCGACTCGCTCGTATGTATTCTGCATAGCAGATTCTACACTTACAAGAATACTTTCATTAGTTGGTGGAAGTAATTGCACATCTATGAGCACATATTTTTGAATGAACAAAGGGTTTTTTGCTAAAAATTAACTCACAAAAATACACAATGTAGCTTTAAGTATGTATGTCTCATGGGTTTTCTTCATGTTTCTTCATGTGGTAGTATAGCTGGACTGGTCTGGATGGTTGAGATTGCATCTAATTGATACAATAATCTAAGGTAAATGAAAACTTGTTATTTTAAACACATTTTGGCATCTTCAGCAGGAAGGCTAATTCGATTAGTCAAACTTGTAGCTTTAATTCATGTCACATTATTGTTTTATCAAATTATAGCTACGAGAAGTTCAATTTGGTGCTTTGTGGTCTATTCAAAACCTTAAAACAAGATAAGGAGTTGTGCTCAAATCAAAACTTTTGCAATCTGGTGTAGAAAATGTTCCAGTTTATCCTATTAAAAAAAACTTTGTAGCCAGTAAAAATTAGGGGATTTGATTTTATATTACAATAAACAATTAAGTTGCCTTCAAGTGTTATTTGTATCAATATCATTGAGGAGGAAATTCAGCCCAGAATTCTTTACAAAATTTCTTTCCTGCTCACATAAAAAAAACCCTGGTGGTTCACATTTGACTCAAGAATGTAGAATTGTTGACCATGACTGCAAGGTGTCCAAAGACTTGTTGCTGAAAAAGTAGACCAAAATCACAAATCCTCCACCACTATGCTCAACAGTTATGAAGTCTTTTGGGCTGATGTTCTTTGTTTAGTTTTCCTCAACTATTGCGCTGCACATTCTAGCCAAACATATCAACCATGCTCCGATATGTTCAAAGTCTTGTGGTTTATTCGGATTCAACAGATTGATGGGCAGCAACAGTTGCTTCTCCAAAGGAATTGCTGGTGTCTTTTTATTTTGATATTGTGGGAAAACACCATAACACTTTACTTTAACAGGAAGCCAGATCTCCTGCTTTTATAGAGGTGGTCACAATTGCTGATAACATTTTAGAGCTTGGTAAAGGTCAGATAAGTCTCATTATGTTCTTATACATTAAACCATGAACTTAATTTCTCCCAACCATGACTGTAAATTACAAAAAGGTTACGAAGCAAACGATTGTTCAAGTCAAATCCTGCAGTTAATGAACAGTGATGAGGCAGACAACGTGACAATTCTGTGATTCACCGTCAGCCATCAGCATACTATATATATATGGAGACATTATCCCTTTGCCTGAAAGAAACCCTGTGAGGAGTCAGTTGGTTGGCAGAATGACAGCTCTAGATTAGGCTGCCAATCTGTGTTTAAATAAAAGATCCCATCTTAATTATTTATTGTACCTAGTTCAGCTGTTCTCAAACTCTTATGGGACAACGGAAAGGTTCTGTTTCCATTTACTTCAAAGAAAAATCCAAATGAACAAGAGCTTTCCTTCCTTCTTTTGCCGTATGTTGGCTTTTCTGTCAGAAAGAATGTATGATTCTTAAGATTTGAATCTTTCATCCAGTGGCTTTTGTCATTAATTTTTCAGTTTCAGATAAACCCAAGGAAATTAAACTTCGACATAAATTGAGAGCAGTTGGCATCTGAGGCTCATGTGGGCATAAAACATGCAAACTGACATGTTCAAAATATTGGAAAGCATCTCGAGTGTTACAAGGGAGCTTTCTTGGTTTGCTGACCAGCTTCCTGGGTGAACCCTCCATCTGCCTGTGATAATCAGCGAGGCGGCCAAGGCCAGCGAGAGCATGTCTGTTCTAAACCTTGATCGCAGCTTCAGATGAAGGCGGGAATCTGGAGTCAGTTTCAAGACATCTGGTGTCTCTCTGTGTTTTTCACAGCAAGAATTTCTGAGAACTGATTGCAGACTTAAACTTAAGAAGATGGAACACAGCACCATCTCACTAACAGTAAGTCTCCTTATGCAGCAACAGTACCTTGCAAAGGTTTATAAAACTCCTAGAACTTTACCAAATGTTGTCATTTCAAATACAAATCAATGTATTTTATTGGGATTTGCCATGTTAGAACAACAACAAATATAATCCATGACAGTGAAGAGGAGAGACAGTGATGCATGGCTTTTAAGCTTTTTTCAAATAAATTTCCATTCAACACCTTTTACTGTGACAACCTAGGTTTAATTTAATTTTTGGGCGACTGTGGCTCAGGAGTTAGGAGTTTGTCTTTTAACGGGAGGATTGCCAGTTCCCCCGCTCCATCTTTCTCAGTCGTTGTGTCCTTGGGCAAGACACTTCCCCTGCCTTGCCTACTGGTGGCACCAGTGTTCGGCAGCCTCCCTTCTGTCAGAGTGACGCAGCTCTGGTTACAATGTAGCTTGCCATCACCAGTGTGTGTGAATGTGTGTGTGTGTGAATGACTGAATGTAGTGTGAAGGGCTTTGGGGTCCTCAGAGACTAAAAAAAGCTCTATACATGTAGTGGTGCGAATCAGACGCGTATTGTCACGGCTCTCTCCTCAACTTACATGTTGGGGCTATTTTTTACGGGCCACACTTCCTGAACACATCAAGCTCAGCAGTTTTGATATGGCAGACAGGAAATAAAAGATACGTGCAGATTTTCGATTGCTTAACTATGAAAAAACAAAACGTCATTACCTGTGACACCAGGTTTGAAGTCAATCAGTCTGTGGGTCTAATTTGTTGGTTTTTACCATGGATGATGAGAAGTTAATTCTTAAAGTCACCCAGTTCTATAAGATACCAGTGATCCTTTTTTACAAGTACAAAGAAAAAGGCATAAACAGAAATATCTGCAGTTTTGCGAGTGAATGGTGACTTATTAGCGCTCCCAGTAGGAAGGGACGTGCTGCTGGGCTTGCAGGGAAAACACGTTTGTTACGTAAAATGGTAAATGGTCTGTACTTGTATAGCGCTTTATTTAGTCCTTGAGGACCTCAAAGCGCTTCACACTACATTCAGTCATTCGTGGTGGGAAGCTACATTGTAGCCACAGCTGCCCTGGGGCACACTGACAGAAGCGATGCTGCCAAACACTGGCGCCACCGGGCCCTCTGACCACCACTAGTAGGCAGAAGAGTGAAGTGTCTTGCCCAAGGACACAAGGACTGAGGCGGAGCAGGGGCTCGAACCGGCAACCCTACGGTTAAAAGACGAACTCCTCACTCCTGAGCCACAGTCACACCGCTTACGCATCCAGTGAAAATCTGGGGTTAGGGAGCATTAGTCAACAAACATCAGCATCTGCACAGGGAACATGGTGGTGGCTGCATCATGTTGTGGGAATGCTTTTTTCCCCAGCATGAATCAATTTTATTGTAATTCCACGTGAAAGACCAATACAAAGTGGTGTACATGTGAGAAGTGGAACGAAAATCATACATGATTCCAAACATTTTTTACAAATAAATAACTGAGAAGTGGGGTGTGTGTAATTATTCAGCCCCCTGAGTCAATACTTTGTAAAACCACATTTTGCTGCACTTACAGCTGCCAGTCTTTTAGGGTATGTCTCTACCTGCTTTGCACATCTAGAGACTGAAATTCTTGCCCATTCTTCTTTGCAAAACAGCTCCAGTTCAGTCAGATTAGATGGACAGCGTTTGTGAACAGCAATTTTCAGATCTTGCCACAGATTCTCGATTGGATTTAGAACTGGACTTTGACTGGGCCATTCTAACACATGGATATGTTTTGTTTTAAACCATTCCATTGTTGCCCTGGCTTTATGTTTGGGGTTGTTGTCCTGCTGGAAGGTGAACCTCCGCCCCAGTCTCAAGTCTTTTGCAGACTCCAAGAGGTTTTCTTCCAAGATTGCCCTGTATTTGGCTCCATCCATCTACCCATCAACTCTGACCAGCTTCCCTGTCCCTGCTGAAGAGAAGCACCCCCAGAGCATGATGCTGCCACCACCATATTTGACAGTGGGGATGGTGTGTTCAGAGTGATGTGCAGTGTTAATTTTCCGCCACACATAACGTTTTGCATCTTGGCCAAAAAGTTCCATTTTGGTCTCATCTGACCAGAGCACCTTCTTCCACATGTTTGCTGTGTCCCCCACAAGGCTTGTGGCAAACTGCAAACGGGAATTCTTATGGTTTTCTTTTAACAATGGCTTTCTTCTTGCCACTCTTCCATAAAGGCCAACTTTGTGCAGTGCACGACTAATAGTTTTCCTATGGACAGATTCCCCCACCTGAGCTGTAGATCTCTGCAGCTCGTCCAGAGTCACCATGGGCCTCTTGGCTGCATTTCTGATCAGCGCTCTTCTTGTTTGGCCTGTGAGTTTAGGTGGACGGCCTTGTCTTGGTAGGTTTACAGTTGTGCCATACTCCTTCCATTTCTGAATGATCGCTTGAACAGTGCTCCGTGCAACTGGGCAACTGACTGCACTCAGACCAAAGGGGGCTGAATAATTACGCACACCCCACTTTTCAGTTATTTATTTGTAAAAAATGTTTGGAATCATGTATGATTTTCGTTCCACTTCTCACGTGTACACCACTTTGTATTGGTCTTTCACATGGAATTCCAATCAAATTGATTCATGTTTGTGCCTGTACTGTGACAAAATGTGGAAAAGTTCAAGGGGGCCGAATACCACTGTATATAGGAATAACTCAGGGAAACGGAATGCAAATAGATTTCAGATAGCCATTGGGGAAAAAAGAAGATGTATTTTTTTTTTCCATTCAAATTTAAAATATTGGAATAAAGGATTCAACAGCAGAAAAAGCAATGTGTTACAAACAACAAATCAGGATCCCCACAGCAACATGTTTCCAGTCCTTTAGCTCACCACCATCTCCTGTAGTCCATTACCCACATTAGGCAGTATCTCTGCTACTTTTACTTTAACAGCACTGAGAGGTGAGTGTTATACACTGTGGGTTGCTCTCTCTTTGCCTCTGGCTACTGTCTGAGGCCTCCAACAGAGGTGGTTTTTGAGTGTAGAAAGGGGTCAACCTCTGTGTCCTCTATCTGTTAAAGTGGTAACAGTTAAAGTGCAAAACTGAGATGGAATCTGTGGTTTAGAGGAAGCTTTGACCTATCTCTTGTAATACATTACAGTGCCTGTCTGCCTGGTGTTTTGTCTCAGCCCTGCCAGGAACTGAGATGATGCCCTCCATACCTGACTGTAACTCTAGAAATCTGACTGAAGCAGCTGTAAGAGTATCCCAACTTCTTCACCACAAAAGAAAGACACCTCTGTGGTTTTTACATATTAGTCCCCTTAAGTTTCAATTAAGTAGCCTCAGACTCAAAGAGGACAGATGAGACTGTGGATTCAATCCGCCCACATCAGATTACCTACTGTAGTCTGGTTTGATTCCTTCAGCATACTTTAACCTCTTCAATGTATTCATTGCCCATTTTAATGCTCATGGATCTCTATGGGAATTTAGGTTGCAGTAATTTATCAGTGTGAGCAACCCCCCTCTTAAGAATTTCCATCAGACAGATATGAATATTGTAAATAGTATATCATACCACCTCAATTAGTTTATTTTCACAAATGTTCTATTATTCAAGTTATATTTTAACTGAATGCTTTTTGAATTTAATTTACTGAAGCACCACAACACAGTTCAAGTATGTTGACAGAAATTGAAATAATGAAGCATTGTGAAACAATTGTGATCCAGAAAGACAAGTTTCCATAATGTTTAATACATAGAAATTTGGAAGAATGCATGCTTTTGTTTACACCCTCAAAAGTAAATCCTTTTTAGAAGCACCTTTTGCTATATTTACAGCTGGTATATCTTTACCAGCTTTCAACATCTAGAGACCAAAAATCTTCACCCATTCTCTTTTGGTCTAAGATTTTGTGGCACTAGTCGCCTTTAGTGACAGTAATCAGAGAGAAAAAGGGCAGAAAGAGAGAGGAGTAAGACATGGAACAAAGGTCTCAAGGTTCCCTGATGCCACTTGCCACCGTATAAGGAAGTGCCCACTTTACCCCTAAGCCACACATCATCCTCTGTCACATTCTTTTCAGCAAAATATGGATGAGAGTACTTAGATCTGGAACTTTGACTGGGAGATTCCTACACCTGGATACACTTTGATGTAAACCACTGCAATGTAGCCCTTGCTGTAAATTAAGAGTCATTCTCCTGCTGGAAGGTGAACCTTCAATCTAAGTCGTTCTGTATTCCGTTTTTCCTCTCACACAGAATTTTGCAAGTAGGTCAGAATGTTCAAATTTGGCCTCATTTGTCCAGAGTTCCTCCTTACACATATCTGCTGTGTCTTCCATATCAGAGGTCCTCAACCCCCTAGTACTGGGCTGTAGACCGGATTCTCTACATTACATCCACGTATAACTCACCCTTGGTACATGAGAAGATGCTTACCCCGGTAACGTAATATGTCACAGCTAAAAACAAACCCACAAGTTAGCAAAATGATTTAAAAAATGGAGGTCTCTGAAAGGTTTCTTTGCGAAAAAGGTCCAGTTAAGAAATGGAAGAAGCCTACAACTTCCAAACACAAAAGAAAGCTACATTGAACAGACAATATCAAGAGTCGTACTCAAAATATGGATTTAACATGACAGGCGATTTCCATGCACCAAACCCCCACTACCAGCTTTCTAACTAGGCAATGAGTCTTTAAAAAACTGCCCCAGACGGGATCGTCTCGTTACAGAGAAATAGCCACAGGACTCCCACGGATTCAGCGTTGTAATTTTCATCAACTTTATATTTTTGAGGTAAATTGGTTTTTAAAGGCAGGTTTAAATGTTAGCATAGCGACCAGAGAGCAGTAGAGGGCAGAGAGGATATTACTTATGTTATGATGTTGCTGTGACGTTACGGAAATGCTAATAAAGTTACGAGCACACATTGAATTTACCGTAACTTTCGGACTATAAGCCGCTACTTTTTTCACATGCTTTGGACCGTGCGGCTTAAATAACAATGCGCCTAATTTATAATTTTTTACTGGCTATCTGCCTCTGGGGGGACACTATAGCAGGAAGCGCAAAAGTGAGACAGACATGTGACACTAGTTTTGATTTTGTACTGTAATTTTGCGCATCATGCACACACCCTCATGAAAAACACACGGATAAATGAATATGATATAGCTTTTAAGTTGAAGGAAATAGAGCTGCTGAACATAAGCTTGTCGTCAATCAATCGATGGTGAGACGTTGGCTTTAGTGCGCAAGAGAAAGATGATGATGGCAACCATTTACTTTTCTGGTAGGCTACAGTATGTTTTATTTTATAAAAAGGAATGTTACTACCGTGTTGGGAGTGTGTTGATGCCGTACTGCCGATTTTATTTTGTATACCGAGTCTTAAAGTGCCCCTGGCATGAAATTCCCCGTGACGTTTGGGCCCTTTTTAGTCACACTCTAAGTACCTTAATACTGTATCAAATGATCGTTCGCCGTAGCTAAGCCTTGTTGTAGAATTGCAGCCCCTACTAGGAGGCCCTTCTTTTAGCATTAGCACAGAACGACCGAGTTTTGGTGGGCGGGGCCCAAGCCATGCGCCTCTATTGTCAATTGAGTCTCTAATATCTGCATCTGATGAAATACTGACAGACATGCATTTGCGCACCACAAATTGCCCAAATTCCAATATTACCCTATGAATGAAATTTATTTAGGTTTAGGCCTAATTATATTGTGTGATGAACAATAATCCGTTTACAAATTACAGGCCTAATCAAATATTTGATCATCCATCCACACATCCATCCGTCCTCATTACGTCTCTAGCTTCACCACGACAGTAATGGCTCAGTTATCGGCTACTATAACTGTGTAATGGCGTTTCAATTTGATCCAAAATCTGATCCGGACGGCGAGGCACCTGAGGAGGAACCAGAAAGGTAGAGGACGTCTTCCACAGGTGATCCAAACAGACGTGCTGTGCACGGAGGGGAGAGGCTGTGTGTGTCTATGTGTGTTCTTGTATTGCTATCCTATTTAGGACCTTTTCTGGCATATGTGTGCGTGGGTGTGTGTGTGTGTGTGTGTGTGTGTGTATAGGTGTGCGAGACACGCGTGAGTGACAGAGACGAAAAGAGAGCAGAGAATGAATGCGCTGCGTGTTTTAAATAACGTAAAAAAGAAAAACGAAACGCAATATGTGACGGTCGGTGTTGATTTCTTTGGGGTTTTTTGGGTCGGAGTTGAATCTGTGACGCACCGCCACAGATTTGTCATGTTTGGGAAACACTGGTATATAACAGCTGAAGGACATTATTGCGCAAATATAGGCTACTTCAAATTCAAAATTCAATTCAAATTCAAAAATACTTTATTGATCCCAGAGGGAAATTAAGTGTTGGTATAGCTCATATAATCAATTCTTTAAGGAGTTGTTGTAGATGATGATGGCTGTGGGCAGGAAGGATTTCCTGTAGCGGTCTGTATTGCAGCGAAACTGAAGCAGCCTCCGACTGAAGACGCTCTGTTGTTGTATGACTGTCTCATGAAGAGGATGCTCAGGGTTGTCCATAATTTTTTTGATTTTATGAAGAATCCTTCTTTGCATTATAATCTCCAGATTTTCCACAGTTGTCCCAAGAATAGAACCAGCCTTCTTTATCAGGTTGTTTAGCCTATTTAAGTCCCTGGCTCTGATGCTGCTACCCCAACAGATGACGGCTGAAGAGATTACACTCTCCACAACAGACTTGCAGAAGATCTCCAGCATCTTGCTGCAAACCTTGAAGGACCTAAGCTTCCTCAAGAAGTACAGTCTGCTTTGTCCCTTCTTGTAGACGGTTTCACTGTTGCGCCTCCAGTCCAGTCTGTTGTCAAGGTGAACTCCGAGGTATTTATATTCCTCAACCACCTCCACTCTCCCATGATGGAAACAGTGTTTGACTTATCCCTGTTTCTTCTGAAATCTACAATCATCTCCTTTGTTTTGTTCACATTCAAGGTGAGACGATTGTTTCGACACTATGTCACAAAGCGGTCCACCAGCTCTCTGTATTCAGCTTCTTGTCCATCTCTGATACACCCGACAATTGCAGAGTCATCTGAGTATTTCTGCAGATGACAGGTCTCTGATTTGTACTGGAAGTCTGAGGTGTACAGAGTGAAAAGGAATGGTGTACGGTCCCCTGTGGTGCTCCTGACCACCTGGTTTGACACACAATTCTTCAGTCTCACAAATTGTGGTCTGTTGGTCAGGTAGTCATTGATCCAGGCGATGTTGAAGGCTCCACCTGTGTCTTCAGGAGTTTCTGACAAAGCAAATCAGGCTGAAATCAAAGAACATGCTGCCTGCTTTGTCCAGATGACAGTGGGTTGGATGAAGTAGGTGGATGATGGCATCTTCAACTCCAACTCCACAGCGATAAGCAAACTGCAGTGGGTCCTGATACGTTCTTGTTTGCTTACTCAGGGGTGCCAACAGGAGTCTCTCCAGGACCTTCATGATGTGGGATGTCAGGGCAACGGGTCTATAGTCATTGATGACTGATGGGTGAGTTCTTTTGGGTACTGGAACAAGGCAGGATGTCTTCCACAACACTGGAACCTTCTCCTGAGTTAGGCTAAGGTTGAAGATGTGCTGCAGAATCCCACAGAGCTGCTCTGCACAGCCCTTCAGGACTCTGGGGCTGACACCATCTGGACCTGCAGCCTTGTTCCGGTTCAGTTTCTCCAGCTGCCTCTTCACCTGACTTTTGGAGACAGACAAGTGGGATGAGAAGGCAAAGGGGGTAGCAGCATTTCCTGACTTGGTTGAAGTCAAACTTGTGGAATTAGAAAACTCCATGGCTGAAGGTGAAGGATAAAACATCCGAGGTGTAACAGGAAAGCTGTTGATCAGAGGAGAGTGTGATGTCTGTTTGGCTGGGAACAGGAGAGGAGGATGCTAAGCTAGTTCCTGAACTGAACCTGTTGAAGAATATGTTCAGTTCATTGGCTCTGTCCAGACTTCCATCTATCCAATCCTTCCTGTCCTTAAAACCTGTGATCTTTCTCATTCCTGATCAGACATCTCTGATATTGTTCCTCTGTAGTTTGTTCTCCAGCTTCTTCCTGTATGCCTCCTTGCTGTCTCTGATCTTGACTTTAAGTTGCTTCTGTATACTCCTCAGTAATTCCCTGTCTCCCTCCCTGAAGGCTCTATTTTTCTTGTTAAGCAGTTCGTTCAGGTCACTGGTGATCCAGGGTTTGTTATTAGGGAAGCATCTCACTGTTCGGGTGGGGATGATGTTGTCCACAGAGAAGTTTATATAGTCAGTCACACACTCAGTCATGGCATTGATGTCCTCTCCATGTGCTTGGCAAAGAGTCATCCAGTCTGTGGTTGCAAAACAACCCTGCAGGGCTTCTTCAGCTTCCTGTGACCATTTTCTCACAGTTCGTTTTGTCACAGGTTGCCTCTGAACAAGGGGTTTATATTCTGAACAGAGAAAAACAAGATTGTGATCTGATTGCCCCAGAGGAGGTCTTGGTTTGGACATGTATGAATCCTTTACATTTGCATAAAACAAATCCAAGGTCCTGTTTTCTCTTGCAGAGCAGCTGACAAACTGTCGAAATTTTGGAAGTGTAGTAGAGAGCGAGGCATGATTAAAATCACCAGATATTGCCACAAATGCATTGGGGTGCTGTGTCTGTAGCTTAGCAACAACGGAACTGATTACATCACATGCAGTGTCGGCAACAGCTGAAGGTGGAATGTAAACAACTGCCAAAATTACACTGGTGAACTCTCTTGGTAAATAATATGGATGAAAACTCACTGCCAAGAGTTTGACATCTGGGCTGTAGAGACGACACTTCACAGTAACATGTCCTGGATGACACCATCTGTTGTTGACAAGCACTGCTACTCCACCACCTTTTCTTTTTCTGCTCGTCTTCAGATCTCTGTCTGCTCGTACAGTCAGGAAGCCTGGCAGACAGATGTTTAAGTCGGGGATATGATCCAGCAGCCACGTCTCAGTAAAACACATAACACTGCATTCACGGTACTCTGGCTGAGTCCTTGTAAGGGCTTGGACAACGATCTTAGGGCTTACTTGTATAGGGATATTTGCTGGTTCACGGAGGGTTGGTATTGATCCTGGTAAAAGTTTAAGACGATCTGCGAATCCACCGCTGTATTGTCCCAAGTTAATAAAACATCCGTCAGAGAAATGTTTGCCACAAACGACAAGGGAGTCGGTCGGGTACATTCCCTGCATAATTAAAGTCCATCCACAAGCTTTTCAGTGGCTCGGAAGAGGGGAGGACAGTGTCGATGCGGTCTGGACTCCATGTTGTCGGTTAGTTGTTTGCCTTTTTCCGTATCTCTCGTTGTTTAGGTTGTAATACGCGCCGCGGGGGGAGGGACTTGGAGAGTGTAGTTCAGAGAAGGGGGTAATTGGCTGGAACTCAGTGACGACATATGCCGAAACGTGAGGTCATATGCCGAACTGCAAAACAGCCCGTTTCTGAGTGCTAATTTCACTATGTAGGCAGACATACCCAGGGACAAAGGAAACACTAATCAGTCGTTTTAACCCCTTAGGGGACATAGGCAGGCTGGGGAAACTAACAAATATGACCAAAAAACTCAAAAAATGCAAATTTCATGCCAGGGGCACTTTAAATTAAATTAGTATGCCGAGTCTTAAATTAAAACAAAAACTAAATCTTCCATATAACATCTTTCTGTGTAAATATTTCATGTTTCATGAACATCCGCTGTGTCCTGTTATCAACTTTTCACTTTCTGTAACATAGAAATTACTCTTATACCAGATCTTCTGTTCCTTCTGTGTTCTGCTCTGTCTTCTCAAACCCCCAGACGGTCGTGGCAGATGGCTGCTCCTACTGAGCCTTGTTCTGTTGGAGGTTTCTTCCTGTTAAAGGGGAGTTTTTCCTCTCCACTGTCGCTACATGCTTGCTCAGTATGAGGGATTGCTGAAGGATTGCTGTGGTTGGAAATCTGCCCAACCTCACGCCAATGACTGACGCAATCTGCTGGGATTCCTTAAATAGGAAACTTTTTAACTGATTGGAATGTTTGTATAAATGTATTGAAATAACTTCTTGTTAAGTGCCTTGAGATGACATCTGTTGTGAATTGGCGCTATATAAATAAACTGAATTGAATTGAATGTTACAACATGAAAATCTGCTGTTTATATTCAAGTGCAGCCTATATATATTTGTACAAAATTTATTTTCTTTTAAAATTTAGCTGGTGTAGGTATATTCAGGTGCTCTCAATAGTGAGAAAATGACGGTACATTTATCATTATATTTAAAAATAACCCTGTTTTTAATCCCGGTCGTTTCTTTTTATTTTGTTGCATTTATTCACTGTCGGTGTGAAAATTGCCTGATATTAAACCGGTGTGTGGTGAAAAAAAAAGGGTGGGGACCACTGCCCTATATGGCTTGTGGTAAACACGGCTTTCTTTTTGTCCTTTTAAAGGCCAGACTTGCTGAGTGGATGACTAATGGCCTCTAATTATTAGTTAGGTGAAGACAATGTCCAGTGGATTGAGAGTAAAGAAGGCTGAATGTATATCGATGCCACACTTTTTAGATTTATTAGTAAAAAATGCAAAAATCTGCCATTTTACCCTTACTTTCTCCAATTATGTATTACTTTGTGTTGGCCAAGCACACACAATCCTAATAACTAAAACTACTATAAATATGGAAAGTTGATTTACAGAAAAAAATAGCAAACTTGATTAACTTTGACTTTCCTTTATAACAGTACTAAAAATAATATTCATGGTCCAATTCTTCAGTTGATGTGATTCTGTGCATTTCAACATATTTGCCATTTAAACAACCAGATTTCATCATAGTGTCATCATAGTGCCATCCATTGTTATTGCTGGCTAAGTCCAGAATACCATTAAAGAGGAATTGCTACACTCTTTTAAAAAAGAAAACCCATAAACCTACCTGTGTAACTTTGTCTGTGACGTTATGTGTGCGGTCTTTGACTTTTGGGGCAATGATGGTCTTCTCAGAGGAAGGAGGGGAGGGGCACTTCTTTTCATTGTTGGCTTCAGAGAAGTTGAGGGTGATGAGGGGGATCTTGTTAATGGTGCTGTACCTGTTGAGGTTGGAGTCGGAGGTGGAACCTAGCAGGCTGGACTTGATGTGGCTTAGAGGCCCTGAAAGAGAAAGCAGTAAGGTGAGGATAGCACCGATCAACAGTGATCCAAGTTTTCTTTTTGTTAGGATCGTGAACTGTGGAAATCAGAAAACAGCCGGGTGGTCATTTGTGTCGTGACACGGGGAGTGAGAATGGAGAGGCCCTTGCTGTTGGTGTATGTTGAACCACAACACAACACTGATATTACAAGAGACACCGAAATACAAACTCTACACCCTCTGACTGACCTATCTCAAATTAACAGGCTGTTTGAAGCGCCTCATTAAAAGATAATGTAAACTCTCTGGTTGAGAGTAATGAGTCAAAATCAAAGAATGCAACCCAACACTGAAAATAATTCATTTTCTGATGAAGCTTTAACATACAGTTGTAGTCAGAAGTTTACACAGAACTATCATACAAATAAAACATTTTTACAATGTATATGTTTTATTGATTTATTTGAACAGATTCTGTTCATGGATGAAACCTACAACTACAATCATTTCTAAAAACAAAAATTTGGTCAGAATTTAAAAATGTTCTCGAATCCACACAAGGTTAAAATCATACATGTAAAACCCACCTGTGGGAAGTTAATCCATATCCTTTTTGCAGTCATCAAAAAGCTTCTATTATATTATATACATAAATTTGTCCATTCTTCTAGGCAGAATCAGCACACTTAAATTGTGCATTAGAAAAACAAAAACCGAGGTCCACAATTTATTTTGTTGAATTAAGGTCAGGGCCATTTCAGAAGCCTAATGTTGGTCTGCTTTATGTTTAAGGTTTGGGATCGTTGTCTAGTCGGAACACACAATTGCATGAAAGTTTTCACCCTCTAGCGGTTTGATTTGGGGGGAGGACGATAAATATTGTTACAATGGACCCCGCCTATTCATGGATTTTTCAAGGGAACGTGACTTAAAGTTATTTGCGGAAAATCTGCGGCCAACTTTTCAAAACCCAGCTTGTTCCAAAACAGAGGTTTAAGGGTTGAAAGGACAAAACAGAGAAACCTTGCTGTAATATGTTCAGGATCAATTTGTCATTTTGCAAATTTGACAAAACATCTTGGTACAAACTGACTTCCTATTTCACTTATTAGTATACCACAAAAAGTCTGACACAAATCGACAAAAACTGTCAAAATGTAAAATAAGCAAGGAGTAAACTTTTCAGCCACAACCCAAGTATCTTTGCTGTAGCAGCTTGAAAAGAGCCAACAAGCCTCTCTTTAAAATACAATTTAAATTCAAGATTGTACATCGGTTAGTGCTGAAAACCAGCGAAGCTGTAAATCATCCAATTCTGGTCTCCAGATGGTTTCTTAGGATATGATGAAGTTATATACAGTAATTAAAACCCCTGATTTTGGAACATGCAGCTTAGAAATTGCTCTCCTTATGTTTAAATCTATACTGTTTTAACTAACGCATTCCCAGTGTTCTGTATCATTCAGCCCAAACAAATATTACTTATGCTTGCAAAGAGAAAGCACCAGCTAAATTCATCATGATCACTAACCAGGAGTTCATATGGCCTTGTTCTAATGAAGTTAATAGACGTTTGAAAAACTTCAACACTTATTAAATGTATGTAACACTTATTAAATGTATGTATATATTTAAGCCCGTGTGTATTACAGAAATCCACAGATTGAAACTTGCACGCTTAATGCTTGTTTTTAAAATTCCTAAAGATTAAATTCTGTATAATCTTCCACCTAAAAAACTGTTCAAATAAATCATTAAAAAGCCAAAATGAATCACTATCTATGCCAAAGATGAGATTATGTAAACTTAAGACTAGAAAAGCTTCCTTATCCAAACATGTTATACTTTCCAGATGTTCACAGCATTTAAATAAGAACTAGCTAACCGACTTGAACTTTCTGGCCTCCTACAAAACCATACCACTCTTCAGGAATACAACACCGCCATACACACACGTACACTGACATGTGGCCCAATGAGAATGATCGAAAGTGAAAAACAGAATTGCTGATTCAGTTGTGTGAGCCAGCAAAGGAAGGTTGCTCTGCTTTACTTCCCTTTTCACCAAGAACATTACAATGATTGAGAGTCAAGGACAGGGAAACAGACAGCCGAGGATGAGGGATTGCATGCGCAGCTTCAATACATGCCACAGTCAGGGTACATCACAGCAGTCATAAAGAATAACTTAAAAGATAAAGCTGAAGCCATACCCCCAGCCATCCAGGAGCGCGATACTAGCAGACCAGGGGAGAGAAGAAATAGGAGGTAGAGGGGAAAGTGGGATTACGGAAGCTGCTTGGATTGTAAGGTCATGGGTGTAAACAACATCAGCTATTATCAGGTAATCCCTTTGGCAGCTAAAGGAAAGAGATTAGAAACCTGATGCTAAGTACATCTTTATGACTCAATTTTAAATGTAAATATTGCATCAGGCATTTTTGTTTTGCATAAGCATTCACCCCCTCTGACTTTTTCTACATTTTGCCACGTTACAACCGCAAGCTTTAATGCATTTTAATGGGATTCTAGGTGACAGACCAAAGCAGGCATAACTGTAAAGTGCAAGTAAGAGGACGCATGCTTTTCAACATAAATCCAGCTGTTCTGTGAAGGCCTTGAAGGAGACCTAAAGTGAACATTCTGACCAATCAATGAATAGCGTGGGGAAAACTCGCACTGCACACAACATCCCCATAATGAAATATGGTGGTGGCAGGGTCGTGCTGTGGGGATGCCTTTCTTCAGCTGCGCCAGGGATTCTGGATGGAACTGAATGCAACGCAATCATAGAGGAACGCGAGATTGTGTAGGAGGTTTAGTTTTCGGCAGGACAACCGGGCGAAACAAATAGCCTAAGCTACAATGAAATAGTTTGGATCAAAGCATAATTATATGTTAGAATAGCTCAGACATCAATACACACAGACTCTTTCTCAAATCTGACTAAGCTTGATCCATTTTGGAAAACAAGAATGGGTAAAAAATGTTGATCTATGGATATGCATGCCACACTTTTCAGTTTGTTATAAACATTTGAAAGCCATGTTTCTGTTTGCTCCACTTCAGTTATGCACTACTTTGTGTTGGTCTATCAAATACAATACAAACACATGCATTAAAACTTGTCGTTGTAACATAATACAATGTGAAACCTTTTAGGGGGTGTCAAAACTTTTGCAAGGTAGTGTATAAATGAGAAATCTATACAGGTCCTTCTAAAAAAATTAGCATATTGTGATAAAGTTCATTCTTTTCCATAATGTAATGATAAAAATTAAACTTTCATATATTTTAGATTCATTGCACACCAACTGAAATATTTCAGGTCTTTTATTGTTTTAAAACTGATGATTTTGGCATACAGCTCATGAAAACCCAAAATTCCTATCTCAAAAAATTAGCATATCATGAAAAGGTTCTCTAAACGAGCTATTAACCTAATCATCTGAATCAACTAATTAACTCTAAACACCTGCAAAAGATTCCTGAGGCTTTTAAAAACTCCCAGCCTGGTTCATTACTCAAAACCGCAATCATGGGTAAGACTGCCGACCTGACTGCTGCCCAGAAGGCCATCATTGACACCCTCAAGCAAGAGGGTAAGACACAGAAAGAAATTTCTGAACGAATAGGCTGTTCCCAGAGTGCTGTATCAAGGCACCTCAGTGGGAAGTCTGTGGGAAGGAAAAAGTGTGGCAGAAAACGCTGCACAACGAGAAGAGGTGACCGGACCCTGAGGAAGATTGTGGAGAAGGACCGATTTCAGACCTTGGGGGACCTGCGGAAGCAGTGGACTGAGTCTGGAGTAGAAACATCCAGAGCCACCGTGCACAGGCGTGTGCAGGAAATGGGCTACAGGTGCTGCATTCCCCAGGTCAAGCCACTTTTGAACCAGAAACAGCGGCAGAAGCGCCTGACCTGGGCTACAGAGAAGCAGCACTGGACTTTTGCTCAGTGGTCCAAAGTACTTGCATGTCATTCGGAAATCAAGGTGCCAGAGTCTGGAGGAAGACTGGGGAGAAGGAAATGCCAAAATGCCTGAAGTCCAGTGTCAAGTACCCACAGTCAGTGATGGTCTGGGGTGCCATGTCAGCTGCTGGTGTTGGTCCACTGGGTATTATCAAGGGCAGGGTCAATGCAGCTAGCTATCAGGAGATTTTGGAGCACTTCATGCTTCCATCTGCTGAAAAGCTTAATGGAGATGAAGATTTCATTTTTCAGCACGACCTGGCACCTGGCTAACAGTGCCAAAACCACTGGTAAATGGTTTACTGACCATGGTATTACTGTGCTCAATTGGCCTGCCAACTCTCCTGACCTGAACCCCATAGAGAATCTGTGGGATATTGTGAAGAGGAAGTTGAGAGACGCAACACCCAACACTCTGGATGAGCTTAAGGCCGATATCGAAGAATCCTGGGCCTCCATAACACCTCAGCAGTGCCACAGGCTGATTGCCTCCATGCCACGCCGCAATGAAGCAGTCATTTCTGCAAAAGGATTCCCGACCAAGTATTGAGTGCATAACTGAACATAATTATTTGAAGGTTGACTTTTTTTGTATTAAAAACACTTTTCTTTTATTGGTCGGGTGAAATATGCTAATTTTTTGAGATAGGAATTTTGGGTTTTCATGAGATGTGTTGAGGCTATGGCCTTTACTGAATGAACTGGATCTCCCAGCATCCTTCCACTGAACGAACTGCATCTCCCAGCACCCATTGCGCTGCCCTCGACCCATTCTCATTGGTCTGTGGCCAGTGATGACACCCCAGAGTTGATAAAAGCTGCGCGAATATTGAAATCAGCGTCTCTTTTGGTCCCAGAGGGACAGTGCCTGTGAGGAGACGCTTTAATCCACTGCTAGTATTTTCCCCTTTTTCCGTTCAAACCTGCTGGACCAGGAAGAACTTCCCTTTTAAACTTCGAAGTGAATCGGCCGATCAAACAGACTCCTTGTCAGCGTAACCGAGGAGTCAGCTGGCCATCTGAGCTCTATTGAAAAGAGGCCTGAGTCCCTCAGCGCCTAAAAGTCAGACGTCCGCTTTTCTGACCTCGGTTTTGCGCAAAACCGCTCCTTTAAACTGGACACTTTCTACGTTCTTCGTCGTGGACTGTGGAAAGCTGCCCCCACCAAGTAGGATTAAACTGGTTCATATCTTTGGTCTGGGTAGAGGAGAAGGTCTTGACGGTTAAAATCCGTTTTCTGTTGGTTAAAATAAGTTTGTCAACTGGTTAACCACTGTTATTCTTGGTCGTCTGTCGCCGTACACCGACCCTGAATGTGCATGCCTTTTGTGTTTTATTATGTGACTTTGGTTGCAACCAGAAGCAGTATATTATATTGTACTATTTCCTTTTTTGTTTATTGTCTGCTGCGGTCGGCGCGTGTCTGTTTAGACAGGTCGCGTGGCCTCAGTTGATCCCCTTTCTCCGTCGCCCTCGTTTCCTTTGTCCAAGCCACCATTGCTAATGAAACTAGCGTTTTGTTGAATTGCCACGCGGTCTTCCTTTGTGAACCGATCGCGCCAATTGATAAGACTTGAGTTATTTATCGCATTGAGTGTGCTAAACTGAACCCCCCTCATCCGCTCGCTGTCTCCCACACACACACACACACAGCGCTGCACACACACACACAGCCGCACACACACGCCCCCTTCCCTCGACGTTAACTTTGTTCTATATTTTTGCATGCGTTAGAATAGATGGAAATTATGAATGAAATGTAATCTGTAAGGTTGACCTATTTCATTAATAAATTCCCTTAAGTAACGAGAAGTTTCCTGTGCTATTTCAGTGTGTACTGTAAATTTTGTTTTAACCCCGCGGACGAACTCTATGCCTTTTCAGAGAGACTGACAGTCTGGTTTAATTAAAATTATCTCATTTATGAGCTTGGTGCCCCGAAATCTTTAATAAACAGGTTAAACTCGAACGTCATCAATAATTATATTAATATTAAATTATTGATTATAATTATTGATGCTCAGAAAACCAGACAACAAATGTTTATTATTAATAGTTACAACAGATGTATGCCAAAATCATCAGTTTTAAAACAATAAAAAGACCTGAAATATTTCAGTTGGTGTGCAATGAATCTGAAATATATGAAAGTTTAATTTTTATCATTACATTATGGAAAAGAATGAACTTTATCACAATATGCTAATTTTTTGAGAAGGACCTGTATATCGATGGCAAGGGAGTTGGATGCATTATAGAATCCAGAATAAGCACTTTGTTTGTGAGGTCTTATTTATTAACCGTTTAGTGTGGGGGGGTGTTTATAAACTTTAAATGGAAACACAACCAGGGTTCTATTCATTTAGATGTGGCAGCATAAATTCAGAGGGTGCACAGAAAAAAAAGACAGAGGTTAAAGACAGTGGGAGGTATCACCGTGGAAAGCCTAATTTATTTTCTTCAATAGACAACAAGCAGGAGAGAAATAGAAAGTGTTGCTACATGCATGCGCGTGCACGAGTCAGCGTGTTCTCTTTACGGAGCCCTCCCTGAGCGACTGGCGAGGGTCAGGCAGGTCGTGTACACTCACACTACGTCAATTAGTACTGCGCCAGTCTTTTGAGAACTTACAAACACACCGTCAGTCATCCACAAAGGGATTTGCATTCAACATAAATCCTCTGTGGAGAAATTCATGCAAAGAAGCAGGCTTTGCGCATTATACATGTCTTGTCCAACAGGCGTGCCAAAAGAAGCATAAGTCCAGGATGCAGCAAGCTGCTGTTGGTTACCTTTGATATTGCGACCATTGTCTGTGAGGAGGAAAAAGACAGGGGAACTGCAGGTGAGTGAAGAAGTTCGGCGTTCAATCATGAATAAAAGTGGCGTCAAACCTGAAATCGCACCCTATGGAGAGTTCATTATAGTAAGGCACACATATTAGTGCGTCATCTATTCTCAGAGATTACAATGAAAATTACACTTAAGGGGTGAAGTAGACTGACTGGGATGAGGGGCACTAAATCTCCTTATATTTAAATGCAATATGGCCCATCTCACCCTATCCTTACCATTCTGCTCTGTTCCACCAACCCTGTGCATATCTAAAGGAGTGATTTATCATAAAATACAACATTTTGTTATTACCAATCATTGATTCAAGT
Organism: Valencia hispanica; assembly: GCA_963556495.2. Lineage (NCBI taxonomy): Eukaryota > Metazoa > Chordata > Actinopteri > Cyprinodontiformes > Valenciidae > Valencia > Valencia hispanica. The sequence goes on from OY747723.1 coordinate 12,742,491, forward strand.
TTTTTTTTAATGCAGTCTAAACTTTTATTTTCATTCTTAACATTTGATGTGCACGTTGGGGAGGGCTTGGCTTGGTCTGCCGATATCACAATTGGATAAATACACCACTACTTGTTTGTTAGACCAAGAAATCCGAGATATGTGTAGATTTAGGATGGTTAAAGGTAAGAGTTTAACTTTTTGAGCTTTTGAGAGCAAACAGGCTCCACCACTTTACATCATCATCATTCACTACATCCATGAACCTTCTCTGTGGTCTTCCACTTTCCTCCTCCTTGGCAGCCATATTCAACATCCTTTGACATGATATGAACCATCTGTACTCTTAACATCCCCAAACCATCTCAGCCTAGCTTTTTTTAAAGTGCTCCAAATCTGTTTAATCTGGAGAGTCTTGTGTGATGTAGAGGTAGGGAAGGCACCCCATTTCCAGAGGCTATTAGATTTCAACGCAGCTGTCCGGGGTTTGATTCCCAGCCTTGGGCTGCACGTCTCCCCTCCTTTTCTTGCTGCGTTTCTCCTGTCTAGATACTGCAAACAAAGCCCCCCCCCATCTTTAAATATTGTCACCTTCTCCAAATGAAACATAATTCGCTCTTGTAAAGCTTACCTTAAACTCTTGCAGCTATCTTTCAACTCAACCCCAAATCAACTTTTTTCATGATAAACTGTTTAAGTGATAGTTCTGTTTACATGTGTATTAATTATTGTTGTATTTTCGTGCGTATTTTTTAAAATATAAATTTTCTGCCTAAAACCATTAGTGTGGCGCCCTCTTCAGGTTATAAATCTTCACTACACTTGAATTAGAATCAGCCATCCCCGTTGGCTCTGCGGTGAGCTCTGAACTATCATGTCAGCTGTAATGCCCGCTGTGGGGTATAAAAGCTGTTGGGTGTCGGACACGCCTCCGCAGTGAGTTGAAGTTGGAATAGCAAAGAAGCATTGATGCCGCCCAGCCCTCCCCCCCCCCCCCCCCCCCCCCCGCCGTCCCTAGGTCTGCCAGGCAAATTTTTCAACCAGGAAATGTGGGCGGAGTTAGACTCTGGTAGGGGGATGAGTTGCTCTTTAACTACCCCTTACACTTCTGTTCATCCAGACTATGCTGCCTGCACCTTCTTCATTAGTCTTGTGCACTGCCTTTTGCTCTGGATTGTTAACCTTAGCTACTTGACTCATTCTCTAGTATGCCTCTAGTATTTATAGCTTCGTTGTTTCATGTGTCTTCCATTTCCCTTTTCCCCAGAACACAGTTCCACCTCGTCAGGTTGTTCTCCCTACTCTCACTACTTATCACAATGTTGTCTGTGAATATTGTAATCCATGGAAATTCCTGCCTCACCTCTTCTTTCAACTTGTCCATCACCATTGCAAACAAGGATGGGCTCAAAGCAGATCACTTTCAAACCATCTTTCATGCTTCTCCACTGCCTACACTGTCCTTGTATATGACTTTCCCCGCCATCACAAACCTCTCTGCTAGACCTGACTTCTAATGCAGCTATTTTTGACTTCTTTATACTTCTCTGTCAACACTCTCAAAGCAAACATGGCATTTGTAATGCTCTTTGTCTTCGTAAAACCTAACCGCCGCTGTCGGAGCATCCCTTCTCTTCTTAACCTAACTATCTCCATACAGCTCTGTACATCACCCTTGTTCTTGAAATTAGTAACCAGCCCGTGGATCAAACATAAATGCGTCATATGCAGAGAAGGTCTAAACTATTTACTTTTCTAGATTTTTTTTAGTGTCTAATGGGCTACAACCACATGCTGTTTTGCAACAAAGTTGAGGAACTACGAATTACTTCCCTGAGGAATACTCCCTTTCCTTAAATGCTGTATTTATTCAACCAGAACAAAGCTGCATTGCAGATCCATTTGTATGCATTTACTAATTGATTCAAGGTAATATTCTCACAGAGGGACCATCACCCCTTTATTCTTATTAATACTCCAACTCTCAAGGGGAGAAACTTACACCAGCAGCTAATTTGACTGTGGACTGGGCTGGTTACTAGCTCAGGCAAGAAAAATCCAGCTCATTTTGAGATTTAAGATGGTAAGGAAGTATGAAAACAGTCTTTATCTACATCTCTCCAAAGACTACAGTGAGTTATTCAATGATCAATGTACTAATAGTGGATTTGGTTCGGTAAATCTTACCTTCACTGGCATGCCTGTCCCTGAATGTAGCCTTGGACTTGGACCCAAAGCCTTCAATGTCATGTACGGAAGAGGCTCTGCGAATACTGCACACGCTTTCTCTGGAAGCAGTTGGAGTGAGGCCTGGGATCGATGGAACTGCAGTTAGTGTGTCCTCTTGGCTCTGGTGTTGGGTCTGGTCAACAGCCTGGCCCTGGTACAGCCGATCCCAGGGGCACTTAGGGGATGAATGGTCTAGGGGGCCCGATACTGGGGTTGAGCAGTGGCTGGGGCCGATGAGAGCGCGGGTGTCGTTGGCATAGGATGGACTGCAGCTCTCACGAGTGGTGGGAAGTTGGTAGTCACGTGTGGCCACCGAGACGTCGCTGTGTCGAAGAGAGTCCACCCTTACTGCGTCTGGGTCCTCTTGGGGAAGGGACTGCTTACTGATGCCCAGGAGCGGTAAAGCTGGGAACCGGAAGCGGAAGAATCTCCCTCTACCTGATGGAGAAAAAGTAGAACAGCAAAACTGTCAGGATGCTTCATGTTCTGGCTTAAGATCTCTTGCCAATACCAGTTAGCATTATAATGTCAAACTAACGAACGAAATGTCTCAAGACTACAGCATATAGACATAAAATATTTTGCAAAAGTATGAATACCCTATAAACCTTTAAATATTCTTATGATCAGTTTAATGGAATAGGGGCAAGAATAAAACCATCATTAAACCTTTAAGGCCTTAAGAAGTAAAACCTTTACCCTTTCACTCTGATGATTCGAAAAAAAGAGGAAGGGCTCCAATGAATGATCAAACATGTTCATGTGTTAAAATTACCTACTCCAGGGTAAATGCAGAAACCTAAAAATGAAATTTCATACCTTTGTAATACTTTAAGACCTTCTAAAATAAAATTAAGACTTATTTATTAGTTAAAGTTATTGTTACAGTAGTTAAAGTTATTGCAGAGGAGGAGGTCACGTTGGTGAGTGGTGTACTCACAGGTGTTGCAGGTGCCACCGTCACAGTAGCAGCTTTAGACCAAAAATTACCAATTGATCGCTGCGGATGTTCACGGCGGCAGTTTTGTGGCTAGCTCCATTCATGTGCAATTTGATTGTATTGATGCCCATTGAGGCAACCCTAATCTTTTTACGAAACGGACAGTGAGCCTCCCTGTTGTTTTCGGCCAGAGGCTTCAGCCACTATTTAAAATCCTTAACTTCTAGCCAAGAATCAGCAGACTTACACAGGTTTTGGTAGTAATGCTTCGCTTCGCTTCACTGCACGTAGCAGGATGGGTCATGCCAGCAGTGGCGCATCTGTTACATCTGTCACAGTGTTATAATCACTGCAATGATTATAACACCAGCTGCAGCTGCGCGTCTTTTATGTAAACAACGTCAGAGTCTGACTCCGTCCATGCTGCGATGATGCACAGTATGTGACGAACTGAAGGGGGAGTGTCAGAAAGAGTAGGAGGGTCTTAGAGAGGCACAGGCGAAAATCAAGGCGTCCAATACGGAAGTAAATTTCTTTAAGGTGGATTTGGATATATGACAGACTTTTAAAAGACTTAAGGTGACAATTTTATTGGAGTGTGCTATAGAAAGGTAATATGTGCCTGGCAGAACCACAATACCCCCCCTTTAATACTTTAAGGGTCTTAATTTTCCACAAATAAATGTATCAACTTTTAATACTTTTCAAGACCCCGTGGATACCCTGTAGTCAAAGTTCAGACCTAAATCTAATTGTCAATTTTTTGCAAAACTTAAAGTAAATGTGCAAAGACACTCTACACATCCTATCTAAATGATCGACTTATTTTAAAAAGAAGAATTGGCAAAGGTTTTAGTGGGGTTGTTTAGAAAATTTTGTCTGGGGAGTTGAATACAAATAAACAATATATAACAAATGATCATTTTCCTTGTATTTCTTAACTATTTTCTGTTGGTCTATCACAAAGTCGAGGTAAAATTTAGAAATGTTCAAGTGAGATAAATATTTCTGCGAGGCACTCAACGCATTTATTTATACATTTGTAAAGAAGTTAAGAAATCTGAGCACTACTTGACTACTGAAAAAACAGGGGAGTGTGTATTATAATAATAATAATAATAATAATAATAATAATAACCTATATTTATAGAGCACTTTACACATCCCAAGGAGACCTAAGTGCTATACAGGTCAGTTAACAAAAAACAACCAATAAGAAAAACAAATCAAAGACGGAGTAATAACCAGATAAAAAAAAACTGTAATAAATGAATAAACATAAAAATAACCTAAGACAAGGTGGCTTGGAAGTTTCTGATCAGCTGGAGTAAAAAGCCGATTTTAAAAGATGGGTCTTTAAAAGAGATTTAAAATCACCCCTCCTTAAATCAAGGGAAAGGGTGTTCCAGAGTTTGGGAGCTGCAACAGATAAGGCTTCGTCGCCCCCGGATACAAGACGAGAACTGGAGTTCGGACAAGTAAGAGGGTTCTAGGCCATTCAGACCTTTAAAAACAAAAATTAAAATCCATCCTAAAACAAACTGGCCACCAGTGCAGGGAGAACAAAATCGGAGTGATATGATCATGTTGTTTGCAGCCTGTTAGGAGGCGGGCAGCAGCATTTTGAACCAGATCCAAACGACGTAAAAAGGAGTTGTCTAATCCAGCATAGAGAGAGTTGGAGTAGTCAAGCCTGGAGGTTTTAAGGGCATGAATAAGCCCTGTACTTATTGTACAGGGTATTATTATGAATAAGTAATACTGTACTTCAGTACCAGTGTATGGTAAATAAGAATTTATTTGACCAATTAACCTTAACTGATAAAAGCTGGACTGAACTAGTACACTAATCTGTTTGTCAAATTTGAATCAAATTTCACTCCAAAGTTCAGAGCAACCACACAGTTAAAAGTGTTCAAAGGCCAATAGGGCTGCTACATTCCAGCAGCAAATCAGCCTTTCCAAAGACAATAACCTCAGTCTTATCCTGATTCAAATGTAAAAAAATCATTGCCATCCAGGATTTCATCTCACTTGAGAAGTTGATCAAATTCTGCATATACAGACTTCCTCTACATTTTAAGGGAAGATACATTTGCAAATAATCTGCAAAGCAATGAAATGACATCCCAAACGTCCTAATAATTGACCACAAAGGTAAAAAATACAATGAAAAAAGTATTGGACCCAAAATGGAGCCTAGAGGAACCCCACACTTCAAAGGGACTTTAGACTGACGCAAATTGACGAAAAAAGTCCTATCATACAGGTAGGAGCGAAACTAGTTAAGAACTTTGCCCTTAAGACTGACAGTCTGGTCCAGACGAGATAAAAAATTCTCATGATCCACAGCATCAAATACAGTCAGTTCCAACAAAATTAACATTGCACAGTCACCTGAATCAGAAATTAAAAGCAAATCATTTAAAACTCTGAGAAGTGCCGTTTCTGTGCTGTGTCCCATTTTAAAACCAGACAGATTTTTTTGTGTAATTTTATGTAACTACAAATGTTCCTGGAGTTGAACATATACAACTTTCTCCAAGTTTTAGAAAGAAAAGGTAGCTTAGAAAAATGCCTAAAGTGTGAAAGAGCATTAGGATCTAAGTCCTTTTTGTTCTGGAGGAGTTGGACCACAGCATGTTTTTAAGGCAGCTGGGATGCAGCCTAAAGCCAGGGAGCCATTAATTAATTTATATGTATGTATTGCGCGTCTTGACATTGTGCTGCTGTGTTTTCACAGTGTGTTTAAAACAGACCTTGAATAAAGTCCCCAGATGGGATATTTTAGATATTTGCTAATGGCGCCGAAAAGCCTGGTGATGCTGCAATCTGAAAAACTACGATCAAAACAAATGCCTATTGTGCTTCAGGCTCGAGTTCAATCTTCAATTTCCTTTTAATTATTCATAGGGGAGAACATTTGCTGAAATTTTATAATGCCATGGTGCACTGAGAAGGGGATCCTACAAAGGATTATGTTGAGTGTTTTAATGAGTGACTGATAGCCTCTGGAGAGATGAAACCCAATGTAACAAAGTCATAGAGGATAATTGTAAGACAACACCATTCTCATGAACAGCTAACACTAACTTTAGTTTAAATGTTTAGCTGTCTATAAACTGACAAACAGTATTCACAAATACACTTCTCTGCATTTTACATTACGTGGAAGGCGTGTTATGACAGTAACGCTTATGGATTTCAACATATGGACAACAAATCGCTGCCTCTTTCTTGTGAATCATTTAGCGGCATGAACATATGGCATACGTATTGCATTCCGGTTTCAGCACCGAAACAAGTCTTGCTGCCATGATGAAAGCAAAAGCCATTTGCTTTCACAGTGAGAAACGATGGACGAGAAAATCTAAACAAATATGAAATAGTCCATCATCACCTATGCACCTACCTAGTACCGTGTATTTGGCTCCCTGACAGTTCTCATTTCGCTTTTTGTAGAAAAAGAAAAATGAGGAAAAACGTGACTGACATGTTAAAATAGGCTAAAATATTTCAGACAGCGACATATCATGCTTCAACCTTAAAGGGGTTCTAGAACAAAATTTCATGATAATTGGAAACAGTTGTTTGAGCCTCTATATAGGATATGAAACTTTGTTTGGTATGAAAACGGCCTAGGAGCCTCGATAAATGGCCAAATACAACCCCATAATAAAGCTCTACAAAGAAAAGACCGGTTTTCCCCGCTCCCTTTTGGGCAGGACATGAATATTAAATGAGCTACTTGCTGATTGGCTGCTTTACCCTGGTGGATCTATGACACTGCCAAAAGCTGGAAACTGTACAGCCGTGTACAGTACTTGGCATGCTCCAACGTTATTGACGTTCTTTTTTGTTTGTCGTTTTATTGCTACTTTTACCCAAAGCACCTTGAATTTCCTTGTTGCTGAAAGTGTGCTATACAAATCTTTTATTCCTTGTCTCTAATCAGAAAGTAGTTCTGGCCTCAGTTGAATATAAATAACTTATTTCAATACTTTACACTCATTTATATAGTGTATACATACAAAAGCTTAGTGTACTGTATATGTACGCAAAACTTTAGTTGTAGCAACAATGAACTGAGCAATGTGTGCAGCCCCAGACAAAGTTCATGGCTGGTGTGCGCATGTTTTTAAAGTTATTGTCCTGTTAGCGACACGGACAGGCTTGTGCAGGAAAACTGCTAATGATGTGAAAAACATTGACACATGATGAACAATCAGAAAAGTACAATTACATCAGTGCATAGTAGGGCTGGGCAATATATTGTAGCGACTGTCGTGACTCCGACAAGCTCACAGCAAGGGTAGAAGCAGAACTCAGCTAAGATGAGCAACAGAGCGTACTCGTGCCTCTTACACCGCGTGACCCTGAGTAGCTTGATAAGTGGCAAGTTTAAATAACAGAGTCAGTTATAACTTGCACAACCAAAACTCTCTTTATTACCCGGACCGGCACACAGTCCCATTATTCTACATGCCCATTTCACTCATGGTGCAACATGCCAACCATAAACATAAACACATTCCCCATAACAAATGAACTACCAACAGAACATAACACAAACTTCATAACAAAACTACAACGACCGATTGAGATATAAAAAATAACTGAACCCACCGTTACTCACAATGCACCCTGCTCGCTATCTGCCCTACACCTATCTGCCCTTTATGATGATTGAATTTTTGGAGCATCGAGAATATGGAGAGAGAAAATTTTGCTAATGCACCTCTTGGGTTTCCATGGTTCAAAGTGATGTCAGCCCTCCCAAAGCCATCCATCTTGTTTTACAAGCATGTTTTACAGCATGTGTTTATTTGGACTTTGTTTTCAGGTCAACTCCAAGAAGGGATGACTGAAATAAAAGTTTTTCTCTCATTTGTAATTGACTTTGAAGAATAGAAAGGAATAAAAAAAAAAAATTTTCATGCCAAATTCTATTTTTGATATTAATTGAAGATTTTATTTATAATCCATATCCCCAAGCTCTAACCTCCTTTAATTTTTCCAAAACAGTTCTATAATGTCAGATGACATGTTCTACTTTTAAAATTAAAAACTTACATCAAAAACAACCCTCTAATATCTGCAAATCGTAGAAGGTAATGTTTATAATAATAATAATATTGACAAAAATAATGATTTGTTTATATTGTTATATGTATCAATATCAGCTGATATAAACCATATTATCGTGATAGAATCGTTTTTCTATCTTGTCCAACCCTTGTGCATAGTAAAACATCCACAGTGGAGGAAAAAAATACTCTAACAAATGTATTTGTACATTTTTTGTAAAGATGGTGTTATTCCATTTACAAGTTATAGATGAAGGGCAAATAAATGCAGCTAACCGACATTGTGGTGAAGTGGCCTAGTTCAACATATACTTCATTTATTCTGATAACAGCATTGGGGGAACCACAAGCCTGCACAGTGGGGAGGTGTAGCTTCATGGTGAGTGAATTAATCGAATTGTTCTAATAATAACCCTGCTAATGCATAACGTCCAAAATCATGTGCGAACTGCAGCATTACTATTATGTAGTTTAAATGATTAACTTCTGGGTTATTGTAACAGTTTCAGAGCATTCTACCAAACTAAAATACCTGCGCATTGTTCATCATGCTCCACATGATGGGTTGTCCATATAATATTCACACACATGAGGCCTAAGATTACTGTTTAGCAGTGGTACATCTCAGGATTGCTTCATCACTGCAGTATGACATTAATGACACTCATCAAGCGGCACAGACTGTCAAAAATGACACATTAACAAAAGAATAAATGTATGTGAATAATCGCAAGCTTAGAGCGCTGCTTCTAATTATGGTACCTAGATAATAGGCAATAAGTTTACTCCATAAAAGGAATTTTTTAAATTAGAACCTAATTCAGTTGCACAATAATAGTGTGTGCTTCTTGTATTGCAATACAAAAACAGCCAATTTGAACCTTCCAGGAATAGCTGCCCTGACTACAGTTCCGGGGTTTTCTGAGTGTAAAGTGCTCGAGTGTGTTTCTCCCCTCCTCTCTTTCTTTCCCTGCTCCACCAGGCAGTTTTACACAACCAGTGGACACACAGTGGCCCTTGTTGCTATGATACCAGAGAGTAATATTTGCATTGAATATTAATTGGAGCCCCAGTTGGGGAGAGAAATGTCCTTCTGTAATGCGAGCATGATTCAGACGACAGGGGAGAAGCCCAAAAAGGAAAGGAAAGGGTCGGCCAACTGTTTAAAAAGAAGGACAAAAAAAATATATAAAAATAGCTAACGTCCTTTTGTTACTGCCTCTGGATCTGAGTTGTGCTGACATCAGACATCTAAAGCGCTTGTGTAGATAGTGGGCTTAAATGATTTGCATGAAGAATTATCTTACCTAAAGGAGTGTTTACCTGAGCTCCCAGTCCTCCAATTACACAGATTATTCTGCTGCATCCCTTCTTTGCCCTGCACTCATTTATTAGAGAGAAAATAAGGGTGTTATTGCACTGAGCCCGAGGTAATAGAAGTTAATTTTATCTCTTTTCCTTTTATTATACATTTCACAAAGGCAGGAAAATGCTAATGAGATTAAGAAAAAGCAATAAGATGTGATAACCCTATCAGGCGTGAAATGATCATTGAATATCTGGTTGTACAGTATCTATAAGTAGCTTTTGATATTTTATAAATGTATAAAAATAAAATTTCCTCCCAACTTTCTGACATTAAATCAGATTAAATGTTTCCTGTTTTGGACCATTAAGGCCAACCAAACATTTCTATTTGCTAAATACCACAATCATAGACTAGATTTTCTCTAGACTTTCTTCAAATTCAACAGTTTACATACTTTTCCATTGTATTTGGTGGAATTGCCTTTAAACTTTCTGAATGGGGTCAGACATGCAGGTTGTCCATCAACACAGTGGTTTTCTGCCCACAATTGTTTTACGAACCTGCGATCAGGGCTTTGTGATGGAAAAACAATGACTTTGAAGTCCTTATGCCACGTCGCAACCAGTTTCCTGGTATGTCATTGTCATTTAGACATGACCCATACTTCCCAGTTGGGATTCTCTCCTCAGGCTTTTCCTTCATTTCCTTCATTTTCCTTAATAAACGATGGTCACTATAGCAAAGCCTCCCCACAGCATGGTGCTGCCACTACCATGTTTCACTAATTAATGTAGGAAAACATTAAGCAGATGACAGCAGAAAGTATTGCATACAATTACCTGAAATTGTACAGGGCTGCTCCTGAATACATCTGCATAGACCAGGAACTATAGGAAGTGACCAGGAACTATAGGAAGTGCAGTCAGCATCTAACCTTATCTTCTGTAAACATGCTTTTTATATTAAACAGGAAGAAATCTTCTCCTGTCTTGCTGACAGATGTAGAGAGATCACAATAAAAAGATTAGCCGGGGACAGCAGATGTTCCTCTTCAGATCCTTACCTCATCTAGCGTATTAATTCAGATTAATGTATGTATGGCATTTGAAGTAGTAAAATAGGCTGTTATAAGGGTTTTTAGAGGAGGTCTCAAGTATTCCCAAATATGAACTATTCGCAGCCGGCTGTGTTTCCTTAACCCATCGGTCCACGGTATTTTCTTTTATTTATATGAGGTCAGGTTACTGAGGTTACAGTTCACAGAAAAAACAAACAAAAAAACAGACAACCCTCTCTTGAACCACACCTTTCCATCCTGTGGGATCCTGATGTATTTCCAGCCCAGATGGTATTTATAGTCGCTTCAGTTAGTTCTGGGTCCATCTCGAGGTTTATGGTCGGGCATAGCAGGGAAATCTCCAGGTTCAGATCATTACACAACTCAAAGTTGAATGAAAGGTACATTTTATTATTAAATTATTAAACAATTTCTATATTGATCATCCAGTATCATCCCACAACTGCACTGAAACAGAATCATTTCATTTGGTTTCTTCTGTACTTGTGTAAGTGCATAGTTGTCCTGGTTTGCCACATTAAACTATCCTGTGAGAGTCCATCGGGGTTGCAGAATGGATGCAAAAATCAATTAGTGCAGCTAATGCACCACCAAAAATTAGATTGTCTAACGCTTGGACCATTACTGAAGCAATGCTATAAAAACTGCAAAACTTAAGAAATATCCCCTTACATCCGAAGAAGAAATATAATTAGTGAGCTCCTTTTATCTGGGACTGATCAAAAAAGATCATAGGAACATCTACCGCTGATTAAAAGAGACCAAACAAACAAGAGTTAAACTCTTCATATCAACACCTCTGACGCATGAACATATCAGATTCAACACCTGCTTCCCTCGGTACGCAGGTGGGCCACTTTCTAACAAAGTAACGTGTGGTCATGTTAGTTCCGTAATATTATAAACCTTTTAGTCAATGAATAGTTTTAAAATCACTTTTTAAAGTTTAAATCACATTTGACAGTAGTGAAAATGTTTTGCCTATTGAACTTTTAAATCTAAAGAAATAAGAAAAAAAATGTTAAGTGGGCCTAAAATGCTTCATGCTAAGAGCTGATAAGAACTGACACTGCCTGAGGTTTTAAAATAGTTAAGAAAATTCTTGCGAATGAAATCATGAAAATTGTAAAGAGCATTCGTATTCAGGCTCATTTACTCTGGTGCCTCTAGATACAGATAATGAGATCCCAAAATTCAGTGTCTCAGAAAATTTAAATACTTAGAAAGAAGATTAATAAGTCACACACAATGTGTCATACCCTAATCTATAAATTCACTCAAATCACCTTCAGAGCTTTCCTCGGTCTCTAAATGATCACTGACACACTTCACAAGGAAAGGAAGCCACAGAGGGTCATTTCTAAAGAAGCTCGGTGTTGACAGAGCACTGTACCCAAGCATTTTCATAGAAAGTTGAGTGGAAGGAAAAAGTGTGCTAGAGAAAGGTGCAACAGGGATAACTGCAGTAGTGTGAGGATTGTCAAGCAGAATCCATTTAAGAAGCTTCACAAGGAGTGGACTGAGGCTGGAGTCAGCATATCAATAGCCGACACGCACAGATGAATCCCACACATGGGCTACAAATGTCACATTCCATGGCCATCTACCAGGAAACTTTAGAGCACTTCATGCTTCCTTCTGCTGAAGAGCTTTATGGAGACGCTGATTTCATTTTCCAGCAGGACTTGGCCTCTGCCCACACTGCCAAATGTACCAAAACCTCATTCATCATGGCCTTACTGTGTTTGACAGTAGACAGACAGACTGGCCAGACCAGAACCCCATATCTATGGAGTATGTTTAAGAGAAATATATGTAATAACAGACCCAACAATGCAGTTGACCTGAAGGACTCTATCAAAGCAACCTGGGGCTTCCACAAAGTTTTCGGAAGCTGGAAATTTCGATTTAAAATATCCTTTAATTAACTGTTCTGATGTAACATTCAAATTTTTCAAGACACCAAATTTTGGGGTTTCATTACCTGTAAGCCACAATAATCAAAATTACAAGAAAAAAAGGCCTGACATATTTCTTTGTGTGTAATGAAATTATCTGAGTTTTACTTTCTAAAATAAAGTGACAATATTTCATGATATGACTACATTGTTTTCAAGTGTACCAGTAAATACTGGGACACGCACTCCCAAAGTCGAGTCTTCACATGTGTACACACCTATTCCCAAACCATGCACAAGAATAAGAGTAAAAACTCTGCTTTATACTGTAAACTCAACACATGCTGCCTGTTCTTCACACCGCCGACCCCCATGAGGCAGAGAAGCTTGTTAAGAACTTTTTCCAATTACAGTCATCCCGAGGTGACCTCCGGTCCTCCTAACTGCTGTGTTATATATCAAAGATGGAAAGTGCAAAAAAGAGACAGACTTTAGAGGAGGAGGAGGAGGAGGAGTGAACCTCTGGGGAATGGCATTGTACACTATTACACCACACCAACTCTCACAGCACACTTCAAGTAGTTCATCAGGCCTTCCTGGCAGGGCATGAGCTATAATTGGGCCAGACCTTTGAGATGATAGCAGGCAAACATCAGTATCTGCTAAAAGCTGGTGTCAACATGCCAAAGGAGCTATCAAGCCATGAATTCCTGCAGCTGCACTTATTACAGCAAAGAGAGACAAATTAATAAGCTGCTCAACACTAAGGCTTACAGTTTTTTTTCCCATCAATATTTGTAGAATTAGGTGAAATACATGTAAATTTGCAAGCTTGCAGGCCTCGAGGCTTTGTCGTCTCTACTCACGCTGGTCGGCTTTAGACGGAGACGTGTGGTTGAGCCTCTCCAGCGAGTCGCAGCTCACGTCGTCCAGGACGTAATCGAAGTTCAGGATGAACATCATGACCACGCCCTCTTCGTTCTTTACCGGGATGATGTGAGTGGTGCAGGGGAACTTGGAACCTAGCGCGCAGAAGATGGAAAAAAGGTTTTCATTCATACGAGCATGAATCATTTCACTTCCGTTTATTAACTATGCACTAATGTGTGTCGGTCTATCACACCAAATACAATAAATACGATAAAGTTTGCAGTTGTAGTGTGATAAAATGTAGAAACTCCATCACTCCCCCCACAAAAAAAACAAAAAAAAAACAGTGTTAACATAGATTCAGCACTCAGGGTACAGTCTGACCCTGGAGCATCTGATTAACCCTCTTTGACATTCAAATATGCTACTTTGAATGAAAGCTGGCTGCTGAAAAGCCGGACAGAAAGATGAGGGTGAAACAGTCACAAGGTCTATGAATGAAAACCTCCTTGAGTTGAATAATGTGCCAATTTGGCCAGAGTTTGCTTGTACAGTAAGCTGGAGGGGAAAAAAACACACTGATAATGTAATGATTTAGGAATACATCGCTACGCCAATATATCGCGATATTTTATGTCACAGTATTGTATCGATATTCAAAAGCAATGCATCCATTTTTTGAATGGAACCATCAATGATGACAGTAACTTTTATAGTAAAATTAAAAGTATAACTGGTGGTTTGTGGCCTTTGTTCACCTTCCTTGTTCCAGTGGATCAACTAGATCTGGTAATAAAACTGGATGTGTTAAAGTATGAAACATATAGAAGTGTTTAGAATGCTGTGACAGTTTTTCTACAGTTAAATTCAGTTTTAAAAATCACAATACATAGTCCTACTCATAGTATCGTCAGATTTTTACCGATACACGCCCCTACTGATAATAGTGTAAATGATGTAACATTATGAAACAGGATGGTGGTTGTAGACAGAATTTACCAGGTGGGCCAGGGCGGGGTGAGTGATTTTTCATGGAGGCAATATTTTATCATTTAGTATACTAAGTGAACCATTCAGCCATTTGCAGTTCTGGAGCAGAGGTCGTGCTCGACATTTTTGTTGTCTGTCATTTTGACCGACGGAGTCTTAAAAATCCACTCATGATCTGTTTTTACCAGTAAATTTTTAAAATGATAAAATTCTCCAATTGTGATTTTTTTCTATTCATTTTTAATAATATTCTGTCTGAACAAGCTGAACGGAGAACTACATAGAAAAAAATTTAATCAAATGATTGGCTTTAAAATAAGGATAGTTCTCCTGCTGGACTTGAAGTGATCAGAAGTTGGAAAGATTCTCTGAATGAGCCGTTTCCTGACCCGCAAGCTATCGCTTCAGCGGGAGGAAGTCCTGTGCGGGTGCTTTGAGTTTAGTAGATGAATATTGTGTGACACTGTAAAATTTGAGCTGATTTCTTAACATTATTCTAATTTTTTGAATTCCTGTTTTTGTGGGTTTTATGAGCTGGAAGCCCAAATTATTTACAAATAAACAACTAAATACTTGAAATCGTTTAAGTTGTGAGCCCATAATCTATAATTTATGGAAGTTTAACGTTCTGAATGGAATTATGGAAATAAATAAACGTTTTCCATGATATTCACATTTTTTGGAAAGGGTCTGTATGTACATAGAAAGGGTGTCACAAAAAAGGCAGTCTTAACCCAGAAGTATGTAACATACCGTCACAACTGGATGTAAAAACGCGAGGGGGCTAAATAAAAACTCCACCCTCCCCAGAATAAGCCACGCCCCCCCAGCTAAATTCCCCTTGCCCTGGTCTGCCCCAAGCTATTAGTTGTTAAATTCTACCACCTGAGCTATAGATCTCTGCAGTGCCTCCAGAGTTACCAGTGACCACTCAAAGAAGGGTGAACGCCAATATCTATTTTAGTTTGGAAAACATGCTGAACACTGTTCATCATTTTCCTTCCGCTTCACTATCGGTTCATGGCTTTGTGTAAAATCACCAGTAAAAGACATTAAACTATGTGGTAAAAACGTAAAAAAAAGAGGTGTGTATAACTGTGTAATGAGCCATTAGGAGCTCCAAAAATCGAATACGCTTTTGAGAAAAGCAAGAAAACAGTTGATCTTTGTTGGTTGTGCAGATGATACAGCCAGGTTTAACCTTAACAGAAAAAATGTATGTCAGGTTTAAAAAATCAATAGAGAAAATCAACATGCACATCTCTGGAAGATGCTCTCTCTAGCATTAGGCTCCAAGTCTTGCTGTCACCACAGTGCTATTTATGGCTTACCCAGCAGGCACCCAGCCCACTGCATTGCTTTTCTTGAGGGGGACACAGACAAACTGCTGCAAACACACACTCAACTATGTCCATGCTATCTTCTGATACACTGCACATACATATGTGTGTGTGAATGCAAAAAAAAGATGTGACAAACAGACTAATTGCCGAAACCCGGTCTTATGTGATTTTCTTGTATTCCACCGGTTCAGTGTCTCGTTTTGTGTTGTGCCCTAAAGCAACAGTTTCACCAGGCTGGGGTTTGATTTATGTTTTGGGGACCTGCCGTTCTGCTGGGATAAGCAGTTTGCTGCTCCAAATAGTAAATCATTGCCACCATGAGTGGATCAAGTCATTATTTCCAGCAGATGGGGGTTGGGTAGATGTTATTAGTTCTTCTCAATTGTACAAAATGAAGTCGGAAGCCAACTGATTTTTTTTCTTTTTTCTTTGCCTTTATAGTTTTCAGGGACAGTAGAATCCACAGCAGGCTAGTGGTTGGTATGGGTCAGTACTTCTAACTGACCTAAAAGCAGAGAAGTTTGGTCTGGTTCAACTTCAGACAGTGAGGAAAAAAGGTGTTTGTGTCTATTTTTATTCGAGGACGTAAACTTCTGGTTTCAACTGTATTCGGAGATGAGAACAGGGTAGTCCTGGAAGCAGTTCGTATTTGATCCTCCCAGTTTTATTGGTATGATGAATCTCTCCGAACAGATACCGTAATATCACCTTGATTTATTAATGCTTCTTTAAACAATAAGTGGTGCTTGAACGCTTAACGCTCAGAATCAGCCGACCTTTTGATCCACATCAGCAGCTGGAAGACTGCTTTTACAGCATCATTTATTAACACCACTAGAAGATATTAATATGCAGTTTTAGTGATCTTAATGTTTATGGATTTAGTGGAAAATTGTGGATGAAACCAGCTACCAAAGTAAACTACAAGAAGGTAAGAGACAGTCCACGGTGTTGTTTTGAGGTAACTCGGACCTTATTGTTGAAGTGTTGTGTTTTTACAGTTTTTATGCTTTTAAGTTGAAAGATTAAAATGAAATAAAAGAATCTGGAGGTTTAAACAAACCAACAAACTGTAAGAAAGTTCCAGGAGGAATTAATACGGCAACTCCTTTAACACTGTGACTAACATTTCATAATTTGATTCACATTGTTGGCAAATGAAAATGATGACTATCTCCATGGAAACAAGAAGGAGCTGTTCGTTTGTTTCATTTGGCACCACCTCCAGAATAACAAAATTAGATCTTAATCTGGTCTCAAATCACTAACAAATGCGGCAACTGGTTAAGAGAACCCAGAAAAGCATGATACCAAATGGAACGATCCTGCTTCTGCTGCAGAGGCTTAAATCATGACGAATCAGGGTCTGCTGTCACTGTCAAACATTATTGTTTAAGGGCGCGTGCACTCACACACAATCCCACATTTGCATCGACACGCCAATCCTCACAAATGCAAATTGAATTCTTTTAACCTGGCATTTGCATACAAAAGTCTTTGTAAAAGCAAGTGCTTCAGTTTTGGGCGTGAAAACAAGAAAAAGCCGTGTCAAAAATGTGTCTATTTGTAGTGGAATTTGTTTAATGCTAAAGTGCATCCGACAGTGACTATGTTGCATATTACAGCAGAAATTGCTATCATATATGCAGTGTATAGCACCAAGGAATAAGGTAATAGTTTTATTCTTTTATAAGCTGTCCTTTAGATCAAGATACAGAACAATATACATACTTTTTGTACTGTATTTGTAAAAAAAATAAAAAATAGAACATATTCAACGCTATCTATAACATAACATCTATAATACTAAAACTGTGCGGTGCTTAAATAAAATTAAAAAGACGTTCTGTACTGCAACTACCGACCTTACACTACATTCACATCCTGTAACCTTTTCACATTTTGTCAATTAAACAACTTTTCATAATGGTATTTAATGTGATACTAGTTGATGGTTGAAGTGGAAGAAAAATTGAAATTTTTTTCACAATGTTTCATAAATAAAAATCTGAAAAGTGTAGCCTGCATCTTCGTTTAGTACTCAGACAATAACTTGTAGGACAACCTTTTGTTGTCTGGGTTAGGCCCGCCCAATTCTTCCTTTTAAAATTGCTTAAACTCAGTCAGGTTGGATAGAGCTAATCTGTGAACATTAATTCTCAAGTTTTGCACAAGATTTAAAAAGAAAAATCTGATTTAGGTCTGTGCTTTGACTGAGCCATTATAACAAACAAAGGTTTACTATAAACCATTGTATCGCTGGCTGTTAAGGGTTGTTTTCTTCCTGGATAGATATAAACTCAGCAAAAAAAGAAACATCCTCTGACTTTCAACTGTTTTTACTTTCATTAAACTTAATGTGTATAAATATTTGTATGAACACTAAAAGAGTCAACACCATAAGACAAACTAAAAATGTTTCACAGACATGTGACTAACAGAAATAGAATAATGTGTCCTTGAATGAAGGGATGCTCAAAATCAAAAGTACCAGTCAGTATCTGGTGTGGCCACCGGCTGCTTGAAGTACTGCAGTGCATCTCCTCCTCATGGACTGGACCAGATTTGTCAGTTCTTGCTGTGAGATGTTACCCCACTCTTCCACCAAGGCACTTGCAAGTTCCTGGTCATTTCTGGGGGGAATGGCCCTAGCCCTCACCCTCCGATCCAACAGGTCCCAGACGTGCTCAACAGGATTGAGATCCGGGCTCTTCGCTGGCCATGGCAGAACACTGACATTGCTGTCATGCAGAAACTCACGCACAGAACGAGCAATATGGCTGGTGGCATTGTCCTGCTGGAGGATCATGTCCGGATGAGCATGCATAAAGGGTACCACATGAGGGAGGAGGATGTCTTCCCTGTACCTCAAGGCATTGAGATTGCCTGCAATGACAACAAGCTCAGTCCGATGGTGATGTGATATACCGCCCCAGACCATGACGGACCCCCCACCTCCAAATCGATCCCGCTCCAGGGTACAGGCCTCGGTGTAACGATCATTCCTTCGACGTTAAACACGAACCCGTTAATCACGAATCCGTTAATCACCCCTGATGAGACAAACCGTGACTCATCAGTGAAAAGCACTTTTTGCCACTCCTGTCTGGTCCAGCGAATGTTGGTTTGTGCCCATAGGCGGCGTTGTTGCTGGTGATGTCTGGTAAGGACCTGCCTTACAACAGGCCTACAAGCCCTCAGTCCAGCCTCTCTCAGCCTATTGCGGACAGTCTGAGCACTGATGGAGGGATTGTGTGTTCCTGGTGTGACTCGGGCAGTTGTTGTGGCCATCCTGTACCCGTCACACAGGTGTAATATTCGGATGTACCGATCCTGTGCAGGTGCTGTTACACGTGGTCTTCCACTGCGAGGATGATCAGCTGTCCTTCCTGTCTCCCTGTAGCGCTGTCTTAGGCGTCTCACAGTGCAGACATGGCAATTTATTGCCCTAGCCACATCAGCAGTCCTCATGCCTCCCTGCAGCATGCCTAATGCACGTTCACGCAGATGAGCAGGGACCCTGGGCATCTTTCTTTGGGTGTTTTTCACGGTCTGTAGACAAGTCTCTTTAGTGTCCTGCGTTTTTAGAACTGTGACCTTAAATGCCTGCTTTCTGTAAGCTGTTAAGGTCTTAACGACCATTCCACAGGTGCATGTTAATTAATTGATTATGGTTAATTGAACATGCATGTAAAACATTGTTTAAACCCTTTACAATGAAGATCTATAAAGTTATTTGGATTTTTACAACATTATTGTTGAAATATACAGTCCTGAAAAGGGGATGTTTCTTTTTTTGCTGAGTTTATTTAGCTCCACCTTTATTTTTAACAACTGTGATCAGCTTCCTTGTCCCTGCAGAAGGAAAGCATCTCCAAAACATGATGCTGGCACTGGAAAGTTTAAATAGGACTTCATATGGATTTCTTGTCAGATTTATAGAGAGCACAACTCTTAATTGTCCAGTCAAAAGTTTCTCCCACCTAAGCTGTGAATCTCTGCAGCTCCTCCAAGAGTGGCATTCACCCCCTTTTAAGAATAAACAAAAACTGTAGCTTTCCTTCCACTTCCTAATAATAATTCACTACTTTGTGTCGACAATCAGAACAAGTTAAAGGGCTTACATACTTTTGCAAAGAACAAGGAATTTCCAGGAACCCATCTCGAACAGATGACCAGTTATGCTAGCTTTGAAGAGAATAACTATGTCCATCAGCGTATTACAGATTTCATGCTTCTTTATGGAAAGCAACTTTCCTAAGTGATTCCTTAAATAGGAAACTTTTTAACTGATTGCAATGTTTGTATAATTGTATTGAAATGACTTCTTGTTAAGTGCCTTGAGATGACATCTGTTGTGAATTGGCGCTATATAAATAAACTGAATTGAATTGAATTGAAGTGATGACGTACTAGTCTCTTGAAAACAGTGTCTCATTTCTAGGGCGGCCACAAACGATTATTTGCATAATCGACTAATTTATTATTTTGCCGTTTAGTCGAATAATCGGATGATGTGCAAGTTGTATCTTACCGCAACAGGATGCAGTTGCTCTAATATAATCATCACTTGCTTCTAGCTTGAAGTGTTATCTCTTAGTGTTATGTGCTATCTAAAATACGGACAATTAAGATGATAGCTTATTCAGGATTTATAAACTAATTATAAAATAAAACATTAGCGTTACAGCAGACAATCTAATTCTAACTTTCGGTAAATTTCCAATAAAATGGCGGACATTTCCTAAAAAATTCATTGAAATCCATCCATAACATTTTGAGTTATGGTGCTAACAGACAGACAGACAAACAGACAGACGGGCATAAAAACATTACCTCCTGGCAGAGGTAAAAATGTTTACAATTATACATTAGTGCTGTGTTGACATTTTCTTTTCTGCAAAAAATGGATTCCGAATCGATTCTTATAAAAATTACTAAAAATCTATTTGGACGTCCAGAACGATTTAATCGTTTAACATCGTTTGCCCTTTTTACAGTTAGAATAGGAAGGAAAGTCCAGACAGGCATTTTAAGGCTGAGGTCTGAAAGGATTAATACAGTTACCCGCGGTGAACTGTAACCCCACCTGCTGTTATTTAATTGAATTACAGTCACATAATCAAGAGAACAGCTCCAAAGAAACCTTTTTAATAGCACTAACCCATATCAATATTGAACTCAGGAGTTAGTCTTGCAATCGGAGGGTTGCCGGTTTGAGCCCCCACTCCGTCTGTCTGTCATGTCCTTCATCCGCTCTTACCCACTGGTGGTGGTCAGAGGGCCCAGTGGAGCCAGTGTTTGGCAGCCTCGCTTCTGTCAGCGTGCCCCAGGGCAGCTATGGCTACAATGTAGCTTGCCATCAACAGTGCGTGAATGGGTGAATGAATGAATGAATGAATGTAGTGTGAAGCGCTTTGGGGTCATCAGGGACTCCTCCTTTTCTCATCTGTGCTTCCATCAGTCTGTGACTAAGCATTTTGGGTAATGTCATTTTTATCCGATGTGAAGATCTGCTGCAGCCCTAACTACTCACTAAATAGCTTCTTAATGTTGAGCCTAACATGATTAAGTGCACTAGTTCTTGCCACAACTCTAATTTTCTGGGCATTTATTCGTTGACATTAAATTATTGGGGCTAATTAACTAAGTTTTGTTTTGAATCCTTAATCCCTGCAAACAAAGAGACAACCCAAGCTTTATAAAACAATCTGAGTTCGTGGGCCCATTCAAAGAAACACACCATCTTTAAATAGAATGTTCGAATCCATCCACATTTATAATTCATAAGGGCTAAGTATTATGTTCTACAAAACGTAATGGTTGATCTTCTGTAGACAATGGGGATAAGAGGATCAGTGCTTCCCTTCATATCATGTTTAACTGTTTCAGGCTATAAACAACTTGTATTTAGTGTGAGTTAATACACACTTACATGAGAAATGATAACATTTTGAGGGTTTATGCGATTATGTCAGCCCAGCAGCTATAATAATAAGTATGAATCAGGGTCGACCAAATTAATTTGGAATATAGTTTGATGATGATAAGAAGACTAAGGAACAGAATATTTCATCTCTCTGGTTGTTTTTATGCCTTCTGAGTATTACTCTAAGAAAAAAAGGTGTTTTCTTTCATTTTTAGAATAGAAGGGGTTGGTCCGTCTAAAAACTGTTCAGAGGAGAAGCAAATGGAAGCATTGTCAGACACACAGGAAAATGGGCAAAGGCACAGAGCGAGGCAGAAGGATTGATAGATATGAGACAGACCAACAAGAGTCGCGCATAATAATAAATGAGAAAGATAAATGATTATCAACATAATTTTTTTTTGGATACAGGCTGTTAGGTCCCTGTGCGACCAGTGTCAGAGCTTGGTTCGCATTGCCGGCAGTAAACCGGGCTAATCTGTCACAGATTATGTTTATACCTTTTATGGAAAATAATTTTAGTAGCAGCAAAGGTGTTCATGGGATCCATTTTGGTTTGCCAAAGGACTGGTTCTCTGGTTTTTGCAGACGATGTGGTCCTATTGGCTTAATCAAACCATGATCTACAGCAGGGGTCTCCAACCCTGCTCCTCGAGAGCTAATGTCCTGCAGGTTTTAGATGCATCCCTGCTCCAGCACAGCTGAATCAAATGAATGGCTCGTTAGAAGGCATTTGCAAAACGTGATGGCATGCTGCAGAGGTAATTCAATTCAACACAGCCGAATCAATTATTTGATTCGGCTGTTTTGGAGCAAGGATTTATCTAAAACCTTCTGGAGAGTAGCTCTCGAGGACCAGGGTTGGAGACCCCTGATCTACAGCTTTGGTTGGAGCAGTTCACAGCTGAGTGTGAAGTGATCTGGATGAAAATCACCACCTCCAAATCCGAGAACATAGAGTAGAGTGCCTTCTCTGGGTCAGGGATGAGGTCCTGCCCCAAGAAGAGGAGTTAAAGTATTTTAGGGTCTTATTCACAAATGAGGCAGAAGTGGAGTGGGAGATTGCCAAGCAGATTGGTGCGGCAGTGATGTGGACGCTGTACCGCTCAATCTACGTTCCTACCCTCAACTATGGTCACGAGCTTTGGGTAGTGACTGAATGAACGACATCACGAATACAGACAGCTGAAATGCGCTTTCTCTGCAGGGTGTCTGGGCTCTCCCTTAGAGATGGGGTGAAAAACTCAGTCATCCAGGAGGGGCTCAGGGTACAGCTGCTGCTCCTCCACATGGAGAGGACCTAGTTGAGGTTGCTCAGTCATCTGGTTAGGAGGCCTCCCAGGTGAGGTTTTCAAGGCACGTCCCACTGGGAGGAGACCCAGAGGAAGACCCAGGACCCGGTGGAGGGACAATGTTATTCGGCTGCCCTGGGAATGTCTTGGGATTCCCCTTGGGGAACTAGACTGGTGAAGGGTTACCTTTCCAACCTATTCATGTGGGAAAATAGTCCAGACCTCAAGAAATAGAGAATTTGCGGCAATATACTTCCGATTTTGTTATAAAAATAGAATTTAATGGAAGTTTATGTTTCTAATGGGACAAAAGGGGAAAAGGTTAAAGATGTAATGGTGGGCGATATGACGATTTAAGACCGTCTTACCATCTACACGTCTGACGGTCTGTCATTTTTGAGAGATCGTTTTATCACGATTTAGTTTCGCTGCTTTATTCCTGCCTCTGTATGGGAAGGGAAGCCTCTGCTTAGCGAATGAAAAACCTTTGACCTTAAACCAATCAGAGTGATTCATGGTGATATTCGCCACCCGCTCACATGTGTACAACCTGTGAACAAGCATGGCGTCGGTCGCGGCTGAGAGTGGAAACGAGAACTTTGTTCCGAAGAGAATCTCCTCGTCCATTATATGGAACTGGTTTGGCTTCTCACCAGACGACAAAGAGCAAAGAAACATAATTTGCAAAGTTTGCAAGGAGAGCGTCAAGGCAAGTGATGGCAACACCACAAACATGTTTAATCACTTGAAAAGAAAGCATCCCAAACAATACAATGAGAGCCAGCTGGCAGCTAAAGCTAAAAAGCTGATTACGGTGCGGTGCGGTGCAGCAGCAGCGGTGGAAGTTACTTGAAAAGTGAGAAATACTGTGACTACTGTGACTTTTGTAATTGTTTCACTCAGTAGTTTCATTGCAGTTTTATCATCTCTGGTGTGAGTTTACAAAACAAGTGTGTTAGCACTGTGTTGATTATTCCTAATTTGAATAAATGTGTCTATTTATTCAATGTTTCTATGTATTAATATGTAATTTAAGTTATGTTGGTCATCTTTAAAAAAATCGTGACAAAATCGAAATCGTGATAATATAATTGAAAAGTCGTGATATTCTATATTTGCCATATCGCCTAGCCCTGTAAAGAAGTATTAAAACTTTTAATAGGTACTGTATAGGGGAGAATAATCATAATCAAATAGCTTCACTTAACAATGTTGACTAGTTAATAAAACAGAAATCATAACAAAGCATCCGTTTGAGGCAGAAGTTGGGCCAACTTCCGCTCCATTTGTCTGACAGTAGACTCCTCACAACCAAGCAGAGGCACTTTGGAGTAAAACTCTGTAAAACTGCTAATTTGATGTATTTTTGATTTACTTCTCTTTTCTCATCATGCAAACTTCTTTCTGATCCCATCCTTAAGTTAAAAGCTTTCTTCTTTTCCCTATCTCAAACTGTCAATCATATTCCACTGTTGTTGAGTTACCCTTGTCTGCACCCGTTTTGTTTATCTGTTATTCCACTCACTTCCCCCCTGGCCCTAATGTGCCTCCCCCTTCATCTTCCCGTGCCTTTGTGAAATAAAATAGCTGCTCAGGTTCTCTGCTGGAAGACCGCCAGACGTGTTAAAACTGGACAGATCAAAAAAGCTCCCCGGTGCTGCAGCTACCCATGCAAATTTCTTCTTCCCTGCCTGTCTGCATATCCTGCCTCAGAGAAGGGTCGGAGCCACACACGCGCACGCGGAGATCCTCATGCAAACAGAAACCCATTTACATTTCTCTGCCGCACGCTGAACGAGTCACAAACACTAACGAGGCTCATGCGTCTCGGCTCAGCGTGGCCCAAACTGAGTCAGTCGCTCACACACAGCCTGCCAGCAGCATTAATTAGCAGAATGTTCCCTGTCCAAGTAAATCTAATAAGCAGGCGATGAAGCTGGTTTACATGCTGCAGCGTAATGAGAGAAAGCACCTCTGAAAGGCACTAAAACAACTTTAGTCGGGGCATCTCTGACTGGAATATTTCTAGGGACATGCAGTGTTTTAATGTCCGACATCAGGCGCCAAGAATCCCTCTTTAATGACATAAAAATTAAGAGAAAAGGAAAAATAAAACATGACTGCACTCTCCTGCATAATCAAACATACAGTCATGGATGGATGAACAATAACACAAACACAATCTGTTCTGTTCTGGTCTCTAAGCCTTAGAGGATGGAGGGAAATGCTGACTTGAGGTTTGTTTAAAAAGCAGGGAAAACTCAGACTTTTGGTAAGGTGAAAGTTGACTGATAAACACAGAGCGGCCAATCATCCTCGTATGCATTGCTGCTACATTGCTGTAGTCGCCTGGCGTTTTAAGGTCGAGCCTTAAGCCCAAGACGAAACGCGGGATTTATCGATTTAAACATTTTCCGCTCGGCTTCATTTCCTTGCTGATGCAGTGCTTCCTACCTGGATTAACAGGGCTACCTGGTAATCTGTTGCTCCACAGATGGCTCGGCAGGATGACAGCACAGTGTGTTATCAAACGCAAACACCAACTACGCCAAATCACAGAGCGCTAAGGAGTTCCTTGATGTTCTCAGAGCAAAGCAGTGCTAAGGGTTGTGTCTTTTAAACTATTACAATAAGGTACTTAGCAGTTATTATTTTGAACCAAAGATTATTGGATTTACCCTTGGTTCTAGAACCAACTTGCATACAAAATAGCATGTGTGGTAGAAAGCCAAATCTGCACCCTCATCACCCTAAACACACAATTGCCATGGTGAAACATGGTGGTGTCAGCATCCTGTGGTGAGGATGCTTTTCTTTAGCAAGGAGATGGAAGCTCATCGGCATTGATGGGAAAATGGAAGCTAAACACATGGCAAAACTGAAAGAAAACCCGTTGGAGGCTGCAAAACACTTGCAAATTGGAGGGAGGTGAACCTTCTAGCAGGACAACTATCCTTGAATCCATAATCAGATGAATTGACCAGAGAAAGTTAAACTTTTTGACCTACATGCAAAACACTATGCGTGGAAGGACACTAGCTCTGCATGTCATGGAGAGTACACCAAGAAGCATGGTGGTGGCAGAATCATGCTGTGGGGATGCTTTTCTTCAGCAGAGTTAAGAAATCTTCTTGGATCTAATACAGTTCGACTTGGGTGAATGATGAACCTGGCTTCATCATGTAGACAGCGCCTTAGTATCGGTGTTTGAAAGTTTAGTATTGTGACAACCCTACTTGTAACTGCTGAGAAAGACGACTCTCCAAAATATTCCAAAAGGTCTTTGTAACCTAGATGTATGACTACATGACTTTTTGGGCACCCAGACCTTGGATGTGTGCTGTAAGGGTAGGGAACATGGCCTTAACAGTACTTAAACAGTTTAATTGAATCAAATTTTAAAAGCAGCAATTGTTCTTTTAGTTTTCTACTACATGGCCTAATATCACCTTGGAGTGAGGATTAACAGCCATACAATTGTTGGAGCAGGGGACAAAGTTCAGCTGAGGACAACGTTACCTCAGTAGCCAACTGTTCCCAGAGAGCTGTGTCTTAATTAGAGTTCAGGCACCACATACACAAAAGGACCAAAGCCCATGACCATAAAATCACCTCCACGATTATCTGAGTACACTCACACCATACTTCTTACCCACCTCTCCATTCTTTCTCTGGGATTACATCAACTACACTCCAGTATCACTCCAGTTCAGATATGTCTCATTTTAAGCTTCAGGATGCACCATTTCATTTACCAAGCTCTGTTTTACAATTGTACTTTATTGGGCACAGTATTAATTTAGTGTATGGAACTTGATCAAATTTGGGGGGGGGGGGTTGGGTGATGAGCTGAACTGCACAGTTGCTTTTTTCAGTCATCTTTACTCTGGTACCCCTGAAAAAAATAGAGTGCAAAAAAAATACTTTAAGAAGTCAACTAATACGTCCACCCATGTGGGATAAGACATGTAAAACACTAATGATATTCAGTTCAATACAAAAAACTATTAATACCAGAATGGAACTTAGTTGTTGTAACTAATACTACTCAAGTTTCTTCAAAAAGTGCTGAGGGCTGTGGGCAGGAAGGATTTCCTGTAACGGTCTGTGCTGCAGTGAAAATTAAGAAACCTCCGTCTGAAGACACTCTGTTGTTGTATGACAGAGAATCTCAAGAAGAGGATGCTCAGGGTTGTCCATAATATTTTTGATTTTATGAAGAATCCTCCTTTACATCATCTTCTCCAGATGTTCCACAGTTGTCCTCAGAACAGAACCAGCCTTCTTTATCAAGTTATTGAGCCTTTTTAATTCCCTGGCTCTGATGCTGCTACCCCAACAGATGATGGAAGAAGACAACAGGCTTGTAGATCTGCAGCATTTTGCTGCAAACCTTGAAGGACCTAAGCTTCTTCAAGAAGTACAGTCTGCTCTGTCCTTTCTTGTAGATGGCTTCACTGTTGAATCTCCAGTCCAGTCTGTTGTCCAGGTGAATACTGAGGTAATTATATTCCTTAACCACTTACACTTCTTCTCAAATGATGCAAACAGTGTTTGACTTAAACCCTATTTCTTTTGAAATTTGCAATCATCTCTTTTGTTTGATTCACATTCAAGGTAAGATGATAATTTTCACACGATTCCATTAAGCAAACCACCAGCTCTCTATTCAACTTCTTGTCATTCTCTGATCCACCTGACGACTGCAGAGTATAGGAGGATCTTTGTTGACATCGTTGTGGGCATTTGCGGGCGGTTGGGTGGCAAGAAAACATGTAAAAATGGCAGGTGGTATAGAGGCGGCGAATGTTTTTAAGGCCACGTCCACACGAAGCCGGTGCGCTCCCTATCCAATAATTTTTTTTCCTCGTTCTAAAAAAACAATTCCGTAAACAGAAATATCTGCGTACACACAAAACCACTGAAACCGACTGAAAACGGTTTAGTATATATGACAGACCAGTATGGGGCGCTGTAATTCTGCCACAGAGATACACTATACATGGAGAAGAAGACTTTGAGCATGCGCATAACCTTGCGCACTGTATACGAACCACCAAGAATACATTTATAACAAAGCAATAGATTTTGCTGTAATAAAGCTAGTAGGCTTAGTAGTTTCTGCAGCAGGAACAAAATCATTTAGTCCGCCATTATTGTTGTTGCAGTTACGTGTGACGCAACAGACACGTGATGTGATGACATCATCGTTTCACAAAATATACGGATTGGCTGTACACTCAAACCGCAAGGGTGTCGTTTTCAGATTTATCCACTTTGAGAGCCGGTTTCAAAAAATTGCGGTTTCAGTCTCCCAAAATGCCAGATCTGTGTGGACAAAACGCTAATACGATAAAAAATGTATACGTATACAGTGAAACGCATCTCCGTGGGGACAGACCCTAAGAGAGTTAATGGGCAAAATCCCCAATATAAACACACTATAACGTCTGAAGACAGGAAAATGTTTACAGAGAAGCTTAAAATCTGCATTGGTGACAAAATCAAGATTATTCAAAGCCCATATGAGATCTGGGATGATCAAAAACGTTGGTCCGATACGCCGGTGTCTTGGCCACAAATCTGCTGGGGAGACATTTATTCCTGTCTAATAGAAAGCCCGGGACCATTTACTCATGACAAATAAAAGGCTTTCAAAAGTCTGGAGGCCTACAATTACTTTATTTCAAGAAAAGTTGGGCCAATCTCTTCTACGAAACAAAAAGCTGTGGTCCTCCTGAAAGCAGCGGTCAGACCTGGCCTACCAGCGTCTCAGTGTGATTCACATCTCCTGTGGGTGATCGCTAAAGAGAACGGCGAAATCCTCACTGCGACTGCAAAGCTGGGTAAATCTTCATTGATCAGTGTCCTTATTTATTTTTGGAAATGTAGTCACTGTTGTACAATTTTAGTAGTACAGTAACATGATAATTTTAATGGCGTCTGGTCTCTGGTGAAAAACGGAATATTACCACTTATACTGAAATATTACACCGTTCTTCTGTTAAATTCAGTCTCGGAGAAACATGCAGTCATGTAGCGGTTTTAATGTTCAAAGTAGAAGCAGCTGTCAGGATAGGACTAACAACTGCAGCATGTTCAATCTCCTTATTGCCCGGAGACATCTCTTTCTTCTTTCATGATCCTTTTCGGAGGGAATTCGAAAAAAACTTTTATCAGGCCCCCAACGCGCCATACAATTAACCACACAGCAAGAATGAACCATCAGCTTTGCTAAATCGTCCTCAAAAGATGCAAAACAATAGAATTACAGGTAAAATACGCTGCTTCCTGCCACACAGTACCATGATGCATTGCAAGAAAACAAACATTGATGTCACAAAAGATCCTCCAATTCTGTGTATTTCTGCAGATGACAACTCTCTGACTTGTTCTGGAAGTCTGAGGTGTACAGAGTGAAAAGGAATGGTGAGAGTACAGTCCCCCTGTGGTGCTCCTGTAGTGCTGACAACCTGGTTTGACACACAATCATTCATAAACTATGTCTATTTATGTCTATTTACCACAGTGCTGGTTCTGTTGGACCTCAGTGCTGCATTTGACACTGTTGATCATGATATACTATTGGAACGACTGGAGAGCTGGGTCTTACTCTCTGGTACAGCACTTGGCTGGTTCGAGTCTTACCTAAAGAACAGGGACTTCTTTGTTTCAATAGGAAACTTTTCATCAGAATGAACAGAAATTGCATGTGGGGTGCCCCAGGGCTCCATCCTAGGGCCCCTCTTATTACCATCTACATGCTCCCACTAGCCCAGATTATAACAACCAATAAGATTAGCTACCATAACTATGCAGATGATACTCAGCTCTACATTACAATGTCACCAGGTAACTTTGAACCCATCCAAACCCTAAGTAAATGCATCGAGCAAATCAATGGATGGATGTGCCATAACTTTCTCCAACTGAACAGAAACAAAACAGAAGTAATGACTTTTGGACCTAAAGAGGAACGATCAAGAGTCAGCACACAGCTTCAGTTAATACAGCTAGAAACTACTGATCAGGCCCGAAATCTAGGTGTAGTAATGGACTCAGACCTGAACCTCCAGGGTCAATTTAAAGGCAATAACAAGGTCAGCCTTCTATCACCTGAAGAACATTTCTAGGATTAAAGGACTGATGTCGCAACAGGATCTCGAAAAACTCATCCATGTGTTTATCTTTAGTCGGATTGGTTACTGCAACAGCGTCTTCACAGGTCTGCCTAAACAGTCAATTAGACAGCTGCAGCTGATCCAGAACGCTGCTGCTCGTGTCCTCACTAGAACCAGGAAAGTAGAGCACATCACCCCAGTTCTAAAGTCCTTACACTGGCTCCCTGTAGCTCAGAGAATAGACTTCAAAAAACTTTTACTAGATTATTAAAAAAAACACTGAACGGCCCAAAGTATTTTGAAGATCTACTGTTACTATACCAACCCCCCAGACCACTCAGGTCCTCTAATTCCAGTCTACTCAACATCCCTAGATGTTTCTATGCTATTCTAATCTGGAACAAACTTTTAGACAACAGCAAAGCTGCTGAACACAGAGTTCTTTTAAATCACAACTAAAAACCTTTCTGTTTAGAGCTGCCTTTGAGTAATGCTTTCATGTATCATGTTTTGTTTATGCTTCTTGCTGTTTTTACATTATATGCTTTGTCTGTGTTCTACTGCTATTTTTATTTTACCCCTTAATCATGTAAAGCACCTTGAATTACCTTGTTAAAAACATGCTACACAAATAAAATTGCCTTGCTTATGAATTAGGTGACTTCTGAAGGAAGTTGGTTGTAGTGGATTTTATTTAGGATCCGACGAGTAAAGGGCCATGCCTACTCTGGACTTCACAAACATGGGTTTGCACTGTAACATAAAATCCTACTAAAATACAAATAAATACACTAATAGAAAGTGGGTGTGTTTTAATAAAAAAAATTGATGGAAAAAAATGGCTAAAAATTGAAAAAAAATGAAAACTAGGCTAAGTCAAAGCTGCTAACAGCACGTGTAAGCTGTGCTCATCAGGAAACAACTTACATGCTACCTTGTTAGAATATATTCAAAACGTGAGTAATGTTTATGAATTAATCAAAAACCAACTCTGGTTTTTATATTTTTTTTAACTTGGGAGGACAAAAACAAACTACCAAAATTATCTCAATACTTTAATTTAGCTCAATAAGTACATTTACAAATGTGTGTAATTTAATTTATTAGATTATCTTTTGGATAATATACTTATATATTTAGATATTTCAAATCTACATAATTAAAATTGTATGCAAACTTATACCAGTTTGATTTGTTAAATTCTAACATTTGTTTTTATCAGTGTTTAATTATTAAACACAAATTAAGGCTTAAAAATTTTAACTCACAATAATTACCATGTATAACTCCAAAATAAATTTGCTAAGTAAACTCAAATACAGAAAAAATGTCAAGCAAAAAAGGACAGGGGTTGGGTGCACATAATATATAAGCAATAATTAGACCCTCTTATTAGTATTGGACCTGCTTCAATTTCATTATGTTTGCTGAGCAAATTCTGCCTCGCAAATATGTCCTATTGAGAACTGCCAGGCTTGTTTGAATTCACGCTACATCAGTGAAGCAAATTTAAATCTTGCTGTATGAACAAACAGGTCATCTCTGCTGTTTGCGTCAGGTCTGTTAAATTAATGACAAACACTAACTGAAACATAAAAACTGTTTTAGATTAATGTACCAGGCCCTGTAATTACTCATTCAACTATTAATGAAAAAATTACTTCAGCCAGCTCAGTTACATTGACCATGACAGATGTAACCAACATATAAAGACTATTTTGATTAGCAAAAAAGAGCTTAAATTGAATAACTACTTGCATATTTTCAGTGCATGATTTATGTATAATGAAAAAAGAAATTCATTAGAAACCTCATTTTTAATCACAGTTTTTATAACATGGAAGATTTGAGTAATGAGAATGTTTGTTGCACCTCTGGACAGAAACATATTTAAAACGAAAAATTCTCATTTACAAAATGCCTTATTTTACTGACAATTAGCGGACGTACTCCACAACAAGTATCTGTAAATAGTAAAGTCATTTATTATTGTCAGTCAGTAAGAAATTTCAAGCTTTTAGGAATAGCATTGACTTCTTTTTTCGTATTCAGGGCAGGTATCTGCTATTTGGTTTTCTCATGTATGTTTTGACAACCTAGTGAAAGCTTGCCACTATTCAACCGATCTTTCGAATATGGGGAATACTATCAGATGCTACCTATCAATTGGCATATTCATTAGCAGTGTAATGATGCACCCAAAAAATAAATAACGTTTCAGTATGTCCTTCGTTAAAAAAAATAAATAAAAAACTATTCTCTCTCTTTTGTCTGACATTTCACAAATACAAAGAGCGTAATATTTATTGATCTAAAACATGAAAAGCTTGCTCTGATTTGATGTTTGACAGTAAAGAAAAAAGTGTTTTTTCTTAAGCGTATGTAAATATCTAGTTCCGACTGTGAGTATACTAACTGGATGGATGGAATTTAATTAATTTTGAGCTTTTATGATATGCATTTGTGAATATATTGTTGTTGTTTCTGTCATGCATTTCAGTTTATTTTTTTGGGTTTACCCCTCTTGTGAATAATACTACTAATAAATTGTGTTTAAAAGCACCTTTCAAGACACCCAAGGACGCCTAACAATAGAATAAAATCATCAAAACAAAAACAGAACAAAATAAGATAAGATCAACTAAAGTACAAACAAGCTCAGAGTGAATATGCAGACTTGAACAGATGGGTTATGAGTTGAGATTTTAACTGAGGGAGATAATGACTGTTTCTTATGTCAGTTGGTAGAGAGTTCCAGAGCCTGTGAGCACAGCAACTGAAAGCTCTGCTACCCATAGTGGTGAGACGGAAAGAAGGCACAGAAAGCTGAAGAGATGAAGAAGACTGAAGTAAGCGGGCGGAAGTAGTGATGCTTAATAGATCAGAAAGATGAGGAGAAGGTAAAGCAATTTGTGACCATTTTCTTTGAAAATGTCCTATATCAATAAACTTGTACTCAGCATACTTGCTTTCTGTAGGGATGGATGGATGGATGGATGGATGTATGGATGGATGATACATCAAGAAACCACTCGAAAATGGTCAGTGTTGTTTAGGAACTTTTTAACAACACCTTCCAAGTTGTTTTTGTTATTGAGACAATATGGTGTACAAGGTGTACTTGAACGCACCATAAAGAGGCAGTAGCTGGCAAATCCCCTCTGGTCAGAGGGACCGCTCACGACAGTACCAGTGGTTTAACGCATGTCTTACGTTCAGCTTCACTTTGCTTTGGTGTTGAAAGATGCTGAGTTTTGGTTCGGTCCACCTTCTCCGCTGTAACTGAATAAACGAACCTTAAATCTGCATTACGTAATATTTTTGTTAAAACAAAATGTTTTTTTTTAAACTATAGTCAGTATTTTCATGCCCTTGTTCATTGACTAGTATTTTTGCCGGGGTTGCATGTAGGGGTCGCAATTCCATTTATTTTGAGGTGATTCGAGTCAGAACAGCCAGGAGTGCTTGAGAGAGCGCGTGCTGTGACACAAAGACGCACGCATGTAACCACGTATGCGTGTTCATGAGGAGGTGGTGTTCCCGTCAGTTAGCCGCAAGGTAAGCTAACCTAGCCAGCACAGACACCCACACAAACTCCGCTTAAGTCAAAGAAGAGAAGAATTTTGTCCAGCGCTACAAAAAGAGCAAAAGTGGCATCTGACCATCATAGAGCTCAGACTAATGAGCACACTTTGCGGACAGCGGTTCCTCTAATGGCCACATGGTGCACTTTTGGCAGCACTCTCAGCAAACTCCGCAGAGCAGCTTTAACGTCCCTAAATAGCCAAGCTTAGTGATAAGTGGGAGTCCCCTCTGCTTTGTTTTGATGTCACCTTTAAAGTTGACTACACAACATTGCATTGCACACCTACTCTGCACATACATTCTGCATGTGTTCAAGTTTGAAAAAAACACTGTATTCATCCGGTATATGTGCACAATGAACCGTCAGGGGTGTACTGGATCGCTTTGGTATGAATATGTGTACTACACTCATAGTAGTTAAGAGTATTGGATGTTAAATATTGGATAATTGATAAGCAGTGAGTACATGCCAAACAATTGTTTATTGGCAACGGTACAGCGCCAAAGCTTTCCAATATTTACCCACAGTTTACACTGCAACATGTTCTACACTAAGCAAACTTAAATAACTGAAGTAAAATGACTTATCGACTATTATAGTGTGCGCTCACAGTTGGCATAGGGAATGGAGCTCAGGTTTCAAGATGCTGGAAACGTCAATGGATTTTGTTTACACAATCAATAATTAGAATGAAGCTCAACTCAGGTTTGTTTACTGTAGCAGAGTAACTGAAAGGCAATGAAAACCCCACTACTGTACATCAAGTAATTTACATTGCTTTCTTTTCTTCCACACTCCCTCTCACACACAGAGAGGAGTGAAACATTGCTGACTGGCTGTGTCTTCCAGTGATGCGGGATGATGATTATTATTTTTTTGAATGTTGACAGTCGGGATTTGGAGAAATCTCGGCAGGAAATATTGCAGTCACAATCATTTAACATTGCAGCCAGAGGTTTCATGATCTCAGCTAATAGACACTGACTGTTTAGGTATGAGTAAGAGTTTCCAAATGACTGACACTGGTGTGAGTTTTGCCTGCAGGAGAATAGAGCTGTTGCACTTTGAGGCGTTATAGTGACATCTTTCTCAATCTACCTCTCTCTCTCCGTCTGTCTCTCTCTCTCTCTGCCTGGAAACATTCAGCCGGCACAGTTTGCTGAGGTTAATTGTTATCAAATCAACTTCTGCAGCTCTCTCTCTGACCCTGTGTCAGCATGTGTCTGAGTCAGTCACTTCTCATGACAGAGGGTGAGAATCTACTTTAGCAAAGGAGTAATCGGGCCTTGCGGCGCACTGGAAATGAAAACTGTAAGGTGGCTCATTGAAAATAACTAATAAGTCACTAAGTATGTGTAAACCTTAAAGAAATGATTCTTTTACAAACAGACGATAATTGTGTTGTGGTAAAAAAAAAAATTAACTAAATGCGAGATATAATCTTCTAAAAGGAAATCAATAATTCTATATTGTTGAGCCTAGAGAAAGGAGGTTAAAGATGCACAGAGAAACCTTTTAGAGCTTCCATACCTTAGCGCCACCAGGCCATCAGCGATTTTCAAAAACCGCGAGGCGTTTATAACTGAACTCAGAAGCAGCTTATTCAGGTTTCTAAAACAGAAAGTGAGAGATCAGCCGGTGCTGGTTTGCTATTTTTCAGTTTTTGGTTGTTCTGTACAACATTTTTTTGGGGGTACGAAAGAAGCCACAGAATCTGCATCCATCTTGGGGACATTCTGCTAACCAAATTGAACACAGGAAAGTTGCTTTGTTTTCTCTTTTGTCATGAAACACGTTGGACTTGAAAATGTTGGCAGACATTTGGGGGAAAAAAAAGGATCTACATTCTATACGGGTTAGAAACTGAGTGGAATTTGCAATTTTTTTTATAAATCGGCAAAAAACTTTACATTATGAATTCAAATTTAAGCCGCAGATATTGATATCACTACTTCTTTGGGAGAGATTTGATGATTGATTCGCAGGTTTAGGGGTTGTTTGAGCTAAAGCTTTTCTACACATTTCTCACATAGAAATTCTACAAGCATAAACATAATGGAAAATGAAAGTAAAAATGATAATTTAAGCAAGTGACTGAGAGGAAAGAGTAAACAGTGTCAAAGAAAACACAAGCCTTATAGTGGTTTTGGAAAATCTTTAGCCTAGCACAGCTTTAGCCATGGTCAGGATTTTCCTCTGTTGAATTTTGATGTAGTAAATTCCCTACCTTATCACCACCTGGTGGTAGAGTAAAGGTATTACAGTAGTTTTGAATGGATTTTCAAAAAAGTAACCCGAGTTGTGTAGCTGGGGCCTAAGACACTGAAAACACACATAGCCACCCTTACTGCCCCTCCACGGGCATAGGAGATGCGAGTAAAAATATGTCTTCATATATTATAAACGTGTCAGTTATTAAAGGGGTCAATGTTTTTCAGTTAAAAATCTGAGCAAACAAAGATCTCTAGTAAGGTTCCTTATGGTTTCAGTTGTTATTCAAAATCTATATGCTCCCTCTAACTCTGAATATTTAGTATTGTAACGTCTCTTGCTATATATACTTTACGTTACAAAATCTGCCTAAAACACCGTTAACATTGCCACATTTAAGAATGTCTTGCCAAAACAGGAAACAGGAGAAATGTTGCATACCTTAATTTTCAGTAGGTCGCACAATTGTAATAGTGCGTTTTCTGGTCTCTGTAAAAAGTAAAAGGCTTTTCATTTTAGTCATGTGTTAGCAATCCAATCATTCTAAGTTCGGATTTTATTATTGAAGTTTCTGTTTATGTAATTATTTTACAGTTGTTCCTTTGTTTCCCTATAATACTAACAAACCCACAATGTTTTCTGCAAGAACTGAAAAATACAGCTAAAAAAAAATCATCCTTAGCCACGACACTAATGATACACTCTCCTCTAAAATAGGGAAAACCTCCAAAGTCTGCATATCAGTCTCCTAAAACACCGACATTTCTGTATAACTCACCATGATCCAATGCCTTCATGTTAAAATGTTGGTTCTGGTTGGTTGTAACATCTTTTTATAACACACCAGAGGCAGTCTTTTCTGACTTTGAGCGCCTGTTGATTCAGTCTCCATCAAAGTATTGCCTGCGGCATAACAGAATGTTGATCTTGGCCTGGCATTTAGCAGACTGCAACTCTAGAGGGTTTAGTGCGTAGGATTTTCCCATGTCGTTTGATTCATCTGAACAGTCAAACAGACTAGTGGGAAGTAGCATACCTAAAATATCAAAAAAAATCCAGAGCTGTGAAAAAGTATTAACCCTCATGATCTCATTTTATACCATCCAAATAAAATAAACTTGGCCCTGGGTTAAAAAAACAAAAAAAACAAAGAAAACACCCCCCTTGTTAAGTTATGAGGTAACTGTGATAAAAAAATTTTTTTTATTCAGTTGTAGCAGCCACACACAGACCTGATGACCCATGACCTATAAGAACCCCCCACCAAGAAAAAAACCCCAAAACAGTACAAACAGAACCCAGTCTGACAATATAAAAGTAAAACACCATATCCAGATCTATAGAAAGTAAACAACATATGAGAAACTGTTTGGAATGAGTCACAATGCCCTTTCTAAGACTTCTAAAAATCTGGAAACCCAGTGAACCACAGTGAGAGCTTTTATGAGAATTTGGAAATAAAACATGGAAGAGTGGTGAACCTTTCCTCCCAAAATTACTCCAAGAGTGCGTCGACTCATCCACAAAAACTTAGAACAACATCTAAAGCATGTGGCTCAGTTAAGGTCGGTGTTCATGATTCAACAATGTGAAGGAGACTGGGCAAAAATGGGCATCAATGGGAGAACACAAAAGGGCATTTTACATTCTCCAGAAAACATCATGATGATCTCCAAAAGCTTTTGGGGGGGACAAAGGTACTGGAGTGGCCTAATCAAAGTCTGGACTTTAATCTGTTTCAGATGGTGCAGTTTGACCTTAAACTGGCCTTTCAGAATCCAAAACCCTCCTATGTGGCTCCCAGTGGGCCAACACTCCCCCGTGAGAAGCGTATAAATTCATTTATTCATTCCCACTTGGTGCAAATGGTTGATGGCAGGGTAGCATACTCTTTTATTAGCTTTAGAATGGAATTACTTTTTCCAAATAGGACCAGTTTGGTTTTGCAAAGCCTTTTTTCTCTCAATAAATACATTCTTTTAAAAATGGCATTTTGCGTGTAATTATATTATCTTTTGTGTGTTTTTTTTTAATTATTTGATGATCTGAAACATTAAGGTGTGACAAAAAAAGAGAAAACAGAAGACATTTATGAGGGTGTGCATAGTTTTTCAAAGCACTGTGCAAGATTGCAAAATACAACATACAGCTACTGGTATCTAAAATGAAAAAGCAGTGTGTAATCTAACCAATGAATGAGTCTGATGGGGGTGGAGGGAGGGGGGTGTTACACTTTTTCACATCTAATCTGTGAATGAGAGTAGAGCAGACATAATGCAAGTCACATGAGACACACCGTGAGTGTTAAACAGGGACTAAATGAATGGTGTCATATTTGCGCGGAGCTGCTGTTGCATTGCTGGGTGGGTGGGTTACTGAGCTCCTCCTTCAGTTTGGAAATTGAGCCAGAGCAGGTTGGGGGAGGGGGCTGTCAGACTGTTTACCCTCTAGTTGGTGTAATATCATCAGATAATGGCAGAGTGTGTGAGTTTAATCCATATATGCAACTTCAGAGTGGCTTACATTATTCACAGGCGCAGCGAAGCTTGCAGCTGTCAAAGATCTTATTGCTACAAGCTGAGGTTAAACAGTGAGCTGAAGGGTGGCATAGTTCAGGCAGTGAGAAAATATGCCACATTACACAGTTATAGTCTGTAAACCCAAACATTGAATTTTAAAAACTTGTTCATATTTTTGTGAGTAAAAGCCAATATTCAATAGAAAATATGAATAGAGCCCTACTTGCAAAACCTTTCAAACCATCTGAACGTTTCCACATTGTCATGTTCCAACCACAAACTTCAATGCTTTGTTAGAATTTGATGCGATAGACCAAGACAACGTTGTGTATGGTTGTGAAACGGAAGGAAAGGGATAACTTTCATAATTACAAGTAAAATTATGAAAGGCACGGTGTGCATTTGTAGTCTGAACCGTTTACTCCGACACGCCGAAATAAAATCCAGTGCAGCCACTTGCCTGCAGAAGTTACATCATTTGAAAATAGTCTATCACATAAACGCTTCATAAAATACAGATTTGTGGCTCTGTGACTAAGGTAGTGAAAGTATGTTTGCAAAGCACTGGACAGTGCATTTCATTTAAGAAGGTTTCTTTCTTCCTATTCTGTTGTAGGACAAGTATGAAGAATAATTAAATATATAGTATGAATATAATGAATATAGTCATTCATTACTAAAATGTTTATTATCTGCAGCCGGATCAATTTCAATAGAAGTTCTAGCAGATAATAGATAACACTAACACTAAACAACAAAAAAGACTTTTAAATTATAAGATGACTCTTTAATATTTCAATCTTCTGCCTGCAGCTTTGAGAGGATTTCTATGATCTAGATGTTGTTTTGTCGGTTTTCCACGGAAGAAACTTAGGTTTTGTTGCTATATTTGAACTGGACATTGTTCTGCTCTCCTTATTTGAGACTGAATGGTAGGAAATCAGGGGGAATGTAAGAGAGCTCCAAAGATGTACAGTAGCTCCTGCAACGGTTGCCAGGACAACACTATGCTGGACTGCACAGAAAGACTTTCTGCAGGGATTGAGAAGTGATGGTGTGACAAGACAGGGAGGTGTTCATAAGCAGAAAATGAAACAAGCACAGCGTGTGTGCTTACACGTCCGTATCCTTGGAAAGCTTTGCAAACCGTTCAGATTTACCCAGCAAAGCATTTGTTTGTTTTATAAAGATCCAATTTGTAAATGTGAAGCTTTTCCATTTTACTTACAGCACAGGAAAAGCCACTGAAGAGACTCGTTGCACATAAGATCCACAGAGAAAATAAGTGAGGTTCCAAACACACAGATGTGTCCCTGTTACGATAAATTATTGCCGGGTCTTGCTAATCATGCCACCTTTTGTGTGACTCACAAGAGTTGGTGACGGTCTTCGTCTTTCTCCTGATCATTTATGAATAACGTGCTTCATTTTGGTCCAAAAATACCGACGTAATGACCATTTTACTGATGGGTTTAACAACTGACAGTTCCCTGTTGATAGAATCTGGTGTACAGATGCAGGCTCTTATAGAAGCAGCTCACTGAAAAAAACCCAATTCATATTAAGCTGCACCTGTATTCCATCTTTTATCTCATTGCACTTTATTGTAATCTGCTCATTTTACTACTCAAGTACACATATTTACCCATGAAGGATACTGTTTAAAAAAGGAAATCATAAATATGAATAATACTCAGAATAAGTGCAAAAGACTAAATTCAAATGAGTTCAATTTGTGCAGATAAAAGAACGCTCATTTAAAAACATTTGCGTTAAAAGAGAAAGCAATTACAGTGCTGTCACATTGTTTGCCCCCTTACATATCTATTATCTTATTTTGTCACACCTAATATTTCAGATGATCAAACAAATTTTTACTATGAAAACCCCCCCAAAACAAAACAAACAAATAAATACCTAATGGAGGCTTCAAATGATGAAGCCACACTTGCCTCTGTTAAGGTCAGTGTTGAGGATTCAACAATAGGAGAGATACTGGCCAAAATGGGATTCCATGGAGAATTCCAAGGTGAAAACTGTGGGATAAAAACCGAAAGGTCCACCTCATATTTCCCAAAAACATCTACATGATTGCAAGACTTTCCTGTGGACTAACAAGACCCAAATTGAACTTTTTGGATGGTATGAATAAAACGAATTGCAGTTCCTAACCCATAACAGTAAAGCACAGTGGTGGTAGTGTGACAGTTTGGGGCTGCTTTGCTTCTTCAGGACCTGAAGTGCCCACATGTTGTATAGTGTGTATTTACTGGGATAAAGGGTGTAAAATTCAGTGTTACAGTCTCTTTTTAGACATCTTTTTTCATATTTAACCCGTTAACGTTCTTACTTCCCGTGGGCGGGACGTTAAGTACTTCTGGGTCAAATCTAGCTTTTTTTTGCTACACCCTTTCTATGTACATATAGCTATTATACATCATTCGAAAACTACGATTCTTGTGATTCCAATGATGTATGCCAATCAAAGACAAAATCATAACTGTGGACAAGGCAAATGCTTTTGTCAGAGCACTCAGAAAGCAAAGTAACATGTTCAATAATAATGTTCAAAGCCTCATATCAGAGACAGAGCAGAGCCATCTTGAACAAAGTCATTCTTTTTACATCCACAAGGGTCCAACATAATCTGCCGCTGTAAACCTTCGTTATTTCCTTCTTTGCGTGTTTCTCACAATGTTTTCATTGTAACTTCTGTTAGCATGCTCATATTAGCCTACAAATTACACATTGCCCCACCGGAAGTGCTAGCTTTTGATTGACATCTTACTTGATCCAATAGGTGAAGGGTTACCCCCTCTGCTGTGGCCAAATCCTCAACTATTGGCTGATAGTTGAAAATTACTCTCCTTATTCCTACGTGTGTATTTCAAACTAATGGAGAGTAGTATAATGGAGATAAACACAAACAGCCAGTGGAATGCTGTAAATGCAGATATCACATATGAGGAGTGGGCTTTATCACATGTAACTACTATGCATAAAATGACTTATCTAAACACAGATGTTAGATTATTACACAGTTGCACACCAGTAAGAGATTATTTCGGCATGCCTGGATCTTCAGTCAGAAAAACATGCAAAATACCAATTTTCTGGTTTATCACTGATGAATTTGGTATGGGTAAAGATATTTCTTCGGACTTTAAACCGATGTGTCCTGTCCATCACTACATACTGATCCCACTTTTAAAGCATGTATTTTTAGAAAATAAATAGGAGGACATACAGTTTAATCTTTTCTAGTGTATTCAAGATCATATTGCTTGGTAACCACAGCACTTTGGCAGATTCTGACTCGGAGGAAACTTCAGTGTTTTCTTTCTAAAAGAGACCACAACCATTCCTCTACTAGTGCAGGAATGTGAAGTGGTTTTTAAGGATTGACTTTCATCCCCAGGTGGTAAATTGAACTCAGAGTTTCCCAAAGTGGTCAAATCATTAATAGATGAATTAATCAGTAGGTCAAGCATTCAACCATGGCAAGGTGAGTTCATTTTTACCAGTGCAGACAGAGCACAGGTATAATGTAACATGAGGTTAAGTACAGTTATTATTGGGTCATTACTGTGATATTTGAGCTTCACTAATTTCAATAACAGCAGTAGAGTATATTTGCAGTATATCTGACATGTCCAAAGAAATTGGTGGCACTCTGGCTTACTTTGGTACAGCATCTGAGGTGTAAACAAAGCCTAAAGAAGCATACTAATGAAACCACAGTTGTATTGGATGCTAATGAAACAAAGCAGATTTGCAACTGTGTGAGGAGAGAATAATTAATGCAGTGATGCTAAAATATTGATGGTATTGGTGTTGTTCTCTCACATTATGCTGGTACCAGGTATATAATGAGGGCACCTTACCAAAGCTAAATGTGTCAAAGTGAAGGACACAGCAAGCTAAAAAAAGAGCTTATCTTGTTTGTGCAGCAGTGCATCTGTAGGAACTGGTTTTACAGAGTACGTTTCGCATTTTGGAGCCACACCAATTCAAGCTATTTCAGGCAAACAACCTGAGCTGTTCTATTCCTCATCATTGTCTTCGGCTTTCTGTAGGGAAGATAACACTCACTCCATTACCTACTAAATATTATAGAGCAAGTTACCAAGTTCATGAAATGGTTTCATATGGTATAAGCATAGCAGTGAGCAGAAGGACTCTTCAAGTTTGAGATGATGACGTTATCAAAGTGACCCAAACAAATTACATCATTTCTCTATCAAACAAATGTCATGTCCTATACTGAGGATTAACTAACTGACAGAGAGAGATGGCTAACAGGTGATTCTATTTTAAATCTGCTTCCTAGTTAGCACCTTGTTAACACGTCTACAAGATGTCACTGGAAGAAGAAGAACGTGTGAAATACAATCAGTACGGTGGCTATGCATGTCTACCCTGACTTTTTAGAGGAGCAATGACAGCCCAAGGCTCAGTCTTAAAAATGAAAAAAATCTGTCCTCATAGGAGATAATTAAGGAGGTTTAATGATGCCAGAGTTTGAATAGAAACTTTAAAACAGCAATTCTGTTCATTTGTAACATTTGCAAAATAATTCTGTTGTCTGATCATGGCATCAAGTGCAGTTTAATTTACCTCAAAGTGAGATTATCAGTAGTACCCTCGCTTGAAGAAAGCAAACTGAAACAAGTGGATTCAAGACAGTGCTATGTTACAGACTTCCCTCTCCCCAGCTATTTGGGCCAGGAGAATCCCAAGGTCAGCCGAGAAACTTACTTCCTCTAGCGTGTCTTGGGTCTTTCTCTGTGTTTTCTTCCCGGTGGGACATGCTGGGTGTAGGTACCAGATATGCTCGGGGCCATTCACCTACCTATGACATTATAGAGACATTAGATGATTGGTTGGACACTGACATTACACTACATGATTGGCTGGACGTTAGCATGTTGACCAGGGGCGGAGTTAGGGGGTGACTACCTGGGGTTGAGCCCCGGATGTTTTCTGAGAAGCCCCGAAGCTCAATTTTTGTTTTGAAAGGAGAAAAAAGCCTAGCTGAAATTAGTTGCAGTACCAGAGTTCACCAGAGGGGCAGCAGCTGGATAAAGTAGCCTGTGTACAGCCTACCTGAGCCCCCTGAAGAAGAAATGCTTCTGCCGGTTCAGGCCTCACTGCCTGCTTTCTATACACACTGGTACTGTGTATGAGACACATACATAAGACAAGTGGAAATGGATATCAGGAACTTTTTCAAACAAAAAATACCGACAGGCAACAGCCCTGATGAAACGAGTCATGATTCAGGTTTGTGAATCTTGTTTAAAAAAGGCTTGTTAAAATCTTTGCTCTGTAACACAATTTTACTGATACTTCAATGAAATGTTGTTAAAGAAAACATGATTGTAAGATAATGTAGTTGTATAGGCTTACGTGTATGTGGTTACAATGGAAGAATCCAAACATGCTTTAATTACAGTCATGAAAATATAATGTAAAGATCAGAGAGACTGATGCTATATATGCAGGCAATAAATGAAAAAAAGATGGCTCCAATGAATCTCGATTTAATGTTAGAGTGAGGACTTGTTTCTATAGTATCAAATATAAGCCAACAACATAAAATATTCTATAAAATATTCAATATTCATATCACTAGTTCAAAATGTTGTAGCTTTAATATGGTTATAAAGGTATACTGTAAATGAGAAAAATCTTCAGCATGATCCAAAGTTTGTGATGGGAGCAAATTCACACATCTAATTTGCATATTATGACATCATCAGGCATTGGCAATGTTGGTTTGGAATACTTTTACAGAGGTTTATCTTTTTTACATTTTTTAAAACTTACTTTATTTTGAGTATTTATATTTTTATTTTTCTATATAGGCCTTTGTATTTTCTACATAATGTATTTTTTGTATTTATTGGCTTTTTTTTTTACAAGAACAGGTGGGCATTTCTGTTTATTTCCTTTGTTATGAGGCTCCATTAGTCCATTCAATACATAAAACAACAGAAAGGAAATTATTGGGCTCAGATTTTTACAAATCCATCCCCAAAATAACCAACAGGCCCATCAGATTGTCTGATCCACTATTGATGCTCTTCATCAAACCTCGCTATCATCATCATTTGCAGCGGGAAAGTGAACTTTACAGCTGTTTACCAGCTGTAAAGTTCACTTAGCAGTTCACTTAGCAGTCTATTTCTCTCACGTTTTCCACCGGGTCTGCTGCTATTTCCTCTGATTTTTACATTCCTGCTTTTGCTGTCACGATTAGCGTTGTTATGACCACCCCTGCTACCCGATCACACACCTTTCTCCCAGCGGGACAACATGAC
Source organism: Valencia hispanica (assembly GCA_963556495.2). Lineage (NCBI taxonomy): Eukaryota > Metazoa > Chordata > Actinopteri > Cyprinodontiformes > Valenciidae > Valencia > Valencia hispanica. Next base: position 12,787,195 of record OY747723.1, read on the forward strand.
GAACAGCATCGCACCTGTTGCTGCTGTGGAGCATCATGGTAAACCGGACCAGCTGTGCACTCTTTGAGTTTCGCTTTCTTTCTCCCTGGACAACTGAACATGTTGATCAGAGGGTAAATATTCCTTTTCAGAATCTGAATTACCCATTACTTCATAATGGGGAACTCAGACATTTCGGCAACATAAGTTTTATCTTTCTAAAACTCGCTCTCTCTATGCCGTGACAGCAGTAGCTGCACGCTGCCTCCCCCACTGGCGGAGCTGCATAAAAGGCTGATTTATCCAAAAGGTTTCCATGGTAACACACCCAAAAATGTGGCTTAATTAAAGTTACAGATGTCCGCCATCTTCTGATGTAAAGTAGTAATTAAATTAGCGGTCATATCTGCAGCTCGTTAAAGGCAGCAATATTGTGACCAGGACCTTTAAAGAGTTAAAACAATTTTTGCACATACAAAAAAAAAGAAATTTGGGCTAAGCCCCTGATCTTCTTCAAACCTAAATCCGCCCCTGATGTTGACGTAGGGTGCTGTTATTTTAAATAAACTTTATTGAGCAAACAGCAAGTATACCACATCAGAAAAAAAAAATTATCCAGAATAATTCAACACTGGGGCATCGCCTAGTGTAGTGGTTAAGGTGGGCGTCCCATGTTCAGACACGTCAGTCCTTGATGCGGCTGTCCGGGGGTTCGCTTCCACCCCGCGGACATTTGCCAATGTCGCTTCCCCACTTCTCGCCCCCTTTCTGTACGCTGTCCACTTTACAATAAAGGCCACTGTGGCCACCAAAACTTTTAAGAAAAAGAAAAAATAATAATTCAACACTTACAAATCAGCAAGGGGTGTTATATGAATACTGCACATTCACAAATTTACATACATGAACTGTTTTGGGAGCATTTGTGTTGATGGTCTGTTAATGATTCTATGTATGGTAAAGCAAGTGGATAAAACTTGATCATCTTTTTTGGGGATTCGGAAATAACAGAATAAAACACTTTTCCATCGTAAGGGAAAATTCCTCAAAATATGGTTTATAACATACCTGCTAAACTCATTCCATAGTCTATGCTTGAAAGAGCAGTACCAGAAAAGATGTGTCATGTTTTCTTGATGATCTCCACAGGAACTGTTAACATTTGTGTCTCTTTTACATTTTACCATATAGTGCTCGTCAGGGTTAAAAATGGGGAACAATATAGTTTTTCCGAGTGCCCTTGCTGTAGTGTAATGTACACCAGAACACTTTACCAGGGAGGCATCCAGGAGGAATCTTAACCAGATGCCCAAGCCACCTCAACTAGCTCCTCTCGATGTGGAGGAGCAGCGGCTCTACTCTGAACACCTCGGCGATGACCGAGCTTCTCACCGTATCTCTGAGGGAGAGCCCAGGCACCCTGTGAGGAAACTCATTGTGGCTGTTTGGATCAGCGATCTCGTGTTCTTTTGGTCACTGCCCAGAGCTTGTAACCATAGATGAGGGTAGGAACGTAGATCAACCGGTAAATCTCTGGTACAGCGCTCACATCACTGCAGATGCCTCACCAATTTAGATGCCTGTTGACGTCCTGCTCCATCTTCCTCTCACTTGTGAACAAGACCCCAAGATATTAAAACTCCTCCACTTGGGGCAAGTCCTTTTCCCCGACCCAGAGAAGGCACCCTACTCTTTCCGGCTCAAGACCATGGTCTCAGATTTGGAGGTGCTGATTTTTGTCCCAGCTCCCCCACTCTTTGCTGCTGACCACTCCGGTGAAGGCTGGAGATCACAGTCTGATGACAATTCACATTGTCTTGCTTTGTATTACTGTAAAAAATAACAGCTTAAGAGTAAGACGATCTTGTTTTCCTGTTGAAATTAAAGGCTTGTTTTATGGCACTTGATCACTACTTGAAATTGAAAAATTTGTCTGACACATTTTAAATGCAAGTGAAAAAAAGTCTTTGATCCCGGTGAACATCAGCAAGTCACAAGGAACTATAATCTATTTGTAGAGTGACATTTTCAGTATTATTTGCCATTTGCAACAGAGAGCTTTTACCATGTGTCAGACTTATGGATCGCTGCTACACAAAAGACTGAAGGATCACCTTGAGGTAGGAAATAAAGAGCAAAACTGATTAATTTTACTCTGGACAAAAAAAATGGACAAGTGCCGATAAGTAAATATGAGCTGCTTTGTTTCAAATGATCACCATCAAATACAAGGAGGAACATAAGTATTTGAACACCCTGCGATTTTGCAAGTTCTCCTACCAAAAATTATGGAAGCGTCAGAAATTCCCATTACACCTGAGAAAATCAAGGTTAATATTTGGTACAGAAGCCTTTGTTTGCAATTACAGAGGTCAAACGTTTCCTGTAGTTTTTGACCAGGTTTGCACACTGCAACAGGGATTTTGGCACACTCCTCCACACAGATCTTCTCTAGATCTGTCAGGTTACGGGGCTGTTGCTGAGAAACAATGAGTTTCAGCTCCCTCCAAAGATTTTCAATTGGATTTAGGTCACCAGAACTTTGATGGGCTTCCTACAGAGCCACTCCTTGGTTATCCTGGCCGTGTGCTTCGGGTCATTGTCATGTTGGAAGACCCAGCCACGACCCATCTTCAATGCTCTGACTGAGGGAAGGAGGTTGTTGCTCAAAATCTCACAATACATGGTCCCATTCATCCTCTCCCTCATACAGTGCATTTGTCCTTTCCCCTTCACAGAAAAGCCCCCCCAAAGCATGATGTTTCCACCCCCATGCTTCACAGTAGGGATGGTGTTCTTGGGCTGCAACTCATCCTTCTTTTTCCTCCACTTTAGACCAAAATGTTCTATTTTGGTATCATCTGACCATCTGACTTTCTCCCCTGCCTCCTCTGGATCATCCAGATGGTTGCTGGAAAACTTCAGACGGGCCTGGAAATTTAATGACTTGACTAGGGGAACCTTCCGTGCAATGCATGATTTTAAACCATGACGGTGTAGTGTTCTACCGACAGTAACCTTTGAACCTGTGGTCCCAGCTCTCTTTTTGTCATTGACCAGCTTCTCCTGTGTAGTTCTGGCCTGGTTCCTCACCTTTCTTATCAGTGATACGCCACCAGGTGAGATCTTGCAATGGAGCCCCAGTCTGAAGGAGGCTAACTATCATCTTTAGCCTCTTCCATTTTCGAACAATTGCTCGAACAGTTGATCTATTTTCACCAAGCTGCTTGGCAATTGCCCCGTAGCCCTTTCTAGCCACGTAGAGATCTACAATTTTGTCTCTGGTGTCTTTTGACAGCTCTTTGGTCTTGCCTAGGGTAGTAGTTGGAGTCTGACTGACTGTGTGGTGGACAGGTGTCTTTAACGAGCTCAGACAGGTGCTACTAATTTAGATGAATAATTGGAGTAGAGGTGGACTCTATAAAGGCAGAGTAACAGGTCTTTGAGAACCAGAATTCTTGCTGATTGCCAGGTGTTCAAATACTTATGTGCAGCAATAAAATAAAAATAAATTCTTTAAAAAAATCAGACAATGTGATTTCCTGAATTAAAAAAAAAAAGTTGTCTCTCTCAGTGGAAATGCACATACAATATGAATTTCAGAACCCTCCATAATTTCTAAGTGGGAGAACTTGCAAAATCGCAGGTTGTTCAAATACTTATGTTCCTCACTGTATATATTTTTAACAGGCTATTTATTTTTGAGCAGCTTATAACATCAGCTTGTATGTGACTGCACAGAAACAGCAACCTGTAGGTGGTTCCTGAAATCTATTGCTGACTATAATCTAAAAACAGGGCTTCCCAAATCTTAAGATAATCTTTTAATTAATTTAACAATAATTACTTTCATATCAATCGTTTACTCAGCTCTACGATTTTTTTCAGTCTCTGTAAGCAGTTTACTACAACACTGCAACTCTAACAGATGGGCTCCTATGCATCCATTAGTGCGGCACTTCAGAAATCAGCCTTTTATGGTCCATTGGCTGTATAGAAGCCCTTTTTATACTAAAACACAGCAGTCTGCTGGGAATTAACCACAAAACAAAACATTTTATTAATGTTTCTATAATGTCTAAGAGATAAATCCATAAAAATCTAAATGATCTCAGACTGAGGCAAAGGCTAATGTGGCTGCTGAGGGACTTGATTTGTTTCAAGGTAAACTTAAAAGCTAACATGAAACAGCCCTAATAGGGGAGGAAGGTTGGGTGGCAATACGGTAAAATTATATCATAACTGCTAATGCAAAAATGGAAAAGGCCACCGCTCATCCGTCAAAATCTTATTGTAAGGTGCTGCTGAATTTAATCACCATTGGAATCATAAAAATATATAGCAGCCGCACACTCAAATACTGTGCAATATCAATTTTAATGCAAGCTTTCGGTTTTGCGACCTTCTTCGGCATAACTGCTAATGCAGAAAGGTCAAAGGGTCTTTAAAAATTTTTTTTATAAACTAGACGATAATTTCTGTCCATATTAACACTGCTTTGACTTAGAAGATTACATTCTGCAAATCCAAATATACTTGGAGTTTTCTCCCAAACTTACTGAGCAACATTAGCACAAAAAAAACTATTCAACTCTCTATGTGACATTAACTTCCGTCTCTCTTAAGGGACGATCAGACACAAATCCCCTCATTATTATGCCTAAAACATAATTACTTGGAATTTTCTGAAAACAAAAGCCAGCGATAAGGAAATCATTTAAAAAAAGTTTACTCTTTATTGCATTACTCAACACAACCAACAATAAAGGGCTGTACAGTTACTTAGAGTAACTAACTTCTGACATGAGAGATAAATTGTTGCCGGAGTTAAAGCTGATCATTATAAACAATGGCAGTAAAACATATAACTCTGTTATTAGGAGTAATTGTAATTTCATTAAGGTGAGCTTGAGCAATTACAACCATTTAAGTAGCTCCATACCTTCATTATGCCAACAACCTAATGTTTCTTCACTACTTGGGTTTCCACATGGTCCTACTGTTTAAAAGTAAGCAGCGGTAGCTTACTAAAACGTCCACACCCCTTGAACTTTGATATTTAGTGATGTTACCACCAGAAGATGACAATTTCTGGTTAAAAAGACAGATGTGAATACTGTTGCAATGCACTGCAGGAGGGAAGCGAATTTAAGAGGTGTCAACTTAGACAGTGAGTGGAGAAAATGTCTGATTATCGAAACGTCCAGCTTGCGGTTCTCCAACAACACCTCCATCTCCTGTAGAGGTCGTATTGCCTGGAGGGTGCTTCGACGAAGGTGCAGATCATTCAGCATTCAGAATGTGCCTGAGATTGTGCTGACAAGAAGAATCTCCTTGAGGGGCGTTAAAGGACAGCGGGCCCTGCTGAACTTGAGTCGGGGGATTAAGGGAAGAAAAAAAATTAGCTTCACAAACAATCCCACGGTTCACGGTGAGGAGAGCAGAGGAGTCAGCATGCCGCACACGATCCTCAAATCGACAGACCGGCGGGGTTGGGCGTGAGTTGGGTGTTTGTTAGGGTCTGAAACAACCTCAACAAATGTTGTTAATGGTTTTGTTTTCTGGATTTTTAACACTCCTGGAGAGACGGCGCTGATCACATCACGATGCCGTGCTTTCGTTTTGTCTTTTGATGGTACAGTAGTTTCTGACGTCTATAATCAAAACAAATGCCCACCGATTAAACAAAAACAAAACAAATAAAAAACAAAAAAAATGGAGTTGTGTAGAGCCAGAAATGGGTGAATGAACCTCCATGGAGATACCGTGAATCAGGTACGATGACAGCAGTGAGGTAATTAGGGGCAGAGGAACAAGAATGACAAAGAAATGTTTTCCCCTGTGGCAAGGTCTGAAGAGTCAGATGCGATCCAACTCTTTAATCAAGTTCCCTGTGGACCAGCCGCTCTGTCCAATGCAACTGTGCTTAAGATTTACGTAACATGAGGGTATCTGTGTTCTGATTAATACTGTTTGCTCAGCAGCTTGACTCAGGTTGAAGTTTTTGCTCGCACACAGAAGTTGTCAACAGCAGACATGTAGAGATGGAGCTAAATCTGCTCTAATGATTTACTAACATCTGTCATCAAAAAGCGTGGCGCCGAGCAAATGGCATCTCGCTGCTATTATGTAATTTGATAGTATTTAGATTATTCATCAGTATTTATGCACACACGGCAGGTCCCGACTAAAAGAACCTGGCAGTATGTGCTTTATCCTAGCATATTAATGGAAAGTTAAGTGGAAGGTAAAAAGAAAAAAACTGTGGTAGAAGAAAGGTGCACAACTAACTGGATTTTGCTCATTTAAGACAAATTTATATTGAGTCGATATTTTTTAAACAGTCTTTAGAATCTTATGTTAGCATTTAGCACATTTAGCTGTACTAAATGCAGACAGTAGGCTTAGGGCATATTCTCTGCAGAGACCGTGGACTCAGACCTTAAGTCTAAAATTTCTAAAAAAGCCCGCTTCGACTTAACATCCAATGGCACATGCAATGAGTCACGTGTGAAGCGACCCAAACTGCAAAAGCACAAAATGACAAGCGCCCGCCAAATTCTAACTTTGATTTAACACCCAGAAAGAACAACAGTCATGAAAGTCGAGCTTCCTTTCACACATCTTTATTCTATTTGATTTCCTTTTTAAATGCATCATAGAAACGGAAAATAGTTAACCTTGAGCAGTCTTCTCTCAGTAACGACTTTCACACCGACGAGTGTTGTAAGAACTACTACTGTAGCATAGAAGTTTGAAGCATTTACTGATCCTAAAATATAAAGAATTTCTGAACTTCCAGAAGGTTAGTTACTGGTTAGGACCTGAGAAGCTGAAAACGACTGGTTTCCAGTCACACGCCAATTTCTCCACCTTTAGCTCCTCAATACATATGAATGTCCTCCATTCAACAAGAACATAAAACACGAGGCTTTCCTCTCTGTTTGTTGTTGATGTTGTAGGATACATAGAAATGTTGAGATGAGGTTACATTTCTAGCGGAGGAGGAGAGAGGGCCTAAGCTCTTTTATAAAAGTGAAAAGTTTATCAAAGGCACAAAAACGTCAGCTCCGTTCTGAAAGGGTTCCGAATAAATTAAAAAAAGAACGGCTTTCTGAACAAAACACAAGCACACACTTCACAATCCATTCCCCCAAAGCATTTCTGTATCCATCTCTCTCAGAACTTTGATCCCTGGGCATGTCTCCAAGGATACCATCATTTGCAGTAGTCCTGTAAGCCAATTCAAACCTAACCACCCTCTCATTCCCTGTGTTCTGTTAAACCAACCTGAGCACTGCACTCATTTACAGATGAAAAATATGCATTAAGTTAATCTCTGACCAAAACAGCATTATAATTACTGAAACCACTGGATGCTAAGTAGGGATGTAAGAAAATATCAATACGGCGATATATCGCAAACTTTTAAGTCACGGTTTTGAATCGACATTCAAAAGCACTGTATCAATTTTTATTTTAAATTTATTTTTTAGAATTTGAATGGAACCATTAATGATGACAGTCATTTTTGTAGTGAAATTAGTCAAATTCCCCATGCTTTGTTTGTCTTTGCTTATTTCTTGGTAACTTTTTGATTCAGAAGAGTGTTTCGTTTTCATTTTGGACTTGCTCACGTTATGAAGTAAGACTTTGCTCATTTTGTATCATTTGTGGGTTTATATCTCTCTTCATCATTGCTTTAGGAACTTTATTTTGTAATAAACCTTTTAACTCCTAGACAATGTTTTATGTTACCCCCTTTGACCCCTAACAAAGTGAGTCGTAACAACTGGTTAGTATGGTTCAGTCAGACCTAATTCTAATTAAAAACAGTTTCCAAGACCTGAAACTTGATTTTCACAGACAAAAATCCATCCGGCATCACTGAGCTTGACCCATGGGTAAAAAAAAACAAAAAAAACTGTCTTTATAAATAATCTAGCTGTAACTGCAATGAAAGGTGGTTCGACAAAATATTGACTCAGGGGGAGTAAGTTAAAATTTATGCCACTTTTCACATTTTTATTAGTAAGAACAATGAAAATCAGATATGTTTCTACTTCATTACTATGTATTACTTTGTTTTTGTTTGTTCACATAAAATCCCAATAAATTACATTGTGGTTTGTGGAGCTTGTCAATTGGTATAAACAGCTCTGCAAGGCACTGCGTGAAAAACAAAATATAGGTAGGAGATCTGCAGCAGTTCACACAGTAGACAAGGCAGGCACTGGGCTTTTTGTAAAGGCAGATTCCAACCACACTGATACTACCAAAGTGTTACACAACGACGGTTAATTATCAGAAAACAGATGCCCGTTGCTACAGGTCACGCACTATCCCTGAATCAGCTCAGACGATGTGACTGGTGTAAACGTTCGCTCTGGAGCTTGCCCCGTCACACTAAAACAATACAAGCTCTCGTGCAAGTCACGATATTCACTTAATATTCATGAGCGTTGTATGCACATCAGATTATCTAAATTGTGGCTGAAACGGAGTCACAGACAGCGGTTTTAGCCTCTGAGAACTCACTCCCGAGATCAAAATGCTTACAGAGGAAAGCGATCAGCGGCAAAGCAAGTTATACGATACGTCTGCGCTCAGAATGCTCTATAGAAATGTGGAGATGATTGGATGAGAGGCAGAGACAAGCATGTTCACATTGGTCTGTAGGGAAGGAAGCTGCATCCTTCCTAAAGTGGCCCGTCGTGACTGAGCTGGTGAGATCGCTTTATGTGAGAGTAATTTTGTGTAAAGAACTCTAATAATATGTTTAGTACAGAAAATAGATTTATTATAACTCGTTTAAAAAGAGACAAAATATGTATTTAAGGTGACGTGGAGTGTGTGTCAGCTCCCGCAGGATTACCATTGGCTTATTTACTGGCTCTTTTGCAGGCAACTTTAAGATAAGTAATAAAAAGCAGGTAATGTGGGAATACTTGTATTTAATTAGTATTCAGTTAATAAGTTAAATTCTTAGTGTAAGGGCTTCTAGGGCAGCAGGTCATGTTGGGAAAAAAATAAGGCCTTCTGTGTGTAATGTTTTGATAGCACTGTATCAGAGCGCTTTACAGACGTCAGAGCAGCAGGACATTTTGGCCTTGGGGGACTGGCTCTTCAGGAGCGGGACAAGAAGACTAAGCTCATGTTGATTAGAGATAAACAGGGATTGCTAAATATTATATACAGACCCTTTCCAAAAAAAATTGAATATCATGGAAAAGTTGATCTATTTCCATAATTCCATTCAAACCGTTCCATAGATTACAGATTCAGGGCCCACAACTTCAACGATTTCAAGTATTTTGTTGTTTACTTGTACATAATTTGGGCTTCCAGCTCATAAAACCCACGAAGACAGGAATTCAAAAAATGTGAATACTGAAGAAATCCGCCCAAATTTTACAGGGCATGAATGTTTTAAACGGAGTGTCACACACTACTCATCTACTAAACTCAAAGCACCTGCACAGGTTTATCAGGTGTCATTAAATGGCCTCACTTTGGTTCGATTGTCTCAGTTAGGTTCAATATGGGGAAGACTGCAGGCTTGACAACTGGCCAGAAGACCATCACTGATCCCCTCCATAGGATGGGTAAGCCACAAAATGCATAGCTAACGAGGCAGGCTGTTCACAGAGTGCTGTGTCCAACCATATCAATGGAAAGTCTAGTGGAAGGGGAAAATGTGGCAGGAGAAGATGTACCAGCAGAAGAGCTGACCGTGGGCTTCAGCGGATTATCAGAGAAGATTCATGAATCTGGCAGAGATCCAGAAAGAGTGGAATGAGGCGGGAGTCACAGCTTCAAAAACCACCACATTCAGACGCATCCGGGAGATGGGTTACAACTGTCGGGTTCCTCAGGTCAAACCGTTTCTGAGCCTGAAACAACGTAGTAAGCATCTCAACTGGGCCAAGGAGAAGGAGGACTGGACTGTTGGCCAGTGGTCCGAGTTCCTCTTTTCTGATGAAAGTAAAGTGTGCCTTTCATTTGGGAATCAAGGTCCAAGGGTTTGGAGGAAGACTGGTGAGGAACAGAACCCAAGCTGCTTGAGGTCCAGTGTGAAATATCCAGTCAGTCATGATTTGTGATGCAATGTCCCGTGCAGGTGTTGGTAGACTCTTCTTTCTTAAATCCAAGGTCACCGTATCAGTCTACCAGAATGTTTTAGAGGACTTCATGATTCCTTCTGCGGAGGATCTGTATGAAGATGCAGATTTCATCTTCCAGCAGGACCTGGCCCCTGCCCATACCGCCAGAAGCACCAAAACTTGGTTTGATGCCCATGCCATCGCAGGGCTTGACTGTCCAGCCAACTCGCCGGACCTAAACCCCATTGAGAATCTATGTGGTATTATCAAGAGGAAAATGAGGGGCACCGGACCCAAAAACAAAGGAGAGCTGACAGCAAGCATCAAGGAAATCTGGGCTTCAATAACTCCCAGGCAATGCCACAGGCTGATGACCTCAATGCCCTACCAAGTATTGAAGATTGACATACTGTTTTGAAAGTACCATATTTTGATGTGATCCTAATAGCTTTCTTATTTTTCTGCAAAAACTGAGAAGTTAATGGTGATTTCTTCACAGTATTCAATTTTTTTTTTAATTCCTCTTTTTGTGGGCTTTATGAGCTGGAAGCCCAAATTATGTATGAAACTCTGTACTTTACATGTTGAATTTATAAAAAATAAAAATGCTAGTACAAAATTATGATTGCAGAGATTCAAAACTTATTTTCAGACTTTCAAAACTTTATTTCAGGTTTTAAATTTTCAACCACTGATTTTCAAGGTTTAAAAACTTTTTCTTTCGGTTTCAGATTATGTCAGCGTTCTCACTTCATAGTAAAATACATCAGAGCTTGTGGCTGTAATGTGGCAAAACACAGAAAAGGTTAAGGAGTATGAATATTTTTGCGAGGAAAGGATTTGCTAAAGATGCCCTTTGATATTTAATATCTAAATTGGGTTCTTCTATTTCTGTATATCCCGCACAAACGACTGGAAATGTTGATCTGGATCTAAACCGTTCCCAAACGTCAAACCTAGGAAGCGCATACAAAGTGAGGTTTATGACCCCTTGCATAGTTTTTCACACCACCCGTTTATGTTTATGATCATTTCAACAGCTAAATTAACTCACTATATTTGGTACTTAAAAAAAAAAAAAAAGATTTTCCTGAATCCAATGATCAGCCAAAGGTTTCTCTTTAGGAAAGGGATCACCGTTCCACCCGAAAATGTATTCTAAGATCTAACCACTGCAGCCGCTTCACGTCAGCAACCAAAAAAGCATCACATCCCAGCCTAGAGCACTCACCATCCTTGCGGTGGTAGGTGATCTCCACCTTGCGCTCCTCGGAGCCCAGGAGCGCCTGTGCCACCTGGGCCACCGCGTGCCGGCTGGTGAACTGGCCGTGGAGGAAGTCGCACGTGCACGGCCTCTGCATGACGTCCGGCCTGGAGAAGCCCGTCATCTCGCAGAAGCCGTCGTTGCAGTAGATGATGGCGCAGTTCTGCGCGCGGGCGTTGGCTATGATGAACTTCTTATCTGGAAAATCGTGGAGGAAGAGAGAGCGTTAGACTGTCCATGGGGGTGGATTCATTTCCCACAGCAATAAAGACTGCAATAAAGCAATAAAGACTGCTGCATTACTGTTATTAAGTGAGTATGTGTAATTGTAAAACTAGAGGGAGATGAATTTGCTTTACTCTAGTGGTGCCCCCACGGGGGGAGCTGTGGAGACCATGGCAACCCCTGAAAAATGTCGTATAATATTGTTTATGAGGGGAAGACAAATTTGAGTAACTTGTGGTAAGTCTACATTTTATGGCTTGTTTGCAGATTTTGTTTTCTACCTTTTTAAAATTTTCATGCAGCTATTTCTAATCAATTCAAAAATACTTTATTAATCCCAAACGGCAATTAAATGTCGTTATTCCTCATACTACGCAAGTTGCTCCAGAGTTGTCATAGATGGGCAGAAAGGATCTCCTGTGGCGGTCAGTGTTGCATGAAATCTGAAGAAGCCTCTGACTGAAGACACACTGAGGATTAGGAGTTTACCGATTCACTATTTAAATCGATTAATTGCGATGTGAAACTAAATACTGCAGCAAGAGTTCTGATGAATATTAAAAAAAAAGAGAGATCACATTTCTCCTGCTTTAGCTTCCCTTCATTGGCTCCCTGTTAAATCCAGAATAGAATTTAACATCCTCCTTCTTACATACAAAGCCCTTAATAATCAAGCTCCATCATACATCAGAGATCTGATTGTTCCAGATGTTCCTAGCAATCTGCTGGGATTTCTTAAATAGAAAACTTTTAAGCGAATTGGAATGTTTGTATGATTGGATTAAAAATTACTTTCTTGTGAAGTGCCTTGAGATGACATCTGTTGCGAGTCAGTCGGTGCTGTATAAATAAACTGAATTGAAACGTGCTAAAATTGATAGCGATTCATACGTGTTCTAAATTGACTGTTTCCTAATTAAATGACAGGAACATAAAAGTCCGGCGTGCAGTTTGGACATTTTAGGGGACAGACTGGTAGAAATATGATGGCGGCAGCTGCCGTTTCAGCCATGCAGTGTGAAATTTAATCAGTGCTTTAAACGCTAGCTGCCGCCGCCCCCAGGATAGTATCCGGTCGGCACGCCGGACTTTTATGTTCCTGTCATTTTATTATGAAACATGATCGATTATGAACACTTATGAATCCCAACTGATTCGGCACATCTCACATAGCAATTAATCGACTAAATAGTGAATTAGCACACCCCCAATTTAGGATCCAGATAAAGTTTGTTTCTCAACTTATGGAGGAAGTCTTGTTACACTATTTTCAAAAATAGCAAAGCCGGCATTCTATTCCAATTTAAAATTCATCAACGAAACACAATCAAGTATGGAAAAAGTAACTTGAATTCCTTCAACTAGATTTCCTATGAAATTTTAAGAAAACTATATGTTAATGTATAGCTTTTACAAAACATTGCTTTCAGCTGTCCAATATAGAGGATATATACGTTTTATTTATTTACCCATCTATTTCGGGGCCACTTTTAATCACCATATGTAAAAAAAGTGTGAAAACATTCCATAATTAAAAACATTAACCCCCCACAATTTTTGATTTTGGAGTCCATCGCCTTAGCATATTTAGCGCCCCTCATTTAGCTTTCCCCATTCTGCAGGGGCCCCTGCCCCTTGATTAAATAAAATATTTAACAATATAGCATTTATATTTATATTTCAAAGACACGACAATCCCATGTTACGCAAAAAAAAAAAAAAAAAAAATTCTAACATTTAATTTAATTCACATTCCATAACTCCTAGGGCAGTGTTTCCCAACCCTGCTCCTCAAGGCCCCCCTTTCCCTGCATGTTTTAGATATTTCCCTGCTCCAGCACACCTCATTTCAGTTTGACGGCTGATTAACAGGCGTCCGCTGAACTGTAATCACCTGACTCAGGTGTGTTAAAGCAAGAAAACATCTCAAACATTGCAGGGCAGTGGGCCTTGTGGAGCAGGGTTGAAAAAATAAATAAATAAAATGATTTGACACAAACGGACATTTCTCTTAGTCACTTCTCAAAATGGGAAATACAAGAGAGCATGTGCGTTTTCCCTTACTTGTCTAATGTTGCCGATGGCTACCCTAGGAGCAATAATAAAGTGGATCATGTATACCGACCTTAATCTAATTCAGTTTACTTACACTGGCGTCTATTCAATCGAATCACAGAGATTCAAAGTAGATATTGAACATTCAGTCTGCTTGTAGTTACCCAGCTATGAAGTCGAGTTCAGTCTGTTATTCAAATCTAAGGAAACCCAGTGGGTCCGAGTTCTTTTGGGACCTCCTGGGTTAAGCCGTCGATGCACTCATGGAGTGATTTTAGTCAGTCACCCGTAGCAAAGTTCACCGATGTTTCAGGTCTTCTCCATTTGTGGATAAAAGGCTCTCCCTGTGTTTCTATGGAGTCCCAAAAACCTTAGAAATAGCTGTGTAACCTTTTCCAGACTAAAGCATTTAAATAACTTTGTCATGTTTTTTTCTTTGTCATATTTCTTTAGACTGGGGGACGTGATCAGTGACTTTATGCTTTTAGAGTGGTCCCAGTTAAGTGATTGCTTAATTGTACAGGTCTGGCATTAATAAACCCTGGGTGATTCTTTCTCTTAATGTTAATCACAGTTGATTCCAGATTTAACAAGAGATTACTTTTTCCACATAGGGCCAAGTTGGTTGGGGATAGGGTTTCCCCCTATTATAAGTCACAAATTGTTGTGTTTTGTTCCACTCATCTCTCTCTGATATTAACATTTGTGGATCAAAAACACTGAAGTGCAACAAAACGAGAAGAAGATATCTCAGCTTTTGTATTTCACTGTTAGAAAAACAAACATTTAACATGGGACTCCCCCTCTAAATGAATGTACTCCAATTAAAAGGTTTAAGTTTTCCCAAACATTTTCCCTGAGATATTTCTACAGCAATAAAATATGGAAGCTTTATACACATCTTTGTATTTTAGCCAAATATACTGAATCAGCAGGAAATCTGAACAGTTTAACAATGTTTTTAAATGATTTCTCAGTGAGGAATTGCCCTCCCAGACAAAAGGCAACAGCACGGCTCTCCACATTAGACAGGTACTCACTTTGTCCTTCGAATTTCCGAATAATCACTCCTAGAAACGTGTTTTGTGGCGCAACATGACCTCTCCGAACAGGCATGGTTCCGTTTCCCCCCTCCCTCCCTCCCCCCCAAAAAATAAATGTTTATAAGGGAAAATAAATAAATCTTTGGCTGAGCTTCAAGCGCGTGCCTTTCAAGTTCGCAGGTGTAAAACCGAAGCCAGCAGGGCTCCCCCGGTTTCCTTTGTCAGCACTCAGTCATCCTCGTAAAGGAAAAAAACAAAAAAATACAGATATCCACCCCCGACCGAATCACCCCTTTTATTTCAGCTCCCCGGCTGAGCGCATAGCAGAGGCTTCCCTCCCTGCGCTCCGCTCCGAGGTGAAGCCCGAAAGCAAGGAAGAGCCGGCGGCGGGTCGCGGCGGAACCAACATATCTCACCGCAGCTCCTTCGCGAGCGTTTGTGGCGGCGCGTGAGAACGGCTGGTGTGCGCGCGTGGCGCTCGGAGGGTGGAGACAGGGTGCTGTCGTGATGGGAAGACTGATGGTCTATTAGTCCAATGGCTCGACGCTGGCGCCGACACTGCGAGAGAGAAAAAAAATGGGATGCGCAAACAAAGAGGCAGAGGCAAACAAACTACGGCAGCGCTGTGACGTTACGGTCAAGTTGGCTTATTTCATTTTTGTAGCTGACATTCAACTACACAATAAATACATAAATGAAACTGCTTGCTTGTTAGTTTGGTTTTTGCGTGAGAGGCTAAAATAACGCCACAACTTTTGAGTCGCGCACCTGTCACGAGCACAGCACGTGCCAAACAGTCGAAGAGAGAAGGGTAAGGGGGAGCGGCGTCACTCAGGTGTATGTCATTAACATTAGACAGACGCTCTTGAGTAAAAAAAAAATGGCGACTCATGTGTGTAGTCTGTATTCCCTACTGTGTCATGGAGCATTTTCACTGCCGAGGAGGCGCTGGCCATGGTGCTGCCCAGGCGTTTCACTTTCCCCCGTCTGGTATCCATGATTAAACAGCCATGCTCGTCTTTCACTTTGCCTCTATATCCATGAGAAAGTGTTGAAGCAATCATTTTAAATAAAGATAAAATGTAAAATTTTTACAAAATACTTCTTTCTCCATTGATTTCAGTTGTGTATGAGTCATTTACAGTAGTTTGCAAATGTATTCAGAAGCCTGACACCTTTGAACATTTTTAATGTTACAACTACAAACTTCGATAAGGCAACGCAAAGTAGTGCATATTTGTGAACTGGAGGGAAAATAGTGGTTTGCTCTAAATTAGGATTAGGTCTGAACCTTGACTAGACCATTTTAACACAGGAATTTGCTAAACCAGTGTTTCCCAACCTTGATTCTCAAGGCCTGCATGTTTTAGAACAATTTTCTGGCTTCAGATGATTCCAGTGCAACAAAAGCCTGTTATTCAGCCAAAAATTGAAATCAGGTGTGCTAGACTCTTGAGGAGTGCTCCTCAGGGCCCACTGCTCTGCATGTTTTAGATGTTTTCCTGCTTCAGCACACCTGATTTCAGTAGATGGCTGATTAACAGTCTATTGCTGAGCCGCAATCATCTGAAGCAGATGTGGTAAAGCAGGGAAACATCTAAAACAGGCAGGGCAGTTGGCCTTGAAAACCAGGTTTGAGAAACACTGGATTAGATGATTCTGATGAATATTATTTTACACAGTTGGTGTAATTTCATTCTTACAGTTATGGTAATAATTAAAATAAAGTACCACTCTTTTCATATCAGGTCATAATAAAAGACAATAAATAAAAATTATGTGATTTTGAATCCAATTCTAAAACTGTTTAAATCCAACTTCAAGAGTAGCACACAAAAATCACACAGCAGTTTCCGTAGAGTCATTATTTATTAAAGAAAGATGTAGCCAAAAACAAAGAAGGAATCAGTATGTGGAAAATTAAGTACACCCTATAATCCAAAAACTTTTAAAGCCAGTAGGGTAGTTTTCTCTTTGACATTATCAATATCACTTTACAGCATGGCTTCGGTGCATTAAAGTTTGCAGATATTTGTTCCTATGTTTTCTGGACTTTGACTAGGCCATTGGAACACATTGATTCTTTTCGTTTTCAGCAGCTTTGTTTTACAGCTGCATTGTCATCGTCCTGTCGATGAACTAAATTTGACCAGACCTTGCAGATTCACTGAGTGCAAGGCGCCCAGGTCCCATAGCTGCAAAACAAGCCCACATGATCATCACTTCACCACCATGCCGGACAGTCAGCCAAACAGCTCTAGATGTGCTACCATGATATCTTTGGAGGAAAGAGGCTTTCACCTGGCAACCCTTTCAAAACAACCTAAAGCAGTTCACTCTTTTTCCAATTTTTTTTTACTTTAGGACTTAACTTGCCGTAGCATGTGAGTTGAAGCATTTTTGTATTTACAATTTCTGACCCAGATTGATGAGCAGCAACATCTGTTTCTCTAAAGTCATTGCTAACATTTTCCACTTTGATGTTGTTTTAAGACATCCACTTATGCCCCAGATTAGCTCCCTTGAAAGGTAAACAGGTACTTATATGGTACGTAAAACACTAACAAAAACAGCCGTGCTCAGTCAACAACTGTTCTCATGACTTCTTCTTCTCTATAAACTAGCAGGCTGAAGAGGGCTCTGAATCTGTGCATACAGTGGAGAAGCAGAAGCTCCGACCGGAAGGGCTTTAATGCGCTCTCACATCCTTTGAGTTAATTTTCTTCACTCGCTCCCTTTTACTGGGGCGTTCAATTTATTTCCTTCTCAGTCACATGTGCACTCTCAGACACACACGAGCAAAAGGACTCGGCCCGGGTCTCTGTGAAACATCTGTCCTGTGCTTACAGTCGCTCCCCTCCATCTGGTCCTCGGGGAAAACAGCCCACAACACAGAGACGTGGTGGAAGGTCAGTGGCATTTGCTGGTTTTACAAGCTTTTGATCTCATCTACGCCTATCGTAGATTCTGTGCTAAAGACTTGACTTATGTCATATTTACCACCTTTTATAAAAGTACGACTATTGCCAAATGGAACGATGTTAACAGCTGCTTTACAGTATTTATCACCATTGTGTTGCAAAATCTTGCCCGTCGTTACAATTTATACTGTAATGCGGACTGATTTCATTAAAAAAAGTGAAATCCTCATTGTAAATGATTTATTTCCCTCCAGCAAGCACCAATCACCCACACACAAAGTAGAACAGTAAAGGGTAGCCTTACCCTTGAGTCATATTCACATTACTGGGAGTGACAGCAGAAATTAATCGTACTCTAGCTCCTGACCTGCTCGCTTGAATAGACAACATTTTTTTCTGAATCAAATGTTTTTTCCTCAAAAGCAGAAATATATTAATTACCACTTGAGATATTACAGAATACTGCAAATATAGAATACTGTAAACATATTTACACATCTTGAGGTTTTTATGTACCCAAAACAAGGCGGTGCGTAACTGTGAAGTGGAAGGAAAGTGATGGATTGTTTTCTAACTTTTTTTTTTGTATATAAATAAAAATCTCAAAAGTGCGGCACCCTCAGATCATTCTTAATCATTACCTATCTCCAGCTCACCATCTCAGCTCATTTCCAGCCTCCAGTTCAGCAACCACACTGGTCACCCTCCTACTCCACTCACTCTCCCCTGGCTTCTCCACTTCATCACCCCTGTGAGCATTTATCACTACAAAATCTCCAGATCAATTTTCCTCTTCTCATCCTCTGCTCATTTAAGTGCTCCAGCTCCCACTCCCCAGAAGCCCCTTGGAGTCTCTCAGCACCTCCAGGAGGATGATTTTGCACAATCATCCTCATTTCTTTTCTTTTTTTTGTTTTAACTGTCCTGTCCTCCCCACTGACTCCAATAGGCCAAGATTCACCAAGGCAGGGAGGCCCTGGCAAGTCTGCCCTGGGCTGCACCATATCAAACACCATATGTGACTGACATCCATCACCGGCCGATACCCAGCCCCGGCAGACAGACAACTGCTATCCGATGGCTCAGCAAGCGACCAAATCCAGCTGCCCCCCTGCACATCCAGTACCTGGTCAGTCCACCGGTGAGCCCAACCGACCCCACAGTGCACACACAGTGCACAAAGACCAAGACCCATGACCCAGGTCCAGTCCCCAAAAACTGATCAGACCCAGAAACGCCACCCATCCACTGCAGCCACCTTCGCGACACCCCAACGCAAACAAGGCAAAACGCCTCCAAGAAATCGTCGATGAGAATTGGCCCAGAGTAAACAAAAAGCACGCGTCAGCCACCGACCATGACCGCCACACACTGGCAGCGGCAAAAGAGACACCCACACTGGCCAACCCCCAGCCAGGACCACATCCAGTTGGAACAGCGCCCCAGAACCCTGCTTCTCTGTTAAAAACAAACGGACGGCCTTGTTTACGCTCAAGAAAGTATCTGGTGCGCACAAGATAGTAAGTGGTTAGCACGAGAAAGTAACTGGTGCGCAAGAGAAACCAACTTTTTTTTTGCCCTTGTTCCCTTAGGGGCTCCGTACATTTGCTATATTTGGCTCGAATTTATCGGCTTATTTTATCTTAGTTTGAGTTTTACCAGTATCCCGCCATATTACTTACGCACAGGTCTCGCGAGATCTTAGCAGCTCATCCTGTCAGCAGCCAACATCCACCTTCAATAAACCTTTTAAAAACTTTCTGGTCTCCTGAGTGTTTCATGCATCAGACAGGCCGCTTCACTGATTATTCCTCTTTTTGCCCGATCTGCTTAACTGCGCAGACCATGTCTTGGTAGGTTTGCAAGTGACGGGCACAATAAATGAAAGCAAAAATATTAACGTGTGGAATATTTTCATTACAAATGACCTTTTCGATGCAGTCTTTGATTGAATGCTATATTTCGAGACCCATGCTTTTACACTTTGCAGGACCAACTGCCCTCGGCTCAAACTTGATGGATGATTTGCGGCTGACGCGCTAAATTTCACACAGAGGAGGAGTAATGGTAAAGACAAAACCACTCTCTGAAAGATATGGGTTAATCGGAAAGTCATTGCAATTTCCAGCACCGGTGTTACTCTTAAATATCCCCCTGCCATAATGAAGCCCTAGTTTGCAGTTGTGTCTTACCCTTTCCATTTTTGCACGATGGACTGATCGTCTTTCTCCCTGAAGTGTCTGCTGTGTTCCTTGGTCTTTATAATGTTGTTTGTTCACTAATGCTCTCTAACAAACCCGAGGTCTGCTGGACTTAAACTGAGATTACATTTCTTTGTATTTTCTTGCAGGTGAAAATTCCTGAAAACCACATCAGTTTACTCCCACTTCACAATTATTCACTACATTGTAGGGGTCTATCACAAACAGTAAATTATCAATACATCCATGCTGTATAGTTTATTATGGCACAGTAAAGTGTCACTCATTAAACGCACCCTAGGACAGCCTTGTGTCTTTTAAAAGATGAGCAAAAATAACTCAGTTTGAAATCTAAAGTCTACCCAGGCCTCCATTCTGGTTAGTATTATTTCATCACTTGCAACACAAAGGCTTTGGAAACCTGGGGAAGCATTCACATTATTGCTTAGGGGCCCAGGCCTACAACCTTTATTAAGATACACAGCCTGCATTAAAGGACAGCACACAGCTCGGCAAAACAAATCAATTATCTGACTCTCTGGAAGGTTTAGTTGCATAACTTTACTCCTTAGATACAGTCAACAAAAGCGAGTAACACCCTTGAACCTTCCCTGAGAAGTAATCAGATCTTGCAAGTTCCACAAATAATGAAACAACACACTGGATTTTCAAGAGTGTGGTTCCCTTCTTTGTGTCATCCGGTCGAAAGTAAGTAAAGTTTTACAGCTGTTCATTCAGTCAATAAATCAAAACAAACACGGATAGATAAACTCTTAAAATCAAGATGTGATTCGGCAAATCAAATAAATACATATGGTAAAAACATCTTGATTTATTCAGTGTCTTTTCTATACGTACAATACCCAGACCTAGACACAAGGCTTTAAAGCCTCACAAATGTAATTAATTAAGTTAATGAACCCCACTTTAAGTAAACATTAACCCAGCTAAATTTCCACAAATTTCCTCCACTTTCTGGGTATCTCTTTGCAGAATCATTAGGCCAGAGTTTTATGAGAACTCATGGCTAAAAATAGAAGCAAGCGTATTTACTTTCTATTTGTCTCAGGAATCACGTATCTGTTTGTGCTCTTTATCGAAATGTACCTCGCTGGCCAGGTTTATGAGACATGCTGAAAGAAGGAAATTAAATTTGACGCATATTAAAAAAGCTGTAAATAATTAATAAAAAAATCAAACGACGCCTTGGAGAGCAGGGGATATGTGATAACATGAGAGCCTTGCAAAACTATTTATATCTTAGCAACATTTTACTCATTTCGTCATGTTACAACAAACTTTATGGTATTTTATTACGATTTAATGTGCTAGCGGCTAGCCCAACACAAAGTAGAGAATAATCTTGAAATGGAGTAAAAATTATGCAAACAAAAATCGGAAAAGTCTTGCATACGTACCTTTTTGAAACAGAGATGAGCAAGAGTTTTCCAAACATTAGAGCAGCTCTGCAAACATACTAAGATGTGGCCGTCCACTTAAATTGACCGACTGGGCAAAGAGAGCATTGATCAGAGAAGCTGACATGGTAACTCTGGAGGAGCTACAGAGATCACGGCAAACAGCAATCACGTGGAAGAAGATGGTCTGGTCAGATTAAGGCAAAACAGAACTTTTAGTGTAGCTGAAAACTAACTACGCATATCCCCCAAAAAACATAATTTTAACTGTGAAACATGGTGGCGGTCAAAAGTGGTTAGTAACTAGTACTTTTTACTTTTACTTGAGTCATATTATGAAGTATCACTACTCTTACTTGAGTAAAATTTCTGGATTTTCTACCCACTGTGAGTAACTTGATTGAAACGAATCAAGAACAAACACGCTTTAGCCAAAAATGCAGCAGACGTGTACCTACAGTATATGTTCAAGTGACTTACCTATGGTATTACTTCAATAAGTTTTATTTATAAACATTTGAAATGAAAGTGTTTTTTTCTGCCTGCATGTATTTTGTAACCATGTTGTTTATTTGTATGAATCTTTTCATTTTATTCTTTAAAATACCAGAATTTGCACATGAAATTGTACTTTTCTCCATTTGATGACATCATCAAGTTAAACAGAACCTAGGTGGCTTTTTTAGGAAATATTTTTTTATTTCTTGGATGACTACTTTTTTACTTTTACTTAAGCAAAAATATACTAAACTAGTCCTAGCCTTACTTGAGCACAATTTCTGAGTATTCTACCCACCTCTGGGGGCAGCAGCATGATGCTGTGGGGAGACTTTGATGGGAAGATGGATGGAGCTCAATGCAGGGCTATCCTGGAAGAAAACCTGTTACAGGCTGAAAAATATGCAAGACTATAGGGCAGAAGTTCACCTTCAAGCACAATGACCTTAAACATATAGGCAGACCTACAATGGAATAATTTAGATCGTGTTAAAATGGTCCAGTCAAAGTCCAGAGCTAAATCTAATAACCAAATGGTGCCCTTGGTTGCACAAGATTTTTTTTTAGGAAAGTCAGAGTAAACAGGTTTATGGGTCTGAAAACTTTTGCAAGGCATAGCATACTAGTAAATCTACAGCTTCCCTGTTATGTACGCTCCGGTTTCCCCTCTCTCAAAGGTCAGTGCTGTCAAGGCAGTTTGCTATTGGTCAGTGTTGAAAATTTGTGTCGAAGTTCGCAAGCATCAACGTTCGGAGTCACTCTCCCTCTGGCAGTGCAGTCTGGTAAAATTAACTTATTGAGAGTAGCACAATGACTGGAAATTAGACTGTAAACCCTTGTCTTGGGCCCTGATGATTATTTAAACTAGAACAAACCCCTACAGGTTGGGATGACTGCAATGCAGGTAATTCGTGCTCTACAGTGGTCCAAATTTAGGACCGCAACAGTGCCTACAGAGCCCCTTAACAATATCAAAAATTCACATTTAAACCAACAATTTTCCCCATCAGATGGTGACATCATATCCTTTGAAATAGGGTTTGACAAGCCGAGTCTACAAAGGATGCAAGGCAGACAGCGTCCACATTATGTGAGAGCAGATTTACAGATGTAGGCCGACGAGGACTATATTTCTTCATTTTGTTATCGTTAAAAAGCTGACACGGTTAATTACATTGGCTAACAACAAACCGGCCTTTATTTCCCATGGTGGTTGTAAAGGATCTCTATTACTATGATTTCTTTTTTCCCCCTTCTCCTCAACCTATGAGAGACGCTTAGCTTGTGCGGCAGTCATTAAATTAAGGCTGTCCATCCTAATCCTCTCAAGTTCCAACTCATTCAAGACTACACAAAGAAAATAATTTTTCTCAGTGAGTGTTTAAATGAGTAGGGTTAAACCTTATTCAATGAAATCATTCCCCGGTCAAAATCTTGCCTCAGAGATAGTATTCCAGGGGTCTGGTAATTTAGAGATACCAATTAACCTAACAGTCATGTTAGAGAAATCATGCATGAAACCTCTCAGACTTGCAGGCCAGTGTTTCTTGAGGGCCAGGGTTGGGAAACACTGCCTTAAGCAATGTTCTAACTAATTTGGTGGTATACTTATGGTCATGGTCAACTTCGAAGACCCACATGTCTCCAATATTCCAAGGTGATCTATTGAGATGTTGCTACAATACATCCACATACTCTTCTTTCTTCGTGAGTCAATCTATTTCGTGAGTTGCACCAGTCCCTCCTGTTGCAAAGCATCCCAACAGCATGATGCTGTCACCCCCGTACTTGACAGTGGGGATGGTCTTCTCAGGCTAACAAGTTTCTTTGGTGTTTCATGTTGGTCACA
Organism: Valencia hispanica; assembly: GCA_963556495.2. Lineage (NCBI taxonomy): Eukaryota > Metazoa > Chordata > Actinopteri > Cyprinodontiformes > Valenciidae > Valencia > Valencia hispanica. The sequence continues at coordinate 12,810,751 of OY747723.1, forward strand.
AGTAAAAAAAAAAAACCCTCAATAATCTCTTTAGAAGCAAGCACTTAGGATTCAAGATAGGAAAACATGACAACACCATCATTGTCAGATATTGATTGAACATAAAATGCTCAACTTTGAATTTACAATTAAATAAGCTAATATAAAGTAACTATTCAATAATGCAGCATCTCCACCACTAAAAAGGTTCATCCAATTAACATCTGACCACAATGTCAGAGCAACAAGGTCAACGATCTATGGCCAATGTAGCACATAAAAATGAAAAGCAGCATGAGGACAATATGCATTTTCCTTTAAAACAATCACAGAATGGAGTTAGCTTTCAATTTAGCTGAAATTAACCAAAGACTTGAAAATATTTTGCCTAGGCATGAAAATATATTTTATAGGAATGCAGACGTGTCAGCATTATAAAAAAGGAAAAAACAAACAAAACAAAACTAGATTAGACTCTACTTGATTAGATCATGTCAGAAGGGTATGGGATGGGTACAGGGTAACAGGTTCTGATGTTTTAATTGACTTTTCTAAATGTTTTTGTTATGATAAATATATTAGCACTGTTTGTAGATAGTATGAATTGCATTGTTTTATGTGCTTATGTACAATGTATAAGTTGTTGTGTGTCTGAAGGACTGCAGATGGAAATTAACTCTAAGAGCTAAAGTCTGGTACAAAGCACATGTTCATGTTTTTTTGAATAATGCTCAATATGGTCCTTTCAAATAAATTAAATAAATTAGCCTAAACGAAATCAAAAAAACAAATTTCTCAATTTTTCCTCAAAAAGTAACGATAGTCATTATGGCCCAGCCCTTCAATTTTAGTTTAATAATACCACAGGAAATGCGCTCCAAAATTAAGGTCTTTCACCCTGTGTGCCAACGGATTCCTCCCATCTGAGTGGCATTTCAGGTAATTTTAGTACAGGACTTACAACGTGGCTGATTTGCATATTTCTCACCAAAACATGCTCACGTCTAGGACACAGAACCCATCTCCTTTCCAATCAGAATGATCGCTGCACATACCCATGGTGTTCATACACTCAACAAAAATATGAACGCAACACCTTTGTTTCTGCTCCCTTCTTCACATAGAGTTTATCAGATTGTCAATTGTGGCCTGTGGAATGTTGGTCCACTCCTCTTCAATGGCTGTGCGAAGTTGTTGGATATTAGTGGGAACTGGTACACGCTGTCGTATACGCCGGTCAAGCACATCCCAAACATGCTCATTGGGTGACATGTCCGGTGAGTATGCTGGCCATGCAAGAACTGGGACATTTTCAGCTTCCAAGAATTGTGTACAGATCCTTGCAACATGGGGCCGTGCATTATCTTGCTGAAACATGAGGTGATGTTCATGGATGTATGGCACAACAATGGGCCTCAGGATCTCATCACGGTATCTCTGTGCATTCAAAATGCCATCAATAAAATGCACCTGTGTTCTTCATCCATAACAGATGCCTGCCCATACCATAACCCCACCACCACCATGGGCCACTCGATCCACAACATTGACATCAGCAAAGCGCTCACCCACACGACGCCACACACGCTGTCTGCCATCTGCCCTGAACAATGTAAACCGAGATTCATCCTTGAAGAGAACACCTCTCCAACGTGCCAGACGCCATCGAATGTGAGCATTTGCCCACTCAAGTCTGTTATGGCGACGAGCTGGAGTCAGGTCAAGACCCCGATGAGAACGACGAGCATGCAGTTGAGCTTCCCTGAGATGGTTTCTGACAGTTTGTGCAGAAATTGTTTGGTTATGCAAACCAATTGTTTCAGCAGCTGTCTGAGTGGCTGGTCTCAGATGATCTTGGAGGTGAACCTGCTGGATGTGGAGGTCCTGGGCTGGTGTGGTTACACGTGGTCTGCGGTTGTGAGGCCGGTTGGATGTACTGCCATATTCTCTGAAACGCCTTTGGAGACGGCTTATGGTGGCGAAATGAACATTCAATGCACGAGCAACAGATCTGGTTGACATTCCTGCTGTCAGCATGCCAATTGCACGCTCCCTCAATGCTTGTGGCATCTGTGGCATTTTGCTGTGAGACAAAACTGCACATTCCAGGGTGGCCTTTTATTGTGGGCAGTATAAGGTACACCTGTGCACTAATTATGATGTCAAATCAGCATCTTGATGTGGCACACCTGTGAGGTGGGATGGATTATCTCAGCAAAGCAGAAGTGCTCACTATCACACATTTAGACTGATTTGTGAACAATGTTTGAAAGAAATGGTAATATTGTGTATCTGGAATGAATTTTAGATCTTTAAGTCCATCTCATGAAAAATGGGAGCAGAAACAAAGGTGTTGCGTTTATATTTTTGTTGAGTGTAGTTTGATATATTTGATTATTGAGGAGATTAACCTAGCAGCAGTTTTCTTTTTCAGATCTCGTAGCTGATTTATTTTGATCTCCCTGTGATGTCACACAAGGTTGTAATTGGTTTGAGGTCTTGCCTTAAAATGCATCCGTAGTCAGGCTATCAATTACTCAAATGTTGATCTATCAGACGCTACGCTTTGCAAATGAAAACAGACTAATAGTATTTATTAAAAATGGCCTTAAATTTCAGACATAAATCAAATTAAGAGACTTCTTCAGAAGGATCAAGGAAGCTGATCAAAGTTGATTGATGGAAATAAAACCAAGACACCTGGAAGAAAACCTGTTAGACACTACAAAGGGCTCTAGACTGGTGTGAAGGTTTTCCTTCCGGCACAGGACAACAACCCTAAACATACAGCCAGAGCTACAATAGAGTTGTTCAGTTCAATGCATCAAGGATGGAGTACTGGAGTCCTGACTCGAGTCACCTTTAAGGGCCGATGACTTGGACTCGTACTTAGACTTGCCACGTTAGGACTTTACTTGGACTTGGACTTGTACTCCGACATGTGAAATATCTGGTGTTGGAATTAGCACGTAGCTGATGCTAATGTTAGTTTGTTATATTTGGTCAGATTACTGGACAAATTTAATAAGAACTTCCCAAAGCAATTGTAAGTGTTTTATTATTTTGTACATGCTACTGTCTTAGCTTGGTGTTAGACTGGGGGTGTTGAGTACAACTTAACAAAAAGAAAATCATGTATGGCTGCCATGATTAGTCCTAAAAAGTACACTCTGCTCTCTTATTTTTGACTTGCTCTCAGGGGATAATGACTTGACTTGGATTTGGCCCGTAGGACCTGGAGACTTGACTTGGACTTGATTTGGACTAATGCTATATGACTTGGACCTGCACTCAAACACTAAAGACACAAGTGTGACTTGGACTTCAGAGATGGTGACTTGACTACAACACTGCAATACATAATTATGTGATGAATTTGACCTTGTCAAAGTCCAGACCTAAATCCAATTGACAAGACATTAAATCACTGTTTCTCAAACTTTTTTTTATCATTCCCCACTTTGGACAAAGGAGCATACAAAAGCCCCCCATGCTTTTATCGCCCCAACAGAATGGTGACCACGCCTGATTTTTAAAGTGTTTTATTTATTTAAATAGCCGAGTTAGTCTACAAGTTTTTAAGGGTATAAATTAGTTGGAAAAAGGGGTTGCGCACTGGTATAAAACCGGCTCAGAAATATATGCTGTCAGTAGTTGCTACATGTAGAACTTCAGCTCACAGTTGGCGAAAATAAAAGTTGTAGTTTCAATGTAGAAACATTCACAACGACAGAATCTAAGGGGGAAAAACTATTTAAATCCCATTGATGTCACGCCCCATCTGCAATACCTCTGCGCCCCACTAGTGGGTCTCGCCCCATAGTTTGAGAAACACTGCATTAAAGTGACATTTCTAGAATTTGAATTCCAGTCTCTAGATCTAAAAAGCTGGTAGAGACATAGGGCAAAATACCTGCAGCTGTAGTTGTGCTGGCTGAGGGGTGCTTAGTAAACATATGGCCACTGCATCTTTCAGGTTTTTATTTGTAAAAACCTTTGAGAACCATAAATGATTAACCTACTTTGTGTTGGTCTATCACATGAAAGCTCAATAAACTATATTGAAGTTTGTGACTGTAAAGGTGTAAACACTGCATATCGATAGCGACAGATGTTGCTTTAATGACGATGCTAAATATAGTAACGAAGGCACAATAGAAACAGTTATGTGTGGGAAAGCAAAGCTTTCTCTAAGGTAGTCTATTTATTTCACCAGCCTTAAGGGCCCTTGCTACTACTGTTGTGAAACTATTGGACAGGAGAATATCTCTCCTATAAGCCTGACTATCAGCTCAGTTGGCCCATTCATTTTTAGCTCAATCTGTTCAGTACGTGGAGCAATTTAGATTGTGCATTCAGGCCTTGGCCCATAATCCCTAGATCACTCCAGGGCAAATGGCTACCTACGCTGAGGAATGGCCCTATCTGCCTCTCCATTCTCTGAGTTTATTTCTGCTCCTTGTTGTTTTTGTTCGACCTTGATCCTGCAAAGATCCGAGCCGAATGGATCCAGACAGGGCAAAGCACTGCAGCAGTTGACAGAAAAGGAAGAAACGACTGATGAAGACTGACAAGACACTGATCCAGTGTATCCAGACTTTTTCCACAGCTGGCCCCTTCCAAAGATAACAGCCTCGTGTATACTCATCAACTGTCTTGCTATCTTTTTGGAACTGTGGAGTGGAGCTCGGTGAATCATGGAAAATACGTGCCAGGGACGCAGAGTTGGTGTGACAATGATAACCCACGTGCCACTCCAAGATACCGCCGGCAGCTCTTCATTTGACTGCAGCTTTGCCTTCTGTCAGTGTCGCCGTCACAGCTAAACGCCTCTGACTGCCCACGTCATCGCCAGAGAGAGGTGTCATCCCAGAGATGCATGACCCCGTACATGTCCCTGTCTCTTTGCTGGTCCTCTTGAGGTGCCAAAGTGAAACGACTTTGACTCATGGTTGTGTGTGTACATTTCTTTGAGAGTCTATCTGTGTGGGTCTGTCCTTGAAATAACTGACTTGAATATCACCCTATTGAATATGGACAGTTTGGGAAAAATTAGAAAGTTCTGAAAAGGTATCACTAGCTAGATTGTCTTGCTTTAGAGCATCAAGACAGACATTCTTCCTTGCTTTTTAGAAGCCAATTAGTTGTTTTTACTTTAAATCGCAAATTTGGTAAATCATTAATTAACTTCTTAGTTTCATTAGTCAAGTGCAAGATTACTGCCAGAGCTGTAGAATTAAGGATTCGCTTAATTAAAACCTGCCTGACAACATGAAGTAGACTTTAAGATCTCAAAAAGTAACACATCATGCCCCCATCTAAAGAAATTCACAATCAGTATAGAAGCGAAATATTACAGAGCCATTATCCACAAATGGAGTAAAAATGAAGTGGTGGCTAGGAGTGGCTAGTCTACCAAAGTTACTCCAAAGGCACGTTTCCAGTATTAGAAGGGTAATTTTACCAGATCTTCACGGTATGTATGTGTCTCCACTTCACAGGGCCGTTTTCGGTGCCACTTCAGGAACCAACCGAGTACCATTCTTGGGGTAAGGTTGCAGGGCAGGAGCTGTGGTTGCTGGCTGACCAGTTTAACAAGATAGAAAACAGAAACGCAGAGACTGGACAAATGTAGAAACCATGGGAGAGTTGAAAGGCAGAAATCACTGCTGACAAAAAAGGATTAAAATGCCCATCTCGCATTTGCCAAAAAACACTGTATTCTTGTGGAAAATCAATATACTAGTCTGACACGGTGGTGGTAGTGTGATGGTCTGGGGCTGCTTTGCTGCTTCAGAACCTTGATAACATGCTGTAATTGATCAAACCATGAACTCTCTATCTCAAACACTGACCGGCAGTTAGTAGGTGGCATGACTAATTTAAAAAAGCAAAAGAAATCTATATCTTTGTCAGGATGTGCGGTGTGATGCATGAACCCAAACACAGACGCCGGTAGAAGGTGCAAGGATATTTATTAAAATGCTGGTTAAAGTGGTGCTGCTGTTGGAGGAGGTGATGATGAGGATGGTGGTGACGGCAGGAACGCAGAGATAGGACATCGGACGAGCAGGACTGGTAACAGCAGGACAACACACCATGGAGAGATCTACAATGATCCGGCGCTGAGTGAAGGGAAGTGACGGGTTTTAAAGGCAGAAGGTAAGGAGGATCAGGAGTGGATGATTGGAGAGACACAAGTGAGAACTGATGAGGAGAGGGTGATTAGGGCAGCATGACAATCTTGGCAAACACATCATCTCTGTACTGTATATGTACAGAAATAGGTTGATTCACTCTCATAAGATGCATTTATTCATAGGAAATAGTTCTGACAATATGATGATTGATCCTTGAGACAAAACATTGTACAAAAAGTTCGAGCTTCACAGAAATTAATTTCTTAATGCTTTATAATTATTCCCTTAAGTTAAAATATCTCTTAGGATAATCATTCTTGGTGACAGCTGAACAGAACGGTTTAATTCTGTATGGTCCAAATTTAGTAAACAGCTGACTTTTTAGGAGGTAGTGTTTGTGTGTTGTGCATTGGAGTCTTTTAAAGAAAACCACACAGCGCTCCAATCCGGTTAGATTTTGAATCGAAGTCGCCATGGTAACTCACCTTGGTAAGAGGTGAGCTTTGCGACACTGTCGACTCCAAGTTGTACATACCATTTCATGTCTCGGATTGCGCTTTGCAGTGGAAATTGCTTTTCTTACATCAGCATCTTGTGCCAGTTCCCACAACCAAGCCAATGTGCACAGAACTCAGTCCTGTGTCTGGTTTCAGCACTGGTGTGGCCTATAATGACTCTTGCTGAGGAACCCCAGGGACAGTCATTGTCAAATGTGAAATGTCAGCTGTGGAGTGCAGGCTTGTTGCTGCTTTTTGCTCACACACATGTCTCAACTTGGATACATTCTGACTTGGAATTGACTTGCCTGCTTATGTATATAAAGTGCTGTATAAAATAATTTGCCCCCTGTGGCAAGTAAACGAAGCAGTGATTGGTACTAAAATATGGTCTCAGTTGGATAAGAGCAGCTGGATGTTGTTGTTTTTTTTGCCACATGATCAGAAAGAAATCACATGACTCACCACATGGCAACAAATGTGAGTTGGCGTAATTATCTGAGGAATAATATCGAGCTAAAAGTCTCATGGAAATATCACTGATTTGGAAGCAGGCCTATACTGTGAGCAAAATTCAGTTCTAGATCTAGCCTAAGAGAATCAGAAAGACTTTGTTGTCTCTGTGTCCTGGCATCATTTAATCCCAGAAAGTCTTCTAAAAACTGTTTCTAACTCAAACAAAGCGTAGATGAAACATGGAGGACAGTTATGGGACATGCAGCAGTGTTTAGTTCATGAATGATTCTCTCAGAGATCAAAACAAAGATCACTTTGCTGCTCAGTACAATGCACACAACGCAAAGACACAATCAGACTAAAAGTATGAGGAATACTGATTGATGTTTACAAAGCAAAGAGAGACGGAGCTATTTTTTGATCTAGTCTTCATTTGCATTAATTTTATTTTTGGGAAGAGAGCATTTGGCACCTACACTGGTTTATAAACATTTTTATGTAACGTGAAAAGAAAAAGATGCTTTACTTTCTTTATACCGACAAAAATCTGAAAATAGCAGCACACTTGAAATTAGAGGGTGAGCCTTCCACCCAGTCTCAAGATGTTGCAGCCTCTAACTGACTTTCTTTCAGAATTGTTCTGTATTTGGTTTCATCTAGTTTCCCAGCTGAAAAGGACCAACCACACAGCACGATGCTGCCACCACCGTGGGTCATCATGGGGATGGTGTGTTTAGGATGAACTCCAATCACACAGCAGGGCAGGACATTACATATTTGTTTAATCTGAGCAAAACAACTTGCAACCTGCTAAATAAAAAAATATTTGTTTTTTAATGAGTCTGTTCAGTGTCTTATCATCTGTAGTTGAAATGTGAAATGCATATTGCACAAAGATTCATAAATAGACAGTTTGAGACATATGAAACCTACATTCTATTTGTGAAAACAAAAAACAGTACAGTTTTTTAACCTCTGATTTAAAAAAGCATAAAACCTGCAAAATATAGACTAGGCAAACCTAGATTAAAATATTGAAAAACTATTTAAAAAGCTATTTTGAATTTGGGAAACCTTTATTTTTTGGTTTTCCTAAAAATACCGCAAAAATCAAAAGTCTTATTCTCATGAACCCAATGGTGTATTTATTATCATCTTGTGAGCTGGATGTTTTGTTACACCCCTACAAAACACTAGAGATCCGTTTCTTATCTTAGCCTGTGAAAAAAAATCTCATAACATGACAAAAAAAACTGACCAGTCTCTGAAAATTAACTCCTTCACTAAGAAACTATACAGCCTCAAGGGATGGCTTAGTGGTCCTAAATGGAGGTGAAGACAAAACAACTCATGCCCTAAGGACTTAAGAAGCCAGAGTATTAATTTAAAATGATCCAAGAGTCTATTATCCTTTTGCACCTCTTTGTCATTTGCTGTATTTCTACTTTTGCAGTAAAGTAGCTTGCCTCTCTATTCACAATCTGCTATGACTAAAACATAAGGGTTAAAATGAGATACAAGTATCTTGGATACTACAGCCATACTCAAATCCTTGTCCTTCCGACAACGCCAAAATTGTTAAAATATGCTTCTGAGCAGGACTTGAAACTGAGGCTATAATTCACATAGGCACACCAAAATTGGGCAATGACATGTTAGAAAAACACTGCCTGGTTTGATGAGTCTCAATTTTAGCTCCAACATTCAGATGGTAGTGTCAGGATTTGACATAAACAAGATGAAATTATGGATCTGACTTGTTATGCAACAGTTTAGGCTGGCGGGATGATGTCATTGAGTGAGGTTTATACTCTTGGCCAGGGATCTGCAACTCCAGTCCTCGAGGTTCTCCAACTTTTAGATTATTTGACTCAGGTGTGTTGAAGCAGAGTCACACCTAAAAGTTGCAGGACAACGGACCTTGAGGAATGGAGTTGCACGTACCTGCTCTTGACACACTTCGGGCCCCTTAGAACCCACTGAGCATCATATAAACAGCACAGTTAACCTGAGTATTGTTGCTTACCATCATTTGATGACCACAGTGTAACCCATGTGAAAATGGCTACTTCCCGAGGGATTATGCACCATGTGAGAGAGCTCAAATCATCTTACACTTGCAGACTATGACAAAGAGTTCACCAAGATCGCAATTAAATACAGCACCTTGAGGATGCGATGGAATCGACAAATCTTTAGGAACGTCATGATATTTTCAGGTCGATATGGACCGACACCTTCTTGAATTCATGCCACAGAGGATGAAAACAGTTTTGCAGGCAAAAAGGGATCCGACCAGGTTCTAGAAAGGTGTAACCCCATACATTTTTGTACACACTCAGTCTGTAGTTTTGTCCTGCCTATTCAAATTCAGCTGATCAGTTTTGCAGATTCTCTTTTCACACATTGTACTGTAGCAACTGGATAAATAATCTAAAATACAGGCAAATAAATGCCTTTTCAATCTCTTTTAAAAGATCACATTTAAGAATAAGACAAACACTGGATAAAATAATACAATTTTGCAACCTCACTTAATTTCCCTCTGTGATCAATAATGTATTTTTTAATTGAATTTGAATTGAAATGAACCTGTACAGCAGGAAAAACACTTTTCTGCAAATCATTTTCTCACATTAAACTACTATTTTATAGTTATGATTAGAAAAAAAATGACCCAGAAGTTATTTTATTAATGTGTTTTTACTAAAGACATTTTAACAGCTGGGCTTGTGCTGCATTGCATACTCTATGTGTGGGATCATGATGCTGTTTACATGAGTGAGTGTTTTGCATTTTGGTTTGAGGGATTTATTTGTATATTTAAGGTATAGTGTGTTATTTCTCACTTTCTGCTCTACGAATGACAGTGTTTTTTAAATACGTGTGTGTACCTTTGTGTGTGTGCTGTCAGTCTTGTCAGTTCCTGACAGGTTCCCGTCACCCGACTTTCAAAATTGTTATTCCTCTAAGGATTTCCTGTGTAATGGCTCAATCCCTCCTGTTCATTACTGCGTTGCTGTCAGAACTCCTGGCAGTACTCCAACTCATGCAAGCCATTTCACCTCCCCCTTCCATCTCCTTCAGTCTGTCTCCTGCTTGCTCTTTTTCTCTGCCAGCTCCAGCCGGTCTGAGGGATCAAGAGCCAGTGTTGCCGTGGCAACTTATCCTATCCCTATCGGTGAATAGATCATTCCTGGATCGCTGTTCAGCAGCACGTCAAACTCTATACAACACACACCCAACAACAACAAACACCGCGTTTGCCTCAGATTTTTCAAATAAGATTGAATCATGTTTTCTGGCAGATTTGTTTAGTTGCTAGTTGTTTTGTTTGAATTCTCTGTATGTTCCTGTCTCAAAATGTGGTTCTCTAAGTCAGGTTCAATGTGTCAGGCTCAGTTTTGTCTGTCATGCTCACATGGACTGTTACTGGCAACAGTAAAATGTGGATGTTAAAGAAATAAAATGTTAAAAACCTAGATTAAAACATCACATTGCTGCTTAACACTCTGAAACACACAATGTCAGGATGTAACCTTTGTGAACTCTAGAATTGCGCTGCTCTGCTGCATGTTGGAGTGGCTCTGTTAGCAACCTATTGAGGTTTGCTTTTTCTGACATTGGTTCCTCTGTTTTCTCAAGTTAAGATTGCATTTTTGGGCCACAATTCTTTATAGTTTTTTGTGCTGTTAAGTTGGAAGGGTTTTTGCCAATCATTTTTGTACTTTTTGATTATTTGTTATGATGCGTAACCATGGCAACAAGGCATGTTACAGCCAGGAGCAGCTGATTAATATTGCAAAATCTGAAATAATGTCTCAACTGAAGTCACAAATCCCTGATGAGTTGGAAAACAGGAGTCGTGGAGCGAAAAGGAGACATAGCAGGAGGAAGTTCAAACCATCTCTTTCATTGATCATAATGGACAATGTGAGATCACTTGCTAACAAGATGGATGAACTCCAAGCCCTTACAAGGACTCAGTCATAGTATCGGGAATGCAGTGGTATGTGTTTCACTGAGACGTGACTGCAGGATCATATCCCCGACTCCAACGTCTCTATGCCAGGATTCATGACTATACGAGCAGAGCGAGATCTAGAGAGGAGTAGGAAAAGAAAGGGAGGTGGAGTAGCAGTGCTTGTCAACAACATGTGTCATCCATGTGTCACCCAAGACATGTTACTCTGAAGTGTCATTTCTGAAGCCCAGATATTGAACTCTTGGCAGTACGTTTTTGTCCATATTATTTACCAAGAGTTCACCGGTGTCATTATGGCAATTGTTTCCTTTCCACCTTCAGCCGTTGCTGACAATGTGTGTGATGTCATCCATTCTGTTGTCGCTAAGCTACAGATCCAGCACCCCAATGCATTTGTGGCACTATCTGGTGGTTTTAATCATGCTTTGCTCTCGTCTACACTTCCAACATTACAACAGTTTGTCAGCTGCTCCACAAGAGAAAACAAGACCTTGGATTTGTTTTATGCAAATGTAAAGGGTTCATACATGTCTAAAGCATGACCTCCTCTAGGACAATCATATCACAATCTTATTTTTGTCAGCTCAGAATATAAACCACCTGTTCAGATGCAAACTTTGACAAAGAGAACTGTGAGAAAATGATCACGGGAAGCTGAAGAAGCCCTGCAGAGTTATTTTGAGACCACAAACTGGATGACTCTTTGCCAAGCACATAGAGAGGACATCAATGCCATGACTGAGTGTGTGACTGACTATATAAACTTCTCTGTGGACAACTTCATCCCCACCAGAACAGTGAGATGCTTCCCTAATAACAAACCCTGGATCAACAGTGACCTGAAGGAACAGCCAAACAAGGAAAAAAGAGACCCGTCAGGGAGGGAAATAGGGAATTATTGACGAGTATACAGAAGCAACTTAAAGTCAAGATCAGAGACAGCAAAGAGTCATATAAGAAGAAGCTGGAGAGCAAACTACAAAGGAACAATATCAGAGATGTGTGGTCAGGGAAGTAAAATATCACAGGCTTTAAGCACAGGAAGGATTGGATAGATGGAAGCCTGGACAGAGCCAATGAACTGAAGACATTCTTCAATAGGTTCAGTTCAGGAACAAGTTAAGCATCCTCCCCCAAACAGACATTCCATTCTCCTCGACCCACAGGTTTCTTGTCACACCTCAGCTGTTTTAACTTCCGCCTCATTTAGGTACTCTTCTACTTCCACAAGTTTGTCTTCAACCAAGTCTTGATATGCTGCTGTCCCCTTTGCCTCCCCATCCCACTTGTCTGTCTCTAAAAGTCAGGTGAAGAGGCAGCTGGAGAGACTGAACCTGAACAAGGTCCAGATGGTATCAGGACCACAGTCCTGAAGGCCTGTGCAGAGCAGCTCGGAATTCTGCAGCACCTCTTCAACCTTAGCTTGACCCAGGAGAAGGTTCCAGTGTTGTGGAAGACATCTTGGCTTGTTCCCATACCAAAGGAAATTCACCCATCAGTCATCAATGACTATAGGCCTGTTACATCCCATATCATGAAGGCAGTGGAGAGACTCCTGTTGGCCCACCTGAGTAAGCAAACAAGAACATATCAGGAACCGCTGCAGTTTGCTTATCACCGTGGAGTTGAAGATGCCATCACCCACCTTCTTCAACCAACCCACTTTCATCTGGACAACAACCTGATAAAGATGGCCGGTTCTGTTCTGAGGACAACTGTGGAACATCTGAAGATGATGATCCCAAGAAGGATTCTTCATGAAATCAAGAAGATTATGAACAACTCAAAGCATTCTCTTCATGAGACTATGCTAAACCAAAAGAGTGTCTTTAGTTGGAGGCTTCCTCAGTTTTGCTGCAACACAGATAATAAAATCCAATGCTACAGGTGATCCTTCCTGCCCAAAGCCATCACGATCTCCAATGACTTCTTAAAGAATTAAATAGTATAAGCTACAACAATACCTATTTCCCACTGAGATCAGTAAAGTATTTTTGAATTTGAATTGAATAAAATATAAAAATTTTGAAATTGAATACATTGCTTTGAGTTTCTTCAGCATAAAAGAAAAATAGGACAAAAGAAAAAGCAAAAGGAAGGGTTTATTACAAAAAATATCAAACAACTCAAATAACAAAAATCTGAAGAATATAAAGAATATACATGATGGATAGATTCAATGTTAATACCGATTTAAAATGCATATACTGAAATATAAAAAGAAATAGCGAAATTATGAAAGCATCCGGATATTACAGCAGGTATAAAACAGGTCAACGGCTTCCTCAGAAAATAGATTTCTGACATTTCTTAAAACACATTAGTCCATAAAGAAAGGTATGTGTAATAGGGTGGAATTATACAGGTAATACATATTGAACACACAAAGAAATTGATGCAGAAAAAAGGCATAGGAATCCATCAGTACTCTTACTGCTGAGTGCAAATCTGTATAATCTGACTTAATATTAAGTGATAGTCAATAAAAAAGTTTTCTCCTTATTAAAGCATTATACACAGTGTTACGATTAATAAAAGCAAAAGCGCATTCACAAAAAAGTCTTACTGTTCCAAGACATACTAATAGCAATGGTTGCAGCTAAAATTCTGAATATGAGCACGGAGGACAAGAATCAAAAGAATATTCAAAACAGCTGTTCAAGAGCCAAGAAGGATTTAAAGAGCTTCAGACAGCCCTAGAAACAGCAGGTACAGTTTTTCCAATCAACACAATAGATAATGGACTCAATCGCAATGGCCTCTATGCACACTCCCTGTGCAAGACTCCACTGCTGAAGAAAACACATGTTATAGCTTGTTGAAAGTTTGCTGAAGTTAGAAAAGCCAATGGATCACAAATTACTACATTTCTCCCTACATGAGTTGTCTTAAAGTTGTCATTGCTAAGATATGCTTTCCCAATAAATATGTAATGAATTTCTATAAGTGTTTTCAATGCTTATTCCTTGTGCAATTTCATCTCTTTATCCAAAACTTCAGTAATAGATGAATTTCTTTAATTTTTTAAAGTAAGTGTGGCTTACTTGGACCTTTACTGACATCTGGTGTACATTTTATGTTGGTAGAAATATTACAAATATATGCAATATAATATACAATGCAATCAATATGCATTTTACCCTCTTTAATGTATTTATGGCAGAGTACCAGATTTATTTATTTATTAGTGTCGCCTTGTTTTAAAACAACACCAAAACATATTCTGGTGGAAAATTATTTAATAAAAATGAATACTCCAGTATTTAAATCCCTGACCATCTTTTTTTTTTGCCACTGGTTTTAAGTTCTACCACCTAGAAGGCCAAGAAAGTAAGTCTCATGACTCATTTAAGAGTGGGAACATATCATTATTTGATGGTAATAATTTGTCCATAAATTTCTTTCCACAACGGGAAAGTAATAAGCCCACTATTTAAACTGCAATTTTAGCTTTAGTGAAACACGCTGCTACAATTTCCTTCTGGTAAAACTGGTGGGCTGGTGTCTATTTTCATCTGCGGTTAATTGCTCTAATGGATTTCTAACATTTCCTCTGCTCTGATAAATGTCCAGCAGATCTGCCAATAAACATTACCACATATGCTCACCAAGCAATCATACACCCTACCTAACATCTTGACAGGCAAATCCATTTGAAACATGTTAGACAAGGCAAAGTTGCCCACTGATCAATCTCCTCCATTGACTTATGGCTAATGATGTTGAGAAATGACTGTAAAAAAACTCAATTTAGCTTATTGATGCTTTGGATCAGATGACAGATGAAATCAAATGAGAACCCATTCCCAGGATGATAATATCACCCGCCAGCTAACTGACAGTACAAAATGCTAAATATAGAATGTAGCTTTAAACAGTAGTATTACATATAAGTCTGTAATTCTTCAAGTTCTCACAACACTCCGTTTCCCCATTTCTGAAGAGGTTTAAACATGTAATACTGAGTCAGATTGCATATGGCAACCCAATTATTTTTGGGAAAAATTGAATCCTACACAATCTTACTTCACTGATTTACATTATTCATTGCAGATTCCAATTGCAATCACACCATTACTCAAGTTGTACCGCTATAATTAAATAAAGCAAATCAGAGTTGTCTGTATTCCAACAGTGTGCCTTATGGGGTTACAGTGTAACAGTAGGCTGTGCTTCAGCTGATCCTGTCAAAATCAAGGGAAACTAAAGTAGTTCTCCATAAACCTGGTCAATAATTTCTAAGCTGGCAACAGAGCCTCCAAAATGCCAGTCCTCTCACAGAATAGGATAAGATTATGTTACATTGGTTTCTTAGAGTTTTACAGCTTTGAGAACTGGCGTTGCTCATTTTACGTAGAGTGGGCCAAAGAGATTATGGAGAAGAAAAGAAAAACGTCCAAGAGTATATCGCCCTCTATTAGTGATTTTACTTAAACACACTTAATTAACATAATCATAGGATTTCTACACTTTAGAAATGAAGCATTTTGATTATTTATGAGGGCTGAGCGTACAATGTAATTAGAGCATGTGATAATTTTTCTAAACATGTTTTAAGACACACAAGATCCTACATAGAATGGAAATACCCACCATTTAAAAATTATTCATAAGAAATCATTGGACATTCTTGAATACACAGCATGGTGAACAGCAGGCTGTCTTAAAGTGAACTTGGGTTAAGTACATGGTCCAAGGGCTTATTAACATGTAGCAGAGGGAAAGCTGGAATCGATCCCAAAACTTTCAGACATGAATTACTATTTTACCCATTGAGCCTCAGTTGCCGAAACTAAGCTTATTAAAATAGACAATTATTCTAGTTTACAGTTCCTTGTGAAAAGCTTTTTTTTTTAAAACAAATTTTGCACGTTACAATCACAAACTTTAATATATTTGATTTAATATATTTTACTGGAATTGTATGAGATAGGTCAGGATAAAGCAGTGCATAATTGTGAGGTTGCAGGAAAATTATGCCTGTTTAAGGTTTGCTACTGTAATCTCAAGTCGTAGTTACAGTGTACAAGTCACTTTTCACTGCATCTTTTATCTGAAGGGGTAATCTTTTGGCCCGCTCCTCTCAACCATCATGTCTTTATACAAAAGCGGCCCTTTAAGGAATTAGCTAAATGTCTGCATATCATGACTCTCTTGGCAGTGAGCACCGTCACTTACCAGCGCCAAAAGGAGCCCACAGCAGCATAAATAACAAAAGATAGACATACAGTAGAAGAAGCAGGGATTGATGATGATGCTGTCACTGCCATATTTTATTACGCTTGTCTTTGTCATGTTTTTTTTTCTTGCAACTCTTCCATACCTGCTAGATGTGTGGATTGCACGATCATTCATTGTTGTGTCAGCAACATCTGACACCTTTTGGATAACTGCAGCTCCTCCTGAGTCACCATGAGCCTCTAGGCAGCTTGGCAGTTTAGGTGGCAAGACTAAAAAGGTTTATAGATTCTCTTTTTAACGTAACTGAACATAGTTCGAGCAAACATTTTTGCAAAATACTAAACAGCCTAGAAAGAAGGTTCTTGCAGCAGACACAGAACCATGTAAAGCTCTGAGCACATGTTTGCGCTAACCCAACCAAGATTAAATACATTAACTGCAATCAGATCCTATTCTTTCCACCTGTGGAACAATGTAAGGGGACCCAAAACTTTCTCATTGTCTGAAAGAGAGTACCTAGTCACAGGTGCGGCTTAATCGCAGGTGTAGGGCCACGCGATATACCTTTACTACACCTCATAGAACTATACCTGGCATCAACCCAGGCCTGCTGTTACTGTACCGGGGTATCACTCCATCATTAAATATACAAGATGTCAGCTAAAGAGCAAGATAAGAATGAAACTGTAGGAGCAAACTCTACCAACTCACTGATTTGTTTCACTGTATCCCCATCTATGCTTTCTCTTCTCTGTTACTAAGTCTGAATCATCGCGTGCATGCGCGTTGTTTTAGAGTGTGTGCTTCCTCATTCGCATGGGGCACCTTGTTCAGGGGAATCTAAGGCATTTAGAGGATGAGCAGTGGTCTGAGCTTCCTCCAGACCTCCTAACACAGCATTCTGCAGAGAGGAAGATTCTGCTTAGCCACAGATAGCAGCCCGGTACCCTGTTAGTTCAATCTATCTCCAGCTCTTCAGGCTCAATTCCCAAGAGCCTGTTATCCAACGCTGCCCACTTCTTTCTCTCCTTCGCTACAAAGTGGCTGAGTGCTGAAAAACCAATTTGTCACAGTTAGCAGCTTTACAGGTATAACAGCCTTTACAGGTCACTGACATCAGATTTTGACATGTGTCAAAATTTAGCAATTTTATATTAATTTAATAAATAAAACATAATTTATTAATGAAAATATATTAAGCTTGTTTGTAAATATTAAATATATATGAAAACTAATCACCAATTGATCTTTATAGAACTGCTTAAATATAATAATATTTTTATTGTATTTATAAAATATAAAAATAGTTAATGTGCTATTTTGATGAGGTCAGTGAATTAATTTGTAAAAAAATAAATAAAAATAAAAAACGTAGCTACAGCTATTAAATTAGGTATTCATCCCTTCCAAATTCTACAGACTTTCTACGTTACACAAGCACAAACGTCAATGGATTTTATAATGATTTAGTGATAGACTAACACAAAGTAGTGCAAAAATAATATATGGCTTTCAAAGTTTTTTTATATAATAAAAGTATAAATACAGTTTCATCCAAATGTATTCAACCCCTTGTACTAAAATAGCCCAAAATAAAATCCAATGCAACCAACTGGCTTCAGAAGCCAGTGCTCAACAAGTTTGCAGGTTCTTCCCAGAACAAGCTAGCTACCAGGTATACTGAAATGTTCTAAAGTTACAGTTTCAAAACTGTCAAACTTTTCCATTTTGTCAATTTGCTACACAGAAAATAATTTTATGGCTTTGCATATTAATGTAAATTTGGTGTTTGAACTATTTAAATAGGTATTTATAAGATAATCTCAGACGGTTGTGGTCCCCAATCCTAACCCCCCGCTAGTTGCGTTAAATTTCAGCCATCATAATCAATCATCTTAAATGATATAATGTAGCCTAATATTCTATAATATTTAAATTTTGACAACATTAACACAATTTTTGGGGGTAACAAATCCTACCTACACATTCTGATGACAATTTATTTGAAAATATTGGTTCAGTAAGCCATTATACTATTCACTCATCAGTTATGTCTAGCAGAGAACGTTAAGGCTGGGACATTTTTTTAATTGTGTGATGAATGAATACATCGATTTAGTAAAAGTTAACAGTCATAAGCCTTGTGTTGGAGGTTTTGTGTTGGAAGAACAAATGAAGTTCACAACCAGTTTAGTGGCAGCACTAATGTTAAAGTCAAACTTGCTTGCAATTAGCTCCTTAACCGTGAGGAAGTGATTGCCATTGAACAACACATCATAGCTGTAGTGTTCAAGCTACCTTGTTAGAGAAGATTTAAAAACTTTAATATTTCAGTAACATGAACCTTAACTAGTTTAGCAACAATGCTAATACTAAGTTTACATGCCACTTTGTCAGGATAGTTGACCATTTTAGCAATGTTTAATGCCTTAATCACAAACTCTTAATTTTAGTTTGTATTTAATGTGGGAAATAAAATGTTATCAATTACAGTAGTAAGAAACTAACACATTTTGTTTCGCCTTTACATTTACTTAATATCTACTAGGAGATATAGTTTAAAATCAATTTTTTTAAGTATGAAAATTGTTTACAATTTTTTTATTTATCTTAACTTAGGTTTTTTTGGTTTAACTGACTTTTACCTGTCTTTACAAAGTGAATAGTGTCAAAACTACTCAAATTGTCCTCCTAATTAAATAGACATAGAGTAATATTTAGCAATGCCCCTCCCCCACCTTGTCCTGAGCACTGTGGATGAGCTAATGAAAAGCTAATACACTTTATCCTCGCTCACAGGAAAGAAATTTGTAAATTGTGGTTGCAGAAAGGACAGACAGTCTTAGTGGGGAAAGAGTGCCACCTATCACCTTGTTAGGGTATTGTAAAAATTACAGTTTGCAGTACAAATAAAGCTTTAGCTTATATACAGTGGCTTGCAAAAGTATTCGGCCCCCTTGAACTTTCCACATTTGTCACATTACAGCCACAAACATGAATCAATTTTATTGGAATTCCAGGTGAAAGACCAATACAAAGTGGTGTACACGTGAGAAGTGGAACGAAAATCATACATGATTCCAAACATTTTTTACAAATAAATAACTGAAAAGTGGGGTGTGCGTAATTATTCAGCCCCCTTTGGTCTGAGTGCAGTCAGTTGCCCATAGACATTGTCTGATGAGTGCTAATGACTACATAGAGTGCTCCTGTGTGTAATCTAATGTCAGTACAAATACAGCTGCCCTGTGACGGCCTCAGAGGTTGTCTAAGAGAATGTTGGGAGCAACAACACCATGAAGTCCAAAGAACACACCAGACAGGTCAGGGATAAAGTTATTGAGAAATTTAAAGCAGGCTTAGGCTACAAAAGATTTCCCAAACCTTGAACATCCCACGGGGCACTGTTCAAACGATCATTCAGAAATGGAAGGAGAATGGCACAACTGTAAACCTACCAAGACAAGGCCGTCCACCTAAACTCACAGGCCGAACAAGGAGAGCGCTGATCAGAAATGCAGCCAAGAGGCCCATGGTGACTCTGGACGAGCTGCAGAGATCTACAGCTCAGGTGGGGTGATCTGTCCATAGGACAACTATTAGTGGTGCACTGCACAAAGTTGGCCTTTATGGAAGAGTGGCAAGAAGAAAGCCATTGTTAAAGGAAAACCATAAGAAGTCTCGTTTGCAGTTTGCCACAAGCCATGTGGGGGACACAGCAAACATGTGGAAGAAGGTGCTCTGGTCAGATGAGACCAAAATGGAACTTTTTGGCCAAAATGAAAAACGCTATGTGTGGCGGAAAACTAACACTGCACATCACTCTGAACACACCATCCCCACTGTCAAATATAGTGGTGGCAGCATCATGCTCTGGGGGTGCTTCTCTTCAGCAGGGACAGGGAAGCTGGTCAGAGTTGATGGGAAGATGGAGGGAGCCAAATACAGGGCAATCTTGGAAGAAAACCTCTTGGAGTCTGCAAAAGACTTGAGACTGGGGCGGAGGTTCACCTTCCAGCAGGACAACGACCCTAAACATAAAGCCAGGGCAACAATGGAATGGTTTAAAACAAAACATATCCATGTGTTAGAATGGCCCAGTCAAAGTCCAGATCTAAATCCAATCGAGAATCTGTGGCAAGATCTGAAAACTGCTGTTCACAAACGCTGTCCATCTAATATGACTGAGCTGGAGCTGTTTTCCAAAGAAGAATGGGCAAGAATTTCAGTCTCTAGATGTGCAAAGCTGGTAGAGACATACCCTAAAAGACTGGCAGCTGTAATTGCAGCAAAAGGTGGTTCTACAAAGTATTGACTCAGGGTGCTGAATAATTACGCACACCCCACTTTTCAGTTATTTATTTGCAAAAAATGTTTGGAATCATGTATGATTTTCGTTCCACTTCTCATGTGTACACCACTTTGTATTGGTCCTTCATGTGGAATTCCAATAAAATTGATTCCTGTTTGTGGCTTTAATGTGACAAAATGAGGAAAAGTTCAAGGGGGCCGAATACTTTTGCAAGCCACTGTAGCTTTATCAGTGTAAATACCTTCAAACTGCTATTTTTTCTAAAGGTTATTATATTTATAGAATATTTCAGAAGCTGCATAGAGGGAGCTGTAGTATTTCAACTCATTTAACGTAAACAGTTAATGGGATTTCTTTAATAGTATTCCAGGTGGCAGAAAAAAAACTGTACAGAGACCAGCTTTATTTAAAATATTCATGTTGTCTGCATTACTAAGGAACTCAATAAGGAGAGAATGGCCAGGTTTCCTCTCAGCCTGTCCCACAGAAATATTCATCAAATTACACCCCCACGTAACGCAGAGGTAATGTCTGACTGTCACATCAACACCTTCTGCAGCTCTGATCAGGGGCTTAAAAAGTGATTAAATATGTTGATAAAAGCAAAAATAGAACAAGGCTGACCGTTTCAAACAAGTGAGATTAAATGCATCAGGGGCTAAATAAAGCAAGTCAGACGGTGAAATGAATGGAGAAAAACATCTAAAAATAGCACGACATTATGATACTGTGGGCTGACATTTGGCTCGGTTTTACATCAAATTAATCGCTCTCAACATTTAGAAAGTCAGATATTCAAAACAAACACAAAAACACAGCCCCGTGTGGGAAATTATATGGAATTACTGATCTTGGAATATTTTGCTTTAGATGTTTTATTTCAGAGGGGGGACAAAATGAGAAACAAAAAATTACAGCGTTTTGCAATCCCTTTTAGATTTTTCCACATTTCGTCAAACCGTTTGTATATTTTATCAGAATTTATGTGCAAGTAGAGCAGATTTGAAGAGAATATAATCTTTTTTTTTTTTCCCTCTAAATAAAAAATCAGACAAATATGGTATGCATTTTGCAGTCACTTTGATACCTCTAACTGGAACAAAATGATACATGTTTCAAAAATAGCTATTTTTATGCTAAAATTAAAACTGCGTTTAGGTGGACTCAGTTTGTCAATTACCTGACTGCTAAAGGTTGTAATAGATTTTATTTAGAGTATCAGAGTCAAGGGGGATTAAATACAAACGCATGCTCCACTTTCAGATTTGTATATGGTAAGGACCACATTCTTTACTCTGATACCTCAAAATAAAACTCAGTCACTTTGTAAACAGGGTCCACTTGTGTGTAATTTCATCCCCGTATTAAAAATGCTGTTCTCTGAAGGTCTCGGAGGTTTGCTCCAGAACATTAGTGAACAAACAGCAAATGCAGTAAGTAGAAAGCGGGCAGATTGAAATACATGAATCTTTGAACAACGTTCAAATGTACAGTGATACAAAAATCTAAAATCTCAGTAGAGAACACAGGTGGGATTGGAAGCAGGTGGAAACTGTTGACTAATTATTAGATGAGGAGCAGCAGAGGGAGAACAGGGAGTTGAACATGGAACTGTGGGACACTAGAGAATGAAATGACTAATAACAAAACAAAAAGGAAACAGAAAAGTATAACTAAACAGAGCATAAACAGCTACGAGAATGAAAAACAAACTATCAGATGTCTGTAAACTTAGAAACAGCAGCAAAAGGAAAATAGGATCAATTGCTTTTCTTCAACAGGTACAGGGTAGTTGGTCAGTTAAGAGCAGGATGGATGGAGCTAAATAAAGACCGATAACAAACCTGTTAGTTATTTGGTCCACTTCATAATCATCTGCTACTTTATGTTGTTCTATCTCATACAGTCCCATTAAAGTGCATGGAAGTCTATAGTTGTAATGTGGCAAAATGTTCAGGTTTGATTATTTCTGCAAGGCAATGTAGCAAATAACAAAGAAGCTTTGAAGGATGGAGAGGATTTTTTTTTCCCAATATTCTGTTAATTGGATTGTGATTTGGATTTTTTTTCTTTATATAGTATTGTGTTTTTGTGGTAACTTTAATGCAATAATCAGGAGTCCATGACTGCTTCACTTTAGCTCAATGTAATTTTCAGCTCTGCCTGATTTCTATGTCCTCTCACTTGTTTCTTTGTTGCTCTGATTTTGGATTTTTTTTTCACTGATCTGAATGAATGTGTAATAAGATATTTAAACCTATGGGGAGATTCAGTTTAGTTAGAAGATGATTCATATTATTTGTATTATTTTTTTAATATTATTTATTTTTATGATTTGAATGGTAACTTTTACAGTAAAACAAAAAAAGTACCCCCATGAAGTGACACTTGAGCGTCTCACGTCTTCCTTTAATTGTTTGTTTGCTTGTGCTACAAATGGCCAGCAGGTGGCAGTCGTTTCGCAAAAATAACACTGAAAGGTCCTGTGTTGAAGCGCTCCATTTATATTAACAATAATACCGAATTAAAAACGTCTTATTCTCCCATAGACAAAAAAAAAAAAAAAAAAAAAAAAAAAAAAAAAAAACCAAAGGGAGAAAGAAAATAAATAGATACATTTAAGAAAATAACCTACAGAGAATTACTACTAAGGTTCAAGCTGTACTAAATACAATCTAAACACAATAACATGATTTAATATCAATAGATGCCTTTATAACTATTTAACACATTTAAAAAAATACATTAATGCACCAGCTAATTTAATACTTTGTATTTAATTTATTGTTGTGATATTTAAAATGAACATAATCAAAGTCTACTTGTTTACTGTGGAAAGGAGCACACAGAATACAGTCAGCATAAATCAGCGTTTGGACCCAAAAGGCTACATTTCTTGTTCAATGGTAGGAAATTTCAGGGCATATTAAGATAAATAAACATACTCACTCAACAATGATATTCATTATGCTATGGAATTAGGTGGGTTTTAGATGTGTTGTTTTAAAAATATTTTATTAAACCAAATAAATGATGAAACTAATATAGAAAGTGAAGAATAACAACAACAACAACAACAACAACAACAAAAAATCAACATAAGCTGTAAGAGAAGGGCAGGAGTAGATCTGAGCCACCTGACTAGTTCCTCACACAGATGCATTACAATGACTGCTTACACAGCCAGTGAGCCAGAAAGCACCCCATAATAGCTACTAATGCTTCTGCTTTTCTTCTTCTGAAAATATCACCTGTGCAAACCAAGGCCCACAACAAATATATGAACAAACATGACATCCTCATTACACTATAAAAAGGCATTTTGGGGTGTGCTTAAGATTAGCTTTTAAAACTATGTTTTAATCAAGTATATATGAGTTTGAACATTTTATGTTCAATAATGATTCAATTTGAACATAAACTTACTTACTAAGCAACCTAAACATTTAGTTTACGTTTCACCCATAGACTGTTTTACCTGAAGGTGCTAGTTCTGTTAGCGGTTAGCTATTTCTGCTCATCGTGTGCACTGTCCAGCAGGGACAGTAAGGTTGACATGTTTCTATGGGCTGTATTATGAATAAATATATTAACTCAGTAAAAGATAAAAACTACATCTATCACTTGTTGATTGATAACATTTTTGAAGAATTAAAGTTTGTGTACAGGTTGGCTACAATGCTAATGCTAGGTCTAATTGCCTAGCAAAGTGAGGTTCTTTACCCTGAGGCAGTTGTTGAAAATGAAAGGCAAATTTTAGCTCTGGTCGTCATGGGAACCTTGTTAGATTGCATTTAAAAAGTTCAACAGTGGCATGTTTTTATTAATGGTAAATAATCCTTTTCTGGGATTTATTTGTTTATTTTTATAGGAAAATATATCAGATTAGGGTAAAAGTAAAAGTGAAAATACTTTTTTTTTTCAACAAAAATTTGGTTAGATTATCGTTAGCCTAGGTTATTTCAGTAATAGCCTTTAAATATTTTGTTCCTGATTTAAATGACCACATTTTGCCACTCTTAGTGATGCTTGACTGTACATGGGATACATCTAGTCTGATGCAGATTTAATATGAGAGATTATTTTAACACATCAGGATTTATACTTCTTGTAGAACATCTAATAATTATTAATCAGTCCAAATCAGTGTTTATACTGTAAAGTGTAGTAAAATCTGACCTTGATTCAACACAGCAGTTTGAATTGCGTCGTAACTTTCTGCAAGAAAAAAGTTCTAATTTAGTGACAAGGTCTTTATTAAAACTGGGATAATGCTTCAAGCTCCCCCAACCATCATTATCCGCTTTAATAAGTTTCTCCTATTAAATTCTGCTCATTTATTACAAGAACTCCTGCAGCATCAATGACTGATGTTTATTAGCTAAAGATTTTGTTGTCAAAATGAATGAAAAGACAAATAGTCTCTTAGTAATGGTAACGCAAATCCATACCTTCATTCGTTCAATGAAGAGGTACCCTGCCTTGCATACTTTTATTGGGTTTATGTACACGGACCAACATAAACAGCTCTTAATTCTAAAGGGAAAAAAAGATTTGAGATTTGCTAACATTTTTTACTTTTAAAAGTGAGCAAAAATGGCTGCAAAGTTAGCTTTTTTTTTTTTTTTTTTTTACAAATAACAGGTCAAAACCACAGTGTATTTGTATTCAACACATTTTACTCTCAAACCCAAAAATTAATTGTCAAGGTTGTTAATTTTTTTAAATATACAAATAGATCTATGCAATACGATGTGCATTTGTATTCTGTCCACTTTATTCTGATGCCCATAAAAAATGTAAAAGGCAGATAATATTTATTTGTTTTTTTATTTCTGTTTCCACACAAATCTTAACAAATTTTACCTTACCCACCTTCAAACCTGATACCAATAAATACGTGAAACAAAAAAGATACATGGTTTCTGAAAATGAGTTGTATATTTGTATCCTGCACTATTTTCCCTGATTCCTAGAAATTAAGAGAAAGGAAAATGACACATGGTCAACATTTTCACAGATTAAAATCTGAAAATGGCATTCATTTGTAATTAGCTCCTTTACTCCTTTTACTGTTATTAGGTGAAAAAAGTGACTTCTAGTTTTCAAAATAGCTCAATTTATACTATTTTTTACAAATAGGATGACTGAAATTGTTGCAAAGTGGACTTCAGGGTATCAGTGTAATGAGGGCTGAATAAAAAAGCATGCCACACTTCAGTTTTTTCACTTGTAAAAGAGGAGCAGTTGAAAATCCTTTATATTTTACATCTACTTCACATCTATACACTACTTTATGTTGGTTTATCACATCAACCCCCCCCCCAAAAAATTATTAAAATAAAAAATAAAACCTCCCAAAAATAAGACAAAACAACAACAACCATACACTGAACTCTGTGGACATATCTGAGATTGTCTGAAAAGGGAGTGTATAAGTGTCTGTGGTTGATTTCTGAAAGCTTTTACTGGATTTTAAATTCAAGCAAGGCGAGATGCCATTTGAGAGATGAAGCAAAAACCGAAAAGGTTACTTTAATATGTTTTTCTTCATTCATTTATGACAACTAATGTTTTATTTTTATGTTTTATTTTAGCTGGATTTCCAAGAAACTGCCAATATTTACTTATATAAAGTGGTTTTTGAAAGTGTCACACAGGCCTCTGTGTCCTGGCTGAGGGTTTACCTTTGAAGGCCACAAGGTGGGGATAAAGTTCAGGATACACCTTATTTCTGTTCCGTCTTAAGAAACAGATTTTAAAAATCAACCTGATACCTCTTAACGCATGATTAGGAGCTGTTAATACATAAGGTGGAATAGACATTTTCTATTCCTCCTTAAATTGTGTAAATGTGAAAAATTATTTTAAAGAATCCATCTAAGATTGCATTTTAATCTATGCACACTTATGATAATTTAACCAATTGACTTCAAAGTTCAAATTTAATACTGTTGCTGGTTTAATCTTAAAAAATACCCTAAAGTTGGTTTCTGTGGATGGGACCCACGATTCAGAATTTAGAGTGAAGAAATTAAGAAACAAATCGCCAAAGAATACCAAATGATGACTAAGAAGGTCGACATTATTATCATCACCCTAATGATAGATCAGGATGCTGCTGTAATTTCATCGTTTCCCCATCACGTCTGTCTGGATGGTAAATCATACAGCGCAGTTTGCAGGTCATCAAGCTGATTGCCGGCTCGTTTTCTGCATCTTTATCACGTGCCGGAGGAAGCAGAAACCTACAGGTGGGTTAGCTCTGCCTGGGCATGGGAGTAAGGTAGGAAGTACCCAAATCAATATCATGTAAATTATTAAGAGCTTTCCTCACTGTCACGCTCCATGGATGCACTCCCTCCAGCCTTCCTCTCTCTTGTTTTCACTCTCCTTTCCTTCATTTCCCCTTGTAGGGGGGTTTACATACGTTCGGCCACATCGCTGACACACATGTGCATTGCACATCCCACTCTCACACACTGGTCTTTAGGCTCGCCCTTGTTCGAGTGCTCATTAGTCAGTGCACTGATGCAGAGTAGCCCTGTCATTAGCTGAGAGCTCTCTGTCCTCCGTTCCCTTCCCTCTGTTTTATTCTTCTTCCTCTGCTAAAGATTCATCTTCATTTTATCTTGGAGGCCAGGGGCATTCCAGATATCTACATGACAAAGATCTCCCTAATCCCACTGAAGTCTAAATACCTTCTGCAGCCCGTCTTTATTAGCAGAACCGAGATCAGGTGTCCTAATTGACTTTGCCATTTCCGTCACTTGTTAATGCCCAATATGAAAGTGGTGAGGTGGTTCTGGTCTGATTTTGTATCCTGAATTGAACCATTCTTGGTGCAAATCCACAACAATGCACCAGAAACATTTTCCTAAAGTATTAACATGAAGTACAGATATGAGGTCAGTTTTTGTTTTATCAATCAATACAGTACAGATTACAAGTTGAAGGAAACCACCTAGAGGGAATGGTCCAATCCGGACATAATCTGGTACACATCTAGCCAGTGACAGGTTTTTACAAGAAGCTGGCTTGTTTAGACTGGGCACTATCTGGCATAAATGGTGTGTAGACTAAATGCATCATCGGGCAGTTGCCACACAGACTATGCCAAAGGACGATCATCATACTGCCATGTATTATCCAGTTATATCTGCACCTACCATTCCAGACACAGGCAAAGGACTCTTTTGAACAATGCATGTCATCCTGAACCTTAACTCAACAACTGTCTTTAGCTAGTCTTCTACTTCTCCATCATTTGGCGGTGCTACTAATGGAAGCATGCTTTTAGAGAGATACTGGCATGGCATCATGTCTGTATTACTACAGATTACCATCTAGTGCGTAGATAGGGAGAATATCAATCCTGTCATTGTTGTATAGGGAAACACTGGTCATACTCCTGGTGTTTAAGTGTGGGGAATTACAGATACACAGGGTGTAACTTAAGGTACACTCTGGTAGTAATTTGGCTTACCCTTATGGCACAATACAACACCAGTGATATCCTGCATCTACATGTTTTACCTCTAAAGTAAGAGAGAATCATTCAGTCTTTAAACAATTCCAAGGATGTGTGGCTATGAACATCTATGCATGATATTAAAGTATTTCACTTGCCAGTCAAATCCTCTGATCCAAAGCACCAGTTACAAAAGTATTGGGAAGGGATGCAACAGCTGTATGAGAATTAAAAACTACATTAACCAGAATTCAACAAATGGTTAACAGGTGCATTACCAAGTGTGCTTTTTATCAATACTTAAACCAGTGTCAAAACTCTATCAGAAACAGACTTTTGAGACTACTTTAGTCTCAAAATACACTAAAATGATTAAGGATATCAGGCGTGAAGACACCCAAAGATTTGAAATGGCTCTACTGAAAGTCACTATTGGTCACTAAAAATAATATCCAAACTCTACATCAGTGTTTCTGGTAGAATTATTTATACTTGCTGGTTTAGAAGAAGAACATTTTACCCTTTATACACTTTACTATTATGTGTTCACATGACAATAAATCTTTACAACACTAACTATGGACTATATTGGCATAGTTAATTGCTACTTAAGTACAGTATGACCTACTTTTTTGTCCCATACATACTGATAATGGGTTAGCACATGCAATGGTTTCCGAAGTGGAGAGGTAAATTCAATTCTATTCAGTTTATTTATAAAGCGTCAATTTACAACACGTCATTTCAAGGCACTTTACAAGAAAAGTCTTTTCAAATCAATTGTACATATATTCCAATTAATCCTTCAGTTCATTAGTCTAATGAGTTTAAAAGTTTTTTTAAGGAATACCAGCAGATTGAATGCTAGTCATTGACTTGCAGCCTTCAGTCCTCCCGAACGAACATTTAGCGACAGTAGACGGTCGTCGGCTTCCTCATACTGAGCAAGCATGTAGCGACAGTGGAGAGGAAAAACTGGCTGGCTCAAGCGGCCATCTACCATAACCAACTGGGGGTTTCGAGTAGACAGAGCAGAGACACAAAAAGAACAAAATAACCGATGTAAGAGTACTTTCCATGTTAAAGAAAGCAAAAAGTTGATAACAGGACACATTGAGAATATTCAGTTCCTGGGAGTATCATCTCAGTTGATGCCCCTCTCCAACAAGATTTCACTGACTAACCCAGAATAAATAGTCAAATTGGGAAATCAATGTTTGTGTAAGTAGGAGGAATAACGTACATTTTTCACAGTGCTTCACGTTTTGTATTTCTGCATCCAAATACTAGGTGGTTTATCATTTTGCCGTAACATGCAAGTGATGGTGAAGAAATTAATTGACCACAGAAGTGGCAGGAAAAAAAACCCCATTCAGAAATCAGTTTGAGAAGCTTTAATCTCACTTTTGTGGGATAAGAGGACCTTTTCATTATTTCGACTAATATTTTCACCCTCGATCTGTGCTTAAAACGATGAGTTCATTTCTTTTTTTTCTAGAATTACACTGTGGAAAATGTAGATAGTTAAGACGTAGCTTTGAAATTATTGTAACTAGTTTAAACACAAAACGGTGCCTTATTTTTGTATAGATGTTTCACAGTATAGTGTTAACTGTTTATACACCACCCATGGAAGTCTTAATGAAGCAGGTTAATAGGTATATTAGCTAAACATGTCACATGCTGGTTTCATATTCTACTTACATAAATAATTTCTCTGCAGTCAACAAGTGTCACAGATGTCCAAATCCTGTTCTGTTCCTTGAATACCATAAAAAAAAACTTCTGTCTTCTTTATTTTCTATGACTATCATGTCACTGGAAAACTGTTAAGCTTTTTTAAGTGCCTTATTCATTTTAATCAAAGCAGCCCAGACTCTCCTGGATCTTAGAGATTATTCGCTGGAACTTTCTTAAAAATCTCTAGGCACTTTTCTGGAAATTAGATTTATGTCCTTTTTTGTCCTGCAGTGGAACCGGGTACTTTCAGCAAATTACCGAGTACTTTTATTTCATGGAAATTTCTATTCACTGTCCCGGATCTTGGCATGTATTTTTCTGGAACTTTGAACTCACTGTTTGCTTTTTTGTAACTTTCCTAGAACATAATGGTTACAACACTGCACCTTACCAAGTTTTAATAGAACATACTAGCTACTTTCTTGGAACTTTACAAGTACATTCCTGAAATCTTCTGGTAGCTGGTTTTACTAAAACTACTTGATCCTTTCCTGTAACTTATTGGTTTCAGTGACAGAACTTACAATTCAATTGTCTGGAAACATACTGGTAACCCTTTTGAAGGTTACTGGGAGCTTTCCTGGAACCTTCAGGAAGTTACTTGGTACTTTTTGGTAAGTTCTAGAAAGTAACCTCTAAGTGCCAGAAAAGTAACTACTGTAATAGGTTCCAGGAAAGTACCTGACAAGTTACGAAAATTAAATTCCACAAAGCACCTTATAGGTTCCCAGCAAAGTTATCAATAAGCATTAAGGTTATTGTAAAATATCTTCTGAATTCCAAATTCGAAATCCGAACGTGCTAACTTTTTGATCTTTTAAATATTTTATCAAACCAGCTTGATTTGACTTTGATTGGTCTTGTTTTGAAGTTATTTACTGTGTCTGTGAAGTGCTCTGAAATCTTATCAGTGTAATAGGAAACTAGAAAAAATTGAATATTATACTATACAGGTTTTTCAATGTTGACCTGCACATTGTACAACGTTTTAAAATAGCACCACTAACTCTATTCTAAGAATAACAATGCAACCAGCAAAAGCACTAAAAATATAAAGAGAAATATCACTGCAGTAATTTTAAGTTACACACTGTAAAGTTGCTTACAAAATGAAAAGCTTTTTATACTGAGAACTGCTTTGTATATAGTCTGAAAAAAGTTAATTTAATTCAGAAGGACATTATTTAGCTTACAGCGACAAATTCCCTTTTTTTTTGCAGAAGGAGGCATAAATCTTTCAGGGAATCTCAGTCTAAACCATATGAAAAATATCCACACACAGGGTGCATGTGAAGATTATCCTCCATCATTTCCTCCCTTTCTCCCTATTCCTTTCCAAGCGCTCCTGACACTAATGTTTGTTTGTCATGTTTAGCTCCATGGGTGATGAATCCATCCCAACGAGAAGATCTATTCATTATCTCGGGATGCACAACCCTGCATTCCATATACTAATTTATCTGAGAGGAGACAGAAACAGCGCGCACACTGATGGGACACCCCTGCTGAATTCCTGCGGGGCTATCAGTCGTCTTCTGCTCTTCTTGCTGCTGTTTCTTATCTCTGACTCGGCCTCTTGTTTACAGACACCATCGTTTAAGTACAACATCCTCTAATACATTGCCAGCTAATGACTGTGTTGTAAGATCTATCAATCTGTGGGCATCACAGGCATCCAGAGAGAGTCTAAGGAATGAAAAAGTCCAGGATACATTTTTACAGTTGCTCAAAAACATGAGATCCTGACAAAACCAGATTTGTGGGCTTTTTCCTGTCACACAAACACTCATCATGTCCAACCTGCTGTGCTACCAGCTAGCCATCAACAATGCAATTAATGAACACAATGATGATAGCTCCAGGAGGACATTCCTCATTGCTCATCGTGCATTCCGCACTGCATGCAATTACAAATGACCAAACACTCCATATAATAGCACATCATTTAGCCGACGTACTTCGCTGGCTTGGCTCCCTGCACACTCAAACTGGCCATCAGAATCTCTGTGATAGAGCACATTAATTACACCCATCCAGAGACAGCTATGATTACAATTTCACACGTTTGAATGGACTTCAGCCATTTGCCACAAAACTGCGGAGGCAGAGCAATGACTTTAGTGAAACTGAGGGAAGGGAAGTGGGAGAGAGGGGGTCGGGGGTGGGGGGGGGGTTGGGGTCGTTCCTAATTCTCCGGAGGACTGCAGATGCAGGATACGCGGACGCATGGATGCTGACAGTTCTGGCGTTTATGCGGTGCGCTGTAATTGCATGCAAATGGGCCTGAATCTGTATCTTAACACGTCTTCATTAGCTGGTTGTGCACGTGTCTGTGGCTCTGATGGAGGGACAATGGAGGGTTGAAGTTAATTCTTAGCAGGCTGATTCTGTTTTCATACTGGACAACTTTAATTAAACGAAAGATTAAGTTTTGAGGGGATGGTTTAATGCGTTGAATCCCATGAGTGCTCTAATAAACAGCAGAATGGAATCAGTCAGCGGATATCTAATGAAGTTGAAAATAGACTTAGACGTCTATATCTCCACCACCGAGTGCCTTATTTCCTACTTTAAACACATCTCATCAACATACAAAATGAGTTTCAGTTGCTTTACTAATGGCTTCATAGATATGATTAAATTTGGTAATTATAGGGCTTCACTTAAAAATATTATGTTTATCATGTTTTGCAATGAAAAACCTTTTATTATGAGCAGGGAAAAGACTACCCCTCTGGTTTATTAATCAACTTAATCTATTTCACGTTAATTTAGAGACATGTTGTTGTTTGTTTATTCTGTGCAATACCCACTGTTTTATTGGGATGTTGGGGTTCAACTATTTGAAAGCTCATTTGGATGCTGAAAAAAGCAAGAAATTCTCATACCACAGTGAGGCTAACACCCAAGGCTAAAGACTAACAGCTTGTCAGATAAAAAAACAATTCAAAGTCAGTCTCACACAGTGCCAATATTATAAAGAAGGCTTTATGTTTGATACCCGGAATCTATGTTAAAGATTCATATTTTGAAGTAAAAAAAAAAGAAGCAGTTATTTGATAAGAAATGGGAGCTTTACATCTTTACATCAAAATCTAGGACATCTCCATGTTGGCAAACTAGCTGTGACTACAGTGGGGCAAAACAGTATTTGACAGCCACTGATTGTACAAGTTGCCCCACTTAAAAAGATGAGAGACATTTGTCATTTTCATTATAGGTACACTTCAACTGTGAGAGACAGAATGTAAAAAAGCATAATGTTTCCACCCCCGTGCATCACAGTAGCTATGGTGGTCTCGGGATGCAACTCAGCATTCCTCCTCCCCCAAAAACGGTGATGGGCGTGGTCTCATTTGACCACATGACCTTCTCCCATCATCCAGTGTATACAATACCAGTGATCATTTTTCAAGAACGTGAAAAAGGAGAAGGCATGTACAGAAATATCTGTAGTTTTGGGAGTAGATGGTGAATTTATGAAACTTATTAACATAGAATAAAAATGTTTCCCATGTATACTACCCTTTAAGTTATGCAATTGCAATTTTCCTGTGATTTCGTGGTCTCCCGGGACAAGCATTCACAGGCAATTTGCGTCTGAAACGCTCCAGGTAGGAAGGGACGCATCGCGGAGCTCTTGAGTTAAACTCCTCTATGTTATGCACAGCTTATGCGTCCGGTGGAAAGCAGGGGTTACAGACAATTATGGCTGTGTTTCTGTGTGTGACAAAAGTAGCAAAAATCCCAGGGGTCATATAGACACAAAAACTATAAAAAAAACTGTGCAAAGTGAGAGTTCATCTATAAGTTGACTGATGAAGATGAAAACTAAACTTTGGAGTATGCACTTTTTTATTGTCTTTTTGAGACTGCTGGTTTTATTTTTACGATTTCATTGAAAAGAAAATAATACTTGATTTCTCAGAACAGTTTTCAGATTTCTGTTTACTTTTTGTCCAGTATGACTTAAAAAGTTAACTATTATTGTTGAGATTGTTTTTGCTGTTGGAGCTAAACTAATATGTAACTTGCTTACTCTCCAGGTACTTACTTACCTTTTGCTTTTTGGATCTTGCTTCGAAGCTTTATGGAACTTACTGGTTGCTGATTGCTATTTTATTACTTTTTAATAAGAACATTTTTAAAAAACAATAACAACTGTATTGGATAAAAATGCACTAACCAGAGGTGTTTAAAAACAGTTTGAGATTCAAGAAATCTCTTGTCCATTTTTTTAAAAACAGCTTTTTCAATGTGTTAATAAAAGAAGGATGACCCTAAATTGGGACAAGTATGAAAACTATGATATATGAGCTGGTCAAATCAGGACTGAATTTGAAAATGGATTTTTACAACACAGGGTAAATGGGGTAAATTGAGAAGTGCACCCTAAACCAAATTGACAGTACCCAGCCCTACCCCCTCTAACCCTAACCCTAAAACGCCATGGCCTGCTAATCCCAACTCCCATCACCGTTTTACTTTGAGACAACTACTGCCTCGCAGAGAGACCGATAATATCTGAGAATGTCTATCCCCCTTATTGCTGTTTCTAAACTACCATTATCACTCCCCATTTCAGCATGTTGATCGGTGCCAGATCAACCAGTGGGAGAGAACGACTGACTGGGTGTTGAGCGCAGTTAATGAGTGGCAAACAAGAAGGGAGACGATGACAGGGGAAAGCGAACCCTGAATAAACACGTCAGGCAATTTTTTTTCTCATTTGTCATCGCCACCTCTCGAAAGCAAGCAACTTTTTTACCCAAGAACAAGGTCTTGTGGGAGTGAAGAAACTTTAGTTTAATTAAAAATTAGGATACAAAAGAGAAAGGGTCTTATGGCATTATTGATGAAGATTTCCAGTTTCCTTT
Organism: Valencia hispanica; assembly: GCA_963556495.2. Lineage (NCBI taxonomy): Eukaryota > Metazoa > Chordata > Actinopteri > Cyprinodontiformes > Valenciidae > Valencia > Valencia hispanica. Next base: position 12,845,389 of record OY747723.1, read on the forward strand.
AACAAAATGTTTTTATTCCTTACACAGGCATATTATTACAGTAACTATGCATCCTTGCATCAGGTCTGAAGTTGTCTTTGGCATGTGTATTCTTTGCTAACAGAGTACTGGGGACCATTATCTCAATTTTTATATGCTGGCTTGGCCTGCAGATTGCTTCAGTCAACAACAAGGTAATTGTTCATCCATTGTTATAAATATTAAGTACGAATAATTTTGGATTTACCTGCAGCCCTACCAATTTTCACATCAACTTTTACCAGCTTGTCTTTGCTGAAGAAAAGCACTCCCACAGCATGACACTTTCATCCCCAGGTCTGGATAGAGTTCACAGCACCTCCTTCTCCTCGTTCTTGCGTCTCTGATAATCTTTGCCCATCTTTGTCAATTGCAGATGGACAGTAATGTTGGGGTAGATTTCAAGTTGTGCAACACTTTTTACATTTTCATAGGATGGACTGAACCCTGCTGAACGCTTTGAACAATGTTCAAAGCTATCATGTATCATGCAGAAGCTGGGCATTTTCACATGGCAAAATGTGAAAATGTTCTAAAGGTGTGAATACTTTTGCAATACATTGTAAATTGCTGCAAAACTAAAACAACAATGAGTCAATATGGCAGAAAATTCCTAGCGGATCGACGAGCAAATACCATTAATATTATTTTGCGGTCTGTCTTATTCATGACCATCATGATTCAGACCTGAGATACACGGCAGCTCACGTGATATTAATTTTTTGCAACAATGGATGTCGATGCTGAATTTTTTTCTTGTGTCTGGAACCGTTTTGACCTGTAATCCCCAAGATTATAGTGGCTAAACTGCCCACTGTGTGTTTTCGTGCTCTTTATCAACTCCCGGTATGCTAGGCTGAGAGGACTGCTGGCCTCTGGATGCCCTTAGCCTGACATTCAGGGATCACAGGGGTAGCTCGCTGTGCGCGTGCACGTAAGAGTGTGCTTGGGCCATCACAGGTGTCTCCAATGCCCTTGGGGTGGAGACTGTCTCCTATGGGGTAACAGCAGGTCAGAGGGCACAGCAATTACGGAGCAGTTGGAACCATTAATTAGCCAATATATCACTTACTCTATTGTTTGGGTTGCCTGTGTACACTAAACTCAGAATAACCTCCGGACAACTGTCCTTCCTCCTAGTATTCCTGTTAGGGTTAAGTCTTCTACCTTAAATAACCCTGAATGCTCCACACTATGGCGCTACACTGAAACAAATAATCACAGCAGAAAATAACAAATAAATTCTGAAACCTGAGAGATGATGTGTGGCATTGAGAAGAAATCTTTCAACTTTTTGCCCCGTCTTCAGGCAACATGTCTCTTGAATACTCATCAGTTATTTTATTCTACATTTTTTTCTGAAGTATTTACCTGTGATCTGAGCCTGCCTTGAGCACTTTTATTTTCCTCTCTGTGCCTCCAAGCCAGGCTGTGAACTTTCAAAGGCCGCAAGAAAAAGACATTGTAAAAGAAATCTCAGCGAGGGGGGGGGGGGGGGGGGGGGGGGGCAAGCTTGAGAGCTCTGCGCCTAAAAGGAATGCCAGGTGGGTTGAGGTTGGTTAGGAATCACATAAATGCAGGGAGTAATGGGGATTGACATGGCCACCCACATGAGGGGAGGACAGCCTAATCAGACAGCAGCTACACAAGAGGGGACTTGACTGTAAAGAGGGTGATTGTGCAAGTGGGACCCTTTCACAGGAACGTCGTCGCCATGTGTGGGGCAACCGGGGGTGGCTGATGTCCTGGTGAGGAAAACACACCACCAACACTTAAGCTCAACGATAAGACTCCTCTTGCTGTTGCTGCACCTCTCTAACCCACCACCGAAGGATAAGGAAGAACTCAGACGAGTTCCTCTGGAGCCAGCAGAGGCCGTTCTGCCAGGACAGCGAGTGATTGACAGGGGCTGACGATAAAGGGAGAGAGGAGCAGCGTTGAAGGATAGTGGCCTCGTGATGGAGTGCTCATGGGGAAAAGTAGCTATTGAATCCTCTTTTTAATCTGTCTGTCAAGGTTATTGAAAGTGCTGTCTTCGTTATTGCGTGCCAGCCTTGGACTTGAAGGGGCCATAAGTATGAGAACACACCCTTTTCCGGTGAGGGGATAAACAAGCTGAAGCAAACACATTCAGCCCTAAAGAATGTGTAATATGCATATACACATCAAAGGAGATCAAACAAGCATTGGACTGGGTGTGTGCATGTCCCTAGGGGGACACAGCATTGGTGCCCAATAAGAGGTTTTTCTGCACCCATCCAACTGATGGCTGTCCTTTTTACCCCTAGACGACCTGCACCCCCCTCATGATGTTTGCTCCAGTTCAGGTGAGATCAAGAGGGCTCCACTCCAAACTGGACCCGCTTTTCAATCAATGTTCATCAGCGGCTCCAGCAATAAGTTGTCAATGGGATTCTCATTGGAATTCAAGTGTGCTTTTAAATAATATTGTAAAGCAGTGAATCACACTGACAGATGACTGGGTGAGTGGCAGTTGAGAGCTTGTCATGGAGTGAATTTTAATCAACGGAGGGGATAGTGTCAGGCAGAAACTGATGTGCACTGAAACGGCCTGTTCCTGTTGTGCTGGATAATCTTTACAGTGAATCTGGGCAACTCTTTCAACAATTTTCAGAGTAAAGCTAGGATTCTTAATTTTTCTGTTTTCACAAGTAAAATAAGGATTTCAAAGATTAAAAGGTGTGAGTACGTTTGGATTTTTTTTAAACCATGACGTTATCAATTTAGTTCTCTTTCCTGTGGTAGAAAGAGGCCATATCCCTGTGAGCTTGTTCTAAATAGAAATAAATCTTTCAAGAATGGAATCCAACATATAGTCAGACAGACACTGTGTTTTTGAGTGCACTTTACCAGTTTAAACCACTCCAATTTAAAAACGTCATGTACAAACTTATGTTAGCAGATATTAACAGCCTACAATTTCACAATAGACCATTGTAAACTCGTCAAGAATGGTCAACATTTTGTTCAGCGTTGTCAGATTTCCCTTCTGTGGTTATGTTGCCAGATCAGCAGCAACAATGTCAGTCCTCTCTGCCTGTTCTACCTGGAATCTTTTGGGTCTCATCTTCACATTTGGCAGATGATCCGGTTTTCTTGACATCTTAGGGATGAAATCAGCGCTCTACATAGGGTCGGTGGGCTGGGCTTCGATTTGCCTAAGAGATCTACCTTAAAGCTTGGAGGAGTGTGGCATTGAAAAAAGTCATTTGAAGAGGTTCTAGTGTCTGATCAGTATGCTTCCTTGGTGCATCCTTTTGGAGGTGTTTTGGTCACATCCCACTGGGATAACACCCCGGGACTATATATCCTTTCTGTTCAGGAAACACTTTGGGATGCCCCAAGATGCACTGGGTAAAGGGATTTCTCTGTTTCCCTCCTGGAACGATTGCTAAAACAACCCAATCTCGGATAAGCAACAGACACTGGATGGATAAGGTCTCCTACTGATAGCAACTGGACAGCGCTTCACAAGGCATGCTTCACTTTGAAGTGAAATACTGTGGCCTTTTAATATCGCGAAATCTCGTCACACCACAAGAGGCTGCCACTCAAAACTTTCTTCTTTATGGTGTTTGTGATTTGTACCCTAAAAACTGCTCTATTTCTTTTGAGCCTGTCACAACATGTCCATTGCTGTGTTAGGGCTTTCACAAGATCCAACATCCATGGCAACCATCTGTGTGATTTACCCATGTAAAGATACTGACATGTCTTCTTTAGATTAGAAATAAAACAGATTTAAGGCAATAATGGAACATCTTGTAGTTTTTACACATCATTACAAAGTTTGACTGTCAGAAATTTATTAAAAACCTAAAAATGATCATGTAAACTGATGCAGATACAGATTTTATTTATTTTCTAACTTCAAGAAATAAACGATGTTTAGCTTTCATTCAGGATGTCCAAACAACATTCTTCAGTCCCCACAGGGAAGAAAGATGTGTGTCTGTTGTTCTCTCTTAAACTAGTTTCACCTTGGACAGCATTGTTTCAGTGCCTCAAAAGACCTCTGTTTGAGGGAGGGTGACCTATACCAATTGGGCTATAGAGGTGCCTCACAGCATGTTGTTTCGGATCAGAAACTATAGGATTATTCCTATAGCTGCTTGTGAAACATTGAGATTGTACATATCAGTGGGTTTTTGAAATACGTCTTTCTCTGGTGAATGCACCATAACTGCAACACATTCTCACCGAGATATTAAAGGAATCTCTTTAAAAGCCATGCAACATGAAATAATCAGTTTTAAAAGAAACAGTTCAGGATTTCTAAATAGAGGTCTGTTAAAGGGTGGTGCTTATTTATATAGAAGTTCCTGATTAACTTTCATGGGAAATAAGAGATAGGAGGCAGTGTGCCAGCAATGATCTTCCTGTCAGGAACATGTATTGACAATGAAACAAGTAAAGTGTGAAGCAGTGTAAAGATCAATAAACGATGGAAACAATGTAATAGTTTTTCTCTTTACGCCACTTTATAAAAGACATTTCCTCTGACCAGAAAAGCTTTACATGTTCTTTACAAAGGTACACACAGGAAGATCAGTAGTTACTTTTATCAGTCTTCCTATACATTATTTTTTTCAGAAATCTATACTTTTAGTGTTCACAGACCTTTTTAGGTGTTTTAAAACACAAAGGAATTTTTTACTAATGTATAAAGTATTTCTACAGCAGTCAGGCTTTAAATATGTAACCCACAAAAAACTGATACTCACAGACAAACAGGAAAAAAAGAAAGAAAGAACAGAATAAGTGAAAGTAAAAAGGACACAAGGAAGTGTCACAGGTAAGAAGACTGGAAGAACACTTGGAAGAAAGTGAAGATAGAGGGAAGAAACAATGATGGAAAAATAAGAGAAAGGATGGACACAAGAAATATACAAGAAAAGAAGGAAGAGACAAGGGAGAAAATGAGGACAAAAGAAACAGAACATTTCCAAGGAAGAAAGGCCCGGCCCAGGTCAGCACATTTCCACTGGCTTTGTCTGTGCCGAGCCAACAACTTATTTCAGACTACCTCTGGCTCAGTCCGAAGCGTGCCAAGGTAACCCTACACACCCACCTATGGACTGATTGGCCGGTTAAGTTATGTCACTCTCACGACTATCTACATAGTGGTAGCCACTGATTGGCCTGGCAGTGTGTGTGTGTGAAGTGGAGTCACAGAATAGCACCTGATCAACCCTAAATAAACAGCCGACAACAATGGCACGGTATTACAGTTCAATTCAATTCAAAAATACTTTATTGATCCAAGAGGGAAATTAAGTGTTGGTATAGCTCATATAATTAATTCTTTAAGGAGTTGTTGTAGATGATGATGGCTGTGGGCAGGAAGGATTTCCTGTAGCGGTCTGTATTGCAGCGAAACTGAAGAAGCCTCCGACTGAAGATGCTCTGTTGTTGTGTGACTGTCTCATGAAGAGGATGCTCAGGGTTGTCCATAATTTTTTTGATTTTATGAAGAATCCTTCTTTGCATTATCATCTCCAGATTTTCCACAGTTGTCCCAAGAACAGAACCAGCCTTCTTTATCAGGTTGTTGAGCCTTTTTAAATCCCTGGCTCTGATGCTGCTACCCCAACAGATGACGGCTGAAGAGATTACACTCTCCACAACAGACTTGTAGAAGATCTCCAGCATCTTGCTGCAAACCTTGAAGGACCTAAGCTTCCTCAAGAAGTACAGTCTGCTCTGTCCCTTCTTGTAGACGGCTTCACTGTTCAGTCTCCAGTCCAGTCTGTTGTCAAGTCGAACTCCGAGGTATTTATACTCCTGAACCACCTCCTCTTCTTCTCCCATGATGGAAACATTGTTTGACTTATCCCTGTTACTTCTGAAATCTACAATCATCTCCTTTGTTTTGTTCACATTCAAGGTGAGACGATTGTTTCCACACCATGTCACAAAGCGGTCCACCAGCTCTCTGTATTCAGCTTCTTGTCCATCTCTGATACACCCGACAATTGCAGAGTCATCTGAGTATTTCTGCAGATGACAGGTCTCTGATTTGTACTGGAAGTCTGAGGTGTACTGGAAGTCTGAGGTGTACTGTATTACTATTTACTTCGTAGTGTAATCCTTCGAGATGTCCGCCCATAAGAATCTGTAGCCCATTCAAGCCTTGTGCAGGCCTACAATTTTGTCTCTGACATCCTTGGACAGCTCTTTGGTCTTTCCCATGTTGGAGAGTTTGGAGTCTGCTTGATTGATTGATTCTGTGGACAGGTGTCTTTTTTACAGGTGACTAGTTAAGACAGGTGTCTTTAATGAGGGTGACTAATTGAGTAGGAAAGTCTAATATCTCTATGGGAGCCAGAACTTCTAATGGTTGGTTGGAGTTCAAATACTTATTTCACTCAATGAAATGCAAATCAGTTTCTATCTTTTATTTAAAGTAGTTTTTTAAATTTTCCTTTTGATGTGCTCTCTGTCACTGTTAAAATAAACCTGCCATTAAAATGATACTGTTCTGAGACTTTTCATTTCTTTGTCATTGGACAAACTTACAAAATCGGCGAGGGGTCAAATAATTATTTCCCCCTCTGTATTTACCTGAGGCAAAGAACAACCTCCAGTCCAGAGGAGAAAATATTTTTCTTTTACCAGTTAAGAACCAATAACGGAGAATAAAATGTTGGAAAGTAGATTCTTTGTTATAGACTAAACACTTGTCACCATCAATGTTGAAGAAAAATGGAATAGTATGGAAACTCTGCTGCTGTCCATTTGCAAAGGTGTATGAATTGTATGTCCAACCAAAAGGAACGAAACAATCCCAATCTATTTAAGGTTATTTTGATTGGTACTCGTATTACTCGTGTATAGAATAGCTCTTTTCAAACTACTAGTCCATTAAATCTATGTTATTGAAACATGATCCTGAACTGAGTCTGAGCATATGCATATTAGGAGTAATTAATTGCTTCTGTGTTTTCTCTGAGAGAGTAATGACACAACAAGGGTGGGATTCGAATGTTTATCAGTATTAATTGTTTCTACATTCAAACATGCCTCCTTTCCTCGAAACTGTGAGAAGCAAGTTATTCACGTCCTTTGCTTAAAATCGATTGCCGTCCACTCATTTGCGCTCCATTCAAATCCCAAATAAAAGACAGTCCTTTAGAATGGAGCTTTGCTGAGCAAGGAGTGCTACTTAAAAACTGGCATCCATCCAAGAAAAATAACCTTCCATTCTTTTATTCACTTCATTTGAAAACTTGGTCACAGATTGCCCTTAAACATAACAACTTTCATATGGCAAAAATGCAGCTTTGTTAACCCTTGCAAGGCTAGTCTCTGTCAACAAAGTGGCCTGAAATTACCAAATTATCAAGAGCCACTGCTTTTCAGAGGGCTCTGCCTTGTATCAAAAGCTTACCTTGCCTTTTATTCAAATTTTCCTGCATTATTTCACTATTCATTTCTGTAGAATAATACACCTCTGGAGGATATAAATCTGTAAAAGATGTGTTCTTGTGCAGAAAAAAATTAGTTATTTACTCACGAAGAGCCAGCAATTTGCGCTGTCCCTGAACTATCGTGGCTATCGGGAAAAACACATCAAAACAACTATATGTGAATACATTCTTGGTTTATTCAGCTCTGCCAGTGTGTCCTTTAATAATAGATTTATTAATCTGCGGCTGAGTGTTTCTGCCATGCAAATGTGTGTGTTTATGAACACCCGTGGAAGTAATGCCTTATGAGCAATAAAACCATCAACAAAAGTCTACATCCCAGTATTTGTGCATGTTGTCCTCACAAATGTATTCCAATTATTGTAACTTGTTAAAATGTTATCATGTTACAATCCCTGCAATGTATTTTGTTGAGTTTTCAGTTCATTAAAGCAGTTCTTAATGGTGAAATGGAATGATAGTGTACAAAGAAAAATAAGATATAGTGGTGGAAACATTATGCTGCAAGGGGGATTCGCTTCATCACGGACTGGGAAGCTGTACTGAGTAGATGGGAAGATGAATGGAGCCACAATTAAATGGCTTAGCATAATGGTCTTATCAAAGTCCAGACCTAAATCAAATACAGAATCTGTGTCAAGGCTTGAAAATTGGTGTTCACAGAAGCTCTCCATCCAATCTGACTGAATTTAATCTATTTTGCAAAAATATCGGAGCAAGGGTTCAGTCTCTAGATGTGCAAAGCTGGTGGAGAAATACTGCAAAAGACCTAGCTGTAATTGCAACAAGGATTAGTTAAGTTTGTGTTCAATTGAAATAAAAAGGCAGGCCAAATATTTCTTAATGTCATCTGTAAACTATCTGAATTGTTTTTATGATGCATGGGTAGCATTAACCAAATATGTTCCGTATTTTACAGTTTTTTTTTTTTTAACTGTGTCAGACAAATCTGAAAGCCTTTCGTCATTTTGATAGATTGCAATTCACAACCCTATCCACTTGGTGCAGATGAGTGGACACTTTCAACTTTACGCATAGAGTTCAGGGAACTGAATTAATAAAAAAAAAGGTTTTCCATGAAAGCATCTGAAAATCAGCTCAGACCTGGACACTGTACTTAATGCATCTCGCTATCTGGGAGCTGACAGCAGAGGCTTTGGACCGCATCTGTGACTGCACCTTGCACAGATCAGCGGTGACAGATTGGTGCAGCTTAACCACTGATGCAAAAAGAGTGCATGCTCTGGGATTTCCTCCCGATGAAGCAATCAGAAAAGCCCTCGTTGAGGAAGTCTTGTTGAATTCTGACCACTTCAAATGGAGAAAGGTTCCTTGATTTCAAATCTTTTGGCATGTAACTTCAGTCTCCAATGTGGCAACAGAGCGTGGATTCGGCCTTCATTACACTCAGGCAGGTGCACAGTTGTGCTCCATGCTGAGCGTTCAGACAGCTCCCGACCAAAGGCCATAACAGCGTGCTGTTTCAGATGTGGTGGAATCTAGGAGAGGGGGCGGAGTTTAAAGCAATCAGAGATTAAAGGGTTTTATTTGCTGATATGTTTTTAATGGACAAACAGACGCTCAGACACAACAATCACTATGAAGAGTAATTATTAGACTTTTACAAAGTAAATTTTACAATTCTTTTAAATGTTAAAATCTTTTAAATCATTGACTTAATAATATTCTCATTTTCTATTAAAAAAAACATTTTAGATCTGTGATCTGCGTTTAAATTTAAGCATTAATGGGAGACTCCTGATAGTCAGGGGCCTTAAGCAGTGACTTAGTTTGCTTTTGCCTTGGGCCGGCTCTACGTTCAGGCCACAGCAGGTGAAACGTTCATAACTGATACATGCAGCCTGTTCATCTGCTCAATGTGTTATGGCACGATGTAGATAATTTGTTTAGTTTGTTCAGTTTGAATATTAATTCAATTAAATGAAAACTAAACACTAATGAATATGTCATTATTAATATTAAAAAAAATGGAGGGGTAAAAATTGGTTACGATCTCTTTGACCTCGTCTGTCAAAATGACAAAAATTCGAACACGACCCGTTTTATGACGCTGCCACTGCTGTGCTTCGCTGTGGAAATTCGATTCTTGTTTTCTTAATGGTCAAACATTTTAGTTTGTTTTTCATTGAAATATTTACTGATGAATATTTACGTGAAAAAGTACTTCCACAACGCGTCATGGTAGGCATCAGTCCGTACCCCAACATTTATTAGCAGCTGTGTGTGTGTACACTAAGGATTTTATCCATGTACTGGTGAGTGTACAGAATATATGTGTGTGTGCAGTCACAACATATGCTATAGCCAGTTGGGGAATAGTTTTCCCCAGAGAGCAGTCCACACGGCCCTCTAGTCAGTGGCTCAAATTAAAGGCCCCATAGCCGTGCCTCATCCACTTTAATAGCATTTTAACTGTTATTGGAGCTTTTATATATGTATATATATATATATGAGCATTCAGTGATGTTGGTCATGCCGGCACGCCTATGCAAAGAACGGTGCCACAACAGCCTCCAACTGAACTATGACAGGCCAATTAATGGGCCTTTATTGGGAACCAGTCGTTACATAGGTCACCTAAGAAGTGTAATGAGAACGCAATGTAAATTCTTGCTTTTATTGAGAATGTTTAATTAAGAGAGAGAACGCAATCATCTGCGAGTCTTTATATCAATGCGCGCTGATAGATTTTTATTGGAAAATAAAAAAATAGTAAAAAAAAAAACCCCAACAGAGACTGGTCATGAGACGCTCTCATGCTACAGTGAGCGTACACACGCCCACGCAAACACACATAAATGTCGCCCACGAGGTTTGATAGATGTGTCACAGTGGGGATGTGAATGGGAGCCAATTACATTTATAATGTCAAACGTGCTGCCGAAATTAGCTTCAGTATTATTATGCGAACGCTAATTGCAAGGAAATGCTAAAATGATTTAAATCACCGGGGCTATTTCCAGACATTAAGGCATTCTGAAGATAGCCACGGCACTAACAATTTGTACCACCCATTTTATAATTACATTTAATAGGTTGTCTTATCAGTGCTCTAAAAGTGGATTTGGATTATCGCAGGCCACACCAGTCCGTCAGAACAGATTTCTTTTTCTTTTTTCACTCCTTTATTTTTCTTTTTTTTTTGCCGGCCACCTTGTTCATGTGAGAAGGAGGATAGATAATGTTCTGTGGGTTAAACTCTTGGATTGCCACTTCATAAGGTAAAATGGAACAGAACACCATTGGCGAGGCCATGCTTTGTATTTTCAAGAAGGTCTACCACTGGCATTCACCGCCACTTAGCTTCCCAACACAATAGATTTCCTACAGTATGCAAAGACACATACAGAGCGTGTTGCCAAGCCGTCCTCAGAGCTGACCCCATCCAGCGGCACTGACCCCGCCATTGTTGGTGCTCCCGGCATTCAGATTGTATGCAAATAAGGGCAGCGAATGGAGCGAAGGGAGCAGGAGACATGCTTTGTTATTAAGCAAGACTTGAGTCTGCTTATTAATTTTCAGGGCCTTACACTTGAGCGCTGCTTTGAATTATGACAGTCTAACAAAGTGCTTCAATATGTCTACTACCCATGCATGATCATAAAAAAAAAAGAATTAAAGTTAGTTTATCATAAGAATGCTGAAAAGCTTCGCCATCTTACAACCCTTTTGATTTGTCTATAGATCGGTTCGAAGGACACTCAAATCTTATACTATAAAGTAATTAGTTATGTTTCACAATTGCAGGTACTATGTGAAATGCAACCAGGAGACGCTAAAGGAGCTATGAGAGCTGTGATGCTGCTGAACGCAGGAGACATGATCACGAATTCTTATGATTGTGTGCAAGGCAGAAGGAGGAGGAAGGAGATCAGTATGCTATGGTTGTGGGCCACTGGAGGGTTTAGGGCTCTCAGTCCGCAGCACCTGAAAGCCTTATCCACAGGTGTACAATCAGCAACATAAGCGATAGGCTGCTTTACCTTAAGTCCACTTCATCCGGGGGTCCGGCCACGCAGACCCAGGGTGCTGCTTGGAGCTTACAAGGAGATTAAGGGCTGGATCTCATGAAGAAGGACGTTATATATCGTTCATAAAGCAACGTTTCCTAATGGTAGCTACAGAATGTAATTCTTTAACCTATGGGTTAAGTTGTTTTCTTATGTTTGTCCAAATTTTAAAAGATGCTACATTATGCACCATGCAACAAACATGAAAAATGTATAAACTATTAGATGCATGGGTTTGAATCTAGTTTTGAGTGCACTGTCTTTATACACATGAATATTAATGACAACCCATTCTCAATAAAAATGCTTTAAGCTGGCGTTGGCCGACCATTTGCAGCTGCAACATTTCTCATATAAGAATGTTTTCCACATGATTTAAGTGTGAGTTAATAGGAATGAATCCTGCCAGGAGAGCATTCGTGAGGTCAGACACTGATGTTGGACTGAAAGACCCAGCTCAAAGCCTTTGCTCCAATTCAACCCAAAGGAACTGTATCAAGTTATAGTCAGGATTATGGAGAGACCAGTTAAGCTCCCTCAGACCAAACTTGCTCAGTGATATTCTTAAGAACATTGCCTTGTGTGCTGCAGCAGCCATGTTGGAACTGACAGGGTCAAACTGTTCCCAAACAAACTAGTCCTCACTAGAACCAGGAAAGTAGAGCACATGACCCCAGTTCTAAAGTCCTCACACTGGCTCCCTGTAGCTCAGAGAATAGACTTCAAAATACTTGTACTAGTTTATAAATCATTGAATGACTTAGCACCAAAGTATACGGAAGATCCGCAGTTACTGGACCAACCCACCAGTACACGCAGGTCCTCTAACTCCAGTCTACTCAACATCCCTAGAATTAGAACCAAACATGGAGAAGCAGCTTTCAGTTTCAATGCTCCTCTAATCTGGAACAAACTTCCAGAAAACTGCAAAGCTGCTGAAACATTGAGTTGTTTTAAATCACTACTAAAAACGTATCTGTGTAGAGCTGCCTTTGAGTAATGTTTTGATGTATCATGTTTTGTGTATGATTCTTGCTGTTTTTACATTATATGCTTTATAATGCCTTGATGTATCTGTGTATGCTTCTTGGTTTATTGCTGTTTTTTTCACTTTATATGCTTTGTCTGTGTTTTACTGCTGTTTTTATTTTACCTCTTAATCATGTAAATCACCTTGAATTATCACTGTTGACGGTGACACTCGTGTTCCAACACCTCCCATTTTATGATGTCCACCCTGGTGGTTCCTCAATTGTTCCTCACCATTGAAACCAATTGTCCTGTCTTTGTGGGGGACGATTGGGGGCAGATGGTTAAAATAGCTCCAAACACACATCAAAACTGGTTTTAGGATAATTATAGGAAGCTAACATTAAACTTTCTGAAATGACCCTGACATTAACTTAATCTATGTAAAGAATCCTGGGCCAATCAATTCAAATGAGCTCTACCATTTTTGATAGCAGTTAAGCAGCAACTCAAAGTGTCTAATAGTACTGACTACATCTCTGGTCATTAAATTGGTATTTTAGTGCGTGTTAGTAAAAACATATTTTTTCCATGTGTCCTATCTGGCAAAAGTCTGCAGACATCACTCAGAATTGATGTCTGAGTACCAAGTAGAAGCCCAACAGATTTACTTTCACAAGTGGAGCGTTACGGCTTTTGGTATAAAACTCCACTTGATGTATACTTGTAAGAAATCTTTATTATAAAATTGCGGTGGGGTTTTTTCAGATAATTATGGGCAAGGAGACAGAAAATAAAGGGGAAAAAAGAAAGACGGTGAAGAGAGGTAGTACAAAACGTTAAGGGGGAAAGGGTGAATTGAAGCCATAAGAGAGGAAAAGAGGGCATAAAAGTATTTGGCAGCCTAAACCTGTGCAAGTTTTCCCACTTAAAAAGATGAGAGAGGTCTATAATTTTCTTCTTAGGTACATTTCAACTGTGAGAAACAGAATCTGTAGAAAATTCCAGGAAATCACATTGTATGAGTTTTAAGAATTTATTTGTATGATGGTGCAGAAAATAAGTATTTGACCGAGAACAAAAGTTCATTTTAATCATTTGTAAAGTAACCTGGTTGGTAATGACAGAGGTCAAATGTTTCCTGTAGGTCTTCACCAGGTTAGCACACACTGTAGCTGGTTTTTTGGCCCATTCTTCCATGCAGATCATCTCTAGAGCTGTGATGTTTTTGGGCTGTCGCTGGGCAACACAGACTTTCAACTCCCTTCAAAGATTATTTTCTAGATTGAAGTCTGGAGACTGGCTAGGCCACTCCAGAGACTTGAAATCTTCTTTACGTAGCCACTCCATTGACAAGGCAGTGTGTTTGGGATCATTGTCATGCTGGAATATCCAGCCACGTTTCATCTTCATGATGGAAGGAGGTTTTTGTCCAAAATCTCACGATACAGTACATGACCCCATTCATCCTTTCCTTGATATGGATTAGTCGTCCTGTCCCCTTTGAAGAAAAACAGTCCCAAAGCATAATGTTTCCACCTCCATGCTTCACAGTGGGTATGGCGTTCTTGGGATGCAACTCAGCATTCTTCCCCCTCCAAACACGGCGAGTGGCGTTTATACCAAAGAGTTCTATATTAGTCTCATCTGACCACATGACATTCTCCCAACCCTCCTCTGGATCATCCAGATGGTCTCTGGATAACTTTAGACCAGCCTGGACATGTGCTGGCCCAAGCAGGGAGACTTTGAATCCATGATAACATACTGTGTTACTAATAGTAACTTTTGTTACTGTGGTCCCAGCTCTCTTCAGTTCATTGACCAGTTTCCCCCAGTGTATTTCTGGGATGTTTCCTCCCCATTCTCAAGATCATGTGTACCCCACGAGTAGAGATCTTGCGTGGAGCCCCAGAAAAGGGAGATTTTCAGGGATCTTGCATTTGTTCCATCACCTAATAATTGCTCCAACAGTTGATCTCTTCTCACCAAGTCTTGTGCAGGTGTACAATCTTCTCCCTCGTGTCCTTAGACAGCTCTCTAGTCTTGGCCATGGTGGTGGTTGGAGTCTGACTGTTTGAAGGTGTGGACAGGTGTCTTTTATACAGATAACGAGCTCAAACAGGTGCCATACATGCCAATAAATGTAACAAGTGGAGGATAGAAGAGCTTCTTAAAGAAGGAGTAACAGCTCTATGAGGGCCAGAATTCTTGCTTGGTTGTAGGTGCTAAATACTTATTTTCTGCACCATTATACAAATAAATTCTTTTAAAAAATCGTACAATGTGATTTTCTGGATTACTCTTTTACATTCTGTTTCTCACAGTTGAAGTGTACCTTTAATGAACATTACAGACCTCTCTTTTATTTTTTAAGTGGGACAACTTGTACAATTGGTGGCTACCAAAGACTTTTTTGCGCCACTGCACATACACCGTTCATGTGTACTGGATATCAAATCTTGTGCAAATCTTTTAGAACCCTTTTAGGAAAACTGTTTTCCTTCCCATTAAATCATTTTATGAGAATTAAACCACCGAAGCTCAGTATTTTAGGGTTGTAATTTTGTCCTTACTGTATAGTGTATTATTATTTTGTCATGTTTGTTGGATTTAACGACCCAAAGGCACTAAAGAATAAAACTTAAATTATTTATTTATAACAAAAACACAGAGCAAAACTTACAGAACTAGGAGAAGCAAAAATGCAGAGATGAGGAGGAAACAGGAACTGGGCAGGAAACAGGAACCAGACAGGGAAAGAATGACGACAGACCAGCGAGTAGTGACTGAATGAGAGTAGAATTTATACTGGGGAGGAGATGAGGAAGTGAGAGAAGACCAATGACCAATTAGGGGAATCAGATGCAGGTGAGAGGGAGATAGCCGGTGGAAACAATGAACAGCTGGGAAGAGAGGTAGAATGGTTAGGGAGACAGAAAACTCTTAAGAAACTAGAAACTAAAGATAATATGTCTGGAAGGGAATCTAAAGGAAACACTTGAGAGAATAAACTAATAAAGACAAGGAAATAATCTAACATGAAAAGACTAGATAAGGAAAAGAACTAGGTAAAACACAAAACAACAGGGAACAAAACAAGAAAGCAGATTAGGGTACAGAGGGGAAGGAAATTAAGTGGAAGGAAAACAAAGCAAAAGCCACAGAACCTGACATATTTGTAATTCAGTTTTTGATGTTTTCTTGTGTGAATATACTTGCCTGTCACTTTGCTGCGGTTACACCTGAATTTCTCCTCTATGGGACAAAAAAAGATGTTTCTATTCAATTCCATTCCATTCTATTCTGTTCTAGGTTTACCTGTGAAACCTGAAGTGGCACTGTGGAATGGAACATAGTGGAAACAATCATCTAGGAAAAATGGTTCTTATTAATTCGATTGGTGGTGACATAATATGTCAGCACAACGGAAGAGCACCAGATTGACCAGCAAACCGCCTATATATATATATATATATATATATATATATATATATATATATATATATATATATATATATATATATATATATATATATATATATATATATATACTTTGTGCTTGCAGTGGTGCCTATGCCTATGGGTTCTGCTAAACGAATGCTGTGTTCAAAATGCTTACCAGTTCACACTATGTTTCATTTTGCCTTAGAAGTTAGTTTTATTTCAAATGCTACTTCAATTAAGATTCCATAATTATTATTCTCGTTTATATTTCACATGAACTGCGGCAGGATACGTTGGAAGTTCTAGTCCTTAGGTGGTTCTATTTAATGTCCTTTTTTTCTTAACCAAAAATTCATCATCCGTCTTTATACCTAGTTGTATGTTTAACAGAGGTTTCCTATTTACCATTGCACATTTTTATTTTCCTGTATTTTACTTACTTAAGCATTCAAAAATCTTGACATATGATACGGATGATATTAAAAAGAATAAAACTATAGGGCATATACAGTACAAAAAAAACAACTCCTTCTTCTCTTCCAAAAATTCTATCATATCAGGAGACCCAGAGGAAGATTCATGGACTGGAGGGACTATGTTTCTCAGCTGGCCTGGGAACGCCTTAGGATTCTCCCAGAAGAGCTGCCTCATGTTACTGGGGAAAGGGAAGTCTGGACCTCCTTGCTTAGGCTCCTGCCCCTGCCCCTTCATAAGGTGGAAGATGATAGATGGTGGATGGATTTTATTTAAGAGTATCAGAATAAAGGAAGCTTGTTATGAATGAATTATGAACACCATACTTTTCTGATTTAAAAATACATAAAGTAAAAAACTAAAATGGCCAGCAGCTTGCAAAGATTTGAGACTGATATTTGAGTCCTGGGCTGAAAATTGATTTTCTTTTTCATAATGTTCTGTGTAAACTTATAAAACCCACCCTGTATGCCATCTAAATCAGTCTTTCATAGACTCACAGCAGCACTGAGCCTTGTGGAGAGAACCAGGGCTGATAATGTTGGCCTTGATTGGGGAAAGGTGGTTATCAAGCTGTGTGCAGTTAATTCTCTGATCCATTATGTGCTCACAAACATAGCCCCACAGTGAATGATTGTGCTCGAACACACACACACACACACACACACACACACACACACACACACACACACACACACACACACACACACACACACACACACACACACACACACGGTAGACTATAAAAAAAAACACACATAAACAACAAAAACAGGTGAGCACACACAGCAAGCTGAAAGGGCTCTATATGTGAAGCATCTCTATTTCTCCACCTCACTGCGAGTCATTAGCCATTCCAGACGCAGGGTGATCAGCAGAGCCAGCCTGGCCTGAGACAATTAGAGACCCCAGAGGTGGCTGCACATCACAATGAGCCCTGCGGCCATGATTAAAACATCAGCTGCTCTCTATGCAACACTGACAGGAAGAGAGAGAGGGGGGGGTGAAAGAAGAACACAAAAAATATGAAGGGATTGAGGCTCTAGTTTTGTTAGCTCTCTATGTTCATATTTAAACGATTGTATCATTTCTTTTAGAAAGCAGATAAAGGTAATCAAAATTTTAGTTTTTTTTTGTTTTTGTATATTCCTAGCTTTTTTCCCTTACAAGATTTTAGCATCAAGTATTTGTACTCCTAATTTTTTTGACCTGCGTTAATATTGACCAAAACCTGCAGGAGCTCGGATCCATATGAAGTTGTTTAAACCTACAGAAGCCAGTGGATTACCAGTGCTGTAACATTGCTATCTCATTTGACATTTGTGGCTTTGATATGTATCTCAGCCAAGGGAGATTTAGGTAGCAAATCCCCCAAGTGCTTCATTGAGCAAGAAGTGCATCCCATTCAGAAAAGCTTAAAGGTGCTTAAAAAACAAACAAACAGAAAATGGGGCACCGCATCATCACTTTTCATCCATTGAAAAATATTTATATCACTTGAACCTTGTCACAACCACAAACTTAAATGTAAAATAACACAATTAGACACCGATTTGTGTTGGTCTATCACAAAACATATCACACTGATGTTTGTGGTTATAATATGACAAAAACAGGGCACATATAAGGTGCTCAACAAATGTTTATGCAACAGTAAGAAAATGTTTTCTAAGCCCAATCAATAGATTAGACCTAAAGCAACACGTATCTTAAATGTATTAGAATGGATGGACTGTGTGTAATTTTCATGGATTCCAACAGTCAAAGTGGAATCCCTTCTAATCACATCTACTCCAACTGTGATCTGCCCTTAAATTCCCAGACCCCTCTGCCTCGGGCTGACCCAAATCTCCCACAGCATCGTCTTACCTTCTCCCAACACCCAGCCTGCTCAACCTTCCCCTTAAAAGCCTGGCTGTCCTCTGATCTGGAGCGACATCACCATTTACCCAAGGCAGTGGTCCTCTGGAGAAGGCTTAACTATCCCAGAGTCCCTGCTGTGGGCAGCCCTCTGTCCTCCTGTTCTTATGGTTCAGTCACCATTGAGCAATGCCACATGGGAGTCTCCACACACCCTACACACTACTCTGCCTCACCCACTATGGTTTCACCAAACACTCTTTGCACATCCAGTTGTAATCGTTGCTTTCCACGCAGAGCAGGTGAGATTTTTCGTCAAGCTTGTAAAAGCAATGTTAAATAGTGGATAAGTTCAAAACATTTGACTGGAATTTAAAAGGAAGATGTTGGCATCGTTTGGCATTAGTTAGTGTCCTTCTTTGTTCGTGGTGTCCAGCAAAGAACATCAAGGCTGAAACGCTTATATGGGTTGTATTTGCATGAATCCATCCATCCATCCATCCATCCATCCATCCATCCATCCATCCATCCATCCATCCATCCATCCATCCATCCAACCATCCATCCATTGCAGGGTTGTGGGGGGCTGGTTCCTATCTCCAGCATTTATCGCGCGAAAGGCGGGGTACACCCTGGACAGGTCGCCAGTCCATCGCAGGTATTTGCATGAATCTATCAATTTAATAAAAGTTAGGAACTGTCATGAGACTTAGTGATTGTGAAAGACTCTGTGTTGGAGCAAAAATGGAGGTTGGATCCAGCTTTAGCTAGGTTAGTAACAGCGCTAATACTAAGATGAACTTGCTAGCGAGCAGAGCTTCTTAACCCTTAGGCAGTCGTTGCTAATGAAAAGCGGATCTTAGCCTTGGTTGTCGGGGAGGCGCTGTACATTTAGCCTTGTAAAAGTATATTTTAAAAACTTTATGAGCATTTTTGAGCTTTATTCCAAAAAGCAGCTTTATAATACAAAGCTGTTTCCATTTTTCTGTACCTTCTTGACAAAAAGGCCAAACAACCAAGGCAAAATGAGCTTAATAATTAGAGCTTGACAAATGTAGCCGATTAAATTCAAGTTGCATAAGCAGTTCAACTTACATATTTTTGAAAAAAAATATTGATTAAATGGGTTATAGTACCAACTTTTTTACAACCTACAGGCTTGTCCAAAATGGAGAAAAAAATTAAAAGTGGATGAAAGATATACTATAGAAATAATTATGATGACTTATCCAGTAAGAAGCATGATTATTGTCAAAGTGCAGCAGATTGAAGACATAACAAGCCCTGAAATGATGAAATCATTTAAAATCACTCTGTTGAGACGAGTTTGCCTGTAATCCACCACAGAGCCAAAATATGGCTTGTGAAAAACCACAATGAGCAGTATTCAGAAAGATGTAACTTGTGCTCCTATTCTGACCAGCATTGTTACTCTAGTGTGCACATTTATGCACAAGCCCGATCTGTCTTTAAACTATCACTTGAGTAGCATTCTTCAAAATTAGTTGCCATGCAGAGGTTCTTGAAGTCTCACCTTTCTCTACATATAGTCTGTGTTTTAATCTAAAAGGGTTAAACTACACTATAGTAACGTAGCTGTCAAAAATACATTTTCTATACACTTAAACTATTTAAGTGTCTTTGCAGGTTTTTCAGTATTTCCTGATAAACTTTATGCTCACAAAGAAAATGTGTGGTCCCATCAGTGGTCTGACTTTGAATTGTTTCTTTCTGAAATCTAAGGGCCCGTCCACACGGAGACGCGTTTCGCTGTATACGTATAAATTTGTTAGCGTATTAGCGTTTCGTCCACACCGATCCGGAGGTTTCGGAGACTGAAACCGCTATTTTTTGAAACCGGGTCCCAAACTGGATAAATCTGAAAACGACCACCTTGCGGTTTCTTGTGTACAGCCAATCCGTATATTTTGTGAAACGATGATGTGATCACATCACGTTTCGGCTGCGTCACACGTAACTGCAACAGCAATAATGGCGGACTACAAGATTTTGTTCGTGCTGCAGAAGCTACTAAGCCTACTAGCTTTATTACAGCAAAATCTATTGCTTTGTTATAAATTTATTCTTCTTGGTTCCTATACAGCGCGCAAGGTTATGCACGTCCTCAAAGTCTTCTTCTCTGTGTATAGTGTATCTCTGTGGCAGAATTACAGCGCCCCATACTGGTCTGGCATATATACTACACCGTTTTCAGTCGGTTTCAGTGGTTCGGTGTGTACGCAGATATTTCTTGAGACGACGCCGTGTTTACGGAATTTTTTTTTTAAACGAGGGAAAAAAATTGTCGGATAGGGAACGCACCGGCTTCGTTTGGACGTGGCCTAAGATTTCAGTTGTTATATAATCCTGAAGCAAAACAAATGTTCCCGACATAAGCCTGGTCTTTGTAGCAAAAGTACTCACTACGCTACATTTCCCTTCATTCATGGTACTCAAGAGTGATGTGGCTGCAACATGCGTTTTGTTGTCAGAAAGGGCCTTATTTGTCTAGTTTAAAAACAATTAGAGATGCCAATTATGATTATTTTTTTTCACAAATTCAGTATTTATAGATTCATGGGTCTAAGCTATAATATTTCCCCTTTAAAATCCACCCAAACAAAATCTAAATATGGTTAAGCCTTTTTTCTTGGTTAAATTGTACCATTCTATTAGTGAAACATTCTTGGACTTATTAAAATTGTTAGCAAATCCTTGTTTAAGGCTAAAAGGAGAAATACTAACACTTGTCCAATGTAATATTCCATCTAATGGGTCCAAGTTGTGGCTGCCAATGCTGTCTTGTTGCATTTGAGGTGTTGCAGCATCCGTTGTCCTGACACATGCTATAACAGCTAATTAAATGTGATGGCTGATATTATTCAATTCGGAAACAGTCGTACCTCAAAGAGCAAAGAAAATTACTAAATTGATTTGATGACAGCTAAATTGCAAGAGAAGGCCTTGATTTAACCAGCCAATGTAAATGAGTCCAATTTAGAATCGTGTAATGCGGGCCGGGAGAACGCGGCGGAAAATGATCAGGCCGGGCCAGTCACAGATATTAAAATGAATTATATCTAATCGGAATTTTAGTCACGCTACATTAACTAATAGAAAGTTATTAACATTTCAAGAGCGCATGGAAGTGGGGGGGTGGGGGAGAAAAAGCTTTTGCCTGCAAAATTAACAGTGGCTGGGCTGACCCACGGGCCTGTGGATGTGAACACTGTAATGACAGCATAATGGCATATTTACATTTAAAACCTCAGTGGCTAATTTTCAGAACCGGAATTAGACATGAAGTCAATGAATATTTGGTTCAGCCCCTCAACCTTACTGTCCAACTTCAACCATACAGTCAAACTTTTAATCCTCTGATAACACAAATGGTTGTAATTTAACCAGTGAAATGACTACAACAGTTTGGATCCATTTGCTTCGGATATGTTTAATTATTTTTTTTTCTGAGGACAATTTATTTTAGTTGTTACACCAAAAGCACGCGGAAATTATTCAACAAAATTTGTTAAATTCCAACTACTGTAATTATGAATATCAATTTGCTCATCTGGTCCGTCCTCCCACTTTAAAAAGAAAAAACTGTTTTTTGATGAAGGAATAATTGTAAAATAATACTAGGAAACCTTTTAAATCGGTGTAGCAGAGATTAACCAGATTTAATTACAGTAAGGTTTATAAATCAATCAGCCTCTTGCCTCAAAAGAAAATTAATCTAGACAATGAATCCTGCCTATCCAGGGACATACTGGATATTATCAGAATCAGAAAAAGTTTTATTGTCGTATGTGTGAACAGGTTCACAACATTAGAAAACTGCTGTGGTACTTTGTGCAAACATAAAATAAACACTTCCCCAATTGGGAGACCCCGGGAATGAATTTTTTGAACATGCTTGAGACAAGACATCATATGACAGAAAAATATAGTAACAATGCACATCAAATTAACGCAACTCAGATGCCACCTAAATAAATATTTGTGAACAAACTAGTTTTGTCAACTCAGCCGCCACATTTCTGGCTCTGCCGCACCGATCCTTTTGTGCTAAATACACAATCAGCCCCTCAAATGAAAGCAGAGAACCTGCCGATTCCAAAGATGCATCTGCCAAGACGCTACACCAAAGCACCGCTGAGATATAAGCCAAAGTATAACACAACAAGAAATCGCTTTTCAGAGTCACGTCAGTAAAATTTGCCTTACCTTTGCTGTTTTGCCGTGTAAAGATGATTTCTTTGGCAAACAAAATCTATTTTCTGACACTTCCATCTCTTGTGCATCATTCAAAACTTTCCTGCGTTGCTATTATGATTTTTTTGGTTCTTAGGGAGAATTTTCATTGTATTCTCGGAGAAGCCTGGCATTCCCCCGAGGCTCCGTTCTCGGCTCCCTGGTTGGCTGACTGTGCTGTCAATCTTTTTTGGCAAGTTTTGGCGTTATTCTATTGGCTTCTAAGAGTCCAACGAGGTATCGCTCATTCAAATTGACCAATCCGCTGCGGGGGTAGGTCTTTGCTTAAATAAAAGTACCAGCCGGCAAGACAGGCGCACCACGAGGGCGCACGACGCACAATACAAAAATATACATTATTGCATTATAATCAGATTTTTTTCCCACAAATGCCCAAAAGTGTTAATTTTAGGTCTACTGAACACTATGTGATATGAAAATGAAAAATATGACTTTTACATGACAAAAATAGAAATGGCACTATTTGTGCCGAACAGTGCCGAACTGGACACCTCGCCTGACTTGCCTGTACTAAAATCTCTCTAGTTTTGTCCTGCTTCACATAATCAGTATCAAACTTTGCAGAGATAAATGTCCACATGTTGTATTTACATTTTATTGAGTAGCCACTGCCATTCAAGCAATATCCATAGAGCTTTTCAATGTAAAACATGTTTATTTGTTTTTTCAGGCGGAGCAAAAAACCCAAAAAACCTTTCTGCTGTGTTCCATCTTCAGTTTCTCCTAACCGGTAACAGATAGCATGCATAATGACACATCTATCGATTCTAATCAATGTTACCTTCACAATGACACCAAAATGGTTCAAATACTCCTTTTGGTTGCTGAAATATACTCATTTTTCATGGGTAAGCATTTTTCGAGAAATAGGCTTCAAAATAGGCCTAGGTTTTAAGGAAGCATGTAATAAATAAATAAAATTATTTTCACACATAAGAAGAAAGGAGAAATCTGTATGTTCCTTGAGAATTTAGATTGATTTAGAATCAGCTGAAAGATAACGCACAAACACCTAAGGACGGAGACCAATTAACCTAACAGTCATGTTTGTGGACTGTGGGAGGAAGCTGGAGTGCCTGGAGGCAACCCACGCATGCACAAGGAAACCCCAGGCTGGGATTGGAACCGCTGTGCAGCCCACTGCAGAAACATCTCCAGCTAAATTCTAATGAAAATGTTTACGTTAAAAAGAAAATTGTGAAATGATGTTGGAATTTAACCACATGACATTTACAAATGACTATCCTTAATTAAAATCTGAATAGTTTTAATGACTAACATTTAATGCCTTCCAAAAGTCCTTTTTACAGTGCTTCCTTCACTATCTCTACTTCATGCCTTTGTTTTAGTCTTCTCACCACTTGTCACCGCTGTCTTGGGTTTAGTTGCACGACATCTTTTATCTAGCATGTTACGGTAGAGTGCCAACTCTCTCTCTTGTTGTCTTTCATCCTCTTATAAACTGTATCTATAGAAATATTTGCCGTCTTTGTGTTACTCTCTCTTGCGATGAGCCCAGCCTGTCATTAGGCTACAGGGCCATCCCTGACAGCTTTTTTTTTTTTTTTTTTTTTTTTACCCCTGGCAACTGAGTTTTGTATTTTAAGTGTTTCACTTTTATATTAATTTACTTTTCTCATCAATATCACTTAAGCGTCTTGTAAGTCTTCAGTCTGCAGTTTTTTTTTTCATGTTCAAGGGCTAAAAAGAACACAGGCGAGTACTTAAAGACACAGCTTTTGAGGCTGTTGATACCTGGCAGGTTTTTGCTAATTTTCAAAGCAAAGCGAATCTCCATAATGGAGCGGCACCCACCAGTCAGCCAAGGACAACGAAGGCATTCAAAGGCGTTTCATCACTTATCACATACACTGCCCACCAAGCCATTAGTATTCACAATACATAAGAAGTTTCATGGACATCACAAGAGACGGCTCAGAAGAACTCAAAGAGTGGTCTTTAATAAAGGCATCAAAATCTCTCAGTGTTCACAAAGTTTGTTTTTTATGACTCGGGGGGGGGGGGGGGGGGGGGGGTTATTAAATCCTAGCGTTTTTCAATGAGCAAGTAGAACATTTTACAGGCACACACATATAGTATATGTCTGTGTGAGTGTGTGTTGTTGTTTCTAGGTTTCACCCGAGTTGGGCTGACCTCTGGCTCAACACGTTCAGCGCCAGACATCAGCGGCTCCCCTGCTCTCCTCATTTCCACTCCTCCACTCGTCTGCAGCCGCTCTGTTCATCCGCAGCGAGAGATGAAATTTTTACACCGGGCAGACTGCCTTTTTTCATTTTTTTATTTTTATAATTTAAGCACAGCGTGAGGGGGAACGGGAGAATGGCGAGGTAAAGCTCTGTGGTGTGGTGATGTGCGTTTAATGTTTCACTGATAAAAATAAAAGTACAAAACGGAATAACGAGCAGGGTTTTTGTCGGCGTTTAGATAAAAAAAAAAAAGTGAACATCTGGATTTGGCGTGTGCGTGTGTTTGCACAGTTTTGCAAGGAGACATACAAGGAGAGACAACGTCTGAGGTTTCTGAGCTTCGGGGTCGGACCAAGAAATGTTCCCCCTGCAAAATGTACAATGGTATTTGAGAAAAACGTGAAGCCTTGCTTCTCTGTGTCCTTTTCGGTTGACACTTTTAGCTTTTGACATTCATGTGGTCTGTTTGTGTGTGTGTGTGTGTGTTTAGTTTGTGGAAGTGGCGGCCTGATGAATTAAAAAAGGAAGAAAAAGCAACAAAGAACGCCTTGGCTCTGACGTCCAGCCAGCAGACCTTCTCCTCAGCCCGCCATCTGCTCCCCGGGTCAACAGACTCCCCCTCCCACCCTGTCCTGCCAGAGAGCCTCATAGCTGCTTTCAATATGCCTGAAGACAAACTGAGCTTCTGACAAAAGCGGCTTCCTCTTACCGTCTTAACACTCTTATCCTCATCAAGAGTCATAAAGTGAAAGGATGAGGATGAGTTGGTTTTTAAGAAATTTGACAAATAGAAGTATGATTTGTGGTTGGCAGTTAAATTCAACTCTCTTTATACTAATGCCCCGGAATAAAATCAGGTGCGAGAAGTCACATGCATATCTTAACTCAGTGTAATTGTAGTTCTATAAATGCATCAGATGTTTCCTAGTTTGCCTTGTACGTAGTGGTGTTGTGGTACTTAATTCAAAACTAGTCCTGAGACTACAAGTCTGGGTTATCTCAGATGATTTTTCTCAGGACCAGTCCAGATCACTGCTACTTAGTGTAAAACTCCTGGCTCCATTCAAATGCAACCAATAAAAGTCCAAAACTTAATTGCAGATGCGAGGAATGAGAAAATCTATGTTTTCTGTAAGTTCATTTTTCTGGTCTCGTTCTTGACTCAGTTTTGGGTTACATGCAAATGCTTGTGAGATGAAAAATCAAAACTGCACATCACCACGAACACATCCTCCCCACAGTGAAACATGGTGATGGCAGCATCAGTCTGTGGATGATTTTCTCCTAGATGGACAAGGGAAGCTGTCAGAACTGATGTGAAGTTGAATGGAGCTAAATTCTGGACAATCCTTCAAGAAAACCTGTTATGCCTGGTTCATACGGCAAGATAATTCTGATGATTTCTGATCCGATTCTCCCCTTTCCACATATCTTAAGGACGCCCTGATTACAGGGATTGCTCTGATAGGATGAAATAATCTTATCAGAGAGGACGTAGGGACCACTCCAATTACAAATCGGGAATATTCAACGAGTTGGATTGTCTAGGCCCGATATCGCTGCGTGTGCGGTGTGTTTCGAAGAAAACTAGAATGCAGAGAATGCACGTTATGATCTCGTGAGGCTTTGCGAGATTTCCCGTCTCACCTAGGAGCGTTTGTGAGTGTGTGGTGTTTCGTCATTGCCGTGTGGCCGCACACCACACACTCATTTTCTTGTGTGCGGTGTCTCGCATTTTGGGAGAGGCAGGGGGAGTATCGGTGTTTTGCAATGTCAAGGCGCCTCGCCTGGGTAGGCGAGGCGCCTTTCTTACGAGGACACTGTCCTTCCTTGGTCAAAGAAAATGGTTGAATGGAACAGACTTACATCATGTGACCCCGGCTGCCCAGGGCCCGCCTTTTGCTTACGCGTTCTGTTTTACAGGTATAACAGGTACAGCTCCTGCACCTGTTGTTACCTGGGTAGATGGGGGTCGGATCAGCTCTCCTCTCCACACAGACAGAACATACCGGCCAGTCATGGCGGACAAACTCACTGTAACACTGACGCCTGCTACAAGGCTCAAGGCTCGGGATGTTTATGAATCAAGAGAACACAGTGACGACTACGGATAGTGAAGGATCATATCAACACAAGGCCTGAGGTGGCTGTATTTATAGAGTAACAAACAAAGAGCCCAGATGCTCAAAGTCACCCCAACTTGACAATCCCAGCTTGTCATTATGAAGCCATTATGAAGCCATAAGAACACAAGGCCAGGTAAACTGAGCTGCATAAGGCACCTAGTGACCATCACCTACAGAGGTTTCAGCTGGAATGTGTTATACATTACATTTGTATGTTTAATATTCAGAATAATCAAGAAATTAAACTTTGAATTGAAGTTAATCTGTCATTGGTTTAAAAAAATGTACCTTTGTTGATCAATTTTATATGAGATTGTCTTCAAAGAAATTGAAGAGTTAATGGAGTAATAAGCCCTAAACTGTGGTCATATATCATTTCTAATCTGCTTCGTTCCATCCTTTTACATTTGTTTGCTTCTTGTGTCTTGTCCACACGTAGCCGGGCATCTCACAAAACGAATATATTTTTCTACGGTTTGGCCCGTCATCCAGACGAAAGCGCAGATTTACGGCACCGAAAACAAATCTTTTTGAAGTGAAGATTTGCGTTTTCTCCATTTTAAGCGTTTGCGTGTGGACAGAAATAACCCGAGTTTTCGGCTCCGTGACAATAATGCTCTGACACAATTTGTGCGACCTGTGTTTACATTCTGAAACAGCATTTATGCCCTAAGAGATGACTTGGCATCATCGATTGTTCAAGCGCTTTTTGTTTGTTTGTTTTTACACGCTCAATTACTGCTCTATGTAGAAGTTAGAGCATTGAAAGTTACTCTGAGTGGAAGGAATTTGGGGGAACTACTGCCCCCTACAAGTTTGGCATGTCTATGAATGTGCTTAACAACGCACTTGTGCGGTTAGATGTGGAGGAGATTTTTTTTTTAAACAAGGTGGTAAGAAAATTTGTAAAAAAAAAAAAAAGAAAACGGCTAAGTTTGTACATGGTCTTGGTTATTCTCCAACATAGACTTTATGCAAAAATGAACAAATCTTCTATAACACCGCTCTTACTCTCATGTTTTACTGAATTTATTTTTAAAAAAGCAACAACAAAAAAGACTGAAGTTGTGACTAAAAGCAAGCCCTGAATCACAATATTCCACCCCAGTCACTTGCAAATCACTGTAAGTTTGATTCTCTACGTGGTAACATCCCACCAATGCAAACCAAAGACAACTTATGGGCTGTGAAGCGTACAGCCATCATCATCTATAATGAATCTTGGATGACGGCACTTCTTGCAACATCATTGAATATCTAATTGAATTGAACAGACTTTGCTTCACAATCCTCTGAAAGCTGCTGTTATCCCTCTTGTATGTGCATCCATTTCCGCTAGATTTTCCTTCCACTTAATTTTCTATAAATATGTTTGGAAACAGCATAACAATTACCATTTGTGGGTAATCCTACTCAATGAGGGTGTCAGTGACCATCTACTGGACAAGTCAGCAGATATCCCAATAATTGTGTAGACCATAATTTACTGCAATCCTTTATTGGTCTTTTTGTATTTTATATTTTTTGAGGAACTGAATTGTGGGTGTTCATTAGCTGTACAGCATAAATGTCCAAATAAACAGAAATAAACATTTGAAACGTTTCTCTATGTTTGCAATTATATTTAATGATCTGAATGATGAAATAAATGACATTTTTTTAAATCATTTTCTAAATAACTGAAAATTATTTGTTGATGCTAGGCAGAAACAGGGCAGGAGGTTGATCTTCTGTCTGCTGCGTAACAGAAAATCATGATTTCAGACAGAAATAATTACAACTTATCTCCACATTTCTTATTGTTTGCTGCAACAGTGGAAAATCATGTGTGAATGTAACAACGGACAGCTTAGAGGTTGTTAAAGTAAAAACGTTTCAGGAGATTGGTCCGTCCTCATGTCTCTAAGGTACAAACAGCTCTTTAATGCTTGTTTTCCTGATACTCACTCATTCTGTCTGCAATGTGGAGTTACCAATAATTTTCTTTTACTGCCTTGCTGAACTCGTCTGACGTACGCAGCCTGCCGGATTGTGGGTACTTCATGTAATTAAACTCTCTGCAGGAAGAAAAAAACCCAACAAACCCAACCCCGTGCGTTCCCTGCACCAAGGTGATATTCAGAGCATTTACACCGTGTGTTTTCACTCAAGAGCAAAGGTTTTTATGCATCCAGGCCCGTTAGCACCCTGTGGAAAAGAAAGAAATAAATAAATAAAAACGTTTTTCTCCCCTTACCACTTTACAAATGAAATCAGCGCTGTGAGGCGGTGGATTAATATCATAAGGAAGGCCAGAGTGGGCCATTAGAGCGGTGTAATGTTGCTCCGGGGCCTTGTGATGGATGGCCGTCGGCGCTGCGGCCCTATTTGCACACAGTCACCTCTGTGGTGGCCGCCATTAGCAGAACATGGGAGGTAAGGGCTGAGGGATGGCGGTGATGCGGCCGGACCGAGGTTTTATTACCACAGAGGTGTGTTTGTATCTCCCTGTATATGCTGGCTTTAGTATTTGTGTGTTTTTTTTCGAGCCTGTGTTACTGTTATGAATGTGTCTGTGTGTGTGTGTGTGTGTGTGTGTGTGTGTGTGTGTGTGTGTGTGTGTGTGTGTGTGTGTGTCTCCTCAGCAGACAGATGTTACGCTCCCCGCCCTCCACTCTATCCAACGTGTCTGTCTGTCTCAATGGACGGCGGTAGCAGGCAGCGAACGCACTCTGTGTAATTAAGACAAATTAGCCCGGATGGCAGCTTGCAATAACAGCAACATATGTTGGGAGGCTGGTGTACAGAAGCAAACAATCAAAATCGTCATTAGCAAATCACTTATTGTAAACAGAAGGACATTTTCCACCTTGGAGCTCTTGTAGATTAAAACGACGACTGGATTGGTTTTGAGTGGATTTCTGGAAGGTGTGGGTCCTGTTTAAGTTATATCACCATCCACGTCTTTTCCGATCCACTTTAAATAAAATAGCATTTTTGCATCTTCAACTTATTCCTCTATGTATGCCTGTTTTCACTCATAATCGTTTATGAAAAAAATGTTTTAAGTCTGATATTATCAGTCTACCAATATTATGGGCTCATGGATTTAAAAAATAACCGTAAACTATGGGTATTGGTTTTGACTTTTTTAATGACAACCTTTACACCTTACTTTCATACCATGCACATATTGTACACCAAACTCTTGAGCTAATTCTCCTCTCGCTCAAAATGTCAAATATGACAAAACCGACTTTTAGTTTTTGAGATATTTTCGTTTGTTTGGCAAAACTCGCAATAACTCTGTCACGGTACTGGGTTGTTTTGGTTTATTTCTTCTTAGATGAATATTCTGATGGGTGTTTGATTTATTTTCTCATGATTATTTATTTTGTCATTATGCTTACATTTTCTTAGGTTAGTTGCATTGTTTCTTTCTGTCTTTATTCGCTGTGTCTCAGCTTTGTTTCTTCTGTTCTGTTTTTCTCATCTCCTCTCCTTTCTGCTTTTAGTGTTAGTTTCTAGTGTGCTTATTCATTTCTATACAGTTGGAAGTCATCATTCTTAGTTAACCTTGTTAGTTTAACTTTTATTAAAACCTATTGTTAAACCTATTATTAAAGAATCTTACCTGGAGTTTTCGCTGCATTTTGGGTCCTTTAAACCGCAAACATGACAATGTCCTGTGGCTTCTGCATTTCTGAGCCAATCTTGAACTTTTAGATAGACGTCTAAATGTGTTATCGTTTTATATCGGTATCGGAAATTAAGATTTAGTCTACATCGGTATATCGGTAAAAAAAAAGCGCACACAGTGGAGATTACTCCAGCTGCATGTGACATAAAGAAATACATCACTGCCCCACCCCAACCTGTTTGCTATACACTGTTTGGTGAGGTAGATACATTTCCAGCCAGAAAACATGAGCGGTCACAGTGTGGGAACTTGTATTACGGTAAAAACTAAGAGTTGGCAAAGAATGAACGGCATGTCTGTTAAGCAGCTGACTGCAGGCGAGCTACTGGCAGCCTCAATATTTTAACCCACTCGTATTAACTTGTTCTACTTTAGTGTGTAACAAGCAGTACAGGGAAACGTTTCCTTTTCTGAGCAATAATACTAAGTTTTTTTGTTTAAGTCTAAGCATTAAGATACATT
Source organism: Valencia hispanica (assembly GCA_963556495.2). NCBI lineage: Eukaryota > Metazoa > Chordata > Actinopteri > Cyprinodontiformes > Valenciidae > Valencia > Valencia hispanica. The sequence continues at coordinate 12,876,388 of OY747723.1, forward strand.
TTTGTGTAGAATTATAATTAATTTGGTTTATTATTTTAGCAGCAGTAAATTAGTTGTTGCTTAAGGTGATGTTATAGATTTTTGCTAAAGACAATTTGAGTAAATAGAGTGAAGCCGAACCAATTTAAGTTGAGGGTAGAACGAGAATCTCATAGTGGACTTGTCTGGAGGCAACTTGTTAGAATGGCCGACAACAACGCTTGATTATTAAAGCCCTGAGGTAGCCATTTCCACATTTTTTTAGCTGCTAATGTTAGCATCTGTGTCAGTGATAAAGGACAATTTTTATAGTTTTTATTATAGGTCTGGGCTGCTTTTCATCATCTTAAGTTCAGAATATTTGATATTATAGCTGCATGTATCCTTACATCTCTACAAAGTATTTCAAATAGACCCTCACATGTGTCTATATTCAAACAATCCTGCAAAGAAAAATGGACTGCATTTTCTTCCCATTATCAAAAACTCTTTATGGCTGTTGTTCCTTCAAAGGGTGGAACAACTAGTTATTATGTTTAGGGGGCAATTACTTTTTCTCAAAGGACAAGGTTGGTTTGGGTAAAATTGTTTTCCCTTAATGAATAAAATACTATTTGAAAAGCATTTTTTAATGTACGTTGGATATTTATGACCCTAAAAATGTTTGACAATCTGAAATATTTAGGTGCAAAAACCAAGCAAAAAGCAGAAATCCCACAGGGTGCAAATAGTCTTTCACACCACTGTACATTAGTCATTTTTAATTGGTTAATTATGGAAAAACACAACTTTATTGCTATGTAAAGGTCATCCACTATAGAAGTTTCTGATAGATCTAGAGAGACATTTTTTTTCCCAATTTATCAGACAACATCTTGCTTTGGAACGTCCAACATTCCTGGGCGACGTGTTTTGAAGTGAAATCTTTGTTGTGCATGGAGGCAGCAGCAAATCCCAGGCCTTACGTTGAAATTTAAGGATGTATTCGTTGTTTTACATTCGTTGATCCCCCCTCCCTTTCCCTCTTCCTCTCCTCCTTCAGTGCCGTTTCTCTCTTGGCGCCTCTTGTATCCTCTCCTTTCTTCTCCTCGTCTTTGTCTTGCTCTATTGCTCTCCGTGTCACTCCCCTTCTCCACACTTCACTCTCCACCTCCCTCAGCATTTCAAAAGAATGAATTACTTTTTTGGGGCTGTCATTTGGCCCTGGCCAAAAATTCATTTCTGTGGGTCAAGTGTTTCAAACTGTCATTTTTGACAGGAACCATCTCATACAATAACTACATGGAGGGACCTTGACTTGAAGTGCTTTAGTTTCTTTTTTTGCTTTCTCCTCCACTTTTTTTTCCCTCTCTCTTTTCTTCATATGCATGCTAAATGGATTTCAGCTACTGCAGGCACGGATGGAGGAAGGTGGAGGCAGAGATCAATACTCGATTAAAAGAATAAACTTGACCACGTGCAAAGTTATGTGACGAGTGAAAGAAAAAACAAGTTTAACAAAGAAACTCTCCAGTTGGATTATAAAGGAAGCCACTTGACTTCACAGAGACGCTGGAAGTTGCAGTCATTGTGAGATTCTGCCGAAGGAAACAATAAAAGTGAAAAGAATATAAACCATGCGTGTGTTTGCCGGGGACGACCGCTTTCTGTGGCATTGGACTTGAGCAGACAATCTATTTACAGTGTGCTCAGGGGAGCCTATAAACAAATGTTGAGTAATTTCAGCCAGGAGTAATTACCCTTGCCGCTGACAAGGAGAGTGTGTTAGCGCTCCCCTTCACCCTCGGCCCTGTCCAGAAGGCTTCGAGCTGGTGTGCGAATGCTCCAACACCCGCGTGGACATGCACAGATGTACATTCACACAGGAGGAACTCCTCGCATACACATGGCGTCGGTCCAGCTGTCGATAGCACTGACTCCAAACTGGGCTCTGACGAAATGGACTCGCTTGCTTGGAATCATGTTATCTTCCCCCCACTGTGAAAGCCTACATGTTTGAAGGCAAGGAACTTTTTTTTCTTTTTTTTCTTTTCTGGAGCCAAACTTTATTAGGGTTCAGTTTAAAAACAAGTAAGTGCAACTATGGCTGCTTTCAATGACCTTCGAGTCACACATGTAGGAGCTGCTTCTTATCTGCTGAGAATTAAAGTCACTTTCAAAAACTGGAATAATTTCTTCTAGTCCCCCAAGGTTAGCTGCTCAGACGCCTTTAAGCCCTACATGCAAAATACTAGGAGTTCCCTACTGTAAAAACTGGTGATGGCAGCATCATGCTGTGATGTGCTATCTTTAGAAGCAAAACAGCTGATCAGAAAAAAAAACCCTACTGGAAACCATTACTCCAGGTTCAACAAGCAGCATGAGGACAAGCCTTAACAAACAAACCAGGGCTTTAAAGCAAAGCATAATCGTGCTTTAGAATGGTCCAGTCAAAGCCCGGACGTAAATGCAATTGTCGGCAACAGTTCACAGACTCTATCCACAGGCCTGGATTTAATTTGCAAACAGAAATTTCAGTGTTTAAATGGGCAAAGCAGGTCAAAGAAAACTGAAAAAAAACAACAGATTTTAATGTTTTTTTTCACTGGTTTCTGTTGGACTATCACATAAAACAGCAATAAAAAATTTTGACATTTGTGGTTGTATTGTAAGAAAATGAGGAAAAAGATCAAGAAGTGTGAACACTTAAGTAAGGCACAATGAATAAGGTACTCAGCATAGAAAGAGAACAATTTTTTTTTCACAAATGAAATTATAAAGAGTTCTGGATTATTTGCAAGAAACTCAGAGAAATTAAAACTAGATTTTAATAATGGAGAAAAAACAATAACTCTAGAAGAAGAAAAATAACAAGATGTGAACTGAAATAGATCAGATAGAAATTTCTATAAAGAGCAGTTCTATTAGACAATTATCAGCTGTTAACATCTTATCTGCGCTAAATTGGTATAAAAAAAAATCTGATTAGTTGATCCCGGATGTCATGAGTTGTTGTTGTTGTGAGTTAAACACAGACAGCAGGGCAAGGAATGACTAAATACAAGCAGATACAGGGAAACACTAGATTACCTACAGAGAGCAAGAGTAGCAAGGTGACAGATTCACACAAAGATAAATATAAGATATAAAACGATATAAAAAACAAAATTTGGAAAAACAATGTACAGCAAGGGCTAAATTACAACACTGTGAAATTATTATAATAGCATACTCCGGTTCAAGAAATGTGCAACTGAGCAGGAAAATTAAAATATATTTACAAAATATACATGTCTATTTGTGCATTAAAGAACAGGCTGTTTACAAAAACTAATAAAAAAAAGGTGCAAACAACAGGGATGTGTAATAATAGACAACCCTGAGCATCCTCTTTGGGAAACTATCATTCAACAACTGAGTGTCTTCGGTCAGAGGCTTGTTGTGCCACAGATAGGTATGGCTATGGATGGCTATGAATAATTATGAATAATTGCTTAGGGCAATTATTAATAAGATTAATAATTTTATGTAAAAATTACCAAATTTAGGGGCACCACCTGGATTCCAGGAATATCACTAGCCAAATTGTTCAGTCTCAGTTTATGTTTATGATTACTTCCTGATAAGGCTAAGATAATTAAACAATATATGAAGAAATAAGTTCTTGGCATTCTTGAACAGCAAGTTACTACACATGTAGGTGAAATACGGTTTTCCAAAATACAAGAGTTTGTTACAAAAAGAATTCAACTTTCAGTTAACATACTTTAATCAACAAACTCACCAAACTAGTAACACACAACTAAACCACTAAGAAAAGAATAACTATAATAAAACTAACACTCAGAAGTAAAACAGTAAAAGTGATAAATATGCACAGAAATAGAAACAATAAACAATAAATTGATAATTATGTCACGATTCAGAATGAGTATGTTTGCTCAAAGACCAAGGCTTGTATTGAACAGTGTTGGGAATGAAGCTAAGTTAGTTTTAAACTATTTGTGATTAGTTTAAGACTAATCAGCACTTTCTGGTTTGTTTTCAAACCACCAATTCACAATGCAAAGCAGAAGTGAAGAAAAACACTCTTTGGAAGAAGCAATGTTTCATTAAACCATTTGCTGAATTAGAAAACAATAACCTTTAGATAATTGATTCTATTTAATGGATCGGTCACCGCAGTGATTGATCTGATTTAATTTTTAGACTTTATGTTGACGTTAACGGCAGTACCAATTATGTCGATCTAATTTAGTTTTGACTTACCAAGAAGGCGGTCTCAAAAATGACTTAAAGGATTAGTTTAGTGTTTAAACTAATCTGTTTTAAAGTCGATCTCTATTTTGAATAGCATTAATGGCAGTCTATTGTTCATGACTAAAAAGCAGTCAAAGGCGGGCCCACGTGGTTCGCTATAGCATGTAGCTTACAGCTAACTCACGTGGCGCTGCTTAAAGTCACGCTGGATCATTTATTAAACATCAAACAAAGGAAAACTGTCGGATTGAATAACTTAGGTTGCAGGATATAAAACGACTTTCCATCGGAAACCTCGAGAATCACTGTTTAAACCTCCAGGCCGACCGGCCTGTTTGTACCCGAACAATAAATGAAATCCTACACAAAGTAACAAATCACAGTGAAAATAAACAACCCTTAAATCTTGTTTAAACTAAACTAATATCGCCTCTGCCCAGACAGTCCTTATTGAACGGTTAAAGTTCTCCAGGTTGCTCCGTGGATGATGGGCGAAGCTAAAACAACGTTAGCCCGCAGGCCAACCACAGCTACGGTTCATTAGCAGTGGGACGGCGTGTCGTCCTCTCCGGCTTGCTAAACAGCGATCAGCTGCACCTCAGTTCACTGACACAGTACCTTCTCTGCAGGTTCAAGATAGCAATGTCCCAGGCTTTGTCGCGGTGGGGGTAATGCTCCAGTCTGGACACGGTTCTGCGACATTCAGTAGCTTGTTTATCTCAGTGGGGTTTATCTCAAAACAAACTGGGTTGCGATTCACCTGATTGATCAGAAGTATGGTCGTCCTTGGAGTGAGTTTCTCCCAGAAACTCGTGTTCTTCCCTCGCCCGCGAAAGAAGGATCGGATCTCTCCTGGCGCTGTTTGGCTGAAAAAGCCAGAACTGGAGAGGCTAGAAAGCCTGCGGCGGTGCCTTATATAACCTCTGGTCCTCTTCTTCTCCTGTCGGAGCTAGAATGTGGGTTAGCGCCACCCAATCGCTGTGTGTGTCCGCAACAGGCTTAATCATTATCGTTGTAACACAGACTGCTACAGGAGAACCTTCCTTTGCACTGCCATCAGGATCTAAAACAACTCTTTCAAGAAATTTGAATAGTATGGGCTCCAACAAGACTTACTTTACCTTTGGGATGAAAAAAAACATTTTTGATTTGAATTTAATAACGACAGAAATGTTATTTGAAATGAGACGACTTATTGAGTTTGTTGAGAGCAGTGATGGTTAAACAGTCCAACAGCTGATATAATAACAAATGTTACTCACCAACCGCATGGCTGTGTTTAAGCTCTTGCTGGCCAACTAACCTCTTTGTGGCTTTTTCCATTTAGAATCATGCACACATAAACATCTCACACATCTAAAGACATTAATATTGTAACACTTGGTTATCACAATAGACTACAGCCACTATGTAGCATGAGCCGTACCATTGCGTCATCTGTCGCATTCACATCTTCCTTACAGTAAAAAAACAAACAAAACAAGCAGCTTGCAAAGCTATCACACGAGTGCTATGTATGAAAAATAGTTTTGAAAAGAAACCAAAACCAAATCTCCGAATGGCTCAATGTTTTATGCTTTTGATGGTTATTTTCACAAAAGGAAATGATTATTAACACCCTTATGGATGTAGGAGGTGTTTTGGTCTTGGCAACACAAACAGTCTTGCTAAACTGGACTTAAAGGATTAGGTCTGGATTTTTGAAGTAAGGTTCTGCTAAAAGTTTGGTCTCTACTTCCTATAAATCCAGGCTGAGACTAATTGTTAGTCCCTGAGGGGGAAAGACAAAAGGGCACTTCTACCATCCTAAAAATGTCATAGGTTTAAGCTAAAACTATTTTAAAAATGTTATAACTGTCGCCCTGTTTCATTGGGTGATTATTTACACAGACATCAACAATTATTAACACAGGAGATGGGGCTGGAGAGCAGGGCAACACCAATAATCTTCCATAAACACGTACCTGGAGCAGAACATTGTAAAACACCGCCTACTGCCAACATGACAATGGTTTAAAGGTTAAGAAAATAGCTTTAGCCTAAACTGCTGAGATTTAAGTTGTTTTTAATTAAGCAAGATGTCCCTTTGACCGGTTTTGGGCCAATCATTAGCTTCATCCTTTTGGTCAAATTTAACGTTGACTTGATTCACACTTAAGATGCTAAATTTCAGACTTGACTTAGACTTGTGCCCTAAAGACCACACTTGGACTCCTGGTCTAAGACTTGAGTCTTAATAACAGTTGGTATTTTATGTAATGAAGACTGAAAGAAAGCCGAAGTGTGAGCAACAGACTGCACCTGCTGCACGTGTTTTACTGTGAAAGGATGTGCTTGATCATCAACCAGTGATGATGGTTGATAGTAATGGTAGATAGGATGGTAATGGCTCATAACAATCTAGCTTCATAATGATGACCACATGAAATGCCTTCCATATGTTCCATTAAACCATCGGATCATAAAATGATTTGGGAAAAGTGTGCATTTATTGAATTTCTTACTCCATTATTGAATGATTTGAGAAGTTCTGTGTTTATTTGATGGTGTTGGAAACACAGCCATTATTACACAGACCTCCTTGCAGGTAGGAGTGCTAAATCACACATTGCACTATATTTTCAACAGGAAGTGGAGGAGTTGTGGAAGGCCAAACTCAAAACAAACCAGCTGCTGCTCTGAACTTTGGTCTCTTTTTCCCACGAGCCCAAGACGCACATCGGGAGAGAACAGCATTCTAACTCCGTCCTTCGCACGCGAGGGAGGAGGCGAATTTCTGGAAGAAACTCATTGGATCCGACAGACTTTTACAGTCTGCTGATTGATCAGGTGAACTGTATTCGGCTGACGAAATAAGTTCTAAATGACTTGTGCAAAACTCTGCAGAAAAAAACCTTTGAAATTACAGATTCTACCAGAGAAGGAGAGGGAACTGAACTGCGTGCTACAGGAGCTGAGAGCTGCTCCTAGACGCAGCTGAGCTGAGTCTGTGGAAAGTGACTGGTCTGTTGGAGATTGCTGACCACAACCGAGCAGACAGGACGACGATGTTCCGAGCTAACGGCAGCCTGGTAACCTACGAGGACTGACTGCTAGCAGCGCTCCATGCAGCGCCCCCCTCCTTCAACGCCGATCCCCTAGACGACGGAGTCACCCTTCCCTGGATGTCTAAGAAAGGTTCACGTAAGGTTGTGTCTGGGCAGAGATAAATTAGTGTAAGATAAAGAAATTAAGGTTTGTTTGATTATTTGATTTCACTGTGGTTTTGCAGCATTTGTAAGATTTCGTTCTGCAATGGTTTGGATATGAACAGTGTTTTCAAAGGTTTCTGACGGATGTAAACAGTCGTTTTAAGTCACGCAACATGAGTTCCTCCGTCCGACCAGAGTTTTTTCTTTGTTCGTTGGTGCTAAGCTAAAACAGAGTGGCTCTAAGCCGTGCTACATAAATCAGCTCCACACGTTCGATCTGATTAGTGTGGCCTTTTGCAGACCGCCAGCGCTTCATAAAACAATAAAGATATCTACCTATGGTATTCCAAATACAGATCGGCTTTGAAGAAGATAGTTTAAACACCAAAAACTAAACGTATTAGCCGTTTCCGATACCGCTGTCTTGTAGTATGTCAAAAATAATAAATCAGATCAATCACTGCGGTGACTGATCCATAAAATAGAATCAATACTCCAAAGGTTGTTAATTTCTTATTCAGCATATCATTTAATGAAACATTACTTCCTCCAAATAATGTTTTGTCTTCACATATGCTTTGCATCGTGAACTGGTTGTTTGAACAGAAACAAAAAGGTGTTAATTAGTCTTAAACTAATCACAATTACTTTAAAACTAACTTAGCTTCAGTCCCAAAATCTTCAATACAAGCCTTGGTCTTTTAACATACATATTCATACTGAACTGTGACATCACGATCAATTTATTGGTTACTGTTTCTACTTCTTTACATATCTGTCCATTTTACTTTTTGGTAGTTAGTTTTATTATTCATTCTTCTTATACTTAGTAGTTTAGTTGGGTGTTACTAGCTTAGTGATTTTGTTGATTAAAGGATTTTAACTGAAAGTTGAATTCTTTTTGTAATAAACTTGTATTTTGGAAGTTGTTTATTATTATTATTCAACATGCATGTGTAATAACGTGCTGTTCAAAGTACCAATAACTTATTCGCAAATTTATTGTTTAAATATCTCAGCCTTATCAGGCAGGTAATCATAAGCATTAACAGAGACTGAACTATTTGGCTATTATTATATTTTTCCTGGATCCCAGGTGGTGCCCGAAACTTGGCAATTTTGACATAAAATTATTAATCTTACATTCTGACATTAATCGCACAGCAGTGTTCAGAGACAGCCAGGTCAAAAACAGAGGACACAATGGTGGACAAGCCATACATGATGACCAAGTCCAGGGTGTGTCCTCTGTTGTGAGTCGGCTGTGTGACATGTTGACTAAAATCCATATAATTCAGAACTTAAAAAAAAAATCTGTTGATAAAGGATCTTAAAGGTTATCCACATGTAGATTAAATTACAGTTTAAAGATTATCACCAGCTAAAATTATTTTTTAAAGGAGTTGTGCAGAATTGATAAAAACTGAAAATTCTTGAGTAAAAGGTGCGCTGTTTTTTGGAGGTCTGTGAAATAACATTTGAGGAGGGCTAAAAAACAGTTTAGACACTGATTTTGGTTGTTGTACTGTCTTCTTATTTGCTATTTGCTAATTGTTTTGCTGATTGTCTATGTATTACTTTTCTGTTTTTTGTCTTCTCTGTAAGGCAACCTTGGGATTTAGAAAGACACCCTAAAATGTTTTTTTATTATTAGAAATGTGGATTTAGAAAATTATTTTTACATTTTAATTAAAAACTTTCTGCTCAGGAGGAGAAAAAAAATTCCTCCATATTTAGTGCAACGTATAATGTAGGAGCATAAATACTTAGATTTGCTAATGGGGTAAAAATCTTTTTATTGTCTTTTTATTGTTTATGGTCTTTGATCAACACAGCCCAGCGCACCGTTTCAACAGCAACATTGTTCCCTATCAGAACAAAAACTGGCTATTTTTGCTTTGCTCGGCCCCCATCTGATGATCTTGATATGTTATGTTGTGATTCTCTACTACATTCTTGATTAATATCAGCTGTTGTTATTCAGGATGGTACACTAAAAGTTATGTGCCCCTTTTTAACTTTGAGCACCTGCCCCTCTAAAGGTCTCTGCACGGCCCTGAAATACAGTAACTCTGGTGGAAAAACTTTAACTCAACTGAAATAGACCAAACTGGACTTACATTTTTCAGCTACCTCGTTAAGTGGGCTGAGGTTATATTTTTAATATACCGGCATAATAACGATAATAATAATTCCTTTAAGTCCGTGATGAAAGCTCAAGAAGCTGACTGTTTTAATTAGCATTCAGAACGTACAGTCATCAAGCTAACAGATGATGTTATTGAGTAAAAAAACAAACGAAAAGTCACATTGACTGCTCCATTGTTTTACATTTTAATCATTTGGAGGACTTAATTACAGGATTGAAATGTACGTAACAAACAAGCAAATTAATTTTCACCTTAACCTCTGAGAGCCGAGCAGCCAAGATACAGACTTTATCCCATCGGATCGATTATGATCCCTCAGCTTGAACGGAATGGATTCCCATGCAAATTTGGCCCGATCGATTGGCATTCCTGTGGAATCAATGCGGCAGCTTTTCCAGACCTTACAGATACAACTGTATGATGGGAGGATGAGAAAATAACCGTTGCCGGAACAAGACACAATTATTATATTAAGTCAAAGAAAAAGATGATCTCTATAAAAAAAAGATCAGTTTTGTGTTAAGAATTTGAGAGTTAATGGAAAACAGGAGAACAAGACATCTATATGGAGTCAGCATTTTACATTACAAAGCTACCTTCCCTTACCTCATCTTAGTCACTGTTCTGCATGGCTTTGAATCCCGCTAAGCAGGGGAGAGATGTGGCTGCTTAACCTTATACAGTCTCTTAACAACCGGGACTAACATATTCTGGTGTTTAAACTACTAACAGCAGGTGAAGATTGTGTGAAAAGTGATCAAAGGTCCAGTTGGTAACACAAGGCTGAACTTTAATGGCAAGTTACCATCACATTTGCCTTTTGATTGTTTGGAACTAGTTCTGAAACAAATTATTAAGCTTGCCAAACGTGTTTCTTTTAAAACATTGTATTTTATAAATGTTGTTTTGGGTTAATCTTGTGTTTGGATTGCGGGAACCTGAAACTTTCTGTGGCCCCTACTGTTTGGACTCCAGTAATCAGGACAATTATGGACACTTGGGTTTTAAAACTAAACCCGGAAAAGTGAAATGTGAAAAAGGGGTGTCGTGTAGCATACTGTAGTGGTTAAGATGGGTACCCATGTTCAGAGGCCTCAGTCCTCAAAGAGGTTGTCCCAGGTTTCGATTCCACCCCACGGACATTTACCAAATGTCTCTCGCCCCACTTTTCTCCAGTTTCTGCACTATCCACTGCTAATAAAGGTCGCTGTCGCCACAAAACCTTTAAAAAAAGAAATGTGAAAGAGTGCTTGGGTGGTTTTGTAAAAGAATGTGCCGCAAAAGAAAATCTTTTAATGAAACCTCATGAATATCATCTTTTAAATGAAAGTATGAATGAACTATATAATACAATGGTGTAAACAGAAATTTCACATTTTATATTTGTTATAGTGGCTTTAAGAATGTTCTCTTAATCTTTTATTTTAAAAGCTAATCTCCGTTAAATGATTTTCTTTTCTTTGACAGGGTGACGTAAAACATAACAGAATAAAGTAAAATCACTTTAGAAATGCGTCATAGCAGGATTTAAACCTTTTCTCATGACAGGAAATATGTGGTATCAGCTGGGAAGAAAAGTAAGCTTACTGAAGGTAAAGCAACAGTCTCACGTTCCACTTTACAGTTTCAATGTCACTTCTCAGCTGTGGTGTTCCACATTGCCTACAGAGGAAATACACAGCAGGTCTCACATCTTTCACTGTCTACTTAGGAGACACAGCATTAGCATTTTAGCCCCACTCACACAATGAGCCGGAATGCATATGTGTTCGCTCCAGATTCACTTGGCTGTCCACATTCTACCTGAATGCTTCTGACGAGTGGGATATAGTGCCTTGCAGAAGTTTTCATACCATTAATAACCAATCATTGGCTTATTGTATTGAGGTTTTATGCAACACCATCCTGAGCACACCTAGTTTTAAATACGGCGGAGGCAGATTGAAGAAGAGGGCCAAACGATGAAAGAGATAGAATGGGGAACTCAAACAAAAACCTCATCACACAGCCCCTTCGTCTATCCTTTAAATGCATCTGGAGCAGATTTCAAGCTTTTTGCTGAGTCTTTTAGATGAATATGACTTATTAGTGCTGATTTCTACTCATAAGGCCTTGTTTTACTTGGGAATCCACCACTGTTAACCCTTTAAACTGATGTAGAAGCAATACCTGGTCTGGGTTGCTGAAATAGTTAGGCAGCGTTTTATCCACAAAACCATGAGAAAACCCAGGATTATATCCTCGGTCCACATTCTTATTAATTTATTGTAGTTTGTGCATAATTGAGTGGTGAACATTAGTTTTAGGGTCTCAGATGAGCTCAGATCAGGTGAGAATGTCGATTTCCACCACACTGACCTTCACATTCTCTGGTGTCGTAAAATCAATTAAATGCTTTAATTTCATCCCAGATATAAAATACAGTAAAATAACTGTATAGCCAAAACAGAGAAAAGCTAACATGCAACAAACCGACAGCATAGTAATATACCAGTTTATTATAAGTTTTTGTCCCTTTTGCAATGCCATAACTCTTTCTCTCTTGGTTATTTGTGTGTCTTGGCATTAAAGACACTTCAAAATTCTTTAAAGTGTTGCTTTGTTTCATTTTTTTTCCCCCTGGACTTTTCAAAGTGTGCAACAGAACAGAGTTATTGCTGTTGCATTTTTATTTCTCTACATTCTGTATTGGTGACAGATCCAGTCCAGTGTCATAACCTCTTCTTTCGTAGTCTTGCCTGATAATGATGCACCTCCTTAGGAAAGGTCCAGTAATTGAGTTGCCTCTAAGATCTCTCCTGTATTTCTAGAAAGTAAGGTTGCCATCTCAGCAGGGTAACTACACTGGAACCAACTTGTATCATATGCGACTTAGTACCTGGATTGTTCTCATTGTGTTTTGTTGAGAGCAAATAATTTCTGAGAATTGTTTTTCAGATTTCCATTGCATCATAAAACCGTACATGTTGGACCAAAATGAACAATTTGCTATTGACAAGGAGCAAATTGAAAAACCTTGAGGATTTGTTTACTGACAAGGCTAGCCTTTCTCAGTAACAAAAGATAAGAGACTCACCAAAAATTAGCTGCTGACCATAACAAAAGATCTTTAAGACTTTCAATAGATAACAGGATCGCTGAGCAACAAAGTTGTTCCTTTTGTGTTTTAAACGAAATCAAGCCTAGAGGTGTGGAAGATTATTTAAAACGGAACCATTTTCTTTGACTTGCTATGAGAGAGCAGGACTTTTAGCAGATAACAAAGGCTGATCATTATTTACGCTGAACTTCTGTCGGTGATAGATCCTTTCAGCTTTTTCGAGTTAAGGGAAGGATCTATATTCTGATTGGGAAGTGAATTTTGTTTTTGCTACTGGTGAAGGCAGGTACGAATTGACCCAAAGATAAGACGCAATGTCCCCCTGGGAAACACAAATCAATGTAAGGAAGGGGAGTACATTTTGACAACACGAATGGTATGAAACGTCCCCTCGGTGACCATGAATTGACGTTGGTAAGAAATGTGGATGTAGGGCATGGGGATAAATTGTTAAGTACCAACTGACCGGCGGATTGTGTGAAAGATCTCCCTGATAAGTACAAATTGATGCATAGATGGGTTTAAATCCCCCCTGGTGAGTACGAATTGAAATTAATGCAAAGGTACGTTAAGATATGTTAATATACGGAATGTCCTGCTAGCAGGTATGAATCAACACATGAGTGGTACGACACAATCCTCTGGTCAGTACGAATTATAACCGGTTTCTTTAGCAAGCTTTTATACATGGACGATACGAAACATTCCTTGACAAGCACGAAGCACAATTGGAAGGCATGATTTCCCTGATGCATGGACGGTGTTTCATATGGAACAAAGTGTCAACAGATCCTTTTTGCAAGACAAAAATTCAGAAAACCAGAGATTGCGTCTCTTAAAGTCTGACTGAAACAGTGTCACAAAAAGACAAATCTCAGGAGGACACAAGTTTCGCTACAGGTGAAGATGATACAAGATGCTGTTGCTAATTGAAATTATTTCAATTAGCAGAGCCTAATCAAGGCCAACTATAAGACATCATAGTGGGTCATGCAGTTACAGTGTTCCATGTTCTCCCAGTCTGCTGTTCTGACCCCACACCTCAGAGTTTTGACAGTCTTGACCTCTTCAACACACAAAGCAACAATTCATCCTGAGGAGAAGAACAAATAGACATGGGGTAAAAAAAAAAAAAAAAAATTAAAAAAAGGAAAAGAAGCAGCTTAGAGCAGGGTCGATCGATAAACAGAGTCGGAGCTGTGATTTATTTACCGCTGTGTGTTATGTAGAGGCGATAGCAGGGAGAAGAAAAGCCTTCTGATATGGCCACAGGCAGCCGACATAATGGGGTCCTCTCAATCTTCTGTGAGTGGCTTGTTGGATTGTCAGGAAGGTTTCCGCCAGTGTTCAGAAGCGCTAGCCGATCAAACCCCTGAGACGCAAGCGACCAGACAGATGATTACTCACTGTAAACGATCCAGGAGGGGGGGGGGGGGGGAAATAACTACAGCGGATATTGATGACTCAATAGACTCTATGACAGAGGATTCCATTTGTGTCAAGATAAAGTGTTGACTGTCTTGGATCAATCATAATATAGACCCCTTATTGAGCATAAAAACCATGTTTAATCTCATTAAACCCAGATCAAGCTCCTATCTCTCCTCTTCCTCCTCTGTCTCTTCCATCCCCTCTTTCCTAGGAGCTTACACATACCTGGCAGTCTGTCTTTCACCGAACACCGTACAGCCATGTGTGCATGAGGCAAAAAGACAGTGGGGGATGGGTGCGGATATTAGTTGTGTTGGTAGTGGTGGTGAAGAGGGGGGGGCAAGAGGAGGAAAGGCATGGGTGAACAAGAGAAGATGGGGAAGGATAAAGAAACCTGGGAGGCAATCATTTCTGGCAGAGTGGTGGCAGTCAGTTCAGGCGTGTGTGTTTTTTGTAATTTCAGACGGTTCGGACGCAGACGAACCTCAGCTAAGGCCAATAACAGTTTACGGACTGCTGATGTCATCACATTTTGACAAACTTCTCAATCTGAGGTGACCTTGGTGGTGTGCAAACACACTCGGCCATCTCGGTGCACCTACTCTGCACTCCTTCCCGTCTTTGAGCAGAAGTCAATGACAGAGGGAGCTGTTTGTGTTTTACTGTGGGAGGAAAGTAGCTTTAAAACCATTTTACAAATAAAATGGTTATGGGGTTCTCATTTTAAAACAGTTTTTAGCATCTTAAATTTACAATTATCATGGCTAGCTTAATTTGCATGACCAAAATCACAGTTAATATGTCTTCCCTAGAGAACATAGATGCTTGTTCAATAATAGATGGAAGTTGAAACCTCAAAAGGATAAAATAAGCTAACTTTACTGCACTCTGTTTGGCCTTCCTGTTGTCTGCTTGAGGTTGTCCTCTCTCTTTCTGGAAGCTTAAAAAGAGATGTCTCTACCGTCAAGAATTATGGTGATTAGTAGTCATACAAAACCTATGGTCTTATATGTTTTAGTTGTCTCCTTGCTGACACACACCCAACTTACATTATTGGGCCACCAACAGGCATCGGCTCCACCTTTTAGCATGGTGCAGAGGTAGGGCAATGATTTTAATTAGATTTACTGAAACAAATACACATATAAAGCATTAGATAGTGGACTATTAGGACTAGAACTAAGGACCACAGGATCAGTCATATAAGCAAATATCCTTACAGTAGACTACGGGTAAAAAATAGAAAACCAATTTTAGTCATTGGTTTTTAAAGTGCTAAATGGCACCTTGTACCTGGAAAATGTGGCAATGAAATGACAGGAACTACACAGGTATGGAATAGGAAAAGAGAAAAGAACAACTTGCACCAATCAGCTTGTTTAAACTGGAATCAGAACCAAAATAAATGGAAATATTGCATAATAAAAATAGTATGCAATTAAAACTACAAAGAAAACCCACCTGATAGGCCATAGTTTAGGTCCATAGGTATGAAATGTCCTTGTCCATGTCCGTGTGCCTTGCAGCAACAGCTATGGTTTGTCGTAATATAGTCCCAAGTCTAACCCCTGATTCACACCGGGCGCAGAACGGATGCGGCCCATTCTGCGCACGGCTACCAGACGGACTGCAATTCGCACCAACTGCGGTTTGTGTGTGGAACGTCTCAGGAGGTTTGCTCCAGTGAGAGCACCAAATCTCGGCTGTTTAAGCGTAAACAGAGAGTGTACCGTAGCAATGAATGTTTCACAATAGTTTGCAAAACCTTGACAGTAATGATTAGGAATTTGACAAAACGGATATAGTTGTTTGAATATAACCTTGTAAAAATAACGTAAACTATCATCAACTGCATGGAAACGTGCTTCCGTAGAACTAATATATATATATATATATATATATATATATATATATACATAAATACATATATATATATATATATATATATATATATATATATATATATATATATATATATATATATATACAATCGTAGCTTGCTTTCACCAGTGTGTGAATGTGAGAGAGAATGAATAATCAAATTGTAAAGCGCTTTGAGGGCATCGAAAAGCTCTGTATAAATACAATCCAATATTTTAATTCTAAAAAGCTGGGAAAAACAGGCAAAACAGGTTTAATTTTGAAATATACCGGATTAACTTGCCTGGGTCCTTCCTGTCTGGCTCATGTCATTTCTTTATCTTCATTTAAAGAACGCATCCGGCCTCAGGAAAAAATAGACTTGATCCGGACAGTTAACGGAGCTCCTGAGCATTCACACCGCGGCTGGTGTGAATGCTCTGATTGTACTCCATGTTTTTTCGTCTATGAGGCAGCCGTACGGACACCGGGTCGCATCTGTTCTGGTCCCGGTGTGAATCAGGGGTAAATCGGCTCCTGTAATTCCTTCGTGTTACAAATTTTTTTCATTTGCAATCAATATGATTTTTGAGGTCACCAGGAATAATTAGGATCATTATTCATTCATTCATGACTTTTGCACATGAAATGCTAGCTGTTACCATTCATTTACATTGTTTATGCTAAGCTAGAGAAAACGGACTGCTTCCAGATTAGGAGAACGACTGGGCTGGTTACAAAATGCTTTTTCTCCCTTATCTAACTCTGGAGATGACTGAACAGACTAAATTACCCTCAGGGGTGGAATATCCCTTTAACAAATGGACTTTGAGTGATGAGGGGAAAAAATCATCACTGGTTTACATGTGTACCAAATTAATCCAAATTAGGGCACGACTATTCTAATGCAGAGGTTTTTAAATGGTGGACCACAGATTAGTTTTCAGTAATCAATTTAGATGTCACTCACTTTTATGGCCCTTACTGTACTCCCGGAGTTACAAGATCGAGACTTTTTTTGTGTCCATAAGTCTGGGAAAATATGAAATTTGCTATTCTTATTTTTCAGATCTTTATAAATAGTATTAATATGAGGTTGAGTATAAAAAATTATTCATTAATAAACTTTAGACTTTCTTGAGTTATTCTTAAGAGGCAAATCTGAATTTATATAAAATAAAGCGCTTCATACCGTGATTAATATTTAAAATGGTATCGTTTGACTTATCATGAGTAACTTGAGTTTTTATAAAACTCTGATCATTTTATTGTCGTTGCAAAAGGAACAAGAGATAATCTAATAGCTAATCTTATGGCATTCTTACAATCAATCAATTTCCTAAATCTTCTGTCATTTGCTGTTTCACCAGCATTGAGGATGTAAATGCATGGCTCACAAGATTGAGGCCAATAGAATCGATCAGTAGTCTACCTGCTGACAATGGCACAGCAGAAGACAGAAAAATATAAGAATAAAACAGCTGTACAAGTGATTATGTATGGTAGAGCCAGCTGTAATTAGCTGCTGTAAACAAAACTGTACAGTATCCTTAAAAGTAATTATCCCCCTTGAACTTTTTTCACATTGTCACCTTAGAACACAAACTATAATGGATTTTATTAGAATTTAATGAGATAGACCCACACAATGGAATGCAGAAGAGCGTAGGAAGACCAGTTTGCCAATCAGGATACAGCAAACATGGGGGGGAAAGTGCTCTTATCTGATGAGACCAAACCTGAGCTTGGCTTCCATGCAAAATGTTGTGTGTGGTGGCAAAGCATTCTTGTGAAATATGTGCTGTGGGAATGTTTTTCTTAGGCAAGGGAATCTTTCACTTCACTTTCCTGCAAGACAACACCCTTAAGCCTACAGCCAGAGCTACAGAGGAATCATTCAAATCAAAGCATATTGGGCTTTAGGCCAAATAAGAAGCCATGATATCAGAGTGGGGATTTTAGAATAATCGATGAGAAAAAAAGAAGTTATTTAAAGAATTTGAAGTTTGAAATGTAGGCAAGCATCAGTAGCCTAAATGATCATGGGGATAACACTGTGGTGGAACTCAGGTGACACTCACCTCATCAGGCATACCTCTCCACCCCCATGCTCCCTCAGTGCTGGAGGCCTTGGCCCTGAAACCCAACTGACTGACAGCTGTTGATTTGGATCTCTTCATCACATGCCAGATAAAAGTGGAATTCAGGACTCCCCTCTCTCCCTCTGCTCTGTCCCTCACTAAAGTCCCTCCTGCAAACGCAATTCCCAGGCACCAGACTTTTGCAGGCCCTCCTAATGAAGTCATTCCCAGTACACATGATCGAGGAAAATTGCCACAGCACATCCCCCCCCCCCCCCCCCCCCACCAACACCTCTCAGTGTACTCATGTGGAAACAGCAAGTGGTTGTGTGCGTTTTCTGCATGCATCTTTTCCCTCCCTAAATGTGAATGTGGGTGTGTAGGTGTGTGTTTCTAACGCAGGCTGACTGCTACTAATTGGATGTCTCCATCGGCAGTTATAACACGATGTGGCTCTATGGAGGGAAGAGAAATCACTTCAACACGGTGGAGAAAACACAGTGCTGATGGATTCTCCTGGCAGAAAAGGAAATGATCAGATCATGTGGTCTGATAAAAAACAGTCAGTAGACAGAGACTGAGTGATTTGTATCTCTGTCGCTTTCTGGAAACGCGGAAGGCTTTGTTGGGTGATGAAGCTAATGATTCTCTTACTGTATACCGTCACCCAAGAAAATACGTGCTCATGAAATATTTCTATATGGAGGTCCGATGCACAGCCTAATGTGCATCAGAGCCCCTTATAGTTCACTAAGCGACACCTCCTCTGGAGAAATCCTCCAGAGACAGCCTCACAAGCTGTCAGTCGGTCCGTCTGCCACTCACGGGTAACACGACAGCCAGTCCCCGAGTGCCTGCAAACACTCTGCAAGCTTCGTCGATCTGAAGACAACAAAAAATGGGGGAGGAAAGTGTTGACGAAGGTACCATGAAGTGACATCCACAAAGGCTCTTTTTTTCGGTTTTCTTCATCTGTAGGAGGAGGAGGGCATTAGAGTGAGGATATGTCCTGTTTGCAAGTAGGGTTGTATGATCGAGAATACCTGATTTGATCTGAGTGATGAATCAGAAGTTCACAGATTTATTGTCTTTACTCTGAGACCCTTAATAAAGGAAATCCACTACCTTTAGAAAGTTGCATAAATTGGGATGGAGACTCACCTTCCAGCAGGACGACGACCATGAACACACAACCAGAGATACAATGGAGTGGTTTAGATCAAAGCATTATCATGTGTGATAATGCTTTGAAAGTCCAAAGTCCAGACCTGAACCCGAAGGAGAATCTGTGACATGACATGAAAAATGAACTTTTTAAATGCTTTCTGCTCTACATTGAAGCTTGTGGTTCTAAGGAGAGAACATGTGAAGAAGTTCAAGGAGTAGGAAAACCTTTGTAAGGCACTGTACCCGAGAAGGCGGACATCTGTAAAAGTGAAATAACACCTGTGATCTTGAATAGTTAACAGCACCTTTAAATTAAGAAAGACAGGTCAACATTAAAGATTTTATGAAGTCTAAGTGAATGTTGGCATTTCATTTAGAAAACCCTGTTCACTGTTAACTTTTTTCCTGACTTAAAGCTTATTTCTCTTTATGATTCCAACCGTTGTTTATTAAGCTTCTAATTTGTAATTTCCATAACAATAAATGCAAAGTATTATCAATATGCCAACACCATGCATTATTAAAGATGAACACCATTAACATAATAATACATTTGCATAATCAAGACCACTATTTGCAAGGGAGATGTTGTGGTAAACCATGCAGGATTGCCATACTTTAGCAGAAGGTGAACCCCTCTAGCTTTTTTTGCTTCAGAAGGTGAATCTCAATCGCATCAACAGTCTTCATCAAATATAATACAGCTCATCCGATATGTGTGCATTTAGGTGACCCCACTGGCTGTTTTAGTGGGCTGTATAGACAGCTGTAGGGTACTCACCCACCAAGCTCCAGTACAGCACTGATGTAGATCAGTTACTAGTGCATTGAGTCATGTTGATTTTGTTTAGGCTGTTGGTTGGGTTAGATTAGTTAGGTTCGATGTATGAATGAGTGATTTAAAACAGAGTAAGTCAATGAAGGGTTAGGGTTGGACATTTGGTCAAATATATTTTGCCTCAGACTTGGTTGTCCTGCCGGTTTGCTTCAATTAAGGTGTATGTACGAAGGGAAATTTGTAGATAGGCAAATTTAAGGTTAGGAATGTGTTTTGGGAACCCAAGATGCTGTAATGCATGTCTGGTACTCTTGCGGTCAAGACCAGCCAACACCAAGTGAATACCAAGACTTCCAGTCCATGACCAAACCAATGAGAGATCAGCTGTAAGACCAGTACTGTGATCATTATGTAGTTGTTTCTGCAAACATTTAAAGACACGCTGCCTGTGGCAAATCATCACCAAGATAATGTGTATCAGCTTTCCAAACTGCAAAGCTTGTTCCTGAACACATTCTTCAACAGGTTCAGTTCAGGAACAAGCTCCGCATCCTTCTTTCCTGTCGCCAGCCAAACAGGCATCTCACCCGCCTCTGACCTACAGCTTTCCTGTCACACCTCGGATGTTTCATCTTCCACCTCAGTCAGGGACTCTTCTGCTTCCACAAGTTTGTCTTCAACCAAGTCAGGGGATGCTGCTGCCGCCTTCGCCTCCCCCTCCTGCTTGTCTGTCTCTAGAAGTCAGGTGAAGAGGCAGCTGGAGAGACTGAACTGACACAAGACTGCAGGTCCAGATGGTGTCAGCCCCAGAGCCTTGAAGGCCTGTGGAGAGCAGCTCTTTGGGATTGTGCAGCACCTCTTCAAACTTATAAGTATAAACACCCAGGTGTTCACCTTGACAACACACGGGAATGGAGACTCAACAGTGAATCCGTTTACAAGAAGGCACAGAGCAGACTGTACTTCTTGAGGAAGCTTAGGTCCTTCAAGGTTTGTAGCAAGATGCTGCATATTTTCTATTAGTCTGTTGTGGAGAGTGAAATCTCTTCGTCCATCATTTGTAGGGGTAGCAGCACCAGAGCCAGGGAATCAAAAAGCCTAAGCAACCTGATAAAGAAGGCTGGTTCTGTTCTGGGGATGACTGTGGAACATCTGGAGATGATGATGCAAAGAAGGATTATTCATAATACCAAGAAATTTATGGACAACACTGAGCATCTTCTTCATGGGACTGTCAACAACAAAGTGTCTTCAGTCGAAGGCTCCTTCAGTTTCTGTCTGGGTAAATCCCTGCAGCCATCTTGTCTCCATACAAAATTGGCCCTTTAAGGAATTTGCAGCAGAGAATAACAAGAGCGCGACAATGGAAGAAGCAGGGATGGTTCTGTTTGCTTTGCTGTTATAAACTGCTTCGCCAACAACTCTTTCAATTTTACAAAGTCGGGTTTTTGGCAATATCTGCTGATATCATTTCCCACTGAGTTACACCAGTCAGCATGACTTAACCAGAGCTCCCACCCAGGAACTCTACCAGGCCATCTCTAAGTACGTCCATACCCCAAGGTACTAGTTTGGTTACTGAAATGGCTCAATCGGGCCAGCCCGGCGAAGTGGAGTCACGGGGATACAGTGACGGTACGGTAAAATTACCCTGAAGTTCTGACAGTGGAAGCTTCAATACTTTGTAGAACTAACTTTGACAGGAGTTCAGACTGCAAATCTTTTGAGGTATGTCTCGACCTGCTTTGCACATCTAGACATTGAAGTTTTGCTAATTGTTCTTCTCATTATCATCAAATTTAGTCAGATTGGATGGAGAGTGTTTGCGAGCAATTTTCAGGTCTTGCCGCAGTTTCTGACTAAAGTTTTGGTGGAGTTTCCCTTAACCATTGGAACAGGAATCTACATATGCTTTTATCTAAACCGTTACATTGTAACTCTGCCTGTGTGTTTAGGGTTTGTTGTAAAGTAAACCTCCACCCCAATCTCAAGTCTTTGCAGCCTATAACATATTTTCTGTATTTACCTTCAATTCCTGTCTAATGAGCTTTCCTGTCCTCATTTAAGAAGGAAATCCCCAGAGGATGGTGGTGTCACCACCATGCTTCACCATGTGGACGGGTTGTGTGCAGGCCAGAAAGTTACATTTTGGTCTCATCTGACCACACAGGTGACTTCTGAAGGCAGCTGGATGCACCAGATTTTCTTTAGGTGTATAAAAGCAAATAAGTCTCAATCCAAATGCATGGCATGTTGTTCAGGATTATATCTGTAAAATATGAAAAAAAATCAGTTCTACTTCCACTTCTGTTATAGGCTCCTTTCTGTTGGTCTAAGGATATTCTTTACAAGGCACAGTATGTTCCCCTCCTGTTATACATTAGGATAGGCAATATCTTGCTGGTAATCCTTAAATTAAACTCTGAGTTCTCAAGCTATAGCCAAAGTGAAGCAGCATGCCCCTGATAAAACAAAGCAAAGGTACTTAGCATACTTTGTCCTAGTTAAGATTCCCTCTCTCCGGTAATACCATGTTTCCAAGTGTCTGCTGGAAAACAAGTGGAAGGTCAAGATCATGAACAATAGATGTTGATTCCAATTACGTGTAAAGCATTGAACAAGATGCGCTAATGATGGCGTTGTCGGGAGAAAAAAGGTGTTTATGTGCTAGTCTTCCAAAGCCTGTGAAACAGTTTATTAAGCAAAGGCTTTATTTCCATAAAGGCTGATAAGACTTCAAATGATTCACTGAAAAACAGTCCCGGCATCGGCACAGCAAAGCAGCGTGTGTATTTATCTCTCTCGACGCGGCGAGACAATCAAGACAAAGATGATAGTACGGTTTGAAATGCAGCACAGCTGCATAATGAGATTGCAGCTACTTCAGGAACAAAACCAGACAAAATGCTTTTTTCTCCTAAATGGCTCCTTGTTTTATTCACACACACCAAAAAAAGGCCATCGTTTTCAATTAATGAAGCAGGGAATTGAGTCTGAGGTCTGGCGGGATATGGATTAACCATGATGGCTTGAGGGCCCAATCTCACACAGAGTCTCTGCTGCAGTCTGCATGTAGGAATTTCTCATTCAAGGCCTTAGCTGCCTTCAAACCCCCCCTCCCCCCAACTCCTTTCCACTGCTTCCTACCTCCAGCTCATCCACCCATTTCTCTTGCTAAGGTGAGCTGCTTCAGTGCAGACCGCTATTAGTGGCGGGGGGAGATAAAACTGTAAGTGTTGCTCCCAATTAGTGCATCAGTGACCGCTCCGCGCCTCCTCCACGGCGAGGCCTGCGAGGTATGGGAAAAGGATGGGAAATGAGGGGAGGATGGGCAGTGGAGAGATGTGAGGAAGTGGCGGCGGGAAGAGGAGCGAACGGCGCGAAGATGGTGGCATGAAAGACGGGAGTGGGTGAGGAAGGCTGCAAGATAAAGAGGGGGCAGGAGATGAAGCAGAAAAGGGGGGTGGGGAGGAGTGAGTGGTGTAGAGAGGGAAGGGGGGGGGGGCAGAAAAGTGACTAAAAAATGGCTTAAGCATTAGTTTTGAGTGGCGAGACAGGTCCTATTAACATTTAACAGCATTTGTGCAACTTGGTGTGGAGGTTAGGATGCAAATGAGGAGGAATTAAAACCGGCCAGGGGTTTGTCATTGATGGATTGCAGTCTGGTGCTTCTCGCCACTTCCTAGTGTCCATCACGGACGATTACTGTATAATTAAACCTTATTTCTGGACTCTCCGTCCGCATAATTACTTGTGTGGGAATGTAACCATCATCTAAAAGCTCCGGCAAAATGCTTTAGCATTTAGTCTGGCGGGCTGCAGTCATTTCACCGAGCCGCTAGACAGATAGAGCCGTCTGATGGTTGGGAAAAGAACAGTCACTTTTAATAAGAGGTAGGGGAAAAAATATTAGGCGACAGTCTGCTGATTATAGGAAAATTAGGCTTTCAAGTGGTAAAGCCCTTTGTGTTATTTGCATAATTTATTCCAGCTTTAACCCCTGTTTTACTACCTCTGTATTTTTTTTCTTCTGGAGCTGTGGGCAATTTCCTCTCATATTTGAATGGATTGCACATTTAAGACTACTTAAGGAAAACGATCACTTAGCATATTTTAATTGTTGTGCAAAAGAGTGAGCAGAGGTCCAAGGCAAAGCTTTTGGACCCTTTAAGGTGAAGAGGACGCAATGGTGTCTGGAACATAACCTTTAAACTGAGGAAAAAAGTGAAAGATTTAAGATGAAAGGAGGACTGTTGCATGACACTTTAGGTCTAAACTTCTAGGGATCGTTGGGTGATGTCATTTCCCCTGCTGAGGTAAGCCGAGACTTCCATCCATCTATTGTCTTCGGCTTATCCGTGATTGGGTTGCAGAGATAAAGAGTTCAGAAGAGAATCCCAGCATCTCTCTACCCAGAGACACTCTCTAGCTCAGTCTAGGGTATTTAAGTCATGTAGCCAGTCCAAAAGGTTTTTGGTCTGCCCTGGGTTTTCTTCCCTGTGGGACATGCCAGGTACAACTCCAAAAGGAGGTGTCTGGAAAGCATTCCAATAATATATTCAAACTTCAACACACTGTTTTTGATGCGATGAAGCAGGAGCTCTAGACCGAGTTCCCCAACAACTGCACAGAGGACTCCTGCCTATTTTTGGTTCAGTATTCACGGATTCACCAATGTACAGATTTTATTGTGAAACATATCTCCAAATTATTCGTTGAATTTTGCGTCGAGCAAATCTAAAATATTCAAAAGAAAATGCAGCTCGGTAAGCTGAAATACCAAGACAGAATGCTACTTGAGCCAGCAGCTCTTATGATCCCGTAGGTTGTTTCTGTATACCTGCAGCTCATCAGAAAATCAGCAGGAGGACAAAGGGAGCTGGAAGCCAGTCACTCATTGCCTGGGTGTTTGCCTTCATGGTAACATTTCTAGCCCTCTATGAATCTCTCAGTAATTTTCTGTTTATTCCAGAGCCTTCCCTTCTCCTTGTCCACCTCCTCAGGGTACCTTTTCAAGTCCAGATCCCTCGCGTCCAGACTCATACCTCCTTTCAAGGATTCCCTGGCTAATCTCCACAACTGATTCCATCTTCCTCATTCCATCTACTTCCTCCTGCTGTAAACCAATCCATACTCACCTTTCTCCATTGAACTCCTGGACTCACTCTTCATCATCATCATCATCATCATCGCCGTGCCTCCCCTCTGCCCTCCAACACATTCCAGTAAGCAACTCTCCATAATCAACCTAATCGTTACCAGTCTCCCAGTTCACCATCTCAGCTTACCTCCAGCCTCCAGATCAGCTACCACGATAGTCTTCCTCTAGCTCCCCTTACTCTCCCCTGGCGTTTCCACTTCATCAGTTCTGTAAGCATTTATTTATACACGTCTCTCAGTCTTGTTCTCCTCATCTCATCATCTGAATCATTTCTGTACTCCAGCTCCCGGCCCCCAGCCCCTTCAGGCAGTTTCCCCAGCACCTGACAGATCTACATTTACCATCATTTCAATAGACCTTTTAAAATCTTTCTGGTCTCCTGAGAGTTTCATGCATAGGGGTCAGACAGATATCTAAAACCATGACAGCCAATCCAAGAGCAACATTCATCTTCCTTGGCATAGATTGGCTGTACCCCCAAAAGGAAGATAAGGAAGACTAGATGTTGGCTTCTGTGGTAGTGATAAAACAGTTTCCACTCTGCGCATTAGTCCATATTAAGGCATATTTGGTGTTTGAACTATTAAAATAGGCAGTTATAAGCGTTCTTAGAGGAGGGTTCAAGTATTTGCGTATTTTAGCTATTCATGGGAAGTTCATTTCAGCAACTTGAATCTGGGATCTCATATTTTGGGTCATTGTCCATATCCCATGACCAATCCAGATCTAACCCTCCCTCAACTGACTCCTTTCGATGTGGTGGAGCAGCAGCTCTACTCAAGGACGACAGAGCTCCTTACCTAAGACAGAGCCCAGGGACCCTAGGGAGGAAGCTCATTTCAGTTGCCTGTATTCTTGATCACGTAGTTTTGGTCATGAGTGGTGAAGATGACAATATTGACAGACTGGTAAATCAAGAGCTTTGTAATCTAAATATTCTCATTCTTTACTACGACGAGCCACAGCAACTACCTCAATTTACTTCTTTCAATGCATAGGAGCAGCAACTCTAGTCCAAGCCCCCCACTGGATGCGCTTTTTCCCCAAGTCATACACAGCAACCCAAAACCTCTTTTAGAAAACTCAGACCAGCAAATTTGAGAACCTTGCCTTTTAGCTGAGCTTCCTCGTTACACTGACAGACTGAAGCAATGCCATTTTTACTGCATACAAATCCCAAATTTGTCTCTGCTGCTACATCCTGTGTGAACAAGACACCAAGACACTTCAGCTCCTTTGCTTGATAATGTAGATAAAGCAGTAAATTGAGATCTTTGCCCTTTGGCTAATCTCCCTTATTATGACGGACTGAAGCCTCCTTACTGTAGATAAAGTCCCAATTGGCTTCCACAACATCCTGCCATGGTTTTTTTATGACAATGCCAAGATATCAAGACTCTCCCACAACTTAAAAGGAACATTTCACTCTTTTTTCCAGTTGAGGACCATCAGAGGTGGGTAGAGTAGCCAAAAATTTTACCCACAGGGTCATCCAAAAAATTACCCAAGAAAAAATTATTTGGTAAAAAGGCACTTAAGTGTTGAGTACTTGTTTTGAGGTCATAATTTCATATTTAAAAATTATGTAATTGGACGAAAATATAAAGTAATGTGCAAATTCTAAAGACTAAAACAAATTTGACAAGAAACATTTTTCCAAATGACTTTTTGCATAGTAAAAGTAATGAAATCAATATTTACAGTAGGTCAGGTGTAAATGTTAGACCAGGGTAAGGTACCCCCCTTGACCTCCAAATGACACAACAGCCTCAGCAGATGAAACTTCTGTGCAAACAAGAGGTCTCACTTCAACAAACTGTATGTGCGAGTCTCATGTATTTTTGGTTAAAACAAGCCTTCCGTTTCATTTAGTAAAGTTACTTAGTGTAGGTAAAGTAGCCAGAAACTTTACTCAAGTAAGAGTAGCGATACTTCACAAAAATACTACTCAAGTAAAAGCAGAGAGTAGTGTAGTATTTTTTTTTCCAAAAGTTACTCAAGTAAATGTAACTATTTACGACCCACCTCTGAGAACAATTGCCTTAATCTTTCACTTTTTTTCCATGTCTTTAATACTTATCACTTTGACTGTTTTCTCAAGTTATACAAGTCTATTTTATTAGCCCCCTTAGGTTTGCGTGATAAGAAATACGCAAATTACCACTTGGGTGTTTTCCAGTCTCGCTTATTTTCTTTGCAGGAAGTGATCTTTATTTCTGCCATGGATATGGGAAACAAAGAGTTTGATTTCTGATAGCTATAGCAAATCTCTAAGTGGGAAACTAAAGAAAACAGCAGCTTTTGGTGAACTCTAACCTCTTGTGAAGCATTTGGAGTTTTCACAGATAATTACAGAGGCTATACAGCAGCTTCCCACACTTCACCGGCAGCTATATAATGATACATTGGAAATGGAGCGGGCAAATGCACATCATTTTCATTAAGAGCGCTTGCATAATCCAAATTCGTTGTGTGCGAGAAATATAATTAATGCTTTAATGTTTTGGTCTTGCCACTCTTAGTGCGGCAAGAGAAATGAATTGTTACATTTTAATGAGAGAAGCGACAGTGCCGGCTTCCTGCGCAACACGGATGGGTTTCTAATTGCACACAAGGGTGACTAACTCAAGGCTCATTAAGGCGATTTATCAGCTTGGCTATTTTTTTTGGCAGGACAATACATTTATTTATCCACTGTACTGATAAATACATTCTGTTATTAATCTAATTCTTCCCCCAGTGCATCCCTTAGAGTGTCACTGTTGCAGAGGAAAAAAGAAAACAAGATACAATCTCCCAAGAAAACGTCTTTAATGAATCGTTTGTTGCTGTTTGTACCTCAGATTACATGAAAATACATTTAAGTTGACTGCAAGTATGGCAACATATTCACACATATAAACAAGTGGTGCATTTGTATTGTATGTATAGGTATGTACAACAGAAACACGTTACACTCTGGTTTAAAGTTGTGCAAGTGTGTTATATATACTAATGATTTATAAAATTCCACACACTAAATGAAAAAAAAAAGAAAAAAAAAGAGGATTGTGCCCACGTATATACACATTCAGACGCGCACAACCACAGTAGTTCACAAAGGATTAAAGCAAATGTATTGGATTATACATTTCCAGGTCACCTTAAAGTTGACCCTAACGCCACACAAATTGCTTGCAAGGTTTTTTTTCTTCTTCTTTTTTTTCCACGTCCGCATCATCTTGAGTGTGTGTGTGTGCTGCAAATCGCTTCGATCGGACAAACGGTGACACACACACACACACATGCGCGCGCGCACGTTCAGTCCAAGCTATGCTGCAGCCTGCGGTTGCACCATCAGCTAAATGTTTTAAGTACAGTCATCTGAGGTAGACTGCGCAAACTTTATGGTGGCATTCTCTCCTGTTCTGTCTTTTTGGATTGTTTTCTCTGAAATGTCGACATTTGGAAACGCATAGATAAAAAAAACAAAAAAAAAAAAAGCACAAGTGTTCTGCAGCTATGAGGTAGAAACGCTTAAAATAACACAACTAGAAAGTGAGGAGAGAGAGAAAAAAAAACAAAAAACGTTGGTTTACATGGCATGTAGGGAAAATAAGAGAAAACACAAGAAGGATCACAGAGCGCGTTAGGACCAAAACGCAGCACTGACCGCAGTGTTTCAAGTCGTTTGTTGGTCCGCCGTGGAGAACAAGGGGAGAGAGGGAACGCCCGCGCTGCTGTTGTGCGCTCTGAAGTGCATTAGTGGGGGGGGGGTTTCTGTCCAAAGAGACTCTTTCTCCAGAGGATTTGCTGACAGAAGGAATTCTCGCGCAGATTGTTTTGAGGGTGGTTCTCTGACGGACTACTTTGCTTTTCCCCCTTGTGCTGCCTGCCTATCTCTCTCCTTGCCGTCGGTTTTGCTGACGCTCAGCAGAACTCTCCTCCTCTCCTACCCTCTATGGTCAGGTGCTGCACTGACGGCGCTCGTGGAAGTGGGCCCGAGCGAACGCTACAGATAACCCACGATTCAGTAAATGTTTGGTTAAACTCCTAACCCCCAAAAAAAGTGACACTATAAATGACGTCAGGATAACAGTACACACAACAATACGGCCTCCCAGTGGAGCTTCTTTCATAGAGGCAAGGAGAGGACATCATGGAATTACAGAGGACTCGCTGTGTTAAAGGACCTTGAAGGTTTGTGCTAGTCTCCCCTCTGACATCACAATAAACTTTGTTTGCATGTGAAACATATACAAACAAATCAAACTGACAATGCAGTCCTAGAGAAAAGAAAAAGTGACCGTTTCTTGCGAACGTTTTCATACCCCAAGAACTTCCTCCCAGTTTGTCAAATTTCAATGGATCTTGTTGGGATTTTATGATAGACCTAAACAAAGCGGTGTAGACTCGGGAAGTGGAAGGATAGTTAACGGGTTTTATAAATAAAAATCTAAAAAGTGTGCACTGCACCTGAAAGTCGCTTGTGGTATGTTCCTACCAGCTTTGTAAATTTTCTTCTTGTTTTTTGTGGCTAAATTTAATGGCTTGTGGCTTCTTATTAAATCACTGAAATGCTTTGTTTTTATTCTCTTTCGTACAGAGCTACATTCAGCTATTCAAAGCTATCAGCGTGAAGGCGGTTAAATACAAAAACAAGCCACACTTTTCAGATGCTCATTTGTAAAAACGTCCCGGAAACGATGTAGACCTTTCCTTTCACTTTACAATTAGTAGTTGCACAACTTTGTGTTGTTCTATAACATTAAATCACACATTTAAACGTGGGGTGGTAACATGACGAAATGCTGAAAAGATCTAGAGGTGTGAAAATCTTTGCAGTACAGTAACCAGTTTGGTGGTCAAACATTAGGGGGTAAAAATGTATGATTAGAAACACACCCTAGCCTTTAGAGTGGAATTAATTATGCTCATCGAAATATTATATGAGGGTTCATCAAGACGGGTTTAATGATGTGTGGTGGTCTTCACATTCCCACGTGGCAGTTTATAGAGAACGAATCAATGGCATCTTACTCTATAGACAAGGCGGATCGATTACTGTTCGATGTGAGCAACAAGGGAACTCATCATCTAGTTTGAAGGAACATAACAGTGATCTTAGTTCAAGTATCCACGCCCTGTTTTGGTTTGGTCGAAGCTTAACCGTTACATCGCCACTTCTAGCCAATATCAGAACCACACAATGTTTTTACGTCCTTTTTAAACGGCCATAAATGAGCAGGTAAGTGAAAGCATCTCGTTTTCTTTTTCATGCGATACATTTCAATAGAATTTTGTTGAAAAAATGTCGGATACCAAACATCAGCTTCCCAGACGGAGGCTGACAGAAATAAGGAAAATGAGGCTGGAAATTATGTTGAATATTGCAAAGCGTTAATTTAAGTCACACAGGTACTCCTTTTTGATCCTGCACTTTCCATTTTAAGACACGGACAGTGTCTTGTAGAGTAAAAAGTATGCACACCCCTGGAACTCACATTAAAGCTTGTGGGCGAGATGTATTTTACAGAGATTTTATGAAATAAAACGGGAATAGTGCAAAATTTTGAGGTGAGTGGAACATGGCAAGTAAAAATCTTAAAAAGCGTGCAATGCATTTATATTAAGCCCTCGAGTGAATGCTTTGTCTTTATTTGAAGTAAAGCTTTGCACTTCTAGGTACTTCCACCATCTCTAACTAGATATGCTACCTCAAATCTTTATAAACTCAGGCTAGCTTCCCTTTCTGTTCTGAAAAAAGTGGGTCAAACACAAATGCATGCCACACTTCAGATTATTATAATTTTTTTTGGTCAAAACTTTTTTATGACAGGAGTACTTTTGAAAGTCAGCGCAGTTCATTTTATTCTAAAAGTTGGCCGATGAGGTCTCACATACGGCTACAGTTAGCCATGAAGCTCACTCAAATTGAAATTGTTTTTGTAATGCTTTTCTACATACGAGAACAATTCTACAAGTAGCATGACAAGAAAAAAACAAAATAAAAAATTATAAATAAATAAATGCCTGATAAACTGACGGCGCATCCAAGCAGTATGAATATACAGCCAAGAGTGTTATATGAACAATGTTTATCTACAACACCTACCAGCCCCAACACACCGGTCTGCTTCGAAAATCTCAAACTAAGCTAGGCAGCAGAATGGTGATACAGTTTTTGAAGAACAAAGGAAATACGTTTCAGGATTGGTCAAGAAGATAGATGGAGGTTAACTAAAGGAGCTTCTCTTGATGGGGAAAATAAAGACATGATGCTTTACTCTCACTGTAGATCATGTTCCACCGCTCAGAACACATCTTATACATTCATTGTCACCTCTTTGTGATTTTATCCCAGCCCCTTGAGGTCCACCTAAATGTGAAAGATTCTCTTCTCAAATCTTAGTGCTTTTTGTTGAGATTTCCAGAGGTACTGTACAATTTACAAATGCTTTCCTGAGTGTTATTTGCTTGTTTGTTTTGCAGACACGCGACGCAGGGCCCAGACTTCCGCCACCAAAATGGAAAAGACTGTAAAAGATGAATAACCCCCCCCACCCGCCACTAATTGTCAATCTGTATTTCAGACTCTCTGCTGAAGGTTTAAAGCTCTTAATAATCATCAGCTCATGCCATGAATTTAGATTGTTAGGCAAATTAGGAGAACTCAGAAAGCACCACTTCAGGCACTTGGAAAGCCAACCAAATCTCAAGAAAGACGACATACGATATATATACATGGACACCAAGGAGTCTCCCGCGAAGCTGACTTGTTTGAAATGTGTAAACGGCGCCTGGCTTGTCAAGCACTTGGATCAAAATCGTCTAAATAACTGCAAAACTGCTTGCTGTTGACTCAAACCAGGTCTCTGTGAGGACACGGCGGGCTTGTGTCGGCCTTCTGTGGGCCGTTCCCTCTAGCACGATGCCCTGAGGGGAGGAATTGTGGATGCCTCTTTTTTTTTCTCTTTCTCAAGGGCAGTGCCTTTGTTCACTGGCTGCAGCCGAACATTTTGTTCCACTCGGTGTAAGTGTCAATCTCTTTCTGCGATATACTGGCTTGGAATTTACAACAGACCCCTTCGATGTCCTGGTAGGTGAGGGGCCGGATCTGGCCCCGGGGCATCATGCCCGTCATGTCCATGCTCTGCGCTGAGACGTGTAACAGACCTACAAGGGCCTCCTGGCAGAGCCTGGCCAAATCCAATCCGGAGAAACCCTCGGTACGCTGCACCAGCAGGGCCAGCTCCTCCTCGCTTAAGCAGAATTTGTGCTGGGATTGGGCCAGGACCTGGTTCATGATCTGGTGCCGGGCTGCGCTGTCCGGTAGGGGCACTAGTACCCTCCGAGTAAAATACCTTCGTAGGCCTTCGTCCATGTCTTGAGGTCTGCTTGTGGAGCAGATAACTAGAATTTGGCTGCCTCCGTCTTCACCTGAACTCATAAGGAGAGAGTCCAGCTGGCTGAGTAGCTCCCCCTTCAGTCGGGTGATTGGACTCTCCTCACTGATGTGGGCTGACAGGAACATGTCCACCTCGCTAATGAAGAGTACCGACGGCTGCCGGCAGCGGGCCACCAGGAATGATGCGCGGATGATTTCCTCTCCGTCTGCCAGCCACTTGGTGGCCAAAGTAGAGCCGCTGAGCTGGAGAAACGTCGCCCCCAACTGACTGGCGAGGCAGCGGCCTAGCAACGTCCTGCCACTGCCCCTGGGACCAAACAGCAACACACAGCGAGGGGCCGGACCTAAACTACTGAACATGTCTGGACGGAGAATGGGCCACAGCACCTCCTCCTTCAAGGTAACTTTGGCCAGTTCCAGACCTGCAATGTCACTCCAGTCCACAGGAGGGCCCTGCTGGATGATTTCTGAGGTCACAAGGTCCAGGAGGTGAGGGTCACAGGTTTTTAATTGCTCCTCAGCAGGGCGGGATGAGGCGGAGGATGATGAGGAGGTAGGCCCTGGCGCAGAGTGGGAAAGGTGGAGGCGGTGATCATCAGCTCCTTGCTCACTAAGGGAAGGGGAAGTGAAGCTGGCAAGAGAGTCTGCAGAGCGTGAGCCCCCCAGGGTGGAGGAGACATAGGCTGGGGGAGTAAGCGGCCCACCTGTTGCCTGGCTGCCGTACTTTCTCTGCTGCTGCTGCTGCTCTGACGGCATTGTATTCTGTTTCTGAGGATTAAAAGGTAAGGAGGACTTCTCTGGGTTCCTATCGAAGCCACCCCCACCTCCGCTGTTGGAGCCTCCATTCGCGCTACTGCTGTCCGCCACCCTGTACATAGGGCTCTCTGTTGAGCTCCGTGCCTGGGCATAGCCAAAGTTACCATAAGACGGATCCATCTCTCCTTGGCCTGTCATGTAGAAGGCTTTCCTTTTCAACGTGTTGGAGGAACTACTGTTGAGGGGCGTGGGGGCAATCGGGGCCAAGTTGTGGCTCTGGTATGGATATCCAGGTAAAGCAGAGGAAGGGGGGAGAGGAGTGGGGGCAGCGATGCCTGAGGGGAGGTATGAGGAAGGAGGGGGAGCTCCTCCAGGGCTGTATCCTGGCCCAACAGAGCTCTGAGCTGGGTAGCCTGCAGGGGGGTAATTATAACTAGACAGGTTGGGGGAGCCTCCATTGTAAGCTGGAACAATGGTAGGGTGGGAAGGTGGTGGAGGGGGCTGCAGGAGCCCAGAACTGTGCAGCGGGGAGGGGAGGGCCGCGGTGGGGGCGGACTGGGAGCCGTAACTACTGTGCAGGTAGGAGCCGCTGTACGTGGGACCGTATTCCTGAGACGTCATGGAGGAGGAGTGGAGCGCCGTGGCCGAGTGGCTCCCACAGCTGCTGCTGGAGTAGCTTGGCTCACTGAGGGTGCTGGATGCCAGGCCCGGGGAGCTGCAGATGCCAGAGACCACTTCAGACGCAGCGGCCACACCTCCCTTTCTGACAGAAACTCCCTCTGGGATGCAGCTCATGGGGTAGACGCCATCCTGCCAGGGCTCCGACTCGCCTTTCCGGCCGTTCATCACTCCAGGGACCTCGGAGTAAGAGGCTGGCATCTCGAGGATCCCGGAGTATTTCTCAGCGTACTTCTTCAGCAGGTTGGAGGCGGTGAGGGCGGATATGTCGTCGTTGGCCCAGGCGTACTGGTAGGTGGCGGACCGCTGCAGGTGGCCTGACACCGCCCTGTAGGCCTCTGCCTTGTGGGCTGGCGAGCGGGTGGTAGAGGAGATGTCGAAATGCTGTTCGGCCCACTGGCTGTGCTCGGGGGTCCACTGCATCTTCAAGCCTGAAAGCAGAAATAGAGACATTACCAGACGGCCATGCCAAGACGATTTGAGCTGCAGTTTAGAGCAACACCTAAAACTAATCAAAAATTCTATATTCCAGAGGAGATATTATATTTACTCAGACCATCATCAGGTTCGCACTCCTTTACATTTATTAGATTTTGTCCCATTACAACCACAAACATTAGTGTATTTCATTTAGATTTTGCGTGATAGACCAACACAATATAGTGTATAAATAAAATGAAAGAGAAAAAAAAGTGAGGCTAGTATTATGACTTTGTGAAACCAACTCTTACTACAGTTGCCCCTGTTGGCCTTGGAGGCGTCTCTAAACCAGCTTTGTACATCTAGAGACTTTAGGTCTGGACTTTGACTGGGCCATTCCAAAAGAGGAATACACTTTGATCCACTACCAACCATAAGCTACACTTCTTGTAACTTCCTTAGAGCGATGCATTTCTTCAATAAATGTCCGATTTGCGGAGCGCATAACTAATGGTATTGCTTTCGACAGATGCAGATTAAATCCCACTACAGCAGCTGAAAGTTTGTGGTAGTAGCATGGCAGAACGTGGACAAGTTCCAGGGGGGTGAATACTTTTGCAGGCCTCTGTATATATCAGCCGAGAGGGACAGTGGGATGGCTGGTTTTGGCAGCCTAATGCACCACAGCCAGACCAATAAGACGGAGGCATCGAGGGTCACTCTATAATCCCCAGCTCATCTGAGGTGGCTGGAGATGGGTTTGAAAATGTGCCTTGCACTACGACTAAGCAATATATACACACACACACACACACACACGCTTGCTCATAGTGCTTTCATGTAACACACACAAACCTGTGCTCATACACACTGACACTTAAGAAAAAAACACCCTGTGCCTTCACTCGAGCGTGCAGTGGTGTGCGCACACACACACACACACACACACACACCCACACACACACACTCCCGCACACATGCATCCACTGACCCAGACGGACAAACACGGGCACGCACACAGCAGCTGTGGCGAGCTATGAATTACAACACATTGTGTCTCAAGCTTAGTTCCTGTCTGCACAGCTCCACCTTGACCTCCTCTTCTCTGTCTACCTCTCTTCTTCATCTCTCCCTGCTGCCTCGTCTTCCCTCACTCCTCCTTCCATCTTTGCCCCCCCCCCTCCACCCCACCCCTCTCTTTATTTCTCCTCACCTTCTTTTATTCTGACTCAATCTATTTCGATATATATCTCCCTGCTTTCATTCCCTTTCTGTGCATCCGCCCCTCCTCTTATTTACTCCGCCTGAGCTCGCGTCGCCTCCTCCCCCTTCCCCCTTCCCCTCCCTCCATCTCATCTCAGACACACTCACCTGGCTCTCCCCTTTATTGCCTCGGGAGGCTGGAGAGCCACTGTTTCCTTTAATCCCAGCCAATGCCATCTGCAAACACCGACAGTCACACAGCGACTCCATCGTTGTCTCACTATCAAAGCCTTGATGCCATCAAAGGCTGGACGGGGCGTAATCACAGCAGCCGCGCGGCAGATTGAACCCTGTTTGATTTGACTTAGTGCACACAAATAAAGGATAATATCGGTGTCATTTAGGCTGCTTCCTGCGACTTATTGACTGCCGGCAGTTGCATGCAGAGAGACCCACAGCTGGGGGTCTGCTGAGCAATCCCGGCTCCAGAATTGGTTTGTTTGCGTGGATGTGAGAGTAAATCAGGCACGCCAAATAAAATCTATTCCCTTCCTGCCATCCATTTATACTTCTGCAGACACACACGGGAGAAACGGCTTGCAAATTAACGCTCTTTTGCTGTCTTTTCCAAGGCTCTGTGTTTGTTTGGTAACAATGCAGGAGGGAGTGGAAGAAAAAAAATGGGGGGGGGGGATCCCATCCCATCCCAAGACTCCTATTTCCTCTCTCATTCTCATCTCTAACCATCTCTGCAGACACCAGTGGCTAATTAGCAGAATGGCAATCTGCTAATTGTGTTAATTTACAACATTTTAGCCGAGGGGAGTCTTACAGGGGCTGGCGAGCCCATCACCCCCCCCAGTGTACCACCGAGAGCACATCGGAAGTTTTCTATTAGCTGCTGGTCTTCTTTATTACAGAGGATGTGGGAGGTAGAAACTGCAGCCTGAATAAGGGGCAGTATGTCCAGGAGTGTTGTCGGGAAAACAGGAGAAAAAAATAAAGAAGAAGAAAAAAAGGGTTTTGTTGTTAATTTGGCCAGATAAAACTTCTCCTTCAGCTTTTGCTTTTAAATTATTCTGGAGCAGAAATCTGAATCTTGTATAACATGCATCAATTATATTTTTGCTAACTGTAGACCTAAAATAAATTAGTTTGTTGGACAGAAACAGAAATCATTGAGGCTATGGCATATTCTTTTAATAGCATGCATGTTGCCATGGTGAACTTGTTTAAAACAAAAACAGCAAAAATAAAAATTAAAAATCTTACATGGGTTTTGCAGACTGGAAGCACATGTTTTGAAGCATAAATACAATGTGAGTAATTTAAGAACAAACTACATAGATTTTGTTTACAAATTAACTGGCTTCTGAGGATTGAGTGTTGGATTTTATTCTGGGGTATCCCAGTAAAAGGGTCTGAATACAAATGCATACCACACTTTTCAGATTTTTATTCGCAAAAAAAACAAAAAAAACATCATTCATCTCAGTCCTGCTATTGTTACAAGTTCAAGTTTCAAATGAAAAGAATGTGTTGACATTAAAGTCTACCAACCTGTTTCTAAATAAATACTTTTATATCAGATTAAGCATAAACCTGTCTGTGGACAAACAGTAGGCTATGTTTCTAGGAAACAGCGGAAAAGTCACAAGTCTGGGTCTATTATACTATTTTCCCCCAATTGGATTAACAGTTCGGCAGTTCAGTTTTTCTTTTTTCTTTATGATCTCAAAGTAAACCCAGCAGCCATTTCTCACAAGGTAGATCTTTAGAGCAGCCTGGTCTGTTTTAAAGGCAAGTATTTACTCACACAGATTAAATTCATGGTTTCTGTCTGAAATGTGAGATGCAGAGTATTTATACAAATAAAATAAAAAAACATGCATAATGCATAAGCAGACTTTTCATTTCCCCGTGAGACAGTCTCAACCAAATGATACACCTCCTCTGTGATCAAGTGATTTAAAGCTGTTTTCTGGGTGCTCTTACCGTCTGATCTGTAGCCAAAAGCTACATATCGGTTTGGCTGTACACATAAACTCTATAGCTTTAACATTACCTTTTCAGAACCACTAAATAATATATAGCTGTAGATGTAGAAGGATAACATTCATGAGGTAATGCTCTCGGCAAGTTTGGGCCTCCGTCCTCTGCATCAGTAAACACACACTCTCGCTAACATACTAACCGTGTATTCCCCCGTCTGGCTCAGGAGGCTTTAATAACTGCATGTGTTCTCGCAGTAACTCTCCTCTCTGCAGATAAACAGGCCATGAAGCGCCTTCCTTCTGATTCTGTGTCAATCTGCAGTCAAGCTTTTGCAGAAACATCCATCTTTGTGTCATTTTACGCCAGCAGGAATCTGGATATTGATCGCTATTGATCAGGGAATCATGCACTTTACCTTCTTTCGGCCTTGATGGAGCAGATTCCACGTAAATACGCGGAGAGAACTACTTCTATATCTATAATCAAATATATACATTTCAACATCAACTCAAATTATTTTGTTTATTCTCATTTTTGCACAGCATGTGTCCAACTTTACACGCAGTGGGGTGACGATACCATCTGATCGCACGGTAGGATTCTAAAGTTACTGCTGTGCAGCAAAGCTTCAGCATCTGGAAACTGTTTATCCAATGGAGCACCGTAACAAACAATATAATCAGAAAACTCTAGCAGCATGTGCACCATAAAACTTGGGCAAAAAAAATATTTGTCAATCCAGTATGTTACAAATATTCAACTTTCCGATTAGTGAGTGTACCATACAGAGATGTGATAACAGATTTGACCTTTTTATGCAACTGTCAGTCACAGCCCTACTTCGTGTTGTCAGGCAGGTTCTGTTCAAGCTATTACAGGTTTGGGAGTTAAATTGATACCACCTTTCCAGAAAAAAGATTGTTTTTCACAGGTCGTCTTGGTCTGTTATTAAAATCTGATTATCTATAAAAATAAAAATAAAAGAAACTCTGGTATGGAAGTTGTTACTGAGAGGTGAACACGCAATTTACAGATTTTCAGTGAGAGCAAGATGATTAAAAATTATTCAGTAGATGTACAAAGATATTTAAAAAGAAGCTATTTTCTCCAGAGGAAGGTCAACCGTTCATTAAGGTCACTGCCTCAAAAGATCTAAACAATTAGGTGCGGAGCTTTAAGCCACTTCGTCATTTTGCCCCTTTGGCGGGTTGGTTGCAACTTTGATGGGGCCGTCTACCACAGAATGTCAATCACCAAGGGGACATTCAGTCGGACTGCAGAAGACTCGAATTGAAACCAACTTCCAGGATGGCTGGATGAAGTACAGCAAAGTCTCAGTTTAACCATTTGGTCATTCATTATGGAACAGGCTGGATTTGAAAACGTTGGCAGCCTTTTGGAAACCTCAGTTAAGATAAGGCTTTAGAGTTAGCAATGCTAAACATTGTAAATGGTAATATAAGATGCCAGAAGACAGTTTCAACTCTAAATCATTTTGACTTGGTTCAATATTAGTAAAACCCTAAATTTGTCTATAATGTAAAGCCGGCTTTCCACCAGACGTGTACGCTGCATGTAATGTTTGCAAAGCGTAATACGCAGCTAACAGCCGCCATAATAGTCAATGGGTCGCGAAGCGGCATGAATCGGACGTGTCCCACAAGTGTTGTCGCGGCCCTCTCCTAAATTTAAGCGCCGGGTCTTTTTTTACCAGACAGAAAATCAGACACGGGAGAAGTGTAAATAATCCGGCAAATTCCAAAATAAAAGACACGTGCAGATTTTCAATTGCTTGACTATGAAAAAAACAAAAAATATGATCACCGGTGACACCAGGTTTGAAGTCATTCCGCCTGTGGTTCTAATTTGTTGGTTTTCATCACGGACGATGAGAAGTTAATCCATGAAGCGGAGAATCACCTAACTTATTTGATACCAGTGATCATTTTTACAAAGACAACGTGAAAAAGGAGAAGGCATGGACGGAAATATCTGCAATTTTTGGAGTGGAGTTTATGAGACGTGTTACTAAAGAATTACATTGCTCTCCATACTACCCATTTAGTTATGCAATTGCAATTCTCCTGTGATTTCGTGACCTCCCAGGGCCAGCTGTGTGGAACGCATTCGCAGGCAATTTGTGTCTGAAACACTTCTGGTAGGAAAGGAGGTGTCGCTTAGCTCGCAGGGGAAAGAGATGTATAAGTACTAACCTCCCTTTAGCTAGCTGACCGGCACTGTATCAAACATCAAAAAGCAGGTGAGAATTGAAGCATGGTTAGTACTAAAAAGGTACCTGAGAAAGTTGTGTATGTAACAACCAAAACAGCTAAATCATGAAGGGGCAGCATATTTTGTTCTGCCAATACTAATTTGGCTAATTTTGGTCTCTTCTTAAGAACTATAGTACAAAAACATTTAAGAACACTCAAAATATTTTCTAGAGTTCCTGCATTTTCTAGCAATAAAGCTATATTGGAAACAGAGGTGATGTCATACAGCATGTGTAAGAAAACAGTCTGTAAAACATGATTTTGAAATGAAAATTTGTATTTAGCGTCTTATATCTGTAATTAGAATGGCTAGCATTCCTAAAACAACAGCTTTGTGTTTTACTAAGTGTGTAGAT
Source organism: Valencia hispanica (assembly GCA_963556495.2). Lineage (NCBI taxonomy): Eukaryota > Metazoa > Chordata > Actinopteri > Cyprinodontiformes > Valenciidae > Valencia > Valencia hispanica. The sequence continues at coordinate 12,916,593 of OY747723.1, forward strand.
CCTCACTTTAGTGTCTGCAAACATTTCTAAATTCAGCAAAGTTGAAAACTTAAAAAAACAACAACTTTGCTGTACTCCATTCAGCCTTTCTGTTATCTCCTGTACATCTCGTTCTCCTAGGCCTTCTCGCGGCCTAAATGTAGAAATGTCTTCATGTGAAAAACTGTGGAAAATAGCTTTTAATAACTTCGTATATTTGTGTACTTCCTCTGAATTCTTTTAATTACCTTACTAATTCTGAAAAAATGGAACCAAGATGTCTTTCTTCAGTAGTGACTTCCACACTGAAGAGTGAAACAGATCAGCACCAGTAAGAGATAATCGAGCTGAAAACTGTTTGATTTAGGTCGTTAGTCAATTTCTTCGTCCATCTTTATTAAGAAGAGAGGAAATACGATGAGGAGCGCATCACGATGGGGAAGGATGACATGGAAGCACCAGAAAACACAAGCTGTCCATATCTTTTGTCGGCTCAGTTTGACAAGCCAAACTCCATTTTCAGCATATTTTAAAAAAACCCAGGATGTTTCTAATACCATCATTAATAAAGATAATGTATATAAAAGAGTGTCGGGCTCCATCAAGGCTTTCATCTCGGCTTTAATGAGGTTAATGTAGAGACGCTGTGATTACCCCAGCAATGCAAATGAAGGCCAAATGATAACTTGCACTATTTAAATAAGGTAATAGCGATTACTCTACGTTATTCAAATGAGGACAGGCACTTTGAACGGAGCGCTTTGAACTCGCTGCTCCTTCTCCAAAACATATGGCAGAGAGGATCGACTTAGGGATCGTTCAAGGGTTGAGCCTCTAATTCAATGTGATGTAAACCAGGGGCAACGAGCGAGCAATGTCACTTATTGTGACCGTGAAGGCTGGGATGTTGGGGGCTTACTGCACCCCTCTACTTTCCTTCAGCATCCTTGAAAGTCACTGCAAAAAAAAAAAGGGTTTGAATTCAATGTCGAATGATTCAAAGACATGGACCAAAATCAGCTACTAGGAAGGAATGTTTTTTTTACATTCTGAAACTATCAAGGACTTTTTTTTTTTTTAACAAACCAAACACTAAAAAATCTGTTACTTTTGGTGCTAACCTGAGTTTTATTCCAAAAAAGGATGGCCTTCCATGCAGAGGAGAATTCGGATGCGTCTTTGTATTTATTTTCTGATTACTCCTTTAAAAAGTACGAGGATCAGGTGGAGGATTTCAATGCATTTACATTTCATAATCTCCCTTTTCTTCAAAGCGACTTACAAGTGGACACATGCAGAAACGTGTGTGAGCCTCCAGAAATACGGGAGGAAAAAAAAGCCAAGGCATCAGTGTGCTGCAGAGGAAAAGGAGGAGAAAAAGGGGGGAGGGAGGGAGATGGTGCACTCAGCTGAAACAACATCCAACAGAAAAATCTTTTCCACCTTCTGAAGCCTGCCAGCGTTTTCCTCGTCCTCCTCCAGGCCTCCGCGTAGAGAAGCCTAATCATTCTCATTATGCTCGGCGTCCATCTGCATCAACAGAGCTGCCCATTACTGTGCGTGTGTGTGTATATGCAGTAAACAGCTCTTTAGAGAGAGCTAATGAGCTCTTTTAAGTCTGTCTGCTGTGTGATTCTGCAAGCGGGGTGTCGGCGCAAACTGCCCGTTTTGGGGAACGTCATAATTAAGTTGTATGTGTTAGGAGAGAGAAACGCGCGCATGGAGAAGAATGCGTGTGCCCCCCTTTGTCTTTTTAACATAAACACACACTGGAGACCCTCGAAAACAAACGATCGTGTTGGACTTTTTGTCTGTTTATTTGGAATCGTCCGTTAAGAGGAGGAGGAGCCGCGTGACAAGCGATAACTTCATCAAGAGAGAGACCGGCTTTCACACGCCGCCTGGGAAATCTAAACAGCCAGTTATTCAAATCCTTATCAAATACACCAGAGGGCATCTTTTAACCTCTCAATCACTACACCTCGACGTGCGCCGTACAGTACCTAGCTTTTGTTTAATGACTTATTCCAACGTATGCATGTTGGACAGCCTTGTTAATGAGTCCAGCACACTGTGACTAAGCCACAGGCAACACAGTGCTGGAACACAACCGGCGGTATAGAGTCAAATAATGTGATTAGGTTCCTCCAAAAGGCAATTAATTATCAAATTAGTCATAAGCTTGTGTGACTTGCTGTCACGCACAAGAATCAGAACCGGGTTCATCCGTCCCCTCCGAATTCCTATTACCGAGCTTTGTTTGGTTTCAGAGCACGACGAATACTATTATGTTTGCTTTCTCAGTGTCAGCCAGCAAGCAACAAAATGATTTAAACCGTTTTCTTTTTTTGGGCTTAGGCAGCGGTAGGGTGGGTCCGGTTGCCCTGCAGTGTCAGGTCGGACTTCCTCTACAAAGGAAAAAAGATGTTCCTCTCATTCCTTATTGACATTGTATACACAAATATATCATTGAGGGAAAATACAAGATCTTTAAATAATTTTGCAAGAAAAAACACAAAGTTCCATATCACTAAATCTAGAAAATGAACAGACCTGAATTTCATCAAATCGGTATTTGGAAAACAATCATTTTTATACAATGTCTCTTGAAGTGCATAACCTCCACTTTAAACTGGGTCCATCAATGTACACAACTTAAACTAATAATTTGTTACTACCATAATTAAAGCTGTCCTAGCAGAACTTTCCCTCATTCCGATCCTTTAGCTGAAGCCACAAAGCCAACCTTAACCCATTCATCTCATTCAATTGTGTTGACTCGGATGAACATCTAAAACATGCAGGACACTGGCCCTTGAGGACCGATTTTGGACGCCACAGTTGTGAAAGGATGTGTTATGGTCTCAAAAACCAAACTGGAAATGTTCGACCACAATACCAAATGGCATATTTGGCACACATACAGCACGGAAAAACACCCGCCCACAGGGAAACATGGTGGTGGCAACATCATGCTCTGGGTTCCTCTTCTTCAGAGGGAACTAGACTTTGTCAAGGTGGTTGAACAGTTCTAAAAAGCAGTTTTGACCCATAGCCTTTAGCTGTCTGCAAGAATATTTTTCAAGTCACAGCGAGTGCAAATATACATCAAATCAACCATTGACAGGTTTCATGGGAGGAACATTAACATTTGGTCTACCCAGAGCTCAGGACTAGAACTGTGGAGTCACCTTAAGACAGCTGTGTTGTAGTAGAAGTGTGAGAGTGGACACACTTCTGCAGTCAGCTGTACAGTATGTTACAGGAGATATTTCCAAACAATCCAATCTGAAATATGAACAGGTTTTTCAGATAACATCAAAATGTATACAGTAAAATAGAAAATAAATAACATACAACTGTTTACACATTTTCTTTTTTAGGAAACTGTAACATCAATACTTTCTGCCAAAGTCACGACAATCTGAGACGTTAAATGTCCAGTTTTCTCTTCTAATGACATATAATAACATATAGCAGAAATGAAAAGCTATTGTGGTCCCATTCCAACATCTGACTGATTAAGAGATGCATCATGAGTTAATAGCCTGGTTACAGCAGATCAGCTGAGACACAACTTCCTTCAAACCTTCACAATAAGAGACTCATAAATAAATACTGTCTATATTTCTCATAATAAGAAGATATAATAATAATATTAATAATAATAATAATAATACAGTTTGATATTAAAGCTGCTGGGTCCGCTCTTAGAGCAATAACTTTTAGCATATTTTTTTGCACATTTTAGCAAAACTTTTGAAAGTAATACAAAATATTTTGTGAAATTTTCATACTGCTACATTCTTACCGCCAACTAAACTGTCCTGCTCCAATGCAGCAACTAGCAACAACAACAAGGGAAAAAGGGAGGGAGCTGAGGGAGTTCAAAGTCTCGGCAGCGAGCAGCGACCAGGAGAGATGAGCTGTCACTAACTCAAAGACAGTAAACGGAGAGGGGGGCGGGGGTCTCCGATGCTGCAGAGATGACAGCTCCGAGCTACGACATAAGAGTATTTGACAAATGACAGCAGCTTTATAGAAGAAAATCAAATATTCATTGTAATCGGTGATCTTTGACCGTCTGATAAGTTTGCCCAGCTTTGACCAGAAAACTTTGAAATGTCTGTGGAGCCAAGATTCAGCTTCACTGCTTTATAGAAAGACAGGAAGAAAAAAAAAACAAAGATATGTAAAGATGAATCTGAATTTAAAGAAACCTCGCTTTAAGCACAATAAATCTGTAACTTAATTCCAGGGTGGTATCATTGGTGCCCCTGACTGCGGGTATCAGATCTTCTTTAGAGCTGTATAAATTGACACAGTCTAAATTTCCTTTTACGAGACAGACTATTGAATGGGTGGGTTAAATGGGTAGGGCACAGTTAAACAAATGCTCCGGATCAAGGAAATTGTGCGTGGCTTCTTTTGTCATTCAGAAAGGAAATTGAGAGATATTCGGCGGGGCCCCCCCGAGCCACTAACGCATGGCATTCATCTATAATGCACTCGGCCTGTCCGTCAGATACTCCATTTCCTGTGACTAGCGCAGCGTGCCTAATCACCCGCCGCCACACAGAGTTTCGCTCCTCAAAGACGCACACACACACACACACACACACGCAGGAGAGAATGGAGACAGACACAGAAGCATCAGGCCCGCTGAGGCAAACTGAGTATTCTTATCTGGCAGACAAAACATCTGTAACGACTAGCAGCACAACTGTGCGCCAACGGTGTCGCGACCCCGACAGCATCTCCACAGCTCCTGTTTCATCACTCAGAAAAGCAAAAAAAAAAAAAAAACAACACCAACACATCATCAGGAAGGAAAAAGACTCATGTGACTTAAACTGGCTGCCGCCATGTTGGCACAATTTTCTCTTTTTTTCATACACAGAAAATAAATAAAAAATCCAAATAAGCAGCAAAAAAAACCCTACAAAAATGTGTGCTTTATGTAAATTCCTTCTAAACTGAAAACCAGTCAGATCGAAACTTGTCCTATGACCTCAAGCTCGCTGTTGATCTGGAAAGCTTTCAATGAATTATTTATAAAGTTAAAATATAGAAAGCAACTTTTAAAACTTAAAAAGTCGTCACTTTTATAATCTCGATAGGCAAACTCCTTATAAACTAACTAAAGTCATACTATTAAACTTCTGTAAGACGACATCGCAACAGATTCAACTTGCTGCTGGATTTTAATTCAGCAAAACAACGAGTCAGAACTTGCTAAATACTATTATTTAGCAGAGCTCACTTTTTGTAGTTTTAGCTCGTAAGCCCATTTTTTTTGCCATTTCACTGTTATGTTCTCCTTTGTGGTGGTCTGGCATACGTTTAGTAGTTCCAGAGAAATGAGAGAAAAAAAACCCTAAAAGGACAAAGCTGTTAATTCTGGGTTCGAGTGCAACCCATGGACATCCGCAACATCTCCTTCTGCTGCTTCTGCTGTGGCAGCTTGGAGAGGTTTCAAGAAAACGGCTACAGATCCAAGAGCTTCCGCTCAGTTTTCCCTTCTTCTCGTGTGTTTTTCTGGTGAAGGCAGGGACATTTCTACAGCCACATCGGTATTCCCCCCCAAAAAAAAGGAAAAAAGAAAAGATAAAAAAAAGCCCTCCGCTACATTCACTCGAGGTGGAACCAGCGAGATCTTTCAAAGCGGCCCTGAGGTTAACGTGGGGGCCACACGCCATCAATACCCCTCTGACGTCCGGATCCATACCTGCGAACCGACGCTACTTTGTTTACCTGTGTGTTCGGTAATTAAAATAGATTTCTGAGAGGAGGTCTAATCCTTTTAGAAATGACATTGATCCAACTTCCAATTGAAGAGAGCCAGGGTGTAATTTTGTCGTCTCTACTCCCTCCTTTCTCCAGTGTGGAAACTTTGGAAAGTCCTCGACATGAAGGGCGTCATTTAGTGGCAGGCGGTGGAGCGCAGGTGGAGATAATAGAGAGGAAGCCTCTAACCTCGTCTAAAGCTGTCTGTCTTCGTAAATAAAATGAGATAATTATTGAGCGAACAACATTATACGCCGACGACACACTCTTTCTTCTGCCCCCCCCCCCTCCCCCTCAAGCCGGCGCGGTTGTAAATCTCAACAAACACGGTGCTTTTGGACATTAAGTGCTCACTAAGCACAGTGGATGCATCATATTTCAAGAGCAGGCGTTGTGTGGGTGAGGAGCTGGGGGAAAATGGAGTGTAATGGTTATCCATTATCTTATACAGCAACGGCGGCAATGATCATTTTCAAGTGACTCATTTCTGGAAGTACCTGTCTATTGGCCACTTCGAGAGAAGACTTTGATGGCTAATCCAAAACAACTATTCAGAGGTCACTCACAGCGGCTGCGCTGAGACTCTCTGCACAAGAGAAACGCTCCAGCCTCCCTCATTATTCAAATACAATCCTCAGAAAGATCCACATCACAAACAGCGGCGGCGGCGGCGGCGGCCCCGGAGTGGGCGATTACCCGCACAGCGCGCTCTGAACCAGAGAGGAGGCATTAACAATGCATCAACAAATGAATATATCACAATCCAAGTTAGAGTTTGAAAGAGATATTTGTCACCGGGATGAAATGGTGACACTACAGATGTATTAACATATTAATGATCGCTTATGGAGAAGAAGTAGAAGTAGAAGAGTCTGGTGAGTGGGAAAACGGCCACTTTATTATCATACAGCTGCCGTGAAAAGGTATTCATCACCGTGCGGGCGTCTTCCGTTTGTTTGGCTTTTTTTGTCGCACTAATGTGTTTCAGATCAAACATATTTGGATTTTAGTGACAAAATCTAATCTTACTAAACGAAATCATTATTTGAAAAACCGCATTCTCACAAGTTACCCAAACCAACATGGTCCAATGTGACAAAGTCATTGCCTCCTATGGCTAATAACTGGTAGTTCCACGCTTCGCGGCAACAACTGACTTCAAGAATCTGTGATAATTAGCTACAGTCCTTTCTCTCACTGCCGAGGAATTAGAGGATCTTCTAGCTTAAGCAGTCTATTTATGGTCATGGCGCAGCATCTTAATTAGATTTAAGTGCATACTTTGATTAGACCACACAAACAACTTCAATTTATCTTCCTATTAGCCATTAAGAGGTGGCCTTACTGGTGTGCTTCTGATCAATGTCCTGGATGTATGGTTCCATCAATTACAGCCAGTCATCCAGCTCCTGAAGCAGCAAACCGGCGTCAGACCATCACACTTCCACCACCATGTCCATATGATAATCTTTTTCTGAAAAGTGGTGCTAATTTTAGCCACAATTAAGAGACAGACCTTTGTGTTCTCTACAGTTCAGCAGTGGTGTTGGACATGTTGCTCTCCCGTAGAGCCAAAGTTGCTCATCGTGTTTTGTTTTGTCGAATCGTGAACATTAACCCAAGACTGAGGCAAGTGAAGGCTGCCGAGCTTTAGATGGTGTTACGGATTCCTTTTGTGACCTCCTGGATGATCTGTTGATGTGTTCTGGAAGTCATTTTTAATGTTTTCTCCATTTGTGGACACTGGCTCTCACTGAGGTTTAGAGAACCATTAATAATGACAGTAATTTTTGTAGTAAAATTAAAAAATTAAAGTATAATTGGTAGTTTGTGGCCTGTTTTCACCCTCCTCATTCCAGTGGATCAACTAGATCTAGTAATAAAACTGACTGTGTTAAAGTATGAAACAGGTTGGAGTGTTTAGAATGCTGGGACAGCTTTTCTACAGTTAAACTCATTTCTAAAAATCACAACATATAGTCTTCCTCACAGTGTATCGTATCGCCAGATTTTTACCAATACACATCCCTACTTTTAACCAATTCTTCTGAGAGGTTCTATTCATGGTTAAGTCCACATTTTTATACCCCTTGCAGATTTAGGGCTTAAGTAATCTTAATTTTACCAACCTGTTTTTTTTGTTTTTTTTTACCTGAAGCAATAAAAAGAGTTCCTGTGAGTGAGTTACTGTAATACATTCAATTAGGATGATGGTAAGGAGGCCTTTCAACCTCGAAGACTTGGAGCTCATCAGCATAAATCATCATCCAAAAACATTAAAGAGGGTGGCCATTAGTTATAAGAAGAGAGGTTGATGACTTACTCACATAGAGCTAGGTTGATTTGGAGAGATTTTCCTCCCCTACTAAATAAAAACAAAAATCTGCTTCTAGTGTTTATTCAGTTTATCTATGTCTGATTTTAACTGGTATTTGAGGATCTGAAACCTTCAAGCATGATAAAACAACAAAAACGGAAGAAATCTGAAAAGGGGGTAAATACTTTTCCCGGCCTGTATGTTAATACTATTCCAGAGGGAGGTGAATGTATTTTTAGAAGTGTAGGGTGCCATGTTTGTTTGTGTGTGGTCTCGGCTCCACATGAACGGTTACTTAACACCACACTGATTTCCCCTCAGCAGTTAGAGAAAAACCAGCCCATGCTCAATGATGCACCACTGTGTTTGTGGCCACCAGACATTTGTGCATGTGTGTGTGTGTGTGTTATCATCGCTGGCATGTAGACAGACAGTACAGGAGTGACTGGCGGAGAGCCACCATCTGTGGATTCATTTGTGTCTGCCTACAGTGGGCTTATTTATTTGTGTTTGTGCGAAGAGTGCTGGTGGCAGAGATGTGGGGTGTGGTGGGGGGGTTCCTAAACAGTCTGGAAAAGTCTGGAATTTAATCGAGGTGTTTTCCAGGTCTGGATAAGCATGGGAATATATGGAACATTTTGTATTTCACTTTTTTTCTCTGTAGTCTAAAAGCGACCAACAATTCTGGTCATCTTTTCATCTATCAATCAGGCCTTGCTTCCCTCCTTTTGTCAATCCATCCTTCCTCCTTTTTTCATCCTATCTTTTTTTACTTCCCTTGTTCCCTCATCATTTTCTTTCCTTCCTGACAGTAAAACAGTGTTGGAACACAGCACAGACAGACTGAATAAACCTCTCTGACTGTAGCTGCCCTGTTCACATGTAGAGTTTCTAAGCTCCACTCAGAGCGGGGAAGTCAAACTTTATTTCGGTCGCATGGGCTAAAAACGAAAGAAGCTTCAACAACTCATTAAGATGGGTTTTGCAGCCAATTAAACACCTGGCAAGCAAGGAAGATTAGAGCTCCGCGGCAGTTGGAGGAGATTAACGCGCCGGCCGAGCGGTGCACGTGCGAGGCTGCATGTCTGCGTGCGCGTACGTGCGGGCGCGGTGTGTGAATTACCGAGGAGGGCCTGCGGGGATAACCTCCACCCTGTGAACTTGTCGGATCCCTCATGCACATGCGCGTTTCAAGTGTCAAATAAAGCACGCTCCCAACAAGAACCGCCGACAACACCGTGTGTGACGCACATCGACCCGCTCTCAGGTTTGATGCCACGCGAACTCACAAATTCTCAAATATAGCAAGGCTACATTTCAGCATTATTCATTCGTTCCAGGGCTATCATGAGACTCTCATGGTGTTGAATAAAAACAAGTTTTGACATAAAAATACCAAACTTAAAAATGACCTAACTGCTTTTATTTTAAACAGCAAATCAACTATTCCCGCTGCTGCTAAAACACTTTGTTATACCAATCAGATACTTGCTGCTTCATTATGCTGCCGTCAAAAAAAGCTCACAAAGCGACTAGTTTGAAGCGTTTCTTTGCCTGAAGGTTGAAAAGCCCGCCGCTTGCTGAGCAAAAAAATTAAATAAAAAAAGATCGTGGGCGGGGCTTCCTCTGTTTCCGGATGCTTTAAACAACATGTAATCTTGCCGTTCTAGGCAGTATCTGTTCCGAGAGCTATAGCCAGCATTTAGCTGCTCAACAGTCATGTCGCCCAGCGCTTCCACACTAGTTTCAAATCAGCTTCACCTCCTAACGTGATGACTGTCTGTGTTTTCAGCAAACAGTAATATGTCCGGTTGAAATCGTCTTTCTTTCAGGTAGCAGACAGCGTAGGGTCTTTCCTTCGGCTACACGAACAATGAGCACTCGTGGCAGCAAGGCTGGAAAAAGGCATTTTGAGCACTTCTCTTATATAAACTAGTTCCTAAAGAGCAGGAGTTAAGAACTTACAAACATTGGAGATCAGAAATATACCTCAAAACACTGTTCAATGTTAAACTGAACGCTCCAAGTAACAGTGTAGCATTACTAGCATTAGCACTTGTAGTAGTAGCAGATGTTTATTCCTTGTTATGGCTTGAAAGCATAAATAAATAAAAATGTTACAGATATTACTAATGTTATAATAGGATAGTCTTTTTAGCAAAAATGGTTACTTTTAGATCATGTTTCACTGCTTCAGCACATCTGATTTCAATTGATGGCTGATTAACCGGCTTTAGCAGAACTGGAATACTCTGTGTGTTAAAGCAGGGAAACATCTAAAACATGCAGGGCAGTGTGCCTTCAGGACTGTCATAGGCTCCAGTAAAAATAAAAATAGACTTGATCTAACTGCTTTTATTTACGAAACAGACAGTTTTTTTATTACATCAAATTTTCTTTATTTTTCCTTTGTAGTAATTTTAAATTTGATACACAAATTTTGACCTTTAGGATGTTCCACACCAGTACAACCTTCAGTCGTCCAACTGTAGCTTTAAAACACCTCATTCCCAAAGCACCATGCTTCCACCGCCATGTTTCTTCTAATCCCCACACTGGGGCTGCATGATATCAGGAACACATGTACTTGTGATACATACTGCAATGACGATTTGCCGTTACTTTCTCTTCCTTTAGGGTCACATAAACAGTGGGCATCAAGGGCATTTGGATGCAAATAATGCATATGCAATATACTCTGCAGCTCCAACTCGTGCATGACCGTCCATATGTTTTCTGGACCGGAAATATTTATTTTAGGTGATTTAAAAAAAGCTCCAAGATCTTTCTTCAGCCTGCTGACCAGCAGTGTGCAGCTCAACTACGCTTTTTTTAAAGCCAAAATGGTGCAGACGTGGACACAAGTTAGTGAGGGCTGCACACGCATCTTTAAATCCACTGTGGCTTGCAATATATGATGGAATTCACACAGGTTGTCTAAACAGTCAAACAGCAGATCGATACGACCATCGATCGGTGGCATTGAAACTGAACTGGTCGTGTCGAGGGGGCAGGAGATTCTCACTAGAGCTCTCTCTGCAGCAGCCTGCTGGAGAACTCATACACACACAGACAGACAGACACATAGTGTAGAGGCTGATCAACATTTATTTCATAGCTCAGGACTGGAGACGTTCATGAGAGCAGGCAAAAAAGGTTTCTGGACACATTTGTGCCTTCAGAGACGCCGTTCGGTTTTCTTGGGACACACATATTACCTCCTCCCCACCAAACGGCGGCCCTCATCTCATACGAGCAGATTCGGGTCCTGTCTGTTTCGAGTACGAACGCTCTGCCGGCAGTTTGTCTCAAAGTGAGGGCATCCAGTCAGCTTCGGCGGCTGAATACAAAAGCTGGCTACCGCCGCGGCGACTGACACAGTCGATAGCCCTGCATTATTCATGGGGACGGGCAGAGGGCCGATGAGATGGCCTCTCGCTGAGGGCTGGATTACAGCAGTCCCAAACTTCACCGGCACGGCGGACGCCTGACACCTTCAACGACAGAAGGAAAAAAAAACCAAAAACCTGAGAGCGGGCGTTAAATTTAAGTGGAATCTAAGTTTAGTTTTCTTTCACGGCTGAATGCTGGTTGTTCTAGATGAAACGTGGCAGGACAGACGAATGAAGCACACATGACGACTTCCTTGTCAGCTCCTCTTGTTCGCAATCAAGACATTTAACAAGGATCACAAAGTTAACATGAAAACCTTGGGCATACTGTTCCACAAATGAAAAGAAAACAAATAATTTGTAACGTGGCTGATTTACATTACACAGACTAAAGACATCAATTAGCTAAGCTGAATCTGTAAAAAAAAAAAAAACAACAAAAAAAGAAAATTAGACAGTCATTTGGACTAAATCAAACAGACCAAAAAGACAATAAAGAACTTGAGGCTGCTTGATATCAGATCTCGGAGGAGAAATTTGATGGGCACCGATGAGCAGAAGGCATCTCAGGAGAATTGGACAAGGGAGAGATTTAATGTGATCATAGGGGACGCTCATCTTTCAGGGAACGGGGTAATAATGAGCAATCAATAACGTCCTTAACAGAGTTAGAGCGAGTGGCTGACAGCAGATGTAAGGCTCCGGCTAACAGGCTACGTCTGATCTCACATTACCGCGCTGGATCTGGCTTTAACATACACACACATGCTTACAGGCAGGCGGACAGCATGAGCACACACACACACACACACACACACACACACACACACACACACACACACACACACACACACACACACACACACACACACACACACACACACACACACACACACACACACACACACACACACACACACACACAGACACCAGCATATGGATCAACACACACTAACATATGGGCTGAAATGCACCGCCCTCTCTCTCTCTCTCTCTCTCTCCTTTTGTGTATCCTCTCTTTCTGGGGCACACACACACACACACACACACTCCCCCTTACTTTAGGTGACATCCAGCAGCATCGTGTCATTTTCTATATCGATCAGTAGCTGTAATCACATTCAGGGGCGGTGAACATGGCAGCAGGGCCGTTGGCTGCATACGCCCGGTTCTCCGTTTATCGCCACGCCTGCTGGTTTTATGGGGCGAACGCGGCGACTGACTAACGCTCGCTGTGCCAACAAGGAAATTAAAAAACACACAGAATGCCGCCTCTGGGTGAATAAAGAGCTCCCCGTCCGGCCGTGGGCTCAGCTTCCATGTATCATCCAACTCAGATGCAATGCTTGGGAATGACTTGGTTAATGAGAACAGCGGAGCTGATATTGGAACGATGCAGGGGCTGAGCTGAGACTCTCAGGGAATGAGTAAGCATTTGGACGAACAAACAGAAACAGGATCTATTATTCGTACTGCTGCTAAATTACAGCTATGATGTCATCTGCCCCCCCCCAATTAAACTGTGTTACACTATTTGGATTTGTGCTCCCCATAATTGCAACAAAAAAAAATCATCATAACATTTTACATATTTTACAGCGCTTTTTGCCACTGGCTCTTATATGGAATTGTCTACCGACTGATGCACGCTTCTCCTGTTTTTTTTAGGCTTCTTCAGACCCCTGACTAGCAACTAATCTGTCATAGAAAACCTGCAAAGATGGGTGAAAAACAAATCCTTTCAAGTCTTCTCAGCGAGACCCCTCTCTGTCCCGAAGCTCTCACAGATGGTCGAGTCCTCGCGCAACCGTCACTTCCCAGCTGGAACTAGATGCAGCTAGATGGTTTCTAGATGGACCATAGCTTACAGAACAAAACCGGGAAGAGATCAGGAAAGCTAGCTTCTTTCAAGACGAAGCACTGACTTTCAAGTTCCGCAAAGTCGTTGTTTTTCCAAATTTAATAATTCCAAAAATTGGATTATAATGTTTTTTTAACCATCAACAAGCATCAAACGTTTTCCTTGGTTTATAAACATCATGTACTGTAGAGTTCATCAAAGTCGCAATAAATCAACGATTTTATGACAATGACAAAAAACCCTAAATAAACCTAAATATAGAAAGTGGCTGGAATTTATTGAAAATATTTTAAAGCAGATGTAAGGAAAGTGATTAGCTGTAATAAAATGGGCACAAATTGTATTGCTCACAGCACTTATACATTTTTATCATTTATTTACTGCAGAATTAAGTGTTTTCACGTTTTTATATATTTTATCATTTTCATCAGTTTAATATTTTGCTTTCAGGAAATTGTTCAACTTTATTGCTTATTTTACGGAATTTCCTATAATGAATAGATAATTTGTCAGTTCTTTTAAGGGAAGATTAAAAAGAAGATATTGGGGACATTTTTGGAGAATTGATCGTAATTTAAATATTGAGGAAAAGTCACCCCCCACACACAATTGAGCAGCCATAGTTTTAAGAAGAGTTGTGTTAATGTGAGTGATTGGTGTATTCAGGTGCCATGCATTAAAGAAAACCTTACAAAATGAAGCCGGCTGATCCTTGATTTAAAGAACAGGACCAGATCAACATCACTGACATCCATCCAGCCTGGAAAGGGTCACAACTGCCAAACATCATTTATTAAACTTTTTTTATAACTTTCAAAAGTTTAATTCCCACATTGATTCAAGTTTTTAAAACATATTCTTAGCTAAAAACACAGCTTTGTTTGTGTCAATAGGGTAAAGGGTAGTAGCCAAGCCAGGCCCATTATAGAGTGCAACAGCAACACATCCCTTTAGGAGAGAAGACTTTCTCAACACAAAAGCAACAGAAAATCTGATATTAATACCATTTTGCATTTTCCCTCAGGTCCTAAGACCCTGGCAATAGTGTGGATGTGTAAAGCCAAATCCTGCACAATGTAGTGCGTTGTTTTTTTTATTGTTTTTTTAAGCTAACTGGTACCCTCTCTGTAAGGCATTTTTCTGTACTGCTTCTCTGACTGAACTCTGACTCTTAATAGGCAAACTGTGCGCTAGAAAGAAGACCGGCATATGATCAGTTAGCAAGGTAGAGGAAAAGGTTGTATTTATTAAAGAGATGAGTTAGGACGTAAGATAACGGCCGACTCCACTGGCCTGTTCTGAAATGAATGTCGTTCCTCTGCAAAAGTCTCAGAGGGGAGATGAGTAAAGGCTGAAGAAATAAGACCTGACAAGCTCAGATATTTCCATATATATATATATATATATATATATATATATATATATATATATATATATATATATAATTATTTAAAAAAACTTGTGATTGCACAGATTTCTTCTTCACTACTGGTTTAAAAATCTCATACGCTTACCTGCCTTTTGTTTGCCACTGACATGCAGTCGGCAACAAAAAGACAGACTGACATTCAGAAACCATAAATGGTTTCATTTTGTAAACAATATCAAGCCGCCGCAGATGCCCCGACTGTTGTCAACAACTTGTGCTAACAGCTGACCAGATGTGTCCAAGGGTTGCAGCGTATCCTAGCAACTGGGAAACGTTATGGCTAAGCTGAAACCTCAATACAAGTTTCAACGCTGTCATTTGTTAGACTTACTGGCCAGCAGAAGTTCAGATGATGCCGACGCTCAGTCCAGCCTGTATGGTTAGGCCTAGACTAACTTGTTATGTATAGGCATGAGTTTAAAAACAGAGTATTTATATAAAAACTTAAAGCAAAAATGTCAGACATCAGCTGCTTTTATTAAAAAACTAAAAAGTAAGAAATGTACCTCATGGTGCTGAAATTTCGCATCAATCCTTTCGATTTTAATAATGTTTTCTATAACATCTATTCATTATTTTGATTTTCAACTTCTCTGATGTATATCTTTAAAGAAAACAAATGTAATACAAAAGATATTAAGCATGTGAAACCGATTTAGATGATTGCAGTTCAGCTAAAGAGTTTTAATCAGCCAGGAATGGAAATCAGGTGTGCTGAAAGCAGCGAAACATCTAAAACATGCAGGGCAGTGTGCCTTGAGGACCAGGATTGAAAAACAGTGCATTGAATAAACAGATTTGACTAACTTATTACTGTCTGCGCTGCATTGATCATGATCCCCAAAGCACAGCTCTAGCTTATTTACAGCTGGAAGATAACACTGAACAAGCAAACACGACAGTCTGCAACATAAACACAAAAATCAACCAGCTTTGTTTTTACAGGCAGAGACAATCCTGTAAGCTTTGATTTGATATCCAGAGTGCACGTCTAAGGCTCTTCTTGTGAAGGAAGTTGTGTGTGCGCAAAATCTGTCACCCAGCGAGGCAACCGTTGAACCAGTTAGCGCTGGTTTGCACCAGCGGACGCGTTAACCAAATATTTTCCGTATTAAACAATTTTTTTGTTGTTGCTTTTTAACTGTGACAGAAAAATCTGAATTCCAATCTGTCATTTTGACAGATTGGAATTCACACCCCTGACCGCTCGAAGCAGACGTGCAAACATTTTCAACTTTCACTTAGTTCATGTAACCAATCATACAAAACAAGATTCCCATGAGAGAATCCGAGCATCATCTCAGACGTGGACACCCTACCCAATGCATGTCGTGATCTGGGAGCTGACAGCGTGTCGAAGAGATATTGAGGCATGGAGAGCATCTGTGACTGCACTGGACACAGACCGGTGGTGACAGATCGCTACAGCTTAACTACTGATGCAAAAAGAGCGCATGCGGGGATTTCCTCCTGCTGAAGCGATCAGAAAAATTGCCATTCAGAGAGTCTTGCAGAATTCTGACCGCTTTAATAAAAATTTTTTTACCTGCTTTCAAAACGTCGCCGTCTCCAGTGCGGCAACACAGCGCTGATTCAGCCTCCATTACGCATGTTCAGCTTCATGTGGAGCGTAAATGTTCACAATTAATACATGTAACTTATTAGGGGTGTGTATTGGCAAGAATCTGGTGATACAATATGTATCACAATACAAGGGGGACGATACGATATATTGCGATACCATCAGTGAGGCTATATATTGTGATCTAAAAACTGATTTAAGAGTAGAAAAAAATGTCCCAGCATTCTAAACACTCCAACCTGTTTCATACTTTAACACATCCAGTTTTATTACCAGATCTAGTTGATGCACTGGAACGAAGAGGGTGAAAACAGGCCACCAACTACCAGTCATACTTTTAATTTTACCACAAAAATTACTGTCATCGTTAATAGTTCCATTCAAATTCTAAAAAAATTAATAAAAATAAATACATTGCTTCTGAATATCGATACAATATTGTGACATAAAATATCACGATATATCGGCGTACCAATATTTTCTTACATCCCTATAGCTTATTAATCTGCTAGATGTGGCTAACAGCTAAGAAGTGTGCCTGCCATCTCCGCTAACAAGCCTTCGTTTTGCTAGTCCAATAATTATGACATGTTGATAGCAGAGAAACCAAACTGGATACCTCCAGCTGTAAGCTAACTTTCCAAGAACCAGCCACAGGCAGAGCGAGTGCAGGCTGATGGTGTAGACCTAAACGTCCGTAAACTCGAACCGCTTGGACCTCGCTACGTTAATTCACTTATCGCGTTTTCTTTCAGCAGCGTGTGCAGACGAGCAAACATCCATGTCTTTGCAATCAAACGGACACACCAAACACGGACACACTAAAACTAAATGACGGGGACACCGTGTTAATCTGTTAAAGAAAGAAAAGACGTCAGGAAAAATGTGGATTAATTGTAATCGAAATCGACTTTGCAGGTTTCAGCAAGTATATGTATAGTTGGAGACCTGTATCAGGTTGTTAGTCCCTTCTGAACTGTCGGACATTGCTACGGAGCGCCAATCTCATTGGTCAAATCCGTAACAGGAACATGAAATATGACCAACAAGTTCCGATCCTGCCGCATACACGTCCGTCAAAACGCACTACTTCAATCACCACGCCGTTGATAATCGGCTGCGAATGGAACGCGCAGCAAAATAGAGAAGAGCTTAAATTGACCTGCTGACAGGTCATTAGTCACAACCATAGAGGGGAAACCAAGACGACGAAGAAGTTGTTTTATTTGGTGTAGCTGGGCACCTTAAATGGCTTGTTGGCCTCACGTAAATGAGCGTTTTCCAGCCGTGAGAGTGTTTGTGTTTGATGCACTTTGCCTGTTTTCACATCTCTGTCTGGAGCCGGAGAGAAAAAACACAATGGGTAGGAAATATATAAAGAGAGGAGAAATAGAGAGCGAAACAGAATGCCAAGCAGATATACAGACGGAAACAAAGACTCGGACAAACACGTACAGTGATAGGGAGATGGAGACGCAGAAAGGAGAGATAGGGAGGGATGCTGGATGTGTGTTCTGCATCCCAAGGGATCACTTACTCAGTATAGACACAGTACTGGAGGACAGAGCACAACAAGGGTTCATTGGCCAAAAATCTTTCCTCTTTACACGCACGTACACTCGCACAATCCCTCCCAGCTATATTCCTGTAAGCACTCGTCCACTGAGAATAACCGCATTGACTGAAGTGGAGAGGAGGAAGGAGTGGAAGAGGATGATAGAATAAAGGGGTGGAAAGAAGAAAGAAAAGCAAAAGGGATCAGGAGGGAAGCAGGAGGGGCGTCCACCTGGCCTGCGTCCAGGGGAATTAAACAGCCTGTTTACTGCTCTCAGCGCCTCATGCAGCACCGTGTTAGCCTAATGGTACGGACATGAAGCCAATTGATTTGTGGACCAATAGACCTGTCCCACAGCACAAGCAGATTACCTAGATCACTGGCTCTGCATCGAGTAGACATCGCCCATCGTCTTATTCGCGGCCCCACGGGCAAACAGAATGTGAGCGAGGTTTAATGTGTGGCTGTGTGTGGGTGAGCTTGCATATTTGGGGATATGTTTCGGATGAGAGGTTCATTCTTTCGGCAGCCTGATAACTCTTCTCAGGTTCGCTTACATTTTTTTATTTTTTTTTTTGTACATGCAAAATGATTCTGTACCAAGAAAGGTCCACATTAACAGAAAGGTGCACAAAATTCACGGTTCGGTAAGTTTTAGGCACACTTTAATCAAGACAAATAAATACAAATATGACTTCTTTTTTTTTTTTTACTTTGATCAGTATTAAACACAGAACCTTTTTTCCTTAATCCCTTCCTTTCAATTCCGGAAATTAATTTGATTTTAATATGTTCTAGAACTTGAAAAAGTTGAAAGTATAGAACTGACTGGAGATTTAATTTGATGAAAATAAAATAGTACAAGCCGACATAGCGAGAGCAGAAAAAGATATAACAACTTGAAAACAGTCAGTGTTGATGTTAGAAAAATGTTTAAATAATACTTTGCCCATATTTGAGAATAAAACATGCTCAAATCACTTTGGAGTTGTTTTGTTATTTCGACAACCTAATCTCAGAGCTGTACTTGAATGCAGCATGGGCAGCTGTTGAGAAAATCCTTTCTCATCAATGGGAAATCCATCAACAAAATAAGGAGTTTGGGCTGATTGGACGTCAGCTGGTTTTTCTCTAGTATCACTGATGTTTACATTCAGCGTGAAATTGTTTCAGGTGAGTAATCCAGGTCAGTGCAGAGCGTGTTATGGACCTTGTTGCTGTTAAAGGATGCGATGGCTAAGAAAGACCTGGTTCGGTCCCTATTTCTTTTTCTACTGAAGCTGCATGAGAAACAATTAAAGTTCCCAAAGAGCAGAGTTTAGTGGTAAATATAAATAGTGCCTTGTAACGTCATTCACACAATCTACAACCACAATCTTCAATGGGTTTTTTTAATTGAAATTTTATGGGGTAAATGAGAAAAAAAATGCAGGACAGTTTAAGTACAAGGAAAATAATACATGGCTTTGAAATTCTTTCGACGTTTTCTTAAATCTCCCCCATTACAGCCTCAACCCTTTTGGAGTATATCTCTGTTAGCTTCTCCCATCTAAACACTGACAATTTCGGCTCATTCTTTGGAAAACAACTCCAGCACGATGAGATCGGATTGGACTTTAACTGGGCAACTCTAATACAGGAATATGCTTCGATGTAAACCATTTCATTGTAGCAGCGGCCGCATGCGTAGGGTTGTCGTCCTGCTGGAAGTTGAACCTCCGCCCCCGTCTAAAGTCATTCGCAGTCTCAGGTTTTTCCCCAGGGTTGTCCTGTATCTATCTTCCCAACAACTCATACCAGCTTCTTTAAATAAATCCCACAGCATGATGGCGCCGTCACCGTGTTTCAACGCTGCGATGCTGCGTTCAGGGTGATATGTGGCATTTTGTCTCATCTGACCAGAGCACTTTTTTTCCACGTTTTCTGTGACCCTTGCATGGCTCATGACAAACGTTCTCATTGCCGCTCTTCTATTCCAGATCAGATTTGTGGAGCGCACGACAAATAGTTGTCCAGTCAACAGATTCTCCAACCAGAGGTGTGGATCTCTGCAGCTCATCCAGAGTTATCTCTTGACAGCTTTTATGATTAACGTTCTTCTGCAGCCGTAGCTCTTTGAGATGTTGTTTCATAACCAAACCCTGTATTAGTTCCCCACAATGATATCCCTGACCTGTTTTGCTGTGTTCCTTTGATCTTCATGATGCTATTTGTTCAACTGATGTTATTTCACAAACCTCTAAGGCCTTCACAGGAGAGCGGGATTTATACCAAGATGAAATTAAACCCAGTTGGACTCTATTTTCTAATTAGGTAACTTCTAAACATAGTTTCACTGGATTACAGACTTTTGTATATCTTTTTAGTAAAAAAATTACTAAATCCATGTGTCATTTTATTGGTCAATCTTTTAAAATCCCAATAAACAGATTGAAGTTGTAGGGTTGTGACTTGACAGAGTGTAAAATCGTTCAAGGGATATGAAAACTTTTACAAAGCACTAGGCTGGGTTGTTTTCAGTAAGCAATTCAGAACAGTTCCCGTTCTGATTGGCTGGTCAGTCTCTTCCGACGACTCCTCCACCAGAGAAGAAGTCTCAGGAAAGTTTTGTCCATCAAAGACTCAAGTTCAGACCAGACTGCAGTTTTCTTTGGTGTTCAGGAGCCATGTACAATATGAAAAGTTGTCAGTTGTTTAATAAAGCTCTGGAAGACTGAGTTTTGGAATTTTTAACACCTTGATATGCGTTCAAGCTTCTGTAAGTAGTTCAAGTACAAAAGACTAGAGAAACAAAGTAAGATATCGTTCAGTATGCTATCACTGGTGGTCCAGTAGCGAAAACTGACTTATTATCCTGTTGGCTTCCCTTGGTATTTCCCACGTCCAACGAAAAGTCACGCTAAAACCCCAAATTCTGTCAGGAACACAACTTTTTGTTTGATTTCTTAGATCCCAACAATCTTTTGAAAAGTTGTAGTTTCCTTCTAAGTTGCTATTATGACCTGTGCATTCCAAAGAACATGTTTATGTTTAATTTAACTTTGATTTAGCTAATCAGTAGTGCACAGTCAAATGATTCATAGCAGAGTTGCTTCTTGGTTGTTATTGGGTTCATGTTATCTTGATTTATCCTCCCTAATATGTGGGGTTTTGTACAGTTTTTATTATATCAATCCCAAAATAACTCATATTCTTCCTTTTATTGCTTCCTCAACGGGGAGGTCAGGAAGTCATCCTTTATTATGCCTTATTGATAAGATTATGGGACTGATTTAATGATATGAATGAATAAAGTTCAACACTGTTTGTCAGTGCTACACGAATATGGTTTAAATGTCTGAAAAAACATTTAAATAAACAATGGTGACATTATCTAGAAGGGACCCTTAGCTGAAATACTAATTGCCGTTTATCAATCTGAGGGTACCAATAATTTTTATTGCAGGTAGGACATTTACTAGTTCCACATAAAGAAGTACGACATATATCACTTAGATACCATTACATTATTGTTTGAATCATAAAAACAGCTGGTATCTTTTTGTGTAATTCCCTGTTTTTCCAAAAACCGTAATAAAAATTAAATATCAGGCTCCTGATGACGTGTCGCTGCGTAAATTGTCCAACTTTCTAGAGAAGCGGGTGATATTACTGCGGTAGGTCTAAAAGAAGTGCTGACATGATGTTCGCTACAAGGAGCCCACATATTTTCCATGGTGGACAGCAGTGCTGATGTTGTCAACAACTGTGAATCAATATAGTATCATCAGCAAGTCTGGCTCTTATTGTTTGATTGGTGATTACACCACTTGCTGTACTGTCCCTTTAAATAGCATTTTTTTTATTTGCTTTTGCAGTGTCCAGAACTCCTGTTGGTAAGAAATACTCAGAATATAATTTATTATTGTTTTCTTCCCATTCCTGTCAGCACCAGAGCAAGTGATTATTGTTGGTCTTTTGGTTCATCAAAACAGTCAGTGTTTACATGCAGTAAGAGAACAACCGAATAATTGCCTTAGTCCAACTAAATTCGGACTTTTGAAATGCATGTGTACACCTTAGTCCGGCTGGAGTCAAACCGAACTGGCTTTCTCTCAGTCGAGGTAACGCACCCAAATACATGATGTTATAAAACCACGTTTCTCTGGTTGTAAACGCCAGCACAGCTTAGCTGAGCTAATAGCAGCCTGGGCACTGCGCATTCGGGAAGTGACGAGACCGCAGTAGATACCAGAAAGGTATCGATGTACCATAAATATACAGAATTGGTAGAATTGGAAACATTTGATCTTAATTTTTTATAATTTTACCACGGTGGCTGCCCCCAAACTCTGGAATAGTCTTCCTTACAACATTAGGTCTGCTCAATCCTTGGCTGTGTTTAAAACTTTACTAAAATCTTTTTTTTTTTCTTATGATATGGCTTTTAACTAATTTTAGCCTTAGGCTACTTCCTATTACATTATGAATGGCGTGTTATTTCTGTGATTATATCTTTGTCTGATTATTGAACTTCCTATTTTATTTTATATTTGTGATTGTTGTGAAGCACCTAGTGCAGTTAATGATGTTGTAGGAGTGCTATTTTAATAAACTTGACCTTGACCATGTTTTCTTAATAGGACACATTAGTCGAATACAATCTTTCATTGTTTTCATAGTAAAAATATTCTGTTCTACAGTAACAAATGTCATCTTTTGCCTAAATTAAAAGGACTTTTACAACATTTATTCTCACCAGCAGAAAAAGTTCATCTGAGAACACTTCTTGAACATTTTATGAAAATTTCTTAAAAGCTAAAGCAACTTTATCTGATCAGAGGTCACAACTTTTCACAATTGTTAATGTCAATTATAGACATAAAGACCAGAAATTAATCTGCTAACAGCCTGTGGTCGTTTTCATTTGCTTAAAGTTTCTACTTTGTTTACGCCACAGGCTCTCTGTTGCCACTGCTGAGCAACCGCTGTTGATAATGATTTTGGAATAAGTACATATTGATATTGTTAGAATGTTGTGATAATTTTAATAGAATAAAAACAACAATACCAATAAAAATCATCAATAATATCCTGTTCAGAGCCAAATATAGAACATACAGCTTAAAATGTTAAGATTACTGAAATATGATCTAATGATGATCGGAAAAAGTATTGTAACTTTATGTAAATATCAAAACATTTTAACTTCAAAGAAATCTAAACTAGCCTGTTTGCCTAGCCTATTAACTAACTAATCAGTCGGGCTAATTAGTTCCTAGTTTTCAAACAGTGGGTGTCACATTTATATTCTTTGACATTATGTTCTCACTTAGCTTCAGTCATACTTTCGGAGATTTAATTAAACTGTTCAATCGTGATTAATAAGCGAGCTGGCATTAAAAGCAAGCTGAATTTGTTGCCGTCTTGTTCGCTTTATTTACTGTTTCTTCCGCCACATTGACACTCAAGAAATACAAGGTGCCCTTAGAACGGATGTTTCAGTGTTATTTAGTCCGAGTGGGATGTGCACGGTTTTAGCAGCCAGCACAAAACAAAACAAAAAAAACTTGCTCCGACACAAAGAGAGACCCCCACACCCTTGGAGCTCCGGTTGTCCATATGTACGAGCGAACAGAGAGTATAATCCCACATTCTCCACAGTTTTCACTCATGTTACTGTCCCACTTGATAAGCATGAAAATCCATTTATCTACAAAGCAACTGTATGGTCTGTGTCGGACAATGTCTCTTTCATGGTCCCTTTTTCTTTTTTTTCTTTTTCCCATCCACAAAGCCACCCAACTGACTCCACCACGTCTGTAATAGGCCACATTCATTTGATACAGGCACATCAAGGGGGATGTTGCAGTGGTTTTCGCTGTGCATCAAGAGAAGTGGAAGCTCGTTCACAGAGGAAGCGAGGTGCTCTCAACATAAAAGAACAATGGAGGCAAGGCAGATGCAGTTATGCAAAGAAAAAGAAAAAAAGGACAAAGTGAGCACCATGCAGACCTGCATACCAGTAGAACAATTGTCTGTCTTAATAAATACACTGATGGGGGGGGGGAGGGGGGGAGCACATGGAAACACAACAAGGCTGAGAGTTGAGAGGCTGCAAGTTGAGCCGGAGGACGGAGATACAAAATTAGGCGTATGAGCAGAAAGAGGAGGAGGAGCCGTCAGATTATAGATTAGAGGGAGGGGAAGTGGTGGGATTAAACATGCGGACTAGACGGCAGCCCAACTAATACAGCTCACAGCTCTCAGCTAAAGGGCATTGTCGCATTTAGTCCTGTGGATTAGACTGTAGTTACTGCTGTGACAGACCTGTGCTGACGGCTCAGTTTAGAAGAAAAACCACTCTCCAGGAAACTATTTACTCACTCTTCACGACGTTATCTCTCACCTAATCTATATTTCCCTAAACGAGCTGCAGAGAGCTTTCCAACACAAGGCAAACAAAAACAAGAAGATAGAAGAAAAAAAAACAGCGCCTGGGAGATGCCGGTATTAACAGCAATGCTGCGTATTAACCACCCTCTGGCTAATGCAACTAATGAATGAGAAAGCTAGCAGGCTAGCGGCTCTAATTCTCCTTCACAGCCTATCGTGTTGCAGCCAGGAGACGGATCAATACCATTTGCTCAACACACAGGAGGCCTGGGAATCTATAAAAGGCCTTTTATTGAGTAATTAAACACCCATTACTGTCCTGTGCAGCCAAACAATAAATTTGATCAGCCTCTCAGGCGCAGATCCAGCCGTGATTAATACCCAGTGCATGACATAAGACAAGACATAAAGGAACACAATGACATTTTGCTAAGATCGCTCCAACAGTTCGGGGACAATACTGCGGCTATTTTAGGCCTGCTTAGCGTGGCTTTGGTCTTCAAGAAAACAACGGAGGCTTTATATTGTCCGGGCCTGCTGACTTGGGTGTCAGATCCCACCCGTACCTCTACCTCAGAGGTCACAAAGGTCGGTGACACGCCCTCAATTCTGTTATTTCACATGAAGAAACTCTTGAAACAACTCGGTCGGAGAAAACTCAGGCCACTTACTCTGATATCTTGTATAAAGAACTTTAGAAACAAAATCACGGAAACTTTAAGCCAATTTCAAACAGTGAGTTCCTTAAACCTTGGAATACCTTGAAACAAATCATGTTTGTCTGCAGAAGTAAAAGCAGAACTACCTTTTAAGGTTGTCACGATTCTTACATTTCAAACTCGACGGGAAAATTAAGAAAAAAATACTCGATACCGCAGCAACATTTTTCTCTAGTAAGGAGCAGAAATTTATTTTTAACTTCCATAATTAGAGCAAAGCAAATAAGTATTGAACAATTTAGACTTCATTGAAAAAAATATATATAATATGATTGTGTGATTTCCCTGTTTGGTAATAGTAGATATAAATGTTCATATCCTTTATGCTTATCTTCAGTGTTTGCTGCCATTCATCTGTCAATTTGCTGTTACAAATGAATTTTACAACTAATGGACAAATAAAGGATCACTCTTAAGTAAAAGAAATTGGGTTTCAAAGCAAACAAGGATCTGTTTTTTTAACAAACTAAACATGGGTCTGGTCCTTGCAGGTGGATTCGGTAGCACTCTTTCTGGTAATTCTGTTGAATATTTTCTTTCTAGGAATGCACCAATATTAAAATTTGGGCCGATGTCGATAGCCGATATTAATACCGATGTTTTGGCTGATAACTGATATTTACAGATATTATATACACTTTTCGACACTGTGTAAAAGCGACCACACCACCTACGTTGTTTCTCTGTTTCAGTTAAACACCCCATAGTCCTGCACCACATCACTATCAGATGACCCAAAAATGACAACATAGCCCCCCCACTTGAAACACAAACAGCAACAATATGGAGATAGGACTTTAAATAGTTCATGTCGACTGAGAGGTTTACCACTACAGTGTTGCAGATACAGGAGCTTTACTGACCTTTTTTAAAAGTTGCGTAATCATAACGTTAGCTTGTTAGCGCAACTAGCATTTGGGTTGCTGTCCGTCTGCCTTGTAGAGAAGGAACCCCTTAAAAGTTCTGTTTGCAGACAAAAGCGGCTCGCTGATGGTTTTTTATGGATGTACCGAGTTAACAGAAATTTTTTTTAAATACAGCAGCTCTTTGTTTTGACCAAGTGAGCGGCCGAGTGTCCAACAGCAGCGCAGCTCTCAGAAGAATTGTGAACATTTTAGCAAATGTGAATGGGTTAGTTTGCATCAATTTGGACGCAAATGAGTATCCTTGAATTACTAACTTTTCTAGGATTAATTATATCGAAATAGATTATTTTAATACCCCAACTACCTTTTCTTGGGCGTGGGAAGGTAAGCAGTACCAGGGAGTAGGAAAATGGATAAAGTTCCAGTTTCACAATGTTAAAAATGTTCTTTCCTCCCATTCATGCAGTTGAAAGTACATTAAGAAAGCTGCAAGATGAAGTGTCCAAATGATCAGAGTGTTTCCCTGCACAGCTCCCCCTTCCCCACTTGTTGCTGATTCCTGTATTTCTGCTTCCGTCTATGTATCGAGATCAGAATAAATGCTATTGTTGCCAAAGTTCTTTCAGTCAATATGTTATATTAGCGGCAGCATTAATAACAAAATCAGTTAGATCATGTTATCCAATTTTGGATTAAATTTCCTGTTAATACTGTATTTATAATCCAGGTAATCTCACCGTGAGAAGCTCATACTGTCCTCTGGCTTTTTAAAATAATTTATTGCACAAAAAGCTTTCTTCCAAGTACAAACACTATTGCACACGCAAAAAAAAAAAAAGGACTCTACTTTTCACCCTTTTCCGACAGTGTTTCTTTCCCTCCTCCCCCAAAATCCTTTTTTCTTTTCTATTTTTTTTTTTTTTTACAATTTCACAATTCAGAAACCTGTTACAATCCAATCCTTGTTGGAGAATATTCAGCGTTGTTGAGCCAACAATATGGCATCTGGGTGATTCTCCTAAATATGAATGGCCCATTCACGAGGCTCAATGCAGTCGCTTAGCAGTGGCCCTCCTTCCCCTCCCCTCCCCCCGTACTCAAAACAATATTCAGCGCAGCAGTCTTGGCACTTTTCCCCGAAAGCAACAAAAGAGGAACTCGAAACTGTCCCTGAAACCCTCGAAGCATTAAGCCTCTGTGAGATGCAAGTACTTGGCACAAGCAAAGCGATTTAGCGACAATGGGCAAATCATACAGTGCTTTGTGAGATTTAGGGGATACAATAGCACTGGGTTTCCAAAGCACACATTAGTAGGCATGTCATTGGGACCCCCTGGGGGATTTGAGCAGCCTAGAGGATTGTGTAGTGAAGAGGATAAATATATGTTACTGGGTAAGAAGATGGAGCGCTGCCAGTGCCTCCCCTCCTTCACGCGGCATATTGTGGATTACAGTGCGAGGAATGCATTAATGGCGTAATCTTCCGACCACACAAACTAACCCGCAAACTGAACCCATTTGGCTTGTTAAGTGTACACATTGCATCGCATCCAAAATCAATTTACAACCATTTAACGGAGCTCAGGAGGTGTGGATGAGGAGAGAGAGAGATGGAGAGACAGAGAGAGAGAGAGAGAGAGAAATAATAACATAAATAAAGCCAGAAAACACATTCAAAAAAAAAAAAAGAGAGAAAAAAAAGTAACTTGTTATAAATGTGCGGCGCTTGCAGCCATGCTGACCTCCGAGTGCTAAACAAAAACCCGGCAACGGACAAGCAGACACCCACTCAAAAGTCAATACCATGCGTGCCTCCTCTTCCTCTTCTATGGTTAATGCATGATGCCAGGTAGAGGAGACAGACGGAGAGTAGGATCTCATTATGCGCTGCGTGCTATCATTAGCTATGTACCACATGTGTCCGTCCTGCCGGTGGAGTCATACAAGCAACATCCTAATGCTCCCGCCTGCTTCCTGTGGGGAAACTTGCCCAACACACACACACACACACATTGCAACAACATAATCACATGTATGAAAACAAACACCTTCCTTTCCCAAAAGGAGTGGCTCTGGGATTATAAAAATTATGAACCGTTAAAAATGGAAAGAAATTCAGATTTTGAGGCTGCTCCGGTTCAAAATGGTCAGTTTTCTAATATTTTGTTGGACGAAAAGCAAAATGACAGTTTGGAGGGTCTGTAGCAGCCTAAAATGAAAACACAAAGCATGGTCAAGTCTAGCCCAGCCTAGCCTAGCCGTAGGTTGGTTTATGCTATCAAAGTATGCCACGGTTTGAAAAAGGGTCCGAGTTAAAAATGCGTAAAACTTCAACGATTATACCACTTTGATGTCTTTCAGTGAGTCGGAAAGTTCAGAAATGAGGTTTTCTTTTTCTTTTTTCATCTCTGCCCCTTCCCCCTCCCCACTTGTTTCTGCCAGTCACCAGGTAGAAACACAGCACACTGGTCAGGTAATCTTAGCTGTAGGAAGTTTTGTTCACATGCAAAAAAAAAAAAAGAGAGAAAAGAAATAAAAATTAAAACATAAGAAGAAAAAAAGGACGGTAAGGATGATGAAATTAAAAACAGATGGTAGTGGCAGATGTCATTTAAATGCAGCAATGTTTTAACACTCCATGCTTAGCATCAAAATAACAAATAAATATTAGTGGTAAAAATATAAGTAACAGATTTTTTCAAGTGGTGGGGATAGTTGGAGATGTCCTGTTTTAAATATAAGCATTTAGATCGTGTTATGCATTCTTCTTTGAATCTTCTGCCTAATAATATGGTAACTTAACTGTTTCTTGCTCTGTGTTCTCTATGAAGCAAAACCAGTCAAACTTAGAGACGATTGTTTGATGCTTTTGTTCCGAATATTCAATAAAGCTAAGTTGTCTGACGATGCCATCCTTGACTTCGAACAACCTTTGCCCTGAGAAACATGCAGTTAGAAATACACAGAAAAGGCATCTTTGCCCTCTGTGTGAACGGGCTCTAAATGTGGCTGAGAAGTGAAAAGGCGAAAAGCAGTTTTATTCATAATGTAGGAAAGACAAATTGATTCCAACGTGCAGAAACCGGCTTGCTGAAAACACAGAAAGGATTCTAAGTGAAGAAGTCGATCTCCGGACAACACTAAACTAATTTCAAGCAAGTTTGTTTTGGATTAACAACTAGGAAACAACTATAACAAATAATAAAAGCAGCCACCCAGGTTCAAAATGCCACATAAGTTTACAGTGAAAACCAATGAGACAATTTCCGTCAAAGTGAACAAATATTTTCGAAAGTAAAAGTGACCAGCTTCTTGTGCCACTCGCACAGGGTTCCCTTCTTTAATCGCTTAATCAGGATGCGAGTGGAGGGGGGGGGCATGAGCAGACGGCCATTATTTCTCCGAAGCTTGCTGTTCATCAGATCTTCTAGAGCCGCAAAGAAGAGCAGCAGAGATTACAGTCATCTCTTTTCTTCCTTTCTGTCTTTTCCTGTGGGTCTTTCTTAAAAAAAAAAAAAAGAGAGAGAGAAAGACTCTTGACGACCTTTTCCGTCGTCGGGCCAAGTGACTGGCAAGCTTCCACGCATATCAATGCACAATTTAACTTAAGACTTGCATGGCAATAACCTAATTAGAAACGGCACCTTCTCGTTTGACGCCACAATGTAAAGGATAAAGCTCTTTGCTGCCATGTCTATTGAGGACTAATGGCGTGAAATATTTCCCTTTTTTCCCTTGTTCTTTTTGTAATAAGTCCTTAGCATATTTAACACTTTCACCAGCCGAATGTTTTAATATCTACCAGGGAATCCAGGCCATGGGTGGTGAAGATTGCTGCTGAAGAGTAAAAAGGGAGGTGAGCTGGGGTCTGTTTAAAATTCAGGAAAAAAAAAAAGGGCAGCTCTTCGCAAAAAAAAAGAAGGCAGAAGGGAGGAAAAAGTAGAAAATATTATCCGGGCGCTTTGATTTGATTAAAACTCGATGAAAATGTACACGTTACATAAAACGTGTAGGGGGGGGACTTCAAACCTTTCGGAAGGAATCAGGAGTTCAAAGAGAGGCGGATAACGCTTTTAATGCTGGAAATTAACATGGGAATACATTTGGTGGTAGGAGAGCGGGATAGTGGGAATCTGGTGATCGTAGTATCGGTTTAACTTAACGGGGATTATGGGAAACTTCCGACTGACCCTGCGGTTCTGCTTCCCTGTTTTGTTTTTGTTTTGTTTGTTTTTTTTAAACTCCAAACTCATTTCCACGATTTATCCTCTTGATTCCCGGAAATTCTTAAAAGGTGTGTTTCCACAAAAATGCCCCCATTTCTCCGGTTTTAAAGCGTTATCGTGGCACCAATCATCAGAGGTTACACGCAGCGCCGAGGTCAGCTGACAGCATTATTTTATCCTGGACTCAGACTGGTGCAGATACCCTGAGCTCCAAGTTCAGCCATCAGATTTTGACCTGTCAGCACTAAGAGAGAGAGAGAGAGAGAGTGGTGAAGGAGGAATGAATCGAAATCAGAGGACTGTGTGGAAACGGTTTACAGGGAAGGGAAAAAAGAATGTCATGACAAACAACCCCCCCCCCCCCCCCCACACACACACACACACACACACACGGGAAACTAAATAAAAAGCAGTGACTGTAGCAAAGAGAAAGAGAGAGAGAGAAAGAGAGAGAGAAGGGGGAACAGAGAGGATCACGGTGTCAAGGATTTTCAGGAATTGGCGTTCGCTCATCTAGGAAGGAGCTAAGGCAGCGGTGTTACCGACAGCTGCTTGCCATCTCTGGGATGGAGAACTTAGATCAGTAAGGGGGGGGGGGCTAACGGCAGGCCTCGCTACAGTTAGCTGACACAAAGCCCAGGCTCTGGTATGGAGAGAGAGCAAGAGAGAAAAAAAAAGGGGGGGGGGCGAAATAAGTGGACAAAGAGGGAAACAGCGAGGAGACAAGACAGGCTGACGCACTGTCGAGCAAACATGGAAGAAAAGAAAAAAAGATGGGGCAGAAGGGGGGGTGAGGGGGAGACGGAGGAGAGGGAAACAGACAGACAGCTCCGAGAGGGATTTGTTCTATTTGCATGCGCCGGGCTCCCACGGGGGTCCGGGCTCAACTCGGCGAGCCGAGAGCACAAAAGATAACACTTAACATATTTGCTAAAAGATGACAACCCTGCCTGGATCTCGTTTGAAGGGGGGTGGGAGGGTTTTGGTTGGGGGGTGGGGGGGGTTTGTCAGGATGCTCAGACGGGAGAAATCCACTGATACGGACGCGGCCGAGGCTTTCCTTCCATCTATCTGTGCGTGGAAAGAAATGAGAAATGAAGTGAGACAATATATCCCCACGACTGCCACAAGTCCCGCCGGGAGGGGGGGGGGCGGCGACATCGCACGCCGATGGCTACGGGACGGTGAAGCAGCTTTTAAGGGTAAACATTACGGAGTGACAGAAAGTGTCAGGATAATTTATTTATACGGCCCCTCTGGGAGAAACCGAGACCCCCTCCCCACCCACCACCTCTCTCTGTTCATTTGAGGGTCCGCATTTAGATAAATAAAAGCCAGCACTTTTTCCTTCGCTCCCTATTATCCCTCTGTCCCTATTAAGTGTACTGGAGGTCCGCCAGAGATGTGAGGCAATACGTTATGTGTATAATGAGGGGGATTATTGCTACTGTCACTGCTACACTCGCACACACGGCGGATGTAGGATCTAAAGCCGGGGAAGGTCAAAGCAAAAAGGAACAAACCGGAGTCTGAGGGTTCACGTAAAAAAAAAAAAAAACAAGCCTGCTCTATTACTTCTCTCACGCAAGTCATGGTCCACTATGAGATGCTAATGGTCATATAACATTAGGTAGAAACATTCAGCCAAGAATTTAGAAGTCAAACGCATGACTTGCTTTCCTTAAGAATATAAAATATTATTACAATAATAATACATTGACAAACAAAAACAAAAAATGTTCGTTTTTAATGCAAAACTAAAATATAGAACACCAGCTGGCTACTGAGCAGACATGCTGCGCCCTTTCACCTTAATAAGAGCAACCGATGGCAGCCCACACAGCATGATGCTGCCACTTCCATGCTTTCGTCGGTCGCGACCGGAAATATTTTCAATAACAGCCCCCTTGCTGGCTTCTTTCAGCCAGCTGAACCTGCAGTGCACAGTTTTTTAATGTTGTTTTTTTTTTTTATCCTGCATCTCAGAAATCTCCAACTCTTAAACCTTCCAGTGAATTTCCACAAGTTTGAGCTACAGTTACTACAGCTACAGTTTTAATCATTCACCATTAACCTGTTGCTCCTCTCAACCCCCCGAAGATGGTGCCACGTTCAAAAAAAAAAATAACCACACACAAACCTCAGAATATAATGCCACCTTTTTCAGGTTTTCAACAAAGAGTGGGAGAGAGACCATGCAATGCAGGGGGGGGGAGCGCGGCGCTGCTCTGGTGCAACACACAAACGGGTAGCAGGTGAGGAGGGGGGGGGGGGGCGTCAGGAAGCAAATAAATGTTTTTGTGAGCAGAGAAAGTGAGATCAAAAGGTGAGAGGTCAAGTCCTGGCTAAACGGCTGCCGCAAAACCGAAAGGACAGCCGTCTCGTCATCAGCATGGCGGCGCGGACGGCTCAAACGTGCATCAACAGGATCCTTTTAGAAACGCACACCCTAAATATCTGCGCTTGGTTTTTAAATACAGATTTCTGCAGCTGCAGCTTTATTTGTAAACTAATCCCTCAGTTGTTCACGTGAGGATGTTTGGAATAAGTGAGCGTTTGTTTGGTGAAATAAATCAGACTGAATTCTTTGCAGCAACCA
This sequence comes from Valencia hispanica, assembly GCA_963556495.2. Lineage (NCBI taxonomy): Eukaryota > Metazoa > Chordata > Actinopteri > Cyprinodontiformes > Valenciidae > Valencia > Valencia hispanica. The sequence goes on from OY747723.1 coordinate 12,949,280, forward strand.
AGGCCTCCTTCAATGCAACCCCACCTGATAGAGGAAATCTGGATGATTTAAAACACGAATAAAAGGATATAATATTCCTTTTTTTAGATTTAGCTTTGAGGATAATAACAAACAATTTCCTCACGGAGATTGTTTTCTTTATAAAAATCTATGTAGGGTTATTGCCAACTGAACCACACATACTGTAGTCACCAATTATTAATTACAATTTGGTGTGTACAACATAAGGCTGTATATTTTTATGTAATTTATTGAGTGGGAAAAAAAGCTCCTTAATAGCTGCAAAGTCACAATTTTCATTTTTACTCTTTATTTTGAAAAACGTGAATAAAAAAAAAAAGGTAAATGATCACACTTACCATAGACGCTGCTGCTGCTGATCATGTCGTTCTGTACAAACAAAAAAATAAAAAACACAGGAATTAATTTCAACACAAAACAACAAAAGCATGCTAAAGTGAAATAAATATGGGGTTAATTTTTTTCTTTTCTTACTATACATTTTATTACTGTTTTTAGCTGCAGCACCATGTGTGAGGTGGGCCCCTTTCAACTCAATAAGGAATAATGTGATTGGAAAGTGGAACCCGGGGTTGACATGCAGCGGCGAAGCAAGCGGAGGAGGAAGAAATAAATCAACTGGTGCGGCGCAGGTTGGATTTAAATCTGGCCATGGCGCCCCTCAAAAACGTCCAGGCTTGACGCGAGGAGAGCGGGCAACTTGTTGTCACCGCGCCGCAGCAGCTGCCGCCTCCTCCTGGACACGGGTCTACCCACGGTGTAGCCAAATAGCCAACAACTTAGGAGATATATTTTTTTCTTCCCCCTCCTTCTTACCCCGGTTAGAGTGAGCTGCGCAGCCGACACACACGCACACAGAATACGGTCAGTGAGTCTAGACGTGTCTGTCCTCTAATTTAGCCGCAGCGCAGGTAGAGCCGTTTTTTTTCTTCTTTTTTTAAAAACAGAAATGCATTTAAAACAGATATAAACATTTAGCGAACCTGAGGTGTGTGGAAACTTCCTAAATCTCAAACCGCACGTGCATTATTCCGAATTAAGCCGCGTGCGCACGCCGCTTCTAGCTCCTCTACAAGACGCGCGCGCTCGCTCGGCTGTTCTAATTGCAGCCGCAGCGGATGCCCAGCCGGACCGTCCTCCCTTACCTGTGTGTTCTCCTCCTTCTTTTTTATAAATATTGTTTTGTTTTGTTTTTATTCAGCGACAGGTTGACCCCTCACGCAGGGGGGAGTTGGGGTCGCATCGATCCCGAGGAAAGGGTCTTCTGCCGGGTGTCGAGATTAAACCGGGCTGCGCTCGAGCTGAAACCATCCCAAGTTAACGCAGGAAACACTGACCACAGCCACTGCCATGTTGGAATTTCACCAGCCCAGAACAGCTGCTTCTCACACTGACCAGTGCGCTGCCCAGTGCGCATGCGCTCACGCCAGTAAGGGGAGTGAGAGAGTGGGAGAGATACGAAGAGAGGGAGGCAACTGATCATCTTTGGCTGTCAAAGCGAAACCAAAAGCCATAACGGGATTACAGGAGTTGTATTAGGCAAAATTAATCTAAATGCATACATAACACAGTGAAACATTTAGCGTGACATAAATCACATGCAATTAAACGAAAACTCAAACAAATTTGTTTGAGGGAGAGATCTAAAAATGGGAATAAAAAGTATAACCTGGCATAAGTGTGGACACCATTAAACTAATAGGCCGACTTTGCTGAAACGCCTCTTGATTCAAATTCCAGCACTGTCTTCCTTAGTAGGAGTTTATTCACTCTTGACTTGTTAATATTTGTCAACTCTACTTTGCAAAATTTTCCCACACCTACAACCTCTTATGCATATTTTTTGGGGCAAGTTCTATTTATTTATTTACTGACTGGTTTGGGAGTTCCAAAAACTGTTGCTGAATTGGTTATGCGCTGTGGAGAAAACTGAATTCAGACGGATGACAGAATGATTTCATTCACCATTACAAAAAAAAAATACAAAAAACAAGTTAAATCTGAAGAACATGATGCTTCTTCCATTATATTTCATTGTCTGTATTGTGTTTTTTTTTTGTAAAATGCAATGATACTGGTGTGCCAAACGTATCTTTTGGAATTGTGGCCCAACACATTGTCTGTTAGCAATGCACGTTGCACATGCAAACAGTTGAATCAACGTTTTATAGCATAGAGGGTGTATGGCATTGGGATGTCGGCTATGGGGATTGGCCCACACACACACACACGTACGTCTTGCTATACTTGTGTTGACATTGTATTGACTTCCATTGATTTTACTATGCCTAACCCAGACAGTTTCCCTAAACCTAACCATTAGTGATACATGCCTAACCGTAACCTTAACCTAAACCTAATTCACACCTTACCTCTAAACCTGACTAGTAGAGTTTAATAGCTTGTTAAACATTGTGTGGACTAGGCAAAATGTCCTCACAACTACAAATGTCCACACAAGGCTGGTGGGCTGTCAAAGGTTGGTCCACACAAGAATAGCTATATATGTACACACACACACACACACACACACACACACACACACCCCCACACACACACACACACACACACAGGTTTGGCGATTCCGATGTTTACAGATGCATTCTTGGGCTGAGGTTACCATTACTAAATCTTGTAATAATCGGTACCATGAGCTTCTTAGTGATGCTGTTATTGTGTTTATATATCTATTTGTGGGTTGTGGTTGTGTCGTTCTCAGTTCGCATTGTTTGATTTGTTTTGTCATTGTTGTATTCTTTTTTTCCTCTCCCTGCCGTCCTGCGGGTGAGGAGGCGGACTGGGATTTTTTCTTGTGGGTTTTTTTGTTCCTATTCCTCTCTTGTATCTTCAACTCCCTGTCATCTCCCTCTAAACTTTTTTTCCTAACTCTTTTCATCTTCTGTCTTTCATGCCCTTTATTTTCCGTCTCCGTGTCCATAATATCAGGAGAGAAAAAAAGCCACAGCAATTTCTAATAAAGATTTCCGACACATATATATCAAGCAGAGTACTATAGCAAAAGGCATAATGCTCCACTTGTGAAAGTAAATCTGCTGAGCTTCTTTTTGGTACTCTTTTGGGACCAATTATGAGCGCCACACTGCCAGTTTGAAAAATAGAAAAAAGTGCCAATTGCTGTTTGAATCTGGTTTTTAGCAAAATGAATCTCATGGATGGATGGATGGATGGATGGATGGATGGATATTTCAATATTGGAGAAGACCAGTAGCTTTTTTTCAGCCAGCTGATCGGTAGCATGCAGCAATGGGAGAGGATGGAGGTGTCAGTACTGCGGCACTCTATGCAACATGCAAACTGACAAAATTCTGGTCACTCCAGCACTTCTTTTGAAATGGCTTAACGATAAATGTCAAGGCTTTTGAAATCGTACGTTTTTAATATCGGTAACCTGTCCGTGTTGAATAAAGAGCTTAAATTGCAGTCTGAAGTTGGTAGGGAGCCACTGCAAACAGAGTGCAAGTGGCGTGATGAGTGAAAATGTTGTCAACTAAAGTGGAACTCATGATGGTAATGCCACAGTGAGTCAATTGATCTTACCTTAATCAAGGTATACTCAAGGGTTCCCTATAGAGTATTTAGCATTAGAGGCTAGAGGAAAAATATTTGTCATTCCCCAAGAACAAACAAGGATTTCAGTGTTACTTCACTGAGCTGTAGAAGCATGTTTGTCAACTTTAAACATAATCTCAGCACTTAGGCAAAACATATAACTGAATATAATCTGAAATACATAAATCTGAAAAATCTCTTTAAAGGTTCACCCATTCGATCAACTTCAACAACTTTTAAACTTAAATTAAATAACATGTGCGTGTTATAATCTTTGCATTAAAAAAGTCCCATAAGACAAACATAAGCACTTACCTCCGAACAAGGTGAGAAAACCGTGCGCCAGCTGCCTAAATCATATATTTTCCAGTGCTAATTAAAGCGAGGCTAGATGGAATTAGCAAATGAGGCTCTAATTAGAATGGAAAAGTCCCAGTTAGTGGCTTATCAAAGCATCAGCAGGGAGACCAGGTTTGAACAAGATATCAAAGACGGAAGAGCTGTCAGTTCATTGGTACGAGTAACACCCCCATTAGGTTGACAGCCTGCGTGCTGAGGAGGAAAAGGGAAAAGAAATTCTTATTGGCAACATTTTTATACAAGGTTGATAAAACACAGCAAAACATACAGACTTTTTTTCTCATATAACCTCAGCAAAAAAAGAAACGTCCCTTTTTCAGGACTGTATATTTCAACAAAAATGTTGTAAAAATCCAAATAACTTTATAGATCTTCATTGTAAAGGGTTTAAACAATGTTTTCTATGCATGTTCAATTAACCATAATCAATTAATTAACATGCACCTGTGGAATGGTCGTTAAGACCTTAACAGCTTATAGAAAGTAGCCATTTAAGGTCACAGTTCTAAAAACGCAGGACACTAAAGAGACTTGTCTACAGACTGTGAAAAACACCCAAAGAAAGATGCCCAGGGTCCCTGCTCATCTGCGTGAATGTGCATTAGGCATGCTGCAGGGAGGCATGAGGACTGCTGATGTGGCTAGGGCAATAAATTGCCATGTCCGCACTGTGGGACGCCTAAGACAGCGCTACAGGGAGACAGGAATGACAGCTGATCATCCTCGCAGTGGAAGACCATGTGTAACAACACCTGCACAGGATCGGTACATCCGAATATTACACCTGTGTGACAGGTACAGGATGGCCACAACAACTGCCCGAGTCACACCAGGAACACACAATCCCTCCATCAGTGCTCAGACTGTCCGCAATAGGCTGAGAGAGGCTGGACTGAGGGCTTGTAGGCCTGTTGTAAGGCAGGTCCTTACCAGACATCACCAGCAACAACGTCGCCTATGGGCACAAACCCGCCTTCGCTGGACCAGACAGGAGTTGCAAAAAGTGCTCTTCACTGATGAGTCACGGTTTTGTCTCACCAGGGGTGATGGACGGATTTGTGTTTATCGTCGAAGGAATGAGCGTTAGACCGAGGCCTGTACCCTGGAGCGGGATCGATTTGGAGGTGGGGGGTCCGTCATGGTCTGGGGCGGTATATCACATCACCATCGGACTGAGCTTGTTGTCATTGCAGGCAATCTCAATGCCTTGAGGTACAGGGAAGACATCCTCCTCCCTCATGTGGTACCCTTTATGCATGCTCATCCGGACATGATCCTCCAGCAGGACAATGCCACCAGCCATACTGTGTGTGAGTTTCTGCATGACAGCAATGTCAATGTTCTGCCATGGCCAGCGAAAAGCCCGGATCTCAATCCTATTGAGCACGTCTGGGACCTGTTGGATCGCAGGGTGAGGGTTAGGGCCATTCCCCCCAGAAATGTCCAGGAACTTGCAAGTGCCTTGGTGGAAGAGTGGGGTAACATCTCACAGCAAGAACTGACAAATCTGGTCCAGTCCATGAGGAGGAGATCCACTGCAGTACTTCAAGCAGCTGGTGGCCACACCAGATACTGACTGGTACTTTTGATTTTGAGCCTCCCTTCATTCAAGGACACATTATTCTATTTCTGTTAGTAACATGTCTGTGAAACATTTTTAGTTTATGTCTTATGGTGTTGACTCTTTTAGTGTCTTTTAATGTCTCTACCAGCTTTCCCCATCTACAGACTGAAATTCTTTCCCATTCTTTTTTAGAAAACAGCTCCAGCTCAGTCAGATTAGATGGACAGCGTTTGTGAACAGCAGTTTTCAGATCTTGCCGCAGATTCTCGATTGGATTTAGATCTGGACTTTGACTGGGCCATTCTAACACATGGATATGTTTTGTTTTAAACCATTCCATTGTTGCCCTGGCTTTATGTTTAGGGTCGTTGTCCTGCTCGAAGGTGAACCTCCGCCCCAGTCTCAAGTCTTTTGCAGACTCCAAGAGGTTTTCTTCCAAGATTGCCCTGTATTTGGCTCCATCCATCTTCCCATCAACTCTGACCAGCTTCCCTGTCCCTGCTGAAGAGAAGCACCCCCAGAGCATGATGCTGCCACCACCATATTTGACAGTGGGGATGGTATGTTCAGAGTGATGTGCAGTGTTAGTTTTCCGCCACACATAGCGTTTTGCATTTTGGCCAAAAAGTTCCATTTTGGTCTCATCTGACCAGAGCACCTTCTTCCACATGCCAGAGTCACCATGGGCCTCTTGGCTACATTTTTGATCAGCGCTCTCCTTGTTTGGCCTGTGAGTTTAGGTGGACGGCCTTGTCTTGGTAGGTTTACAGTTGTGCCATACTCCTTCCATTTCTGAATGATTGCTTGAACAGTGGGATGTTCAAGGCTTGGGAAATCTTTTTGTAGCCTAAGCCTGCTTTAAATTTCTCAATAACTTTATCCCTGACCTGTCGGATGTGTTCTTTTGACTTCATGGTGTTGTTGCTCCCAACATTCTCTTAGACAACCTCTGAGGCCGTCACAGGGCAGCTGTATTTGTACTGACATTAGATTACACACAGGTGCACTCTATTTAGTCATTAGCACTCATCAGACAATGTCTATGGGCAACTGACTGCACTCAGACCAAAGGGGGCTGAATAATTACGCACACCCCACTTTTCAGTTATTAATTTGTAAAAAATGTTTAGAATCATGTATGATTTTTGTCCCACTTCTCACGTGTACACCACTCTGTATTGGTCTTTCACCTGGAATTCCAATAAAATTGATTCATGCTTGTGGCTGTAATGTGACAAAATGTGGAAAAGTTCAAGGGGGCCGAATACTTTTGCAAGCCACTGTATGTGTGTGTGTGTGTGTGTGCATGTGTGTGTGTGTAGCTATATCTTAGAGCTTAGGTCAGCATGCAGGCAATCACATTTTGGCATGATGTCCTTGAATTACCCCAAGTGTGGGGATCTTCTTTCTTACACCTTTTATTTCTCCACCTGATTCTCTTCTTTCCCCATTATTCTGACCATACAGGCGTGACAAAAAATGCAAGGGTTGGATAAAAGAGGAAATGTTTTTACGTTCTTTATATAAGCGATTTCTTAAATAAATAAATCATTAAAAGACCACCCTTGAAAAAAACATAAGAACCTCTTTTTGTCTTTTCTTGAGGAATCAACTTCAGAGGACCAGTGCAAAGATAACATGTAGAAATATGAAGTTGTAAAATACTCTGTCCAGGTGTATTTAACTGGCTTGGATTCTCGTTGAATTTCACAGGAATGAAACAAATTGAGCTTGATTAAATTAGAGCCAATTATACTGGATTTAAATAGAGTTAAATTCAAGTTGCCTCTTTTCTCTATAAAAGCAACCTAAAATCAGATGTTCCTTGTAAATGTTCTAAAAATAAATGTATTGAATCACAAAAACATGCAATGAAATAAATATAATGAATTGGATTGTTTTGAAATTCGATGTAACTCTTCAAGTCTTTTGTTTTTCGGTATAAATAATCAATATATACCATTACTTTACTTGGAAGTGTGAAAAGAAACTTGAATGTATTGGATTATAATAAGAAATAGCTGAAATGAATTGGAAATACCCTGCGATGGACTGGCAACCTGTCCAGGGTGTACCGCCCCATGACTGCTGGAGATAACCCCGCCCCCCCCCAACCCTGCATAGGAATGACAGGTACAGAAAAAGGATGGATGGAATTGGAAATACATGACATTATAGACAGATTTAACCCATCCATCCATCGGTTGAAGATGTCGCTGTGCTCTGCTTTTCATGTGCTGCTACCTTACTACTTCAGCTTGTTTTTTGTTCAGCTTGTCCGCCACCCCCCACCCCCCACTTGGGGTAAGTCAGTGAGTCTCTCCTTTCCTCCTGACCCGAAGCGGACATGTTCAGGGGGTAGCTTATCACTCCATGACATCTTGAACAAGTTTTCTGGCTAAAAACGTCCGCTAACCTCTGTTAGCTTCGGTTAGCTCCAGGTTAGCTCAGTTAGCAGTTACATCAGCTCAGAGTTTGATGGGTGTCAATCATCCACCCCAACCCTCACAGCCCCACTCTGAGCTCCACCTCTTTGCCCACTTTTTGTATTTTCTGAGAGTGACGAGACGCGTGACACAGCCAAGATAATGGTGGTGGGAACTTCCCACTGGACTTTAAAGGTATTCTCCGCAACTTTTACACCTTAATATAATGTTTTTTTTCAAAAGTTATGGTGGAATTTTATCATCTATTATGTTAATTTTTAGAGTTATCACCACCTTACAGGGGTCCTTGGCTTTTTTCTGCACTATAGAACTTTTGAGCGGCGACCCGCTGCTGGACGTGTTCTGCTTTACGGCAGAGTCATACAGCCCCGCTGTTTAGAGACTGTAGAGATAGCTGATCCACCAAAGAGAATGAGAAATCCCATATCAGAAGAAGCTAGAAAAAGAAAAAGAGAACATGATAGAGAGAGAGCAAAGACCAGAGTAAATATTGGGCTGGCTTTTCCTCGTTGGAGAGTTATTTTGGAACTAACGTGAAGTACTACGGACGCCGAGTTAGCCGTGCTGCTAATGGATAAGTAAGTAATCAATGATTTCACCGGGGTTATAGTGTTTGGTCTGGCATGATGTTGTTATACAGTCATGAGAAAGCTATTTATTCAATGTGTGGAGTTGGATGAACATAGTTTGCACGGTATGCCTTACAGTAGTAATGTGAATTACACAACCCAGTCGATCTCTGTTTGCCATCTAGAGGCTAATGTGATGCTAACGTGTGAGACTCGGTTCTGTAGATAAAGCTGCAAACTCCGGCGTAGTCGCTGTATTTCAGTATATAAGTCAAACTTTTTTCTTTTGGTTTTGTCAAGCTAGTGATTTATATTTTTATCGTTTGATTTTTTCCTAAATCACCTAAAGATGTAGACTGATTCTAGTGTCGGGAGGTGTAGCGCTTAGACGTTCTCTGTATCTAATCCCACTGTTTTTCCAATTACCCCAAATTACCCCCCACAAACTGAATACCTAGCTGTGAGATCTTTCTCTAAATTGTCCCGATTGTTACAGTTGAATTGTGAACTGAGACGGAGCTTGTTTGTTGTTTGGGCAAGCAATTTGGAAAGCCGCCACTGAAACATGCCTCTTATTGGCGACAGAGAGATTTGATTTTACGACAGTGATGTTGCGCGCCAAGCCTGAAGAGGGCGACAGAGAGCAAATATCATGAAAGTTGCGGAGCATGGCTTTAATTCAGCTCTTCAAAAACCTACGGGTGACGTCACATCCATCCATCCATCTTATATATATATACAGTCTGTGCTTTCATTATAAAAAAACCTGGGTGCAGTTGGGTATAAGTTACAAACTGAGACATGGGTGGGACAAGACTCATTTTCAAATCAGTTCCAAGGGACTTTGTACACAAAACGTCCCCCTTTCAAGTTTAAATTGACGCACGATCGACATACAATGTCCTATCCATGGGGGGGGGATTAGGTGAAATTTTCCTCCGCAGGTAGAAATTGACGCAAGATTGGAATGAAGCATTCTATCAGCAGAGGGCTCTGTTTTGTGCCAGAAAACCACAGCTGAGCGACTCTGCTACCCCCCTGCCTTCTATGCAAATTCAATAATTTTGTAAAATAAAGTCATGAAGCCTTGTTGGTCCATAACTTTCACTAAAACTAAGCAAATTTGAATTAAAACGGGTTTTGATAATCAATATGTAAGATAAAGAAGAAAGGTGATCATTTCAACCCATTGTTGAGCAAGCAGCGATATCTTAAATGCATAGCAGGAATAAAATTTTACTTACCGAAATAAATGGAGCAGAGACTTCTTGGATGGTCTGCAATCATTACCACAGCAAGCCATCTTTGTCCAATAAGTGCACGATTAACATCCGAACACGAATACAAATTGCAGATGCAAAAGTTCAGAGAAACAAAATGGCCTCAGACTTAACTTGAGGCCGAAGCTGCGGCCTTCCCTGGAGCAAGCGGGGTGGGCAAGTCGCCAGCCACTACCCCTAGCCGGCTCATCTTAGACTGTCAATCAAAAGGACACTCATAATTTCAAGCATAAAGAGCAACTCACCCCCAAATCAACTTTTTTTTTGCTGATAAACTGTGTAAATGAGTGTTTAATAGTGCTGTCTACATGTCTGGTCATTTTTGGCATTTTAGTTCATTTCAGTAAAAATAATTAGCTACTAAAAAATGTCAGAGTGGGACCCTCTTCAGGTTAAAACTCTACACTGCACCTGAATCGGCCATCACTGTTTGCTCTGTGGTAATGGCTGACGTCAGCCATCCTGCCGCCGTGGGGTATAAAACTGGCCGAGTCTCAGCCAGGCTGCAGCGAGATGGAATAGCAAGAAAGTGTTGACACCGCCCAGCCCTCTGCCCCTGACGTCCCTTGGTCCGCCAGGCAATGCCTCCTTTTGCCACATTTTTCAAACAGGAAATGTGGGCAGAGTTTGACTCTGGTAGGGAAGTGAGTTGCTCTTTAAATTACATCTAAATGGATGTTGCAAAGAATGTTACCCCCCCTCAGAGTTGTCATGACGGTAAACTTCACCTATTAAACCTAAAGTGTTTTTTTTTTAACCAGGCGGTAAACATTTCTGCTGTGAAGTTGCCATTTTTAACATGGGAGTCAACATTTCTGCTGTGAAGTTGCCATTTTCAACATGGGAGTCAATAGGAACTTGCTCCTTACTTGAGCAAGCCCCTAGCGGGTGAGAGGGGAACTGCAATTTTCGCCACTTCCGCATTGGCTTCACAGTTGGCTGGCGGAGTTCGCCCCTTGAATTAAAGGCATGACATTCTCCATGGATTAATACCCCCAAGGAGTAGTTTTGGGTCTGACTTTTTCCAGGCACTGTCATGTTTGAGTTTAGCTTTCTGACCCACATGCAGAACATCACTAAGAAGACCAGTTGTGAAATAAAACAGTTTATTGAAACAAAGAAAGAAGGCTGATCGCTGGAACCAGGAACCAGGAACACTGCACCAAGGAATGGAGATGAGGAGAACTGTAGGACGGGAAGATCACAGGGGAGTAGCTTTCCATGAATAATGAGAATTGTTTGAGAGTACTCTGGATCAGCTTGCTGTCGGCAGGTGGTGATGACGCCAGGGAGGGGAAGCTAGGAGTCTGGGAGATCTTCCGAGGAAGTTCCGGGAGGTGATGAGGGATCCTGGGAGTGAGGACTAATTTCTGAGGGCGGACAGGCAGAGCTTGACGCTGGAGCAAAGGATAACCGCTGCCCCGCTGTACCACGTGACTGCTTCAGGAAGTGGATCAGTGGTTTGACAGCAATGTAAATCCCCTCAGGCTCCATTCAAAATGTGGGTATGTGTAGGAGAGTTGCAGTCAGTTTGGAGTTTGGAGAGGAGAGTTTGGTTAGCGTTTACATAGTTTAGAGAGTATAGAGACAGATAGTTTGAAGATTTAGGAGAGTGAGGAGAGAAAGATAAGATTTAGGTAGGGAGACCAACCGTCCTGTTTCCCCCAGTCATGTCCACTTTTCATGTGCTGTCCAGGGCGTCCGGGGGGATTTCATAGATTGATGAAAATGTCCTGGTTTTCATCGTTTTTAAGGGGACTAATAAGCATACTTAGATTGACTGGTGCGATGCATGCAATACGACACATTTCCTCTCATCTATCGTTCGTGGATGGTTCTGAACCGTTTCATAGACGTAAGACAGCGGGCTTTGATGCGCTGCACCACTTTCCCCTTTCACCGTGCTGCGCGCACGGCATTGCGACTGTTTACAAGATATTAAAGCGCAAGTGTAGCTTTACAGACAAACAGAGCTGGCATATGTGTTTCTCTGTGTGACAAAAGTGGCAAAGATCTAGTAGGTTCACATGGAAACAAAATCTATAATAATAAATCATCTATAAACTGACAGCGGAGGATGAAGATAAAATTTTAAAAATGGAGCAGGCATTATTGTATTTTTGAGACTGCTGCTTTTTAATTGTATTATTACATTGAAAAGAAAATAATAGCCTACCTGTTTTCTCAGAATGTTATTTCAGATTTTTGTTTAATTTTTGTCCAGTAAAGCAAACTATTACTGTTTCTGGTACATTCTCTAATTCGGAAGAGAAATTATTTTTATTATTAATTAATTTCTAGAGACTTTAAAGTCATTTTTGCACTTGTGAAAGCCTATCTGAAGTTTGTTATTTAACTGTTTATTCTAACCACATGGAGAATGTATGCTTTAATAAGTGGCTAAGAGCTACAGCTGCCTGTGATTATGTACCTGGCCGGTAGGGGGGTTTGTGTTCACATGAAGCCCCGTGAGCAGAACCCTTTCTTGAACCAATTGGCTCAAGTGGTTCAATGCCTCGTGGGGCTTCATCTCACCATCACTAACCAGAGCTTATGGAGAAGCTGGAGAACGGATCAAAGTTAGATGGATTGAGACGCAGCATGGTCACGGAGGAACCTTGGAAAGAGCACAGGAAGGATTAGGTCAGGTAAGTCAGAAGAAATACTTTTACCTAGGAGACTACTATGAGACACAACAGACTAGAGGTTACCATGAAGATGCAACACTGGCAAAGAAGGTCTGATGGCCAGCTTCCTTTATACACCCTAATGTGTCTCAATGACGTGCAGCTGTGATCAGCTGCCAGGCACAGCTCCGCCCTCGAGCTTGATGGATAGGTCCTTAACTCGAGCAGGACCCCTGGTGGAAAATCACCAGAAGGAAAAAAAAGACAGACAGAACAGACGTCCCAGACTCCTAACAGGTACGAAATGAAGCCACCTGCCTCATTTTGGACTGGAACTGGGAAATTTCCTACCAGCCATGTGCATTTCAACATATGGGTGTAAAATGGGCATAAGAATTGGCAAATTAGTCATAATGTCATCATAAAGTGTGTGAACGGCTGTCTACCTTAGAAAGCTTCTTTTTTTTTTTTTTTTTTTGCAACATTTGAAGCTTTTATTCACAGTTTTCAGATGATTGATAAATCTATTTTAAACGATATTTGTATTCTTCCAAAACTCAATGCCATGGTACAATCCTCCACTGGCCCTGAAGGACTCACGGTCCTTTGATGAAGCTCTTTCAATATCTATTCTACTGATATATTTAAATTAGCCACAGCCCACAATCCAAACAGTGATTTGCCAGTAGTTAGATTTGATTGAAAACTCATTTAATGGCCCTCTAATGGCTTCATGAATAGGGTTTTCTTTTTGTACCGCATTGCTAAATATTAGCTGCCATTCAGTGGATCAGGCCTGTAATGTTTAAGTGAGAGAAAACAGCTCTTTGTGTTATATTGCAGTGTGCGGGCACTGCATTACCTCCTCTCTGATTTCCATACTGAAGGGAAAAAAGGTATAATTCAAGTGTGTTGAATATGCAGTTATGCTATAAAAGGCTCCCACACAGGTATGGAAAACCTTGTGTGAAATTTTTTTCAGGTTTGTGATTTGTGATACGTTTTGTGTGTCTGATTTAATGACAACATAAATCTAAATAGATTTTAACTCATTAGCCATTGAAGAGGTAATGATGTAGGTCTGCCACTAATGAGCTTAAGCTCTTAATTGAATAGGAGAGAGTAGAAGAGCACACACACATGCACACACACATTTCTAAATCTATCTATCTATCTATCTATCTATCTATCTATCTATCTATCTATCTATCTATCTATCTATCTATCTATATATATATATATATATATATATATATATATATATGCAGCACAGAAATCCACAACAATAATGCACACATACACCCACAGATACAATTCTGCCTCCTGTGGTGGGTGTTTTTTTTCTTCTCTTTCTCCACCTTCCCTCTACCTCTCTCCGTCGTTCAGGGGTCAAAAGGAGGAGGGGGCTAGTGGAGCAACATGACCAGCGAAAATTCAACCCCAACGCCGTCAGACACACTGCTCAAAAAAGACTGCAAATCTCAGATATCAATTTATTTATGAAAACGCTGCTCCACAAGGAGAATAATCTTTATTACGAGGCAGAAACAAAACGTCTAATCCCCGAACGTCACACTAATCAAACCTGTACTACCTTACTCCATATGTAAGACGGGGAAAAAATGCAACAAAGCCTGTCGCTTTGATGTCACCTCTTCTGTTTTTCATCTTTTCTATTCAACTTCCCAATAATTATCAGCACTTAACCTGTCATGTCTGCCAAGACGTAAAAATGCCAGAATCTATTTGGATAACGAGGCAAGCTTATAGGATAAAATGTCTATTCTCCTATGTTGCATTTGAAGCAGGCTGTGTTCCCTTGGTAATACGGGCAATGAAAATGATGATATCCAATTTCATAGTGTCTTCTATCAAATATACCCTGATGTAAACAAAGCCCGCGTGAATGGGGGACAATGGAGGAGAAATCTCAAAGCCAGGAAATCCGTAGGGAGAAAAAAAAAGAGAGATTAGAAAAGCCCAGACAGTGTTTCCAGTGGCTCAGATAAAGGAGACAGAATAATGTAGGAAAATAGAAGAGGGGATGAGTCGCCTGTGCTCAGAGGCTTGAGTGTGGCCAATCCCTTTTCATGAGCTCAGACTAGTGCCCTGATGGGACTCGGCGTAGATTTGAGTAGAGCCTATTGAGTGTAAGCTGCTAAATTTGGCAATGAAGGGAATGTGATTTACTGTAAGCTCCAGTGGCCCAAGAGCAAAGCAGCCGCTGGCGTCTGCGCGCACACACGCACACACACACACACACCCACCTAAGAGCATAAAAACACTAACAATAACTCACTCACTCTGTTACTGTCTCTTGCTCTCTCCCTCATTCTCCCTGACACGCAGTGTGAACGGCTGGCTGGCTCGGCTCGCCGCCCGCACACACCAGCGCGGCCACTCATGCGGCCCAGCGGCACTGACTTTGACAAATAACCAGGAAGTCCTGGTGTTGGCTTAAAAACTCTAAGTTGTTCAGTTGCAATTCTGCATTTGTCCTGCTTTAATGGCCGTGGAAGTGGCTTTGGAGGTAATCTGTCAGTGATTGATTAGAGTCCGGCCAAATCCCTGCGCCCAACAGAACGCATTGTTAGGCGGCAGGCCCGCTAGCTATTGCTGCCGCTGTTCAAGGTGGAGAGATGGAACAAGATGGAACTGCAGTCACAGAAAGACTTATTGAGTGTGGAGGTATATCTGTGTATCGACTGCAAAGAAGTTCACTCGCATTGATACACATTGAAATTTCACCTTTTTATTCATAGAACACATCTAACAACAACCTTAGCTTCACCAAAGTGCTGTACAGGAAAATTATAATTAAATGCATCACAATTAAGGCACAGTGATAAAATATCAGAAGCTTAATAAAAGAAAGCCTTGTGCAAAACTATTAAGCTTGTAATCCAGTAACACAACCCAATAAAACCAGTATATCTGACTCAAGCCTGTTACAAAAAACAATGGGGCCACTTTGTTGCAAAACATCAGGGAGCCTTTGGTTATTCATAAGTGGTCAAGTCCAGCGTTGCGGTAATATTAATATCAAGCTTGGCGGCATGAATGGCTCAATATTCTCGCCTCTCCATGCCGCCATGACGCATTCAAAGGACACATCGTGGCGACAGTATTATCCTAATATGCCGCCAGGGCGTGTCTTTTCAAACAGGCTTCAGTGAAACCAGAAAGAAAGTTTAGAGATGTTTTTGAGAACTTTTCCAAAGATTTTTTAGCCCTGGGCAGATCACACTTGAAAAACAGACTATTCTAGAGCGCTTGGGCTACAGCTGAAAAGCCCTGCTCACTTTGTCTTTTGGCATGATCCTCATAACTCAGAAAAGCAGCTAGCCAAGACTCATAAAAACCCATAATATCTTTTTAAATTGAGCAACAGAATGGAAGGCAATGCAAGGAAAGTACAATCATAGTAATGTGCTCACATATCCAGTAAGTAGGTAAGCAGCTGAATAAATAAAACACATTTATTTATTTTTCTGTTTAGCAATTACACAAGAAAATAGTAGAACCCACCAGTAGCTGTGATGCACATCTGCTCGGTGGGTGGCATAGTGGTGTGCTAATGAAGCTTTGTGAAGTGTTTAAAGGATTCTGTGCATTGTACCAAAATACTTCTTGTGGCTTTAGATACTTTTAGGGAATTTGTAAAGGAAAATAAAATGCACCTAAATGTTGGAAGCGATGTACATCACATGCCTCAGAAGGTATCATACGTAATCCATCACGTGACTTTGACTGAGTAAATCGAGGAATGGCTCCCCATTTTCTGTGACCTTGCTTCACCAAAGTAAGGGTGTGTCTAAATTCAGGAGCTGCAACTTTCTAGAGCCAAATTTTTAGGGACAGTTACGTCACAGCGCTGGTACGAAGGCTATCCAAATTCGTAGAGTCCTTAAACACACGAATCAGTCCTTCTTTTCCCCTGATTCCAAGGATGGGTACAGTGTATCCTTCTCTGCTCACCCTATCCCAAGATGCATTGCGTGCCGGCCTGGAGATTTTTGTTCCAGGAACAATGGTGAGCGAAGTGGGAGACGGAGCGAGAGAAGAGTACAGCTTTAAATGTAAGTTTATTAAAATCTGACGGTACGAAAAATATAAACATAAAGCGGTTGTGTTTTTAGGCTTTTCTCGTTTTCATCATAATCTGTTTTTTATTACAATTTGTCATAAATCATAACAAAAGTAATTGTGAATGAGCTTGTATGGTGGGGCCGTAGTTATCAATGAGTTGTCATTAAGGCCATTTATATTTTAGACAAATAACCCTTTTGTTATATATTTTAGGAACCAAAGAGCAGACAACAAACATCTCTTCATTGATCTCTTAATTTGCTAAATATGTTACTTTTTTGTTAGTTGTTCTTAAATTGTTGGAAAGTAATTAATTTACAGTAATTAATTTTTAGTTTTTGTCTTTTTTTAAACATCCATCTTAAGTGGAACGTTTGAACATAACCAGTTAAAACATGGAGGAAAAACGATCATATAACAATAAAACAACAAAATCTTAGCTATTTACACAAAGAAAAATCAGCAATAATTTTGGCTCTCAAAGACCAGTTACTTTACCTTTAAAACGTCCACCTCTACTCCATTTATTAATCTAGATTAGCAGCACCTGTCTGACCTCGTTAAAGACACCTGTCCACCCCACAGTCAGTCAGATTCCAACTACTACAATGGGCAAGACCAAAGAGCTGTCAAAAGACACCAGAGACAAAATTGTAGACCTCCACAAGACTGGAAAGGGCTACGGGGTAATTGCCAAGCAGCTTGGTGAAAATAGATCAACTGCTCGAGCAATTGTTAGAAAATGGAAGAGTCTCCCTCGGACTGAGGTGGGGTCTCACTGATTCAATTCAATTCAATACAGTTTATTTATATAGCGCCAATTCACAACAGATGTCATCTCAAGGCACTTAACAAGAAGTCATTTCAATACATTTATACAAACATTCCAATCAGTTAAAAAGTTTCCTATTTAAGGAATCCCAGCAGATTGCGTCAGTCATTGGCGTGAGGTTGGGCCCCGTTGATGCAGACTTTCCAACCACAGCAATCCTTCAGCAATCCCTCATACTGAGCAAGCATGTAGCGACGGTGGAGAGGAAAAACTCCCCTTTAACAGGAAGAAACCTCCAACAGAACCAGGCTCAGTAGGAGCGGCCATCTGCCACGACCGTCTGGGGGTTTGAGAAGACAGAGCAGAAACACAGAAGGAACAGAAGATCTGATATAAGAGAACTTTCTATGTTACAGAAAGTAAAAAGTTGATAACAGGACACAGTGGATGTTCAGTTACTGGGAGGATCATCCCAGTCGATGCCCCCCGTCCAACAGGGCATTGCAGCCAAGCAGGATACCAGACCAGGTATATCTTCTATGGAGAGAAAAACACTGAGAGAAAACAAAGTTAACAGTCGAAATAACAGAATGTACTGTAATACAACTGGAGAGTAGTATTAGAAAAGGAAGTAGCAGAGTGAAGAAAATTGGTAAGTCTGTCCTCCAGCAGTCTAAGCCTATAGCAGCATAACTACAGAGATAGATCAGGATGACCTTAGCCACTCTAACTATAAGCTTTATCAAAAAGGAAAGTTTTAAGCCTGGCCTTAAAAGTAAACAGAGTGCCTCACGGACTAAAGCTGGGAGCTGGTTCCACAGGAGAGGAGCCTGATAACTAAAAGATCTGCCTCCCATTCTACTTTTAGAAATCCTAGGAACTACAAGTAAACCTGCAGTCTGAGAGCGAAGGGCTCTGTTAGGAACATAAGGAACAATTAGATCTCTGATGTATGATGGAGCTTGATTATTAAGGGCTTTGTATGTAAGAAGAAGGATCTTAAATTCTATTCTGGATTTAACAGGGAGCCAATGAAGGGAAGCTAAAACAGGAGAAATGTGATCTCTCTTTTTAATATTCATCAAAACTCTTGCTGCCGCATTTTGGATCAACTGAAGGCTTTTAATGGCATTTTGTGGACTACCTGATAGTAAAGAATTACAGTAGTCCAGCCTTGAGGTAACAAATGCATGGACTAGTTTCTCAGCATCACTCCTGGACAGGATGTTTCTAATTTTAGCAATATTCCGGAGGTGAAAGAAAGAAATCCTAGAAACCTGTTTAATATGGGATTTAAATGTCAAGTCTCGGTCAAAAATAACGCCGAGGTTCTTTTATTTTATTACTGGGGGCCAATTTAATGCCATCCAGATGAAGTGATTGACTAATCAGTTTCTGTTTAAGAACTTCTGGTCCAAAGACAGCAACTTCTGTTTTGTCAGAATTTAAAAGCAAAAAGTTTAGGGTCATCCATGTTTTTATGTCTTCCAGACATGCCTGTAATCTACCTAACTGACTGGGTTAATCAGGATTTATGGATAAATATAGTTGTGTATCATCTGCATAGCTGTGGAAATTTATCCCATGCTGTCTAATGATTCTACCAATTGGGAGCATATATATGGTGAACAGAATTGGTCCAAGCACAGAACCCTGTGGAACTCCACAAGTAACTCTTGAGAGTGAAGAAGATTTATCATTTAGATGAACAAACTGGAATCTATCAGACAAATATGATTTAAACCAGCCTAGTGCTGTTCCTTTGATCCCTGCAACATGTTCAAGCTTTTCTAAGAGAATATTATGATCGACTGTGTCAAAAGCAGCACTGAGATCTAACAAAACCAGAACAGACACCAGTCCATTATCTGAGGCCATGAGAATATCATTAGTAACCATCAGCAGTGCTGTTTCAGTGCTATGATGAGCTCTAAAACCTGACTGAAACTCTTCAAACAGCTTGTTATTGTTTAAATGCTCACAGACTTGATTAGCAACAATTTTCTCAAGGACTTTGGATAAGAAAGGAAGGTGAGATATAGGTCTGTAATTCACCAAGTCATCTTGATCAAGGGAAGGTTTCTTGAGTAAAGGTTTAATTACAGCTATTTTAAATTCCTGTGGTACGTATCTGTTTACTAAGGATAGATTCATCATATCCAAAATGGGGCCAGGAACCAAATGGAACACTTCTTTAAATAATTTGGTTGGAATTGGGTCCAACATGCAAGTTGAAGGTTTAGATGAGGCTAATATTTTTGATAATTCCGAAAGCTCGACTGAATCAAAACAGCCTAAGCACAACTGAGGATCTACAGTTCTTTCCGATACTGCGTCATTTACTGAGGAAGAAGTAATCATGTTTGGGAGGATGCCAATGATTTTATTTTTAATAGAATTAATTTTATTTACGAAGAATCCCATAAAATCATCACTGCTAAGAGCTGGGGGAATAGTTGGCTCAACAGAGCTATGACTCTGTGTAAGTTTGGCAACTGTACTAAAAAGAAACCTATGAAACCGATGATAAGAAAGGTGAGGAATCAGGCCAGAACTACACGGGAGGAGCTGGTCAATGACATGAATAATAATAATAATAATGGCTTGCATTTATATAGCGCTTTTCGAGATCCTCAAAGCGCTTTACAACTCCCTTATTCATTCACTCTTACATTCACACACTGGTGAAAGCAAGCTATGGTTATAGCCACACCTGGGGCAGACAGACAGAAGCGCCATCAGCCCCTCTGGCCAACACCAGTAGGCGGGTAGGTGTAGTGTATTGCCCAAGGACACGACATGTAGCAGTTGGAAGCAGGAATCAAACGCACGATTTCTGGGTCGCAGGCCGACAACTCTACCACTGAACTACAGCCGCAAAATCATACTTTGCACGCAATGTTCCGCTGCTCAAGTCATCACATGTCCAGGCCCGTCTAAGTTTTGCCAATGTCCATCTGGATGATCCAGAGATGGCATGGGAGAAAGTCATGTGGTAAGATGAGACCAAAATATAACTTTTTGGTCTAAACTTCTCTCGCCGTGTTTGGAGGAAAAAGAAGGCTGAGTTGCATCCCAAAAACACCATCCCTACTGTGAAGCATGGGCGTGGAAACATGCTTTTGGGGGGCTTTTCTGCGAAGGGGACAGGACGACTGCATTGTATTATGGAGAGGACGAATGGGGCCATATATTGTGAGATTTTGAGCAACAACCTCCTTCCCTCAGTCAGAACAGTGATGATGGGCCGTGGCTGGGTCTTCCAACATGACAATGACCCAAAGCACACAGCCAGGATAACCAAGGAGTGGCTCCGTAAGAAGCACATCAAGGTTCTGGAGTGGCCTAGCCAGTCTCTAAACCTAAATCCAATTGAAAATCTTTGGAGGGGGCTGAAACTCCGTGTTGCTCAGCGATAGCCTGGAAACCTAACAGATCTAGAGAGATTTGTGTGGAGGAGTGAGCCAAAATCCGTTTTGCAGTGTGTCCAAACCTGCTCAAGAACTACAGGAAACGTTTGACCTCTTTAATTGCAAATAAAGGCTCCTGTACCAAATATTAACACATTAACATTTTCTCAGGTGTTCTAATACTTATGTGCAGCAATAAAATATACTCAGCAAAAAAAAAAACCTTCCCTTTTTCAGGACTGTGTATTTCAACAATAATGTTGTAAAAATCCAAATAACTTTACAGATCTTCATTGTAAAGGGTTTAAACAATGTTTTCCATGCATGTTCAATTTACCATAATCAATTAATTAACATGCACCTGTGGATTGGTCGTTAAGACCTTAACAGCTTACAGAAAGTAGGCATTTAAGGTCACAGTTCTAAAAACGCAGGACACTAAAGAGACTTGTCTTCCGACTGTGAAAAACACCCAAAGAAAGATGCCCAGGGTCCCTGCTCATCTGCGTGAACGTGCATTAGGCATGCTGCAGGGAGGCATGAGGACTGCTGATGTGGCTAGGGCAATAAATTGCCATGTCCGCACTGTGAGACGGCTAAGACAGCGCTACAGGGAGACAGGAAGGACAGCTGATCATCCTCGCAGTGGAAGACCACGTGTAACAACACCTGCATAGGATCGATACATCCGAATATCACACCTGTGTGACAGGTACAGGATGGCCACAACAACTGCCCGAGTCACACCAGGAACACACAATCCCTCCATTAGTGCTCAGACTGTCCGGAATAGGCTGAGAGAGGCTGGACTGAGGGCTTATAGGCCTGTTGTAAGGCAGGTCCTTACCAGACATCACCAGCAACAATGCCGCCTATGGGCACAAACCCTCCTTCGCTGGACCAGACAGGAGTGGCAAAAAGAGCTCTTCACTGATGAGTCACGGTTTTGTCTCACCAGGGGTGATGGACGGATTCGTGTTTATCGTCGAAGGAATGAGCGTTACACCGAGGCCTGTACCCTGGAGCGGGATCGATTTGGAGGTGGGGGGTCCGTCATGGTCTGGGGCGGTATATCACATCACCATCGGACTGAGCTTGTTGTCCTTGCAGGCAATCTCAATGCCTTGCGGTACAGGGAAGACATCGTCCTCCCTCATGTGGTACCCTTTATGCATGCTCATCCAGACATGATCCTCCAGCAGGACAATGCCACCAGCTATACTGCTCGTTCTGTGCGTGAGTTTCTGCATGACAGCAATATCAGTGTTCTGCCATGGCGAGCGAAGAGCCCGGATCTCAATCCCATTGAGCACGTCTGGGACCTGTTGGATCGCAGGGTGAGGGCTAGGGCCATTTTTGATTTCGAGCCTCCCTTCATTCAAGGACACATTATTCAATTTCTGTTAGTCACATGTCTGTGAAACATTTTTAGTTTATGTCTTATGGTGTTGACTCCTTTACAAATATTTACACACATTACGTTTACTGAAAGTAAAAACAGTTGAAAGTCAGAGGACGTTTCTTTTTTTGCTGAGTTTACAAATCAATTATTTAAAAATCAGACAATGTGATTTCCTGAATATTTTTTTAAATGCTGTCTCTCACAGTGGAAATGCACCTGCAATGTACATTTCAGACCCCTCCATAATTTCTAAGTGAGAGAACTTGCAAAATTGCAGGATGTTCAAATACTTATGTTCCTCACTTTATATATCAGAATTGCGCTGCTCTGGGTGGCTGCATGTTGGAGTGGCTCTGTTGGCCAAATATTGAGTTTATTTTTTTGGACGTTGGTCCCTCTGTTTTGGACCTGTATACTTTCTAGTTTTTGGTGCTGTGAAGCAGGAAGGATAGTTGCTCTTAATTTGTCACTTTTTGATAACTTGTTATGATGCATTACCATAGCAACAAGGAGGTGTACAGCCGGTAGCAGCTGATTAACATTGCGAAAGCTGAAATAATCCCTCAACTGAAGCCACAAATCCCTGATGAGTTGAGAAGCAGGAAAAATGGATGCAGAGTAGGAGCAAAAAAGAGACGGAGAAGGAGGAAGTTCAAACCATCTTTTCCATCTATCATAATAGGCAATATAAGATCACTGGCTAACAAGATGGATGAACTCCAAGCCCTTACAAGGACTCAGCCAGAGTATCAGGCATGCAGTGTTATGTGTTTCACTGAGACGTGGCTGCAGGATCATATCCCCGACTCCAACGTCTCTCTGCCAGGGTTCCTGACTATACGAGCAGACAGAGATCTGAAGATGAGCAGGGAAAGTAAAGGAGGTGGAGTAGCAATGGTTGTCAACAACAGATGGTGTCATCCAGGACACGTTACTGTGACGTGTCGTCTCTGCAGCCCAGATATTGAACTCCTGGCAGTAAGTTTTCGTCCATATTATTTATCAAGAGAGTTCCCTAGTGTTATTTTGGCAGTTGTTTACATTTCACCTTGAGCAGTTGCAGACAATACATGTGATGGCATCAGTTCTGTTGTCGCTAAGCTACAGACCCAGCACCCCAATGCATTTTGGCCATATCTGGTGATTTTAATCATGCCTCGCTCTCGTCTACACTTCCAGCATTTCAACAGTTTGTCAGCTGCCCCACAAGACAAAACAAGACCTTGAATTTGTTTTACGCAAATGTAAAGGATGCATACATGTCCAAACCAAGACCTCCTCTGGGACAATCAGATTACAGTCTTGTTTTTCTCTGCTCAGAATATAAACCACTTGTTCAGAGGGAACCTGTTACAAAGTAAACTATGAGCAAATGGTCACATGAAGCTGAAGAAGCTCTGCAGGGTTGTTTTGAGACCACAAACTGGATGACTATTTGCCAAGCACATCGAGAAGACATCAATGCCATGACCGAGTGTGTGACTGACATATAAACTTCAGTGTGGACAACATAATCCCCAAAAAGACGTGAGATGATTCCCTAATAACAAACCCTGGATCACCATTGACCTAAAGGGTCTGCTGAACAAGAAAAGAAGAGCATTCAGGGAGGGAGACAGGGAATTACTGAGGAGTATACAGAAGCAACTTAAGGTCAAGATCAGAGACAGCAAGGAGTCCCCTGTGTTGTGGAAGACATCATGCCTTGTTCCAGTACCAAAGGAAAATCACCCATCAGTCATCAATGACTATAGACCTGTTGTCCTGACATCCCACAACATGAAGGTCTTAGAGAGACTCCTGTTGCCCCCCCTGAATAAGCAAACAAGAAAATATCAGGGCCCACTGCAGTTTGCTTGTTGCCGTGGAGTTGGAGTTGAAGATGTCATCATCCACCTGCTTCAACCAACCCTCTGTCATCTGGACAAAGCAGGCACCACTGTGAGGATCATGTTCTTTGATGTTCTCCAGTGCTTTTAAAACAATTCAGCCTGATTTGCTTCGTCAGAAGGCACAGGTTGAGCCCTCAACAATTGCAATTGAATTGTACTCTCACCATTCCTTTTCACTCTGTACATCTCAGTCTTCCAGTACAAATTAAAGACTCTGCAATTGTCGGGGGTATCAGAGATAGACAAGCAGCTGAATACAGAGAACTGCTGGACCGCTTTGTGACATGGTGTGGAAACAATCGTCTTACCTTGAATGTGAACAAAACAAAGGAGATGATTGTAAATTTCAGAAGAAACAGGGATAAGTCAAACACTGTTTCCATCATGGGTGAAGAAGTGGAGGTGGTTGAGGAGTATAAATACCTTGGAGTTCACCTGGACAACAGACTGGACTGGAGGCCTAACATTGAACCCGTCTGCAAGAAGGGACAGAGCAGACTGTACTTCTTGAGGAAAACGTAGGTCCTTCAAGGTTTGCAGAAAGATGCTGCAAATCTTTTACAAGACTGTTGTGGCGAGTGTAATCTCTTCAGCCATCATCTGTTGGGGTAGCAGCATCAGAGCCAGGGACTTAAAAAAGCTCAAAAACCTGATAAAGAAGGCTGGTTCTGTTCTGGGGACAACTGTGGAACATCTGGAGATGATTATGAAAAAGGATTCTTTAAAAATTCAAAGAAATTATGGACAACCCTGAGCACCCTCTTCATGAGGCTATTTTGCAACAACAGAGTGTCTTCAGTTGGAGGCTTTTTCAGTTTCGCTGCAACACAGACCACTACAGGAAATCCTTCTTGCCCACACCCATCTTGATTTACAACAAATCCTTAAAGAATTCATTGTATGAGCTACAACAACACTTAATTTCCGTCTGGGATTAATAAAGTATTGTTGAATTTATTGAATTGAATAATATATATATATATATATATATATATATATATATATATATATATATATATATATATTGCGGATAATGACTTTTTCTAACCAGCTTCATCCAGCCTCTCCAGAAGGTTTTGGTGTTAATAAAAACAAAATATGGAAAATGATAAATGGTCTGTACTTGTATAGTGCTTTAGCTAGTCCTTAGCACCCCAATGCGCTTCACACTACATTCAGTCATTCACCCACACATTCACACACTGGTGATGGTAAGCTACATTATAGCTACAGTTGGCCTGGGGCACACTGACAGAAACAAGGCAAAGCGGGTGAGGTGACTCACCAAGACGACCAAAACTAACAGAACGAGGGTTCAAACCGGCAACCCTCTTGTTACAGGACAAGCTTCTATGTCCTGAGCCACGGTCACCCCATGTCAATTGGACACAGAACCCGTCAGCTTTCTGAAAAATATGGTGGCTGAACATTCCCATGCGGTTCATACTTGCATATAACTGTTTGAACAAATGAATGTGGCACCTTCAGACATCTAAGAACTGTACCCAAGGATTAACCAGGTTTGTGGAGGTCCACAATCGTCTTATTTATATCTTTTTATATTCCCTTTGGGGTTTTTTTCTATAATGTCACACACAGAAGCAGTATGTTTGAGGTACTGCCTTAAAATTAATCCACAGGTGTAAATGGACTGAACTTATAAAGGGCTTTTCTAGTCATACTGACCACTCAAAGCGCTTTACGCTGGAGCTACAGTCGCCCGTTCGCACACACATTCATACACCGATAGGCACCTTGAGGTTAAGTGTCTTGCCCAGGGACACATCACCATGTGGCAGGAGGAAGGTGGTATTGAACCTAGAACCCCTCCAATCATAAGCCAACTACATATCTGGGCCTTCCCAAAATTGGTTAAAGGAAAAAATTGTCTGGTAATATTAGGACTTTAAGGAGTTTGAGTTTTCCTTCTGTCATTGAAACTCGCTTCAAATCCAAAGAACTAATAAGGGCATGCACAAAACACTTACTTTTGAGTATCATTTGTTTTATATCAAAGAAAAAGCATAAGGCATCATATTCGTTAAATTAAAAAATCTTCACTATTCTTTTAGTGTGTACGGGCGGCAAGGATAAGGAGTGATTATGAGTTGTAATTCCTATTTTTTTAGTTAGTCAATAACCATTTCCCACTGGATTGATCTGTCAGATCCGCAAAGTCTCTTTGCAGCTAAAAGGCCATATTGTCTTCTTTTATGGCTGCACAGATTTAATCAATCGTTATACTTCATGTGCTGTAAATGAATATGTCCACTGATAATTCCATTCCCAATGAGGTAATAAAGAGTTTTATACTAAGAGGAGACAGAATAAAAATGTGAATATGATGCTAGAATAATGCAGCAATCAAATTAATATGTGAAAATATTGCATTTAAGTTTGTGGATTCCCCCCCCCCCCCGCCCCCCAAACAAATTCAGTTTCTCATCAGCAGTAGTCTTCTCCTCTCTTTTATAAAAAGGAAGCCCATTTGCCAAACACAGGGTCTGACTATGAAAATGTTCAACATGAATCTTAATATCACTTAAGTGATAATTATTTCTGCTCACCACAAACCTGACTAACAAAATAGAATTCAATCAGAGCCTCCACATAATGATAGTCATTATGAAAATAATGAACAAAAAAATAATAATGACATCCTTGCCTGCATTCAAACCTCTTTTTCTCACACATCTCCATGGTGATCTGAATTCCTTTTTTTGCCAACTCTGTGTTCGGGCTGGTCCATGGACGCTTTAATCACATTGTTTATGGTAAACCAAGCGTAGTGTGCGAGCTCTGAGAGTGGATTCATTTAATTAACCACTTGAGAGGTGTAGTCGAGTCTGCAGTGGTCCTCCGTTGTGTCCTGCAGTGGGGAGTGCGGAGGTGATTGTTCCTGACCAGTCCATCTCTCAGCAGCACTCTGTGTTTCTCTCTCTTGGCTCTTTGAAATGAGACAAATCTCCCTCTGAGTGGGAATGTTCCCTTCTAACACTAATGTAAATCAACATTTGACAATCAAGGGTAATAAAATTATCAGAAAATCATCTCATTGGGGTTACAAAGCAACAGACTACACATGCTGGGAATAAATGATAAACCACAGGATGTTGTGCAGCTTCTAAGTCAAAAGCAGCAAGTTGAAAAACCAAAAACAAATGAAAAATCAAACAAAAGTAATGTCTGGACTATTAATAGATTTTAAGAAAGTAAGTCCAACAAATTTGTTGGGTTGTGCAAGAAAGCAACCTGGGGTCCACAGTCAGGACCAAGGAAGAAACTCAGAAAAACACCTTAATGTCCAACTTGATGTTATGGCAAAATGAAACCAGACATTTTGTTCTGATGTAAATGAACTACAAAAGAGTACATATAAATACATTTTCTGTTCTTTCCTATTCTAAACCTGCTCATACTCTGTTTCCTATCTTCCCATGGATGTTGGATTACTGAAAACTCATAAAAACCTAAAGAATGTGTCAGTTTTGATGTGCATTCATTCTGAATAGTGAATTTGTATACTAGGATCACGTATGTGGATATTAGTGTTTAAATGCATCAGGACTGTAACTTTTTCTGGATTGTATTTGTTATTGCTCCCGTGTGTCTTTCCCTACATCCTACCTTTTCTGTTTTCTGCTTCCTTAATTATTTTTCTGTATCCTTCTTTGTGGTCTTTCATCTGTCCTTTGAGTCCTTCCTTCCTTCCTTCCTTCCTTCCTTCCTTCCTTCCTTCCTTCCTTCCTTCCTTCCTTCCTTCCTTCCTTCCTTCCTTCCTTCCTTCCTTCCTTCCTTCCTTCCTTCCTTCCTTCCTTCCTTCCTTCCTTCCTTCCTTCTTACAGGTTCCATATTTAAATCCTAAAAACTGTTAGAGCTCTGCACATTTGATACTGGAACAATATGATATTTTTGCATAAACATTTGTGGGAAACCCCAATACATAAAGAGACAACTGGCAATCTGAGAAATATTCCTTAATATGCATTATTACACACTGTGGAAACTTTTTCAGGACTACCTAGCTAATATCTATAGTCTTCCTTATTTCCGCTCTTGGGGTACACCCAATGAGTGCCAAGGTAAACAAATGCAACTCCTGGATTTATAGTTTCTCCATAGATCAATACTTTTTTTTACTGCAACTCCTTCTAGCATTGTGCCTGGGTATTTCAGTTTCCCAAGCGGGAGTTTTGTTTTAAATATTTTAGATATGCAGCACAAACAAATCTGCAAATAGACTGGTTTTCCTCAAATTACTTAGAGTCGCGTTCCACAGAAAGATTTATGAATGCTGAACCACAAATAGGCGGGGGTCCACCTGTACACTGATAATGGGATATTTGAAACATGTTTTTTGATACTAGAAATCTTTGGAATTTCTGTAGTTTGGGTCTAACTTCAGAGTTCATATGAATAAAGATTTAATGACAGTTGCAGAACAGCAATGGATGGATGGATGGATGGACGACTATAGATGATGGATGGATGGATGGATGGATGGATGGATGGATGGATGGATGGATGGATGGATGGATGGATGGATGGATGGACGGATGACTATAGATGATGGATGGATGGATGGATGGACGACTATAGATAATGGATGGATGGATGACAGCTAGAGAAAAAAAAAACAATCCAGTCATTATTAAGTATTTTGTTTTAATTCAACTAACCTACACTTTATGTCTTGCTTAATTCTTCTGTATGTCTTACAGTGTGGTAAAAATTTGTGATTTTTTTAAAGAGCAAAAACAAACCAATATAAAACACTTTTGTCTGCAGTAAGAATTTGAGTGTGTTTAAGTTTGAGTTGTTCACAAACATACCAAACTAATGGACTGGGTTTTAAACACGAATGGTGGTAACTGCGTCTGTTTTGTGTTTGTTTTTGGCTGCATTTCACACAACCGTTTCCTTACTTATCCAGTAAGTGAGACAGAGAACAGGCACATGGGGATGTACCAAACAAACATGACGTCATCTGAGCAGTTCCTAGTTTACAGCAGTCTAAGAGGAACAGTGGGGTATGCTTCATTTGAAGCGATTGGTTGGCAACAACAGAATAGTTTAAATCAAGGATATTCATGTGTTGGAATGGCCTAATCAAAGTCCAGAGCTTAAACCAACTGAGAATTTGTGGCAATATGGGAGTAAGACATAACTTTTTTGCCTACATGCAAAACTCTATTTGTAACAGAAAGCTAACATAGCACATCATCCTGCAAATACCATACCCACAGTAAAACATAGTCATTCTGTGCGAATGCTGTCAATCCAATCTAATTGAGGGCAAATAAAACCCAACAAATGGACTAAAGCTTGCGTATGTAACAGGACAGCATGTGAAAAAGTTGAAGGGCTTTGACTAAGTTTCCACTGTATTGTAAAATCCCTCGAAAGGGATAAAAATGGACAAACAAAAGAGAACATAACATCACATGGTTGTAAGGAATGAAAATTCTCTCTTGCTGTTTGAAAACATCTAATCTCAAGCAGCTATGTTTTGGTGATGTTTCCAAGCTATGCAGTGGTGATGCCATCTCTATGTTAATTTTAAATTATCTATGCTGTTGTGGGCAAAGTGAAATACTTTACAAAGAAATCATTTTAGGGAATAAACGTCTTGAGTCTTCAACCAAAGATGCTCCAGTGTAACATCCATGTGTAAATGTCTATTTAGCACACTTGCTCACTTCACACTATCTGTGATTTACTGTATATGAGTGAGAACCTTTTCTGGCTCGCTCACCGTTGATGTGTGTGTGGCGGACCATGTCCTTGAGGTTTACTCCTTTGATTCAATAGTGCTCCACATGGACGGACTCAATCAGATACCTCAGACCTAGTGAAGGGTGATGTTCAGTGGAGCTGAAGTTACTCAACTGCAGCTCCTCAGAGAAAAGACAGGCTTGGTTCTCAGACACTGTTTACATGTAAAGACACAGCAAGGACCGGAATTCTAACACTGTAAAAGGACATTATTTATCTTGACACAAAATAGTTAGTTCGCTGACAAGTAAACAGCTTATTGATACGCATTTATTTTATTAAAAAGCATGCTTAGTGTAAGAAAGAAAAGTTTTGTTTATGTAGAAACCACTAAGCGAACAGCTGAAAGGAAAAAGACACAAGAAATACATATAGTGCTGTGGGAAATTACAGCTTTCTTCTGTTTTTGCTTTATTGTCACCCCTAGACAATCAAACACATTTTAAAATCAGAGAAAAGAAATAGAGTAAAAACAAAATCAATTTGATCAGATCAAGTAACCACATTTTTTTGGAAAGGTGACCTTGGTTTAAGCTTTTCTACAGGTCAAGTTACTGCCAGAAGCAAATGCAAGAAATCCAAGACCAAATGGGAGACAAATTCACTATCCACCTGTGAAGAAAACATGGAACAATGGTAAACCTTCCCAGAAGTGGCTGGCCTTTCAAAATTACTCCAAGTCTTCACCTACGACTAATCCAGGAGAACCACAAAAAAAAAAAAAAAAACTTAATCTGAAGCACTGTAGTTCTCACCTGCATGGAAGAGTTCTAGTGCAAAAACCACTGCTGACCACTTATGTCAAATTGCCCAAAACCTCTTGATGATCCCCCAAAACAACTGAAACAAATATTCTGTGGAACATGTTGGAGAGTGTTTGTTTCGTTATACCAAAAGATCATGCCAATATGTCAAACGTGGTGGTGGTAGTGTGATGCTTTGCTGCTTCAGGACAACTTGCCCCAACTGACGCAACCACGAACTCTGCCCTCCACCAGAAAATTCTCAAAGAAAATGTCCAATCAGTTTATAACCTTCACTGAGTACTCTTGGGTGACCCAGCAGGACGATTGTCGAATGCATACCAGCAGGTTCAACTGTAAATTGCTGAAAAACAAAGACATGCAGGTTTTAGGGTGGCCTTAAAAATCTGGACTTGAATTTGAATGAGGTCCTGCTGTGGTCATTCATGCTCAAAAACACTTTCAATTCTGCAAAGAAGGGTGGGCTGAAATTCCTCCACAGCGACATACAAAGGCGCATGTTGCACGAAGGATATCATGGACTTCAACATATACAGCTGCAGTTGACTATTCGTCCAGGCTCTCCAAACATTTGCACACAGGTATTGAAGAATTACTTTGAAGGTCTGGTCGAAGTACTTGAAATGGCCAGTAGGTTTGTACCCCTAGAAGCCATTACTCCTTGAATACCTTGAGGATAATGAAAGTGGGCCAGAGGAGAGCGGAGATGGAAAACTGTGCTGTTGGGGTGCACTGAGCCATTGCAAATTTCTGTTTGAACCCATAACACTGTGCCCATGTGACAAATGATAGCAAACACAGAGTCTGAACCGTTCGAGGAAGATTATAGTCAGCTGGACACAAACTGAAACCCCCCCCCCACCCCCCCTCTCCATAAAGGTGCTTTCTTTTTCCAGCTCGAGTTGTTCACTGTTCATGTTTGCAATTACATTCTCGGCCCTGTTCAGCTGACCACACTCTATTTGTGTTTCTGCAACAACCCATCAAGTCAGGTAACCTTCAAGGATAATTTCAGTTTATTTCAAGCTGATGTATTTTCCATCAGTGGCCATAAGCGATGCTTTTGTGATGGCTGAAATGGGAATTTGCACAAAACGCAGTGTGTTGCTTTGAAACATCTGTCTCTTAGAAAAAGCACACAAAGTATATTTCTCCATGTCGGTTATCAAAGTTAAGGTAAGTTGAATGAATTAATGTCCTCGTGATGGTCCATCTAATAGTTTGTCCTTCTTTTTTAATCTTTGTGAGTTTTTATAGAAAACTGTAACGCCATAACTAAACTGAGTCTCATAGATGAATACAAACAGGAACAGAACACTTCAGCTGAGTGTGTTTGGAAGTTACTTTCGATACAAAAAGACCTGCATAAAAGGGCAAGGATTTTATGTGGTAGACCAATAGAAAGCAGTCAGTAATTATGAAGTACAATGAAAAACAAATACATCGTTTTTGTATTTAAGCCTGCTGTGGAGTTATGTTCAGTTTCCCCCAAGCCAATACTTTTTGGGGTATGCCTGAAATTTCTGCCTAATTCTTCTTTGCAAAATACTGTAGCTCAACCTCAGTTTGGTTGGATGGAGAGATTTGTCTATAACCCTTTTTTTAACTTTTGCTAGCTATTCTTAGATCTAAAATGTGACTGGGTCATTGCAATATATAAATATGCTCCAGTTGTATGTTTTATGGTTTATATCCTGCTAGAAAGTGAACATTCATTCCAGTCCCCCATCTTTTTTTCCAGATTTTCCTCTGTTACCATGTACTAAGCTCTATCAACCTTTCAGTCAATTCTGACCAGCTTCCCTGACCCTGCCGAAGAAAGGTATTCCCAAAGCATTATACTGTCACTGCCATGTTTAAAGGTAGGGATGGTGTGATAATATACTGTCTATATTCCACCACACAGTTTTTTCTATGTAGACCAAAAAGTTTACCTTTGTGTCCCCTACGTGGCTTGTGGAGAGCTGGAGAATGGGACTTCTAACGGCTTTAAAAAGAAAAAGTTACTTCTGGGCGCTCTTTTATAAAAGCTGTATATGTTGAGTGCAAGAGTTGCAGTAGTCCTCTCGTCAGATTTTCCCTCCTGAGCTGCAGCTCCTCCAGAGTTACGATGGCCCTCTTGGCTGTTTAATGCTTTCCTTGCCTAGCCAGTGAGTGTGATTGCATGGTCATACAGTGGCTTGCAAAAGTATTCGGCCCCCTTGAACTTTTCCACATTTTGTCACATTACAGCCACAAACATGAATCAGTTTTTTTGGAATTCCACGTGAAAGACCAATACAAAGTGGTGTACACGTGAGAAGTGGAACGAAAATCATACTTGATTCCAAACATTTTTTACAAAAAAATAGCTGAAAAGTGGGGTGTGGGTAATTATTCAGCCCCCTTTGGTCTGAGTGCAGTCAGTTGCCCATAGACATTGCCTGATGAGTGCTAATGACTAAATAGAGTGCCTGTGTGTAATCTAATGTCAGTACAAATACAGCTGCCCTGTGACGGCCTCAGAGGTTGTCTAAGAGAATGTTGGGAGCAACAACACCATGAAGTCCAAAGAACACACCAGACAGGTCAGGGATAAAGTTATTGAGAAATTTAAAGCAGGCTTAGGCTACAAAAAGATTTCCCAAGCCTTGAACATCCCACGGAGCACTGTTCAAGTGATCATTCAGAAATGGAAGGAGTATGGCACAACTGTAAACCTACCAAGACAAGGCTGTCCACCTAAACTCACAGGACGAACCAGGAGAGCGCTGATCAGAAATGCAGCCAAGAAACCCATGGTGACTCTGGACGAGCTGCAGAGATCTACAGCTCAGGTGGGGGAATCTGTCCATAGGACAACTATTAGTCGTGCACTGCACAAAGTTGGCCTTTATGGAAGAGTGGCAAGAAGAAAGCCATTGTTAATGGAAAACCATAAGAAGTCCCGTTTGCAGTTTGCCACAAGCCATGTGGGGGACACAGCAAACATGTGGAAGAAGGTGCTCTGGTCAGATGAGACCAAAATGGAACTTCTTGGCCAAAATGAAAAACGCTATGTGTGGCGGAAAACTAACACTGCACATCACTCTGAACACACCATCCCCACTGTCAAATATGGTGGTGGCAGCATCATGCTCTGGGGGTGCTTCTCGTCAGCAGGGACAGGGAAGCTGGTCAGAGTTGATGGGTAGATGGATGGAGCCAAATACAGGGCAATCTTGGAAGAAAACCTCTTGGAGTCTGCAAAAGACTTGAGACTGGGGCGGAGGTTCACCTTCCAGCAGGACAACGACCCTAAACATAAAGCCAGGGCAACAATGGAGTGGTTTAAAACAAAACATATCCATGTGTTAGAATGGCCCAGTCAAAGTCCAGATCTAAATCCAATCAAGAATCTGTGGCAAGATCTGAAAGCTGCTGTTCACAAATGCTGTCCATCTAATCTGACTGAGCTGGAGCTGTTTTGCAAAGAAGAATGGGCAAGAATTTCAGTCTCTAGATGTGCAAAGCTGGTAGAGACATACCCTAAAAGACTGGCAGCTGTAAGTGCAGCAAAAGGTGGTTCTACAAAGTATTGACTCAGGGGTCTGAATAATTACGCACACCCCACTTTTCACTTATTTGTAAAAAATGTTTGGAATCATGTATGATTTTCATTCCACTTCTCACGTGTACACCACTTTGTATTGGTCTTTCACGTGGAATTCCAATAAAACTGATTCATGTTTGTGGCTGTAATGTGACAAAATGTGGAAAAGTTCAACGGGGCCGATTACTTTTGCAAGCCACTGTATCTTGGTAGGTTTGCTTTATACTGAAATAAAATTATACACGTGTGGACTTTACTGAGTAGGTGACTTCTGAAGGCAATTAGTTGCACTGCATTTTAAGTAAAAGGGTTTGAATATTAATATACGCATAATTTAGATCTTTATTTGTAAAAAAATGTAGCCTTTTCCTTCTTCTTCATAACTGTCCACTACTCTGTTTTTCCCCCGCATGCATTCTCTATTAAATACGCTAAATTTTGCGGTGGTTATAAATTCCGAGGGGTTTGAAAACTTTTACAAACCACTGCATCTACCTAGACATTTATCATCTGGCTGTAAGTTCTGAATAAACTACAAGTTTAAAAGGAATGGTTTAAGGGTGAGTTTTAATCTACTACTTTTCTCATTTCCTGCTGCAGCTAGCTGTACTACAGTGCTTTTCATATCATATTGGAATGGTCAAGGTCCAGACCCAATCCAACTGTGAGTCTTTTTTATGTATTTTGTCATATATATATATATATATATATATATATACACTACCGTTCAAAAGTTTGGGGTCACCCAAACAATTTTGTGTTTTCCATGAAAAGTCACACTTATTCACCACCATACGTTGTGAAATGAATAGAAAATAGAGTCAAGACATTGACAAGGTTAGAAATAATGATTTGTATTTGAAATAAGATTTTTTTTACATCAAACGTTGCTTTCGTCAAAGAATCCTCCATTTGCAGCAATTACAGCATTGCAGACCATTGGCATTCTAGCTGTTAATTTGTTGAGGTAATCTGGAGAAATTGCACCCCACGCTTCTAGAAGCAGCTCCCACAATTTGGATTGGTTGGATGGGCACTTCTTGCGTACCATACGGTCAAGCTGCTCCCACAACAGCTCAATGGGGTTCAAATCTGGTGACTGCGCTGGCCACTCCATTACCGATAGAATACCAGCTGCCTGCTTCTTCTCTAAATAGTTCTTGCACAATTTGGAGGTGTGTTTTGGGTCATTGTCCTGTTGTAGGATGAAATTGGCTCCAATCAAGCGCTGTCCACTGGGTATGGCATGGCGTAGCAAAATGGAGTGATAGCCTTCCTTATTCAGAATC
The DNA here is from genome assembly GCA_963556495.2 of Valencia hispanica. Lineage (NCBI taxonomy): Eukaryota > Metazoa > Chordata > Actinopteri > Cyprinodontiformes > Valenciidae > Valencia > Valencia hispanica. The sequence continues at coordinate 12,984,682 of OY747723.1, forward strand.
CTTTTTACCCTGTACAAATCTCCCACCTTACCAGCACCAAAGCAACCCCAGACCATCACATTACCTCCACCATGCTTAACAGATGGCGTCAGGCATTCTTCCAGCATCTTTTCATTTGTTCTGCGTCTCACAAACGTTCTTCTTTGTGATCCAAACACCTCAAACTTGGATTCATCCGTCCACAACACTTTTTTCCAGTCTTCCTCTGTCCAATGTCTGTGTTCTTTTACCCATCTTAATCTTTTTCTTTTATTGGCCAGTCTCAGATATGGCTTTTTCTTTGCCACTCTGCCCTGAAGCCCAGAATCCCGCAGCCGCCTCTTCAATGTAGATGTTGACACTGGTGTTTTGCGGGTACTATTTAATGAAGATGCCAGTTGGGGACCTGTGAGGCGTCTGTTTCTCAAACTAGAGACTCTAATGTACTTATCTTCTTGCTCAGTTGTGCAACGCGGCCTCCCACTTCTTTTTCTACTCTGGTTAGAGCCTGTTTGTGCTGTCCTCTGAAGGGAGTAGTACACACCATTGTAGGAAATCTTCAATTTCTTAGCAATTTCTCGCATGGAATAGCCTTCATTTCTAAGAACAAGAATAGACTGTCGAGTTTCAGAGGAAAGTTCTCTTTTTCTGGCCATTTTGAGCGTTTAATTGACCCCACAAATGTGATGCTCCAGAAACTCAATCTGCTCAAAGGAAGGTCAGTTTTGTAGCTTCTGTACCGAGCTAAACTGTTTTCAGATGTGTGAACATGATTGCACAAGGGTTTTCTAATCATCAATTAGCCTTCTGAGCCAATGAGCAAACACATTGTACCATTAGAACACTGGAGTGATAGTTGCTGGAAATGGGCCTCTATACACCTATGTAGATATTGCACCAAAAACCAGACATTTGCAGCTAGAATAGTCATTTACCACATTAGCAATGTATAGAGTGTATTTCTTTAAAGTTAAGACTAGTTTAAAGTTATCTTCATTGAAAAGTACAGTGCTTTTCCTTCAAAAATAAGGACATTTCAATGTGACCCCAAACTTTTGAACGGTAGTGTATATATATATATATATATATATATATATATATATATATATATAACCATTCATAAATTATTTAAAATGTTTCATAAGCATTCTGTTGCACTATGAAGGACTGCCCAGTCTATTTCTGCTGTGAGTCACATGTCAATTTGTAGTACTTCTGTAGAAACAAACATTGGCTGGGAGCAGACTTACTGATTGGTCATTTTGAAGCAGAGAAGAACGCCTGCATGTCCTGACCTCTGCCCGTTGTTTCTTCATGCTCGGCTGTATAACAAGACCATCACACAACACCGACGGGAGACAGGTCTCAGCTGCTCGCGCTCTTATCAGAATGGGCTGCGCGAATGAGACGCCTTGAGGAAGTATCAGTAAACAACACTATAGGGTTCCAGTTGCTATATGCTCAGGCTCTCATGCAAAATTCAGCGCTTTTTGTATGTACACCGAGATGGAGGCAAGGCATGAGGCAGGGGTCATGTTTTAACTGGGACACCTTCAGAACTCAGCAATTTCCGATCTAATCCAGGCCGTAATTTTCCCGACAGCTGACCTCAGAGAGTGAAACAGAAACATTAATTGCTGCACTTCTGGCGGCTCTAAAAAGTAAGCACACCCCTTTTAAAAGGCCAGGTCTTTCTGGTGCAAAAAATAAAATTAAAATAAAACAATAGTTATTTTTCTCCAGAGTTTTCCTGCATTTATTGTGACACACAGTGAGGAACATCAGTTTTTGAACACCTTGAGATTTTGCAAGTTTTCCCTCTTAGAAATTATGGAGGGGTCAGAAATTTACATTGTAGGTGCATTTCCACTGTGAGAGACAGCATTTTAAAAATAATTTCAGGAACTCACATTGTCTGATTTTTAAAGCGTTGATTTGTATTTTATTGCTGCACATAAGTATTTGAACACCTGAGAAAATCAGTGTTAATATTTGGTACAGAAGCCTTTGTTTGCAATTACAGACGTCAAACGTTTCCTGTAGTTCTTGACCAGGTTTACACACACAGGGATTTTTGGCACACTCCTCCACACAGATCTTCTTTAGATCTGTCAGGTTTCAGGGCTGATGCTGACAAACACGGCGTTTCAGCCCCCTCCAAATATTTTCTATTGTATTTAGGTGTAGAGACTCCAGAACTTTGACCCAGCCACGACCCATCTTCAATGCTCTGACTGAGGGAAGGAGGTTGTTGCTCAAAATCTCACAATCCATGGCCCCATTCATCCTCTCCCTCATACAGTGCATTTGTCCTGTCCCCTTCGCAGAAAAGCCCCCCCCAAAGCATGATGTTTCCACCCCCATGCTTCACAGTAGGGATGGTGTTCTTGGGCTGCAACTCATCCTTCTTTTTCCTCCACTTTAGACCAAAATGTTCTATTTTGGTATCATCTGACCATCTGACTTTCTCCCATGCCTCCTCTGGATCATCCAGATGGTCGTTGGCAAACCTTAGAGCAGGGGAACCTTCCGTGCAATGCATGATTTTAAACCATGACGGTGTAGTGTTCTACCGACAGTAACCTTTGAACCTGTGGTCCCAGCTCTCTTTTTGTCATTGACCAGCTTCTCCCGTGTAGTTCTGGCCTGGTTCCTCACCTTTCTTATCAGTGATACGCCACCAGGTGAGATCTTGCATGGAGCCCCAGTCTGAGGGAGACTAACAATCATCTTTAGCCTCTTCCATTTTCTAACAGTTGCTCCAACAGTTGATCTATTTTCACCAAGCTGTAGAGATCTACAATTTTGTCTCTGGTGTCTTTTGACAGCTCTTTGGTCTTGCCCATGGTGGTAGTTGGAGTCTGACTGACTGTGGGGTGGACAGGTGTCTTTAACGAGCTCAAACAGGTGCTACTAATTTAGACTAATAAGTGGAGTAGAGGTGGACTCTATAAAGGCAGAGTAACAGGTCTTTGAGAACCAGAATTCTTGCTGATTGCCAGGTGTTCAAATACTTATGTGCAGCAATAAAATACAAATAAATTCTTAAAAAAATCCACCAATGTTATTTCCTGAATTTTAAAGAAATGCTGTCTCTCACAGTGAAAATGCACCAACAATGTGAATTTCAGACCCCTCCATAATGTCTAAGTGGAAGAACTTGCAAAATCGCAGGGTGTTCAAATACTTAATGTATGTTCCTCACTGTATATGTGATTCAATGTCATCATTGAGTCTGTTTGGCTTTAGAACTCCCATCACCTATATTGATTTACCTGAAATCAAGTTAAACTTAACTAAAACAATTTTGCAGAGAGGATGACAAAATTAATTTCATTGTACAAATGTATGGGTCAGTGGATGGATAAAAACCCCCATCTGGAATTATGTTCTTTAGAGAAAATTAGTTAAAACTGAATTACTTGAAGACCAGAATGGAGGAGAAGTTTGGCATAAACCAAAAACAAAATTCCAGGTAAATAACCTCATACCAATTGTGAAGCATGGTGGTGGAAGCATCACGATTTGGGGGCAGAAGTGGGTAGAGTAGCCAGAGATCGTACTCAAGGAAAGGTAGCACTACCTCAATTTATTTTTACTCAAGTAAAAGTAAAAAGTAGTAATCCAAAGAATTGCTTAATTAAGAGTAAAAAGGTATTTGGTAAAAAAGGCTACTCAAGTATTGAGTACTTGGGTATTTGTTTTGAAATCATAATATATGATAAGAAATTATGCAATTAGACAAAAATATAAAGTTATGTGCAAATTATAAAGACTAAAATTAATAGAAATACATGACATAATTGTAAAATAACATAATTGAGTAGAAGAAACATTTTTCAAAGTAAAACTTATGAAATATTTACTGTAGGTAATGTATAAATGTTAAACCAGGGTAAGATGCCCCTACTAGACCTCCAAATGGCAACAAAAGCTCCTAAGATAAAAAAAAATAATGTTAAAATGATGAAGCTTGTGTGCAAACAAAATGTCTCACTTCAACATAAACTGTAGGTGTGAGTCCCATCTGTTTTTGGTTAAAACAAGCATTCAGTTTCATTCAGTAAACTTAGTCGTAGTGGGTAGAGTAGCCCGGAATTTCTACTAAAGTAAGAGTAGCAATACATCGTAAAAATATTACTCAAGTAAAAGTAAAAAGTACGGTCTAGTAAAACTACTCCTAAAAAAAAAAAACAGTTACTCAAGTAAATGTAACTAGGCATTACCACTTCTGTTTGGGGACATAGAACCTGCCAGCTCAACATCATTGAATCCACAATGAATTCTACTGTGAATCAGAAGGTGCTTGATGAAAATGTGAGACCATCTGTAAAAAAAAAAAAAAAAAAAAAAACTAAAGCTAAATCTACATACAGTAGCAAGTTTTGTATGCAACCAGGTTATTACACCTATTTTATTTTTTTCCTTGAAAAACGATTTCTTTATTCAGGTGAATTGTGCCACAGTATATTAATCTTTAAATGATTATGTATTTACATCCCAAAATGTTGCCCTTTTATCAGGGGGGTGTTCAGTTTCCTGAGCCACTGCGAAGGCGTTCGAACAGCTGCTGCTGTTGCCGAACTCCGGCTTTAATCTCCCTCAGTCTTCCTCCGCTGCCCTTTAATGGCGTGATCGCCCTTAACTCCACTGTAAATCTCTCCCCAATGGCTTATGGTTCAAATTAATGGCCCTGCCATAAGTGTTTGAATTTCATGAATTGTAATAATACTTACATCACAAGACACATGAAGTCATGTCTCCCTCTCTACAGTGGAGATATGATGTGGGATGCACAAAGTGGTCCCCTGGTAGGGTAGTGATGTATTCTAATAGACTGTGCCGGCCAACCTCCGGATGTAGATATTCATGATTCATATTTGAGGGTTGCAGAACGTTTAAATGGGACATTAAGTGGCAAAGAATATTAAAACACTATTGGCTCTGTGGAATAACTGGAACATTCACCAGGCGAGTTATGGCTCTTTTATTTTCCTTACTTTCGTGTGCGTTTCGCTGCATCAAAATATATTAAAGTCAAGCTGCAATTTGAGTTCTCTTTGCTTTTTATGTAAGGGAATATGAATTATGATAATGCTATGCAGCTTTTGAGCCTCTTCTCAGTTACCCGGCTTTGAGGCACGGGGGATGCTTTCCAATTGTCAGCTGTCAACAAGCTGTCAAGTCACATGCGGGTGAAATGGAGGACATCATCATGTTTAGCCTGCAAACATTGATATAAGAGTCTACTTAGTATCAGCTGTCAAATGTTGGTGACTAAAGTCATCCATCTCTTCAAAGGACTCACAATTTTTTACCTGAAAGCTATATTTTTCGTAACAGTTTTGCAGTGATTTTTGCACACCAAATTTTTTTTGTTCAGTTGATAGAAAGCGTGGAAAGCATAATGTCGAATTTTCGGTGTCACATAAACAGCAAATAACGCTAAAGAAATATGGATATATTATTTCAAATGTGCAACAGAGTAGATTGATTTCAAAACCCCAGAATAATTAAAATGATTATAAGGTGCGACTAGCTGGAAATGTGATCTTGAAGGCCATTCTTCCAAGATTATTAAAGGGGGCGTATTACGCTAATGTAACTTTTTTCATCCTTTTGTGTTGTTGTTTGTGTTTGGGTCTCGGCTGCCTCTTTCAACAGTCCGGACCTAAATAAAAACCCACCGTCGATTTCTTTGCACATTTTTGCTGTCAGAAATCTCGTGCTTCTACAAGCTGTTTGTTATGATGTCACAATAAGCTGAATTTGCATATGCCATAATCCGCCCCTCACGTGTCAAACCCCGCCCCTAATCTCTCAAACTCCCCCTACCAATTCCAATTCCATCCTTATGTGTGGGAATCCCACAGCCTAGTAACAAGACAGGTGGGCGTGGTCTGCAACTGCTAATATGCATAAAAGTGATAGAGGCCTCTAAACAGCTCACTCTGAAAGGGACTGAAAAGAATTGAGCTGCTGAGATCGTTTTATGTGAGAGTGATTTTGTGCAAAGAAGTTCATTAACATGTTTTGTACACACTATAGCCCTTCAATAACTTGTTAACTTAACAAGAGGCATAATATGTCCCCTTTAATATTTCTTAAACCGTTCCCATTGCAATCACAAATTTCCATGTATCTAATTGAAATTGTATGTTTTATACAGACAGACCAACAAATGTGTGTGCATTTTGACCTATTCTACTGTCTGATTGGATACAGAGCATCCGTGAACATCCGTTTTCAAGTCTTGCCCCAGATTCCGACTGGACGACATAGGTCTGGATTTTGACTTGGCCACTCTTGCCCACTTGTTTTGATCCAAACCAATAAATTTGTAGCGCTGGCTGGGGTTTTGCAGCCTCCAACACATCTTTCGTCCAGGACTGTCCCCCACGTCTGAGAGGACGCTGCCGCCACCATGTTTCACCCCTAGAGAAATGCTTGCTCAGGGTGATAAGCAGAGCTTTAATTTTCATACATAGTTGCTATTCTTCCACGAAGGCCACACTTTACAGATTCTTTATCCGGAAAAAGTCCGCTCTACGCCGTGCTGGTCAACAACATGCTGAACTTTGTGGTTGTAATGTGACAAAACGCAGAAAAGTTCAGGAGGTGTGAATTCTTTTGCAAGCTGCTGTACATATGAGGAAGTTTGAACAATTATAGTTGCATGTTGTGTGTTTATGACAGCACATGGACTCTGAAGTGTGTGTGGTGCGGCAAGAGGACAGACCTGATTATTCCCCCCGTCTCCCGGTGACTGTATGAAGCCAGCCAGCCGTGGCAAGGCTGCCATAACTACCAGTTGAGCTCTGTCAGAGAGATGACCCGCTCTCTTTTCAACAAGACCTGCCACGCTGACAGACAGACAGACAGGCAGGAAGCAGAGACACAAAAGACACTACATGTGCATATTTTAATTCAAGAACGCGCCATCTCGCTCCAAACGGCTAAAAAAAACGTGAAAAAGCCGTAGGTGTAATTTGACTGCAGCAGCACAGGTCAAGAGTCAATGGTCTTATTTGAGGGCTAACACCATTTAAGACTAATTTGAGACTATGTGTTATTGTGCCTTTAACTAAGTTTCTAACCCGATCTGTACAGAGGTTCATTGTGCTTTTAAAAGAGACCTGCTGCCCTGCAAAAGGCCATCTAATGGTTTTTCAACCCATCAGTATTACTTTAATGCACTGTAGATCAAAGGATAAAACATCCACTTGTGCAGATGAGGGGAAAAACAGTGAAGTGCATTGAAGATTTGAGATGTTCTTTACTGAGAAATCCATTTGGATTCTAAGAGTGAATCGGTACAGTTCCCGGAACTATTAAGAAGCATTAAAACATCATAAATGTTACCTGTTCACACAATTAAAAAATAGGATTTAGAGACTAGGTGGAATCAAGAAATCTACTTTAAAAAAAGTTTGTGAGATGTACTTTATCGATCCCAGAATTGGGAAATTATTGAATAAGACTTCATGTGCTTGTATGGACATTTGTACTTGTTCAGGTCCTCCCTCCGTATTTATTCGAAACACTGTGTGAATTAGTGCTTTCTCGCCGTCACCGGTGTTTACGTGTGAGTAGCGAGGTCAGGACCCCGGGCTCAAGCCTCACCCTTACCCCACCCCCCTCCACCCGAGAGCTCTCTTCCAGCGTGGCCAAATAACAGTACAAACAATTAAAACCCCGCGGCTGCCCTCCCCCCCTCAGGGCAGTCGGCTTTCCCTCCACTCGAGTCGGAGAAATTGCTGCTCCGCACCGCGAGAGGATCCAAAGTAAACCCTCGGTTATCCGGTCTATAACGACGCTGCTGCTGAGGATGGAGAGGCAGGATCGATACAGCTACAGCCTGTGGACCAGTTGGAGATAAGGGGCTATTATTAGGACGTCCTTTCCTTACCACCTGAGCCACTTACAGGCTTAGGATAGTCAATGTCTTGCTCAAACACTCATCCCAAACAACAAGAGTAAATATGTCTCTTCTATTCAGAGCAATTCGTTATTCCTATATGGTAAATATGGACCAGACTAAGATCCTGAAATTACGTTTTACATAAAATGGGCTGCTATTGGCCCTAAAATGTGAAATGACACCATTTTGAAATGCCTCAATTAGATATCCAGATAAACACATTTATAAATATTTTAAACATATCAAATCTGTTCAAATGTTTAGTTATTTAGTTTTAATGGGATTGAAGCAGAGCAAGAACTAATATGGACCGGCTTACAAAGCCGACAAATCATTTGACCTGAAATGTTTTCAATCACGTCAACTAATTAGAGAGCAGAGTCAAGGCTTTGATCCAATAGAGTGTGAGATTAAGGATCAAGTCACTGAATTATGTTTTTAAACTGAATAAGTGACTAAATAATAGTACCCTTACAAGCCTTTTAGTAACTCAGTAGAGAGCAAAAAACAATATTTTTCCAGGTTATGGACAGAAAAAATAAGTTAACCTTTTTAGAGAGTCGTCTTTATAACTGCACATAACTGTAGAAGTGTAAAATTACAATTAGCTTCTCTTCTTAAGTGCAGAGTTAGTACACATAGGGCGGCTGTAGTTCAGTGGTAGAGCTGTCGGCCTGTGACCCAGAAATCGTGGGTTCGATTCCAGCTTCCTGCTGCATGTCGTTGTGTCCTTGGGCAAGACACTTCACCTACCCGCCTACTGGTGTTGGCCAGAGGGGCCGATGCCGCAATATGGCAGCCTCTCTTCTGTCAGTCTGCCCCAGGGCAGCTGTGGCTATAATCATAGCTTGCTTCCACCAGTGTGTGAATGTGAGAGTGAATGAATAATGGAGTTGTAAAGCGCTTTGAGTCTCTTGAAAAAAGCGCTATATAAATGCAAGCCATTATTATTACATAACCAGAGCACATAAAATCTCTTTTCAGGCAATCTTACCCTGAGGTGTACAAACCAAGTTTTGACTTTCATCTGTAATGAAGACCACACTGCAGGGATAGTCATAATAACCGCCTCATTGACCAAAATGTATACCTTAGTATCAAACCCAAAGCAAGCTTATCCAGCCACAAATTAACTTTGGTAGATGCAATGGCTCGCTTGTAGCACTAGGTTTTAACATGTTTCAAGGTTGTTTACTTTAGATATGAAGAGAATTAGTTAGAGGAGAGAAGAAAAAGTCACAATGAATCGCTTCGAGGGGAGGAGACGTCATAAGAGTCAATCAACCAATCACGTATGGGTTTTTAGTAGGAGGGGAGCTATGTCACATTATATAGTCAATGAAAAAAATGTTTTTATTCCTTTTAGATCTTGGGACGCCACCTGCATAGAATAGGAGGTTATTTTAACTGGACAAAGTCCTGCAAGAACATGTTACTGAGTCCAAAAATAAAGGTGTTCCTGTAGTGGAAAGGTCATGTCAGAGGTGAATGGAAGAAGTATGTTAGGTTAACAGTTTGGTCATTATATATAGTTTACTGACAGCTAGGAAAGCATGGGGGAGGATAGCTTTGTTTGAGAACCATCAACTAATACTAATGGAGAGGTAAGACTGAAATCTAAGTTGTTTTGGGTCTGGTGATTTTTTAAACATTTTCATTCATACTTAAAGGGGACATATTATGCAAATTGTCCTTTTTCTTATCCTTTTCTGTCTCTACTGCCTCTTTGAACGCCCAGAACATGAATAAAAACCATCCATCCAATTCTTTAGCAATTTTTTTTCTGTCAGAAATCGTGTGCTTCTACAAGCCGTTTGACATGTCACAGCCCACCAATTCCAATTCCACGCCATTCTCCTGTGTGGCAAACACGCAGGCTAGTAACGGAGATGGGTGGGCGTGGTCTGCAACTGCTAATTTGCTTAAAAGTGACAGAGCCCTCTAAACGGCTCATTCTGAAAGGGACTGAAAATGGTCATGAATTGAGCTGGTGAGATCCCTTCGTGTGAGAGTGATTTTGTGTAAAGAACTTCACTAACATGTTTTACACAGACCATAGACCTATTATAACTTGTTTACATAAATAGGCCCCCTTTAAAACCGATTTTTTTTTTTTCTTCCAGCAGCTTGCAAATGTAATTGACAGAATAAGCAACATGGTTCATGTCTGTTGATTGGAAATCATTTGATTAGAGGCGAAACTGCTGCAAAATGATCACAACTCCGAGAGTAAGCAAACAAAACAGACATGAACACATGATTTTGTTTTTTTATCATGCAGATGAAACTATTTGTATCCCTCTTGTTGGATAAGCTTTTTTAGACGGTGTGTAGGTGTATTGTTTTCTGTATTGCAAGTTTTCAAAAATAGAGGGAAAAAAGTTTGTTGAGTCCACCTAGTTTGGCTTTAATACACAGCTGACTGACAGCTAGCACCACTGGGAGAGGGTAGGAGTAAGGAATGCTGAATATATGGTTTGAGGAATATATTTATTTGGGTAGCAATAGGCAAAAACATGAGTGGAACAGAGTAAAAGTATGAATCTTAATTTTAATCTATTTTTCTGAAAACCTTAAAATCTAGTTAATGTAGCTGTAGGGGCTCCAAATAAACTCAATTAAAAACACACTTCCTGTTTTATTGAGGGTGTTTTTACAACTTTACATACAACTTTTTATCAAAAGTTTTTTTGGGTTCGCTTTGTTTGGCCACAATACACAGATGACGGACAGCTTGCACCACTGTGAGCGGGAGTGGTACTCAGCATTGGTCGCTATTCAAGGATTTCCTTATTGTTATTATTGAGAAGAAATAAGCAAAACCAGCTCATACAACTCAAACAATGTGCCGTTTTAAATCCCTTGTTTTTAAATATTTTTGGACTAACTTGAAGCCTAATTTATGCTCTTGTAGCAGCTCCAAATATCCATGATACAAAATTAAAAACGGGCCTCCTGTCTGTTGCTTTGACATCACTTGCAGAGACGCGAGGCTGCTGCAAAATGAATCACAACGGCGAGAGCAAGCGAATAATTCAGACTCATGGGCTTTTCCTGGCCTTGACCTTGCATCTAGAGTCAAGTCTGTTTGAATCAAAGGGTTTGGATTTATTGGTGGACACAGTTAGTGTAAACGCCAGTCTGTAACATAACCAGTCAGCCAACTAGTTATCTCCCTGGACATATGCTGTGTCCACTGCTCCAGAGTCCTGCAGTCAATGCCACTGTGAATCCTAATGATCACAGTGCATCCCAGCAACGCAAGACGCAAACACTAATGCACACAGACGCAAACACACACGCACACACACGCACACTCCCCAGTCTTCGCTCCAGGGGTCCTGACAAAATAGGAGAAGGAGGGGACTCGTCAGAAGACAGCACCGCCGGTGCGCTCCACCTGCTCACTGATTCTTACGCCTGGAGGAGCCTGAAGGCACTGCCATCGCACACCCACCCTGTCTATGCTACACACGCAAGTACACAAATCAATAGACAAACACACACAAGCCCACACACCTACACATGCATCCTGGATCCACGTATTCACTCCTTATCTTCAGCCTACTTCTCACCTCATCCCTTCCCAGTATCTGTTCCTCGTGTGCCCCCTCCAGTTCGACCCCATCCATATCCTGATGTTTGTCCTCCCTTCCTCACCCTGAATCCTCCCCACTGAGCCCCCCCCCCCCCCCAACAGCAGAATGCATGAAACGTCCACACATACACCCACCTGTGCACACTTTCTAACCTGTCAGGTAACATCAGAGGAGGGGAGAGCTGAAGAGACATGACAGTGTGCTGAAGGAATCATGTGCCAGAAACACAGACCTCTCTCCGTTCGTCTGTGCCGTGCTGGAACACAACAAGCTCGAGCCTCTACCCACCCCCCCACCCCCCCCTCACCTTTGTTAGGGATCAGACCTGTTCGAGGAGAGCTGGAGAAACTCCAACAGTCAGAGCAAGGAAGACACGCTGAGGAGAGGAGGAAGTTGTTGGGAAGAAGTTCTGATAATCAATAAGCGCAGAGGGGGGAAAGTCGTAGAGGAAGAGACAAAGATAGGGTAGGGAAAGGATGCTTGGTGCAGAGAGGGCCAAAAACAACGGCGCCCAAAGGCCTTTTCACTATCCATCAAATTCAGCAGGTCGGCCAATGAGCTTACAGCTGCCATATGTGATGAACCATTTCCACAGCAAAGTCCAGTTAGGCAGCAACAGCCTCAGCAGATGATTTCTTAGAGAGAAAAAAAATGCATAAAAAAATAAAACAGAACACTTTCACAGTTAGTTTTTATATTTGGGCTGAAAGAAATTCTAATTATTACATTATATTTTGTTTTGCGGTAAATCAGACGAGAAGGGGCATTAGTTTCATTCTTAATAAAAGATTATCTCTGTAAATAATAAATAAATAAAATAAATAAAATAACGGAATCTAAAGTAAAGGAACCTCCTTGCTTCCTTAAATTAATCCTTTCAATGGGTAGGAAGATTATTCATCCTTCAGAATTTATATCAAATTATTTTGATATTGATTATGAGTCTGATTATTTACATACAGAACATAAATACAGTTTAAAACTGTTTATCATAAAATACTTAAAAATCTACCAGGCAAAATTAATTACTTATTTTGACGTTTATTTTGTCTAGACAAAGAGCTGTTGTAAAACAGAGAGAAATGAATGAATAAACTGCAAACTAAAATATACTACAGTCTGTCGGACAGCATATACCAATAGTTCATGGTAGTACGTAACAACAGCACATACTGTAAAGACTTGTATCTAGTAATAGGGCTGGGTGGATTCCTTTCAATATCCTCCAATTTACATACAATAGATCACTGGAATAAATAGAGTCACAACTGACCCTTGGACGTGCTGGTGACCGTGTTTGTGAACAAAGCTGGGGAGTAACTTATGTCATGAAATATTGGAGCACGCTGAAGAGAAGCAGTTTATTGTAAAAGAGAAAAAAAGAAAAAAATCACGTCTTCTTGAGCAATGATTAAACTCTACATTCTTTTCTCTGTTAGAGCTAAACAGAAAAATTGTGCAATATGGCATTAAAACTACAATATATATGAAGATTTGTGTGTATGACACGGTTATATATAGGTATTCCATAGTTAAAAAATGGCATAGTGTCAAATTATTTTATTAAGCCCTCAAAGAGAATCTTTTTTTCCACACCAAGTCTTTTGTCCGAAATCCAACATAATTTGTCGCTCAGACCCTTGATAATTCCCTTCCTTGTGTATATTTCTCACATAGTTTTCATCAGAACTACAGTTAGCATGCAAGTTAGCCTAACAAATAACACAGAGTAATGGTACGTTCCAGGTGTCCTCGGAACTCGTTTTTCCGAGATGAGTTAGCCGGAAATTACGCAATGAACTCGTTTTTCCGAGATGAGTTAGCCGGAAATTACGCAATGAACTCGTTTTTCCGAGGTGTGAGTTTCAGAGGACCCCGAGATTCCACATTTAAAGATGGTGGCGCCCAGTACTACCTGTCGTCTTTATTTTTTTCTCATTTATATGTTCTGTCTTCATTCTGTTTGCTATGTAAGTAGCACTGAGTAGTTGTTATTGTTGTTATTGATAATTACATTGTTGCAAATGTGAAAAGTTGCAAACGTTGCAGCCAAAATTGGTGTTTATGGTTTTTACCATTACTGGTGTGTATGTTTTTTTTCTTTTTCTTCTTCTTCTTCTTCTTCTTCTTCTTCTTCTTCTTCTTCTTCTTCTTCTTCTTCTTCTTCTTCTTCTTCTTCTTCTTCTTCTTCTTCTTCTTCTTCTTCTTCTTCTTCTTCTTCTTCTTCTTCTTCTTCTTCTTCTTCTTCTTCTTCTTCTTCTTCTTCTTCTTCTTCTTCTTCTTCTTGCAAATAATAAATCGGTGCATTACCGCCACCGACTGGTATGGTAATCTGTCTTGGGTGGGCCCAATAACTGAATGGGCGAACCGGGCCTGCCCAGGCCCATCCCTGCAACATCATCGTTTCACTTGTGCACCTCTCATTCTTGCTCTGACTAATCTTCATTCCTCTCTAACTTTTCCTCTACCTGCGCTCTGCTCTCACTGAATACCACAATGTCATCTGTGAACATCATAGTCCATGGAGACGTCTGTCTAACCTCACCTGTTAGCCTGTCCATCACCAAAACAAACAAGGATATATACAGTCTATGCCTACTTACAAATTGAGCACAATGGCAAATCCAAATGTCCATGAGTTGAAAAGGGTCTATTCTGGAATCGATAAACGTTCTTCCATTTAAATTAGGAAAATTAAAATATCCATCACAAATACTTTTTCCATATTGTCCGTTGCAATGTAGATACAATTGTTTCACTTACATAAGCGAAAGTTGTAGTTTCTCTAGTTTATTTTGAGGTGTTGCATTAGTGCTAGCTTTAAAGCTAAATGCAAAACAACGTTAGTTTTTTGTAATGGCTGTCTGGCATAGGGAGGATTGTTCCAGATCTGAGAAAGTGTCACAACCTTCCCTTTAAATTGACACTCTGTACTGGTCTCTTTTTTACTGCATGCTTAGGCAGTGGAAGTGTAAAATAGACATGGGTGTCCCTGCAGATGTTCTCCAGAAGACAGCAACTAAAGTCATCCATGGAACATCTGTGAGACGGGTCGCCAAGGTCCACACAACATCTGCCGGATATTGTGAAGCTGCACAGAAGGTAAGAGAATGTTAGATGTGGAGATAGAGTCTGAGAGGCCAGACTGAGATGGTTTGGACATGATCAGAGGAGAGGCAAGGGTTATGTCTGTAGAAGGATGCTAAAAATGGAGTCACCCGGCAGGAGGCTGAAAGGAAGACCAAAACAGACATTTATAAATGTGGTGAAAGAGGACATTAAGTTAGTTGGTGTGAAGGTAGAGGATGCAAAGAATATGACTAAATGGAGACAGATGATTCACTGTAGCCTCCGCTGAAGGAAAAAGCTGAAAAAGAATTGATTTCTATTATATTTAGTTTATACTAAATCATTCTATTAATTCAATTCAATTCAAAAATACTTTATTGATGCCTGAAGGACATTAAGTGTTGTTGTAGCTCATAAAATTAATTCTTTAAGGAGTTGTTGTAGATAATGATGGCTGTGGGCAGGAAAGATTTCATGTAGCAGTCTGTATTGCAGCGAAACTGAAGAAGCCTCCGACTGATGGCACTCTGTTGTTGTATGACAGTCTCATTAAGAGGATGCTCAGGGTTGTCCATAATGTTTTTGATTTTATGAAGAATCCTTCTTTGCATTATCATCTCCAGTGGTTCCACAGTTGTCCCAAGAACAGAACCAGCCTTCTTTATCAGGTTGTTGAGCCTTTTTAAGTCCCTGGCTCTGATGCTGCTACCCCAACAGATGATGGCTGAAGAGATTACACTCTCCACAACAGACTTGTAGACGATCTTGAATGACCTAAGCTTCCTCAAGAAGTAGAGTCTGCTCCGTCCCTTCTTGTAGATGGTTTCACTGTTTCACCTCCAGTCCAGTCTGTTGTCAAGGTGAACTCCAAGGTATTTATACTCCTCAACCACCTCCACTTCTTCTCCCCTGATGGAAACAATGTTTCTTCTGTCCCCGTTTCTTCTGAAATCTACAATGATGTCCTTTGTTTTATTCACATTCAAAGTAAGACGATTGTTTCCACACCATGTCACAAAGAGGTCCACCAGCTCTCTGTATTCAGCTTCTTGTCCATCTCTGATACACCCGACAATTGCAGAGTCATCTGAGTATTTCTGCAGATGACAGGTCTCTGATTTGTACTGGAAGTCTGAGGTGTACAGGGTGAAAAGGAATGGTGAGAGTACGGTCCCCTGTGGTGTTCCTGTGCTGCTGACCACCTGGTTTGACACACAATTCTTCAGTTTCACAAACTTTGGTCTGTTCGTCAGGTAGTCAATGATCCAGGCGATTGTTGAGTGCTCCACCTGTGTCTTCAGAAGTTTCTGACAAAGTTAATCAGGCTGAGTTGTGTTAAATGCACTGGAGAAATCAAAGAACATGATCCTCACAGTGCTGCCTGCTTTGTCCAGATGACAGAAGGTTGTTCGAAGCAGGTGTATAATGGCATCTTTAACTCAACTCCACAGCAGTAAGCAAACTGAAGTGGGTCCTGATATGTTCTTGTTTGCTTATTCAAGTGCGCCAACAGGAGTCTCTCCAGGACCTTCATGATGTGGAATGTCAGGGCAACAGGTTTATAGTCATTGATGACTGATGGGTGAGTTCTCTTTGGTACTGGAACAAGGCATGACGTCTTCACAACACTGAAACCTTCTCCTGAGATAGGCTAAGGCTGAAGAGGTGCTGCAGAATCCCAGAGAGCTGCTGTGCACAGGCCTTCAGGACTCTGGGGCTGACACCATCTGGACCTGCAGCCTTGTTCCGGTTCAGTTTTTCCAGCTGCCTCTTCACCTGACTTTTGGAGACAGACGAGTGGGAGTGGGAAGTGTGGAATCAGAAGAGTCCATGGCTGAGGTGAAGGATAAAACATCCGAGGTGTAACAGAAAAGCTGTTGGTCAGAGGAGAGTGTTCAGTTCAGTGGCTCTGTCCAGACTTCCATCTATCCAATCCTTCCTGTGCTTAAAGCCTGTGATCTTTTTCATTCCTGACCAGACATCTCTGATATTGTCCCTGTAGTTTGTTCTCCAGCTTCTTCCTGTATGCCTCTTTGCTGTCTCTGATCTTGACCTTAAGTTGCTTCTGTATACTCCTCAGTAATTCCCTGTCTCCCTCCCTGAAGGCTCTTTTTTTCTTGTTTATCAGTTCCTTCAGGTCAGTGGTGATCCAGGGTTTGTTATTAGGGAAGCATCTCACTGTTCTGGTGGGTATGATGTTGTCCACAGAGAAGTTTATATAGTTAGTCACACACTCAGTCATGGGATTGATGTCCTCTCCATGTGCTTGGCAAAGAGTCATCCAGTCTGTGGTCTGTTAATATTAGTGCTGCCATACATTTATTAGTGTGTCTAATTGAAGTCTAAATTTAGCAGGTTGCCTCTTATTTTAACGCCGTTCAAGGACTTAAAAAAAATATAGATTTAAGGGGGATTTTTTTGAAAGATTATACAGTTATTGAAAAGTTTGCCAAGATGAAAGAAATGCTTTTTTTGTCAAGAAGAACATTGGTGAGTAACCTTTTATTTGTAATTTCATGTAGGCTATAAAAAAAGGTTTCATTCTTCAATTACATTAACATGAAATGACGTTTGTAGTGTGTAGATGTGTGCTATTTTATGTGGTTCATTTAATATTGAATCAACATTAAATTATTCACATAAAACACCAATCAATTCTATTGATCAAAGTCAGATTGTATGCATCACAGAAGAATTTGTTGCTGCTATTAGGTGTTGAGTTACTGTGTCCCACCTAACTTATCATCCCAGAGTTCCAGTGATCTACCAGTGATCCGTTCTCAAACTTCTCTATAAGCTCTGGTTCACCTTCCATGTCTGTCATGTCATCACCACCTGCTAACAATAAGCCGATCCCGAGTACTCTCAACAGTTCTCATTGATCAAGGAAAGCTACTCACCTGTGATCTTCCCATCCTACAGATGTCTTCCTCCCCTCAGTTACTCAGTGCAGTGTCCCTGGTTTCAGCGATCAACCTTCATTCATTGTTTAGTTCTTTCACAACTGGTCTCCTGTTGAAGGGCAGTTTTTCATCTCCATTGTCGCTACATGCTTGCTCAGTGTGAGGGATTGCTGTGAAGTCGGCACCACGCATGTGACTGTCTTCTGTCCTGACAATCTGCTGGGTTTTGTTAGCCAAAAAAACTATTAAACTGATTAGAATAATCAACTCTAGGATTAATTGTAATGTATGTACGATTGAAAGTGCCTTGAGATGACATGCGTTTTGACTTGGCGCTATATAAATAAACTGAATTGAATTTCTATGCCTTTATTCTGTATCTTCCTCGCCATCATTTTTGTCTTACAGATCACCATCTGTCTATCGGGGCATCATGTGTTGTTTTTCAAATCTTTTAAACTACTTCAAGTTGTTAGGCAGATCCTTTTGAAGGGATTTCTGGATTCTACAGACCATGGTGTAATCAGGCCTGTATTTGGCTTGTGAAATTGCTCTTTTTCACATACGCCCTGGTTTGTTTACATAGCTTTTTTGTTCTATCAATAAAGGATATATTTTTAAAACATTGTGTTTTCCCTTTAGGTTATGTCAGCCAACCTCACTGTAAAGGTCCGAGTCTAATTGTGATTTGAACAAATATTGAAGGCATCTGAGTAAATGAGTTCCCAAGCCTCCTTTCTGTCATTGGAACAAAGCAAGAATCAGCAGGACGTAAAATAACAAAACGGTTGGACCTTGTCACACTAGTGAGTAGTGACTGCAGTGTTGCTTTAATTACAGAAGGAGTTCCACTTCTGTCCGTTGCTCCGTCTTTGTTTCCCTGTTTGTTGGGGGTCCACAACACAGGCCTCAGTATAAAAATAAAACAGACATACATCCGTTGTTTCTGCTTCCAGCAAGGGTTCGATTAACTTCTAACACTGCAAATGCCTCCATTGTCTTCTTTTGCTTCGAAATTCTTTACTTCATTTGCTTTGAGGGAGCACTTCACCATTTATATTCAAGAAGAAAAAAAAAACCCTCCACACAAATTTGAGGGGCTATTTGCAAGTTAGAGAGTGCCACTCGAACAATTACAACCCATCTCTAGTGTTAGTTATCCTCTGGATCCACAAGAGCCGTTTTTCACAGAGGGAAAGAATGATTTTTGCTTCATCAAGAAGAAGTGGATCTTCTAAAAACAGTCATTTTGTTTCCCCCTGTGTCTTTCCCCACCCTGCGGCCCTTACACCTCGAGAGACGGTGCAAGCTGATTTTCTCCGTGAAGTGGCACTTGATGCTCTCAAAACTTACATCACGCAGTGTTCTGCCGGCCAGCATGTTTCACGGGCTCTTGGCCCATTCGGGTGCCGAACTGAGAGTGGGTAGGTTAGTGGGTGGGCAGAAGGAGTGGGTTCTCTGCTGGGGCCTGTAAACGCTGGAATTCCTAATAGAAAGTAATTGAAAATCAGCACTTAGAAGCCGTAGGCTGGTGTTGTCCTTGCTCGCGATGAAGGGCTACAGCAATCATGTGCTCTGTCGTGCTCAGTACTCTGTGGAAGGGCTCATTAGTGGATACCGAGGATTGTATAGATGTACATTCGCACCCAGCAGTTAAAAGAAAGAAAGCAGGTGCTCATTCTATCAAATTTCTTTCACAAATGTAGCACTGAACTTTTTGTCACTGCTGCCTGGGCAGAAAGCAACAGCCTTGAAAATCTTCCCTGGAATGTGACAAAATGTGATGATTGAGCACCTTAAGTGGATGTCTCAGAGAAAGCACCTTCTGCTAAAGCACTCCCTCTTTTTTTGTCTTATCTTTTCACTTTTGCTGAATCTGTCAATGCCTCCAGTGGTTCCCAAGTGTCTTGCTACAGCGCCTCGCAAAAATGTTTATACCCCTTGAAAATTTTTCAGATTTACTTTAATGCATAATTTTCTATATTTCTTTTACAAATGAAAATCTGGGGTGTTGCGTGGCGTAGTGCCCCATGTTCAAAGGCCTCAACCCTCGAAGAGGTTGTCCCGGGTTTGACTCCCGCCCTTTGGACATTTTCACCCAGTTCCTGTACTGACCACTGCAAATAAAGGCCGCTCTAGCTAAAAACCCATTATAAACAAATTAAAAGTGGCATGCATTTGTACTTATGCCCTTTTGCTCAGATCGCACAAAATAAAATCCATATATCATACATCACTTTTGTCACTTAATCTTAGAGATTTGCGGTGGTGGCGGCATCATGCTGTGGGGATGCTTTTGTTCTGCATTAACACAGAGGTTGGTTTGAGCGGTACCAAATTCACTATTCTGCCAAAACATTTGTTTGTCTGCTTTTACACTTAATGCAGATGTTAGGCCACATTTTACGGCTATTACCAATTTAACTGTTCTGGGAAGATTTTTCCCAAGGTTTAGGGGTTTGTTTATTGGAAATTCTGACAGTTATTCCAGAAGCCCATTTGTGAGGTCAGACATTGATGTTGGACAAGAAGGCCTAGCTCAAAGTCTCTGTTCTAATTTATTCCAAAGATGTTCAATCAGGTGCTTGCTCATCTATGCCTTTATGGACCTTATGGACTCTGGCTTTCCATCGGATGCGTAAGTGACATAATGTCTGCGAAAGGCAAGACGAAATTAATACTCCATTGGTTTGTTTCAACCGGACACACAGCGGCGCACATCGGACACATCCCAGAAGCGTAGTGTTCCGGCATTCTGCTAAAGTTAAATGCGCTGTCAATTTTTCGCATACTATCCCGCCCAGAACACGTGAAGCTCAGCAGTTAACATCAGGCCAGACAGGAAATCAGACACAAGAGCAATGTACAGCATCAGGCAAATTTCAAAATAAAAGACATGTAGATTTACGATCGCTTAACTATAAAAGAAAATACATGATTGCCTATGACACCAGGTTTGAAGTCAGTCGGTCTGTCAGTTGTTGGTTGTCATCAACTGTTAGGTAATGGAAACCTATTCCATGAACCTTTTGTTGCACTGTTCATGGGCTAATTGAAGGTCTGTATCCAGTGACGCTACATCCAGTTGGTAACCTTTGAGCAATATGCGGCTCAGCATCTGCTGACTGATTGATCTGGCCTACCACTTGGTGGATGAGTTACTGTCATTCCCAATCCCAATCCACTTTGCCATGACATCACAAGGCTGGCTGTGGAATATTTAGTAACAATTAAATTTCAGAACCGAACCTATAGCACAGGTGGCATCCTATCATGGTACCATGTTGGAATTTACCGAGTTTCTGAAAGTGACCTCGCAGACATGGATTAAAGGGTAACAATGAGGTTTATTGGAGGACGATGGCAGGTATGACAGGTAGGTAGGTAGGAGACACACCGGAGGAGAACTAGACAACATAACATACGATGATCTGACCGGGGATGAGGAGACAATACCTGGTTAAATACATGAGGTAAGGAGGAGGATCAGGTGAGACAGACTGGGAACACAGGTGCAAACAATAGTCAATCAGCGGCAGAGCCCAGAGGCTCTGACAAGACGGAAAGGAAGGTAGGAAAGAGAGGAAGAGAGGTGGGACAAAATGTTAAAAAGGGAAAGAGGGAATTGAAGATAGAAGAGAGCAAGGGGGATAAAGATAATACAAGACAACATCCTAGACGTCCGCTTCTACACCTGCAGGACGGCAGAGAGAGAGAAAAAGAAACAATGATATAGCAAGCCAAACAAACAAACAATGGGAACTGAGAACCACACAGCAGCAACCCACAAAGCACATGGTACCGATTATTATAAGATGTATTAGTGTCAACCTCAGTCCAAGAGTGCATCTGTAAACATCTGAATCCAAACACCTGTGAACGTGTGTGAGTGCGCGTGTGGGAGCATGCTAGTGTACATAAGGGTTTCTCCACCCAGGGGCCCATGGCCGAGGCACCACCAAGCCCCACGGAGCCCAAGGCAGTCTCCCCGGCCAAACCCCAGAAGAAGAGATACACCCACCCCTACATTTGGTCAACTATCAGAACACAAAAGACATTAGACTCCCAGGTTGAGGTTAGCCCTCCCTCCAACCTAGCCCCCCCCCATCATAGTGCTCTCCCTAAGGACAGAGAGCACCTGTTATTAGACGGTAATAACCCTCCAGCATAGGAGGCCCCAAGCGGTTAAATAAAAATAGCAAACAGGGAGGGAGAGAGTGGGCATCCCTGGCTGGTACCCCTCTGAAGACAAAACCTGGAAGATGTTTGGGAGGATAGGTGGGAGGAAATACAGGGTCTTTACCTGGTTTTAATAGAAGACTAATCTTGGCAGAATTCATATTTGGCGGAAGTCTGCCATTTTCCTTGGTTTCCTGCAGCATTCTGTGGAATGTTGGTGCCAGAATATTCCAGAATACCTTCTAGGACTCTGCTGGAAATCCATCTGGGCCTGGAGCCTTTTTATTGGGCATGCTTTGGAGGGCCTCCTGGAGTTCACCTGCTGTTAGTGGTGAATCCAGAACCATCGCTTCACTACCTGATAATTTAAGTGTTGTGTTATCCAGAAATAGTCCAATTTTATTATCTGATGGGTTTGTCTCCGGTGAGTATAAATCCTCATAAAATCCTTTGAAAGTGTTTTTTATTCTTTCAGAATCATATACTGTATTCTCGGTCTCGGTCTTTAACAGCAGATAAAGTTGTATTTTTTCTTTATTAGTTTTTAGCTGGTTAGCCAAAAAGCTACCTGATTTATTGTTATGTTCAAAGTTTTCTATTTGAATACTTTGAATTAAAAACTGGGTCTGTTTGTTAATAATTTCATTAAATTCTAGTTTTGCTTTAAAGATTTTTGCCCAGTCTAATGATTTTCTTTTCATGTTTCCTCCACTCTCCTTGAAACTGAACAAATGTAACATTCTGTGACCAAGATCTATATCAGGTGTGCAAACGGCCGAATATGTTATTGATAAAGAGAAAGAGAGTGAATGCATGGCACATTAAATATTAAAACGTATGGTTGTAGAGTGACATAATGTGAAAATGAATACCTCTGAAAGACTATGCTTTTTCCTACCCAAGTTAAAGTCTCCGCTCTGGTTTTGCAAGCCAAACATCAATCTCCAGGACATGCTGAATGTGAGTTATGGTTACTATGCTGTAGAACTCTATGTCTGGGCAGCTAAACCAGAGAGTGGGATGGGAACTTCATTTAAGGAAAAGGAAAAAAACATGCTGAAACTGATTTGGAAGCAGGTATGTCACAAGACCAGTGTCTTCTAATCCCCACATTTCAACAGCTCCACTGCGGTGGGAGCTGGAATTCACATTTCACTCAATCATTTTCAACGTTTTGCTCCAGCAAACCCAATCTGTGGCGCCGCTGCTTAGTACCCAGATAATGATCAGATTAAGAGATCTGACTGGTGAGTAATGCCAGGTGATGGGAGCAATTTGCCGCCCAATCGACGGCGAATGAACGAGGGAGAAGTCCAGGACTGGCTACAGTTGGCAGGAGGATGGTGAGAAGGGGGTTGGAAGCATCCCAGCCCCCGAAAGCGGCTGGTGATTCAACAGTTCCTATTGTTGAATTTCATTACATTCCCCCACCCCACCCGGCCTTTTTCATCTTTACCTGCCTGGTTTCCCTCTGTCCTCCTCTCCTTCTAATCAAGTTCTCCCTCTGTCATCCTCACTTTCACTCAAACAAAAACACTGGTCAGCAAAACACTGTCTTATCTAAGAATATTGTTGTTTGGCTTCAGGACGCACACACTCACACAAACCCACAAACCAAAGTGAGTGCAGAAGAGGAGAAAAGAAACAGTGTGAAGTGGGGATTTAAGAAAATAACTGAGCAGAGGATGAGGAGATGTCTTTGTCAGTGAGAGGAAGATGAGAGTGGGCCGGCGCGCTAATCATCGATCGGATGATTAAGGCAGATGAGGAGAGCTTTTTCCCCGAGTGAAGGATCTGATTGTCGGTCTCCTCCCGCCCGGCGTCCTGGGAGCGCGCCGGCGGCAGAAGCTCTGGATCAATACACTCAATCACGGCTGAGAGGGGCAGCGTCAGTCACGCTGTGCCAGACTATTAGAACCAAGGAGGCAGACAGTGAATAACTCCATGCTCCCCCCCCGGTCCCACCTCACACCATGGGGGGGAAACGATGAACTAGCTGGCTGGCTGAGTGGCTGGAATGCGCACTGGTAAAAAAAATCCAAATTGCAATTTGTCAGCAGAGTTTAGAATTTTTAGTCGGTTGAACATTTTAACTTGCAAAATATTCAGCTAACACAGCAAAAAAAGTTAACTGAACTTTACTGAACACATCGCTGTCTGAGCGTCTTAATTTTGGAATGAGATTAATATGGCCTGGTGACCGAACACCCGTGGCGAAGTGGCAGCGACCTATTGGAACAAACGTCTGCTGGTGGCAACGTGGCAGCAGCGCACCTTAGTAATATAAATAATATATCAAAATTTTAAACCTCACCTCCCCTGATGTTGCCTTAAGCCTAGTTTATGCTTCTCTGTCGCGGAGGTGCGGAGACCCTCAGTGCCATTATCCGTCGTCGTAAGGGTTCTCCAACATGCACATAAGGACGGACAAGTAGGTGTAGAGAACAACAAAACAGGCCAATGTGTTTGTTTGTTTATATGCGATTTTAGAGTATTCAATGAGCTGCACTTGTAGTAAAACACTTTCCAGCTCAATCAAATCTCACTCTCTGTCTGCAATTGCTCCTTGAGTGGACGTCTGTTTACAAGCAGAAGTAAATAAACTGTCGACGACCAGAGACGTCACTGCAATGTCAGGCAGACCAGGCAGAAAAGGTTGACACCCCCTGCTGTCCTGGTGGGGAATTGCTTTGCAACACTGACCCACCAACAGAGAAGTATAAAAGGAAAACGTCTCCGTCAATACGTGTGTGTGTGTGGGGGGGGTGCAAACTTGCTGATGGAGAAGCATAAACTAGGCTTTAGGCGCTAAACTTATAGTTTTTTCATCAGATTCTGGTCTTAAAATTTACATTCACAAAGGTAACAAATTACATTAGCTTAGAAACTATCCCAATAAGAATGTACGTATCCACTTTTTATTAAAAGAAATGATCAAGATCATGAAACTTTTAAAATTAGTTGACATATTATTTATAGTTACTGTGTTGTCACAGTCTTTGTTGTATCCCCCATAGCCTTTTAATTATAGTGAAGGTTACCAGAATAATACTGCTTTTAATACTGGTTTCTTTTTTTTTCACCTTTTATCATTTTATTACCTTATGACTAAACGTGTCTAATATATATTAAATCCTTTAAACAGCTATTATGGTTTGTCACTGAAATAAAGTTTGGAAAAAAACACGTTGCCTGCTTGCCACCTTGATTATAGAGCGTAATATTTTTAATAAAGTAGAAACCCTAAAATTATTAAGTTATCAAACAGTGAGAAAACATCAAATACAGATAACCTGTTTACACAACAGATTTGAAAAAAAAATGTTGATCTGGTTTTATTGTAATGATTTTTCCACATCCCTAAAACCCTTAATATGTAAAAAGCAAAATTTGGATCTGGACAATTTCAATAAAAACGGTGGGAATCATATTTTTTTAAATACTGTCTGAGTAAATACATTTCATATGCACACATACAAATATTTTTATAGAAGCCAAGACAAGTTTATATATATATATATATATATATATATATATATATATATATATATATATATATATATATATATATATATATATATATATATATATATATATAGCACACTTTCAACAACAAGGCAATTCAAGGTGCTTTGGGTGATTAGGGGATAAAAAAAAAAGCAACAATAAAACAACAGTAAAAGCGTAAAACACCGCATTTGAGACGCAAAACATATGACCCATTAAAATATATAACATTACAGCTTTTACAGTATTAATCAGTTGCATACAGGCAGCTCTAAACAGTTGGGTTCTTAGCCTTTATTTTATAGAACTCCGTATTTCAGCAGCTTTGTCTGGAAGTTTGTTCCAGATTAGAGGAGCATAGAAACTGAAAGCTGCTTCTCCATGTTTGGTTCTGATTCTTGGATGATTAGTAGAAGATAATTAAAGGGGAGGTGGCATGTTTTTCTCAGGCAGACAGAACAATTCTATGGTACAGTAAAGTCATAATATTACCCTAAATCGATCCATAAGTTCAGTAAATAAAAAAAACTGAAATTTGCACTCACATGTTCAAACAAAATGCCTTGAAATTAGCCGCATGTCTCTTTAAGACAACGTCATCAAAACATTCTCCACATGGGCATGAAGCATTACCGTACAGCAGCATCTTGAAAAGTTGCAACTAAAGTTGCAATGTTTTTATGTTTTGCTAATCACTTGAAACTTAATTGGAAAGTCGCCTTGAGGTCGGTCGAAACGGTTTTTAATCCCAATAACTCAGCGGATCTAAAAAGTAATTGAAAGTACAGCTCCTGTCAGTCACATAAAAACTGCTCTCCTGAAAACTTGCTGCTCGCTGCTGCTGTCTGTCCGTCACTATTTACAGCTGATCATTTTCTCATCGGACATACACAAATTACGTAGGTGACCCATTTTGGATTCAAAACGGTGAATTTTGCCAACAGGTGATGGATTTTCCTCACTGGAATGAGGAAACTGTACCCCATAGCACCTACATTGGTAAAATGAAAATGTAACGTGTTTTATTCCCGATCCCTCTCACATAAGAAACAGGGAGTGTACATGATATGCGATGCCGTCAGATGTAAGATGATGAAAGGGAGAGTCCCAACTGGTAAAAGGTGCGGTAAAGTTGCGTTAATTGTATAAAATTGCAAGACGTGCAGAGTTCGCGGGGATTGGCTGAATTTGCGTTAATAGTTTCTATTGCAACATCGTGAATTCCTGGAGGGACTGAATAATAAACACGAGCTACAGCGCACAGATTTAACTCTGAATTAGCCTGAGCTATGTTGTTCTAACAAGCTGAATCAGAGCATTTCCCCTTACCGGTTTTGGCTCTGAAGAAACACTTTTGAGAGTGGGGATTGCGTCGTTCTTCAACGTGCTTACTAATCCACTGTCAAATAAACTTTTGTTCTGGAAGCAATCTTCTGTGAAATGGCCGGCACGAACTAAGCAAATCTTTTTGGGAGGAGGGTCATTTCCAGAAATGAATTCCAACCATTTTTGACGAACAGCCTCATTTTTTGCAAAACTAAAAAGAGGGCAGTCGTCCTGGCATCCAAAGATACATTTTCTCCAAGAAGGCATTGTGCAATTTGTAAAAATAAATAGCTATATAGTAGTAATATCCACAGGGGCTAGCTGATTGCTGTTGACCTGCTGCTTTTCTGCTCGGGGAGCGGGGGAGGGAGGGCTTTGGAGAGAAGTGGGCAGTAATCAAAATGTCGGGGCCTTGCAAGGTGGTGAGGGCGTGCCTAGGAGGAATCAGGCGTTCAGCGCTCAAAATGGCGGCCGCGAGCATTTCCAAAGATTACTCAAAAAGACATAAATTACCATAAGAAACACTTTAGGCATGTTTCTAAGGAGGGAATGACATAAAAATATGATGAAAAGCTTAAAAAAGTCAATTTTACATGCCACCCCCCCCTGTAAGGCCCAGACTAGTTCTATATCATCTACTTTTGATGAAATATTGTCTTTGTATTGGACAGAAACATTTTTTTATTTTCAGTTCATTATGGTTACATGTATTTAAGAATTTACCAGCTTATTTTGGCAGTTTTATTGCTGAAGATGTTAAAAATTGTTAGCACGTTTTCTTTTTGAATATCCTTAGATAGAAAACTTTTAAACTGGAATAATGAACTGAAGGATTAAATGGAATGTATGTATGACTGAATAGAAATAACTATTCTGGTAAAGTGCCTTAAGATGACACGTGTTGTGAATTGGTTGCTATACCTTCACTGAAAACTGATTCCAATTGATCTACAGTTTTTAGTTTAAGGGGCTGATTCATTTTTTATTGTGATATCAACAGATGTTTTGATTTATTGGCTCTGTATACTTGACATAGAAGATTACAATAGTATAAATTTCATACGTTTTTTAAATGTTCCATTAGCATGTCACTACATAAATAAAAGTTTTGTGTTCTAAATGAAAGTCTAGTTAGTAACGCATATCAGCAATTTGAAGGAAGAATATAATAGATATTTTTAAGAAGTTTGTTTATTCAACTTATACAAGTAGGTAGTTGTGCCAACTATTGATTTTAAGTTTGTTTGTTAATTATACATTTAGCTAACTTTAACATGGGTCTTGGTAGAGTAAAACACCTAAAGGTTGATTAAACTCAAAATTGCTTTGCAGCTGGTTGCTTTACTTGATGAAGTTGATTCAACTGTTTATTTTTGACAGTGTGTGTACAGTTTTCCCACATACTTCTCTTAAATAAATGGTACTACAATTTAAATGGTCAAATAAGAAAACTCAGAATTGAGACTAGTTTCTCCACCCACTCATGAAAATTATATGAGCTGTGTGCTGATTGGCTGATTTTCCCCCCATGGCTCTATGATGATAGGGTTAACAGTTCTATAAATATATATATATATATATATATATATATGGCAACGTTGAAGTAGGAGTGAAAATGTAAATTGAAGTGGCTGTGTCTATCTCATCTAGTCTACTGTATTTTACTGTGTTTTTATCTTGTGAAGCAACCTTGGGTGTCCTGAAAGGCGCTATTAAATAAAATGTATTATTATTATTATTATTGCCTATGATGCATTACCAGAGCTTTGCACAGGCTCGCCCGTTTCTACGCAGCAATTACAAAATTACGAATTTGCATAGGAAAGCAGGTCGTAGACAGCACAGACATTTTGGTATGGTACATTTGACACCACAAACTGCCTAAATTGAACAACAAGGTAAATGAGGTTTTGAATTCTAGGACCCCTTAAACATTGATTCAAGCGAAAATAGAAAACCAGTCTGAGAGCGAAGTGCTCTGTTAGAAACATATGGAACAATCAGATCTCTGATGTGTGAAAGAGCTTGATTATTACGCGCTTAATATGTAAGAAGGAAGACCTTAAATTATATTCTGGATTTAACAGGGATCCAATGAAGGGAAGCCATTTTGGGGACTTCCTGATAGTAGAGAATTACAGTAGTCCAGCCTTGAGGTAACAGACGCATGGAGTGGTTCAGCATCACCATATGTCTCTATGAGCGTTGACACATGTGAAAACTGAAATTTCTGCCCATTCTTCTTTGAAAAAAGCTCACGCTTAACCAGATCAGACGGAGACCATCTGTGTACATCAACTTTCAAGTTTTACCACAGATTTTAATATGGATTAAGGTCTGGACTTTGACTAGGTCATTCCAATCCAGGAAAACACTTTGCTCTAAGTCATTCCACTGCAGCTCTGGGTGTATGTTTAGAGTCACTGTCCCACTGGAAGATGAACTTTCACCCCAGTCTTGAGTCTTTTGCAGCCTCTCTATTTATCTTCTCATAGACTATGTGCTATGTGGATAAGATCAACTCTAAAATCACATCCTCTAAACAATCCACATCATCACACTATTGCCCCCGTGCATCACGCTATCATCCAAGCACTATGATTTCTCTTGAGACATCCTTACAATGTACATTGTGTGTATACGAAATCCCTCCCTGGTAGAAATTTTAAGTAGATATAATATTTTCCAGTAATTAATGAAGTGATGAGTATGAACCCAAAAGCCATGACTGTGAAGCAAAAAACTTAGCTTTCTACTTGTGTAATGTGTTTCAATACTTTGTCAGTTATACATACCTTAGAAATATAACAAATATTAATCTCTTTCACAAGTCAAATTTCTTAAACTTTCAGCCCTTGTGCAACAAAATGTGGCTTTGATGCTGTAAAGAGATGTCAGAAACCTAAAGGGGCACATCTTAATGTTAAAAAAACCTTGCAGACTGACAGAAAAAAGAACCCCTAGCCTCCGTGACTTCATCATACATAGCAAATGAAAGACTCGTTAGCGGCACAAGAAAGAAGGAGAAGGGAGGACAATGCTCCTCAGACAGCTGTGTCCCTGACAGACAATGGATGGCCCAGGTCCATCTGGAGGCAGCAGCCCTGGACCAACATGATGTATACGTCTTCACTGGCAAACGGGTGCTATCAATCCCTCCCTCACCATGGTGACCGACAGTGACAGCTAGCCAAGGACTGCAGCCTCAATCTAATGGAGACCAAGGAAGAAAAAAAAAGCCAGACTTTACGCTGAAACGAGCAGACGATAAGATCTTTTTAGTTTTTACAGACTGCTTCTTTCCTGGTGATACTTTAAATTAAAAGGCACACAGAGATTATTTGTTAATTAATGAATCAGGAAATTATATAAAACATCATAGTCAGGAGTTGAGACATTTACCAGTGGGTGCATAACCAAAGGGTTAAATTCAAAGACCACCTTGGAGATGGTGAAGAGAAGTTTGACTGTGATAAATTCTACAAACTGAAGAAAGGTCAGTAGTAGTTGTAGATCTGCACTAATACAGGCTGTTGCTGGAGGTAAAATGTTGTAGTGGATATTATCTGGAGACACTTTGGGCCCTCTGTTACCAACTGAGCATTCTTCAAATGCCACAGCCTAGCCGAGTTTTGTTGCTGACCATCCATCCCTTTATGACCAGTGTACCTATCTTCTGATGGCTACTCCCAGTAAAAGAATACTTAAGCGTGATGACTTTATTCTATCACAGGGGCCTCCACAGTTACCAGATGATGATATGTGGCAGAATTTGTGGTTGATTCTTTAATGGTGAGCTGGTTAGATCCAGCTGCAGCAACGCATCCCTAAACCATGAGACCTCCACCTTCATGTTTCCCTGTTAGTATTTAGATTATTTTCCTCAAATGCCGAATTTGGTTTATGTCAAACATGTACTCTGTTCTGATCTCCAAATAATTTAGTTTTAGGTTTAGGTTTCCAAATGACATGACTCTAGAAGTCGCATACTCTGTCAACTTTCTCTCTGGAAAACGTTAGACCAACCTTAATGTTTCCCATGAAAGTCAGACTTCCAAAATGTTTTTCTGATTGGACAGTTCATCCATCCGTCTATCCATCCATCCTCTTCCGCTTATCGCGGGTCGGGTCGCGAGGACAGCAGCTTAAGCAGAGAGACCCAGATTTCCCTCTCTCCAGCCACTTGTGCCAGCTCTTCTGGGGGAATCCCAGGCCAGCCAATAAACATAGCCCCTTCAACGTGTTCTGGGTCTTCCTCTTGGTCTCCTCCTAGTGGGGCATGCCCGCAACACTTTACCAGGGAGGCCTCCAGGAGGCATGCTAACCAGATGCCCGAGTCACCTCAATTGACTCCTCTCGATGTGGAGGAGCGGTGGCTCTATTCTGGCCGAGCTTCTCACCCTATCGCTAAGGGAGAGCCCAGACACCCAGCAGAGGAAACTCACTTGAGTGGCTTGTATACGCGATCTCGTGCTTTCGGTCAATACCCAGACCTCATGACCATTGATGCAGGCACTTTAAAGCCATACGCCGCAACTTTCACGATTTTTGCTCTCTGTAACCCTCTTCAGGCTTGCCGCGCAACATCACGGTCGTAAAATCAAATCTCTCAGTCGCTCATAAGAGGCATGTTTCAGTGGCTGCTTTCCAAATCGCTTGCCCAAACAGCAAACAAGCGCCGTTTCAGGTCGCAATTCAACTGTAACAATTGGGATAATTTAGAGTAAAGACATCACAGCTAGGTATTCAGTTTGTGGGGGAGGTCGGGGTAATTGGAAAAACAGTGAGATTAGATACAGAGAACGTTTAAGCGCCACGAAGCAAACACCTCCCGACACTACAATCAGCCTACATCTTTAGGTGTTTTTAGGAAAAAAAATCAAACAACAAAAATATAAATCACTAGCTTGACAAAACCAAGAGAAAAAAGTTTGACTTATATACTGAAATACAGCAACTACGCCGGAGTTTGCAGATTTATCTACAGAACCGAGTCTTACACGTTAGCATCACATTAGCCTCTAGATGGCAAACAGAGATCGACTGGGTTGTGTAATTCACATTACTACTGTAAGGCATACCATGCAAACTATGTTCATCCAACTCCACACACTGAATAAATAGCTTTCTCAGCACTGTATAACAACATCATGCCAGACCAAACACTATAACCCCGGTGAAATCATTGATTACTTACCTATCAATTAGCAGAACGGCTAAGTACATGACGTTAGTTCCAAAATAACTCTCCAACGAGGAAAAGCCGGCCCAATATTTACTCTGCTCTTTGCTCTCTCTCTATCACGTTCACTTTTTCTTTTTCTAGCTTCTTCTGATATGGGATTTCTCGGCCTCTTTGGTGGATCAGCTATCTCTACAGTCTCTAAACAGCGGGGCTGTATGACTCTGCCGTAAAGCAGAACACTTCCAGCGGTGGGTTGGCACTCAAAAGTTCTATAGTGCAGAAAAAAGCCAAGGACCCCTGTAAGGTGGTGATAACTCTAAAAATGAACATAATAGAAGATAAAATTCCACCATAACTTTTGAAAAAAACATTATTTTAAGGTGTAAAAGTTGCGGAGTATGCCTTTAATATCAACAGAGGTAAGATCCTGCTAAAGAGGGTTTTTCTTGACATCTTTTAGCATCTTGCAGTCTTTGACTTGAACATTAGCAACTACAATCTTTCTGTATTTCTGAAAGCCTTGAGCAGCTCTTTCCATTTCAGAATGGTATGGACTCCCACTTCAACAATCAGGAGACCACAAAACTAAATGTCTGAGATTTAAACAAGCCAAACGTCCTTGGAAATGCCAAGTAACAATGTTCTCATTGTGTGTACCTGATGCGAAACACCTGTGTCTGAACTAACCATTTTTAAGGGGTAAGAATTGTGAGGCAGTCCAAATTTATTTCTCACCTTTAAATGGGAATTTATAGAAACTGTTTTAAGATTTGAACTATGTGTGCTATTTTTACTTAGCATTACTTGAATTTTCCAGTAATGTAAGATATATTAAATATATAACCATTGTCTATACCCGCTTGCCCCTGTAGGGCAGTTGAAAGCACTGTTGCCTTGCAGCAAGAAGGTCCCGGATCAAATCCCAGTCTGGGGTATTTCTAGATGGAGTTTGCAAGTTCTCTGTGCTTGCGTGGGCTCTCTTCAGGTGCTCCAGCTTCCTCCCACAGTCCAAAAAACATGACTGCGGGGTTAATTGGTCTCTATAAATATAGGGGCTGATGTCCTGCAACTCTTAGAACATGTCTCAGTTTCAACACACCTGGATGAAATAATTAGGTCTTCAGCAGGGACCTGTAGAACCTAATTGCCTGAAGAGGATGCAGAGTCGGCAATTTAACAATTTGATTAAGGACTTTAGGGACACTGGACTTTAGGGACATTGTCGAACTTGGGTTTTTTCTTATTTCGGAAAAGTATATTTTGTATTAAACCTTTAATTAAAGACTATTTCAAGCAGACATACTGTAAAAAAGTTGACACTATCTTTATCTATTTACCTTAGTATTACCTTGTTAAAGGACCCTGCCTTTGAATTGAGTGCTTAAAGCATTCCTCTGTAATCTTTAAAAAAGAATCTTAGGCAACCTTGTCAGACAAGCAGAGGAGATGCAAAGAGGAATTGGAGAAATGGCCTTGCTACGGCACCATTCTGAATATGTTAACAGCGCCGCTTCCCTTGAACTGTCACAACTTGAAAATCCCCTGTGTTAAGAGCTTCACACACATGCAGCCGCGAATATCTGTCGTTACCACAGACTTGGCCACAGCGGCTCTTAAAAAGCACTTGTTGTAATACATGACCAATTTGCCGGCAGCGAGTGCAGGGGAGTATTAACATCTCCTCAGCCTGGTTGGGCTTTAATGCGATGGAGATGTTATTGGAGCCATCACCGGCCCAAATGAATGGCCAGTGGAAGCACCACAGCAGGGGAGAGAGGAGGGAACGCATCGACCTTCGCCTCACCAAGGACAAGGACACTTGTGCTCATAAAAAGGGGAGGTCCGATCACACCAGCAGAGGCTGAATGAAGCCTTGGAGTAAGGCTTAACATATATGCCCAGTTGGTCACCTCACACTCAGCAGATTTATTTTTTCTTTCCAACTATAAGGTGTTACTACATTCACAGTCATTTGTTGCTTTCATTAGTCAATGTTTCGGGTCACAACTTCTTTGCATACCAACTCTTTCATTCAGAGTGGACAGTTCTTCGAGAGATGTTTTCTTGTGTGTAGGTGTTGATTGAATAGTTGCACATACTAAAGCCAATTTGTTTGACTACAGCAGGCCACTCTGTACTCTGCCCCCTACTGGGCAGCCAGTGCAAGATCCCAAAAAACTTCATACTAGCATGGCTGGAAAGTCAGTATAAAATGCCAACACTTCATAAATATCTTAGCAGTCCTTCCACAGTACAAGTAAAAAAGAAAAAAAGTATTCATACCCAATGAGTATCTTTAGTTGAAAATGGTTGTTCGTATACATCAAGGTTAAAATAAGTGGATATTGTTTTTAAAGTGAAAGTTTTTTGAGCATCTATAATGTGTTTTAGACATTTCAACTGTAGACCTGTTCTGGCCAGGACTGACCAGCGTAAATAATAATAATAATAATAAATAAGCCAAGCTCAAACGTGAATTAGGACTTTTGAAAATGTAATACAGCCAATTACCATTCTGTTCATTAAAATTGAAATAATGCATACCTGGGAATATTTTATCCATAATTTATCGTGACTGTATTGTTCTTAAAACATAGTTCAACAGCAATACAACACTCACTTGTTTTTATATAGAATGTAATTCCATTTTTTTGTAACCTCAACATTTTTTTGCAGATTAGCTCAGTTATGAGAGTTCCAGTTAGTGCCTTTTTTATTTGAAAAGGCTAACAATGCACAACATAAATACCAATAGGAAGAGCGTTACTTATTTTAGCTAAGATACTTCATATAGGGTTGTAGATCACCTGGTTCACCTGGTTTTTTGTTAAAGTGTTTATCGCTTAAACAACAATATAACATATGGAAGTAGGAGGACTCTGAACAGTCAAGGCAGAACTGATCGAGGGAGGAATGAGACAGGGGCATGCAGAGAAAAAGGCTAAGAAGTTACTAACAAGCCATTTTCTTTTATTACACTGAACAATATTAAATGTGGACACATATTATACAATCCTGTGTGGGTTTATAATTTAATGCATTAAGGGGAAAAAATCACAGATTACCTGTGTGAAAGTTTCCATACCTTTCTGTTATAGCATTGATAAGCCAAAAAAAAAACTATATTAATCTAGATAAATAAGTCTCATAATTCATCAAAACTCATTCTGAACAACATTTTGCCAAGATTTTATTTTGTTAGACAATGATGCCATCTCGATCCAGTACAAGGTGGTGGGAAACAGCAGGACTAAAGAAACTAAATGAGCAAAACAGCATCACTGTTGGACAGTGTCTCTCATCCCATGCATGAAGCTGTTGCTGAACTGGAGAGCTCTTTCGGTGACAGACTGCTGCATCCTTGGTGCACAAAGGAGTGTAAACACAGATCCTTCCTCCCAGCAGCTGTGAGATTTTCCAACCATCACTGCTCCCAACAACCCCAATAAGTCTATAAAACTGCTGTCCTTTGAAATTCCGTGTTTGCACCGTTCTCTCACTTCTTGTAAATAGTCTGTTGTTTTTTTATGCACATATATATCCATGCACATCTTGTGCTATTTTTTCAAACAAGGCACTGTATTATTTTTCTGTTATTTTCACAACCAAATCTATACAAGTTGATTAGGCCTCTCATTGACTCGCGTTGGGCAAAACTTCTTGCCGTTTCTAGTTCTTTTCATGCATTTGAGTTTCAGTGTTCCATCAGCTTACTGAGACTTTGGGCTTCTGGGGAAGGAGTAATCAAGAGGTTCTGATCTAACCAATCAGAGGCAGGCTTAGGATAATTAAATAGAATCTATTTTTTAAACCATATTATTAAGACTAGAGAGGGACCTAAAATAGCAATAACCTATGAGGAAGCTGTTTTCACCTTCAAGGTTTGGAATCTATAAGTTTTCATTAACATTTAAACGTATCTAATATTGTTTTTTATTAAGAATTTTAAAGCTTGCTGAATGTCTAAGGAAGTAAAATAAGATTATTTATACAATATCTATTTTTAACAAGATTTATTAGGCATTTGGATAAACCTATGACCATAACAGGTCATAAAAACACATATCTTGAAGATTCAAGGTTGCTATCAGCTTTGGATAAAACACGGTGTTGCTTAATCTAAAAGGTGTGTCCAGGATATCATAAAATGACCTGAAGAACTGCTATTCTTCCGTAAAAGTCAAAGGTCAAATCAGTGTTCGTGTACTCTAAACAGTTGAGCCAAAACCTATTCATAAACCAGGAAAAATTAGGTCTGAAGTAATGTTTTAATTCTACCAACATGTTTTTTCTGAGTTTTAATATTTTGGAGTGGCCATGGCAGAGTTAGATCAAACTGAGAGTCTGTGGAGGGAGCTAAATATTTTTGGGTGATGGCAAAGAGGCCTTCCAACCTCAAATACTTAAGCTCATCGCCAAAGATAGTCAAAATAACAATGGAAATATGCAAAACAAATGCTGGTCATCGATTACAAGAAGGGTTTGCTTACTGTAATGTTAAACATTTTCCCATTGATTATACTGAAGGGTGAAAACACTTCATGACAACCATATAATTTTAAATATAAATTTGCTGGGGGTATGAATACTTTTGGACTTAACTGTAAGTTAGTATAAAATCATAAATGCTGATAGCTGACTGTGAAATAATTAGGATATGCAGGTGTTTGTATTAAGAATTTTTCTGATTTTGTTACTGTAATAGATAGTGTTTAAGATCCCTGGCAACCCATGTGGTAAATTTTGTTGCCCTGCATTGTTGTGGCAATGCAAATCTCCCCATGACAAGAGGTGCTCTCGTCTTTGAACAGTTATCCTGCCTCCCTGCTCCTTTGAAGTATAATTATTTCACTGTAATTAGGAACGAATCGTGCTTAGTAAACACAAAAAACACACACAATCTCTTCAGATTAATAAGCGGGGTAATGCGTTAGGCACGGGGAGTTGCTCTGAATGGGCTCCTGGCTCTGCTCCAATTCGGGCATGATTCCCATTGTGCGAGCAGCTCCCCAGCCTTGACGAAAGTGACTGGTGAGTAGCAGTTTGTGGAGGATGAGGGAGCGTGGGGCGTGGGGGTGGGGGGTGAAGATGCAGTGGACAAGCAGCCCAGGCCCGTGTTTGACACTGCATTTTGCTATTGTTGCAGCACAAAAACATGCTGTTCTTTGTTGTTTTCTATTAATAATACATTGGCCAAAATCTGTAAGTCAAATAAACACTAACTGGGGACAGTTTCTTAGCCACACAAAATGGACTTCTTTAATCAAAAATGCGTGCAGATTTGCCAATTCCAACCTTTTATTTTGATTACAGATTTGAATTAAAATAAAATAGAGTCTCTTTGAAGTTCGAACGTGTTCTTCAAAAATATGTCTAACAGCTTTGTACTTTAAATCAGCTGATTCCCTACAGCCAGTCAATTTAAGAGTCTAAACAGTGGCTTGTTTCATATCAAACAATCTTTAGATGAATTTAGATTACAAGATGCCTAACAACCTTCCTTTAACACATTCAATTATGCTATCAAACTGAAAAGATAAAATGCTCTAATATTTACTTGCCAGATTGAGGTGCTATGGGTAGAGAGGGAGAGGGATGGGGGAGGAGAGGAGTTAGGTTGGTGGAGATGGGCGGGGGTGGGGGGTGGGGGGGTGATGAGGGGGTTTTCGTTCGCTCTCCCAGCAACTAATTACTTAAGCAGTTGTCAAAGGTTTGAAGCCTGCTCTTGAATTCCAATGAACACTGTCCATGGACGGCGGTGGTTTTGCATATATTATGAATATTTCAGCTTCTCTCAGTAACCTTGGTGTCGTTTGGCAGATAGGGGCTGGCAGAGAGCCATTTAAAAGCTTCTCTGTTGCAGAAGGGAGGAGACAGGGTATTAAGCTTTATCTATACTTGACATTTCCAAGCATTTGTAATTAATTCATATAGAAAATCTTTCCCAGCTTTGCCTAAATGACTGGCCACGAACTGTCTATATCAAAAGGGAACAATCTGGCCCGTTTTTCCACCAGCTATTGTTTCTGCAAAGGACAAATATGTCAAAATTACACCTTATACGTCGCATAAAATTCAATTATGATGTCTTCTCCTTTTTATGTATATGTATTCAAGTCAAAGCCTTTTCCGATGCCTTTGTTTTATGTATTCAAGCTTAAAGGTATGAGCGCATGCAGGCCGATCGGGTTCTGAATACAATCAAAGAAGTTTGGGATTCTGAACGGGGAATCAAGTTGCACAGGTAAAGTAAAGCGCAAGAGCTCAGCCAGATGGAGGAAACTAGTGTCTCTCTGCATGTCACTGCTCCTGGCAGGGAGCCAAGCCTGCAGGTGTGTGTCGGACTTTGTCAGACGTCGTATCCATTTTAATTAAGAAAACACTCCTGACATTAATCCCTAAAACACAGGCTTTTACGCAATTTATTGTGTGATGGATCTATCAATTCTGAAGCCATTTTCCAAGGCACTACACAAAGAAAAGAAACGATTTCTTTCCAGAGTATCTCCTACTTTGCACAGAAAAAACAAGAAATAACTCAACCTGCTACAGTGCTTTGCAAAAGTGTTCACATCCTACAAACTGTCATTTTACTTATTATTTTGATTAACGTCTGGACTTTGACTAGACCATTTTAACATTTAAATATCAATCTAAATCTACATTTTTGCTGGAAGGTTGACTTTCACCCCAGTCTGTCTTTTCCAGCTTCCAACAGTTTTTCATTCAGGATTATCTTGTATTTAGCTCCGTTCATCTTCCCATACCAGCTTTTGTGTCTCTGGTGAAAAAGAGCCTCCCCCAGAGCATGATGCTGCCACCACCATGTTTTCCTTCGGGGATGGTGAAGACGTGTTCAGGGTGATGTGCCGTGTTAGTTTTTTTTTGCCAGACAATGCTTGGAATGTCAACGAAAATGTTTAACTTTGATCTCATCTGACCAGAAGACCTTCTTCCCTGCGTCTGCCGCTCCCCTCTGGAGTGCTAGCATGACTTCTTATGGGTTTCTTTTAGCAAAGGCTTTCTTCTTGCTGCTCTTTCTATAAAGGTCTGCATTGTGAAGTGACAGACACACAGCAAAAAGTTAGAGGTTGTAGCTGTTTTGCTGGTGAATTCATGAATATCAAAATTTGCCTTCAGCACATCCCTGTAAACAGCTCAGCTGAGCAACAGTTGGCCCACAGATTCTGCTACAGTAACAGCAACTAATTAGGACAACATGAGCATGGCTGTGCCAAAAAAAAACAAAAAACGTAGGCCTATGGGGTGAGGGGTTTGCGAATACTTGATGGAGACGACGCAACCATCCAGCGTGTTTGGTGGAGATAAAATAGAGCTAGGAGAACAATATGTTCTAGATGTCCAGTCATCAGATGGACACAAACGGTTTTAACCCCCATGCTGGATGAGCAGTGCCAATAACTCTGCTTCTGTGACATGGCAATCAGTGAAAGTCACAGGCAGGATGTGGGGGCAGAAAGCAGCCCAAAAGGAGGGAGAACTTCAGAGGAAATCAACATGAAAAGCCCAAATCGCAAACGTTATGACTGGGAGATGTTGATTACCGTGAAGAAGGCAAACTGCCCGTTAGTTCAGAGAACAGATCTAGCTTCTTTTTTTTTTTTTTTTACCTCCTGTGATCTGATTAAAGCCAAGAATTTTCAAGCTTATGTGATAGATTTTGCAGAAAAGCCACCACACTGAACTGCTGCTGCTGTTAGTGGCAGTTCAACGATTATGTTTGCTTTTACAGCATCAGACTGTGCTTTTGACATGCTTGCGAAACTGGTGAAAGCCATAGTGGGCCATAGTTATTATTTCTCAAAAATATATGTTTGTTACATCTGTGTTGGGTGGGTGGCGGTAGTATTTTAAACAGTCATGTGCAAGTTCAATCTGGTTCTGTGTCAAAAATCTTTGAGTCCAAGAAAATGTTGCAAATTTCAACAGAATTCTCTAAAGTGTTTTTTTATTTTTATTAAAGTGCTACGGCCAGTATGTGAATGCTGCATTATTACTGTCAGGCTGTTCAGGGATAAAGACGTTTAAATACAGAGGGATGTTCAGCCATAATAATAATAATAAATTTAATTTGAAGCGCCTTTCAGGTCAATCAAGGTCGCTGTACAGATACAAACATGATTTGAAAACAATAGAAAACAATGTAAGGACAATAAAGAACAATGTAAAACAATTAAAAAACAATATAGAATAACAAATGTTAAAATCACAGTTATGTTGAGTAGGCCAGTTTAAACAGATGTGTTTTGAGTTGAGATTTAAAAACAGGGACATAGATGATGTATCTGATGTCTGGTGGGAGTGAGTTCCAAAGTTTGGGAGCAGAGAAGCTGAAGGCCCCCCAATGGTGCTGAGACGGGTAAAGGGAATAGTCAGGTGGAGGGAGGATCTGAACGAACGGGGGGTACATGAATGTGGAGGAGACTAGACAGGTATGGGGGGGTGAGGTTGTGGATGGCTTTGAAGGTGTACAGCAGGAGTTTGTAGTCTATTCTAAATTTGACCGGGAGCCAGTGGAGCTGTTGTAGGACAGGTGTGATATGGTGAAATGAGGGAGTTTTAGTGATTATACGAGCGGCTGAGTTCTGGACCAGTTGAAGCTTGTTGAGGGATTTCTGGGGAAGGCCGAAGAGGAGAGAGTTGCATTAATCAATACGGCTGGCGACAAGGCTGTGGAACAGGATGGGGGGGTGAGGGAAGGACAGAGGCGATTAATATTTTGGAGTTGGAAATATGCAGTCATGGTGATATTGTTGATGTGATTGTTGAATGATAGTTTATTGTCCAGAATGACACCCAAACTCTTAACTTTGAGGGAGAGGGTAACTATGGAGTTGTGAGTACTGAGAGAGAAGTTGTTTACTTTAGAGAGGGTAGACTTGGTGCCAACAAGAAGAAGTTCTGTCTTATCACTGTTGAGTTGAAGGAAGTTGGAAGAAAACCAGGATCTAACTTCTGAGAGACAACTGGTGAGGGAGAGAGGGGGTTGTGAAGTTGGGTTTGGTTGAAAGGTATAGCTGGGTGTCATCAGCGTGGCAGTGAAAGTGGATATAAAATTTACGGAAGATATTTCCAAGGGGAAGTAGATAGGTAATGAAAAGGACGGAGCCCTGGGGCACACCTGAGGTGACTGGGGAAGAGTGGGAATGGAAGACTTTTAGTTGGATGAACTACATGCGAGACCTGAGAGATATGAGTTGAACCAGTTCAAGGAAACGTGACTGATGCAGATTGCAGAGAGTCTGTGCAGGAGGATTGTGTGTGAGATGGTGTTGAAGGCTGCACTCAAGAAGATCAAGAAGGCAGCAGATCAAGAAGGACAAGGATGGTGAGGGACCCAGAGTCTGCAGCCAGGAGGATATCATTAGTGTTTTAAATGAGGGCAGTTTCAGTACTATGACGGGGCTGGAAACCTGACTGGAAGGGTTCGCATAAAAAGTTCTGGGTTAGGTGGGAGTGAAGTTGGGTGGCGAATACTTCATTCATAAAAGCATTTGGATTTCTGCATAGTCTGTATTGGGAATTAAACAATTTATACAGTTTTGGTTAGGCGTTTTGATTTTGACATAAAGGCTTTGGTTATAATGAGCTTTAGGTATTAGCCTTTCTGATTTGGACTAAAGTGAAATAAAGGCATTCGGTCAGAGTACGCGCTTTTTGGTACTAGCCTTTTGGGTTTGGACTGAAGTGAAATAAAGGCTTCAGTCAGTGTAAGCGCTATTTTGCTATTAGCCTTTCTGGTTTGGAAATAAAGTGAAATAAAGGCTTCTGGTAGAGTGAGACAAGCTTCTCCAGTTGAGAGGCTCGGCAAAGGTTGGGCTATGGGGTTGGGGGTTTGGCTTGAAAAATAAAAGTGGGTACGTCTCCTCTTTAGGTAGCTCTCCTCTTTGGGTAACTCTCCTCTCTGGTTAGCTGAGCACACAGCCAGACCTTGAGGTCTGATCACAGTAGCTTTTCGTCGCCTGACAGTCCAGTATGATGGCAAAATGAGAGAATAAGTATGGGCCTGACTGTTAGAAAACTGTAAGTTTTTTTAAAACAAAAGAGTATGATAAGTAATACCCCCACAATATTAAAATACTAATCGGAAAAGTGAGGACATGTTTAGCCGCATGCTGTCATTCCATCAATGGTTGTCTAGGTGGTGTCCTGCAAACGATGTGGGCTACATTGATAACTGGAGAACTTTTTGGGGAAAACCTGGTCTGATCCGGAGAGACGGCATCCATCCCACTTTGGATGGAGCAGCTCTTCTTTCTAGGAATATGGCCGAATTTATTAATCCTCCAAAACACTGACAACCCAGGGTCCAGACCAGGAAGCAGAGTCGTAGTTTAACCCACCTCTCTGCTGCTTCTGTACTGTTACTCACCCATTACCCTATAGAAACAGTGTCTTGCCCACGGCCAAAATTAAATGGATTAAAAGTTAAGCCAACAAAAGCAAATTATGGAAATCTCATAAAAATAAATACAACTTTGACTGAAAATAAATCTATTAAATGTGGTTTATTAAACATAAGATCTCTCTCCTCAAAGACTTTGTTAGTAAATGACTTGATTTGTGATAATCACATTGATTTCCTTTGTCTCACAGAAACCTAGTTGCAGCAGGAGGATTATGTCAGTATAAATGAGTCAACTCCTTCCAGTCATTTAAATTTTCACATTCCTAGAAATACGGGGCGAGGAGGAGGAGTTGCAACCATTTTCCGTTCTGATTTAC
This sequence comes from Valencia hispanica, assembly GCA_963556495.2. Classification (NCBI taxonomy): domain Eukaryota; kingdom Metazoa; phylum Chordata; class Actinopteri; order Cyprinodontiformes; family Valenciidae; genus Valencia; species Valencia hispanica. The sequence goes on from OY747723.1 coordinate 13,027,096, forward strand.
TAATTAGTCCCAGACCAATTGATAGCTACAGTTCTTTTGAACATCTAACCCTTAATTTTCCTCATCCAAGTTGCAAAACATTAAGACCATTTTTGTTTGTGGTTTTGTATCGTCCACCAGGCCCTTACTCTCAATTCTTGGATCAGATCTCACATTTTTTATCTGATTTAGTATTAAATACTGATAGGGTTATTATAGTGGGGGACTTCAATATTCATGTGGATACTGAAAGTGATAGCCTAAATGCAGCCTTTAATGTTATTTTAGACTCAATTGGCTTTACTCAAAAAGTACAGAGCCACTCAGGTAAACACACTTTGGACCTTGTACTGACATACGGTATTGAGTGTGAGGAAATAACAGTCCACCCACATAACCCGGTCCTGTCTGACCACTTCTTGATAACTTTTGAATTTACTTTAACTGACCATCTTAAATCTGAAAGAAAATTTCATTATAGTAGAACTTTATCAGACAATGCTGTAACAATTTTTAAACAATCTGTTCCATTCTTACTTTCCTCAGTGTCTCAGAGTAACACAGTGGATGGCAGCAATTCTATCTCTAACCCTTCAGAAATTGATGGTCTGGTTCACAGCGTTACGTCCTCATTGCGTTTGGCATTAGATAGTGTAGCCCATTAAAAAAGAAAGTGGCTAGCCATAGGAGGCTGACTCCTTGGTTTAACGCAGAGTTGCGTACTTTAAAGCAGAATACTAGGAAGTTGGAGAGAAAATGGCGCTCTACACATCTAGAGGATTCCTATTTAACCTGGAATAACAGTCTACTGCTGTATAAAAAGACCCTTCGACAAGCTAGAACAGCATATTTTTCATCATTAATAGAGGCGAATAAAAACAATCCTAGGTTTCTTTTTAGTACAGTTTTCAAACTTACACAGAGTCATAGCTCTGTTGAGCAAACTATTCCCCCAGCTCTTAGCAGTGATGATTTTATGAGATTCTTCATAAATAAAATAAATTTTATTAAAAATAAAATCATTGGCACCCTCCCAAACATGATTACTTCTTCCTCAGTAAATGAGTCAGTTTCGGAAAGAACTGTAGAACCTCAGTTGTGCTTAGGCTGTTTTGATTCAGTCGAGCTTTCAGAATTATCAAAAATATTAGCCTCATCTAAACCTTCAACTTGTATGTTGGACCCAATCCCAACCAAATTATTTAAAGAAGTGTTCCATTTGGTTCCTGGCCCCATTTTGGATATGATGAATCTATCCTTAGTAAACGGATACGTACCACAGGAATTTAAAATAGCTGTAATTAAACCTTTACTCAAGAAACCTTCCCTTGATCAAGATGACTTAGTGAATTACAGACCTATATCTAACCTTCCTTTCTTATCCAAAGTCCTTGAGAAAATAGTTGCTAATCAAGTCTGTGAACATCTAAACAGTAACGAGCTGTTTGAAGAGTTTCAGTCAGGTTTTAGAGCTCATCATAGCACTGAAACAGCACTGGTGAAGGTTACTGATGATATTGATGGCCTCAGATAATGGACTGGTGTCTGTTCTGGTTTTGTTAGATCTCAGTGCTGCTTTTGACACAGTCGATCATAATATTCTCTTAGAAAGGCTTGAACATGTTGCAGGGATCAAAGGAACAGCACTAGGCTGGTTTAAATCATATTTGTCTGATAGATTCCAGTTTGTTCATCTAAATGATAAATCATCTTCACTCTCAAGGATTACTTGTGGAGTTCCACAGGGTTCTGTCCTTGGACCAATTCTTTTCACCATATATATGCTTCCAATTGGTAGAATCATTAGACAGCATGGGATAAATTTCCACAGCTATGCCGATGATACACAACTATATTTATCCATAAATCCTGATGAACCCAGTCAGTTAGGTAGATTACAGGCATGTCTGGAAGACATAAAAGCATGGATGACCCTAAACTTTTTGCTTTTAAATTCTGACAAGACAGAAGTTGCTGTCTTTGGACCAGAAGTTCTTAAACAGAAACTGATAAGTCAATCACTTCATCTGGATGGCATTAAATTGGCCCCCAGTAATAACGTAAAGAACCTCGGCGTTATTTTTGACCAAGACTTGACATTTAAATCCCATATTAAACAGGTTTCTAGGATTTCTTTCTTTCACCTCCGGAATATTGCTAAAATTAGAAACATCCTGTCCAGGAGTGATGCTGAGAAACTAGTCCATGCATTTGCTACCTCAAGGCTGGACTACTGTAATTCTTTACTATCAGGAAGTCCACAAAATGCCATTAAAAGCCTTCAGTTGATCCAAAATGCGGCAGCAAGAGTTCTGATGAATATTAAAAAGAGAGATCACATTTCTCCTGTTTTAGCTTCCCTTCATTGGCTCCCTGTTAAATCCAGGATAGAATTTAAGATCCTTCTTCTTACATACAAAGCCCTTAATAATCAAGCTCCATCATACATCAGAGATCTAATTGTTCCATATGTTCCTAAAAGAGCACTTCGCTCTCAGACTGCAGGTTTACTTGTAGTTCCTAGGATCTCTAAAAGTAGAATGGGAGGCAGATCTTTTAGTTATCAGGCTCCTCTCCTGTGGAACCAGCTCCCAGCTTTAGTCCGTGAGGCAGACACTCTGTTTACTTTTAAGGCCAGGCTTAAAACTTTCCTTTTTGATAAAGCTTATAGTTAGAGTGGCTTAGGTCATCCTGAGCTATCTCTGTAGTTATGCTGCTATAGGCTTAGACTGCTGGAGGACAGACTTACCAATTTTCTTCACTCTGCTACTTCCTTTTCTCCTACTACTCTCCAGTTGTATTACAGTACATTCTGTTATTTCGACTGTTAACTTTGTTTTCTCTCAGTGTTTTTCTCCCCATAGAAGATATACCTGGTCTGGTATCCTGCTTGGCTGCAATGCCCTGTTGGACGGGGGGCACCGAGTGGGATGATCCTCTCAGTAACTGAACATCCACTGTGTCCTGTTATCAACTTTTTACTTTCTGTAACATAGAGAGTTGTCTTGTATCGGATCTTCTGTTCCTTCTGTGTTCTGCTCTGTCTTCTCAAACCCCCAGACGGTCGTGGCAGATGGCCGCTCCTACTGAGCCTGGTTCTGTTGGAGGTTTCTTCCTGTTAAAGGGGAGTTTTTCCTCTCCACTGTCGCTACATGCTTGCTCAGTATGAGGGATTGCTTAAGGATTGCTGTGGTTGAAATCTGCCCAACCTCACGCCAATGACTGACGCAATCTGCTGGGATTCCTTAAATAGGAAACTTTTTAACTGATTGGAATGTTTGTATAAATGTATTGAAATAACTTCTTGTTAAGTGCCTTGAGATGACATCTGTTGTGAATTGGCGCTATATAAATAAACTGAATTGAAATTGAATTAATGACATAATGAGTTCTAAAACTGTAATATAAAAAAAAAATCAGTGACCAAAGGAACCAAAAGGAATCTGCCTGTTTTCCAATTGGGGTCAAATGTTTAAGATGGTGTTCAAGAGAGTCAAAAGAAATCTGATAATACCTAAGGATGGGTTTTCCTCTGTTGTCAGAAAACAAAATACTGTTAGGCACAGAACAACTGCCTAAGCTGATGGACAAAATGGTTTAAGTATGGTCCCTAAAATGAAAACTTTAACTAGACAAGAAAGTGTCCTTCTTCCCTTCCATTCATAAAACAAGGAGAGGTGTGAGGGGCCGAGAAAACCTAACTCAAACCATCTAGGTACTTTAACAGAACAAAACCTCAGACAAACTGACCTAACAAACAAGGAACAAAAGTGGGCTTAAATACTGGATGATCAGACTGACAAACAAGAGGAACAATTATCTGCACAATTCATTCTCAAAGAATGAACTAAACACACAGTTTAAGAGTTAACCTGAATACAAGGGTAACAAAATAAACAAACCATGAATCTAATTTAATTCATACAGAAGTTAAAACAAATAACTCTCTTGAATGGCAGATAGTTTTAAAAGGATAAATTGTTAATAATTACAAAACAATAACAATGAGAATGAGAAATGGGGAACCTTATTGGCTGTACTCAGTACTTTATCTGTGAGGAGGCCTAACACTTCTTCACAGCAGATCTTAACAAATTCAGTGATGGAAAAAATGAGTGCAAGGTGCACTAAATTAAATTGACAAGTACAGCTAAACGCAAATGGCAATGAAAACAGAAACTTTCTAAATTAATTCCCAGGATTAAAGGCCTTGAAGACTCTATATTCCTTGGAGACCCATAGAGACTTAAGCAGCTTGGGAAACTTGAATTTTTTTGGAACAGATTCCATTCAGCAACAAACTGGCTAAGCATCTGCTAATCTCCAGCCTAATCTCTAACCTAATCAGTAATTTATGATCAACTAACTAATCTTTTGAATTAGCTCACATATGTTTGGACTAGCATGCTCTAACTCTTCATTACTCAGCTTGAGGATCACATCAGGGGCCCCTGATTGATGACCCCTTCCCTTCCGAGGGGAGGCAGAGGCTGAGGAGGACCAGAGCTGGAGCTTGGGGTTCACAACATGGAGAAGCAACAAGGGAAGCGTGCACAGTTCAACAATGAGTCCAGATTTAATGTCTCATTGAGATGTGCTAAAAGAGGGTACATAACATCTCTATTCGTTGGGTCCTTTTCTCTGGAGTCCTGACAGATAACGAGACGAGTGTGGCCGTCTTGAAAGGGCAGGGAGGTTTTCAGAAAAAAATTTTCCCTCCAAAAGGACTGCAGTAGTGAACAAAAAAAATGGTTCTGACAACAAGTGATGTCTTAACAAGGTCATCTGGACGGACGGTCCCTGGTTACTTTGAGCTAATTCCATTACCAGCAGGATTCATGTCTGCTTATAAATTAACTGTTTGATCATTGTCTTTCTTTTGTCTAAGCTTCTGTGTGGATGCTGAAGGAGGAATAGCCTCTCCTGATCTCTCCTGTTCTCTCACCTTGTTCTATTTTCTTACTTTATTTTCTTAGCTTTTTTCTTAGTTAGTTTATACACCCAGCCTCTGGAGTTACTGTATTAGACCAGATCTCTTTTTTGGATTACTTTCTGAAGCAATATGGATTACCAAAATGGTGTTTTGTACAGCTGAGGACTTTGAGAAACTGTTCCGGAGATTGGAAGAAATCGAGACAAAGTTACACCGTATTCAGATCAATTTTGAACTAATCACTGGATATGGAAATGAGACAATTTTACCGATGACTACACGCAGGGAGGAAGAGCCTTGTTATCCACGCAGGTGCAACTGATGTAGCCAAGAAACAGTCAGAGATTCTGAAAAGAGACTTATCTGATCTGCTACAGAGACTTGATGGACTTAACATAAACATCTTTATCAGTGGACAAGTCCCTAAAGGAAATAATGAAAGGTACAGTAGACTTTACATGCTCCAAAAATGGCTGAAGAGAAAATCTGTTGAAAATTGATCCATTTATTAATAACTTTAAAATAATTGGATGTGCCAAGCACCTGTTCAAGGTAAACCAACGTTATCTCAACACAGCTGGACTGAGACTCTTGACCTCAAATATTTTTCTTTTATCTGAATAAACACCTGATAAAGCACCCAAGAGCTGACCTCGAAGCACCGCCCGTGGACACTATCAGAGAACAAACATTTCCCCACACACACCAAGTGAAGATTACATCACCAAAACAGATAGATGCATGACCCTCAGAGATTGACAGAGAACAAACACTTCCTACATCACCAGCAGCGAGCAAAGATGTACATTGTGCAGCAAAGCATTCTTTGAGTATTCTGATGTCATCAGACTCATCGACACCTAATGACTCTCAATTTAGAGATTTCTCAGATAGACTGAAAGCACGAATTAGAACTGGGTCACAACTAACACTGAAACAATCAAAGACACACTCTGGACTTAATTATCAGCAAAAGTTTAAATATATCTGACATCTTGGTAATTGGTATTGATATCTGACCATTTCTGTGTTTCCTTTGAAAGTACCATATCTGCTAAAATATCTAGCCACAGTGAGACAACTGTAAAAAGCATTTTCTCTGGGATTGTTCAGTTGAAACCTCTGAACGTATTTACCCTTCCACTACATCCCCCTCATCTCCCAACTCTGACTTAGTAAATAAGCTGGTAAATAATTTCCATCTCAGACATAATTGATTCCACTGCTCCAACTAAAGTGAAAGTAGTCTCAGGTAGAAAGAAGTCTCCGTGGACAAGCGATCAACTGGTACGTAGTGAAAAAAGGGAGTGTCGACGAGCCGAGAGAAAACGCCGGAAAACTCGAATCCAGGTTCACTTTGAGAGCTACAGAGAGAGACTGAACAGATATCAGTTAATTTTAAACTTCTGAAATCATTAACAGAAACATTAATAATGCACTGACTCTGTTTGCAACAGTGGAAAGACTGACTAATCCCCCAATGACAGTAGCCCCTGAACTAAATTCTACCAGGGCCGGCAATAAATTTGCCAGTTTTTTTACTGAAAAGATTCTAACAATTAGATGGTCAGTCTGTACCGCAGCAACGAACTGACTACCAATGTTATAGCTAATTAACACCAATGTAGAGAAAATGTCAGAAATCCATGAATTAAACCAAAAAAACTTGAAGAAATCATTAACCAATTAAGCTCCTCCTCTTGCTGTCTTGATATCCTACCCACAGCTTTCCTTAAGAAGGTTTTCCCTGTCATTAGGTCAGATCTGATTCAAATAGTGAACTCATCCCTCCTGTCAGGTGTCTTCCCTCAGGCATTAAAAACAGCAGTTATTAAACCAATCATGTGGTCAACATGTTAATTCAGAACTACAGGCCAATCTCTAATCTTCCATTCATCAGTAAGATTATTGAAAAAGATGTGTTTCAGCAGTTAAATAGCTTCATAACAATGATTGGCTGCTTTGATGTTTTTCAGTCTGGTTTCCGTGCTCACCAAAGCACTGAGATTGCCCTCGTCAAAGTTTTTATTGACATCCACATAAATACACTCAAACACAGTGCTGGTACTTTTGGACCTCAGTGCAGCATTTGACATTGTTGATCATGATATATTATTGAAATGAATGGAGAGTTGGGTAGGACTCTCTGGTACAGTACTTGGCTGGTTCAAATTTTACCGAAAGAACAGGGACTTCTTTGTTTAAATAGAAAACTTTTCATCAGAAAGAAACAGATATCACATGTGGGGTGCCCCAGGGCACCATCCTGGGGCCCCTTTTTTTTAATATCCATTAGCCCAGATTATAATAACCAATAAGATTAGCTACCATAACTATGCAGATGATACCCAGCTCTACATTATGATGTCACCAGGTGACTTTGAACCCATCCAAACCCTAAGTAAATGCATCGAGCAAATCAATGGATGGATGTGACATAACTTTCTCCAGCTGAACAGAAACAAAACAGAAGTAATTACTTTTGGACCTAAAGAGGAACGATCAAGAGTCAGCACACAGCTTCAGTTAATACAGCTAGAAACTACTGATCAGGCCCAAAATTTAGGTGTAATAATGGACTCAGACCTGAACCTCCAGGGTCACATAAAGGCAATAACAAGGTCAGCGTTCTATCACCTGAATATCATTTCTAGGATTAAAGGACCGATGTTGCAACAGGACCTCGAATAACTCATCCATGCATTTATCTTTAGTCGGATTGATTACTACAACGGCGTCCTCATAGGTCTGCTTAAAAAGTAAATTATTTAGTTGCAGCTGATCTAGAACGTTGCTGCCCGTGTCGTCACTAGAACCAGAAAAGTAGAGCAAAGTCCTTACACTGGCTCCATGTAGCTCAGACAATAGACTTCAAAATACTTTTACTAGTTTATAAATCATTGAATGGCTTAGCACCAAAGTATGTTGAAGATCTGCTGTTACTATACCAACCCCCAGACAACTCAGGTCCTCTAATTCCAGTCTACTCAACATCCATAGAATTGGAACCAAACATGGAGAAGCAGCTTTCAGTTTCTGTGCTCCCCTAATCTGGAACAAACTTCCAGACAACTGCAAAGCTGCTGAAACATAGTTATTTTAAGTCACGGCTAAAAACTCATCTGTTTAGAGCTGCCTTTGAGTAATGTTTTCATGTATCATGTGATTTGTGTGGGCTTCTTTCTTTATTGCTGTTTTTACTCTTTATGCTTTGTCTGCGACAAAACTGTCCAGCGTTTCCTCTGGTAGAGACACACAATCAGATTTGTCTAAAACAATGTTACACTGAGAAGATAAAATATTACATCTGATCGTGTCTACCTTCCCTCTGAAGTGGTCTGCAAACTCCTCACAAAGAGCATTTGAGGGGGTTTTCTGATATGCATTAGTAGTACAGTTAAAAATGTTGTCTATAGTGGAAAACAGAATTTTGGGATTATTTTTATGTTGTGAGATGATTCTGGAAAAGTATGCATTTCTGGAATTTCTTACTGCATTGTTTTATGATTTGAGACGTTCAATGTACATTTGATGATTTACTGTGATTTTATTTTTCCTCCATTTTCTCTCTGCCACCCTGCAGCTCCTTTTTAATATCTTAAGGTCTTCGTTTCTCCATGGTGTTGTTGGTTTGTGTGTGTTTAAAACTTTAACTGGAGCCAGCAGGTCCAGCAGGTCCAGAGCGGATTGAAGCCTTCTGTTAAAATTATTAACAATAAAATCACAGGGGGCAGGTAAAACAATAGGAGGATTCTTTTCAAAAATTTCCAGAAAACCTGCAGCCACTTCAGGGGTTAGATGGCGCTTCCTGACAGTTCTCACAGAGGTCTCCTTCTGGATAAAACTGGTGATATTAAAAAACACACAGTAATGGTCAGAGACAGCCATGTCAACAATATGGCATAGTAAGAGATAATTAGCGTCCATGAAGAGGCCTTTCACCAAGGGTGCTAGTGAGTTTGAACATTGGCTTAGATGGGCTCATGTATAAGACTGGTCGTAATAAAATATAAGAAACGCCGATCCAGACTTCAGCCTTATCCTTGTGGAAGGAAGAAGATATTTTCTTTCCATGACAGAGCAAAAAGTGCACATTAACCCCAGAGCAAAAGCAAAAGATTTTATGCAGATAATGCCTAAAACTGGTTAGCGAATGTCATTATCCACAGTGAAACAAGTCCTTCACCCAGATGAGCTGAAAGACCATTCAGCAAAGAAGAAGCCATTACAATAGAAGCAACATAAAAAAACTAGATTAAAGCTTGCAATTGCCTTTTTGGAGACATAAGGCGTTTTTCCTCTATTGGAACTTCAGGGATTTCAGCCATTTCAGGAACCAACCAAGTCGCTATGTGGGAGCTGTGTTTAAGTCATGCTGATTGGTTGTAACTCAGAGGGAAATCAGCAGATGTCCCCAAACAACCGCCTTTGTAAAATTGAAAGAGTCACTGGCAAAGCAGTTTATAACATAGCAAACAGAAACGCAACAACTCTCTCTGCTTCTTTCATTGAGGATTTCTTGTTTTATTTTTGCTACTATGGGCGCCTTTTGGCACTGGTATCCTCAATGCCAAAATGGTTGTGATATGCAGACGTCTTAGCAAATTCCTTAAAGGGCTGATTGTTGTGGTTCCGATAGTGGAAACACGCCTATATATTGTGGTTTGAAGAATTTACAATTGAATGACTTGGCAATAATGACCACATTTACAATTTTAGGAAAAAAGGGGAAGCTCTCAACCTAAGAACATCTCTAACTTTGAAATATGGGGGTGGCAGCGTCATGTTGTGGGGTTGCTGTGCTGCAGCACTCTGATGCACTACACAATATACATGGCATCATGAGGAATAAACATTATGTGGAAATATTGAAGAGCATCAGCTAGGAAGGTAATGCTGGGCTGAGATAAGTCAATGTTCGAGTAATGTGACTCAGTTACACCAGTTCTGTGAAAAGCAATGTGCCAATTCCACCAAACTATTGTAATAACTTGTGAAACAATACCCTAAATGTTTGAGGCAATGCAATTCTATCCATAATGTCAATGACTGGGATTATGGATAGATAGTGGCACACTCCTTCAGTTACTCTTTGGAACTGTGGTTATGTGGTTACACAGAAGCAGCAAATTGTGTGTGATCTGTATAAACATCAAAAAATATGCTGAAATACTCCATAATCTGAGCTGGGGGAGCAAATAGATAAAAGTAACCCGAGAATGAAGCCTTGGGAAACTCCACATGGGATATTTGTTTGTTCAGGCTTATAACTGCCAAATAACACAAAGAAGTCCTGGTCTGAAGGCTAAGATCTGAAAATATCTAGCACATTACATTTGTAGTTCATCCATCAGCATTAAGACATGGGATGAAGACTCAATCAGGCTCCAATGAAAAAGATGCAGGAAAACTCCTCCTATGGTATAGCCATTTTATTATATGCAATAAAAAAAACAACTCTGGTTTGAAAGGTTGTTCCGGGAAGGCGACGGCCCCGTGTTCGACCCAAGGAATTCTAAATGGACAGTATTACCGAGGACGAGTAGAGACTTAGGGTCAGGAGGTTGATCTTCTTAAAATGTTATCAATTAGATTTTTCTTGATTTTGCTGACAGACACCCAGACTACAAACCAATCAAATGAGGTAAGTACAACAAACAATAGCAAAAATTGCAAGACACATTATTGTTTTTACATATTTAAAGGTGAAAAAAAAGGATTTTGTGTTTAGGTGATTAGATTGATAGCTTATACTAAGTATTCTTTGATTGAGGGTTAACTCTTCAGCAGTTCTGTCACTTGTTGTCAGTCTTTTTGAGCTGTTCTCAATCCTATGAGATTACTGCACAAGAGGAACGACTTCAATCTGCCGCCGTGTCTCTCCTTAGAGCATCCACTCCATTGTTTTCACTTTCTAAAAGAGAAAGAGAGTTAGAGCTGTGTCGGGGTGGTGAGTGTGTTTGTGAATGGGCATATGTGTGTGTGCGTGTGTGCGTGCCTGCGTGTGTATGTCAGCATTTAGTGTGCCTGTCCAAGAGGTTGCCAACTGAGATTAGGGGAATGTGAATCGTTGAGGGACCACCGTGTAGGTATCCAGTGGGTTGAGAGTGTGTGTCACACCCCCACCCCCACCCCCTGCCCTCCCCCTCCAACTCCTTCTTCTACCACTTTCACCACCTCCACCCCTCAGTTCTCTTTCACAACCCACCCTTTCCCCTCGTCACTCTCTCCATCTCCGTCCCTTGTTTCTGCCTCCAGCTTTAGCACATCCGAGTTTAGTTCTGCCTGAGCGCAGAGCAGTTCTCTCTCCAATTTAGTGAGTGGCAGGGAAGATGCGGATTGACACCACACTAATTCAATGGGAGACTTTGTGAGTGAGTATGTGGGAGGTATAGGCATTGGTCAGTTACTGGCATCAAGGTATACTAAGGTATTAAATAAAAGCATTTCAAAACACCAGAAAGTTCCATCATTTTGTTTCCATTGTTTAGGGGAGCACTGTCCCTTTCCCACATGTTGCTGCACAACGTTGATCAGCTGGCTGAATTAGGGCTTGAACACTTTTTTTCCATTATCTTACAAGAAACACAATGTTAGTAGCTTGAAAATAATATAAAAGGTGATCGCTCGCAAGCTAAAGTAGCGCCACTCATCACCTATATAAAGCTGATGATGTTTTAAAACTACGGCTGACAAACTAAGAGTGGCATATCAGTTCACTCAACTGAATAAATATCCAGATTTAATACTTGGGTTACTTTAAAACAGAAAGGCCACGGAGAAGTGCTTTTGGTTGGTATTAAGAAAGTTCTGGACAGACACAAGATGAGAAAGTTGAGACAATCCTATACTTTGCAAGGTTTGTGGGAGGAGGGGACTACTTAATGAGGACATTGTTGGGTGGCTGAAGCAGCACAAGGTCTCGGGGAAAGGTGAGTCTATCACCATGGCAAAGGTTACACCGGTTTGTAAGAAGCTGACAGGGAAACAGGAGTGGACGTTCGTCCTGAGACGCTGAAGGTTCTAGGCATTGATTGGATTGTGACTGAAACAGAAAGAAAGGCAATCGAAATAAACAAATAACCAACCTGTACCAGGCAACACACTTCCTGTTCTGTCTCAGCTCAAACTCTTTTCCTTCTGCCCCCTGTTGGCTATATATCTTCCTACGTGTCACAACCATGGAAATATATGAATATTTCCCCCCCCAAAAAAAAGCTGCTCTCACAGTCTGACCCCACCTACTGTACCACTGAAATCAATAGACATATTCTTTTTTTTCTCTCTGCAGGCCCCTGAACAACCAACAGACCTGTAACAGTTAGCAGCTTAGTGGTTTGGGACCTCTACTCTGGGGGACTGATTCCCAAACCCCACATTCTGTAGGATCAGTGTGGCTTCTGTCCTGGGCATGGAATAGTGGATCACTGCAGAGTGGTTAAAAAGGTAATTTTTGGTTATCTGGCCTACAGAAGGCTTAGACCATGGGAAATGTTCCAATTACATGGGGTACTTGGGCAGCTTTTAAGATTTATTTGAGAGTCAGTTTCTCCAAGTCTGTGGTCATGATTTTCAGCACGAAAAAATGTTATTTGCTCCCTCTGGGTCAAGGTCCAGTCTCCGCCGGTTACCAGTTACCAGTTCAAATATCTCGAGTGATAGTTAAATGAAGTGGGAAATGGATAGACGCACTGGGGCATCATCTGTACTGCTTCAACTCTGTCATGGTGGAGAAAAAGCAGTAGAAAAAACCAAGGCCCTTGATTTACCAGTCCCTCTACATTTCAACCCCATGTTCATGAGATATGAATCGTCACTGAAAGATTGATATCTGGGATAGAAGTAGCTGAAATAAGCTTTCACCGTATGGTGATTGTACTCACACTCAGAGATAGGAAAAGGAGCTGCATCATCTGAGGGGAGTTTAAAGTAATATCTTGCTGCTCCGCTGTATCGAAAGGAGTCAGTTGAGATGGTTCAGGCATCTGATCTTGATGCATACTGATCACATAATCTAAATACCTTCATGCTGTGAAACTATAGTATTTTTTTCCCAAGGTAAACATGAGGCACTCATACAGACCCACAGGGGATAATTCAACATTGGATCAACTCTAACATAGCTAAAGAAAAAAAAAGAAAAAGTAGTAAGGTAAACATTATACATTTGTTTACACATTTTAAGTGATAAAGGACAAGACACAAGAGAGCAGAAAACTAAAATCTCTCTAAAACACTCAAAGTCTTTGCTAATTAGTAATTCATTCAGGTGAGAAAAGAAAAGGACAAAGAGAATCTTTAGGAAAAGAATAAAATTATATCTCCTATCAGCCACAGTGCCATATCTCTAAATCCTCTCCTTTCATAGTGGAGACTGGTGTTTGCACAAGAGCAGCTTCCATGTGAAGCCTGTATGTGAAGAAAGCTATAGCTCTCTATGAGGAGGCCAGCTTTCAGTCTTCAGGGTGCCATCCTGTGGCAACATCAGAAGAAATGTCAAAGATTTTGAAGGCTTGGTTAAATACGACTGGATTTCTTTGCCTTAAACCTTCAATGACATTTTTGGCTGTTGGAAAGGTCAGCATGCAGCTCTTGTGAAATGCTAGCTCTTTTGGAGTGAACTTCAATACAGGATAATAAATCCCTCTCTTTATTTTTCCTCCTATACTTCCAGGCCTGGTCGAGCCACAATAGTCAGTCAACAAGTAGGACTACACACAATGTTTGTTAAATACATGTTGCAAATCTCCAAAAATAGATGCAACAAATCTTTTAATTTAACACAGTAATACATTAGAAGATCCTTAAATTAATATGTGATTATATTGTTTTTAAACATTTTGTCAACCGATAAATAAACAGATAGATGTAGATAATCTCTGAACATAATTTAAAGTCTTGCCACAGATTCTTAATTGGATTTTGGTCTTGACTTTGACTAGGACATATGCTTTGCTCTAAAGCATTCTTTCACAGTCCTAGCTGTTTGTCCATTGTCACTGTCCTGCAGGAAGGTGAACCTCCGTCCATTCTCAAGACTTTTGGAGCCTTTAACAGGCTTTCTCTACCAGAATTGCACCGTATTTATCTTTATTTACCACTTTCCTTTCAGCTTCCCTGTCCCTAGTGAAGAAATCATCCCTACAAGAGTACCAGTATTTGCCTATGCACATCAAATGGACAATCTGCAAACTATTTCTATGGATTTCCGCTGTATCAAATAGTTTAGACTCGTGTACCAGTTCACTGGTGCTGTGGGGAATGCATACAAGACCACTATCTTTCCAAGGTCAAATTTTTCATATCACACATACAAGCTTAAAATGCTTCAATTTCTTGAAGTATGCAATAGTGTTGATTTCATTTCAGTAAATGGGAAGCTATGACTATTTGCTGGAGAAACTTTAATGTCTAATAATATTGAAACAACATTCTCAACAACAGCATTACTTAAAATATTCATTATGTTGCTGCAGCGTTAATGCTAGCTTCTACAGAAGCAGGAACAAAAATTGGACATTTTTTGTTTTGTTCTACTCCATAACAGAGCAAAAGCTAACATTTAGCATATATGTTCCCTTACAAAAACAAAACAATGTTTTGTGTTGCTGAAGGGGTAAATTAAAGTTGCTACACCCTTTAGCCACCCCAACAGGGGCACCGAAAACACTAGCTCTCTTGTTTTAAAAGGTTTAGTCAAAAAAATTCAACGTCTCTTGTATAATGCTACATTTTAGGCGTGTGATAATACATTCAGCTTTCAAGGCGAGGCAATTCTTAAATTTATCAGTAAAAATTATTATCACGTTTTAAACCCTGGCAAATTTCAACTACTCTCTATGATTAGTGTTGCTCTTCAGAAAATGATTTTACAGCAAGATTATCCCTAAAACAGGGAGATAATCAAATTCTGTTCAGAAGCTTTTATGTAAAATGTTCAATATTTTATATTTGGAAAACAATATACACCAACTATTGAGCAAATGCTCAGGTATTTGTTGACAATCACGATCTGTTAGCTGGAGCTCACTCCTGTTTTTCCAATTGCTGAGTCACGTTTACTAGAAAAATATTATTATTACACCAAAGTAAAAGGTACTATAAGATCTGAAATATTCGATGAAGCTTTAACTTTTCTCTTTACCTTTATACTTTCTTGTTCTGTCCTTTCTCCTGGCATTCAACTGTATTTTTACCTTATGCTTTACCAGAGGATGTTGCACTCCTCCATCCACAGTGATGCACAATTACTCCTTCAAAATGATGCCACTGAAAGACGATTTGGAGAGATGGAGAATCTGATGAAAAGCATTGAACAGGAATTAAATCATGTTTTCCACACCATAGGTTCGGAAAATGGTGCTTGAGACACTGGAGAGCCCAGTGGCAGATTCCAATCTGCGGGCTGAAATTGGAAATGAACAGCGGCGCTGTCTCCATTCTGACAGCCTTGTGTCAATAAAAGTCAGTTTCCCTCCATTGCTTCCCATTGCTTGACCACAAAGGGACTTCTGTTGGTATACAGTAAGAGAGGAAGACTGCTAACGTTGTGCCCACATGTGGAAAATGACGACCGCATTCGGTGATTATTCTGAACGCGTTAGCTGACAGTAAGTGACACAAAGGAGAAAACAAAGCTTTTGAAATCTCCAATTGTGCCTGTAAGTATCCCATTACACATCGGTGAGTTGGTTGTTTTCAGCATTCATCAATGACACACGGAGGCTCCCTGTGCAGAGGAGATCATATAATGTGATTTATGGTTCAGGAGTGAATTATGGAAACACTGACCTTCCATTTACATCCCATCAAACAGATAACCGGCCAGTAAGTTGCTGCTATGATAGAATGAGTGGGGTAAGATCACTCTCATGCCTGTTTGCATGTCGTACCATGGCCAGAAGGCAAACAGGACTAGATTCATATCAAATGCTACCTTTTGATTTATGAACTGAAGTCTATGTTATGAACTAAAGAATACTATGATTGGCTGGAGGATTTTTCAATGTACAACATTTGTACCTGTCTACCCAGAACTGGTCTAAGAAAAAGCCATCAGGAAAATCAGGCGGAGTCCATACTTTTGGGGGTTTGCTGTTCTTCTGAAACCAATTTTCTTGCAACGGATTTTTCATTGGAGTTAGGACAGGAGCATTCTATGACATAAAAATCCCTCACAATTTTTCACAGGCCATCCCTCCATATTCTATAGCTGCTTAATCCTGATCCTGTTTGTTCAGTGATGTTCTCTAACAGACCTCCGAGGCCTTCATAGAGCAGCTGTTTCTATACTCTATTTAATGTACTCAAGTAGAAGACGTCTATAGATATTTGACTGCACATTTTATTTATTTGTATCAGAGTGTTCTGATTTTTTATTTGTGAAAAATAATGCTCTTTTTCTCCCCTCCATGTCAGCTTATTTGGATGCCATTTGATTGAACTCGATTTTAATTGTAGAAATTAGAGAGGGGGATACATGTGCATGCCACACTTTTCCGATTTTTATCAAACAAAAGACATCAAAGTTTCAGGATTGTAACGTGACAAATCAGAAAAGCAAAACTCTGTAATATGTTTCAGCGGTGTATCCAGAACTGGACTTTGGTCTTACAAAATACTACTAGCCATAGAATCTTACATTTTTCCCTTCCCAGCAGAATGTCATACAAAAAAAAAAAAAACCTTCTCAGGGATTTTTTTCCCATTTTTTTTTTTAAAGAAAAGAAAAAAAAGAACAAAACCTTAATCTCCTCCACCTTTGTTTGCACTTTCTATTTGCATATCAAAGAAATCCCATCGGGACCTGCTTTGCATATTTACATCTGATTAGTAACTTTAAATGAACATGTCAAAAATGGTCGAGTTTTCTTTTTTGAATATGCGAGGACTACCTAGCTTGTATAATTAGTGCCAGCACATGTAACATAGCCGTAAAAACAAAACAAGCTGATTTCAAACAACACAAGAGGCACCTTTTATATTGCCTTTCATTAGGCATACTCAAATAATCCTGTCTCACCTTGGACCTCGGAGCTTACTAAATGATAACTCCCTCCCAATGATAAAGACAAAAATATGTACTGTATGTTTGTGGTAATACTTCTTTGCAATGACATTAGGTCTTGTAAATTCTATCAGTTTGCTTCTGATGGGAGTATTTTTAGATGTACGGAGGAAGAGTTTGAAAAGAGAACAGTCAGGTTCAAGGTCAGTTGGTTCTCTGACAAAAACAATCTGTCTGCTTACCGTCATATAGTTCAAAGTCACAATAGGGTAAAATGAGCTTCTGTCTTCTTAGCTGACAGCAGAGTATGTCTCAATGCTGACATGTTATTCCTCTCATTCTAGAGACCAGAAGTGAGATCTGAAACCAAATTTAAACATTTTACTTCGCCTGTTCTGTCACATGTGGGAGGCACGCGCTCGAGGGCCTGTGTCGTCTTATTTGCACTGAGTTGAAACTTGACATGTTTGACGCCTTGCGTGTGCATGTGTGTGTTCAACTTTTCCACCGCTGAAACTTGCTACTTGCGGGCCTAAAAATGAGCCGTGATTAGCAATGTGAGTCTGTTTGGATTCAGTATTCCGCGCCGCGTATCGTCACCCGTTCTCACGGGGATTGTGTCCACGTTGCGGTGTGTCTGATGTGAGGAGGGGATGAGGCGTCGGTGGTGGTGGTAGGGAGGAGGTGCGGTAGCGGCAGTCTGGAAGGCTGTGTCGTTTGGAGCACGGCCCGCTACCCGCACATCGGCATACCAATGAGTGGGGTTAAGAAGGCATGGCTCCTCACGGAGCCGCCGTTCCTTCGGCAGACCCCATCCGCCAAGTCTCCATGGACCCATTTCCAAAAGCTGCTCCTAATGCGGGCCCATGTCAATCACCCCCATAGACAGCTCCCCTCTCAATGTCCCCCGCCCCCTTCCTGTCCATATGAAATAGTCATACATTAGGAATCAGGGGAGAAAACCTCTCTGTCTCGGAGTCCTCATGTATTCAAATGGAATTCAAAAGCTATGGGTAGCTAAGTGGGAAGACAGTTGCCGGTCGCTCACACGGAAGCTCTTCCTTCTTTTTTGGCTTTCAAAGAGGCACATCTCGACATGTAAGAATTGGGCTGTCTTTTGTCTTGTGTTTGTTTGTTTACGAAGAGTCATACTGTGCTGCCAAGGCGAGGATTTAACAGAGGAGGCGTCGTTCTGTCAGCCAAGTGGATAGGGGGGCTAGATATTGGATCTCACCAGTGACATGTTTATGTGACAACATCATTTGACAGCTTTGACACTCCATAGAAAACACCTTCAAAAGAGCTGGCAGTGAACCCACTCAGAAAGTGTAGGGATACCTATCTGCTGCAAAATGTACACAAAGTTGATGGGCTAATTTTACGTGCTTTTTAAAAAAAAAAACAGAGGAGTGCACTTCAAACATCGTCTGGATTAGCTTTACCGCAACTCACGGTATGACTAACTTTCTAAAGTGACATTTTAATGTTGCTTTTAAGACTAAAGACTCCAGTAAAAGGCTCAAATGAACAGCACTGACACACTGAAAAAACACGTTAAACTTCATTGTGTTTTATTTGGGATTGTATGTAATTGACCAACACAAAGCACAGCACAGTTACTTGTAAAGTGGTGGGGAAATTATATATTTCTAAATGAAAACGTGAAAGACCAAAATTGAAGTTTTTAGGCCAACATTACCAATGCTAAGTCCTGGGAAGAACTAACACTGGAAATCACATGTGAAACATGGTGGTGACATCCTCATGCTGTGGGGCTGCTCATCTTCAGCGTGGACAGAAACAAAACCTTCTTAAACATACAGCCACGGCTGCAATGGAATGGACTGGATCAAAGCATATTCGTTTGAAACGGCCCAGTCAAAGTCTGTCCTAAATCCAGCTGAGAATCTGTGACCAGACTTGAATAATGTTTGTCACAGATGTTGACTCAGAGAACCTTTACAGATATGCTGCCCACACATTTGACAACAATGTTGAGCTACTATGACTATTCATAAAATCCCATTAAATACATTAAAGTAATAACATCTGAAAAAAAATCATGGGGTGTAAATACACTTTAAAGAGCCACTACACACTATTTTGTCAATAAAAAAAGGGTAACCCTCAACAGTCACACACACAAAAAAGCCTTTCCCCTTAATGCCTAGTACAAAATAAAAGCAAATGTGAACAGAGGCTGAAAACACAAATTTTCAAACCTAAACATTACTTAAAAGTATGTTATGGAATAAAGAAGCGCCATCACCTCTGAAACACACTGTATCATGAAGAAGGATTACAGGTTCAGCCACAGTCAACCGTTACCAACAAAAATCTGATTTAAAAAAATTATTCCCATTCAACTCGACAAATCTCCTATTACACTGATTTAGCATTGTCGTCTCCAGCTCTGAAGTGTGCAACTTGTGCAGCATTAAGTTATCTTTTCTTTTACATCCTTTGACCTGGCATTGTGGTTGTTTTTTTTATAGCCGCACTAAACGTGTTGAAAAACATGGAAAAATTGAGGTGAGAAATGTTTACAGCTTTCACAAAGAAATCTTCGGGGGAACAAAACACCCTTGCTTAAAATATTCGGCAGAATAAAAATTTCTTTCAGGACATGCAATTTCAATAACACGTCGAAGGTGAATAAAACTTTTTATCCTCCTTTTGCTGATAAACTAGAAAAATCTTCTGCTGCAACTCTTTCAGAAGACGAAGAATGCTTTTGTTATTCTGGGTGATCAGCAGATCCCAGCATGACCAGTTTTCATTCGGACTAAGCTTTAAAGTGACATTACGTCCACAGTAGGCTGTTTTCAAACACAGTGGTAGATATTTAAAATGAAAGGTTTACTTACTGTAAATATGTGGAGGTTGGTGGTGTATCTGTAGAAATAAAGTTCAAATGTTGCTAAATGAACCTTATTCCGATGCCAATACAAAGATGATTCATAACATATTTTAAACAGCATAATACCTTTAAGGTTCCTTAAAGTGTTTTCTATAATTTGCCTTGAGCTAAACCTTCTCGCCCGATCACAGTTTCCCCATGAAGTGCTTCATACACTCATGTGCATGAATTTTATTCATTTTGGGGTTTTCCAAGAAGGAAGGATTGTCCACGTAAAACTTTGACATACATGCATCTATGGATTTGCACTGAACTAATTGGATAGGCCAGGGGTGCCCAGCCTTGGTCTTTGAGATCTACCATCCTGCAAATTCTAGATGTCTCCCTGCTCCATCGCACCTGAATCAAATGGTTCAAAGCAGTAACGAGGCCTTCATCCTGTGATGAGAAAGGATGCATCTAAAAGTTGCAGGATGGTAGCTCTCCAGGACCAGGGTTGGGGACCCCTGGGACAGAACAATACTCAGAACAATGGGAAAGTCCATGAGAACTCTAAAAAAACTCTAGGATTGGAAAGTTTTTTTGGGATCCAAGATATGTTCTGGCAATTGTACATTATACAATCCAAGTTTTTCAGATGTTTCACCACTTAGGTTTAGGAAAACCCCCGACCTGTGCCCCTCAGATGGAATAAAATTGATTTGGAAGTTCAGGAACCACCAAGCCTCCACCCTGACATGAACTGCAGGCTGCTGGAATTGTGTCACTCTGTGAAGGGAATATTTCAAAGTAATGTTAACTGATTAGTCACACGTTTGTAAATGGATCTAGGGAATATGTCACGTAGAGATCATCAAGAGTGTTTAACGAGAAATCACTGAGGAGCAGATCTGAGCAGGAGGCCCTCTGACCTCGTTCCCTTTACCCTACAGGGTGAAGTTTTTAACTTTGTGAGACGAGACATCAAGACTGCATAGGAGGGACTGATGAGGATAATATTGGATTACTTTATACTATATGAATTAGGAATAGGCGGACGCGGAGGAGTTCGAGCATGGGCCAGCTCTGGGGGCACTGTATGTCTGATGGTTCTGGCCGATCTACTTATTAAATATCAAAAGATGCCTAACGGACTGCAGCATCATCTTTGTTAGAGGAAGAAGATATTGTTCCACAACACAATCTCCATAGTCCCAGTCATCCATTTTCTTCCGCTTATCCGGGGTCAGGTCGCGGGGGCAGCAGCTTAAGCAAAGAGACCCAGACTTCCCTCTCCCTAGCCACTTGGGCCAGCTCCTCGGGAGGAATCCCAAGGTGTTCCCAGGCCAGCCGAGAAACATAGTCCCTCCAGTGTGTCCTGGGCCTTCCCCTGGGCCTCCTCCCAGTGGGACGTGCCCGAAACACCTCACCAGGGAGGCGTCCAGGAGGCATCCTGACCAGATGCCCAAGCCACCTCAACTGACTCCTCTCGATGTGGAGAAGCAGCGGCTCTACTCTGAGCCCCCTCCGGATGACTGAGCTTCTCACCCTATCTCTAAGGGAGAGCCCAGACACTCTACGGAGGAAACTCATTTCAGCCGCTTGTATCCGTGATCTCGTTCTTTCGGTGACCACCCAGAGTTCGTGACCATAGATGAGGGTAGGAACGTAGATCGACCGGTAAATCGAGAGCTTCCCTTTTCGGCTCAGCTCTCTCTTCACCACGACAGACCGGTACAGCGCCCGCATAACTGCAGATGCCCTACCAATCCGTCTATCGATCTCCCGCTCCATTTTTCCCTCATTCGTGAACAAGACCCCTCCATAGTAATCTGGTTTAAAACACCTTAGACTACAGAATAGTCAACATGAACTTTGACTGAAATTTGGAGCTACTGGCATGGCCAAATTAAATCTGTTCTTGAGAAGAAATTGATGGTTAGATGAGACAAAGACTGAGCTATCTGGTCACAAGGACAAGACATATGTGTAGAGCAGTCAGTGTTAGGCCTTCATATCAACCAATAATGCTGGTGGTGGAAGCACCATGATGTAGGAGGGTGGGAGCAGGAAAGGTTAAAGAATGAATAAAGTAGACTTCAATAAAGCTTCTGAAGTGACCAGATCTCAAACTTGTTGCGAATGTGTGGACCATGTCCAAAAGCCAGCTATGAGACAGGAAGCCAAAGTGTTTACATGAAATCTGAGAAGAGTAGTTAAATACCTAGCCATAAATATGGCCAAAACATGCTAATGGTAGAGGAAATCATATCTAAATAAATAGCACAGTGGAGGTGAACATCAGAATTCTAACTAAAAGCTTTGCAGTTGATAGACAGTTGCAGCAAAACTAAAGGATTTAGTTGAGTTTTATAATTATTTTCTCTAAAAATGACACTACTGGCGTGGGCGTTTAATCCACTACAGCAAACCCTGAACAAAAAAAGCCCCCCCAAAAAAGCAAAGAGGATCATCCTTTTTTTATCCCGTACAGAGTCTTTGTATGTCCTGGAGTGTTACACCTCCACAACTAACACATTGTCCCACTGTATGGAGTCGTACTGCGATCCCCAAAGGCAAACAGCAATATGTTCCAGGGTATACCAAGGAGCCAATCTCCTCTGGGGTCAAAGAACGTAGGGCTTCCATGGCTGGTCCAAAAGCACCATGCTTGGCTGAATGTGGCCCATGCTGGGGCAGAGGTATAGTGGCGAGTGTGCGGGACGTGAGGCGGGATGATACAAACCACAGGGATCTGACTGGATTTACACTCCTGCCAGCATCCTTTTTGATCAACGATGGACTCAATATCTTTTATGAAACAATGTGAAACAGAGGGATAACAGGACACAGCAAAAACAGACAAATTAAAGGTGGTGGTTTAAGATCAAATCTGACAAACTATGTTCTCCCTCTAGCAAACAGTAAAAAGTAATACAAAATAAGGGAAATTAGATTTTCGAGCCACTGAACAGAAGCTTCAGCCCCTAATGATGTCTAACTTAAATCAAAACCCAATTGAACATATGTGAAAAGAAGCTGATTAACTAAATAGATGTGCAATGCAGAGAACACATCTTTATTTTGAACAGAATGATATAAAATGCTGAATGCTGTTACTTACCAATAATCAGTGCATTCTGAAGCTACCCTTGCAATACGGAACGACAAAAATGAGTTGATTTTTTTCATATTTTCTGATGAAAAGTAAATGAACCTATGGAAGCGTATGTGTAACATAAATCAAATTAAAATGGATTAGCACAAATGCTTTTTCATTTTCAAAATCTAGCAGCTATTTTTGACTCATAAATAAAATTAAAAAGAAATTATCCAAACTGCTTTTTCATTTTACAATTCAACATTGCTCATTCTGTAACTTAATTAAAATAAATAGAAAAGGACATTTAAGATTTAATTTTCAAATTGCATCCCAGCAAAATAGTTACAAAATTCAATTTGAAATGTCAAAGTTGAAAAATAAAATGCATTGGCAGAAATGCTTTTTCATATTCTGAATACAAATGCCATTTTTGACTCATAAATAAAATTAAAAACGGATCATCCTAACTGCTTTTTCATTTTACAATTCAACAGTGCTCATTCTGTAACTTAATTAAAATTAAATAGAAAAGGGCTTTTAAGATTTAATTTTCAAATTGCATCCCAGCAAAATAGTTACAAAATTCAATTTGAAATGTCAAAGTTGAAAATGAAAATCCATTTGCAGAAATGCATTTTCATTTTCAGAATACAAATGCCCTTTTGACTCATAAATAAAATGAAAAATAAATTATCCAAACTGCTTTTTCATTTTGCAACTCAGCGTAGCTCGTTCCATGACCTAAAAGATTAAGGAAATGTATTGCTTTTTCGTTTTCATCCCTACCCCTGCAAAAGGTGTAACATAATTCAAATCGAATTGGCAATCCCTCACGGCGCAGGAGAATGATGTCAGGGCTCCTTCTTCTTCTTCAGTCCCCAGCCTGACCGTGCTTAGCAATCAAAACGTTAGGGGGCGTTTGTGTATAGTTGATGCTGGTGAAAGAGAGGAAAAGTAACAAGAAGGCAAGTGGAAAAGTATGAGAGTGTGAGCATACACATAAATAAAGGCTGTGTGGTCCAAATTCAGGGGCTGCATCCTTCTAAGGACCCGTCCTCCCTGGTCTAAGAAGGACGTCGGGTCATTCGTAGACCAGGTGGACGACCGCATGTTATAAAAGAGCACGAAATCACGCGAGATTAGCCAAATCACGCGTGGTTTCGTCAGTAAACACAACAACCATAGACATATATAAACGTCTATGACAACAATAACCAGGAAAAGACAACAACATGGCTCCAAAAGGTCTGTGTTTTATGTTATGTCCGTTTTATATTCGCCAACAAGTTTATGTTATGTCAGGGAATATCCAAAATCGCTCATTTGTGTGATGACACACAAATGAGACCCTACCGCGAGGTACTGACTTCTCACCGGGCCGCACAGGTAGTGACCTTTTTTTAAGTAAAGCAACCGCAAAGCAGCACTTTTTTTTATTTTGAAAATTTCCGGTGCCGAGCCGTTATATTTCCTGTCTTCCTCTATCCAAAATGTAGAAATTTACGTGTTTCAGAGCCGTACTGCGTAGAAAATAGGATCATAGACATATATAAACAGTAGATGGCTTACTCGCGCTGTTCGGTAATGGACTCGGACGTAGCAATACGGCGGTCATCTTACTTCAGTCAGCTGTCCACTTTCAGAACATTGCTGTCAATGCTACATGTACTATTTAAATAACTCCAACTTGCTCAATTTTCAACCGATTTTCAAACGGTTTGATTTGTTATAAACAGCAGACACGTGGCTGTGAAATAAATCGGTTTTGGTCGGGAAACTCCCGTTATTTCTCTCCACTTCCCCGCCGTCTTCCATTATCCTGTCAATTTCCCATAGACCTAATAATAATATATGATCATTTTAAAACTGGTATGCTTGGAGCTGTAGTCTATGTTTCTGCATACTCAATGCACAATTTAAACCATGGTCTTTTTATAAATATTAATCAGATAGCTACACACACAAGGCATTTAATCATTAATTTACAACACATTTAATTATATATTACAGTAGTTTCCAGTATACTTAGCCTATAACTATATACATGACAGTGAAATGTGTGTGTGTGTGTATATATATATATATATATATATATATATACACACACACACACACACATCAGTATCATTTTTTATTTATCTATCCCTGTTCTGTGAACTAGGATTTGTGTAGAGATGATGTTTCAAGATTCATTTGAGGTAAAGACCACATAAACAGAGCAGTTAAAAAATGTGCACTCGGACAAATAGGACAGACATCCAAATCACATCTGTCATCCAGAACTGGCCCACCAGCAATAAAATCTAACCCAGCAAATTATTTTGTATTTTCACTGCTTCTTGACATTTGTTTTCTTATTTATGAACTTTCTTTGATTCTGTCATGAAATTATTGATTGATTTGGGCAACTAGATAGATACTGAAATGATCTTGTGAAGGAGATATTCAGATGTACAGTTCAACAAGATTCATAATCCTACAGATAAACAAATATATAGGAGGAGGCAGTGGCGAGGATGGAACAGCTGCTGGGTGGAGAAGAACAGAAAGCAGAAGCAGCAGAGATGGAACAGCAGTTGTTTCACAAAATTTTAATGAAATAAAAGCAATTAACAGAGACATTGAATAATGTACAAGTAAAGGTTTCTTTGCAACAGTTACTCTGAGGGACATGTATCTCCTCCAGCCATGGCAGGAACCTATTCAAAGCAAGCAGAAACATAAGTCAAAACACAGACAGCTTGTTATGAAAAAGAACTTTAGCAAAAGCCTGTTTTATTCAAAAGCCCTCTCACCAACAGCAAGGTACAGGCTACAGAAAGGGGAAATTTGGTTTTTGTTTTTAAAAACAGAAAACTGAAGTTAGGCTACCCAACATTTTTGTAACCTTACTCAAATGCTCCTCCTGAACATGGAGAATGTATGGGGTAGCGCCACAATAACACGGAATAACACTGCAAATATTTTAAATACACGATAAAAAAAACATTTTAACAATAACATTAAACTATTCCAGAACTTTTCATTAACAACTATTTTGTTTAACGTTGTACATCCTTTAACATCAAACTATTCCAAAACTTTTCATTAAGAACTAGGCTATTTGGTTAATCAACTATTGAGGTTATCATATTGTAATGAAAAAAATTTTTCATTGTAATTAAGGAAAAGTCTATTCAAATTGTATTTCAATTCGAAATTATAGCCATATTACTGTTAATATGAAAAATCTTTAACCTTACTGACTCACAAGAAATTCCCTGTTATCACCCATCAAATCTATTGTGCATAGGCTCATAAATAGAATGACATTCATTTCAACATGTACAAGTATCCCGTTTAAGTCTATGCATAATAAAGTTTATTATAAGGCAAACCGCTTGTATATAGGCCTACGTTAATATTTCATCAAGTTAAGAGTATTTTCATTCAACTTGATCAGCCTTCATAACACGCAAATAGACGGGTCAAAACTATAGTTCACAATCAAGTTATTAAGCGGCCATTTTAACATGTACAATTATCCGGTATCAAGCCTATGTATAAGGTTTGTAATAAGGCAAACCGCTTGTAAATCTGTTAATATTTCACTGAGTTAAGAGTATTTTTATTTAAGCTGATCACTCACCTTCCAACTGCTAGCATAGATGACAGAACGTCAGTTGACGGAAGTAAGATGGCCGCCGTTTAGCTACGCTGTCGAATCCCGCTTGCGGCATCTAGTGTTTATATATGTCTATGAATAGGACTGCCGCGTATATTTAGAAAAGTGCTGCGACATGACGCTCCTGAGACGCGGCAAACTCGTGCTGCTTTCGCCTCCGGTGGAAAGGGCTCTATTGACTACAGTGGTGGCTATCAGCTGCGTATGACGTGCTGCTCCTGTAACGTGCTGCTTACGCGTCCGGTGGAAAGGAGGGGTAAGAGGACTGAATTGAAATGTACAAGAAAGAGAACAAACGAGTAAACTAAGAAACTAAACACAAAGGAATGAACTAATAGGACAACACCCTTCAAACAAAAATGAACACAGAGAATTAGATGATTAAGATAAATAGAACATAAATAATATTCACAAACATAAAGGAAAACCAAAACCCAAATACACAAGGATTATGGCACTGATATGAAATCAGACTAATATGTTCCTTTATTAAGTTAGTTAGGATTTTGACGAATGTTATTCTTTAGATACCAGAACATTCTGAGAGAATTTTTGGGATAATCCGTCTTTACTTTCTTTAAATTCAGATGTTTTCACACACATACAAAACTTTTCCTTTGAAGCCCTGATGAAGACAGCATGGTTTTGTACACTTCTGGCGGGTTTATTCAGAACATTCATTATCCAGAACGGGAAGGGGAGGCCCACCTGTGGATGTATTTTAAGGCAACACCTCAAACACAATGCTTCCTTGTGTGACATCATGGGAGAAAAAAAATCAGGCAAGATGTGGGTGAGAGAATTGGAGACCTCAGCAATCCCTCATACTGAGCAAGCATTTAGCGATGGTGGAGAGGAGACATAGCAGAGACACAGAAGGAACAGAAGATCTGATATAAGAGTACTTTCTTTGTTACAGAAAGTAAAAAGTTGATAACAGGACACAGTGGATGCTCAGTTACTGGGAGCATCATCCCAGTCGATGCCCCCCGTCCAACAGGGCATTCCAGCCAAGCAGGATAGCAGACCAGGGGTAGCTTCTATGGAGAGAAAAACACTGAGAGAAAACAAAGTTAACAGTCAAAATAACAGAATGTACTGTAATACAACTGGAGAGTAGTAGTAGAAAAGGAAGTAGCAGAGTGAAGAAAATTGGTCTGTCCTCCAGCAGTCTAAGCCTATAGCAGCATAACTACAGAGCTAGCTCAGGATGACCTTAGCCACTCTAACTATAGGCTTTATTAAAAAGGAAAGTTTTAAGCCTGGCCTTAAAAGTAAACAGTGTCTGCCTCACGGACTAAAGCTGGGAGCTGGTTCCACAGGAGAAGAGCCTGATAACTAAAAGATCTGCCTCCCATTCTACTTTTAGAAATCCTAGGAACTACAAGTAAACCTGCAGTCTGAGAGCGAAGTGCTCTGTTGGGAACATATGAAACAATTAGATCTCTGATGTATGATGGAGCTTGATTATTAAGGGCTTTGTATGTAAGAAGAAGGATATAAAATTATGTTCTGGATTTAACAGGGAGCCAATGAAGGGAAGCTAAAACAGGAGAAATGTGATCTCTCTTTTTAATATTCATCAGAACTCTTGCTGCCGCATTTTGGATCAACTGAAGGCTTTTAATGGCATTTTGTGGACTACCTGATAGTAAAGAATTACAGTAGTCCAGCCTTGAGGTAACAAATGCATGGACTAGTTTCTAAGCATCACTCCTGGACAGGATGTTTCTAATTTTAGCAATATTCCGGAGGTGAAAGAAGGAAATCCTAGAAACCTGTTTAATATGGGATTTAACTGTCAAGTCTTGGTCAAAAATAACGCCGAGGTTCTTTACGTTATTACTGGGGGCCAATTTAATGCCATCCAGATGAAGTGATTGACTAATCAGTTTCTGTTTTAGAACTTCTGGTCCAAAGACAGCAACTTCTGTCTTGTCAGAATTTAAAAGCAAAAAGTTTAGATTCATCCATGTTTTTATGTCTTCCAGACATGCCTGTAATCTACCTAACTGACTGGGTTCATCAGGATTTATGGATAAATATAGTTGTGTACCATCGGCATTGCTGTGGAAATTTGTCTCATGCTGTCTAATGATTCTACTAATTGGAAGCATATATGTGGTGAAAAGAATTGGTCCAAGCACAGAACCCTGTGGAACTCCACAAGTAATCCTTGAGAGTGAAGAAGATTGATCATTTAGATGAACAAACTGGAATCTGTCAGACAAATATGATTTAAACCAGCCTAGTGCTGTTCCTTTGATCCCTGCAACATGTTCAAGCCTTTCTCAGAGAATAGTATGATCGACTGTGTCAAAAGCAGCACTGAGATCTAACAAAACCAGAACAGATACAAGTCCATTATCTGAGGCCATGAGAATATCATTAGTAACCTTCACCAGTGCTGTTTCAGTGCTATGATGAGCTCTAAAACCTGACTGAAACTCTTCAAACAGCTCGTTACTGTTTAGATGCTCACAGACTTGATTAGCAACAATTTTCTCAAGGACTTTGGATAAGAAAGGAAGGTTAGATATAGGTCTGTAATTCACTAAGTCATCTTGATCAAGGGAAGGTTTCTTGAGTAAAGGTTTAATTACAGCTGTTTTAAATTCTTGTGGTATCCGTTTACTAACGATCGATCAATCATATCCAAAATGGGGCCAGGAACCAAATGGAACACTTCTTTAAATAATTTGGTTGGGATTGGGTCCAACATACATGTTGAAGGTTTAGATGAGGCTAATATTTTTGATAATTCCGAAAGTTCGACAGCATTGTCTGATAAAGCTCTACTATAATGAAATTTTCTTTCAGATTTAAGATGGTCAGTTAAAGTAAATTCAAAAGTTATTAAGAAGTGGTCAGACATGACCGGGTTATGTGGGTGGACTGTTATTTCCTCACACTCAATACCGTATGTCAGTACAAGGTCCAAAGTGTGTTTGCCCGAGTGGGTCAATCCCTGTACTTTTTGAGTAAAGCCAATTGAGTCTAAAATAGCACTAAAGGCTGCATTTAGGCTATCACTTTCAGTATCCACATGAATATTGAAGCCCCCCACTATAATGACCCTATCAGTATTTAATACTAAATCAAATTAAAAATTTGAGATCTGATCCAAGAATTGAGAGTAAGGGCCTGGTGGACGATACAAAACCACAAACAAAAATGGTCTTAATGTTTTGCAACTTGGATGAGGATTAAGAGTTAGATGTTCAAAAGAACTGTAGTTATCAATTGGTCTGGGACTAATTAGTAAATCAGAATGAAAAATGGTTGCAACTCCTCCTCCTCGCCCAGTATTTCTAGGAACGTGAAAATTTAAATGACTGGAAGGAGTTGACTCATTTATACTGACATAATCCTCCTGCTGCAACCAGGTTTCTGTGAGACAAAGCAAATCAATGTGATTATCACCAATCAAGTCATTTACTAACAAAGTCTTTGAGGAGAGAGATCTTATGTTTAATAAACCACATTTAATAGATTTATTTTTTTGTTCAATCAAAGTCGTATTTATCTTTATGAGATTTCCATAATTTTCTTTTGTTGGCTTAATTTTTAATCCATTTAATTTTGGCCGTGGGCAAGACACTGTTTCTATAGGGTAATGGGTGGGTAACAGTACAGAAGCAGCAGAGAGGTGGGTTAAACTACGACTCTGCTTCCTGGTCTGGACCCTGGGTTGTCAGTGTTTTGGAGGACTAATAAATTCGGCCATATTCCTAGAAAGAAGAGCTGCTCCATCCAAAGTGGAATGGATGCCGTCTCTCCGGATCAGACCAGGTTTTCCCAAAATAGTTCGCCAGTTATAAATGTAGCCCATTCTGGCCCCTGGCAAGCATTTGACTATGGCCAATGGTGTCTCTAATGCCACGTTTCTGACTATGGAGCTGCCAATTACCAGGGTCGGCTTCTCAGCGGGTGTGTCGCTGAGCGGGGGAAATCAGTTAGAAACGCGGACCGGTTGGTGGTGGCCCGTGGGCTGGGTCCTAGAACTATGCTTCCTACGTACAGTCACCCAGCCGGCCTGAGGTCCCGGCTGCGCAGGCTATACTCTAGCTAGGGGGTTCTATCCTTGTTGGCTCCGACCTGGCTAATGGGCTTCGGCTAGCTGCTGGTTTTTCAACAGCGTGGAGCCGTGCTTCTGATACCCTCGCCTCCAAAGCTACAAAAAATATTACATTTATTACAGCTACCATTATCACTAAAGGAGGCAGGGAAGTAACAAAACATCTGACAGAGAGAGCAAGAAAGAAGAGAAGAGTTAGAGACAGGAGAAAGAAGAGTAGCCATAGCCGCAATGAAGCTAAGCTAACTGAGCTAGCGAGACCTTACCACCCCAAGAAAGCTGTGTGAAACACAAGGAGTTCCCAAAACGTAAAGTACACCACCACAAAACGTGTGTTTTAGTGTGCTTGTGTGTTAAAATAACTTAGAGAGGCCTCAGCACAGAGAAAACAAGATCAATTCAAGAGAGTCTGAACAACAGCTCCGCGGAGCACAACAGTGACAACCGGAAATGACGCAATACGGCTTACCCCGTCACAGAGTACCAACCAACACTGGGTGTTTCTCAATGTCAAGGCGCCTCGCCTACCAAGGCAATGCCTCGGTAGGCGAGGCGCCTTGCTTACGAGGACACTGTCCTTCCTTGGTCAAAGAAAACAGTTAAATGGAACAGACTTACATTACGTGACCGCGGCTGCCCAAGGCCCGCCTTTTGCTTACGCGCTCTGTTTACGTCCCGCCTATCGTTATATTTTATACGTATTAGTTTCAATATAGATGTATAACGAGAGTTTAACTTTTTTAATTGTGTATATATTGGTTAAATCAAATGTGAAAGCGAGTTAGTACCTGCTAGCAACCGAAGCTGCAACTTCGAAAATACCGCAATGTATTCTGGGAAATTTTTGACCGAGGGAAGGCATCAAGGATCCACTGAGTTGGTAACCCAGATTTTCCTGGGTTATTAACCCCCAAGGCATATGTTAGACAGTATGTCGTTACCACGGGTACAGGGCCCCTCCCATAGCGCCAAACCAGACGAAATGTTACAATTAGCAATATTTTTAAGACTAATTGAAACCAAAGGATCATAGAGAAAATTCTGAAAAAACAGTTAAAAGTCTTCAGCCTTTTTTTCAAGAGAGAGATCAAAGGTAAGAAATTATCTTTTTAAAGTGGAATTATTCACAAAGACAAACGCTGGCTTATGAATTAATTTTCTTTAGCTGTCCTGTAACTAGTTATCCCTAAATACCTGGAATAAGGAAATTCATGAAAAATTACTAGTACAATATATATATATATATATATATATATATATATATATATATATATATATATATATATATATATATATATACACAATAGCAATGTTGTCTATAAAATTTGATTATTTTGTTCTTTTCTGCTGATTTTTAAAAATTATTATTATATTATAGCTCTAATCATTTCTTTAAGTACCACCTGCAGAACAATATTTCCCATTTGAGAGGTGGTGCTTTAGACAGGAAGGCCAACCAAGGTTATGTTACAGAGTATTGAGGTGAACTTTTGTTTTCGACCAAATACTTATTTTCTGCATCATTATATAAATAAATTATTTCAAAATCATACAATTTGATTTCCTGGATTTTATTTACATTCTGTCTCTCACAGTGGAAGTATACCTATGATGAAAATTGCAGACCTCTCTCATCTTTTTAAGTGGGATAACTTGCACAATCGGTGGCTGCCAAATACTTTTGTGCCCTACCGAATAAAGCACAATCATATCAAATGCTAGGAAAATGTATGCAAAATGTCAACAAAACTATCACGTATTATCCTGGCATTTAGCTTACATACAGTAGACATCATTTTGGCAATACTTAAAGAAGTATTAAACAGAAGGCTTATTTTGATGGAGTTTTGCCCAATCTGATTTACTTTAGGGATAAAGCTTTGCCGGGATGTAACTTAAAGAGACATTTACAGATGGAAAATGAGCCTGCTTGTTTTCCTCAAAGCTTAAGTTCAAGAAGCATGCAAAGCATTAGCAGCAGATTCTTTCATAGACACAAATACTTTCCTTTGTCTAACCTTTCTTTAAGGTGAATCATTTTTCAAATATGTAATTTTCTAGAAATTATTTTTATCTTAATAAGACCTTGAATTCCGAGGATAAAAAACACCGGGCAGTGTTAGGATATAGGATGAAGTCCACTGGAAGAATTTATCATTACTGAGTGAAGCCTGACGGTATGTGAGCTTTTAAAATTAATGACAGAAGCACTCTGACTTTTAGTCCGTCTAAAATTTTCATTAAATTTCATTATTCAGCTGTCTCTGTGGCCCTGAATTAATAAACTCCAGGTATCATACCATGAATTCATATTACATTGGAGACACAATGAGCCAGTTATGCAGCCAGTTTCCTCCCCATCTTTACAATATCCGAAAAAAACATACAATTAAGAATGAGTTCAAAGCACGTTCCTCAATGCAGAACTTTAGTTATTACCTTGAAAATAGATAGTTAGGACAAAAAAGTAGACTCACACACGTACATGGAAGCACACACACACACACACACACACACACACACACACACACACACACACACACACACACACACACACACACACACACACACACACACACACACACACACACACACACACACACACACACACACACACACACACACACACACACACACACACACACTGCCAGGTGCTATTTTTGTAGACTCTGAAATCAATGGCTCCAGCATGTATCACTCAATTGGCTGGGAAAACATCTCTTTTTACTGACACTGACAAATGAAGGGCACACAAGAGAGAGATTTTCCTTCAAGCACCTGAAAACATCCAATCTCTTAATGGCTCCTTTGCTAGCTATTTCTCCCCCCCCCCTCATAATGCGATTTTATTTTCAGTGTTCTAAAGCCGAGAAAAATGCGCTACAGCGACCAAGAGAGAGATGTGCCAGTGGAGGGAAAACTGGTTTCGTCTTGAAGCTGAAATTTTTTTATTTTTTGGGGGGAAAGGAAGCGTTTAGGCCGAACAAACTTTCTCCTAGTAAAACAAAGCTGTGGAACAGAAAGGATCCAGACTCATGAATACAGCTTTAACTCCCACCAAACTGCTTCTGACAGATGTGCGGAGACACTGTCTGGTTGTTTTCCAACATCTTTGGCTTTCTTTCTTTTTTTTTCTTAACATATAGCAACTGTTGTTAGAAGCTTTTTACATATTGTGCCATTTGCCAGAATTCTAAAAGCATCCTCAGATGACGCTGACAATTTGCGCTAGAAGTCCGTCTGAGTCAGAATTGCAGACTCCTGCTGTGCGTGGAGTTCATGTTTGTTTACCCTAAGTGTTATGGCGCTGAGGTTAAAGCTCCCTTTAGGCTCTATAAAGAACCTGAGCTGCAAGGAAACATGAACACTTTTTAATGGCACTGCCCCTGATGGTTCTTCTTCGACAAACTGGACAATCTTTTTCAGCATTGTATCAGCATTTGGGTGCAGATCAAAGCAGTAGTGCGGTATAGGCTTGTGCGCCGTCAAAATAACAACAGAGAAGGATGCAAAGTTACAGCACAAAAGATGAGAGGTGTTTTAAAGAGGGTTTTGGCTTGTTGGAAAGGTGTTCACGTCTACGATAAAACCCATTCTACAAAAGAAAGTTTAGACAGACACAGATTGACAGACGCAAAACTATGAAGATTTTTGAGCTAACAATAAAATATACCTTTAATTTAGCTCCGAACTAAAGCTACCAGCTATCTGTGGGGTATAGTAACATTTTCTTACAGTGCTTTCACTTTGCATAGCCAGGTAGGCAGAGGATTGGGCAACATGGATGAGCCAATGGAACCCTCTAGGCTTTGTTGCTTTGGGCCGAAACCCCATATCACTGCGAATCAAAGGGTGTTTCTCAATGCCAAGGAACCTTGCCTTGATGCCTTGGACCTGCCCCGGTTGCCTAGGAGACACGTCATCAGGGACCGCCAAGGTGTGTTCCAATGTTCATGTGCTACCGAGGCATCTGTCCTCCGTTTGTCTGCCGTTTAGCTAACTGACCAAGGATAAATGGGAGGTTCCTTGATGCCTTCCCTCGGTCAAAAATTTCCCAGAATACAGCGCGGTATTTTTGCCGGCAGCAGCAACTTCGGGAGCGAATTTCCAATTTAAACGTAAGTCAAGTAATTTTAGCTATCGGAAAATGTTTTTTAGATCCAAAGCAGTTATCTATGGTTGGTTAGTTGCTTAGTAGTTGCAGCTTCGGTGGCTAGCAGGTACTAACTCGCTTACACATTTGATTTAACCAATATATACACAATTAAAAAAATTAAACTCTCGTTATACATCTATATTGAAACTTATACGTATAAAATACAAAGATGGGCGGGACGTATACAGAGCGCGTAAGCAAAAGGCGGGCTCTGGGCAGTCGCGGTCACGTGATGTAAGTCTGTTCCATTTAACAGTTTTCTTTGACCAAAGAAGGACAGTGTCCTCGTAAGGAAGGACAGTGTCCTTGTAAGCAAGGCATTGCCTCGGTAGGTGAGGTGCCTTGACATTGCAAAAACAAAACAAAATGATGCCTTGTCCACACTTAGCTGGGTATCTCGCAAAACGAAGATCTTTTTTCTACGGTTTGGCCCATCATCCACACAAAAACGCAGATTTATGGCACAGAAAACAAATCTTTTTAAAAACTCCGGCCAAACTGAAGGTCTTCGTTTTAAGAGTTTGCATGTGGACATAAATAACCTGAGTTTTCGGCTCCTCAATGTCACTTTTCCCGACACAAAAATGCTCCGCCATCACTTGTGCGACCTGTGTTTACACTCAGAAACAGCATTTATGCCCTCAGAGATGTGCTGGTATCATCGATTATCCAAGCGCTTTTTGTTTGCTTGCTTTTACAAGTTCAATTACTGCTCTATGTAGAAGTTAGAACATTACTCTGAGTGGATAGGATTTGGGGGAACTACTGTCCCCTACAGGTTTGGCATGTCTATGAATGTCTTGACTGGGTTTTTTATTAAAAACGAGGTGGTGAGAATATTCATTTTTTTGAAACCCCCCGGCTACGTGTGTACACGGTCTGAGTCTCATGGTATAAAAACATTTACTTCTACTGTAGTCTATACATCAGATATGTTGACAGGTCATTTTTTCCAGAGTCCAAGCCATGTCCCAAGTCTTTAGCTCAAGTCTAAGTCAAGTCTCTAATGAGTGAAGCAAACATTTTCTCATCAAATCCACCACATCTAGTTCAGCTCTAATGCTACATCGCTGTAGGTTAGGAATCCAAACCTGTTCTGTTTGTCCTTAGGTCCAAATTATTACATAAACATTTGATAATTATCTTTCAGTCTTAATATTTATTAACAGTTACATATTAATAATTTAGCATTTAATTTACCATTCAAAAACCTGCTAAAGGCGGACTTCTATTATATTTTGACATTTTAGTCACACCAGTTAAAGTTCTTTTCAAACAGAGGGATTTCCAGAGGTGCCAGCATTTGACATGCAGTGGGGCTCCTCCCCAACCTGTTGCTGTGGACTGCTGGTCAACTGGCTGAAAGAAGGGTATTACACTTTCCCTATGCTCACAATGAACAAATTTGACACTGTTTTATAAACACTTACTGTATAATGAAAATGTTTTGCAGTGAGAATCCCAAACAGGCCCAGGCCACGGACCCGAACAACAGCCTCGTTTTTAGCGCCCTCTACATACAAGTTTCCCTTTCAAAGACCACACCTGTTTCTCTCTTATCCTCCTAAATTTGGACTTTACATCTGTTTCTGCTGCAGTGTAAAATTACTAGAGTTCGTCGAAGAATACAATGACCCCTAGATTAACTTCCTCATTAGCGCCTTTCTTTCAGCCAGCTGACCAGAGGTGCACAGTAACTGGTAAACTTTTTTTTTCTTACAAGGGCTTTAAACCACAGGAACTACAGAGCTGAATTCAGGTGAAAGTTAAAATGTTTTAGCTCTAGCTAAAAAAAAAATTATCACACACCATACGGTTAAAATAAAAAAAGCTTAAAATCTTTATTCTTGTAAAACAAAACAAAAGAAAAAGTTAGTTACTGGCCTTTTCTGCTCCCTCTGATTAATTCTCAAAAAAAATTCCCAAGTTGCAGGGATTTCACTGTATCTGCTGATGTTTTCTATGAAATCTCCTCTAAACTATACAATATTTACAGATGTACCAATACCAGGTTAGATTTTTTTTCAGGGCTGATCTGCATGTAGAAAACAAATTTCTATGAACCTTATTGAATTTGTGGCAAACACGGACCATAAAAGAATAAACATGCTTCAAGTAGTTGTCGAAATCCAGCAGCAAATAAAACGATTACAAGGTTGCCCCTATTATTTTATCAAAGCGCATGTCCCTAACCTTTGCCGGAGTTTTTCAAAACTGAGAACAAAAAAAAATAAAAAAATACACCAGTGAGCTTTCTACTTGTTGAAAAAAGTAGGAGTTTTTAGTTATTCTTCATTTGTTAATCGCTGTTTTCTTGTTTATTTAAGATTTTCAGTATTTCTATGTGTTGATAACAGGTCAGATCTGATCCTTGGAAGCTGGATGATTTCACACACAGACCAGTGATTTGGACGCCTCATTCAGTTCTTTCTTTTAGAAATTGTTACCATATTAATTTCTAATTTCCTTTTTTTCATGGGAAAGAAAATAACTCAATTGCACATAAATAAAAAGTAACCTCGTCTTAGTCATTAAATAAAATATATAAACAAAGCTGAAAAGGTTATAATGCCATTTCACCTATAGTGTTTGTTACCATTGGTTGAAATAACTTCAATAAGATGAGTCCTGTAGCCATCTAACAGTCTCTCTGATAAGTCTGAGAAATGTTTTCCCCACTCCTCACTTTCAGCTGTTAGATGTTAGAGGGGTCTCTTGGGTGTACTGCCTGTTTCAAGTCCAGCCACAACGTCTCGATGAGATCAAGATCTGAGCTTTGACTCAGCCCAGGACTTTCTGTTTCTTCATTCTCAGCCTGTTCTCGGTGGATTTCCTGAGATGTTTTGGGTCATTTTTATGGTTCAGGTTCTAGCACTGCCAAACCATGACTCTTCCACCACCATGCTTGCTAGTTGGCATGAGGTTCGTCTCCTGGAATGCTGTACTTGGTTCATGCCATACATGTCCAATGTTCTACTCGGCGTTGTGGTCAAGTCACCATCTCTCGAGTCCAAGTCACATTGGAGTCGTCAGTCACATAGGATTAGTCCAAGTCAAGTTTCGAGGTCCTACAGACCAAGTATGTGTCCCAAAAAGAATCTTCCAGTCCAAGTCAAGTCATTATCACCTGAGAACAAGTCAAAAATAAGAGAGCAGATTGTAGATTTTACGACTAATAATAAGCGAAACATGGTTCACTTTATTTAAAGAAAAACAGTTGTATTCAATGCCCCCCACGCTTTCACCAAGCTAACACAGTAGCATGTGAAAATAATAAAAAACACATTTGAAAACAATAAATAATTGGCATGTCACCCATACACTTACAAAGGCTTTGGGAAGTTATTAAATTTTTCCAGAAATCTGACCGAATATAACAAGCTATCATTAGCATCGGCTATGCTAATTCAAACAATAGCAATTTCACAGGTCAGGTCCTAACGTTGCAAGTCTGAGTCCAAGTGCAAGTAATCGGCCTACTGCTCGAGTCAAGTCACAAGTGACTCGAGTCAGGACTTGAGCACTCCATCCTTGGTTCTAGTGTGCAAAAAAAATTAAATTTTAGAATTTTTGGAGACTTCTTTTAGCATCTTACGGCCTGCTTTCATGGTGGACTAGTTTGGACAGTCAGTTTATTTAAATCTCTCCCATGGGTAGATAGTTTTGCATTGAGTGGACCCCTTTTAATCTCTTACCAGGCAGCTTGTTCTATCCAACCACAGAGTTCACCAAATTAAGGGTCTACCGTTTAAATAGGGCACAGTAATGACGCTGTCACCAGAAGTTGCTTTTTATTTAATCACTTTTTATGAAAAAAATTACGTTTTTTTCAGATTTCATTGTTTTTTTTATTGTTGAACCTGATATTTAATTTCCAAATGTCTAAATAAAACAAAGACAGCTTCCCTATCCATTCAATGACAAGTTTAAAATTCTACATTTTTAGCATTTGACCCACCTGTAAGATCCAATTAATGGAAAATTAGCAGATTGTTGGATCAATATTATACATAAAAGAACATGTGAGGCAGATGGGTGTTATAATTAATGACATATCCTCTAATTAGTTTCTAAACTATATGATCCAAAATCTGGCCTTAACAGCTTATGGATGTTGCAGAAGAAGCGGACGGCCAAGAAGACATCGGAGACAAATGTAACTAATTGTCACATAACCTCGCGTTGGGGGCTAAGAACGTGTCTAAATAATGGCAGCTAATTTGCCTTGTATTGTGCTTTCTTGATGGGTTTAAATTGAATGAGTCAGGATCCATTCTGCCGTAATGTGAAAGCCGGGGCACCGGTTCACACCAGAGACATTCAAGGTCGAGCTGCTCCAAATGAAGGGGTGACGGAGTGTGTGTGTGTGTGTGTGTGGGTGTGGGTGGGTGGGGGGGGTTGACGAGATTTAAAGTAAGGAGGCTGAGTCAGTGGACAGCTGGGGTGCAGATTTGGCACCACATACATGTAACCTTGAATTATTATTTTTTTCTCTCTCCTGCTTTGAAAGCTTTTCTACAAGCCCTCCTCAAAAATAAATGTGTTTTTGTCACCCACATTAATGGCACAATCAGTCTGGAAAAAATTGCAGCCACAAATTATTCACTGTAATCCTCCATTTGAGGAGCCTAATGCCTCTAATTGGGCTTTTATGACTTACAAACTGTGTCTTCCACTCTCTTAGTTTCTTTTATTTTTTCCATTATTATTATTTTTTTTTCTCCCCCTCCGGCGTTTGTTTTTCTTCCTTCCCGCCATGCTGCAGAGTGACATTGAGCCTCTCCCTGTCGGGGTGCTCTCTTGTCTCACTCCGCTGCACATTTTCGTTGTCGTCGTCCCCCCCTCCTCCCCCAGACTAGAGCTTTTGACTGAATACATTATCCGAGCTGTTGTTCTGTTTGTTGTTGTTTTAGTATCCAAGAAAAGAGATGAATTATTAATGATGACAGACAAAAAAAATAAAGAATTTTTTGTTGTTGTTGTTGACTGGGGCAGATCCCATCAACAGGATTTTAGATAAGGAAGCTGTACTTAATAAGAAAGAAAACAAACATTTTGGGATAACAGGAGAAACTCTTTCAAAGACTCTAAAGCAAATATGTAACAACTTTCTTCATATTTCTTCATATCATTCATTCAGCTGTCCCGGGCCTGTAGTTGAACGCCACCATTAAATCCAGTGTGTGTGTCCCAGATCCATCCCTGCAAATCAGATCCCAACCAGGGATCAGTGTGCCCCCTTTTGGTTAAAAATCCACACTGCACTGACTGTCTAGCTTCCTGGCCAGTCCTCAGTGAGATTAATGATTTCAGGAGTCGGCTGCAGAGTGATTAGAATCAAAGATACTGCACACTGGTGGCACATCAGACTGTGGGGGGGGGGGTTGCACTGTTTTGCATTCGAGTGCTCATTTGTTTTATTGTACAGAATAAGAGGGCAGGCGTTTCTGTTTTGATCAAAGGTAGAGCTGCTGGTGACAAATTAACTGCTATGGTTGTGTTAGTTTGTCACTGCATAGAAGAGGGGACATGGACCCATTTATCAGAGAGGAAAGCTGTGTTTACCCCCCCCATCTCTCTGAGGAGTCAGTGATAAGGGATGTATGAAGAAAAATGACTGAGCGATAAGGCTTTTTAACCGGAACATGGGAAGACCAATGGATGTGCAGCCATCAAACTCATTCTCAGGTAGGATGGGAATTTGAACTGGGGGAAAAAAAGAAGAAAAAAAAAGCAGTAAAATCTGAAAAGTGTGGCATGCTTTAAATTCGGCGAAGGAAATACTTTCCTGACTGATTTGTTGATTCCTCTTTGCAAAATATAAACTCATTCAGACTAGATGGAGCTTTCAAGGCTTTATGGTTTTAGGTCTGAGGTTTTGGCATCCCCATAGCATAATGCTGCCACTACCTCAGTGTGTAAACTGAATGCTCAGAACAATAAGCATAGCTGTTTTAAAACCACAATTGTTATTGTTTTATAGGCTAGACCAGAGCAATAGGTCCCCCCCAAAAAGTCAATACATTTGTTTCTAAAAAAAAATTATTAACCATCTTGATACACTTTCAAACATATTTAAAGATACTATTTTTCAATACAAACTGAAAGGGTGGTTTTAATCATTATATATTTCTTTGAAAACTTGCATATGCACACAAGCTTTGTGAGAGATTGTGAACTACTAGTAAAAAAAAACAAAAAATACATTCCTCAACTCTCAATCTGTGGATTTAAATAAACCATTATTTCCGAATTGTTCCAGAGTTGAAATCAAATAAAATCAAATTTCGACAACGGTGTCCAAAAAAAAAAAAAAAAAAGCTAAATAATGGCACTCCCACGTACTGCTTGATGTATTGCCTGTATTGCTGAATTCTACCTTTTATTGATTTTGTCATTTTTCTGCTTCTCTGTTTGTTGCCCGGCCTTAAAATAAGCTGTATTTATAAAAATTAAAGGATTTCTGAAGGTAGCTGGTTATAGTGGAATTTATTCGGGGGAATCAGAGTAAAGGGAGCTGCCTACATTTGGATGCCATATTTTAGATTTTAAAACGTAAAATTAGAAAATAAATTGAAAGCCATGTAGCCTTCCATCTTTTTTGTGGTCTATTCAACAAAATTCCAACTAAATAATTTGCAGTTTGTGGTTGTAACATGAATTGGAAAAATAACGAGGTATGATCCAGCTTCACAAACTATTTGATTTTCAACGACTCGCTGCTCCGTTTCTCTCTACTTTTCCCTGCTTGGTTTTTTTACTTTTTTTTTATACACATACTGCCTCCTTTAAGCTCTTTCCCCCTCAACTGGGGGGAAAAAAAACAAAAAACTGCCGGTTTGGAGTTTACGGGATCAGAGAAAAGGTAAATATCATTTCCATAACATTTGAACCAGTTAACCACCAGCACAATACAGAGAAACACTACTGTAAGCGCCTGACAATGCCAATGAGGCTGGAAGTCTGTGATTTGCCGCTCCGCCAAAGAGGAGGGAAGCAAGCGAAAACATGGAGGAGGTGAGAGGTCAACTGCGCTCTCCCTGCATCACTTTCCCAAGCAGCCCCTCAAGCGCTGGTGATGTTTTAGGCAACAGTGCCTCAATTTGGGGGGAGGCCTGATGGATGCCGTTCCCAAGGTGAATGAAAAGAATAGCATTAGGCTGCACCGCGCTGCCTGGGGAGAGCCCCACTGCTTTGGGTGATTCATCTATTGATTATTTCTACCCAGGCATGGAGGTGCCATGTAAACACACATATATTAGCAGTCTGCGATTGCACATGTGCGCCCCCCGACACACATCAGACACGGTGGATCCAGCGAAGCTCGCCTCAGGCCTAGTTACTGTTTTATAATCAGATTCCGACTCCTAGCAGCTCGCGGGCATTCTCAAACCACAAGCCAGATGCATCAGATAGCGAACTAAATAGAGATGAATGAAAAGATGAAGGAATAAATAAATGCTAAATGTGCATTACCTCCACTTGTGTGGGCCAGCTATTATAGTATTGATTTAGGCTTGAGTTTTTGGAGCGCACTCGCAGAGTAGTGTGAGTCAAGTCAGATTTCTTTACTAAAATTAAATAGCCTCTTAACTTCTACAATGCCAAATCTTTTCAGTTTAGACAAAAGTTTATGAAGTATTCTACAACTTAACTCAGTCAGCTCCATGATGAAACTTATATCCAATTATAACTAATTGGTATTTTTAATCAAGAATTGTGTGGGAAAACATAATCAGGCCAAAGTAAAGTTTAAATGATTTATTTCAAAAGATCAAAACTTGGTTAAATTAGCTGTGGTTCACTCTTATGAAAGTGAGAACTTGAGGAACAAGTTTCTCCATTCATGTTAGCCACAGGAATACTGAAATGTTGGTGTTGTATAACCTAACCAGTGTGGCACCTATTGATTGCCCATTGATCGCAATTACACAATTTTCCTTTTTTTGATACGAAGCTCAAAGATTCAAAAACCACATTGCTTTTTCCCTGTTCATTAAATGCATTCAAATTGAAAACTTCCACTACATGATTAAAGTTTTTTCTTTCCACCTTAAGATAACGCTGATCGCATGTTTTTTTTTTTTGCTCGGTTTTCAAGGACCTGAAAACAGTTAACCTCTTTTAAGGAAGTCAATTCTGTTCAATATAAATTACTAAAAAGTAATTGCAGGCCTGTAACAGAGCAATGAGACGGTTGTGATAAAAGTTGTAAACAACTTATAACATTAATATCTCAGTATCTTCTGACTGGTTCAGATCTTACTATAGACCAAAGAGAACTAACCCCACATGTGAGGTTCCCCAAGGCTTTGTTCTCTGCCCTCTTTTTTTAACATCTACATGCTCCCCTGAGACTCGGAAATAAAAACGTTTTTTGACTATTTTTTTTTCTCTCTCACATAAAACGGGTGTTGGGGTAGTAAAAAAGCACATTACAGAGATTTTGTCTTTGCCTTGTTTTGTTTTAATTTTACAACATATGCGCTTAGGACTTTGTTTATAGCAAAAAAATAGCTAATGATAAATAATGATAAATCATTATCATTTATAAATCAGTGGCTGATTATAATGATGCAAAGCTCACCTGAAATCTTTGTGAACAATATGTCAACACATATAGAACACATTTTGATTATTTAGAGTGTATAAAAAAGTATTCACCCCCTTGGATGTTTTACGTTTTTATCGCTTTTAAAAATCAATAATGATAAGAAATTTTCTTTTACAAGAAAATACAAAAAATCTTTAACGTCCAAGTGAAAACTGATATATACAAAATAAATATTTAACATAAAATAGGTGATTGCTTAAATGTCCACCCCCTTTGACTCAGTTCTTAGTAGATGCACTGATGAAGTCCTGCCACAAATTCACTATTGAATTGACTTTTGGGCTTTGACTGGGCCACTCCAGAATATCTGCCTTGCTTACTTCAAAACATTTCTGTGTAGCTTTAGCTGGATGTCAGTCTTGAGGGAAAATACATGTTCTCCAAAGCCGCATTCCTTCATTTCACCAAGTAGGATCCCAACTGCATGATGCTGCCACCACCATGCTTCACTAAACAGGGCATCTTGTCTGATGGCCAAAACACAGCGTTTTAGTCTGATCAACCAGTGAATGGAACTTCCAGTCAGGTGTATTTATACAGCAATCAAGAGACACAATCATTGCATTCAGGTGATCTTGTTTCCTCTTATTGTGAGACTACTAGCACTAGTTGAGTGGGCCTCTGTTGAAATATATCAGTCACATTAAATGGGGTGAATATATATGCAATTACTTATTTTATGTTACATATTTTTGTTTAATTGCTCACTTTGACATTAACGTTTTTTTGTATAGATCTTTTGTATAAAAATGCCCAATTTTGTTAATTGATTTTTTAAAGCAATAAAAAGTATAAAACATTCAAGGGGGTGAATACTTTTCATAGGTCCTGTATTTTAATAGTAACACATTCCTGTAATCAATATTAATATGGGGAGGGATCAGAAATTCCTCCAACTAATGCACAGATCTCTCTTATTTTAACACATTTTTTAATGTTAGTGTAATTTGTTTACCTGTAAAGCACGTGTTCCAAGGTGGCAGTTTAAAAAGTTGGTCTTGTTGGCTTGGGTTTAGTAAAAATCCTATTAATTAGGAAACATTCGCCATATTGACCAAATTTGGAATTGGGAGGTTAATCAATTATTTTGGACAGTTAAAGAATCATCAGTAATCTCTAACTGAAATATATAGCAAATGATTACCTTGATAGTATTTATATCCTGATATAGAAAAGAGGTAATTCCATATTATACCTGCTGTTGAATATATGGGTTGGTGAAAACTGCTCCTTTAGCTTCCCTTGTTTTTTGCATCCAAAGCCATTTAGAAAAGTTGGCGTTATCTTTGTTGTTAATGGAGGAAGAGTGGTACCGTTCTGCCAGCTGACCAGT
Organism: Valencia hispanica; assembly: GCA_963556495.2. Lineage (NCBI taxonomy): Eukaryota > Metazoa > Chordata > Actinopteri > Cyprinodontiformes > Valenciidae > Valencia > Valencia hispanica. The sequence goes on from OY747723.1 coordinate 13,071,802, forward strand.
GTGCAGCAACAAGTGGGAGAGGGGACACAGTCACATTCTAGTTAATACAACACTTTCTCTGAAATGTTATACAAAGGAATCTAACCCATCAGCACCAGTCTGAATTTTTTTGTCGTTTTGAAACCATAAACTTTTCAAAAACCTTCTCATACCTCTATATCAATAACCCACTCATACCTTTATTGACCTAATTTCTTCAATATGTTTTTGCAACTGCTCATCAGTTAATACCGTTACTTCATGCTGCAGCATAATTCTCCATGACAGAGTAGCATTTCATGTTCTCCTGCATTACAGATCCAGCTTTCTTGTCTCTGTATAAGCATTGGTATTTGTGCTCATGTCGGGATTCAACCTTTTCATGCATAAAGCGAGAATGCCAAAGTTGTCAGTTACGCTGGACGTCATCCAGAAGACGAAAACTTCTCATGCTACCAGAAACTGCTGTTTTCCTAAAAAACTTTTTACATGCTTAGAACAAATAAATACATGTGTAAAAGAGATTTTGGAGGCCATGCTATGTATATTTACATACGCTTAAAATGTTCAGTGTGGCTCCCTCCCTCCCTCCCTCCCTCAGGGGCTGTGATGGCATTCAGTGTGACAATGGCAGTGCAACACAACTGTGCCCTTGAGGGCCAGGTGCCCCCTCTGGTGGGGGGGGGTGGGGGGGGAAGCACTTCAGAAACACGACAGGGTCAATGGTCACCTCCCATCATCCTCTAGCAACTCTCCCTCTCTCTCTGCCTTCAGATAGAGCAAGGAGAGAGATAGAGGAAGTCTTGAAGCGAGCCCACTCAGTCCAGGCCTGGCAAACTGGGAGCTTTAGCCACAGGCGGTTCTGGCTGGGTCTCCAGCTCACACAGCTCCCCGCCGTTTCTCCAAGGCCACGGCTGGATCAATACATATGGTAGTGCGGATTCTTTTGGCACCCAAGTATAGCTGTGCAGTATTGCCCCGAGATATGGGTCTGTTGAAGACAACAGTGAGTGCATGTGAGCAAAGTGGACTGGAGTTTACTCACAAGGGTGATGAAATGCTTGGCATAAAACTGATGCTTCCAACAAGAACGTTGTGTTTTTGTTTTTTTTTAAACCCTTATTTTGTTGGTGGAAGTGATCAAAATGCAATAATACATGCAGCTTTTTGTTGGGTTTTATTCTAGGCGTGTCCCTGAAACAAATGTTGAGGAATGCTTCACTTGCTTTTATGGCTACTCGGTAAACACAATTAACAAATATTTCTTTTTAAAAATGCAATAAAACTGTGTCGAGTACAAACAGTGAAAAGCTTACAAAAAAAAAGCTGGGATTTTACATCTACAAGCAACACTCTTCTGCCACCTGCTGGCTGAAAACCAAACCACCCTAAAAAACAAATTGTGTATTTGCAGTGGTTATCAAACAATATATAGAATACATACAGCAATGACCTACGAGGTTACTTCTTTCCATTTGTTTTAAACAAACAACAAAAAGCTCTCAATCCAGCATTGCATCCACTTTGGCACATGAATGAATGTAATAGGAGATAAAAGAAATAAAATATGACATCCTCAGCAACTCGTACCTGTACATTTGGCATTGTCCACAGCAGAACATTTCTGTTTTGAAACATGAAGTGAAAATGAAGAGAGAAGAAAAAAAAAAAGCATAGCTTATGGAAAACTATGAGCTGGCCTAGGTCAGGTCAAACACTGAGCCTTGTGTCCTTAGTCCTTCTTGAACGCTTAGCCTCGCATAAAGCTGTGTACAGACGCAGGTCAGGCACCTAAAGGAAAAAAACAAACATGTTTTAAAGCAGTGGAGAGACAGACAATCAGATAATAATGCAGTGCCTTGCAAAAGTATTGATACCTGTGATCTTTGACATCTGTCACATCACAAAAACACAAAACTTCAATGTTTTTTATTGGGATTTTGTGTGACAGACGAACACAAAGTAGAACATAATTATGAGCGGAAAGGGAAAGAATACATGACTTTTAAATTAATTTACCAAACAAAGATTTTTACTCGATATCCCTATTTAAAGTCCAATGCAACCAACTGCCTTACGAGGGCACGTAGTTAATAGATTGAAGCCAACTGCGTCTATAAAAGCAGATTTTCCAGGGTTTGTTAGAAACAAAGACATGGGAGTCTAGCTAAACTGAACGGCAAGGCAAAGTTAATCCGAAAAGCAGCAAAGAGGTACATGGTAACTCTGGAGGAGCTGCAGACGAGATCCACACCTCAGATGGGAAAATCTGTTGACAATTTTTGGCTTAATGTAAGGTGGGGGCAAAAGAAAGCCCAAAGAAGTCAGTCAGTTTACCAGAAGCCGTGTTCTCCAAAGCAAACAGTTGGAAGAAGGTCATCTGCTTAGATGACACCAACATTCAACTATTTGGCCTACATCCAAAAGCAGGAAACCTAACTGCACATCGCCTACGCCATCCTCATGGTAAAACATGGTGGAGGCAACATTATGCTGTGGAGTTGCTTCATGTTTTTTCTTCATCAGGAATGCAGAAGCTGGTCAGAGTTGATGGGAAGATGAATGAATGTAAATACAGGACCGCAATGGAAGAAAACCTAGTAGAACACAAACCCTAAACACAACCAGAACTAAAAAAAAAATTTTTTTTTAACGTATGCTTTAGATCCAAGCATTATGTTTTAAAGTGGTCAAGTCAAAGTTCTCACCAAAATGTAATTGATATTCTGTAACAACTAACATTCAGAGATAATGCCCATCCAATCTGACTGAACTGTTTAGCAAATTGCAATAGGCACATAGTTCCATTTCTAGACGTGCAAAGCTGGTAGAAACAGTTATGTGGTACTCTGTGTTCATTTATAAGATGAAATTACAGTGAAGTTTGCTTAAAAGTGTTAGAGGGTGGGAATACTTTTGCAAGGCACAGAAAGCTTAGAACTTACCATACTGATATGAGGACCTGGAAGGCGATGGAAGGGTTCCGTTTGGACCTCTGGAGACTTGAGGGCCTGAGCTTAAGCCAAGGTATAGTCTCTGCAGGCGGGACCTCTGCACGGCCAGGGCTACTGCCTGTGCAAATCTGGATGGGGCCACCGTTGTCCTGTCCAAAGGCCGCTCAGTTGTAGCCGAGGTGGAGTCGTCGTTATGAGCCACACTAAATGCAGCGGTATGCCCATTCAAGAGGGGACTAGCTCTTTGAAAAGATGGGTGTGAAGCTGGGAAACCTTCGTTCTCTACAGCTTCCATGTTCTCTCTAAAAACAACGGGTGGAGGAGGGGGAGGGAAGGCCGCTTCCTGCTCATCATCTTCCTCGTGTGAGACCTCCTCGGCTTTTTCAGTGCTACATGGAACCATGTCTGCTTTAGGACTCAGAACAAATTCCCTCTGATTTTCTTTTCGAGCTTCATTGGTCATTTCTCTACTGCAACCATCGAATAGCGAAGGCAGAACTCCGTCAGACGTGACTTCTGGTTCTTCCTCCTCCTGATGTTTCTCAGTTGTCGCCTCGTCATCAAGCAAAGGTGACTCTGAACAGTCTTGAGTATCATTTGGAGCCGAGCGGTCACTGATTTGATTAACATCTTTTTCTGAGCTGTTAATCCTTATTCTGCTCTCGAATCTGCCTGGGGAATGTGGATCTTTTTCAGCCTCAGGAGGAACTTCACACACAGAATCTGCAGGTTTCTGATCCTGGGCCGTCATCTCTGGATCAGAGGAAACTGCTTTATTTAGGGGGTTCATTTTGAAGGTGGTCAATCCTCTCTTCGGTACTGGGTGCTCCCACTTGTTGACAGTCGGGAGATTAGATCTGAAAACAAATTGATGTTCTGTGCAGAAATCTCCGTCATCTGAACATTTTGTAGTCGTCGACATACAGGAGGAAACATGGAAATTTGGGAAGGCGGATGAGTTTCTCAAACGCCTCACCAGTGTCCCTTTGGAAACCGAAGATGTAAGGACTTTTGCGAGAGCCGAGCGGGCGTCTGATAAGTCTTTCCCTCGAAACAAAGGGCGATACGAGTCAGGATCTTCCTGGAGACGAGTCAGTGATGGGCTTGACGAGGACAAGGATGACTGCAACTGGGAATCAGTCTCTGTTAACTCGTCCAGAGTCTTCAGGGACTCTTTAGGTGAAACGAAATATGGGGGGGGAATTGACAAATTAATTTAAAAAAAAAAAATTAATCGTCAAGCTCTGCTAAAGTGAAATGACAATGAGAAATAGTGGGTCTTTATATTGCCTTAAAGGACCGTTTCCACTATCGGTACCTCAGGGTAATTTTACCGGACCTTCACAGTATGCGCATGTCTCCATTTCACCTGGCCAACCTGAAAGAATCACTTTCCAGGCCATTGCAGGAACCGACCGAGTACCTGGCTTGGGGTAGGTACTCTGAAATGGCCCGGTAGAGTCACGTGGCGGGGGTTGTGGTTAGGTCATGCTGATTGGTTGTAAGTTGGTGGGTAATTATGTCGGCCGACGTCTCCAAAATAAAAATGAAATTTAAAAATAAGGCATTTGAGAAATTGGAATAGTTGCTGACAATGCAGTGCATAGCAACATAGCAAACACCAACTATTCCTGCTTCCTCCATTGTCCATCTCTTTATCAGTGACGCCGCTCACTGCCGAAACAGTCGCAACATGCTGACATCTTAGCAAATTCCTTAAAAAAAAAAAAGGGACAATTTTGTATGGAAACAACGGCTGAGAGGACCAAGCCAGCGTATTCCCCCAGTCACCTTCCCCACTCCCCGAAACTCGTCCAGTGGAAACGGTCTATTGGTTCTCAGTACGCTCGCTCCAAGTCATTTACAGCTGGGTAATTTAAAGAACAGAAAACATTTTTCTGAAGAACTTTATTGAGAAGAGTTCTTCTCAAATAGTGAAACAAGAATAAATTTAAAAATATGTAACCCATGTGTATCAAATTGTTTTAGAAACCAGTGAGAGTCTTCACATTTCAATTACTTTTGGATTTGTTTTTTGTTAACTTAACTGGAGTCCAGATTTACAATGCGTTGCAAAACTATTCATACCCTTTCAACTTAGAATTAATTGGGAATCCACGTGATAAACACAAAGTAGCACTTAACTAAACTATGCTTTCTTTTCCTTCTGTTGTAAAGTTGTTTTTTTAAACAAATGAAACTCTGAAACATTTTGAAATTCATATTTACTCACCCCCCTGTATTTTGATGATCCAAGATCACTGAAATTTTTTTTTTTTTTAAATGCAGTCTACCTAAAGTGACAGGCCAGGCAAGGATAGCATTAATCAGAAAACTGGTAACTCTGGAGGAGGAGCTAAGACCTGCAGCTCTTGAGGGAAAGTGATGACAAGACAACTATTAGTCATGCACCCCCCCAAAAAAAATAGCCCTTTATGTTAGAGTAGCAAGAAGAAAGACATTATTGAAAGAAAGTCTTAAATCCTACTTAAAGCTTGCCACAAGTAACAGACACAGGAAACATGTAGAAGGAGCAGGCTTGAAGATGGTTGGTTGCACTGGTTATTATTTAGGAGTCTCGGAGTAAACAGGGGTGGATACTTTAACATGTGGAATGAAGCAAGAAGTCACAGTAAACGGATGGTTCCTTTTGGTGTGATGGGGTGGAAGAAATGCAGGAAAATCTAAATTCAAATACAGAGGGGGTTTCTCAATGTCAAGGCGCCTCGCCTACCAAGGCAATGCCTCGGTAGGCGAGGCGGCTTGCTTACGAGGACACTGTCCTTCCTTGGTTGGGAAAAAAAAAAAAAAATTTATGGAACAGACTTGCATCACATGACCGCGGCTGCCTAGGGCCCGCCTTTTGCTTACGCGCTCTGTTTACGTCATATAATAATATAATTCTAGAATTGCGCTGCTCTGGGTGGCTGCATGTTGGAGTGGCTCTGTTGGCTACATATTAAGTTTTGGTTTTTTGTACATTGGTTCCTCTTTTCTGTATACTTTCTAGTTTTTGGTGCTGTGAAGCTGGAAGGATTTTTGCTGTAAATTTTTCCCTTTGACAATTTGTTATGATGCGTAACCATGGCAACAATGTGGTTTACAGCCGGGAAAAGCTGATTAACATCGCAAAAGCTGAAATAATACCTCAACTGAAACAAAAATCCCTGATGAGTTGATATGGAGGAGACGTGGATGCAGAGAAGGAGCATAAAGGAGACGGAGAAAGAGGAAGTTCAAGCCATCTCTTCCATCGATCATAATGGGCAATGTAAGATCACTGGCTAACAAGATGGATGAACTCCAAGCCCTTACAAGGACTCAGCCAGAATACCAGGAATGCAGTGTTATGCGTTTTACTGAGACGTGGCTGCTGGATCATATCCCCGACTCAGTCGTCTCTCTGCCAGGATTCCTGACTGTACGAGCAGACAGAGATCTAAAAACGAGCAGGAAAAGAAAAGGTGGTGGGGTTGCAGTGCTTGTCAACAGATGGTGTCATCCAGGACATGTAACTGAAGTGTCGCCTCTGCAGCTCAGATGTCGAACTCTCGGCAGTAGGTTTTCGTCCACATTATTTACCAAGAGAGTTCACCAGTGTAATTTTGGCAGTTGTTTACATTCCACCTTCAGTCATTGCCGAGAATGCATGTGATGTCATCAGTTCCGTTGTTGCTAAGCTACAGACACAGCACCCCAATGCATTTGTGGCAATATCTGGTGATTTTAATCATGCCTCGCCATCTACTACACTTCCAACATTTCAACAGTTTGTCAGCTGCTCTGCAAGAGAAAACAGGACCTTGGATTTGTTTTATGCAAATGTAAAGGATGCATACATGTCCAAACCAAGACCTCCTCTGGGACAATCAGTTTTTCTCTGTTCAGAATATCAGGACCCGCTGCAGTTTGCTTATCGTTGTGAAGTTGGAGTTGATGATGCCATCATCCACCTGTTTCAACCAACCCCCTGTCATCTGGACAAAGCAGGCAGCACTGTGTGGATCATGTTCTTTGATTTCTCCGGTGCATTTAACACAATTCAGCCTGATTTACTTTGTCAGAAACCCCTGAAGACACAGGTGGAGCCCTCAACAATAGCTTGGAGCAATGACTACCTGACAAACAGACCACAATTTCTGAGACTGAAGAATTGTGTGTCAAACCAGGTGGTCAGAAGCACCACAGGGGACCGTACTCTCACCATTCCTTTTCACTCTAAACCTCAGACTTCCAGTACAAATCAGAGACCTGTCATCTGCAGAAATACTCAGATGACTCTGCAATTGTCGGGTGTATCAGAGATGGACAAGAAGCTGAATACAGAGAGCTGGTGGACCGCTTTGTGACATGGTGTGGAAACAGTCGTCTCACCTTGAATGTGAACAAAACAAAGGAGATGATTGTAGATTTCAGAAGAAACAGGGATAAGTCAAAAACTGTTTCCATCATGGGAGAAGAAGTGGAGGTGGTTGAGGAGTATAAATACCTCGGAGTTCACCTTGACAACAGACTGGACTGGAGGCGCAACAGTGAAACAGTCTACAAGAAGGGACAGAGCAGACTGTACTTCTTGAGGAAGCTTAGGTCCTTCAAGGTTTGCAGCAAGATGCTGGAGAGCTTCTACAAGTCTGTTGTGGAGAGTGTAATCTCTTCAGCAGTCATCTGTTGGGGTAGCAGCATCAGAGCCAGGGACTTAAATAGGCTAAACAACCTGATAAAGAAGGCTGGTTCTGTTCTGGGACAACTGTGGAACATCTGGAGTTGATGATGCAAAGAAGGATTCTTCATAAAATCAAAAAAGTTATGGACAACCCTGAGCATCCTCTTCATGAGACTGTCATACAACAACAGAGCGTCTTCAGTCGGAGGCTTCTTCAATTTCGCTGCAATACAGACTGCTACAGGAAATCCTTCCTGCCCACAGCCATCCTCATCATCTACAACAACTCCTTAAAGAATTAATCATACGAGCTATACCAAACACTTAATTTCCCTCAGGGATCAATAAAGTATTTTTGAATTTGAATAAGTTTTATAGATTTAGAACGAGAATTTAACTTTTTAAATTGTGTACATATTGGTTAAATTAAATGTGAAAGCGAGTTAGTACCTGCTAGCAACCGAAGCTGCAACTTCGAAAATACCGCGATGTATTCTGGGAAATTTTTGACCGAGAGAAGGCATCAAGGAACCTCCCATGTATCCTTGGTCAGTTAGCTAAACGGCAGACAAAACGGAGGACAGACACCTCTGTAGAACATGAACATTGGAACACGCCTTGGCGGTCCCTGATGACGTGTCTCCTAGGCAACCGGGGCGGGACCAAGGTATCAAGGCGAGGTTCCTTGGCATTGAGAAACACCCAGAGAATCATCTGTAAAACTCCACCCCTCAACTGTCAAAACCCGCCTTCCAATTCTGTTCTCATGTGTGGCCAACCCGCAGCCTAGTAACAAGATGGGTGGGCGTGGCCTGCAACCTCTAATTTCCATAAAAGTGACAGAGCCCTCTAAACAGCTCATTCTGAAAGGGACTGAAATTGTTAAGAATTGAGCAGGTGAGATTGCTTTATGCGAGTGATTGTGTGCAAAGAACTTCATTCACATGAGTTGTACAGACCATAGACCCATTCTAACTCGTTTAAAAAAGGAGGTATAATATGTACCCGTTAACAGTAGAAGGTATAACTTAGAAAAAAGGCTGCAACATAGAATTCATAGCAAAGCTAAAGTTTTCTTGTTTGCCGCAATCGTTATTTTATAAATTCATTTTATAATTAAATCTAAAACATGCAGGGGAGAAATCAATTTAAACAAGCATTCCTGTTACCTCAAGTATGGAAATTCTGCATACTTTTATTTTTAAAAGCAATAAACAAAGACAGGCGTAACACAAAACATAATTAAAATAAATGAGCACAAATTGTAAAGACCGAAGTAAACTTATAGTACAGAAAGAAAGAGGAAACAGAAAATTTGTCATTTTAAATATTGTTCATATTTTGTCAAATTTGTTAATTGAGAGGCACCATGATAAGTTTGTAACATCCCACCCAAAAAGGAAAGAGCCAAAAAAGATCAAATATTTAAATTATTTTGAACAAAAGAAGTGATTTATGGTGTAAAGGCAACAGTGACGCATCCATCAAGCCAGACGAGATGGGAAGAAGCCAACGCAGGGGGAAGATGGAGAGGGGAAGAGGAGGTGGAAGGAGAGGAGGAAAAGGAGATCCCTCAGTCACCCCACTTCAGAGAACAGAGTCTGCAGCAGGATGGAGAAAGAGCTCAGCTTCAGTCTGAAGGTTTCCACATTTAATATAAATATGCTCACACACCAACAAGACAGATTGAGGAGTCAATACAACTAAAGACAGAGGGAATCTTGACCGTAAGAGTGGGAGATAAGGACTATGTTTATGGAGCATAAAGTCTTAAGTAGGAGTCGTTTTTCTAAGCTTACATCAACACCAGCTCAGCAGGGCAACATGTTTGTTTTAGACAAAAAGAGGAGTGAAGCAGACGCTGGTTGCAAGCAATTAGGCCATTAATTGGATCATTTAGAATAAACAGCCATGATCAAATGTTTCTCATAGAACCTAAAAATCTCCAGTGTAGCGTCTGGTGTCTAAAAGCAATCAATAAGACGGAGCAACGCACACAGAAGCTGCAGCCTGAGGAGAGGCAGTAGGGAATAGCAGGCAGATTAATACAGGGGGAATGAAAGCTTGGACAATAGAGGGATTTCTCTCCAAACAGGCAGAAGCCAATATGTTCTATGAACAAGGCCGTGGGTCACTTTAATTGCCTTGAACGGGGGGGTTAAACTGTTTAGACAGAAAAGCGATTTTGTTTTTGGCGCCGGATTTAGCTGCTAAATCTTCCATTTGATGCCAGTCGCTGTGACATTTTAATCTTGATTTAACGTGAATCGCCGTTGACCTCATGTGGCACCGAGCCAGCCCACGAGGATTTGGAAGATGGGTAATTCGGAAAGCTCGAATGTTAGGTTTCCTCTTTAAAAACTGGATAGACGGCTGGGGATGCTTGAGTTCGGGTTTCATCTAGTCTGTTGTTTCAAGCAATAAACACCAGGGGGCAAAATATAGACAACACAGCTGGGAAATAAGGCAGCGAACCCCTGGTGTGTTGGAACAAAAACCCTTCTACAATTTCTTGCTAAAGTATTGATCAAAGTTCAAAAATGATTTGTTTTAAGCCTTCAATTCACAGTTATGCACTACTATGTTGGTCTGTCGGATAAAATCCATCGAAGGTTGGGGTGAAAAAGTTTGTGGGTATGAATATTTCTGCAAGGCATCGTACCAGTGATGTTGCCGTGAAGTTAGATGTCTACAGGACTGTGCCAAAGTCTTTGGCAGGTGTGGAAAAAATGAAATAAAGTGTTTTATTTTTCATCAAATCAACAAAAAGCAGTGAATGAACAAAAGAAATCTAAATCAAATCAATATTTGGTGTGACCACCCTTTGTCTTCAAAACCGCATCAAATCTTCTAGGTACACTTGCACAGTTTTTGAAGGAACCTGGCTGGTAGGTTGTTCCAGACAATTTGGAGAACTAACCACATGTCTTCTGTTAATGTAGGCTTCCTGACATCCTTCTGTCTCTTCATTTAATCCCAGACACACTGTTGAGATCAGGGCACTGTGGGGGTCATACCATCACCTCCAGGACTTCTTGTTCTTTACGCTGAAGATAGTTCTTAATGACTTTGGGTGTATGTTTAGGGTCGTTGTCCTGCTGCAGAATAAATTGGGGCCAATCATACGCCTCCCTGATGGTATTGCATGATAGATAAGTATCTGCCTGTATTTGCAGAAATGCAGCCCCAAACGTTCTAGGAACCTCCACCATGCTTCACCGTTGCCTGCAGACACTCATTATTGCTCTCCAGCCCGTCGGTGAAAAAACTGCCTACTGCTACAGCCAAATATTTCAAATTTTGACTTTTGATTCCCATATTTCCGTGCATACTTGAGTTGCTTGGCCTTGTTTCCACATTGGGAGTATGGCTTTTTGGCTGCAACTCTGAAGACCACTTACGGCAAGACTTTCCAGACAGTAGATGGGTATACCTGGGTCCCAGTGGTTTCTGCCAGTTCTAATCTGATGGCACTGCTGGACATCTGATGATTTCGAAGGATAATAAGCTTGATGCGTCTTTCATCTGCAACACAAAGTTTCCTTGGCCGACCATTGCGTCTACGATCCTCAACGTTGCCCATTTCTTTGTGGTTCTTCAAAAGAGCTTGAACAGCACATCTTGAAACCCCAGCCTGATTTGAAATGTTTGTCTGGGAGAGACCTTGCTGATGCAGTATAACTACCTTGTGTCTTGTTGCTGTGCTCAAGCTCGCCATTACATGAAACCATCTTCCACAACCTCACCTTGGTAGCAGAGATTGGCTGTTCCTCACCCAGTTTTAAGCCTCCTACACAGCCATTTCAGTTAATGACCGTTTCAACCTATGAGTGACATTGATCATCATTAGCACCTGTTTGGTATAATTGGATAAATCATACACCTGACTATAATCCTAAAAAAAAAATCCCTGACTTTGTGCAAGTGTACCTATAAGAATTTAAGTCCTTTTGAAGGCAAAAAAGGTACCAACACCAAATATTGATTTGATTTAGATTTTTATTTGGTTTACTCACTTTGCATTACTTGAATTGATTTATTTTTTTTAATATAGATTTCTGAGAGCATTTTGTTTACAGCATTTTTTCCACACCTGCCTCAAACTTTTGCACAATATTGTATATGGAATCAAATGGCTATTTTATTTATACAATATTAATCTCACCTTCAACATCAGTTTCCACTCTCGGCTCATTTTTTGCGGTAGCACAGGGAGGCGGAGGAGCCCGTCTTTTCGTACCCCTTAAAGTAGATTCTGCAGATGACTATGGAAACAATTTTTGCACGACAGATTTTTCTTTTTTTTTTTTATAGACACCAACAAACGTTTTGGAGAGTGAAAAAAAAAAAAACAACAACCAGCAATTAAAAAGGAAAGAGCAGAGCAACCACATACCTGTGCTCCTTGGACACTGCAATTGCTCAGGTTGTTGGGGACGCTCTGCGACACGGAAACAGGCGGCCGCGGCGCCGGCCTTTTTTTGGCCAGATCAGCAGGCAGGGTGTTAGTTGAGGAAATGCTCTCAGAGTTCCCACGGACTCTAACTTGCTTGTCCAGTCCGGGAGAAGTAGGAGCACTCACTGTCCCGTTCTGCCAAAAAGTAAATCCAGGTTAATACTGTAGACACAAAACAGTTTCAATCAAGCACATATGGCAAAGCCCACCATTTTATTTTTCTTCCTCCGTCTTCTGAAAAAGCTAAAGAAGCCTCTTTTCTTCTGTTTCTCTTCCATCTTTTGCAAGTCTAGGAAATGCCAACAGTTTTTGTTAGTAGAGAAAAAGTGTTGTAATACACACAACCTCACGCCAATGACTGACGCAATCTGTTGGGATTCCTTAACTAGGAAAATTTAACGGATCGGAATGTTTGTATAAATTTATTGGGATGACTTCTTGTTAAGTGCCTTGAGATGACATCTGTTGTGAATTGGCGCTATATAAATAAACTGAATTAAATAATTAACTATATTACACGTTAAGCCATGACATGCATCTGTGTGTGTGTTACCTTGTGGTGGAGGCGGTGAGATGACCTCTGTTGGCGTGCCAGCTGTTGCACCAAGAAAACAGAAAATCTCAGCACAGATGAATCGTTTTAGCTTAGGTTTATAATAGTGGATTATTTTTATCATTCATAAACTGCTGGTTATTTTTACAACACTTCTGACAGATGCTGGTTTTCATAAGTCGACCTAAGTAACGGGTGAGTAAACTGAAAACATGCACACAAAAAAAAGAAGTTTAGGTTATTATTTTTGATTTAAGCTTAATTATAAATGAATAAATAAATTATGAAGATATACGACTGAAAAATAAACAGCCATTTTTTCCCCTCTTATGACAGGCTAAATAACCCAAAATGATTGTTCTTTTTTTGATTGTGTAACTTGAACACACCCCATACAGGTCTTTGGTGGGTATGTCTCAGCCAGCTTTGCACATGCAGACAGTGAATTTTGCCAATTTTTCCTTGATAAAAACAACTTTTGTAGCTTTGCCTTTACATAGTGTGAAGTCTTTTGCAGCATCTAAGAGGTTGAAGAAAACCTATAACATGTCCCTGAGGGTTGTTTGTTCAAGTTTGGCCTCATCTGATCAGAGCATGGCCTGTTGTGCACAACCTTATTGATCAATCATATAAAATCCCAATAAACCATCTAAGATTGACATTGTAGAGTGAAGTGTTGGGGGTGTAAAAAAAGCCATTTTATTCTTAAATATAAGCAAACAACAGAGGTCTGTCACGGCTGTTCAACATACCTCCTTCAGCCGTCTTGTTCTGGCAGTCGGTGGAGACCTGAGCTGCCACATCTTTAGCAAACACCTCCCTCAATCCGTGGTCGTTCAAGGTTTTGGTCAAGTCCAGCGGCTCTTTAGACTGAGGGTCTCTCAGCAAGATGGTCGTCTCTGTGTTAAACTCACACTTGTCACACACCGCTGGCAGCAGCGCCTCAAGTGGGAGCCTGGGATTCACGCGTAACACCGTCTTATGAGACTTATTGTAGTTTATCAGTAAACGTACCGTTGCCTACAAAGAGAAGACATTTTAGTCACATTTTGCTTCTTAACCCCCCATAATCATTTTTAATCCTTACCTCAGGCATGTACAGTTTCTTCGTTTTTTCTTCAGTCCCTTTAGGTTTCAACAAAATCGTCTCAGCTTCCAACAACCCAATGGGAGAGTTTGGCTTGAAGCTGATGTTGTTCTTGTTAGGCGACAGGAACTCAACAGTGTAGTCAGAAGGATTCAGATGGTAATTTGCACAGAGGGTCACGAGTAAGTCCATCACTGGTTTACTGGAAAGAGAAAACAGTCCCATTACATGTTCGGACTTTACTTCTGATGCAGTCACGGTTTGAAAAAAAAAAAAAAAAACTGTAAAGTATACCTTCCATGCACTGTAATGTTCTTTTTCATCCCCGTTGGGAGAACAACGCACAGGGAGTGCTCCCTCTCCAGCAGATTTATTTCCTCCATCTCAGGGGACGGTCGGAGCACTCGGGGGTCCACTGGGAATCGAAGACTGCATCCAGTATCAGGTTAAACTCCTGAAACACATTTTCCACTTAATAAAAAAAAATGTAAATTCCAGTCTTGAGCTTTTTTTTTTTTACAAATGAAGACGTTTAAAGTCATTTCAAATGGGCAGAGGAGCTTTTTTTTCCCTCCATTTTAAAATGAATTTTTTTAATAAACCGGGGCTGGGTTTTTAAATAAAAACACGTACATCTGTTTAACTGTTAAAGAGTAATACATTACTAATGTGAATGGATGCATTTTATAAGATAAATGGGCAGATATTGTAAACCTAAAATGTAGGAACTTGGTTGGGGGGGGAAGAAAAAATTAGGGGAGAAAAATGAAAGCTTAGAAAAAATTAAGTAGAATTTGGGAACAGATTAAAATAGATTTTGGAGCAGGAAAAAAAAATATCTGGGAAGATGATGAATGGAAATTGTGGGAAAATATTTAAAAGCATAATTTACACATTTAAACCATTTCATACTCAAGTTGCAGCACATTTATTGTATCTAGCCAATCAGATATAAGGGTCTAATTATTTCATGATGGACTGTAGTACATAATATAAAACTACAGAAAACTAAACTGAAATATTTTTTTACATAAATTGAGTTTGATTATCGGTTTCCAGAGTTGATTATCTGTATATCATCTAACTAATATACTAAGTGCTTATAACTTTGAGACATTTATAAAATTTTACTTCCATTATAAAAACATTAATATTTAACAAATTATTTATACACAGAAGCCCCAAATCATGCCTGGGACCCCATAGAAACTTGGACCGGCCCTGTAAATTAAAATACATCAACGCAGCTGTTACAAGAACGAGAATCTTGAGCTTAATTCATTTTTGATTCCTTCTGATTTTTATTTTTTTTTACCTTGAAAAACGAAGAATTTGGAGGCGTCATTTGCACTATTTTAATCTAAAAAAGGCGCTTTTGGAATTAACTAATACACCAAAGTTAATTTACATATAACTCTTTTAATTACTTTATTTAAGATTAATTCAGAAACAAAAATGCAACAACAAAAAAAGAAACTGAAAAAATATGTTTTGTTATTTACCTTGTAAAGTTCCTCAAAGATTAAAGAAGTCAGGGTAGACCTCACTGCTTGGAAACCACGGTTGCTAGCTGAAGCGTTTCCCATGAAACGACTTACCGTCGGCTGCGTTATAACTTTAGACATTCTTCGTCCTTGCCAGTCGCTTCATAGCTCTCTGTGCTCAACTTTAACCCTGAATGGTGTGGTTCAGCTTCGTCAAACAATTCGCTTAAACTCAACAGCCCGCCTAGCTGGATTCATATCAGTTCAGCGGCGCGTGCCTTCTAAAACAGCTGTGCGTCTGCTCGTCAGCACCAGCACGCCCCTACGTCATACCCGCCCCCTTTCCAGTCAGCGCGCGGTGATACACAACTGCTTACTTTTTAACAACAGCTGCTTCTGCTATTTACATAGCCTATTACCAGGTGTATCTATTTAATGTATAATGGAAGCTGTTTCAGGTGCGGTCCTTACAATAATGGACCCCTGGGCCAGTCCTTCAAATAACCCCCCCCCACACACACACACACACATCCCCCCTAAACACACATGCACACTTTAAGAGTTTATTTCTGTTACAGTGGCAAGTTCTGGACCTGTGAACATTGGGTTTCGAGCCCACACCCTTTTTTGAGAAATATGGGGGAATCTACTTATTAAAAAACAAAAAACAAAACAAAAAGGCTTTTGATAAATCTTTCTTAAACATTGTGGTACCTTGTTTGAAGCCAAACACAGCAACTTGGACTTCAACATGTATTTAACATGTAAACAAGACCACTAATATCAGTATTGATATTAGGTAAGACAGGATGATAAAAATTTGTCAATAGATAACAATTATTTTCATTTTTTTAATTTTTTCTTTCCTTGACAAGCACAAAAAATAATTCTGTGTCAGGTTGCATGGTTGACCTCTGTCTGCTACTCTCTTCTCCTCATGCTCTGTCTTGTCTAGGTCATCTGTAAACCAAGTATAAAATCAGATTTTTTTTTTCCACCATAATAGATGTTATCAAAAGGGAATTGACCTTTGCAACATGGTTAACGATTCAAGCGTCATTTTGGGGGAAGATTGGCTCATTTATGAAATATAACAAATGCTACTCAAAGGTTAAAATTTCTCCTATCTGGATATATGGATTTTTCACTTGCAGGCAAATATTTGTGTACATGATAAATCTAGAATGCAATCATAATGAAAGTTTTATTTTTATTTGTAAAAACTTTGGAGCTACGCCCACCGAACTGGCAGACGTGGGAGTGTCTCAGACAGGACCTTTTTGAAACACGTAAGGCATTTTAATGAATGATAAATTAAAATGGGGAAATAGCTGTAGTTGGAAAAAACTATGGGTTTTATGCATTTATGTTTACATCAATCTTTGACCCCAGTGTTTTCAGTCACTCAGTCTAGTCCCCGCCCCCTTTGAATTACAGCTCCGCTTTTATTATAATACCCCAAGATCATCACTGGCCCCTATTTAACCCCCTTTAAACACCTCCTGGAAGTATTTTTTATATAAACAATGTTTTTCAAGCATTACCTATAATCATTTTGAAGATGACTCGGTGAGTTAAACTCACTTTAGGGTTAAACACAGTGGGTCTGACGACAATTAATAAATACCAATATTAACTCAAACTCTCAGAAAAGGTTTTGTTTCTTATTTTTTTCACGTTTGTTTGTTTTGCTGCTGAAAAAAAATGTCTCGATAGTTGAAGTTCATGAAGTTGCGCTGTCTCAATGTTTCATCGCGGTGGGAACGGCTGAGCCGATTGTGGCGCAGATGTGGAACCAAAGATATATCTGGCATGGGAGAACATGCTTCTACAGCCATGCGCATAATAATATACAAGCGAGCATGTTTCAGTGCTTTGTGCAATTACATTCTGGTCTAGCTAAGGGGAAAAGCAATTCGTCAGTTATGGGGCAGAGCGGGCTTGCAACGAGCAGGCGCGTTTTGGGTTCCGGGGACGATGTGGAGCTCTGGAGAGACACAGATAATTGGGGAGACGCAGACGGATGAAACACCCGTTTTGTTTTTAAAATACCAATATATTTGCAAGGTTAGAGAAGAAGCACATCGGTCAGCATGTCTGATAATTCCAAGGTTTTTGCTGGACAATTTTAACTTGTCTGATGTGTTTTTCCAAACACTGCTGTTATGATCTGCCTTAATGTTCATATAATTTTAAAGACATACAAGATTTAAATTACTTGTTTGGTTCCCCCTTTTTATGTGTTGACCCAGAGTTTTGTCGCCCAACACAACTGAGGAATTGTCTCCCTCATTTCTGTCAAAAAAAACCCCCAAAAAAACCAATTCTGTCAGGAGCGCTCTAAATACCAGATTAAACACCGGGCTTGTCAGCCAATATAAACACAAAGGATCCCCATACAACTCCTCTCTGATTGGTGATACCGTCGTGCGTTGAATTCACCGCCAGGAAATTACAAAACTGTCTTCTTCATTGATGTCATAGGGTGTAAACCTATTCCTTCTGGGGTTAAAAAAAAACACCAAAATTTTTTTTTCAATACAGCAATGTGGGTTTAGTGAAAAATGCTTAAAAGGGTTGTTTTCAGAAAGTACTTTAAATCTGACATAGGAGCCATATCGGATTGCATATGGGAATTTCTTGAATATGACTGTACATACATTCATACCAACATCAGGTTCGCTAGGCTGTTGTGGTTTTCAGGCATATTTTCTTACAGTTCTCACACTGTGCATCGAGGAACCTTTAGTTTAGTTGGACTGACGAGGCTCAGTCGGAATGGGAGTTTTCGCTTAAATTGAGGAAAAGGGGGAGATCCGAATAGCTCATTCACCCCATGACCAACTTGTATCTGGCTGTCATACTGATAGATTTCATACCCATGTCATATTTTTGTACTTAAACGCCATCAATATTTCTTTGTAGTTATATTTTTTCAGTCAATTATGGAAATTGGTTAATTAAAATACTCAAACTTTCCTTCGCCATCTCATAGCCAGTGTAGGTTTCTTTGGGCCTTACCAGACTTTTCTGGGTTTAAAATGAAGTCATCTTGAGCTACATCTCGTACCAAATATACGTTCATTTATGAATGCCAGGGTGAAGTGTCATACCCTCGTTCCCATCCAATGATTTAAATATATTTTCTGTAATCTACTAATCTTGTGTAGTAAAGTGAAAAGTCTAAAAGAAAAAAAAAACAATTTCTGAAAACATCTTGCCCCATAACAACCACAAACAATGTATCAAGCTGATTTCCTGTGATAGCACATAATTGTGAAAAAGTAGATTTGAATTTTTATTACAATTTATTCTGAATTGCCTTGCTCCCAGCTACCTTATGCCAGATAAAGAAAAGCAGCCCCACACCATAATACTACCACCACCATGTTTCACATTTTTTGATGAAGTGTCCACAGTGAGATAAACTGTTAGTTTGGCAGGGAGACCAAAATGTTCACAATTCTGCTGTACTTTGTGTTGGCCAATCCCATAAAACTAATAAAAATACTCAAGTCTGAGGATGTAATGTGACAAAATATGAAAAAGTTCCAGGGCTATGGATATTTCTGCGAGGCACTGTATGAATTTACATAGATGAAGGATTAAACATAAAAATGCAGTTTTTAAGAAAAAAAAAGGGAACTAATTTAAGAAGTGAAATATTGAATAATCCCAACACCCATCAACTGAACTTGTGAAGAGACATATAGCTTCTCTGTGTTCAGACATATTGTTCAGGCTGTAATGCTAGCTCCTAAATAAGCTTACAGAGTTTCTTAAAGCAGGGGGGGATTAGAGCTTGTGGAAGACTGTGTCTCTCCATGCCGTCACATTCAGAAATTCCTCTAATAAATATATCCATCTATCTATATGTCGTTGCACTAACCTGTGTCCCCTGGTTGGTCTCATTTCTCCTTGAGCTGTCTCGTCCGCTCTGTCAGGTGATTGAGCTGTTCCAGGGAGAGACGGAGAAGTTTCTATTCCCTTCTAATCCCCCCCGTTTAGCAGTCCAGGCTGCCACACCTATAAGGCCATGCCCAGTCACATGACGGCATTTTGCATGTCTGCGTTTGTGTGTGCTGCATGGCTGCTTAGGGGACAGTGAGACGCATCTGCACCTGGTGTCATGGTGAACCAATTGTCATGTTTGAAGCACTACTTTGAAAAATACATTGGTGCTATTGGCCTATAATTTGCCCAAAAAATAAATAAATAAAAAATAAATAAATGTACCCTCTCTATAGGATCAAGCTAAATTACTGTGGATCAGGTGTCTCTTACTAGTGATTGTGCACAAAAACCGTGCTTCATCACAAAGCAAAACTCCATAGTAGTCTTAAAGGTGAAATTTGTATTTGTTTTTTTTTTTATATAATGAAAAATAGAAGAAATCTGGTGGTGGCTGCATCATGCTGTGGGAGCACAGAGCTAGACACACTAGGCAGAGTTGAAGGGACCTGCTAATGTGGAAAGTGTCTAACAAGTTAACCACTTTTGATAATTCAGTTCAAACTGCACTCTGGTTGAGTGGGAAAAAACAAAACGAGACAAAAAAAAAAAATCTAGTGCTTGTGCTGATTAACTCTCAAAGATGTCTTTTTTAAGTCTCCCTGGCCCTCCCCCTTCATAAACACATACAGCATCAGTCTGTTTTTCTTACTGAAAAAAAAAACAAGTGTTGCCAATGAGTCAGAAAGCTGTGTGACAGGAGCACAAAGTTTTCTTCACATGAAAACATGCGAGTATCCAAGTGGGAGTTTTAGATGAAATCAAGCGGGGGGGGGGGGGGGGGGACATGTCCACACCTTCTGTAATCTTGTAATCTCATGATGAAGCCCGTCACTGGAGACTCAGTGGGCTTCTACAGGAGCTGTCTCAGATCACTGTGTGACTGCCTTGTATAATGAGCTTTCTTTGATGACTAATAATCAAAGAGCCTGTTAAGTCGCCATCCAGGCTGTGGCCGTGTGTCACGGCTAAAACCTGTTGTTTCTTGGAAAAAAGACGACGACTCCACAAGAAACAGATAATGTACACGCGAATGAATCAGGAAGTGGTGGGATGGTGCTTTATTCTGAAACCCCTAAATAAACCCCGGTGCACATTCTTTGCAACCCTTTGTTCTAAATATTTCGCCTTCTAGGACTGCCTAGTATCTAGCCCCATCAGCTTGAGGAGGATGCTCTGCACAGTTATGCTGCAATTTGTGTTTTTCTATCACTGAGAAATTTGGTAAAATACATTTTAGTTGATTGTACCATAATATATTTAAAACAGCTCAAGGGGCTATATTATTTTGATGCAAGTTCGCTTTTGAATTGCATTGTGTGAAATCCTTTTGGTCATGTAGACATTAGGGCTTCGGAAAAACTTCGGAGTTTGTTCAGATTTGCTCCCATTCAGGCATCTCATATGTTCATGCAACGTAAAGCGGCGGACGACGGGGAGCATGACAACATGTGAAGCACGGAGTTTGAACAAGGCTTCAAAATTTCTCCCCCTGCTGCTAATCAAACAGGCTGCAAAGTCGCAAAGAGCCGCGAAAGAAGACGATCAAGGCCTGAGCTCAGGGAAATATAACCATGTTTGTTTGTTTTCTATTCTCACAACCCAGCATGAATCTTAATTGTATAGTGAGTTCTTTCAATCGGGGTTCCCCTCTCCGTTTCCCTAACGTACACTGCCCTGCATGTTTTAGATGTCTCCCTCCTTTAACATGCCTGCTTCGGATGAATGCAGTCCAGCAAACGCCTTTTAAACAGCCATCAATTGAAATCAGGTCTGCTGACGCTGGGGGGGAAAGTCTAAAACACGCAGGGCAATGTGCCTTGAGGAGCAGATCCAAACCCAATACGATAAAACAAAAAACACAAACAACCATGGATCATGTTGCCGTGGCGACACGTTTTCCAAAAATTCCCACAATAGGATGCTTAGTTTGATGACATTGCACTGGGCAACTTCTATGAGCTGCCTAATGCTAACTTACAGATACGTTTGAGGCTGAAACAGAACCAGAAAAAAAAAAGCCTGATCTGCTCTGATCAAATTATTTAAGATTCAGTTAAAATGTGTTTTTTTTTCTTCACAGTACTTTATGTTTTAATTTTTACCACTTCATCCTCTTCAGAGTTCCAGAATGCTTTGTTTAATCTCGCACGCCTGCAGCAGAGACGGGAACCAGCTTAGATCCGGAGACTGTTCCAGAATGACCGGTGGCTACCTTTCGGTAGGCCTTCCACACTTTTGCCTTCAATTTAAAGCAGGTAATTAAAACTCTTGATAAAGTTCTAGATTTTTAATTAATAAGCTTATAATATTTAAATATATATATATATATATATATATATATATATATATATATATATATATATATATATATATATATATATATATATATATATATATCCATATATATATATATATCCATATATATATATCCATATATATATATATATATATATATATATAAATGATCTTATTAATTTATTTCTATTACCGAGTAGCTCCGATATGATCATTTGACTTCAACTGAAGCATTAGTATTTTGATTTTAAAAATAAAGAAATACATAAATATATTCGTAGACTTGAAGCAAATACGTTTTTGATACATATAGATATTTAAACATAGGTTGCAAAATGTTAAATGGTCTTTGCAAGTCTGAGTCCTGCTGTGAAGGCAAATGTTTTCCATTTGCCTTGTAACCCCTCCCAGATCAACGGACAAACAAATTGCTCGTCTAAGATCACTGCTGATGTCTTCCCTTTCTGATGTTGTGCTAAAACACACCTCCAGAGCAGCAAACTCCCAAAACTCCTGCTTTTATGGCATTTGCTGATGTTCTGTTCAGCACTGTGCTTGTTTAGCGGATCATGGCTGCTTTCTCCCATCTTAAACTCTATTGGGTGTAGCCATGATTCAAGAGAATAACATACCATTAAAAACATACAGCAGTGAACTTGAGTCAAACATTTGGTGAGCAATAACGTTCTGTAAAATCATGCAGTTAAAATCCTGCAACAATAGCTGAAATGGATGCATTAAGCCTGATTATAAGGGTGTGTTTATAGGTGACAAAAGTCTTCTCATACTGAAGTGAAACTCCTTTCACCCATGTGAGAAGGACGCGGTTCACTGAGCACAAGGGTGTGTCGACCCGGAGAATGACTCTTTCCTGTTTCTGTTTGTACAACAGAGGTGGTGTTTTTGTTCAAATGAAACAACATGTGAATGTTTTTAACTATAGGGACAACAAAAGTGTATGCTAATGACTATGGTGCAGCTGTACAGTTATGTGGAAAGATGCGTCCAACATCCTTAGTGGAGACGCCAGATGCAACTTTGCAAACTTAAGACCTGCTGATTGTTCTGAAAGACACTCATTAATCATTGTGGGGGACTTCGACATCCATACCGACAACCCCCAAGACAGACTAGCAAAAACATTAGGTGATACTCTTCATAACTTCGCCCTGACACAGCATGTCAAACAACCAACACACAATCAAGGACACGCTCTGGACTTAATTATCAGCAAAGGTTTTATTGTATCCACCATCTCGGTAATTGAAATTGCATTATTCTGTGTTTCCTTTGAAATAACCATCTCTGGTAAACTATCTAGCCACAGTGAAACAACTGTAAAAAAAAAAAAAAAAAAAAAAAAGTTTTCTCGGGGACAGTTCAGTTGAAACCTTTAAACGGATTTAACCCTCCACCACATCCCCCTCATCTCCCAACTTCAACTCAATAAATAAGATGGTGGATAATTTCCTTGCGAAAACCTCAGACATCATGGATTCCATTGCTCAAACTAAAGTGAAAGTAGTCTCAGGTAGAAAGAAGTCTCCATTGACAAGCGAGCCACTGGTACGTAGCGAAAAAAGAGAGTGTCGACGAGTCGAGAGAAAAGGGCGGAAAACTCGACTCCAGGTTCACTGTGAGATCTACAAAGAGAGACTGAACAGATATCAGTTAACTTTAAAAGATGCTAGGGAATCTCTCTTCTCTGAAATCATTAACAGAAACATTAATAATGCACGGACTCTGTTTGCAACAGTGGAAAGTCTAACTAATCCTCCAGTGACGGTAGCCCCTGAAATAAATTCTACCAGGGCCTGCAATGAATTTGCCAGCTTTTTCATTGAAAACCCTGAAACAATTAGACGGTCAGTCTGTACCTCAGTACCAAACTCATTACTCATTATACCTAATTAGCACCTTTCATTTTCTAAGTGTAGAGAAAAGTTCAGAATTCCATTAATTAAACCACAAAAACCTTGAAGAAATCATTAACCAATTAAGCTCCTCCTCATGCTGTCTTGATATCCTACTCACAGCTTTCCTTATGAAAGTTTTCCGTCCTTGGGTCTGATCTAATTCAAATAAACTCATTGCTCCTGTCAGGTGTCTGCCCCCAGGCATTAAAACCAGCAGTTATTAAACCACTGCTAAAAAAAAGAATAATATGGGCAACATGTTAATGCAGAACTACCGGCCGATCTCTTATCTTCCATTCATCAGTAAGATTATTGAAAATGCTGCTGGGTCAGACTCTCTGGTACAGTACTTGGCTGGTTCGAGTCTTACCTAAAGAACAGGAACTTCTTTGTTTCAATAGGAAACTTTTCATCAGAACAAACAGAAGTCACATGTGGGGGGCACCAGGGCTCCATCCTGGGGCCCCTCTTATTTAATATCTACATGCTCCCACTAGCCCAGATTATAACAACCAATAAGATTAGCTACCATAACTATGCAGATGATACTCAGCTCTACATTACGATGTCACCAGGTGACTTTGAACCCATCCAAACCCTAAGTAAATCCATCGGGCAAATGGATCAATGGATCAATCAAAGCATCAATGGATGGATGTGCCATAACTTTCTCCAGCTGAACAGAAACAAAACAGAAGTAATTACTTTTGGACCTAAAGAGGAACGATCAAGAGTCAGCACACAGCTTCAGTTAATACAGCTAGAAACTACTGATCAGGTCTGAAATGTAGGTGTAGTAATGGGCTCAGACCTGAACCTCCAGGGTTACATAAAGGCAATAACAAGGTCAGCCTTCTGTCACCTGAAGAACATTTCTAGGATAAAAGGTCTGATGTCCCAACAGGACCTCAAACAACTCTGAAACAAACTTCCAGACAACTGCAAAGCTGCTGAAACACTGAGTCCTTTTAAATCACAGCTAAAAACCCATCTGTTTAGAGATGCCTCTTAGTAATGCTTTCATGTATCATATGTATAAAATTTAACACAACAGTTGGTTGAGAAGCTGGGACTCTTGATAAAGTTTTCTCCTCAGTGAGGCCCACCACAATAGTTCTGGACCCAATCCCCACTTTATTTTTTAAGCCATTTTATTGATCTTTTAGAGACGAGATTTTAACCTTGACGAGTAGCTCCCTTCAGACGGGGTTTTTCCTGCCGCCTTTAAAGGCAAGGACAAAACTGAAGTTTTAGTCATCGATCCTGAGGGTTATCAAAACCATAATCACTGTCTTATAATCCTTCTTTACAAGTGAAGAACTTGGGCGTGATTTTTGACTCTGAGCTGACTTTTATTCCTCACATTAAAAACATTACTAAAATAGGTTTTTATCACCTTAAGAACATTGCCAGAGTCCGCCCCATTCTCTCTCGGGCCAACACGGAGACACTGATGCATGCTTTTAGCTCCAGTAGAATTGATTACTGTAATGCCCTGCTTTCTGGTCTTCCCAAAAAGAGTATATCAGGTTTACAACTACTACAAAATTCAGCAGCACGTGTCCTGATGAAGACCAGGAGGTGGGAGCACATCACACCTGTTTTAAACTCATTGCATTGGCTCCACGTATGTTTTCGGATCGATTTGAAGGTCCCTTTAATGGTTTTTAAGTGTCTTAATGGTTTAACTCTCTTTCAGAACCGCTTCTACCATATGAACCTTCGCGCTCTCTGCGCTCCTCTGGCAGCCTTCTCCTTGTCAACCCAAAAGACAGGATACACACTTATGGTGAGGCGTCTTTCCAGTTTTATGGCCCTCACCTCTGGAACAGGCTGCTGGAGGACCTCAGGGCCGCAGAGAACGTTAATTTTTTTTAAAGTAGGCGGAAGACTCACCTTTTTAGCCAAGCTTTTAATTAATTGATTACTATTTACTGCCTTACTATTTGCTTTTCATGTTTTACTTGCTTTTATTGATCAGTGTTTTACTACTTGGTCTTGTATTTATCTCGTTAATTTAATTTAATTTATTAATTAATTTACCTACCTATCAATGTATTTATTTATCTATTTGTGTATTTTAAGATGTTAGCCTGTTGTTTTACACGGATAATAAAAACATAGACACATCGTTCCAGTGTTTCCTCTATGGGAGCCCTCTGCCTCGGGAGCGGTGGTCAGCTGTGGCTGTGGATTTTAACAACCAAAAACTCCTGTTTTTGTAGAGGTGGCAACGCTTGGTTTTGACCAAATAACCAAGACATTCAAGCAACAGCACCTGATGGCTACATTCCAACATACTCATAATCATACTGTAGAGTTTACTTCTTAATCCATGTATTAAGATAAATCATGTACAGTGTCATGTGTTGTTCTTCGGTCTTCATTTAAAACTGAGAGAGTTTTAAAATGTGGTAATACATAAAACAAAATCTGTTTTCCAGATACATACAGATAAGTACAACAGATAAGTATTACTCTAAACTGGTTGCTTTCCTTCTTGCCACAATGGATGGATGGATGGATGGATGGATGGATGGATGGATGGATGGATGGATGGATGGATGGATGGATGGATGGATGGATGGATGGATGGATGGATGGATGGATGGATGATAATAGAATAACATATGTTAAATACTTTTAGCCACAACAGTGAATACACTTCCAATATCCCTTATATAACATTGTTTGTACAGTTCCACAACGTGTCCAGCAGAGGCCAGTGTTTCTCCAGAAAAGATGGAGAGGGTGAAGCGCTTGTAGAGCAAGTGGTCTGTGGACATTAAGGTGGTCGCCACGTGAGGATGCACGTGTCTAAAACAAATCTAAACAAGTATTGAACACGATTTTTAACCATTGTGAATTATGACGATTTAAAAAAAAACTTAAAAACTAAACTGCAGTGATATGTTATAATAAGAACTCACATGTTGGCTTTTCTTTTTGTTGCCATTGGCAAAAAAGGAAGCAAAGAAATACATAATATTTTTTATTACAATTATTTTAAATACTGGACCTTTCAACCCATGTAAAAAATTTATTTTACCTGAATAACTTAAAAATATTGAGAAAATTCTGCTTTTCTGTTTTTGTTTTTACTGCTGTTGGTGACGAACAACAGGTTGCTCGCATCTCGAACCACGATTCTGAATTGTTCTAGAAGTGCTGCACGTACGGGCCATCTTGTGACGGTCCCCGCGTTAGCGACCGCCGAGCCGTGCCTAACCAACCGGAAGCGCGGAATGATTTCTCCACGGCAAGCAAGGGCGGATTGAAAAAATAAAACAGGAGGGGAGGGAAAGAAGAAGAAGAAGAAGAAAAAAAAACGTCAAAGAGCCGCTTATTAAATGATTAACCGTTCGCCTTAACGGGATTTCACAAAAGAAGGAGGAAAAGCCTTTAAATCTCGCATTGACTGGCCACCCATTTAATCATTGTGGGATTATTCTTTTGGATATGGGATCTACCTTCAGGGTCCCCACCTGCTGGGCACCGTAATGGTGGTAAGTATTCACTGATATTTTACTGAATATTTTGTTTATATATATATATATATATATATATATATATATATATATATATATATATATATATATATATATTATTGAGACTCGGTAATATGTGAATTCGCTACCATTTTGATTGAACGTTGTGTGACGTCAATTTTAAGTGTTTTGTGACAAATGAACACATCAATGGTTTAAGCTTCGGTGTGGCGTTTTTATCTTTTTTTTCTTTGATATCCCTCCGCTTGTTAAGCCCATAAATATATTTTTTTCCTGCTTTAATAATGAGGTTCACAAAAAATTAAAATGTGTCCTGTATTTAACCTCAGTCAGTCATTAAAGAGGAAATGTTGCCCTGTTACGAATCAAATTATCTCCTCGTCGTGACAAACCTGTGTGAGAGAGGAAAAAAATAAATAAAAAATAGAATCTTTCACGACGTGCGCGTGCTGGTTGAGAATGTTTTCGAGTCTTTTCTTTTTTCTTTTCTATGTTTTTTAATTATTCCCGAAAAACGGACAACATTCATCCTTGTTTCAAACAGGTAGGCAAAGATCTACGTGTGAGTAGGGTGACAGAGGGGGAAAAAATGCTCTTCCATCTATTTTTGGATAATTGGTGTGTGTGTGTGCGCGCGCGCGTGCGTGTGTGTTAGTGTGTAGGGAAATGACAACAGTGGACACACATCTGGAAAGGACACGCCCAAAGACTCATTCAGAACCATTTGTTCGATTTTATATCACACTGCACTTATCAAGTCTATAAATCAGTTGTTTTTGTCAGCTCGTGCGTCACTTTTGAGAGTAGTTGTCATGAATCTACGCAATAAAACACGAGATGTCGCGGTTAAGCATTTAAAAAAAATAAGGACGTCCCCTGTCTGTTTGGAAACGATGTCCTTTTGCACTTTACAGACACAGGTAGTTCATTATAGAAGGCAGTGAAGTTGGCCTGCGATTTGGACCCACCGTTAAAGAGGTACTTCACTCAATTTCAGGACTCTGGACGCAAGTCGCTACATCAAACCACTGTTCTTACCACGTGGATCATTTTAGAGGTCAGAAATGTACATCCACTCATCATGGGCATGGACGTAGTAATAATTTGAGCTTTACATGGATTTAACTCCTGCTTTAATTGTTAACAAAAGAAGAATTTGCTGCATTTGTTTGCATGTTTACTTCGCATGGGGTCCAAATTATACATACAGGCTTAAATATATGGATAAATCTCCTCTTATGTTTGGTCAGATGTCCCTTTGTGAGCGTTATGTAGCCACCAACAAGCTTCCGGCTGAATAATAACCCCTGTTCTTGGCAATATTGCTAGAGCTTATTATTTTTGGAATATTATTGTGACAGAAACCCCGGCTGTGTCCATATTCTTACCATCTGGCGGTTAATTTGAGGTCAAGTTGAAGAATTGTAGTGTAGGCCTCCTTGTTTATTGTCTCAATTCCTTGATGCGTAGTGTTCTAAGGTTGGAAAACTTCACGTTGAAGTCATTAAACAGATGCTAAAAAATGTATTTATTCTTTAAAGTAAAGAAATGTATGAAATATTACAATTGTGTGTCATTTTTAGTTTTTCAGGAAAAAGTTTCAGGAAAAGTCTTAGCAAAAAAAACTGTTTTTATTCTATGGTTCATGTTACTAACTGAAATGTGCATTGATGAACAACAGTTTGAGCAATCTTTCTATTTATATTCATTTACCGGTAGACGTATGAAAGCTTAAAGCATAAATATAATCATTAAATTCTTCTTTAAGTCTTTGTTCTGTAACAATTTGTTTCTACTCGGAAATAGCGAATCCAAATCGCCCTTTATGACTTGAATCAGAAGCTAACATCAGCGTCAGCCGGTGTTGCCAAAACCAATGAAACTCTCAACCTCGGTTTAGTCTCTCACCTGTGCGCGCGTGTAAACGCCCACGCGGACGGGCCGTTTTCGTGGCACGAGTGTTCGCTCGTGGGGAATATTATTATTTTTTTTTTTTTATCGTGTTGTTGCTGGAGGAGTACCCGTAGGTGCGAAGTCCGCTGTGGGGGGCTTCATCAACATGGCGACAGCCGCGAGAATTCAGGTATCTTCTCGTCATCTGACCTCCAGACGCGCCGCGTTTAGCAATCAGCGCACACGAGCTTCTGCCTGATTGGCAGCTTGTGCTTTCAGCTTCCACAGCGGCTGGAAACAGTCGCCAGAGTTGCCTCTATATGTCACCGTCTCTAGAATCCAAACCCATCCAACAGGTTTTCTTCTATTTGCGCCATGAGCCGCGTCGCTTCCCGTACAGAACACCGCGTCTGCTCAGACTATAAGATGGCTTTAAACGGCCCCCTCAGCAGACTGATGAGCTAAACGTTCATCGAGGTTTCCACTTGTTTGTTTTGGAGACAGCTGCCTTCCTCTTCTTCAGCACCATGGACAGCGAACCATCTGTCCATGGAAAAATAATCGCGAACGCATATAGTGTATTCAGCCTGGTAATGGAGGCGTAAGGAAGACTGCCCCACCTGTGTTTCCAACACTGGAAACAAACCCCAAAGAGAATGCAGCTCCCAATAAAATAAATTGCTTCAACTGGTAACAAGTAATTGAATTAGGTTTATCCCATTTAGTTTGTTAAGTTTATTACATTGTCAAGTTAAACAGACCTATTAAATTAACTTGGATACGCTTAATTCAATTACTTGTTACCAGTTGAACCAATTCATTTTAAAGTTGGAGCTGCATTCTCTTTTTGTCAGTGAACAGGCAGAGAATTCTTTGTTGCTGCTTAAAAAAAAATCAGAAAGCTTTACCTTATTAATGGTAATATGTGGCATTATATCATCTAGTTTACACGCAATGTTTTTAAGAGGTAAGGGGGGTCTAGCACAACTCTGGTTATTCCAGGACTTTCTCTTACAACTTATTTTAACAACTTCAAACTATATGAACCACCTGCCAGTCAATTTTAGATATTTTAAAACTCATTATTTTAAATATCACCTTGTCATTAACCAGGTTTATGCATTTATCTTCATTTCGTAGTAAACAGAACTACAAACACCCAGCAGTTGTTACTCAGATGCAGATTTGGTCTATGGAAGCGATTGACCCAGAAAATTAGGAAACTTTTTGCCTTTTTAATGGTTCGGATCTAAAGTATTACAGATCCTAAAAATCTGTTTTGTTTAATTCATTAAAAATATTGCATGTTTAGTTTTTTATCAAGCAGATAAAAAATAATTTCAACAAAATGTCACGATGCATTTGTTTTTGCGTTGCTTTTAACTCGACAATTTGTGTCCTCATGACAAACATGTTGGACACCACTGCTTCAAACTTTTATATTCCTTGTTTCCTAGTTTCAAAACACTCGACATCATTTTAGAAATAACAATTGGGTTGACAAGTTTGTCAAACTCTAAGTAGGTTCCTCCTCAGTCACACACTTTCTGTAGCCATCAACAAGCTGCTTCCTTACCCCAACTGGATATTCGATCACTCTTTTTGGAAGAATTAGTAGAGATCATTCAAATTGGTTGCTTACCAGAAATACCAGCAGCGATTTTCCCACAGCATCAAGCTTTCCCTATGTACAACAGTTTGAACGGATGATCAGCATTTAACGCTGGAATGTTTTACGTCGTATAATCATGTCATTCGATGAAAAAATTAACAGTTGAAATTAGGGATGTTCGATATTATCGACCGATGTTGGCAAATGCAATGTTATGTCGGAAATTATCGGTGTCTGTTTTTACTTTTTTAAAAACAACTTTTATACCTTACTTTCATACCGTTGCCAAATTATATATCATGCTCTTCAGCTACTTCTTCTCTCACTCCAGTTTTTGAGATATTTCTGTTTGTTTGAGAAAACTCGCAGTATACCCTGTGGCTTCTGCATTTCGAGCCAACCTTGAATGTTTAGGTGGACGTCTATCGCCAGTATCGGTTAATATCAGTATTGGAAATCAAGATTTAGACTATATTGGATATTGGTTAAAGGCTGATATTGAACATCCCTGCTTATAATTAGTATTTGTGTGAGAATCACATGATCTTACTTTTCTAGATATTTAGTCTTTCTGACTGCCAGGATCCTTAAGTGCAGAAATGTCTGCTGGCCGTCCCTGCTGTCAGTATGCCATGTTAAATCTGACCGTGCGGACGGCCACCATGATGGTTGTGCTCAGAGGTGGGTGGGTCAGCGGTGCATATGAGGACTAACGACCACAATGCACTTCCAACCAGCTCAGGCTGGACAAGCTGTCAAGCCACACAGACAGAAGAATTGGGAGTTTTTTGTGCCTGGCTGCTGATCCCAAGTTAAACCCTTTCTGACTTCCTTTTCAATAGCTTTTTGTCCCATTTTGTGCTTATTGACTTTGTTTTAAAACACCTCACTGATGTTGGGTTAGAGTTTAGAAATGGAAGTTGTTTTCATTCAGCAACCACTTCCATACAGAAGAGTGTTGTTGTTAGCACAACCTTTTAGCGCCTGTTAGGTGTGATGTGTTCACTGACAAGTAAAAAGAGTCAGATTTTTGAATTTCAGACAGACCAATCTCCGGTTAGGCTCATCAAGCTGAAGCCTAATTAATCTTTTTTCAGTCCCCGGATGATTAGTCAGTGAATCCCGAACCCCAGATCATAATGCTCCCACCACAGAGCTACATAATTTAAATTCAAACCCCTGGCTCCTCTTTGCTTTAGGCAGGTGGAAATTAAATTTCACTATTTGATTTTTACTAGATGATGCCAGTTCTGATCATTCAGGGTTTTTTTTCTACTATATTTTTGTTTTGAAGATGAAGGATTGTCTTTATATGCTCTGTATTTAATAAAGTGCTTAAAGCTTATTAACAAAATGTTAAATTTGGGGTATTTAGGGTTGATTTTCCTGTTTATTTAGTGGGATTAATGAAGTAGTTAGACCTTTTTGAATATGAGTACTTTTTCTTTTTTTTCTACAACCACAGGATATTTTTCTGTTTGGGGAAAAGGAGCAAAAACGGATGAATCAAAGACACATCACATGTTTTCTTTTGGGTGTCTTGGTGAGTCAGTGAGAATGTATGGGTTTAAGAGGGAGGGAACGTATGACTGTGTCTGTATGTCTTTGTCTACCTGTCAGGTTGGATCTTGGTCTGCCCCCTCACCTGGCGCACCTCAGGCCTTACACTTAATGGGGGGCCTATTTCCCCTCCGTCACTCCCCGCCGGTGACGGGGGCCCCTGCCTGCCGGTGCGCCGGTGGTCAATCCGGTTCGGACCTGGTGCGTGCCTGGCCGGGCCTGGGGGGGCCGGTGTGTCGGTCGGCCGATGCGCTGGGCCGATATCTTCCTTTGGTTGGTTGGGGCACCTCTTTTAGAGGTGCCAGGTTTGGGATTGTTGGGTGGTGCCTGCTCGGTGGGTCGGCGGGATGCGGATCCGGCGTCTCTGCTCGTTTGATCACCTGTTCTGTGCGCACCATTCGTGGCCGGTTCATTGGCGGGTTGGACCGGCCCTGGCCATCGTTTGAAGCCTGGTCTCGGCGCCCTGCGTTGCGCGGGATCAGGACCCGGGAGCTGGTACAACTTGGCGTCCAGATGCTGACTGAGCCCGGCCTGGGGATGCTGTCCGTCCCCTGCGGCTATTGGTGGGGCGCTGGGATGTTGGCGGTGGGGATTGGCCTAGGGCGGAGGCCGGTTGCCGGCGGAGCCCGTGGGCTCGTCACTGCTGCCCCCCGGGCCCCTGCATAGTGGCCGCTGGATGTTCCCCTGGGGTTCTCCTTTTCTCCTCTCTTAGGGGATGCGGTCGGCCCCGCCCGGGTCCGCCTGGGGCTCTGGCGGTCCTTTGGACGTCTTTGCTCCGATCTCCTTCATGTCTGCATCGATTCCTGGGGGACGGATTGATGTCTTCTCACACCAACTATCGAACACTCTTATGGAGAAACCTTATATGCACCAGCATGCTCACACACACACATAGATGTGGGGTCTCTGGTGTTTAAGGATATATTCTTGGGCTGAGGTTATCATTACTAGAGCTTGATTAATTGATACCATGAGTTTTTGTGTGACATTGTTGTTGTATTTTTATATCTATTTTTGTGTGATGTGGTTGTGTAATTCTTAAGTTCACAATGTTTGGTTGGTTTTGTCGATGTTCCTTTTTCATGTTTTGTTTTTCCCCCTCTCTCTGCCGTCCTGTGGATATGGAGGCAGACTTCAATGTCTTCCTGTGTTTTCTTTGTTCCCCTTCCTCTCTTGTATTTTCAACTCACCCTCTCTCATGACATTTTGTTTCCTAGCTCTCTTCTTCATCTTCCTTCTTTCTTCTCCTTATTTTTCCGTCTCCGTGTCCATAACGTCAGGAAATAAAAACCCCAACAATTCATAATAAAGATTTTTCACACATAAATCAAGTGGAGTACTATAGCAAAAGCTGTACTGCTCCGCTTGTGAAAGTAAATCTGTTGGGCTTCTACTTGGTACTCAGACACCAATTCTGAGCTCCACACTGCCAAACAGAACACGTAAAAAAAAAAAAAAAAAAAAAAAAAAGACACATCACATGTGAGAAACCAGCCATTGGGGAGATTTCCAGGCCACCGGCGTGTCCCCCTAGAAACATACCCCACCTGTGATACTGCAAACACCGGGAGGCACTAAGGAGCTGTTGATAATGGCTCACTAGGGTTTTTTAGTGTTTCTTTAGTGGAAGAACTTGTTTGCGTGGGTTCTTGTCACTTGTCCAGTGGGAGTAAGCTAGGCCTCTGGGTGTGAATGGTGGTATGGTGGACTGCTGACAGGGGCATCTGGTGCTGCTACCAATTAAAGAAATGACACCAGCTTTACAGCATTAGTTTAAACCTCTTGAGATCCGGGAAAAAAGTTATTTGATTTAGATTTTTTTTTTTGTCTTTACCTTG
The DNA here is from genome assembly GCA_963556495.2 of Valencia hispanica. Taxonomy (NCBI): domain Eukaryota; kingdom Metazoa; phylum Chordata; class Actinopteri; order Cyprinodontiformes; family Valenciidae; genus Valencia; species Valencia hispanica. The sequence goes on from OY747723.1 coordinate 13,105,615, forward strand.
TTTTGTTTCAATTTTACAACGTGTGCACTTTGGTGCACAATAGGACTTCGTTTATAACAAAACTAGCAAAATTCAGTGGCTGATTATAGGGATGCAAAGCTCGCCTGAAATCTTTGTGAACATTATAGGAACACATATAGAACACGCTTTGATTAATACAGTGTGTATGAAAAAGTATTCATCCCCTTAAATGTTATACCGTTTTAGTTGCTTTTAAAAATCAATAATGATACAAATAATTTTTTTTGACAAGAAAATACAAAAACAACCTTTGATGTTAAAGTGAAAACTGGTTTCTACAAAATAATGACTAATGAATAAAAACGTCTAACGCCGAGAAACCTCCCAACGGCATGATGCTGCCACCACCATGCTTCACAGTGGGGATGGTGTTTTTGTTGTGCTGTGCAGTGCTCGGTGTCCACTAAACACGGCATCTTGGCTCCAATTTAGTCTGATTAGCCAGTGGATGGCCCTTTCAGACACGGGTGTCTTTATACTACAATCACTTAAGAATTATTATCTCCATTCCAATCAGTCAGTATGTTTACATGCACATCTAAATCGAGCTTTTGGCAAAAATTGAAGTAATAGCCTAACCAGAGTGGGAGTCTTTATCCCAGTTTACATGTCTCTCAGAAAGTCGAATTAATGAATGAAGTGCCGGTGTAAAAGCAGGAAATGCACAAAAAGCGAAGAAATGGACAACAACAACGCTGCATCACAGAACATTTAGTAAATACTGTACTGTTTGAGTGTGTTACACTCGTTGCTGCAGTGTTGTTGTGTATCGATGTGGTTATTCCCACTTCCACGGTCTCGTCACTTCCCAGGAAAGGCTCGGCTGAGTTGAAGGCGCTGCATGCAGAGAAATTCGATTTCCCAATCCCATTATCTGGGTGCCTTAGTCCGATTACTCTAACTCGAGTTCGGTTCGACTTGAGGCAATAATTCGGCTGTCTCTTGCTGCATGTAAACGCAATTGATTGTAAGACCACTTCCACAAATTGGCTGGACTTCTGTTGATTTAGATCAGTCAAGGCGTGAGTATTTACGCAAGTGCTTATCTTATGTTACATATTTTTAGTTAATTGTTCACTTTGGCATACATTTTTTTTTTGTAAAGATATTTAGTATAAAAATGCCAAATTTTGTTGATCATGATTTATTTGTAAAAGCAATAAAAGGTGTAAAACATTCAAGGGGCTGCATTCTTTTTATAGATCCTGTATATTAATAGTAACACATTCTTGTAGGTCACCATTCCTTTTTCACTCAAAAAAAATAAAAATAATCCCAGATAGCTATATGGTCGTTTTGGCCATGGTAGGGCAACTCCACAAGTGAGCTGTGCTCTACAAAAATGAAATAAATTTAAGTACAAAGTCCTAATGTGCACTACAGTGAACATTAATACATTTCTTGATTATCCTGTGAAACTAAATAATCTTACAACAAATAAACTAATTAAAATGACCTATTTGGTGTTAATTTAAAAAAAAAAAATCAAAATCTACAATACAAAAACAACATTTTTAATATAAAAACTCACCTTTCTTTCTTGTCTAAAAGGTGCTTGTATAGACACCAGCCATTTTGAAATTATAGGAACAAGGAATTAGGGAAAGGCCATGCCCCTAAACGTGTCACATCATCTTAAAGCTACAGCTGTCCTCTCTGAGAATCACAGGGACTTTGCTTAGTGGCATGCGTAGCACGAGAGATATGATCAAAAAACCAAATGTACACTACGATGCACAAAAATGAATTGCCGTTCTCAGGAGGATTTTCTAAATGTTATTGATATGAGTTTAGCTGTTTCCTGTTTCTGCTTTAAAGCCATCTACTAGTTAATTACTGCAGGACAAAATGTTATTTGAGTCTACAGAGAGCACTGCTACCACGAGGCAGAACAATAAAAAGACAAAGATGGAGAGCTTCATTGGGAGGACTAGTTAGATTAATGCTGCTGCAAATAAAATGTACCTCTCTTCTTTATTTCAAATGTTATTGCTTCTTTAATTATTTATGTTGGCGACATCTTTTGTCTGCTAACATCATCTATATTCCATCCTCAATTCAACTCAGAAATACTTTAATAAACCCAAAGGGAAATTAAACGTAATGCCATTGTCTTTAAAGAGTTTTTGTAGATGGTGATGGCTGAGGGGATGAAGGATCTCCAGTAGCAGTCTGTGTCACAGCGGTTCAGAAGAAAACGGATTCTGGTTATCTGTATTTTCTTTTTTTTAATGAACAATCCTAAATAAAGTGACATCTATATGTCAAAAAAAAAAAAAAGAAGGAAAATATACATTGTTTTCCAATTTTTGTGGTGCGGGGTGCATGCTGCTGTCATTGCTGTGTTTTGCTGTGGGGATGGAGTGTTCAGGGCCATGTGCAGTGTTAGTTTTCAAGAACATATGTGTTTACACAAAATTAAATTACACACATTTAATAATAGTAAGTAATTTAGGGGCATCAGAGTTAAGGGAGCTGAATCCACATGCATGCCACAAGGAAATTTGTTACAGTTCTGTGAGAACATAAGTTGGGGGGGGTTTGGGGTAATTTTCTTAGACTTTGTTTAAGCTTTTCTCCTCAGACCTCAGTCTAAAAGAGATATTATGTAAATGCAAAATTTTTGATGTTCCATGATTCTCACATGAACAATCAGTCATCAGTTATAAAACTGAAAACGTCAGATTATTGTGTTGTACAGAAAGGCAATGGAGAGTGAGTGGTATTAGTCACTCTGGACCATTAGCATGTAAATCTGGCTCTTTTCAAACGGGTTTCTCGCTTTGCATCTACGTTTCTCAAATCCAACATCTACCCAGACACGATGGCAGGCTTTCATCCCAGAACAAGAGCTTTTATTAGAGACGCAATGACAACACATTAACGGAGTCCCACCTGCAATATTCCCTTGTTACATCAAGCCCAACATAGGTATGATGTGGAGAAAAAAAAGGGATACACTTAAAGGCTCAGGAAGCAACAAAACAAAGCGTGGGAGAATATATTTATTAAAAGTGTATTTGTAAATACCCTAGAAAAAAACGGATTGCATGCACGGCTATGTTAACGTGCAAACAAATCTACACCTCCACCAGCAGCCAGTGGTTTACACCCTCCCCTACTTATTTCTGTGCATAACCCAACAAGCCTAGTAAACAAATTGGTTTCGCCGTGTTGGAATAGAAAATAAAAAAGTGAGTCATTTCCAAGCAGTGCTTGAGACGCCTCTCTGCTCTCTGTGTTATTTGCAGCTTGAAGTATAAAATATCAATATGCTATTGGCTGGCTTCCAGCATGTATGAATGCAAGGTTTCACCCAATTTGGCAGTGATATATCATGTTTGAGATTCTGTAGATGGCCTAGCCCTCCAAAGCATGAATTATTTAAATGTCCCAACTGCTGTTGTGTTCCCTCTGCAGCTCTCTTCCATAGCTGAGCCCCTCGCTGCCCTCTGAAGGAGCAGGATGACAAGATGGCAGAGCTGCTTGTACCGCCCGGACCAGACAGCTTCCACCCCTTCGTCCCCGAGTCGCTGGCCGCTATCGAGAGGCGCATCGCCGAGGAGGAGGCCCGGCGACCGCGGGCGCAGCGCCGCAGCGACGAAGACGATGAAAACGGGCCCAAGCCCAACAGCGACCTGGAGGCAGGGAAGTCCCTGCCCTTCATCTACGGGGACACCCCTCCAGGGATGGTGTCAACGCCTTTGGAGGACCTGGACCCCTATTACAGCAATCAGAAGGTGAGCGAAATAAAGGAACGTAGATGGATACCTCTGAAACATGTTCCTAGACCTAGAGGCATTATTACATACGCTAATTTCTCTTTCAATTAAAGGCATTAGTCATGCAGTAAAGTTTAAATAATTGCAGCTCTGCACGTTCTAGAGCTTGACGTCTATACCCCAGTGATCAGACTTTTATTCGCAATTTTAACAAACTTTTGTTAAAGAAACATTTAGGAACTCAGTACAAGACATTTCCAGCCTGTTGTTTTCCATTAAAAATCAAAATCCCGAATAATGAAAAAATAATATTTCCTACTATAACTCTTGGATATTGTCATGTCTGATTTTATTTTTAATGCTTCATTTTTAAATGTGTTATTTTTAAATCTGAAGGCTTTAAATGTGTAGATAATGAAAAAAAAGGGTATAGGGTTACCACAGATGCTACTGTACGTTCACAGTAATATTAAAGCCCTTATTTTCCAAGAGATTTATTTATTTTTCATGTCCTTTCTAAAATCTTCTTAATGTTAGCCACTTCAAGCTCCAGTTGTTGTTAATATAAGACGAGACTTTATATTCGGATAAATGTAATTTTAACGGCGTGTATTTATTTAAACTATGAATTCAGGTTAACTCCAAGAAGGGATAATTGAAAGCAAGTTTAAAAAAAAGATTGATCGAAAATCAAATTTGGCATGAAAAAATTCAAAGATTTTATTTTTTATCCATATGGCCCTTCACTAACCTCCTTTTATTTTTCCTGGAACAATTGTATGATGTCCGATGATGTATTCAACTTTTGAAAATAAATCTTTAAATCAAAAATATTCTTCTGATATTGTCAAATAGTACCAGGGAATGTTAAACATTGACATAAATTGTAATTTGTTTTGTATCGTGATAGATATTGATATCAACTGACATGAAAAATATTATGGTGATAGAAAGTTTTTTCGCTCAGCTTTTTGGGACGTTATTGAAAAGTTTAACAAATTTCAGTAAACGTGGGTAGATTTAATTATAGACAGAGTTAAATATTTTAGTTGTTTACTTCTGTTAATTTTGACGATATGGCCTGCAGCTGATGGAAGCCCAAATTCAAAAATGTCTTCCTGCTGAGTTTGTTTATGGACTGCTTCTTTATATGCACTCAATACCTGCTTGGGGCTCCTTTGCACAACGTTCTGCATCAGTGTAGCACATGATGGAGGTGATCATCCTGCGGCTGTGTTGAGGTGTTCAGGAAGCCAAGGTTGCTTTAATGGAGCCTTTGACTTGTCTACGTTGTTGGCTCTGCTATCTCTCTCCTTCCTCTTGTCAATCCTCCATCCATTCTTTGGATGGAGGATAGACACTGTCTTCTGTCCCGACTGCATTTAATGCCTCTCTCACTTTCTCCCAGGCAGTGTTCTTTTTTTTTTGGTTACCTCTGAGCTGATAGAACCAAACAGCAATGTTTGGGACAATTTTGATTTAATGTGTTAAAAGTAATTAAGTATTTCCACAGAAGTGAATTACAGCAAATTATTCTTTGCCACATTTGTGTTATGTCTGCAGCAAATATAATTGCCGTGTGCTGGGGAGGGGGGGCATGAAGCAGAGGAACTGCTGATAACAGAGGGCAAAAACTATCAGTTTTAAAAGGAATTTGTGTTAACAATGACAATTTTCAAAAAGTCTTCATCAGGACTCTTTTTTTATCCTACTTGTGTTTCACCTCGATTTCGGTGTCCCTTGGCCATTATTTTCGGGAAGAATGCAAGGATTTGGTGTGGCCAAATATGGTTAATTGAGGGCGTTTCTGTATGCAAATTACTGAACAGCCACAAGCACTTAGGTATGCACATGTGGAATTTATCAATAGATGATTGTGGAGGAACATACACTACCGTTCAAAAGTTTGGGGTCACATTGAAATGTCCTTATTTTTGAAGGAAAAGCACTGTACTTTTCAATGAAGATAACTTTAAACTAGTCTTAACTTTAAAGAAATACACTCTATACATTGCTAATGTGGTAAATGACTATTCTAGCTGCAAATGTCTGGTTTTTGGTGCAATATCTACATAGGTGTATAGAGGCCCATTTCCAGCAACTATCACTCCAGTGTTCTAATGGTACAATGTGTTTGCTCATTGGCTCAGAAGGCTAATTGATGATTAGAAAACCCTTGTGCAATCATGTTCACACATCTGAAAACAGTTTAGCTCGGTACAGAAGCTACAAAACTGACCTTCCTTTGAGCAGATTGAGTTTCTGGAGCATCACATTTGTGGGGTCAATTAAACGCTCAAAATTGCCAGAAAAAGAGAACTTTCATCTGAAACTCGACAGTCTATTCTTGTTCTTAGAAATGAAGGCTATTCCATGCGAGAAATTGCTAAGAAATTGAAGATTTCCTACAACGGTGTGTACTACTCCCTTCAGAGGACAGCACAAACAGGCTCTAACCAGAGTAGAAAAAGAAGTGGGAGGCCGCGTTGCACAACTGAGCAAGAAGATAAGTACATTAGAGTCTCTAGTTTGAGAAACAGACGCCTCACAGGTCCCCAACTGGCATCTTCATTAAATAGTACCCGCAAAACACCAGTGTCAACATCTACAGTGAAGAGGCGGCTGCGGGATACTGGGCTTCAGGGCAGAGTGGCAAAGAAAAAGCCATATCTGAGACTGGCCAATAAAAGAAAAAGATTAAGATGGGCAAAAGAACACAGACATTGGACAGAGGAAGACTGGAAAAATGTGTTGTAGACGGATGAATCCAAGTTTGAGGTGTTTGGATCACAAAGAAGAACGTTTGTGAGACGCAGAACAACTGAAAAGATGCTGGAAGAATGCCTGACGCCATCTGTTAAGCATGGTGGAGGTAATGTGATGGTCTGGGGTTGCTTTGGTGCTGGTAAGGTGGGAGATTTGTACAGGGTAAAAGGGATTCTGAATAAGGAAAGCTATCACTACATTTTGCAACGCCATGCCATACCCAGTGGACAGCGCTTGATTGGAGCCAATTTCATCCTACAACAGGACAATGACCCAAAACACACCTCCAAATTGTGCAAGAACTATTTAGAGAAGAAGCAGGCAGCTGGTATTCTATCGGTAATGGAGTGGCCAGCGCAGTCACCAGATTTGAACCCCATTGAGCTGTTGTGGGAGCAGCTTGACCGTATGGTACGCAAGAAGTGCCCATCCAACCAAACCAAATTGTGGGAGCTGCTTCTAGAAGCGTGGGGTGCAATTTCTCCAGATTACCTCAACAAATTAACAGCTAAAATGCCAAAGGTCTGCAATGCTGTAATTGCTGCAAATGGAGGATTCTTTGACGAAAGCAAAGTTTGATGTAAAAAAAATCTTATTTCAAATACAAATCATTATTTCTAACCTTGTCAATGTCTTGACTCTATTTTCTATTCATTTCACAACGTATGGTGGTGAATAAGTGTGACTTTTCATGGAAAACACAAAATTGTTTGGGTGACCCCAAACTTTTGAACGGTAGTGTACGTACGAGTGGCCACCGCATATTTGATCAATCCGATTTTGACTGTTTGTACGAACATTCTAAATTTCATTCGTAGGACAGAATATAGGACAGTTTCTATGAACATTTGATAAATGAGGGCCCAGCTAAGACACGTCTGAAGTTGTCTCTGTGATAGCTTAATTTCATAGGGTATATTAGTGCATGTAAAGTAGAGAAGACATGGTGTTCTTGTAATCAGTGTATGGTTAGCTTAGCCTTGGATGAAGTGATTTAGTGTTGAGACTCATATCTTGGAATGACTACTAGCAGTTGAAGCTGGTGACCTTGTATTTCTCAACATTTAGCACATTCAGACACTAAAAAGTGTTCACCAGGAAAGGTTAGAAAAATAGTGTTCAAACGATCTCAAGAGTTTCTACTGCAGCTTTTACTGCGCATGGCAGGAATAGCATAAGAAAAAAAATTTGTTCATTAAATTAGCATAATATTAAACTTTTCCTTCAGTATCTAGAAATAAAAGACCATACAAATAAATCCTAAAATGCACAAAACACAGTACATAACAGTACATAACCCAAACATACACTGAAAAAAACCAAAAACAGATTTTAAATGCCACTTTCTGAGTCAGAACTTTATTTTTTTACTTAATTTAGAAATTACTAGGGTAGTCACATCAGTAAAATTTCAAACTTAATAATAATGCAAAGAAAGTTTCTGCATACTGCATACCATGTGAAATACTGCAGCAACCATTTTTGAAGGCACAGGGCTCCATCCATCCATCCATCCATCCATCCATCCATTTTCTTCCTTCGCTTAACGTTGGTCAGTCACGGGGGAAACAGATTAAGCAGAGAGACCCAGACTTCCCTCTCCCTGGCCACTTGGTCCAGCTCCTCAGTGGGAACCCGAGGCATTCCCAGGCCAGCTGAGAAACATAGTCCCTCCAGCGTGTTCTGGGTCTTCCTCTGGATCTCCTCCCGGTGGGACGTGCCTGGAACACCTTACCAGGGAGGCGTCCAAGAGGCATCCTAACCAGATGCCCGAGCCACCTCAACTGGCTCCTCTTAATGTGGAGGAGCAGCGGCTCTACTCTGACGGGAGAGTCCACACACCCAGTGGAGAAAACTAATTTCAGCCACTTGTTTTCCCAGGATCTTGTTCTTTCGGTCACTACCCAAAGCTCGTGACCGATGAGGGTAAGAACGTAGGTTGGCCGGTAAATCAAGAGCTCAACTCTCTCTTCCCCATGACAGACCAGTACAGGGCACCAATCCACCTATCGTTCTCCCGCTCCATTTTTCCCTCATTTCTGAACAAGACCCCCAGATAGTTGAACTCCCCCATTTGGGGCAGGACCTTGTTCCCAACCCAGGGAAGGCCCTCTACCCTTTTCCGGCTCAAGACCATGGTCTCGGATTAGAGATGCTGATAGTCATCCAAGCCGCTTCACACTCTGCTTCGAACTGCTCCAGTAAAAGCTGTAGAACATGTCCTAATGAGGCCAACAGAACCACATCATCTGCAAAAAGCAGAGACCCGATCCTTAGGCCACAAAAATGGATCCCTTCAACACATTGGCTGCGACTAGAAATCCATTCCATAAAAGTTATGAACAGAATCATTGACAAAGGGCAACTTTGGCAAAGTACATCTCTCACCAGACATCAGCACGTCTTACAGCCGGCAATGCAAACCAAGCTCTGACACCGGTTGTACAGGGACCTAACAGCCCATATAAAGGGGGCTGGTACCCCATACTTTTGGAGTACCCCCCACAGGACTCCCAAAGGGACACAGTCGAACGGCTTCCAAACAACACATGTAGACTGGTTGGCGAACTCCCATCTACTGTGCAGGACACTGCTTAGGGTATAGAGCTGGTCCAGTGTGGGGCTCTTTCCAGTTACCGTAATTTTCGAACTATTGAGCGCATCTGAATATAAGCCACACTAGCTAAATTTTAAAAGAACATTTTTAGTAGATGTATAGGGCGCACTTGAATAAGTAAGCTGCACTTTTTCATGTTGTAACATGATATATTTTCCAAAAAAAGACGGTACACAAAACATTTTTTAGGTAATGTTTTCATGCCCGTCTGTCTGTCTGTTGGCCACATAACTCAAAAGGTTGTGGACGGATTTCGATGAAATTAGGAACAACTGATTACATTTTGAGATTGATCCGACATGAAGCACGTATCCACCCACCCTCACAGGTGGCTCCCCTCGTGCAGCAGCCCCGAATTTCTACTCTCCACTGGAAGAGCGCGGCGGCAATACAAACATAGTCGTTTGTCTCATAAAGACAAATTTTTTGGGAAAAGATCAGAAAGTTAGAAATATAGATAAAAACATGGGGACCTACCAGAAAAGTCATTGGTCGCTATCTTCATCATCCTCACTAAAGCCACAGAAATCGTCTTCTTTAGTGTCTTTATGTCCTCTGAAAGCTTTTGTCGTCCCGCTGCCTCCTCCAACATCTCACCATTGTTTCATTGATGTCAAGCTTTTGCGCAGTAGCTCTATTTCCTTCTTTGACGGCCAGTTCGATTGCCTTTAACTTAAAAGCTGCATTATATGCATTTCTTTGTGTGTTTTACATGATGAAGGTGTGTGCATGAAAACTACAGGTAGTGTGTTCTTCGGTGCAAAATTGTTCCCCACATATCTGTCACACTTTTGCACTTCCGGCTACAGTCCCCCCCGGAGGCCGTTAGCCAGCAAAAAAAATCAATAAATTAGCCGTCGCGTCATTTGGACGCAGGGTCCAAAGCGTGTGAAAAAAGTAGTGGCTTATAGTCCCAAAAATACAGAAAGATAAAACAAGATACACAATTAAAGCATGGCAATTTTTTATCATATTAACAAAGACAAATCTAATAAGAACTGAGTGGTTTAGCAGCATTTAGACAAACAAGTTTTTGATTTCTTGGATAATACAACCATACATAACACTTAATATAAACGTCAATATCCTCTATGGAAGAATGCACCTTGGACTCAGCTGTTCAAATTCATCTTTTTTTTTTTTTTGCTACAATCTGGTCTAATCAAAACTTTCATATGATGATCAGCTAGGTGCGCCTGCATGAAGGGGAGGAGCTAAGTGTCAATGTCACCAACACTGGAATTGTGTGACGTTGTCACTTGGGGAGATAAAAGAACCCAGTTTATATCAATTTAGTTGGAGTATTTTCAAACATAAAAAAATCTGTATTGCTTTGACAACCCTAGAAATGTCAACTTCCAAACATGCGGTGATTGCACCATAACCACAGGTAAAAAAGAGCTAGCTTGCCATGCTGAAGTGAGAAATAATTGGGCTTCACACAAGATAGTAGAATTAATGTTCTCATTAAATCAGTTTTCTTTATTTGTTAATTTTCCATTCAAATTGTTGTGCTATACTTGGCTACAAAGTTTTATACGATGCCAAAATTAACCATTTTCATCTCTTTGTCTTTCAGACTTTCATAGTATTGAATCGTGGGAAGACAATCTTCCGTTTCAATGCCACTTCTGCCTTGTACATCCTAAACCCCTTCAACCCTCTGAGGAGGATAGCTATTAAAGTTTTAGTGCACTCATATCCTTTCAGAGCTCATGGTTGATCTGGATTAAAGTGGTTTATCGGACAAAAGACGAAGTTAAAGGAGCTGCTAGGGAAGCCTTTATATGTGGCACAGATTTACTTTGTTGATCCCAGTGCTCATCACTGAAATACAGACAGTGTTAGTTTAAATGTTAGATGTTTTGCTCATTTGATTGTTCCTCCTTCTACCTTAACTCTGTTTCTACGATGTTCAGCATGTTGATCATGTTCACCATTCTGACCAACTGTGCTTTCATGACTCTGAGTAACCCCCCAGAGTGGGCAAAGAATGTAGAGTAAGTACACAGATGTTCACTAAGATGCACAACATTGCGAGAGGTATTCATTCTCCTTGAGCATTTCCACAATCTGTCACATTACAAACACAGAGCTGAGCACTAAGTCACCTGTTCCCCAGGTATATGTGGCGCTCTTGCATAGCAAAGTACACCTCAGGGGGGCTGATACAAATGCACACTGCCCTTTTCAGATTATTCGGAAATATTGTTGAACATTTTGTCGAATTTTTCTTCACTTCACATTTATTCGCCACTTTGTGTTGGTCTGTCACATCAAATCCCAAAACAAAATGTTGACGTTTGTGGTTGTAACAAGGGGGTTGAATACTTTTGCAGTGCACTTGTATGTAACACATAGGTCAAATTCTGCTCTATGTTTAGTTTGTCTCATTGCCGGTGCAGCCAGATCCAATTTTTCTCTCTGCGTGTGTTCTCATTTCCTCCCTTCCTCACCTTGCTTCCCAGGTACACATTCACAGGGATTTACACCTTCGAGTCCCTAATAAAGATCCTAGCCAGGGGCTTTTGTGTGGGGAAGTTCACTTTTCTGCGGGACCCATGGAACTGGCTGGATTTCAGCGTCATACTCATGGCGTAAGTATGAGGACTAGTGCTGTTAGGATCATCTTACAATGATCTGGCATAGATTAAGCAGTCAAAGGCTTTTAATGCTAATCAGCCCAGCAGATTCAGATTAAATCCTGAATGTGAAAGGATGAATAGAATGAGGAGGAGCAATGTAATCTGATGCTTAGTTGTGTGCTTTATGAAAGCAGGCCTAGGGAATCATAAATGTACTCTGTCATAATGGATGTGAGCCTCTACCCTGGCCCATATTTGGATCACGCCTCAGTGATTTCAGCTATTTGTCTTAAGTTCAAGACAAAGCCTTGAGCATTACAGTGCATGCTCTTTTGTTAGAACAGAATAGAATAGAACAGAATAATCCTTTATTTTCCAACATAGGGGAAATTCATCTGTAACAGCAGCAAAGTGGCAGGTAGCTGAAGCGTTTTAAATTCCCACAAGAAAAGTATAAAAACAGAATTAAGAATAATATATGTACATTAAGGATAACATTTGTTGGTAAAAAATGTTGTTCTTGTTTAAGTTTTTGATCACACGAGTTCATAAATCTTTTATATCTTGTATTGTGTAGAGATGCACCGATCAGTGTTTTATGACTGATTTTAAATCTTTTGGTGTTTTTTTTTTTATGGTCTGACATAATGATACTTGTTTAAGCCATTTCTAATTTATTTTTCTTTAGAGCAGCATTCAGAATATTGATTCCAATCTTCTTGCTATTAGTGGTCTTTAATGATTTATATTTGGAGCAGTGGCATCTTCCTCCCTCAGTAACAATAACTGTAGCTGCCTTTGCATGCTGTGTTCCCTGTGCAGACAAGAAATTAGCTTTAAAGCTGGAAGCCGTCCAGTTCGGTTGCCAGCCGATTTCTCGGTGCATCTCTAGTGTTCTGTAATTTACGATGCCTGTTTTAGGTGGATTTTTTTCGTACATGTGTATCACTGAGCAGTAGGTTTGCCTGTGTAATGCTTTTGTAGTAACTGTGCATTTAATCCTGCAGGTATATAACAGAGTTTGTAAACCTAGGCAATGTTTCAGCTCTGCGCACATTCAGAGTTTTGCGAGCTTTGAAAACTATCTCAGTTATACCAGGTAAGGGCGCCAGCGCCTGCTGCCAGCACTCCTGCCATTTGTCCTCTGTGTGTGACCGTTTGCCGTACCCCCCCCCCCCCCCCCCCCACCTCACCTCCTCTTCCCGTTGCCCTCCTTGTTGTCTCGTCACGCCTCGTGTCTGGATGTCTGATCTGTGTATGCGCGTGTGTACGTGGGTGTGTGTTCCACACCGTCCTCCCCCCAAAAACCCTCCTCCCCGTACCACCCTCCCCTCCTCTCCTTCCACTGCATTCCCTTACAGATATGTCACAGAGTTTGTGGACCTGGGCAATGTCTCAGCCCTGCGAACCTTCAGGGTTCTGCGAGCCCTGAAAACAATATCAGTCATCCCAGGTGAGAGAGCCATCAAGGCCACTAGAGTTAACATAATGCTAATGGCTAACTGACATTTCGCTAACATCCAAACCCATGCCCCGCCCCTCAGCTCATCTCACTGTAGCTAAGCCTGACGACGCTTGTCGTCGTCCCTCATGCTGCCTTCGTCGAAAGGCCAGTAAAAGCTGGAATCTGGCTCCAATCTGCAGAGATTGACTGGATTCTTGGCTTTTAGACACATCCTTTAAGGCAGAATTCTTTTTTGGTTGAAATCTATTCTTGCCTTGGGAGCCTTACAAGTAGAGTTTGTGCACTATTTATTTTTTTCCTTTTTGCATGAGACATTGCAAAAGCCGATTTTCTTGTGGCAAGCTCTTGTGTGTGTAGGGTTCCTCCTTACCTTGTTTTCCTATGCATGTCATGTTCAGTGTTGTGTGTTTTATGGTGTGAAAAAAAAATATGTGGTGAGTTGTAACCAATGGTTCCTAGACAGTAATGTAATTCTCATTGCAAACTAACAAAAACGTTACGTATAACTGGGGTCAGAAGTTTACATACACTAATACATTAATTGGCATGAATGTCGTAATGATATTGGTCTTGAGGCGCATTTGAGCCATTCTTTTTCTTTGAGGTGGAACGTTTGGACAACATACACATTTTAGAACCAGTCTAATTTTAATGCAAATTATCTTCAATTCATACAGGATCATTATAATACATAGATAAACAAATGTATACAAACACACTCAGTATTTGCTGAAATGTTCTTTAGGAAGTTGCAGAGAAACTCCAAACTTTTTGTCACCATCATCAAGCTTCTAGCATAATGTTGAGCATAGTTCATTAATCATTGAATTAGGATGTTATCCTACTAATTCCCTATAATCGCTCCAGTTTTGTGTAAAGCACCAGTACCTCTAACAGCTAAACAGAACTAAAAATGAGGCTACACCCGAAATGTTAGACTGTTGGTTGGGTGTTCTATGGTTTGAGAGCCTCACCTTTTCTTTTCAGTGTGGTGTTATGGGAAAAAAACTCTTATGTGGATGAATCCTTCAGTCCTTTAAGGATTTAATACAGCATCTTGATCAACACGAAGGATGAGTGCACACAGTGTCTTTTCCAGATAATCTAAAAAGGGCTGCCAAATGTTTTTAAGTCTAGAGGAGCCTGCCAGGGAATATCTAATCTTCTCAAGTTGTATATGTAAAAACACATCCCCAAGCCAATTATTAAGCGTAGGAGGGTGCACCTGCTTTCATTTAAATAAAATAAGGCGCCTGGCTAAAAGGGTAGTAAAGGCAATTAAATATCGTTTTGTTAAGGGAAAATTCAATAAACCTAACGAGGGGATGCCAAACAAGGCTGTGCATGAATCCGGGTTAATATTCAACTGAAGAACCTTAGATAGAGAATTATACACCTGGTTCCAAAAACTGGATAGCTTTGGGCAGGACCAAATCATCTGCATATGGTTGGCTGGTGAGAGCTGACATCTACAACAACTATCATTCATGGCCAGATAAATTTTTGCGCGTCAAGAATTTGTGTAGTGGGCTCTAAAAATAATCTTGTATTGTAATAGACAATGTCTAGCTCATATAGAAGAGGAATGGACTGACTCTAAAGTTAAATCCCATTGACTATCCTGTAAACGTAAACCCAATTCTCCCTCCCATGTTTGCCTAGGACGAGAAAGTCTTAACAGTGTCAGTGGCTTCTATCAAGTTATATATCGTTGAAATGGCACCTTTCTGATCCAGGTCTGGAGTGAGCAACGAGTCCATTGATTGGGTGATTTGGAAAGTGAGGATAACTGTTTTAACAAAGTGTCTAACTTGAAGAAAAGGAAAAAAAATGAGATTGTGGTAGAAAGTCTGGCAGCGAGCTTCGTAAAGTCAGTAAACGTGTTTTCCCTTTAAAGGTCTCTGATAGTAGCTCCTTATTCTGCCATTCACGAAATGTAGGATCGGACATTGAGGGGAAGAACAAGTGATTATTAAAAATTGGGGCTAGGGTCGAGGGGTCGTGCGATCCGTTATGTTTACAAAATTGAACCAAGACTTTTAGGGAGTTATTAACCTATGAAATAGTCTGTGAAATATTTTGGATATTAAGAGGGAGAGGTGCACAGATAATGGATTTTAACGAAAACGTTGAAGAGCGTAGTTCCATTTAAGTCCATGATGGGCGTTCTTCGCATATGCAAAGGAGCTAGTAACAGATATTTTTGATATTACATGGCCAATAATATTTACTAAAATTAGGCAGGGAGAGGCCACCATGTATTTGAGAGAGTTGCAAAACTGTTCTACTAATCCACTGGCACATCCACTCCCTGGTGAGTGGATGTGAAAATCTGTCACAAATCTAAATTTGGACAGCTGCGAGAGTGAAACCTTTTACAATAGGTAAGGAAAGCCTGATTTGTTATCTGGTTGGGGACAATAAAAAAAAAAAGAAAATCAACGTGATACAAGATGTTAAGGTATTCATTGGGATTTATAAAGGTGGACAAGATTACAAGTGAGTTTATCAGCGAGAGAGCATGTTGGTTGGCTTGGAGTAAAAGTTAGTGAGGCAAGACTGAAATGGTTTGAACATGTAAATAGGAAGGATGGTATTTCTTTGGACAAAGAATGTTGAATATGGCCCTGTTTCCCAACTCTGGTCCTCAAGGTCCTCATTTTTTAAATGTTTCCCTGCTTTAACACTCAGATTCAGATTATTGCAGTTTGGCAGAAGCCTGTCAATCGGCCATCAGATAAAATCAGGTGTACTAAAACCAGGGAAACGTCTAAAACATTCAGGGCAGTGTGCCTTGTAAACCACGGTTGCAAAACCCTGTTATATGAAGCTGAATTAATGCGACAGCTAATTTCTGTCAGGCATCAATCTGGGTTTTTGAGCAGTTGTTGCCCCATCACACATCTACACAACTGCAAGATTCCTATTCACAAAACTAATCTGGTCCATCAACTTGTTTAACAAGTGCAAAATATGTGCTGCAAAAGCAGCTGTCCTGAAGGCAGATATATTAGCTAGCTAGCTAGCTCAGGGGTTCAGTGTTGTATTAGGCCTGTTTATTAATTTACCCTTAAAGTAATAAACAGTGGGATATTCAGCTTTTTTTAGTGTAATAATAGATTTCCTCACACCATGCTCTACATTTGCTTTACTCTGACTTTAAATACCCTTGGTTTTGTTTAGTGGCACTGCAAATGACCACTGTAGAACCAGAACCAGCACATGTTGATATTTTTCTGTGTAAAAACAAATGACAGAATACATGATGAAAAAAAATGTATTTGCATCAACATTAGCTGTAATATAGCAATAAGAAGTTTCACCTAAGTGTTATCATTATGAAAATGATAGTTTGCATGAAGAGTGAAATATATGCCTCCCTTCACTCACCCGCAGCAAAAAGAAGCAGTTACAGTGTAAAAGTATTCACACCGCCACCTTTATTTTGCATTTGTAACATTACAACTACAAACCTCACTAGATTTTATTGGAATCCTATATAATAGGCTGACACAAAGCATGTGCATAAATGCAGGGAAGTGCATTTCTATTCATCCACTTGCAATTACATGCAAGGCTTTTGGGATATGTTTTTACCAGCCTTGTGCAATTACATAGGGACTGGAGGTTTTTGCACATTCTTCTTTGCAAATTAGCTTAAACTGAGTCAGATTGGATGCGGGCCAGAGAACATCTATTTTCAGGTTGTTTCAAATTCCCATTGAATTTATAACTAATTTTAAATAAACTCTAACCAGATTATTACCCCTGCCGGAGAAGAGCATTTCCACAGCATGATGCTGCCACCACTGGGCTGTGTTTGAGTTTCTGCCCCCACACACCTCAGCACTCAGGTTTTATATGAAGACCTGAAAGTTCTGAACTAAGATCCTCCTCTCACACTTTTGCTGAGTTCCTCTACATGGCTCATGACATAGCATGTTGTTAACATTTTGCTTCATTTGTAAAGAAAAACATTTAATTAGTAAAAAAAAAAAAAACACTTTAATTTTACAGTTATGCACTACTTTGTGTCTGTCTATCAGATAAAATCTCAATAAAATACTGTCCATTGTGTTTGGTCACACAAATATAAAATTAA
Source organism: Valencia hispanica (assembly GCA_963556495.2). Lineage (NCBI taxonomy): Eukaryota > Metazoa > Chordata > Actinopteri > Cyprinodontiformes > Valenciidae > Valencia > Valencia hispanica. The sequence continues at coordinate 13,122,893 of OY747723.1, forward strand.
GCATGTCTTTTGCTCTTTGACCTTTTCTACTGCACTGAACTCAGCTAACTTTAAAAGTTAAACCCAGACCTCTAAGTAAAAGTTCTGGAAAACATTTTTTCAACTAACAAAAACTAGCAAAAGATTAACTTAATATAAGCAGTGAAGTTTGTCAGCCTGATTCCTGTATGATAGCAAAAATTTCATAAATGAACTTTCACTGCAGAACCCCATGGCTGCCTGCTACTGTAATCTTCTAATAACTGTCTTTTCTGATCAAGCTGATAATTAGCAGGCACTAATCATTCTGTGATCTCCTTCTCATTTGACCCCTCCACTTTTTAGGCCTGAAAACCATAGTTGGCGCTCTGATCCAGTCGGTGAAGAAACTGTCAGACGTGATGATCCTCACCGTGTTCTGCCTCAGTGTCTTCGCTCTCATCGGCCTGCAACTCTTCATGGGCAACCTGAGGCAGAAGTGTGTGCGTGTGCAAAACTTCAGCAACAGCAGCAGCAGCGGCTCCAACATCACTGGCAACGACACCGGTCCGTTCAATGCCACGCCAAGCTGGACGGAGTTCATCAGCGATGAGAGTAAGCCAAGTGTTACAGTGTGATAGGAAAGCTAGATGTCTCCCAGGGACACATGTGTGGGGTGAACAGGGGTTAAGTTAGCGCCCTTCTCATGTACAGATAGGGTTCTGGGTACTCACGGTCGCAGAGACACATCGATTTGCTGCCATGATGCCGAGTGACAGAAGTGGCTTTGAGCGCGGGTTACAACATGTGGAACAAAGGCAGCCACCACAACGGGGCAAATGCGGCGAAAAATCATCCCAACAATGAGAGCCTCCGCTTTTCGCCCCCTCGCCAGCAGCCGTCATTCTCCTGTTGCCCATCTGTCTGGCATGAGCAGCCTAAAGTGCCTCAGGAGAGTGAGTCACTGACCGCCGACGGGATATCAAGGACACATGCACCAGCTACATGACAAGCTGAGGCAGAGTCAGAGACAAACAAGGCGAGAGAGACAGACAAAGCTGATTAAAGTGAAGTTGTTGGGATATAGCTCTGCAACTGAATCGGAGGTGGAATTTTATTTACAGTCAAGGAGATAAGAAAGGGCTTATGACATCAGTTGTTTAAAAAAAAAAGATTTTTTGTGATGGAACAACACAAAATTGTCTATGACTGTGAAGTGGCAGGAAAATGATACATCATTTTAAAATTGTTTCGCAAAGAACAAATTAAAAAGTGAGGCAATTATTTGTTTTCTGTCCCCTTTATTCAGATACCCTTAAGTTAAAGCCAGTGCAACCAAATTGTCTTTATTAATCACCTATTTTGTGAATAGAATCCACTTGTGGGTAACTTAACCGCAGTATAAAGCCACCTGATCTGTAAAGGCCTCAGAAGTGTGTTATAGAACATTAGAGAACGAACTAAATCAGAGAGACCAAGAAACGCCACAGACAGGTCAGGGGTAATGCATACTCCCCACAGCGAAACATAGCAGCGGCAGCATCATGCTGTGGGGATGCTTTGCTTCAGTCTGAACAGGGAAGCTGTACAGAGTTTAATGAAAAATGTTGCTAGATGTCAAAGAATTGGTGGAGATGGCTGTTTGGTCTGAAAGGTGGTTGAATAGTTAGTGACAGAAGTAGGCTGAATGGAAAGGCATGCCGCACTTTTCAGAATTTTATTTGCAGTATGTTACATCGTGCATCTTTAAAATAAAATTACAATAAAGTGCTTTTGAAAGGTGTGATTATAATCACAGAACACGTACACGCTCCAAGTTTTCATAATATTTCTGCACAGCACTGTATTTATCCTTACTGATAAAAGCCACAGGATGCTTGTTCTTCTCCGTCTGTCTAATATCTGCTGCCTCTCCTGTATGATGTGAAGTTAACTGTTGTCCTTTTGTCTCCCCGCCACTTTAGGTAATTACTATTACCTCCCTGGCCGTAGGGATGCTCTGCTCTGTGGAAACGGCAGCGGTGCAGGGTAAGATTTGATATGTTTTATTTATATGGCCAATTAGATGCACAGCAAAGCTGAGCATGCACAGTTAGAGTCGGTACCAGAAATGCTTCTGTGCAGTGGCAAGCTTTGAAACTGCTGGCTTGCATTGACTGCTTCTGATGTAGGGTGGCAGCTGTCGATTATTTTAGTAGTCGAGTAATCTAGCTTTTATTCTGACGATTAATCGAGTAATCGGACAAAGAAATACAAGAAATTTGGGAGTTATTTAAATTTTAAGACTAATGCCTATTTTAAGAGCGACATGACAAAAAAAAACAAAGATTAATTTACCTGTTGTACGGTGTTAACAAACATTTACACACATGTTGCAATAACTGATTTGAGTTATATGCTTTTGCAACATTGAAAGAGATATCACCTGTTGATTTGAGGCGACGAACTGGCTGGTGAACCCGCAGCGTACAGTGGTTCCTACCTTTTAAGATGTTGCACTATTCAGGACGTGCGGTTGTGGAACACAAATTCAGTTTTGCAATAAACACACTGTTCTGTGTTTTTCTCTCGGTTTAGCTAGTAGTAGTCCTATGCTTTTTGTCTTTTCTCTCGCTGTGTTTTTTTTTTTATGCGCTCCTAAATGCGTTCATTTCTTTCGAACATCCTTTAACTCAGTGGTACCCAACCTTGTTTGTTGCCACAGATAGGTTTCATATCAGACAACATTTTCATGGACCGGCCTTTAAGGTGTGGCAGATAAATGCGACAAAACGAACAGATATGGCCGACATCCAAAACGATGTAATTTTTAAATATAAATGTAAATCCAATGTGTAGTGCTAACATTATTAGCAGCGTCCCCATATCATCGCACCAACAACACAACATGAGTGACATCCGCTTTGCCCCCTAACGCTGTCTGGTTGTTATAGTTATAGTTTTAAACAGGCCTTTAAAATAAGATTCACCATAAAAACAAATATAAAGTGCATAAAATTATAACTCACCACAACACTGAATTAGTGGGAGCCCAGTGCCTGTTTCTTGTTAACGAGACCGTCCTGTCTGGTGCAATTTTAAATGCTTCATTGCCTCATTGGAAAGCCGGTTGCCACATATTATGCAGAGCGGGGGCTTGGTGCATGGAACTCGCTTGTGATAAATCCATATTTTAAGTATGACTCCTGGTGTTGTCTGCTACAGTTGAGGCCAAAATTGTTACACAACCCCCCCCCCCAGCATTGATGAAACTTGATATAAACAAACATTCACCAGTGCTATTTAGTAACTTTTAGTACATTTTGTAGTATAAAATAAATTTTTAGGCTTGCGTTATATCAAATCAAATATATTTAAAAAAATGGGATGGTCAAAAATATTAGCGCCAGGTGAATGTTTGCTTTGAAAACACACCTACAGTAATTATCCAGTCAGCTTTGAAACCACACCTGTGCAGTAAAAACCTGCAGTCAACGTGCATAAAAAGACTCCAAGGAACAGGGCACTTGGAACACATGAGAGGGACTACTGTTACTCACCATGCCAAAGACAAAGGAAATCATTCTGGAGATTAGAAAGCAGATAGTAGAGCCTTATGATAAGGGGTAAGGCTACAGTGCAATTTTCAAGCGATTCACAGTGTCTAGAACTGCTGTCCATTGCACCATTGCCAATTAAAAGGAGACAAATTCTATAAGAAACAAACCTGCGCAAGATTTCAAGAACTCTGGAGAGGAAAATAGTCAGGGATGTCAGCAAGAAGCCCTGGGGATTTGCCAATTCAATTGTTGCTGACCTGGGCTCTTCTGGAGTTGATGCTTTAAGGAACCCAGTTGTGAGGGCGCTTCATCATGATGGGCTTCAGGACCATCGTCCCAGAAGAACCCCTTTACCCAAAGAGTGGCACATCACAGCCCGACTGAGGTTTGCCCGTGAACATTTGAAAGGTAAAGGTGAGTTTTGGAAGTGTGTGCTTTGGTCTGATGAGGCTAAACTGGAACTGTTTGGGTACATGGATGCTGCTTATGTTTGTTCGAAGAAAGGGAGACCTTCAAGCCGAGGAACACAATTCCCTCAGTTCAACATGGCGATAGGAGCATCATGCTGTGGGGCTATTTTGCAGCCTCAGGCACAGAGACTCTTGTTCGGGTGCATGGCATCATGAAGAAGATTATGTTGACATTTTGAGGGAGAATATGCAGAAATCTGCTCGTAGTCTAGATTTAGATCGTCACTGGGTCTTCCAACAAGACAATGACCTTAAACATGCATCGAAATCAGTCATACAGTTCCTCAAGGATACCGAAATCAAGATCCTGGAGTCACCCTCACAGAGCCCAGACCTCTATCGTGTTGAGAATCTGGGGCAGGTGCTCAAAGTAAATGTCCATGCTCGGAAACCATGCAATTTGGACAACCTAGGACAATTTGCAATGGAAAAATAGGCCAAAATCCCTCAGGAGACCAGTCTAGCAAAGAACTACTCTAAGAGATTGTTGTCAGTTGTGGCTCAGAAAGAGTACACTATTGACTACTAGTGGCCAGGGGGCTAATAATTCTGGATGTCTCATTTTTTGCCCTTTCTTGTTTTAACTCTGTGTATTAATAAAATCTCTCAAAAATAAAGAAAATAAACCTAGTGGACATTGTTTTTACAATAATGTATTTGTTTTGAAAATAAGAAACACTTGTTAATAGTCATTTTCATGGAGAAACCAAGAGTGTTGTCTAATTTCAGAAGGGGGGCTATTAACTTTGGCCTCAACTGTAAATGCAGCTTTCTTTTCTTGGAAGTTGTAGAGTCTTCCTTTGTCTCTTCACTGGAACTATTCCTTTTCGCAAAGAAACTTTTCTGAGACCTCTGTTGTTAATCGTTTTGCTAGCTTGTGGATTCATCTTTAGCGGTGACGTATCACATGACCAAGGCAAGCGTCTTGACATGCGTATAGACATATGAGTGAATCATAGCTGATGTAACTGAGAAAATCCAGTCATTTTTCAAAATACAACTATGTTCAGACTTGGATAATAAAAAATGTATGCAACTGAAATAATCATTCAGACAGAATATCACATAGGCAACGGCATTGTGTAACTGAAATAACTTTCCGGGCAGATGAGCGGTATCATATTGTTAAGTTTAAGAAATACTCAAGAATTCATAGTACTCTAATTACTCAGGTTTCTTGAGGAATCATTACAGTACTATTCTGATGTAGTTAATATGTTTATATATAGAAAGAGAGCTTTTCTGTTTTCATGATTAATATATGGTTCTGCTGTTAGCTTCAAACAAGGAAGAAAGAAGTATTGGAGCCCACTGCAAGGTAAATTTGGTCTTCCAAAAAAAAGAAAGTGAGTCAGACACAGGGGCACCTAAGAAAGGTTGGATTCTTGTTTTAACCACTCCAAAGCCAATTAAAATGCAAAAAACGTATGTACATTTCAAGGGTAATATGTAGTGGGGTTCTGCTTAAAGCAGGGAATTCAGTCTACAAGTTCTAAGCAGTAAAAGCAGGGGATGTGTACTAACCAAACATGGCTCCCAACTCTCCATTGACTGCATATACATAAAAGCTGTAAAACTTGTTCAGGACAAAACTAAAAAGCTTAGTAATAGTTTAACATCAAGTGCCAGTCTGACGTGTACCACTTCGAATGATACTCTGGGCAACTGCCAAGATAAAAAGCTGCCACTGGCTGTAATGGGACCAGTGTTGTGATTGTTTTTATTTTATAGGAGTTATTTGGGTTTCCCGGCTCTGGTCCTGTCTACTGCTGGTAATGATCTGGCCAAGAGAGGGGTTGAAATGTCCAGTTATTAGGGCTGTAAAACGATTAAAAATTTTAATCTAATTAATCACAGGGTAGCTGTGAATTAATCACGATTAATTAACATTCCTAAATATGACTGAGAAACTACAGTTTTCGGTGTAAATAAAAGGACAAAACCGGATGCTTTTGCTCTTTTTTAAAGTAAATACAGGAGATATCCTTGGGACTTTTGTTTTGATGTCCACAATCACATTTACACGTTGCCCTTTTAAGCTATTTATCTTTTAGCCAGTTGCTAAGGCAAACTAACTGGTTAACATTTTCTGAATGTAAAACTGACCGTTTCTTATTAATATTGGAGAACCCTGAGCATCCTCTTCATTGGACTATCCTACAACAACAGTGTTTTCAGTCAAAGGCTTCGACAGTTTCGCTGCAACACAGACTGCTAAGGCAGATCCATCCTGCCCACGAGAGATGTAAGAAAATATCGATACACTGATATATCGCAATATTTTATTTCCCGATATTGTATCGATATTTAATACAAAAATATGGATTTTTTTTTAAAGGATTTGAATGGAACCATCAATGATTAAAAGTATAACTGGTAGTTTGTGGCTGTTTTCACCTTCTTCATTCCAGTGGATCAACTACATCTAGTAATAAAACTGAATGTGTTAAAGTATGAAACAGGTTTGGAGTGTTTAGAATGCTGTGATAGTTTTCCTACTGTTAAATTGAGTTTTAAAAATCACAATATATAGTCTTACTCATAGTATTGCGATATATCAAGATATATCGTATTGTCTCCCATATATCGCGATACATATCGTATCGCCAGATTTTTGCCAATACACATCCCTACTGTCCACAGCCATCAGGATCTATAGCTAGTATGAGCTACAACAATAAAGCATTTTTGAATTGTATTCTTCTGAACAACAGAGGGATTATTTGCTTATCATCATGAGCGCACATGGTGTGGAACCGAACCTTTACGTGACTCCAGTTCCCGCTGTTATTTTTTGTGATTATCTTGCAGTTGCAGTGTTGGTTAGCTATGTTAGCTTGTTTGTTAGCCACGGCTTAGCTGATGTGAAGTTATCCCTTCAGATTGTTGCATTTTTACCCATCTGCTCGTTCCAATTGCTTCTTCTGATCGTTTACAACACCTGATCATGTCTCTTTCTGCAGACTAAACGAGCAGTAGAGCAGAGAGTGACGTAGACCAATAATCCCTCTATTTGTCATGTGACTGAAAAGAGACGTTCACATGGAACTGCCATGCTGTTTATGTGAGAAGAACTGAACGCAGCATGGGCTGAATTGTTGGATAAACAGGGCGGACTATCCTGCACATGCGTTAGTTGCTTATTAAAATTAATCTCGTTAATTATACAAATTAATCGACTTGCGTTAACGCCTTAATTTTGACAGCCCTAGTACTTATGTATGGTATTTACTTCATGGCGGCAATAGATTTTAGTCATACAAGTCCCATAAATCAGTGTTTCCCAACCCTGGTCCTCAAGGCCCACTGCCCTGCATGTTTTAGACGTTTCCCTCCTTTAACGCGCCTGCTTCAGATGATTGCAGTTCAGCAAAAGCTTGTTAATCAGCCATCAATTGAAATCAGGTGGGCTGAAGCAGGGAAACATCTAAAACATGCAGGGCAGTGTGCCTTGAGGAGCAGGGTTGAAAAAACCCCGCCATAAATAATCCATGTGGTGCTTAAGTGTCACTATTTGGTCATAAACCGTATCTTCATCAGTTGTTTTTTTTTTACAAATCTATGTAAATGATTCATAACTCCATTTTATCTTTTCAAGAGTATGTCCAGAGGGCTTTGTATGTCTCAAAACTGGCCGTAATCCAGACTACGGCTACACAAGCTTCGACACCTTCAGCTGGGCCTTCCTCTCCCTTTTCCGGCTCATGACACAGGACTACTGGGAAAACCTCTACCAGCAGGTTTGTCAGAAAGAACTTCTCATTGTCAGTGCTTGGGTCTCACAACACCCTTGGCGTCTGCTGAAATAATGTAGAGAAACAAAAATAAAGATAAGAAGTCCAAAATTTTAAACCTCTGTCTAACTTTTTCTGCTTTTTCTTGGGTCGTATCAGACATTGCGTGCCGCAGGGAAGCCCTACATGATCTTCTTTGTGCTGGTGATCTTCCTGGGCTCCTTTTACCTCATCAACCTGATCCTGGCTGTGGTCGCCATGGCTTATGATGAACAGAACCAGGCCACCATCGAGGAGGCTCAGCAGAAGGAGGAGGAGTTCCAAGCCATGCTTGAGCAGCTGAAGAGGCAGCAGGAGGAGGCGCAGGCAGGACACTTTATTTTCTTACATTTAACTTGTACACTGAAACCGGCATCAGTAGCTCTATATGCTGGCTTAATTCCCGTTGGAGCCAGACATTTTGAGTTGCTCGTTGAAAATCAGAAACTACTGTATACACAACCTGTTGAGCACTCTGATTTGTTTGTTTAGTATTCAGTATTCCAAAGTGCTCCGACTGATGTTTATTCTTTCACTGGGAGGCAGAGTTGCCTAGGAGACCCGCAGATTTATTGTCGGATGTTTACCATGTACTACTAATGACATGAAACCCAAATAAACAAAACATACAAATAAATCAAGACAAATCAAACAATAAATTACTGTATATGTGTAGTAAAGTGGAATGGAATACGGAATAAGGTGTGCATTCTTATAGAATACTTTGCAAAAAACCCTTCACTTTGTCAATGACCTCAAGATGTCCCCTGAATGAAGAATCTAGTCTTATGGGTTGCTCAGATGTGATTTTTGAGAGCTCTGGGTAACGTCCATCTTTTCCAATTCCTACTTTCATTCTGTACCCACTTGTTACTATTCCATCACTTCCTTCCTCTGTTTCGTATCAGTAAAACAAACCATTTTATACACTTTCACTTAAATCATTGTGAATCAGTTTGTTTGACTTTCTAGTTAAGTATTTTCATAGATTACGCAGATAAATAGTCATAAAAACATCCGATTACACGTCTGCAAGTGTTGTAATCCACCTTAAATCCATTTATCTTGGTTCTACTCCAAGCTTGGATTAGTTAGATCAGTAGATTATGAAATTTGAAAGGTTCTAAACACCTGATTCAACCAAAATGACTAAAAAGAAACTTCTGCCTACATGTTGGTTGTCGGAGTCAGGAAACCACATTTCCTTCCTGACTTCCTGGCTTTGAGCAAATCATAGAGAGCAGTTGCGAAACCTCCCCTGGCATGTGCAATGAGCATTGACACATGGGTGGGACAAAATTTCCCGTAACAAACAACATTTAGTGCGCAAAAAGAAACGATACAAGATGATCAAAGCTGCAAATGCATATGAAATATGCCGGGTGAATGGTACCAGGGCAAAATGACCTGTTCCAAATTTTGACCCGTTCTCTAACAAAACTCTGATTTTCAGTTCTTTCCAAAGTTGAGCCATTCTAGACAGCCACACAACATGACGTTCCCACCTCTGAACATTACTGTCATCATGGCATGTTGGGCTGGGATGTGGAGTGACATTTCGCCTCCGAATTACACTTAAAGATACACACTTTGGACCATCGTTTATATTCTCATTATTTAAATAGCTTGTCGAAATATTCTACAGCTATCTGTTAACGTTTCCATATCCTTTTTCTTCAATAATGGAGTCTTGCGCAGTGAGTGTGCATAGAGGCCATGTTGGCTTTTTTTTACCTTACTTGTTTCCTTCAGAACAACTCTTCCTGCTAATTTTAAGTCTTCATATTATTCTTTTCATTTCTCTATCTTTTAAGAAGCACCTTAATGACGTTCTGTATCGATTATGGCCCCAGTGGTGCGTACAACAACACTCAGAAGTTTGGAAACATTTCCGGAACAAATCAGTCATTTGCATGTTTTGAAACAATACGGTTGCTAAAGTATTAAGGGAGGTCTTTACTTTTACTCTTCATGAGATGTGTCTTGTAATATACCTAGGTGATGAATCACGTTTTCATCGGCCATCAGTTAGGATTCAGTGAACTCCTTGGCTTTATGTGCCCTTTTACGTCACATTATGTTCATGTGTTCAATTCTATCATTTCCTGTGACCGTTTGCGTGAGCTGTTTGTGCTTAGATGCTGTTTCTTGTTTTCTCCAGTGATGCACCATGCCAGAACATATTTACTTTGGTCTAATCTGTCCAAAAGTACATTGTTTAAAAAGTCCAGTCATCCATTTCTTTCTGTTGAATCACAGACATCAAGTTGCCTTATTCCCCTTTCCAGATTGATTTACTGTATAGTAACACTTGCTTTAAGGTAATTGCTGATGTCATTCCTACCAGGCGTTGTGTTAACACACTCTTGTACAATCCAGTGGAACAAACTGCCAAAACTTCTGCTTTTATAGAGGTGCACACTGATGATAAATTAATCAAATGCATTTGAGTAGAAGCATTTGCTTGCGATTTTTCCCCTTTTAAATTTCAAAGATAGCAGGTTTTCTATTTCGGCATCATTTTGTAACGGGATTGGATGTTTTTAGTGTTTGTGTCAAACTGATGTTAGATTTAAATCATTTCTTGCCGGTTGTTTTCTATCAGACCTCTGCGTAATCCCTTAAAGGTTGGACTCAGTTTTATCTGGTGTCTGCTTATTCACACACTAGTGACAGACAATAAAATCCTCGTTCCTTCGCTTAGTACTACCCAGAGGTGTTTCGAACAGTAGGGGAAAAAAGATTTCTATGGAGTGAATGTTTAAATATTGGAAGAAGTGTGATATATTTGGCATTCCTCAACAGTCCCAGCTTCGGTTTTATGTGGGAGCAGCGTTTAGGGAAATATATGCCAGCTTTTTATTGAGGCTCTTTCCCTGTTGTAGTAAATGAAAGGGAAAATATGTGAGGTGTTTTGTTTAATGCTGTCTAGCTTCTGAGATTTATATGCATTTCTTGTTTTAGAAAGCAACGTAGATCTAACGTAGCCCTCAATCTATACAAATATTTTGGATTGGGTGAAAACATACAGACTTCCATTTTTAGAAGGCGTCTGAGGCGGATTTGGCTCTTCATGCCAGGCTCTCTCCTCCGCTCCAATCCGACAAGAGCCTCCGAGACAGGCGCCGGGTCTCCATGACAACTGTCTCTGTGCTCTGATTGGCTGGCAGGTTGCCGCGGCAGCAGCCACGGAGAGTGGCGAGTACAGTGGGAGAGGGGGCCCCACCTCCGAGTCCTCCTCGGGGACGTCCAAGCTGAGCTCGAAAAGTGCCAAGGAGCGACGCAACAGGCGGAAGAAGAGAAAGCAGCGGGAGGAGGAGGAGGAGAGGGGCGTGTGCGACAAGTTCCACAAGTCCATGTCAGAGGACAGCATCAAGAGGTCCAGCTTCCGCTTCTCCATCGATGCCAACCGGCTTTCCTATGAAAAAAGATGCTCCTCCCCCAACCAGGTAAATTCCAACTTAACCCGGCGGATGATCATGGATTAAAATCCAAATTTAATGAAAGAAAATAAAGCAACAGGCCGAAAATGTATAGTGCCTTGCAAAAGTATTCACACTCCTTGAACATATACACATTATTGTAGCATCACAACCACAAACTTAATGTATCTTTGGGGGATTTTTGGTGATAAGACCAATAAACGATAGCATTGTGAAGTGGAGAGAAAGTGATTCATGGTTTTCCAAATATTATATTTCCAAAAACATCTGAATTGTGTGGCATGCTTTTGTATTCATTTGTTTTTTCCACTGATTCCCTTAAAGCGGACATATCATGCTTTTAAATACTTTCTTTTTACATTTAAGCTATGCAATTGTGGTCCTTACATTGTGGAACTACAATGGTTGGGTCTGAATTTCTCATTATTGAAGCTCCACAGGCCCCTCTTATACCCCTGTTCTGAGATGCGTCTGGGAGCAACCCGTTTCAGCGCTGTTTCTTTAAAGTGTAACTTAACCCCATGAAAAATCCTAACCCCGCCCCCAGACAACATTTGAAAAATTCTACAAAGTGGCCGGTGCCAGGAGGCACGGAGGGGTATGGCCAAGTGTGGAGGATGAGCGGAGGGGGGGACGTGGGGGTGTGTTCAGGAGGACAGTGACAGCTCGCTTAATGTGACACTGAAACATGGACAGTGACCAAAGCGACGTTGGCAGTTTTGCGACTGATCGATCTGATCAACGTTCATCTGTTTTGAACGTTAGCTTATGTTAGCATTACCACTCAGAGACTGGACCCATCCTGTCTCCCTCTGCCTCAGCAGCACCGGCCTCGGGCGGTGCTGGCTCGGCGCCCTGAGCCAGCGGATCTCCTCCACCGTCCCTGGAGGGCAGCACTAAGAAGTTTTTAGACCAAAAAATTAAACAAGTTTACATGAAAATGTAAAAAAAATCCCCAGAAACTGAAAGATTGCCTTGGTAAATACCCATTTATACAGTTTATAGGCAAAAAAAAGTTGTTTTGGGGTTTAGTTACTCTTTAAATGCAAATGAGGCACTTGAAACTCCGCCCCCCCTACAGCCCATTTTTGTAGTTTGACTGCAGCACAAAAAGTTTTTATTGGTACATACTAATGATAGTTACCAAATCAATAATAATAATAACGAAATAACGAATCAATTGCAATGAAGACTTTCGACCTCGTTAGCGAGCAAGCTAGCGCCAAGCTAACGTCACATAAAGCATTTGAATCCAGTCTTTTCTAAGACAAAAATGCCAAAACGTAGGCATGTCTAACTGAAAACACTCATATCCTCTATATCATGAGCAAGAGCACTGATCGCTCAGCATTAACATGTGAAGAAAGGTGCACCAGCTAACATCAATGCTAACAAAACAATGACCAGGAGGTCTTACAATCACACACATTTTAGCGTTACAGCTTACCGAAGTGCTGTGTCCATCGTTTCCATAGATTCTAGGAAAAGACCCCTCAATAAGACGCAGTCTTTCAGCAAATCCCTATCTGCATCCTTGAGCTTGGACCCTAGACTTGGACTACAAACTCACAGCAAGTAAGAAAAATGGCGGATTCACAGAATTGTTTGGCCGGAATTCACTTGCCGTATTTGGCTGTGCTGCTGCAAAGACTGTGACGTAATAGTCAAAGAAACGTAAAAGTGGAAGAAAAATCTGTTCAGACTGCAAATTTGGACCAAAATAGAAACTAAAGATATCTTTTCAGCACCTGAAGAGACTAATTACCACTTTTCTCCACTCCTAGGGTCTCCAAATACACAGCAAAAGGCATTTAAAGGTTAAAGTTTATTTTACATGATAAGTCCCCTTTAAAGATTACCATGTGTAACCGCATTTGAAAATCCCTTTTATGTTTTCCAGTGTGATTTCCATCTTTCCTGTAACGCCATGTTTAATTTCATCTCTCCTCTAGTCTCTCCTCAGTGTCCGTGGTTCCCTCTTCTCACCTCGGAGGAACAGCCGCGCCAGCCTCTTCAGCTTCCGTGGCCGGGCCCGTGACATGGGCTCGGAGAACGACTTCGCCGACGACGAGCACAGCACCTTTGAGGAGAACGACAGTCGGCGAGGGTCCTTGTTCTTGCCACGCCGGCTCGAGCGTCGCTGCAGCGCCGTCAGCCAGACGAGTCTCGGGGCGCCACGGATTGTGCTACCCGCCAACGGAAAGATGCACTGCTCTGTAGACTGCAATGGTGTGGTTTCGCTGGTCGGTGGGACATCTGTAACAACCTCTCCTGTAGGTCTCCTGCTGCCTGAGGTGACTTTGTTGTTTTATGTTTTATTTTACAACTTATCTCTCTACGATTTGGTTTGTTCCCGTACTTTTCTTGACATATTCCTCCTACCAATTTCCATTAATAAATACACATGTCTAACACCTAAACCGGGGAAATGTTTTGGACTGATTGATTTTCTTGTTTTTTAGGGGACAACAACAGATACTGAGATAAAGAAGCGCAGATCAGGATTCCTCCAGCCATCCATGGACTACTTAGATGAACCAGGGGGGCGGCAAAGAGCCATGAGTGTGGCCAGTATTCTCACCAACACCATGGAAGGTCAGCGTCTTTCTCTGCTTCTCGTTTTAAGCGTACTTTTTTAGCTTTTGTAGATTATTATCAAAGAATACTCCTCCTTTTCCAGAGCTCGAAGAATCAAGACAGAAGTGCCCACCCTGCTGGTACAGATTTGCCAACACTTGTCTGATTTGGGACTGTTGTCCGCAATGGCTGAAAATCAAAGCGGTTGTCTGCACGGTGGTCATGGACCCCTTTGTGGATCTAGCAATCACCATCTGCATCGTCCTCAACACTCTTTTCATGGCCATGGAGCACTACCCAATGACCAAGGAGTTTGATAATCTCCTCACAATTGGAAACCTGGCAAGTGTTCGTTACGTCCTAAAAAAAACCCATAAGGAATCTGTTCACCACCTGTCTTAATGCAGATTTGGGTTTTGCTTTTTCTTTCTGTTCATTTTAGGTGTTCACAGGGATCTTCACAGCAGAAATGTGCTTCAAGATCATCGCCCTGGATCCCTACTATTACTTTCAGGAGGGTTGGAACATCTTTGATGGCATCATTGTTAGTCTCAGTCTCATGGAGCTTGGCTTGGCTAATGTTGAAGGCCTGTCTGTGCTCAGGTCCTTCAGACTGGTGAGATTATTTGTTTAAAAAAAATCTATTCCTCTACCAATCGGGTTTGTCACAGTTGCGGGTGTTTTAACGTTTTTTAGTGTTTTAAAGTAGTCATTCCTCTAAATGTAAATCTCATAAATACAAGGAAGGTATCTGTTTTCTTTTTCCCATTTTCCCATTTTGAAGAGGGGCTGGAAAAATAAAATTCTGTGTCACGTCCTATTTATACCCTGTAGAAACAAAATGTAATAGATAACAAATTAATAGGCCCTAGAAGCTCTGGTTCTATGGATGGAAAGATATGAATAGATTTAAGAAAAACACTAAATCCCCCTGAACAACAATCACACCACACATGCTAAAGGGTGGGTAGCAAACAACATTCTCAACAGCTAAACACAAAAAAAACCTAAATGACAACAGCTGACACTATTCAATGCGAAGTGGTTAGAACAGCCACCAATTAATGCCATGTTTAGTTATAAAACACAACATGACTTTTTTGGAATTTTAAAAAATAAAGAGAGATTTTGTACTGTGATCAGGAGCTTTGTGAAATTATCAGCAGTTGAGGTAAAATGAGTCATAGAACGATTGAAGCTAAGATCAGTTAAAAAACAGCAGAGCAGAGTTTAAAACAGTAGTCTCCAAATCTGGTCTTCGAGATCTACTGTCCTGCATGTTTTGGTTTAATTCCCGCCCTATCACAGCTGAATCCAAAAATCTTTTTTTTTTATCCAGCAGTAGCATGCTTCATCTCAGGTCTTTCTGTAGTGCTGCATTTTGTTCAGTTTTCAGAATTTCCTTCTTCCTTGAAATTGTCGACCAAATTTTAGCTTTCGCAAAACCTAAGGAAAATAAATAAATTAAGGTTATTTTTTATTAATTGTTAGAACTATGTATATTTAAGTGTGGCCTCACAGATTTTGTAAAAATACCAATCATTTTATGTATTAACAAGTAATTTATTTTGCCCTCACTTAATTATTGTGGGGGGTTAAGGTACTCTAATAAAAGTGTAATCTATTGTAAGCCTTTTTACACTTTACTATTACTTTTCGGCTGTGGTTGCTAGTATTTATAGAGGGCACTACATGTATACGAACTTGCTTAATAATGTATTTTTTTTCTTTTCTTGTCTAATAAAATTATTAATTATTATAATTTATTGTTTACATTGTTCGTATTCAACTAAAAAAGTCTCAACTATAAAATAATTCTATTTAAAAAAAGAAACTGAAGATTCAAACCCCTTTGTACACATTGCATTATGCTCTTCCTCCATAATGTGTCCTGTAATGCCTTTCTTTAATCAGCTGCGGGTCTTCAAGCTAGCCAAGTCCTGGCCCACTCTGAACATGCTGATCAAGATCATCGGTAACTCGGTGGGTGCCCTGGGCAACCTGACTCTCGTGCTGGCCATCATCGTGTTCATCTTCGCCGTGGTGGGCATGCAGCTGTTCGGCAAGAGCTACAAGGAGTGCGTGTGCAAGATTTCGGACAACTGCGAGCTGCCGCGCTGGCACATGCACGACTTCTTCCACTCCTTCCTCATCGTGTTCCGGGTGCTGTGCGGGGAATGGATTGAGACCATGTGGGACTGCATGGAGGTGGCAGGACAGACGATGTGTATTATCGTCTTCATGATGGTCATGGTCATCGGAAACCTAGTGGTACGACCTTTGCCTTTTGTTATTTATCTCTTTGTAGGGATCTATGCAATTATATTTATTTATTATCAACTCTTTATGTGAAATCTGTCTTTCCTTTCAGGTTCTTAACCTTTTCCTGGCACTCCTCCTGAGCTCATTCAGTGCAGACAACCTGGCAGCCACCGACGACGACAGCGAGATGAACAACCTCCAGATCGCCGTTGGCCGCATCCAGCGGGGTATCTCGTACGTCAAAACCAAGGCGCGACAGTTCCTTCAGAGCATCTGCTTTGGCAGAGGTAAGGGATCTGGCCTGGCCGAGGAGAGCAAACCACTCGATGATCTGCAGAGCAACGGGAAGGGGAACTGCATCTCTAACCACACTCCACTGGAGATCACCAAAGACCCCAGTGGGGTGTACATGATGGAGGGCAACGGAAAGCCAGGAGGGCTGGTGGTAGGGGTAGGTGGGGACACCCCAAGCAAGTACCCAATGGAAGAATGTGACTATATGTCATTTATTCACAACCCCAGCCTGACAGTGACTGTTCCCATTGCTGTGGGCGAGTCAGACTTTGAAAACCTAAACACGGAGGATTTCAGCAGCGACTCTTCTGACGTGGAGGGCAGCAAAGAGGTAAGATGGTTGACTGTGCGGCTGACATCTTTGTCAGCTTGCAAAAATCATGTTGGCGTCTTTTTAAAGCTTGATTACCTCGTGATGTCTGCATTAAATAACACACAGCACAAATGAATGTGTTAGTATATCTGAATTTGGATAGAAGTGGCCTTTTCAGACAGTTATCTGACAGTCAAGCAGTTTGAAAATAACACAAGTACTGACTCATATGTGGATGCATCATGCTGTGCTGCACTAATGGAGTTTTATCTCAAACCTAAGAATCCTGGCAACCACCACAAAAAGAGACTCAAATTAGTCTTTGTCCAGAGCAACAGGTTAATGAATGAATAAATACTTTATTACTCCCACAATGGGGATATTCAGTAACAATGGGGAAATTCAGGGAAATTCTTAATGTTTTATCATGAAGCTGCATGACTCACTATTTTGGAGATAGATGATTTATCAGTAGGTATTAAAAACACATTTAAATCTCGTTAAACTGCATTTATATTTGTTTCATCTTAAAACTATTGTTGTCTTTGTGCTAAGACAAAATGAAAACATGAAAAAACTGGTATATAAAAGAAAAAGCGTCTTTCAAAGAATTCGTAACACTTGAACATTTCCACATATTCTAATAATATAACCACAAACTTTTTTGTATATCATAAGGATTTTCTGTGATAGAACAACACAAAGCAGAGCATAACTGTGAAAAGGAAAAGTGTGTTCTGATCAGATGTGACACACAATTAACTTGCTGGCCTACATGCAAAATGCTGTGTGAAGAAAACACTACACATCATCCTGAAGTCACTTTTATATATATATCCTTCAGGATGCGGAGGGGCCGTCCCCTGCATCGGGACGTGTAGAGGTCCGAGGTGGTGGGAAGCCTGCTCCCTACAGTCCTTTGTGCAGCTTTCACCACCCGCTGCAGAGCCTTCCTCTCAGCAGCAGTACAGCTGCCGTGCCACATGGTGATGCAGGTGCAGATGACGCTCTTCACTGCACAGTGATAGAAACTCCAGGGGACGGAGCTCCCAAGTCCAGCTCTCCGCAGCTTTCTTAGGAAGTAGAGACGCTGGTGGGCCTTCTTGACCAGACGTGAAGTGTTTGCATTCCAGGTGAGGTCATTGGATATGTGCACACCCAAGTACCTGAAGCTGGAGACCACTTCCACAGCTGCTCCTCCGATGTACAGGGGAAGGAGAGGACGCTTGTCCCTTTTGAAATCCACCACCATCTCCTTGGTCTTCTTCACATTGATGCAGAGGATGTTTTCTCTGCACCACTGCACCAGGTTTTCCACCTCTTCTCTGTATTTGGACTCATCGTTGTTGGTGATGCGTCCCACTACTGCTGTGTCATCCGCAAACTTAACTATAGGACAGCTGGGGTGTCTCGCTGAGCAGTCATACGTCAGCAGAGTGAACAGGAGGGGGCTCAACACGCAGCCCTGTGGTGAGCCTGTTCTGAGGGTGATGGAGGAGGAGATGGTGTTGTGGATCTTAACAGTCTGAGGTCTATTGGTCAAGAAGTCCAGGACCCAGCTCCCCAGCGTGGGACTCAGTCCGAGGGAGGAGAGCTTCTGCACCAGCGTCAGTGGGATGATGGTGTTGAAGGCTGAGGAGAAATCCAGAAAGAGCAGACGGACATAGGAGTTTCAGTGCAGCGATTTTTCCTGTAGGCATACTGGTGGGGGTCCACAGTGATATCGATGGTGTCTTTGATGTGGGTCATGACCAACCTCTCAAAGCACTTCATGACCACCGGGGTTAAAGCTATGGGCCGATAGTCATTCAGGCTTGTCACTGTGGAGCACTTGGGGACGGGGACGATCGTGGCAGTCTTTAAGCAGGTGGGGACAGATGACAGTGACAGTGAGGTGCCAGCTGGTGTGCACAGTCCCTCAGTACCCGCCCTGGGATGTTGTCGGGCCCTGCTGCTTTGTGAGGGTTGATACACTGAAGGGTCTTCCTTACATCTGCTGTGGTCACACTGATGGGCGTGTCACCAGGTGGTGATATAAGTTTGGTGCTGGGGGAGACATCAGGGAACTCAAAGCGGGCATAGAAATGGTTGAGTGCATCTGGCAAGGAGGGGTCTCTTGGGCATTGTACATCCTTGGTGTTGTAGTCCGTGATGTATTTAATGCCCCTCCACATGCGCCGAGGGTCATTGGTGGTGAAGTGACCCTGGATTTTCTGGGCGTATGTGGCTTTGGCCCTCGTAATGCCCGCAGTCAGTCCTTTTCGGGCCTCTCTAAGTGCTGATGCCTCACCTGCCTTGAATGCAGCATCCCTAGCTTTCAGCAGAGCTCTCACCTCAGAGTTTCGCCAGGGTTTCTGGTTCGGATAGCAGGTTATTATCCTGGTGGTGGTGACATCATCAGCACATTTGGAGATGAAACCAAGGACAGATGATGTATATTCCTCCAGGTCCACCTCTCCTTCATGTGTAGCTGCCTCTTTGAAGACCTGCCATTCTGTGCACTGAAAACAGTCCTGGAGCACACAGCCTGCATCTCTGGGCCACACAGTGATCTTCTTCTTCGTTGGCCTGATACGTCTCAGCAGGGGGCGGTATGCTGGCGCCAGCAGGATGGAGATGTGGTTGGAGAGGCCAAGATGGGGGCGAGGAAAAGCTCTGTATGCACAGCGGATGTTGCAGTACACACAGTCCAGAGTATTTTCTCTGTGTGTTGGAAAGGTGACATGCTGGTAAAAACTTGGCAGAGTGTCAGTCAGTTTCACGTGGTTAAAGTCCCCCACAACCACGTAAAACGCCTCCGGGTGCTTTGTTTGCAACGAGCTAATGGTGTCAAATAGCTCCTTTGATGCTTCGTTGGCATTTGCACCCGGTCGAATGTAAACAATGGTAACGAACACTGCAGTTAACTCTCGTGGCAGATAAAACCGACGACATTTCACAGTCATAAGCTCTATCGCCTCAGAGCAGGAGCTTTTCACCAGTCCACAGTTCGCACACCAACCTTCATTCACGTACACACAGAGTCCTCCTCCCTGTGTTTTACCCGACCGGTGGTCGCGGTCCGCTCAGAAAATCTGAAGCCCTTCGATCTGGAAGGCTGAGTCTGGCATGTTGTTGTTGAGCCAGGTTTACGTTAGGCAAAGAACAGCACAGTTCCTCATCTCTGTAAAAACACTCAGCCTCAGACGTAACAACTCCAGTTTGTTATCCAGTGAGCGGACGTTGGCCAGGAAGAGAGTTGGTATCGGCGGTCTCCTAGCCTTTAACTGTGCCAGCGCACCCACCCGCTTTCCTCTCTTCTGTTTTCAGGCACATCGTTTCCTCTTGCCCGTTGCTTCCCGAATCCTGCTGCGCCACTCCGTTGTCCTCAGGAGCCGTTGGCGTCCGAGAGCAGATTTAAGTTTTTGTGATATTATAATTACCAAACTGTCCCTGATGTCTGTCAGTTCGGTTGAGCTGTACTTCAGCCGTGAATTTAGCACTAAATTAGTGCTAAAAGTGCCCACAAAGGGCAACAAATTAGGCTTAATTCCGGGAGCTGGAGACCTGAACTTGATCTGTTTTGCAGGAAAGAACAAGCAGTAAATGTTTCCATAAGACCAAAACTGATAGACTTTTCAGTGTATTTATAAGTTCTATTTAGAATCGTGTATCATTTTTCTTAATTTTCACAATTATGAGCTTCATATGTCTTGGTCTATCCCATAAAAACCCAGAAAAAATTTATATAAGTTTGTGGTTGTAATGTGAAAAAACATAGATAAAACTTAAGTGGAGTGGGTTGGGGTGGGGGGGTAAATATTTTTTGTACAGCACTGTAAGGCAGTACTTTCAGTTGACTCCCTTTTTGCCACTGATTCTTCTTTGTGCCGGAGCAAAACCACCATTTAATGTTCAGCGTCGTCAAGCTGATGGAGCATTGGGACTGCACTCCCCTGATGATGGGAATCTGTCATTGTGGGTGTGGTGCCAGTTCCCTACAATTCAAAACAACCCCGGAGTCTATTTCTGGCCATGACTCCACATGCTCCATATATGGATTATTTGTCTGACATCACACTTGCTCTTTTCAAGCTGTGTGCTAAAAACAAAACAATATGTTCATGTTTAACCAGTGAACTTCTTTCTTCTCCTAACATGAAAATGAGGGAATATGTACCTGAGCAGAATAAGTCTCCTAACTGTAACCTTATGGAATGGCCAGTGACGGCAGAGATGAGGTTGTATGCTGGCTTTGGTGTGTATAACTTACTCTGTTTAACCCCCCTCGTTTGTTATTACAGCTGTTTCACAGGCACTCTCAAGGTTTTCAGTGAGAAGAGACTTGTAAGATCACTTTATTGCACTAACCATGAGGACTGCCTATGCCATTTACAGACAAACATATTTTTTCATACCTTCAATGGATTGCACATTTTCGTTCTTTGCCTGGTCTGCCCTCCGTAACACTCTGAGCTTGAGAATGAAGGAAGAAGGGAGGCGGAGGAGAATGCGCAGTGAATAAGAAGGAATGGAGGAATGAATTTTGCTGTGGTTAGACAAAATTCATTTGTCTGGCTCATACCCCATGCATACACACATGGAAAATCTGTATGTACTTACCTGTATAACCTGAACAATAGTGGAATGATGAAAGATTCAAGTTGATCATTTTCATAAAGACGATTAAAAAAACAATTTTTGCAGGGTGTCAAAAGAGATAACACATTGCTGACTGGTATATACTTTAGATGAGAGTATCATGTAAAAGCCACCAAAAAAAAGAAAATTGCCAGACAAAATGCGTGAACACGATTTATTGGCATTTGGCTTTCATGCTTGTGTTATCCACTTTTGTCTCACTGTAGTTGTAACATGTAAAAATAAGGTAAACTTCACTCCAAACAAAATCCAGCCGTTTTTAAGCTGCAAGATGTGAGGCTAAGAATTTAAACAAATTTGTCTCTGCGGAAGGAGAAACAGAGAGTGGGTGGGAAACTCCCTTCCATGAAATAAGATGCACTTGCGAGCAGCATGCTTCCATCATTCCCATGCCGTATTAGCTGGGTCCCACGGCAATCAGGGCTGCTGCACTGTCTAGGATTACATGTTCTAATACCTCCCACTTCAGACAGCTCCGACATGAGGCCAAAAAACACCATGTTTGCCCAAAGAAAAACAGACAGGAGGCCTCGCGTCACCAAAAAGTCTCACTATATGCAGATGATATTAGAATGTATATTAGTTAATAACTAATGCATTTTAGGGTTTCAAATAAAGTTTTAGCTGGGTAAAAGATTTCTTTTTGTTTTTAACTTGAAAATAGGAACCAAAGTTGTCTTTTCATGTGCTACCTTTATCACCAACAATGAGTGCAATAGTCCTTGAGCCGTCTATTAGGTCCTGTGTGTTTTCTGGGTATGCATCGGTGCTAATTCAGTATGCCTTACAAATGGGAACACAAAACTAAGCGGCACAGCACATGCTGTCTTTTAAACAGTGCACAGTACTGGTTTTTGCTGGTAAGCTAATGTGGTTATCCGTCTACTTCAACACAAACAGAAGAAGCTTTTACACTGCTTTCAAGGAAGGGAAATAATGTGTTTTCATGTCACTGAGGAAAGTGTTCTGTCTCCTTACTGGAGTGGCTTTATACTTACTCATGAAAGAGACTTGGTAAGACATTCTGTCATATAAGCCACCTATACCTTTGGAAATGTTATAATACCAAACAAATTAATCCGGGATCCTTTTTCAGTGGACATGAAAATACTTGACCCCACGTTCTGCTTGGTACTATTTCAGGCTTGGATTGATGATGCACTGGAATACTGCATGCACTCTTCCTCGAATTGAGGTCACATCAAATGTACCCACAGTGCATTTCCGTAAAGCCAACCTCCATGTACCACAAAATCTAATTTGAAGCCATCTGGTAAAGCTAATACCAAAGCCTGTCGGTACATTTGATCTATGCTGCATGCGACAATGATGATGTTAGTTTCAGAATTACTTGAAAGAGCCCAACTCTGTGAGCTATTTCAGTCTTCTCAGTAAGCTATACAGTTATGGCACTGGAGTACCCATGAATGGAGAATGACCATGATTAGCAGCTCAGATGGTTGGCTCCTATAACCACTGAACCTCAATGTTCCCAAGCAGTGTTGTGTAACTCTGTCCTGTCACCGTCTGCTCCGTCCACGCAGAAGCTTGATGTAGACCCCCAGCCGCTGAGCTCATCGGAGGGGAGCACAGTTGATATTCGACCCCCAGGAGACGGGGTTGAATCCGTGGAGCTGGAACCAGAGGAATCATTGGATCCTGAGGCTTGCTTTACAGAAGGTGAGAATGTTAGTTTCTTGACAGGATGGGTGATATATCTCCGGAAAGCAGGCCAGAACGAGAGAGGTGGAAGTACAACACTGCCAGTGCACATTTCATGTCAAAGAGGACATCGTTATAACTGCTTGAGCTGAGCAACGGGCTGTTGTAGCTGAGTGACGGTGAACACAAATGCTCAGCGAGACAGGCAAGAAATAGACTTTCGGACATAATGGAAGTAGACATTTTGCCTGAAACACCTGCAGTGAATTAGAAATCTGTAAATAATGGAATAGAGTGAATTTGCTTTGCGTTACAAATTTCACACCTTTAATTTTTTTGGGGAGATTTCTTCTTTTTTTAAACTAATTTACCACACCTCAATGTTTTAGGTTATCAAATCAGTAAAAATCTTCCAAATCTGTACAATGAAACAATATTAGTTAAACTGAACATGTCTGGTGACACAAAGTAGGCTAAACACATTATTCGTCAATGCAATTAAAATTCAAGAATACACGTGAAACAAAGTCATTGACATCTTTAACTCTGTAAGGTTACAAAGCCACTTTTAAGGCTTTGGGACTGTAGTGAAGGAAAGTAAGAACCATTATCTACAAACGGGGAAAACAGGAAACACTTCCAAACCTTCTAAAAGGTGGTCGGCCTCAGTTAATTTCCGTGTTAATGATTTAAACAATACAAATAGACTGGGTAAAAATAGCATCTCTGTTAGATCTCTAAAGCAAAAACCACAGCTGACCGGTAAGAACACGAAGACAAATCTGAGATTTGGCGAAAGAAAAAAACATCTTGATGATCCCCACAACTTTTGGAAAAACATTACATGGACTGATGATACCAAAGTGGAGCTTGTGGATGGTCTGTGTCCAATTACATCTCACGTAAAACTATCAGAATTTCAGAAAAAGTACCTCATACCAACAGGCAAACGTGGTGGTGGTAGTGTGATGGTCTAAGGACGGCTTTGCTGATTTAGGACCTGGACAAGTTGCTAATTGATGAACCCGCGAATTCTCTCCACCAGGACATCATGAAGCAGAATTTCAAGCTTAAAGTTCAGTGTTGTCATGTCAAAGAATTAAGCCATCCAATGCAACAGGCAGACCAATTTAAGCTTCAACCTTTGATCCTATCTTTTAAAGTTAACTAGTACTTTAGTGGCTTTATTGTATTGTAGTTAGAATATCAAAGTCAAGAAAAGTATGACAAGTAGAAAATTATGATGAGTGTAACGATATAAAGAAAGTTGGAAAAGAAAGGAGGAAAGACTAATCACTATGATTCTTTTTGTAATATAACCACAAGCAGCGTGGTACATCCCAGACGCTTTGGCACTGCTTTCACAGCTGTTTTATTTATACAGCGAGCTACTGAAAAGATCACTCACCTGACACATCTAAATCCCAGCGGAAGCCTCATCACTTGCATGGAGGCATGTTTGGTTAACAGTTAGCTTTTCACTGTCGCTCAAGATTATTTTTGTCTAACTGTGTGGTCACATTTGAACCAGGCCCCTGGATGTTGTTCTAGCTGAGCAAATTATAGTATGTGTTTCCTTACGACTGGATCATGTAGGATACAAAGGTTTGTAATGGTAAGTGCATAACTGTGGAATGGTCAAGTAGAAGGAAAAACGATAATGCAGCTACGGTGGTGTGAAAATGTTTTTTAACACCACTGTAAATAGAGAACAGTCCCTTAAGAAAACCTGTTAGAGGCAGCAAAAGACTGGAGAATGAGGTTCCCCTTCCTGCATGGTAATGATCTTAAACATACACCTAGAGGTAGAATGGGACAGTTTAAAACAAAGCATAATAATGTGTTACAATAGCCTATTCAAAGACCAGAGCAAAGTCCAATGAGAATCTGTGTCATGACTTAGAAAGGGATTTTTCTAAACATTTCTTCCTCACCCTGTCTGCAGGCTGTGTGAGCAGGTTCCAGTGCTGTCAGGTCAGCGAGGAGGTAGGCTGGTTCAAGAGCTGGTGGACGCTCCGAAAAACCTGCTTTATTATCGTGGAGCACAACTGGTTTGAATCCTTCATCATATTCATGATCCTTCTCAGCAGTGGAGCGCTGGTAAGTGTTTGGGTTTGTCTCCTCTGGACAGTTGGTATCAGAGTTACATTTCTCAGAGTCTTGATCTAATGAACTTCTTCTACTCAGGCGTTCGAAGATATTTACATTGAGCAGCGGCGGACCATCAAAACAGTGCTTGAGTATGCAGACAAGGTCTTCACTTATATCTTTATCCTGGAAATGCTGCTGAAGTGGGTGGCGTATGGCTTTGTTAAGTATTTCACCAATGCTTGGTGCTGGCTTGACTTCCTCATTGTAGATGTAAGTATATTAAACTTCACTTTAATGAAAATAAAGGCATTAGAAAGTTAATAGCAATGATTTTTTTAATGGTGTCCTTGCGTTAAAGCTTGATGAAGACTGGTACGGATCCTCTCATTGTTCTTTATTTTTCGAATTTCCCTCATTAGTTTGTTTTAAAAAGAAATTAAAGCTTTTTTTAATAAAAAAAGCTAATTTAATTGTAATTACACCCCTATGCATTTTAATCCAGGCTCCTCATTGTTGACCAACTCCCCATCTTCTTCAGAGTTTTTGCGCTGATGTGGTCCGCGAATGGTCTCCTTTAATTTCTCGCCCCTCACCCTGTTTGTCTTTGACATTATCGTCTCCCAGGTGTCCTTGGTGAGCCTCGTAGCAAATGCTCTGGGCTACTCTGAGCTCAGCGCCATCAAAACTCTGAGGACACTGCGAGCCCTCCGGCCCCTGAGGGCCCTGTCTCGGTTTGAGGGCATGAGGGTAAGAACAGGAGGGATAACAGCAGCACAGAACCATATTTGTAAAAGGAATGTCAGTGGGCAAACTGACTATGAAAATGTATTTTGGGTTTAATTTGTTCTCTTAAAATTAAATATTTTCTAACATAAACGCTACTGTAATTTCCTGTGTACTAAATGTGGTGACTGTTGTGAGTCAGACTGAATCAAATAGATTTTGACAAAACATAAATAAACTCGAACTTAAAAGGATCTGGGTCAATTTGCCCCTTCGCCAATTTGTTCCATTTTTTGACATTTCTTCTGTTTAAGCTTCTATTTTTTTGACACAAACCATTTCAAACCCCATGTACCTAAAACATTTGAATATCCGTGTATTTCTTATAGTAGCTAGTTATTATTTATGTATCTTGAAGAATTGTAACAAATCATGTAAGTGTTTATACCCAATATATACAGTTGAAACTAAATATTTACATACACTTCAGAAAAAAAACACAAAAAACATTTCTTTCTTTACTGTTAAACTTCAAATCAGAGAAAACTTTTTTGTTTCTGATCAATAAATATTAACATGTTTTTTTGTATTTGTGAAACGTCAGAATAAAGAGAGAATTGTTATGTATTTTTATTACTTTCATCAAAGCCAGAAGAATACATCCACTAAGTTTATTATGTCTTTAAACAATTACAAAACTCCAGATGATTCCATTCTGAGCTTAAGGAGCTTCTAATAGGTTAATTGAGTTCATCTGAGTTAATTGGTGCCACACCTGTGGATGCATCAATCCCATAGAAAAATTTGTGGGCAGCACAGAAAGGGTGATTATGAGCAAGAGGCCTAATAAGCCGAACCAGTTCCAGAGGAGTGGGCCAAGAATCAAGCAAACATTCGTAGAAAGCTTGTGGAAGGAAACCCAAAATGTTTGGCCCAAGTGAAACAGTCTCAGGGCAATTCTACCAAAACAATAAGGAACTAAAATATGTTAGTATTTATTGATCCAAAACAAAAGTTTACTCTGATTTGATGTTTAACAGTAAAAAAAAAGTTTATTTCTGAAGTGTATGTAAATATCTGGTTTAAACTTTTACTGTAACTGTAAAATGACTGAAAATGATTCTTAAGTGACTGGTAGATACTATTCGAGTCTCCTGACTGTTCTTCTCAAACCACAGGCCAATATCCTAACATTTCTTTCAAAGGTTTTAGAGAAAATTGTTTTTAATCAACTTCAAAACTGTCTAAAATGACACCCATGACGAATTTTCAGGTTAGAAATCACATCACAGGTTTCCTCAGATAAGGCTATGTGTAGAGCATAAACAAATAACTTTATATCCTTGGTTTTCAATGTGGGAATGGATTGACACATAGCTGGTACAAAAACTCCTTTGGTTGATGATCAAAATAATAGGGTACAAAAATAGTAAAGGTATGAAATGACCACGGGGCAAAATGACCAATGACCACCTAGAGATGGCATTTATTGTGTTAGCTGAAATAAACTAAATTGAAATGAATTAAAATGTGATTGTGGGCAACTTAACCATAAATCAGATGTTTAAACAGCCCACCCATCTCAGTAAAAACTACATGAAGTGCAGTTTCAGACTGCTGTTGTTGATTATGGATTTCCTGTTAGCTAGGCTAAGTCTTGTCTGTCATGCTAAGCTAAAACCACTTAGGTTTAGTTTTGGTCCATGATTGTAATATGTTTTGCTAGCTTCTAGATGCTGCTAGCCTAGATAGATAGTTGTGACTCTTTGAAGAGAGGTTCTGTGAAGTAATAGCTTCGTATCTGTTGGAAATAACTAAATAAAACTAAAGAAATTCACAGAATGGTGGAAGGCTAACAGTCTGATGGGAGCCCTGTTTAAGCAGTAATCAAATAGAAGATGACACAAAATCTAATAAAAAGGGATTTTGATTTTGATTAGCTGTTAGCCTCCAAGGCTCTGAGGATTTCTTTACTTTCCTGCAGACTCACTGTAATATCTCAATGCAGGAAAGAAGTAATCGCTGACAATAACAACACAGAACCTCACTTTAATTTGTCAAATATGTGTATGAATATTTAACTTTAAAGATTTTTTTCAACCCATCAACCTGTTTGCCAGACTGCTTGTTACCGTTTCTCACTTATAGCCCACCATTTTATCACAAAAAGAGCATTTCTATCAGATCAATGTGTTTCCATGTTGCACAGCTTTAGATGCTGTTTTTTTAGCGCTTGCTTGTCATCTGCAAAATTGTGTGCCAAAGGGAAAATAACACTGTATAATTTATGTTCTCATTCTCATAATTTGATCTCAGTTGTGCCATCTTTTCCAGACAGAATGTTTTTGAATGGCTGGTTAGGGCTCCTGCCTGTAAGACTGCATGCTTACTGCTACTTCTGCAAACATATCCTTTCCTTGGAATTTTAACACTATTCTTCTGCATGCATGACTTCGTTCACTCTGTCTCAATGGATTACTGTTTATTGCTGTCCTCAGGCTTTGTTTTCTGATGTTGCTCGTGTTGTGCCTTTAACCTGTAATTTTTTTCTTTGTTGTGTGTCTTTTTTTCATTTACAGTCAAACAAAATGTTGTGACTTCATCCCGCCTCTCTCTAAGGTTTTTTCTGTTTTGCTTTTTTACCTATCAAATGTTAGATTCTTCGCCTATTCACCTTCTTCATTCAAACTGTCACCTATAATTTTCTTTGTAAATATGTGTGGGGTTAAGTGCTTCATGTGTTTATACAATAAAGGATAAATATAGCTTTTGATAATTTATTAATTCTTAACATAATTTTGATGTTTGTAAGTAAAGTCTATTCCCTGTAGCTGAATGAAAACAAGCAGTTAGGTGACTGAATAAATGTTGTAGCCAATATCATCAAATTGTAAATGCAGACACCAGTTTTAATTGAGCCACAAGAGATGACTGATTTTAGCTGTGTGCTTCAACATCTTCAGGTTGTGGTGAATGCCCTACTTGGTGCCATCCCATCCATCATGAACGTGCTCCTGGTTTGCCTCATCTTCTGGCTAATCTTCAGCATCATGGGCGTCAACCTTTTCGCAGGGAAGTACTACCACTGTATCAACACCACCACAGATGAGACATTCCCCGTCACCGTTGTCAACAACAAGACGGAATGCTTGAATTTGGTCAACGAGAGCGCCCGCTGGAAGAATGTCAAAATCAACTTTGACAATGTCGGGGCGGGTTATCTGGCCCTGCTGCAAGTGGTACGTCCGGTCTAGGTTATGTAGCGCGCACAAACGCAGCAGATTTGACGCCTCACACACATTTAGCTTCTCCAACCTCCACTACCAAGTCAACTTTTTTTAGGATCCCACTATGCTTTTATGATTAAAACCCATTTGGATACCTGTCAATTCATGTCAAGTGTCCTTTGTATATGAATTTCCTTTGTATTATTATTATTGTTATTTCTTAACATGACTGCATGTCTTAAACATCTAATAGGGAGTATTTTAACTACAGCTTGTTATACTTTCCATTCTCCTCTCTCTGAGTTTAAAGAAACATAAAAGAAAAATATAATTTTCTTTGTGTTGCGATTTGGTTTGACCTTTTTCTAAATTCACGTCTGATTGGCTGACCAGTGCTGGTAATGCCTCCTCCCCCAGATGTTCCACCTGCACTACCAGTCGGAACCAGGACTGATGCTCCTTCTCAAGATTTTGGTTGCATTCAATTTTTGTGCACTGTAAGCTTTACTTTTGTAAATTTTTTGTAAATTACTTTTGCAATTTGAGATAAAATCGTTTAGTTTTTTTTCCTACATGCCTTGTTGTACTCGGCATCATTTAGGGATTTATCTTTTTTCATGCCCAATCTGGCAACAAGTTAAAGTATACAATGAGCTGCACCAGAGAAGCCTACTGCTTCCCCCATGTAAGGGATACCTTTAACATTAATGGAAGAAAACGGCTGCGGTGCCGAGCCAAGAAACAGGACAATTACAACAGTAGATCCAAAGACCCAGTCTGTGTGACTGAGAGGTCAAACAAGAGCCAGACTTCAAAGTAAGGCGTTCTGATTCTTCTAATGAGGTGGTGTTCTGGAGCTGAGAAACATGCCCAGTTCTCTTGGACACTTTGAATACCTCCCTCCTTTTTTTCTCTCTCTCAAATTACCTTTACATACAACTCAAACTTAGTCAGTTTGCCCTTTCTTTAAACTCTATAGAGAGGTAAAAAAATATCTAATTAAAAATCTTAAACCTTTTATCAGCTTAGATTTATTTTTCTTTATTTGCTCAGAAACCTCTTCCCCCTTAGAAGAAACTGTATGTGGAATCAATGTAATAGAAAACGTTTTATCGTGTTTGTTTCCTTTTACCTGACTAAATCAGGTGAGACTAGACCTTTTAGTTTAATTCTAAACAATACAAAATTACATGTAATTAATTTGTTGGGAAAATACACAAAATCTCACCATTCCGTCTTTAAAGCATGCGATGAAATTGCTCCCTAGTTAGGTCAAGATTTCATCCTGTAAACTGAGGGTTGTCATTCCGAAAAGCAACAATGAAAGTTACCCCTTTCTAGGTCTCAAGACAAAAACGGAAATTTATTTCACTTCCCTTTTTGTTTGCACTTAGGCAACATTTAAGGGTTGGATGGACATCATGTATGCTGCTGTGGACTCTCGAAATGTAAGTCTCTTGCTGCTTAACTCAGTAACATAAATATGACATAATACAAAAGAAATCTGCTTTTTTTACCTCCACATTTGACACCCCTGTTCAAATGTTGGAAAATCCAAAAATGTTTAATATATTGCAGTACTAAAATTCTATATTAAGAAGGGGAAAAAAAATACCCAACTCTTAATTTGAGTACATTTATTCATGGGGGGGGGCGGTCTTATTTACACCACTGTTGTTAATATTTTGTGCAACCCCAATTTTGCTACAATAATTGTAAAGCTTTCAATCTTCCATTATTCAGCAAACTCCACACACTTGTGTTTGTGATGGTAGGAAAAACAATTTGTTTTCCTGTTAAGGGAGAGTTTGCGAGCACAAGACAGTACATATTACTGCTTTTCTCCAACAGTGAGCTTCAGAGATTGTTGACTCACATAACCAAGGCAAGGCAATTTTATTTGTATAGCACACTTTAAACAGCAGGGTAATTCAAGGTACTTTACATGATTTGGTGATTTAAAAAACAAAAAGACAAAACAAACAGACATGGAATATACCAGTCACATTTTATTCACATTTGCAGTTGTTCTAAACATTTAAAAACATTTAAAAAAACATTTAAAAAAGGGCCAAATTCGGGTAAATAGATACATTTGGTAGCTATTCCCAGATTGATGAAACTCAATACACGTGTCTGACCTGAATGGCCTGTTTTCTCACCTTTCCTAATGGGAAAAGTGACTAAAACAGATGGGCCTCTATGTGAAGTCACATTGATTCTTTATGGAAAAGTAATGGATTACCAGTTGAGAGTTCCTAGACAATATGAGTATGGTACATCAAATTTATTAAAGGTTCCACCTAGTGTGAAACAAAAAACAGTACATCTTTAGGTTGGATGGTTTCACCAATTTTAAATCATTTTTTAGTGTGAAACTGTGACTGTAAAAAAAATAATGTATTTTAAGGATTTTTACACATCCTTACCAGAGTTACCAATAACTATATATCTTGCTTATATGTATTTTTAGAATCAGGGAATTGAGGTGAAATGCAATTACATGTGTTATTGTTTCTTTCTTCCC
The DNA here is from genome assembly GCA_963556495.2 of Valencia hispanica. Classification (NCBI taxonomy): domain Eukaryota; kingdom Metazoa; phylum Chordata; class Actinopteri; order Cyprinodontiformes; family Valenciidae; genus Valencia; species Valencia hispanica. The sequence continues at coordinate 13,154,393 of OY747723.1, forward strand.
TTGTAGTTGGAAGAGCAGCCTGATTATGAAGTGAACCTCTATATGTACCTCTACTTTGTCATCTTCATCATCTTTGGCTCCTTCTTCACTCTGAATCTGTTTATTGGTGTCATCATCGACAACTTCAACCAGCAGAAAAAAAAGATAAGTTGCATTTTCTAACAGTCACAGAAAGAAAAGTTGACTTTGACCTTTAAATAGAAATAGAATTCTATCAGACTGGGACTGGGATAAGCAGAATCATGCCAGTTAGTTGGGTTATATCCATAGACTGTATATAAAGATGGACGGAGACCCAGTGGCCGCGTCACGCGTCTCGTCACTCCTGGAAAATACAAGAAATGGGCAAAGAGGTGAAGCTGAGAGTGAGGCTGTGAGGGTTGGGGCGGATGGTTGACACCCGTCAAACTCTGAGCCGTTGTAGCTACAAGCTAACCCGGAGCAAACTGAAGCTAACGGAGGTTAGTGGGCGCTTTTAGCCAGAAAACTGCGGTTGAGCGACTTCGCTACCCCTCTGCCTTTTAGGCAGATTCAATCATTTTTGAAAATAAAAGCATCAAGCCTTGTTGGTCCATAACTTTCACTAAAACTATGCAAACTTGAATCAAAACAAGTTTTAATAATCAATATGTGAAGTAAAGAAGAAATGTGATCATTTCAACCCATTTTTGACCAAGCAGCGTTATCTTAAATGCACAGCAGAAATATAATTTTACATACCGAAAAAAAAGGGAGGAGAGACTTCTTGGATGGTCTGTTAGTGTAATCAATACCACGGAAGGCCATCTTTGTCCAATAAGTGTACAATTAACATCCGAACACAAATAAACATTGCGGATGCAACTAATGGTTAAGTTAGGAGAAGCAAAATAGCCTAGACTGTTGACGTGATGCTGAGGCTGCGGCCATCCCTGGATCATGCAGGGTAGAGCAAGGCGCTAGCTACCTGCGCTAGCGCTGACAGCTCATCTGAAACCTATCAATCAAAAGGACATGCCCCTTATTATTCAAAATTTCAAGCTTAAATTAAACGGAGGAGTTATAAAAAAATTCACTCCCCTCAGAGTTGCCATGATGGTAAACTTGACCTATTAAACCTAAAATGTTCTTTTGAACCAGGCTGTAAACATGTTTATTCCTGCTGTGAAGTTGTTGTTTTTCACATGGGAGTCGATGGGAACTTGCTCCTTCCTGGAGCCAGCCCCTAGCAGATGAGCGGGGAACTCCAATTTTTGTTACTTCTGGGTTGGCTTCAAATTTGGCCGGCGGAGTTTGCCCCTTGGTTATATCATTAAAACTAAGACAAAAAATACTTTTTTTCTTTTTTTTGCATTGGCACAACATAATGGGTCATAGGGTGTCATTTATTTAAGCCTTTGATATTTACTTGGTATTTAGAATTTTTCTATTGCCAGTTGGATGACTTCACACAAAGGTCCCCTGTAACGAAAATTCTTAATGGGAAAGTCACAGATTCTTTACTAACCCCCAAAATGGCTGCCCTGCATGTAAAATATAGTGGTATTGGCAGTAGAAAAAAAACTTTTATTTGTATTTGTGAATATTTTTGTGTGATTACATCTGTACCCATTTAAAGAGTAACTAAACCCCAAAACAACTTTTTTTTGCTTTTAAACTGTATAAATGGGTCTTTACCAATGCAATCTTTCAGTTTCTGGGGATTTTTTTACATTTTGGTGTAAAATTCTACACTTTTTGGTCTAAAAACGTCTTAGTGCTGCCCCCTTAGGGTTGAACGGTGGCTACTGCATTTGAATTTTGTGATTGGTGGAGAGCGGTACATCTTTACGTCACAGGCATTGACTGTGTCACACGGCTCGCGGCCGCTGGGCTCCATAAAGCCTCCCTCTACTCCTCTACCTCCGGTGACCTCGGAGGAGATCAGCTGGCTCAGGGCACCGAGCCAGTGCCGCCGAGACAGAGGGAGACAGGAGGACTCCGGTCTCTGAGTGGTAATGCTAACATAGGCTAACGTTCAAAACAGATGAATGTTGATCAGATCGATCTGTCGCAAAACTGCCAACGTCGCTTTGGTCACTGTCCATGTTTCAGTGTCAGATTAAACTAGCTGTCACTATCCTCCTGAACACACTCCCACGTCCCCCCCTCCGCTTTTCCTCCACACTTGGCCATACCCCTCCATGCTTCCTGGCACCGCCCACTTTGTAGAATTTTTCAAATGTTGTCTGGGGGCGGGGTTATGCTTTTTCGTGGGGTTCAGTTACACTTTAAGTAATAATTGTTGCATTAGCATAGTCAAAATCTAATGCCACAAGTTTAATCTTTTCTAATCTGTGCATCTCTACTCCTTACATTTCAGTGCTCTAGTAAAACTGCTTTTTGCTCCCAGTAATCCACAGCAGTGATATTTTTAAAAGATTGGCATTTCTGACAAGATGTTGAAGTGCAAATTGCTTACCTACAGGGCTAGCTGTTGTTAATGTTGACATAGGCTGCTTTCATTTTGCTCCGCAGTGTTGCCATTTTTGAAATGGAACACCAGCAGGTATCAGTGCTGCGTCACACAGGGCCAAACACAAGCACAGCCTCCACACGGAGCTGCCAAAGCCCAAATTTAGCCCAGGCAAACTCACAGCTGTGTTCAACAAAGACACAAACTAATGATCAGCTGCTGTATGGAGAAGGACCTGTAGCAGCCTTGGATCACCGAGGATGCATGAGTCACTGAGAAACACCCCATGTGCTCTCAAACATGCAAGTGCCAACACCAAATCTAGTCTGGCATTATCTCCTTTCATTCAGCCAGGAGCTAACAAAATGGACTGGCAATGCCCAAGGGAATGGGGGAGGTGAAGAGAGAGAGGTGGAGGGCTTGCACTGTGTCTGGTGCAGGCTTGGCTTTATGTCTTAACTGACTCTGGATCTGTTAGTGTATTAATAATAATTGTTTCTTGATATGTGAGCAAGCTTGGTCTTAACGTTAACATATGCCTTGTGAATCTCATCCTAAAACAACACTCGTTCATACACACATATTCATACAGTCGACATCATTAAATTATTCATGTGCTTTTCATTATTTATACAGTTCTGTCACTTGGCAAGATGCAGGCATAGCTGTGGGTTAGAAACCATGAGTTTGCTTGTGATGAGCTAATGCTTTGATCTTACAGAGTATAAACATGTTCTGATCATTTCTTGGACTGAATTTCTTTATTAAGCTCTAATTACCTATTTTATGTAGAAATAAATATGAAAATTATTTTTAAGCAAAATTATAGTTGTAATAGTTGAGATTTAAATGAAAGATATTAGTTAAAATTATGTTAATACTTCTGTAATTTCAGAATCTCTTGTTTTACTAGTTGTAACATTTTGTTAGATATTCATATTTTGGATATATAAAATGACAACCGTCAATCAGATTTTTTATTTTTCAAACGTCCCTTTCTCATCTTTGAGATCTGCAGAACAATCATTCTAGATAAGAAGCATGAACTTATGGATCTAAAATAAAATAAAATTGAAGGCATAGACTTTAGTGATTTCAGATTTTTAAGTGGTAAACTGCGGATGGGACAAAATGACATTCTGGAATATGTAAATGTTTTTTAATTAAATTACCTGAATTTATTTATCTATTTAATTTTTACGCTTTTTTATTGTGTCTATTGTTTGAACATATATTCATCGATGTGTTTAACTGCACAAACCAAACGGTCATTTTCAGGGCACCTAGTTGTCTAGGGTTCAATGCAATCCCTTATCTTTGCCTAGTTAAGTCAGATTAAATCGGCCTTTGGTTTCATTACCATACATAAGTTTCATATGTTTTAATAAATAGATGTGAAATTAAGAGCCCCATGGCTGAAAATTAAATTAAAAATGCTAATTTTAACTGTTGTTGAAGTGTGCCAGGTTTGTCAAACCTAGGCCTCCCTAAACAATGTGTTAGTGTTGTTTTGTTTTAGCGGTGACTTCGGGCATTCAAATAAATACTCCGGTTCAGTTCCAATTCAGATGATACACATTTTTAATTTCCTGTCAGCAATGTTAGGTGTTCCCCATATGCTAAGTCACCTAGCTTTAGCTTTACAATTTCCTCTCTGACAGAAAAATATATATATATATTTAAAGCTTATTGTGGCCACAGTGGCCTTTATTGACACTGGATAGTCTTACAGAAAGGGGAGAGAAGCGGGGGAAGAGACATTCGGCCAATGTCCCTGGGCCGGAGTCAAACCCGGGACAACCACATCGAGGACTAAGGCCTCTGAACATGGGGCGCCCATCTTAAACCACTGCGCCATGCGACGCTGAAACTTGAAGGAGTAGTTTGGACTTTGTGAAGTTGTCACAATAGACAGGCTAGCAGTCAGAAATGTGCCTCAATTTTAGCAAATTTTAGCAATTTAAAACAACTCAAACCTAAATTGTTCATACCTATTGAATATTCTGTGTTAGTGAATATTATCTCTTTGCACTTTCACATAAGATTGTCAGGTTTATGGCCAGCAGTTTAACAGCGATGAACTTAACCGTCTCTTAGAGGAGTGTATCAATTGCCAATATAGGGTTATATCCTGTGAGCAGGAATTCTATCTCATTTTGAGTTGTTCTGAGGATTTCTTTACTTTTCCACAAACTCATTGTATTTTAGCATCTTTCTTCTAGCAGTAAGGAAACTATAACTTATAATAAATTCACAGAATCTCACTTTAGAAAAATGTTATAATCCCATTAAGTACAAGGAAAGTCTTCTTTTTTTAATATAGAAAGCTGTTAATCCAAATCTATATGGTTGCTCTCTTTCTACTTTGTAATGGGAAACATCACAGAATGAGGTTATAACCAGATTTTCTTTGGTTTCTCCTTTACTTTGGAGGTCAAGATATCTTCATGACAGAAGAACAAAAGAAATACTACAATGCCATGAAGAAGTTGGGTTCAAAGAAACCACAAAAGCCTATTCCTCGGCCAACAGTGAGACTATACTTTGCTCAGTTAGTATTATGACTGCAAATGTAAGTGTGAAAAACTAACCCTTTCCCTTTCTTTGTTCTTCTTTCAGAATGAATTTCAAGGCTTTGTGTTTGACTGTGTCACAAAGCAGGCATTCGACATTGTAATCATGATCCTCATCTGCCTTAACATGGTGACGATGATGGTAGAGACGGATGACCAAACAAAGGAAATGGACAGAATCCTTTACTGGATCAACCTGGTCTTCATTGTACTGTTCACCGGGGAGTGTGCGCTCAAGATGATTTCTCTGCGACATTTTTACTTCACTGTTGGCTGGAACATTTTTGACTTTGTGGTAGTGATTCTTTCGATTGTCGGTAAGAAGATATTCTGAATAATTAGACTTTGTGATGCATTTTTCCCCCATAAATTGCTTGGATAATTCTGATCGTTTTTCCCTTTGCAGGGATGTTTTTATCCAAAGTCATCGAGAAGTACTTTGTATCCCCAACGTTGTTCCGAGTGATCCGACTCGCCCGGATAGGCCGCATCCTTCGCCTTATAAAAGGTGCCAAGGGCATCCGGACGCTCCTCTTTGCCTTGATGATGTCACTCCCTGCCTTGTTCAACATCGGCCTTCTTCTTTTCTTGGTTATGTTTATCTATGCTATCTTTGCAATGTCCAACTTTGCATATGTGAAGAGGGAGTCAGGGATTGATGACTTGTTCAATTTTGAGACCTTCGGGAACAGTATGATCTGTTTATTTCAAATTACAACCTCAGCTGGGTGGGATGGCCTGTTGGCCCCCATATTGAACAGAGAGCCAGACTGTGACAGCAAGATGGAGCACCCTGGGAACTCATACAAAGGCAACTGTGGCAACCCTTCAGTTGGCATCTTTTTCTTTGTCAGCTACATCATCATTTGCTTTCTGATTGTGGTTAACATGTATATTGCCGTCATCCTGGAAAACTTCAGTGTGGCCACTGAGGAGAGCGCTGAACCACTAAGTGAGGATGACTTTGAGATGTTCTACGAAGTCTGGGAGCGGTTTGATCCTGATGCTACTCAGTTTGTGGAGTACAGCAAGCTTTCGGACTTTGCAGATGTGCTCGATCCACCGCTTCGCATTGCCAAACCCAACATGATCCAACTTATAGCTATGGATTTGCCGATGGTGAGTGGCGAACGCATCCACTGCCTAGATATCCTATTTGCCTTCACCAAGCGAGTTTTGGGTGAAGGTGGGGAGATGGACATGTTACGTGGACAAATGGAGGAGCGTTTCATGGCCTCCAACCCCTCTAAAGTTTCTTACGAGCCAATTACCACCACGTTGCGTCGCAAGCAGGAGGAAATGTCGGCCATAGTTATCCAGAGAGCCTTCAGACGCTACATGATCCAACAGGCTATGAAAAAGGCCTCTGCTCTTTACAAGGAGAAGCTTAAGGAGGGCGTCCACGACCCAGACAAGGATGTGATGGTCATCAGCAAGTTCATTGAGAATTCCACCTCAGACAAAACAGACATGACTCCGTCTACCGCCTCCCCACCCTCCTACAACAGTGTGACAAAGTCGGACAAGGACAAATATGAAAAAGAAAATAGGGAAAAGGATAACAAAGGGAAAGACTTGAAAGACAGAAAAAAATAGACTACTACAAAACGGAACAAACAATGCATCAGTTATATGCGGGAAATTTGTTTACAGCTTCTGGAGGAGGTAGATAGATGTGTGCTTGTCCGTTAATTGTTCAGAGTTGAGGAACGCTGGGCCGGGGAGCCCTAAAATGGGAGCATTGTTATAATAAATGCAAATATGTGGGTTCTTCCCAGAGAGGGAAGACGGAAAAAAGGTATCCAGCAGACACTGCCAGAGGTTGAGTGGAACATAGTGCAGCCTCTCTGCAAAACGCTTGTGATTTTCCTTTTGGTTGTTGTTACTATCTGACACTTGAGTGTACTGTTAATTTGTCTGTAGCTAGTGCTGCTGCTACTTCTATAAATCCAGTGTCTTGAATTGAAAAATTGCTGTATCACTTAACAAGTTCTCCGCATTGTCTTTTGTTTCAGTTCCTTTTTTTATGAAAAAGAATGTTTTCTACTTTATTTTTGAGAATGTCTCCACTGTTTTCACTCTCGTACAATCACCAAGGGCAGAAAAAGTCGATGCTGGAAACTACAACTATCTGAAACTTATACGGTGCAGGGAAAGTACCAAAATGCTCATGGTTAATACAGTATGTGAAGCTGGAACATACCAATGAAGTGCAATGAATGAATAACTTGTAATCACTGGTGTTCCATCGGTGACTGTTAAAATCGCTATCTACTGCCATGTTCCAGTTTCAGTAGAAAAATCCCTCTCTAAAACAGAGAAGCTGAATGTATGCAATCTGGAGGAAAAAGACGCAATTAAAGAAACTTGGGAAATATTCTTGGTTGCTTTTTTGCCAAGATTTCGATGATACAATTGGCACCACTCTCGTGCCTAGGGTAGACTCTTTTTCTAGGTAAGCTATGTCCTGGAGTGTTCCCATCGGACGTTTGTCTAGCAGAATCCAACCTAAATCAGACTGTTGATCTGATTGGAGTGCCTGTTTTTAACCTAAATGGAAAAGTAAACAAGTCTTACTTTGTCAACTTACATGTCAGTACTTAACAGTGGATGTTGACTGTCATACACCAAAATGCTTTTTTAGTTTTGTATTGGTTTAAACTATATATTGTTTGAGCCATTCTAAACTCACCGCAATAATGGATTCCCTTCATTAGTCTATCTGCTTTATGAGAACTGTCTGTTGAATTATATTTTAATACTTTGAGACACCTTTGAGATTATCAAAAGGTTCAGTGCTGAATGTTAAACACTTCTTACTATCAGTATAGCTGTTATAGCTTTTTAGAGAAAGGTAAAAGACAACCATCCACTTTTTTTAAACAGGAAAAAAAAAATACTTTCTAAGAACTGCCAGCTTGTTGGCTAGCTAGCTTGCTAACTTGAGCAGTTTGAAGGCACTGGTGATAAATGTTTTGTGGCGTTTGGTATTGGTGTTTCAGACTGTGGCTACAATCGAGAATTTTGTCAAATAACATGGCTCTACCACTTCCGAATATATTTGTAATAGGTGGCAGGTACCATGACAAATGTCACATCATCAGCATAAGTGCATATCTTGTTTATATTATAACCCAAACAAAAATTCATCAAACAGACAGAGGGAAAAAAAACATTGTCTTCTGCCTCAACAAAGTATGAATGTTGTTGAAAGATAAAGGGGAACATGGAGAAGACATCTAACCCTCAACATGGGAAAAAAATGTCTATATCAATATGTCTGTTGATGACTAAAAGTGTGTGAAAAGTCGTTGGGGATTCATTTGGACCATATTAAATGAGTTGAGATATTTGTCAGAGTCATATAACTACAATTTCTTACTCTAGAGTATAGATTCATTCTTGGTTGTTCACGTGATACGAAAGGTCCCCCTGGTGGGAACGGATTTATACTTAGTCTGTATGAAACGTCCTGCGGTTGATGTCTCCAAAGACCAAGGGTACAAAAAGATGATGGGCAAACAGACTTGTACCTGAAGCAGCTGAGATGAAGTAATTCAACATAGGATAGAAATCTTGTTTAAATCATGAGAAATATGTCTTCATAAAGATTTGTATCTAGCAGTTAATTTCATAAAAGTTGTTAGAGTAGGTTACTTCAATTCCTTGTTTTGCAATTTCGGAACCTTGCATTGCCATTTGGTCCCTTCCTTTCTCCATTTTGTACCCCTAAACAAATGTCCTTAATCCATTGTGTAGTAATTTATTTTTCTTCTTGGTTATTTATTTTGAGTAATTAAAAATTAAAATAACTATAAAGTGCTCAAATACAGCATCAACTTATTTTAAATGTATGCTATTTTCTAAAGATTTGGTGTCACTCTTTACTTCCATTGATTTTGGTTCTGATCCCATTTGGAGACTCTTTGGTCACTCTTGAAAATATAAGAGGATATGACTCCTGATCAAACCAAAACCATTCTGAGTGACCTCCTGATTTTCCTACAGTTAACTATGTAAATTATAGAAAATGTCTTCAGTACTCAGTTGTTAAAGTGGTTATAAAACATCCCCTGGTGGGTATGGATTAAAAAAGTATTGGTACAAAACATCCGCTTTTTCACAGCTCCATTTCGTACCTGGATATAGTTGAGTATGAAATGGCAAATGGGTGAAATGACCAGCAGCTGAGATACATTTTTGGTGTTCATTTAAGGATGGTGTCTTCCTGATTTAGTTTGCACATCTTGTTAACAGAGATTCAGCGTTTTTACCATCTCATATGTTGGCAAGAAATCTTGAAACTAGACCTCTCGGCAATAGGTTTGTGGCGCGTGAAACTTGCACAAGATACATTGACCAGACCTTGATGGAGATTAGTAGTTTTACTTATATATCTATCTTTCAGAGTAGAAAGTATTTAGCTGTTTTCCCAACAAAAAGTCCACTGTGTGCTATTGCAGGAGTGGTATTAATATCCTCATCTATTTCTTGGCAGCAAAGTTAAGCGAATTTCCCAAAAATCTGTCTTTTAAGGCGACACTCCGACCTACTTGTTCACCCGCTGTCGTGTTGCATTCACTGCTCCCTTTTATCCTCCATGCCTCCTCCTCCCTACGTCCCACTGAGCTGTAAACAAAATGTCTAAGTAATGAACTATAAGAAGAAAATGTCTTTCTACCTGCTTTCAAGCTAGAACATGACAATATATCACAATTAAAAAGCTGTAATATCACAAATGTTTGTATGCCATTCATGTTTAAATTGAGAAGCGAGTGGTTTTAATTTAGTGGTTTGGTTTGTAAATATAATAGCTATTTGGGCCCACAGTATGCATCACACTTACATTTAATGTAAGAGCACTTTTTATCCCCACTGCTATGTAATTCCATGTGTGGCTGTCATACATGTGTGTGTGTGTGTGTGTGTGTGTGTCTGTGTTTGTATCTGTGCGAGACTCGACAAGAATGTCACCAATCCATCTTTTTATTTGAGCGAGTGTTTGTGTGCAACTTTGCTCTGCAGGTTGCTTATGTTCTGCCAATTATAAATAACATTTTCAATGTAGATATGAGTGCATTTTCAAGTCTTCACATCTAATTTCTAATTTATTTATATATATATATATATATATATATATATATATATATATATATATAAATATAAATAAAAGGATTTTTCTTTCCCGCACTGTAACACCTGATGAAACACATGTATGGTCCCCATGTCTGTAGATACGAACCGTGAAGCAATCAGTAGCCATCTCTCATTTCGCTTGTAGTGTTATAGTGAACTGCATGCAGGAAGTGACTACTGTCAGCTCATATGATGATCGACTTTTCAAGCCAAAAGAATAAAGAACATATTTTTTGTAAATGCTTGTTTTTTTTTTCTTCCAGGCTATACCTTTTTTTTTCCCAACTCATGTTTGAGCTTCTCTTTGTGACATCGACCTACTGGTGTCTGATGAAATATGATTGCTTTAGAGGTCAGTCAGGATCATTCATGTGATTCAATCTCATGTTACAACTATGTATCGATTTGCTAAATGTGACAAGTGACATTATTTTTTTTATTTTTTTTTGTTATAACCAAAGATGTGGCAACAAAACACAAAATCTAGAATTCCAAAATAAAACATTTTGGAAAACATATTTTGCATGCCAGATGCATTCATTTGATGGAAAGAGCTGTGATGGAAGCATTTTCACATTTTGTCATTTGTTAGGCCAACAAAATTATGATTTAAAAAAAGTGTATATGTACAAAACTGAGAAGTTAGACTATTTGTATTATATTTTGTAGATGGATGTTCTCTCTTATGGGTTAATTCTTAGCTCCAGCCATCCTCCAACTGGCTCCGAAAAACATTCCCCACACCATGATGCTTCCACTGCCATTTTTCATGGTTGGAAAAGCTTGAAAACCTCTTATATTCCTCACAGAACATCTGTTCTTATACTAGGATTAAATTACGCCCAGTTGGACTCTACTGCCAGGAAGTTAGTTGTGAGCGTTTTATTTGGGGTTATCAGTATGAAAGGGGCTGAAATCAAATGCCACCCCCTCTTCACATTTTTACAATATAACTTCATAATTTTGCTTTGCTGTGTGTTGGTCTATCACATTAGCTCCTAATAAAATGCATCCTTGGTTGTGATTTTAACTTGACAAAATGTGAAAATGTTCAAGTTATTTGAATACCTTTGCAAGACACTAGATCCTTGTATTACTTTGTTTCCTGAAGATATTGTGGAGAGAGAGCCTAAACCACTGGGAGTGTGAAAGTAGGTCAATCACCCCTGCCAGGGGGTGAAACTGGTGGATACTTTCGTCAGATGTTTAATCAAATCGGAGCATATAGATAAAAATAGAGATATTACTTCATTCATTCTATTCATTTCAAGGTCTTGGTAGAAGTATTTGTTTTTTTTAGTAAATCAGATGATCCATACAGATGCGCTCTGTCTGATTGAGGTGAAGGAGAAGCTGCTTGCTGTAACAGGCAGGAAGGAGACGGGGACAAAAAGCTGACACAACCCCCACCCTGAAGCTCCCTTAAACACTTTTGCTTCTGCTGCTTCTCTCTCTCTCTCTCTCTCTCTCTCTCTCTCTCTCGCTGTTGCCTAGCAACCCAACATCACAGCTCTGCTGCCTGTGATTGATCAGCAGCCCTGCATACCCATAATACCTTGCAAACGAAAAGGCAAACAGGCGATCCCTTTCTCCTCCTCCAACCGCACAGCACGCCTTATTGGATGTATATTACATAGGGAGTGGGCAGGTCAGATGATGGCATTGTGTTACTAATGAAATCCGCATGCCATTGTTGGAGGATCAGCAAGCATCATTTGCTTAACATTTAAGTTCATATTGTGCACACCACCTGTTCTTGGCTTGTGTTGTTGTTTGCTTTATACAATGAGCCATAAAGACATAAAGCTTTTTAGAAATAAGCTGGTCAATGACAAATAATATCTGTGCCTCACCCATAGGATCCATATGACTGTGGTTAGCTCAGTAGTGCACCCTAGAGGTTTATAGGTGTAACAACATCCAATCACAACCACCTTGTTTAGCTCAGACAAGAACACGTCACTATATGATTCAAAAACCTATGAAAGTGTGTTTGTGGGTGTGTGTGTATGTGTGTGTGTGTGTGTGTGTGTGTGTGTGTGTGTGTCGCAGTTGGTTGACAGTTGGTGGGGGGGAAACCAGGCTTTCAATGGATTGGTTGACGAGAGACAGACAAACACAACGTCAGAAAAAATATTTTTTTCTGAGCAATCAAGAACTACACCTATGTCAAGAAAAAGGATTTAACTGCCCTCATATTTAATTATGTCTGTCTCAACCAAGAGAAAGTATTTAGGAGTGAGATGCCATCTGCTGGATGCAAAGTGAAAAAAAAAATTCCCCTCAATGAATAATACTGCAAGCTTTGGTGGAAAATTTAATTTTGTGTCAGCCCCAAACATCTAGTTAAATAATTTTACATCATTTGATGGGAAAATACAATAGATCGCAAACAACCTATGCCTTGGAGCAGTAGGCTATTTGAGTCATCCTGATGTTGCCAGACTATGCATGCAGCCAAAAAACTAGTACTTTGTGGCTTTAAAAAAAACACATCCTTTTGGGGGCATTACAAATTACACTCAAATAAAAGTAGCTCAACATATTTTTTAACCAAGTACAAGTAAAAAGTATCAATACAATTTGGTAAAAAGGTTAGGCTACTTACAGAACATGTGATTTAATACTTTAAAACAATGTGATCAGACAGACAAAAAATGTTAAGTGCAAATTTGTTGTATTTTAAGACAAAAATGTCACTTCGGTGTGTGTCTGCATTTTTTGTTAAAACAAGCTTGTTCTTCATTCAGTGAAGTTACTCAAGGTGAGTTTAGTAGCCAGAAATTTTACTCAAGTAAGAGTAGCGATACTTCATTATGTTATTATATAAGTAAAAGTAAAAGGTATGGTGTAGTAAAACCACCCTAAAACCAATTTTTGTCCGAATAATTGCAAAAGTATATGTAACTGAGTAAATGAGAAGTCCAAGGCCATGTTGTCATTGAATATGTCAATGTTCCCAGACAGCCTATGGAAATGAACAAACCAGTCTTAACTAAATGTACTGGCTGATGAGTGACATGACACGTGGCTAACTGCTACATAGCTTTTTATTGACAAGTGACTCGCAAAAATGCACATGCGTCAGTGTCTGTGAGACCCGCCGAGACCGGCTCCAAACAAATAACGCTTTATCTGGTTTTAAATCATTTTTTCTATAAAAGACTGGAGATCATAGTTCCACCTTGCTTTTTAACTACGCTCTATGAACTTTTTAAATCATCATATGCTTTTATTGGGGGTATTTTAATACGTAACGTCATTCCGCAGGCTCACCGCTCAATCCCTTCCAGCAGACGGTGCAACAGTCCGACTCCTGCAGCCCTCCACTTCATTCCAAACCCCGGACTGCACCTGGAAGTCACCGAGGAGTACTTCACGTCACCCTGAACACACAGAACGAGCCCACGGGGCTGAACACACATCACTGCAGTCCTGGAGATGCTTCTCAGCCTGGCATTCTGTAAGTTCGAGATGGAGAATGAACCTCTGGGCAAAGTCAACAACGTGCAGACCTGCCCCCTATCACGCTCATCATCGGCGACTCCATCGTGAAGAATGTGAGGTTCACTCTGTCTTTCCCTGGAGCCACCGTGATGGACATCGCAGAAAAGATCCTGGACCTCATTCAACTCAAAACATGTGAGTGAAGTTGTAATTCACGCTGGCACCATTGACATTCATAAGCAGCAGTCTGAGCTCCTGATGCGTGATTTTATCTCCCTTGTTAATCTTTCAAAAAACTCACATGTGTCTGTTTTTATCTCTGGCTCTCTCCCAGCTTTGGCAGAGGAATTGGTCGTTTTAGCAGATGTTTTAGCCAATTCTTCAGACCATTTCTGAACACTTGGTCTTCTTCTGCTAACATAATGCACAACATTAGTTTTATAGACGTTAAAATTTTCTGGGACAGGAGGCACCTGTTTGGTGCGGATGGGCTTCACCTCGGTTTATAGCCTGTAGGTTGGCAATAAGTCTGGCATGCTCACAACCCCCCCTGTCAACCACCAGCCCCAGCTGCTCCTGCCCTCTCTGCCCCTCTCTGCCACATCTTGATGTCCAGCTGGTCCCTGCTCCTATAAACTCAGCCCTGAACTTAACAGTAACTCATATATTGGACTTGGACCTTCTTCCACCTCATTCATACCTGTCATTATCATCAAAGAGCTGACTAAATATCATAAACCCAACAACTGTAACCCCAATAATCTCAGTTACCAAAAATCCAAATTTCCCTAAATCATACAGTCACTACATCTCCAGTCACTATTAATATGGCCCTTTTAAATGTCCGGTCTCTGCTGAACAAAACATTTATCATCAACGATCTGATTTTAGACCATAATCTTGACTGTTTATTTTTAACGGAAACATGGCTGAGTGCAGATCCCCCTGTTATTCTTACAGAGGCCTCTCCACCAAATTTTAACTTAACTCATTCCACAAGGAGTAGCAAAAGTACTGCTTTTATAAGTTCATCTTCGCTTTCTGCAAAATCTGTTTTATATGATATAGCAGTTTTGAATATACTGCAACTGTGTTTAGCACTCCTCAGATTTTTTGTTTCACAGTTTATAGGCCTCCTAAAAAGAGCACACCTTTTATTCAAGAATTTTCAGAGTTTTTATCAATCGTGCACTACTCCTTTGGACAGATTAATTTAGTTGGTGATTTTAATCTACAGGTGGATAGTCCTTTAGATGCTTTATCAACATATTTTTTAAATGTTCTGAATTATATGGATTTTGGTCAACATGTCAAGCAGCCGACTCACAACAGAGGACACTCCCTGGACTTGGTCATCATGTATGCCTTGTCCACCAGTCCGCTCTCGAACTGCTTGCTCCACTAAAAGTTAAAAGTGGTGGATGGATGTATTATTGTCAAGTAGAAATGGAAATTACCTTTACTTCAATTATCATATTTTGTGGAGATGGACAATGTACCTGATTTTGTCAGCTAACATTTATCCAGCTGGTTATTGGTTTATTTTTCAAATTTGAATAATTATTGAGTTTGACAGATATGAGCCATGTTGGGCTGAGAGATGGTCCACTCTGAACTGTGACCATTTAATATGAAATACTACATGTCGTTAAATCTGCCTTTTCAAAAAATGGGAAGGAACTTCTTTATACACCAAAAATATGTCGAACATGTTCACAAAGGCTCTGGTCAAGTTGCCTCTTCACCAATTCATGCCCCCATTGTTGAGTCGTTGACTATTTAGAGGTACCCTACAGAACCCTCATCCGATCAAAATAAGGTTTGAGCTTGTTTATTAGAGACGCATTACCACATTTAATGACAAAAGATTTTGACTAGATTACCAAAACTAACTTTAAATGGCAGCAGGTTCAGTTTCCAAAAAACCTTATTGCTAGAAAATACTTTTCAATTCATTTAGAAATCCAATAACCCTACATAACTGCTCATTTTATTTTTTAATCACCTGTACGGAAATAAAATGTTGAACTTTTTTAATAGCACACATCAGCTATTTGTCCTTGTGTTGTTCAGTGTTGAATGCACTAGCTAAATAAAGACAGTTTAGCTGGGTTTAAGCAGAGAAGACCTTTAGTTAAAATGAATTAAAGAGACATTGTTGGAAAACGAGGACACTTTAATGATGGTTTCAAGATATAGAGCCTTCCAGAAGTATTTATAACCCTTGAACCTTTTCACATTTTGTCATGTTAACACCACAACTTCCATGTATTTTACAGGGGGCTCAAAACGGAACCCTGCACATCAGCATAAACCTTTCATCCCCAGTGTGAAACATGGCAATGGCAGCATCATGCTGCAGGGATGCTTTTCTGTAGCAGGGACAGGGAAGTTGGTCAGGGCTGAGAAAAAAATGAAAAAGTTCAACTTGGGTGAATACTTTAACAAGGCACTGTGACAGGATTATTGATAAGTGTGTCTCTTTACAATGGAAGTGGAAGTACTTTTCCTCCAACAAATGTTTAGTTGTACAGAATGTGCACACCAAGAAACATCTTCAGTAAACTGAACACATGCGATACAGATAAGCATTTCAGAAACATTAGCAGCAACGGTAGCACAACAGAAAATACCAAACCAATACGAGCACCTCAAAATTCTCTTCCGATTCGTCACAGATGCTAACACAACCAGAAAACATGCAGTGGTTACTTTAAAACAGAGCCGAATTTATAAACCATATAGTGCAAACACAAGTAACAGACCTAACCATTTCATTATTGTTTTATTCTCCGTGTTTGTCATAATACACAATCTTAAACAGGTTTGCTGGCAACGTTTGCCCAGATTGAATCAATTCATGGGTCAGAATGAGTTAAAATCCCTCAAAGTGCACTGATCAACAATACAGCAAACTTTTATAGGTGCTGTGTGGTGAAAAAGTGTTAGCCCACCTTACTGTTTTCATCCGTATTTTTTATTTATTTTCTTTGTCAAACCTGTCTTAGATCAACCAACTCACGTTAATATCAGATGTAGGTATACTGAGTAAATACAAAAAGCAGCTTATTTCATAATGGGTACGTTTGATTTGAGCCATAGCTCTACATTTTATTCGCATATATACTTCTAAATATTATTGTCGCTTTTGTTGTTGTTGTTGCGAGAAATAACACAAAAGATTGTAATGACATTTCCATCCCTGCTGCAATGTTTAGATGGTGTTCTGGGTTCTTCTCTGACCTCCTGGATGAGTTATTGAAAATTTTAGGTCCTAACAATTTTTTTAACATTTTGCCAGCACTCAACCTTGAGCGTGACAAGGCTCATAGAATAGTGTTCCTTCCTTAATAAATGATAACTGCATTTTGTATTTACTCCAGTTATACTTGTTGATACTAAGTCATTTGACCTTGAAGCATGTATGTCTGACAAAAAAAAAAAAAAAGTAAAAATGGAAGAAATCTGTAAGGGGGAACATCTTTTCACTGCACTTTTATTTTCATGTCTAAAGTACAGCAATCATCCACGTCCGATGATGACAGCATCATCAGGCGTTCTCCAATGACGCTGTTTGACTGATGTCACCATGCGTCTGCGGCCCTGCTTGCTCCTGTGCCGGCTCCCTTTCCCCCCCTGCCTGTGAGTCACCACAGTCTGGATCCTTCTGGAGGCCCGTCGAGCGAGGGTGGTGGCTGGGAGTGCCAGCAGGGGCAGCGTTGAGCTCACGCGCGTCTCCATGTGAGCACATTTGGAGCGCCGCGGACTCAGAGAAGCAGTTCTGCTGCTCTGCTTGCCGGTGCAATTCGGTGCTCATTTCAGACTCCAGCGCAGATTCGACTGAAGGGAGCATAGGTGCAACGTTCAGGTTGTCGCCAAGAAACGCAGGCGGGTCATTTACGGGGCCCTCTATCTGATAGTGCTGCATTGGGGGGGTGTTGTGGAAGGGGTTACTGAGGCCCACAAGTGCGCTGTTGGTGTAACTCAGGACAGAGGGGAGTGGGACAGAGTATGAGGGAGGACTCAGTCCATGCAACGAACAGTCCCAGTCTTCCTCCTCGTCCTCTTCTTCATCTTCTTCCTCGTCCTCTTCATCATCATCCTCCTCCTCCTCTTCCTCTTCCTCCTCGTCTTCTTCTCCATCCTCTGGGTCGAGAGTTTCTAGACTGTGCGTGCTGCAGTCCGACAGCCCACTGCAAACACTGCTGCCGTCCTCATCATAAGCTTCGTCCTCCTCTTCATCGTCGTCCTCATCGTCTTCATCCTCCTCTTCGTCCTCGTCCTCATCTTCGTCTAGATGTGAATCCGTGTCACCTGGGTTCTGGAGGTGCATGATAGGATTGTTCATCTTCAGAGACTGAGGGTCCTGCTGTTGCTGGTGCTGCTGGATCAAGGTGGTGTCGCCATGGTAACCGTTGCCATTGGTTGCAAGCTGCTGCTCCGTCTGCTGATGCTGATACTGCTCCTCGCGGCTTTTCTCCAGCTCCAGCTTCATGATGGTGTGCAGGAAGTGGGTGCGCACGCGGACCGGGTTGAACTCCAGCCGCCCGGCCTTGTTGCTGCAGCCGTCCTTGGTGCAGCCGCAGGGGAAGGACATGCGGTCCACCTGGGGGCAAAGGACAGAGTTACGCACAGGAACAGCAGCAACCTATCAGAGCCAGTCATGAGTTGGGGATGAGTTCAGAATCTGCTGCAGATGAATTGTAATTACACATAGAGTGCTACTGGAAAAGGTGCAACCCACCCACCCATTAAAAAAAAAGTAAAAAAAAAAAAAAATCCTAGTTATTCGATACACAAACTGGTATTTTTTCAGAGGGGGCGGGGGGTTATACCTATATGGTGATTTGCACATTTTAAAAAATAAGAAAAAAGTTATTTTATTTGCTATTTCACATTGCCTATTTTTCCTTTGTGCAATTTTACAAAGCTTGTTCCTTACTAGATTAGATTTTGTATTAGGTTAATGTAAATATGTACTTACATCGTCACCTGTTGTCAGAACCTGATAGCTCTCCCAGGGAGTTTTTGTTATAATCAAATGAATCAAATGATTCTTTTCAACAATTGAGCAGAATATCATTATTTTTTCTAGAAGCAAAGATTGAGTGAGTGATTGAGTGATTGAACTGATGCTTTAATATGGCAATGATTAGTTTCATGCTGAGAAACTATCACTTTTTTTGTCAATATTTAACATTCTCTTGTACTATTTGAAGATATCGAAAGGTTATTTTTGATTTAAAGATTTATTTTTTTAAAGTTGAACATTTCATCTTGGAGTTGACCTGAATTCAAATTCAAAATAAATACATGCTGTAAAATAAGATGGTGGGCCTTGGGCGGGCTGACATCACTTTGAACTATGATTATGGTGAATTTTCTCGATATTGCAAAAAATAAAATCTTCATGAATATAAAAAAATTGATAAATCTATCAAGCCTAGCTCTAATACCACTGTGTTGAGTTATGCATTTGAGTCCTCTACTCCAGTGCCGTACAACAAAGGTTTTACAAGGACTAAAAGTGGACT
The DNA here is from genome assembly GCA_963556495.2 of Valencia hispanica. Taxonomy (NCBI): domain Eukaryota; kingdom Metazoa; phylum Chordata; class Actinopteri; order Cyprinodontiformes; family Valenciidae; genus Valencia; species Valencia hispanica. The sequence continues at coordinate 13,173,517 of OY747723.1, forward strand.
ATGTATAAGCCTAAACTTATAAATATGACTAAAATGTTAATTGTTTCACATTTTGGGGGATTCTTATCCCTCGTATCCCCCCTTATAGCTTGCATTTTGAAGTCGGTGCCAAAAGATTATAAGAAGCCTCAGCTACTTTTGATTTTATTGTTTGATAGAATTTTGGGTAAGCAGTAAAAAACCATACCAAACAGAAATAGAGCAACAGACAAGTTGGAAACTATTTGCTTTTAATTTGAGGATACTGCAAGGGGCTAGATGTTTGCTGCTAAAGAGACTAAAGTTGGACTCTGCCTTGAAGGTTTGCAGGTATTGGTGCTAAGGTCACAAAACTTACCAATACAAGATGAGTGGTTCACAATAAAGTGACAAGATTTTTGGGAAAACTAATTATTCACAATTTTTTGTTTTCACAAACATACTAAGGGTTTAATGAATCCCAAACTGTATTTTTAAAAAATCTGTTTGCTGTGTAATTATCCAGTTTAGGTTTAATCAGTATTTTAGATTTCTAACTTCATGCCAATGATTGCAGTCCAGACTCAAAAACAAAAATCTGAAATATCTCTTTAGCAATGATAGTAAGCTTTAAAGCAGATTCAATTCAATTCAATTCAAAATTCAAAAATACTTTATTGATCCCAGAGGGAAATTAAGTGTTGGCATATCCCATATAATTAATTCTTTAAGGATAGATTATAAATGATGATGGCTGTGGGCAGGAAGGATTTCCTGTAGCGGTCTGTATTGCAGCGAAACTGAAGAAGGTGAACTCCAAGGTGTTTATACTCCTCAACCACCTCCACTTCTTCTCCTATGATGGAAACAATGTTTGACTTATCCCTGTTTCTTCTGAAAACTACAATCATCTCCTTTGTTTTGTTCACATTCAAGCTGAGACGATTGTTTCCACACCATGTCACAAACCGCTCCACCAGCTCTCTCTATTCAGCTTCTTGTCCATCTCTGATACACCCGACAATTGCAGAGTCATCTGAGTATTTCTGCAGATGACAGGTCTCCGATTTGTACTGGAAGTCTGAGGTGTACAGAGTGAAAAGGAATGGTAAGAGTACGGTCCCTTGTGGTGCTCCTGTGCTGCTGACCACCTGGTTTGACACACAATTCTTCAGTCTCACAAATTGTGGTCTGTTTGTTAGGTAGTCATTGATCCAGGCTATTGTTGAGGGCTCCACCTGTGTCTTCAGGATTTTCTGACAAAGCAAATCAGGCTGAATTGTGTTAAATGCACTGGAGAAATCAAATAACATGATCCACACAGTGCTGCCTGCTTTGTCCAGATGACAGTGGGTTGGTTGAAACAGGTGGATGATGGCATCTTCAACTCCAACTCCACAACGATAAGCAAACTACAGCGGGTCCTGACACGTTTTTGTTTGCTTACTCAGGGGTGCCAACAGGAGTCTCTCCAGGACCTTCATGATATGGGATGTCAGGGCAACAGGTCTATAGTCATTGATGACTGATGGGTGAGTTCTCTTTGGTACTGGAACAAGGCAGGATGTCTTCCACAACACTGGGACCTTCTCCTGAGTTAGGCTAAGGTTGAAAAGGTGCTGCAAAATCCCACAGAGCTGCCCTGCACAGGCCTTCAGGACTCTGGGGCTGACACCATCTGGACCTGCAGCCTTGTTCCGGTTCAGTTTCTCCAGCTGCCTCTTCACCTGACTTTTGGAGACAGAGAAGTGGGAGGGGGAGGCAAAGGGGGTAGCAGCATTTCCTGACTTGGTTGACGTCAAACTTGTGGAATCAGAAGAGTCCATGGCTGACGTGAAGGATAAAAGATCCGAGGTGTAATAGGAAAGCTCTTGATCAGAGGAGAGTGGGATGTCTGTTTGGCTGGGAACAGGAGAGGAGGATGCTAAGCTAGTTCCTGAACTGAACCTGTTGAAGAATGTGTTCAGTTCATTGGCTCTGTCCAGACTTCCATCTATCCAATCCTTCCTGTCCTTAAAGCCTGTGATCTTTCTCATTCCTGACCAGACATCTCTGATATTGTTCCTCTGTAGTTTGTTCTCCAGCTTCTTCCTGTATGCCTTCTTGCTGTCTCTGATCTTGACCTTAAGTTGCTTCTGTATACTCCTCAGTAATTCCCTCCCTCCCTGAAGGCTCTTTGTTTTCTTGTTTAGCATTTCCTTCAGGTCACTGGTGATCCAGGGTTTGTTATTAGGGAAGCGTTTCACTGTTCTGAGGGGGATGATGTTGTCCACACAGAAGTTTATATAGTCAGTCACACACTCAGTCATGGCATTGATGTCCTCTCCATGTGGTTGGCGAAGAGTCATCCAGTCTGTGGTTGCAAAACAACCCTGCAGGGCTTCTTCAGCTTCCTGTGACCATTTTCTCACAATTTTCTTTGTCACTGGTTTCCTCTGAACAAGTGGTTTATATTCTGAACAGAGAAAAACAACTGATTGTCCCAGAGGAGGTCTTGGTTTGGACATGTATGCATCCTTTACATTTGCATAAAACAAATCCAAGGTCCTGTTTTCTCTTGTAGAGCAGCTGACAAACTGTTGAAATGCTGGAAATGTAGTAGAGAGCGAGGCATGATTAAAATCACCAGATATTGCCACAAATGCATTGGGGTGCTGTGTCTGTAGCTTAGCAACAACGGAACTGATGACATCACATGCATTCTCGGCAACGACTGAAAGTGGAATGTAAACAACTGCCAAAATTACACTGGTGAACTCTCTTGGTAAATAATATGGACGAAAACCTACTGCCAAGAGTTCGACATCTGGGTTGCAGAGACGACACTTCACAGTTGTATGTCCTGGATGACACCATCTGTTGTTGACAAGCACTGCAACTCCACCACCTTTTCTTTTCCTGCCCGTTTTCAGATCTCTGTCTGCTCGTACAGTCAGGAAGCCTGGCAGAGAGACGTTTGGAGTTGGGGATATGATCCAGCACCCACGTCTCAGTAAAACACATAACACTGCATTCCCGGTACTCTGGCTGAGTCCTTGTAAGGGCTTGGAGTTCATCCATCTTGTTAGCCAGTGATCTTACATTGCCCAATATGATCGATGGAAGAGATGGCTTGAACTTCCTCTTTCTGTCTCCTTTATGCTCCTGCTCTGCATCCACGTCTCCTCCATATCAACTCATCAGGGATTTGTGGCTTCAGTTGAGGTATTATTTCAGGTTTTGCAATGTTAATCAGCTTCTCCCGGCTGTAAACCACATTGTTGCCATGGTTACGCATTATAACAAGTTGTCAAAGTGAAAAATTTACAGCAAAAATCCTTCCAGCTTCACAGCACCAAAAACTAGAAAGTATACAGGTCAAAAAAATGCAATCTTCCTCAAGAAAAAAGAGGAACCAATGTACAAAAAACCCAAACTTAATATGTAGCCAACAGAGCCACTCCAACATGCAGCCACCCAGAGAAGCGCAATTCTGTTGAAAGATGCCACTGTGTTAGCCAAACCATGACCGGTTTAGCCAGTCATGGTATTCACAAAGTGCTAACAAATGGCTTATATCTGTTAGGTCACATTTTTCTTTGGAACTAAATTTTATCAGTCAGCCCGATGAGCAGCGTTTGTTCTAGTGTTTGAATGTAGCACGGCAATGCAAAACTACTTCCTCACTTACTTCCAAATTAGAGTCTCAAACACAACCATTATGTAACAATACTAATTCGTCTCGCTGTCACCTGTGCATTAATGGCAAGGCAATACCTTGCTTTCATCAGTGGTGATGTTCGGTTTGTAAAGAAAAAATGTCTTAACAAGAATCATGAATTTCCAGCTAGAGTTACACTGTTTTATTGAGTTCCTCGGAACACAGAAACAACGAAGTGCTAACAAAATAATCTCAGAAGCAAATAAGGAGCAGAGTTCAATTTGTGATTTAAAGAAAAAAGTTATTGTAATTGTAGTTATGATGAAAAAACGACTAAAGCATATGAAATTCATAAACTAGCGTATTTTCTGCATGTGGGAGCTAATGTATAGCTTAATCGGTAAAGCGGTAGATTAGGAAGCAAGAGAACCTGACTTTAAAACCAATTGTTACATATTTTCTTTAACACTGTAGTCAATCTTTACTAAAACATGTTTGTACTTCCAATAAACATGAAACGCAAAATATAGACTTTAAACAGTGCTCACTACAACCAAATATACATCAAATTTAGCCTTGGTGTTTAGAAACCGTTCAAACTTTGTTTAGATATATTTTTATCTAATAATTGTTCACTGGGAATTATCAGTGATTACAGCTTGCTATTCATGAAACCATAATTTATAAAAATAGAAGTGGATTCAGGAGACCTCTGGTATTCACGTGGGTGAGGGACAACAGCAGTCCGCAAATATTAAAAATTCTTGAATACTCCTGTAATAATGCCAATTTTAATAGTTTACATGCCCTACACCTTAGTATGTTTTAATACGCTCCGTGAAAACCGTCTCACCACTACCACAGAAGCTGATGTCCATTCTACCTTATTTCCGCTCTTGGGGGTACAGCCATTAAGCACCAAAGAAAATGAATTGTGGTCCTGGATTGGCTGAATTGCAAATACCAGCCAATAGCGAGTCAAGCGGCATTGCACTTAGGTATTCCAGCTTCCCAAGCTGAATTTTCTTTGAAGATTTTAGACATTGGCTACAAAAACATCTGCGAATAGGTAGATTTTCTGCAAATAACTTGAAGCCATGTTCTATATAACAATTCGTGAAAACTGCAACATGAATAGGCAGGGGTCAACTATACTTAGTTCCCCACAAAGCATTTTCTAAATTTTATCTGTGTTTGTTTTTATCAAACCCATATAAAGTAACATTTTGTGTTGTGAGTTGTGTTTATTGTTATATCCTCTGAACGTGTTTGTCCTCTATAAATGATGGTTGGTTTCATTAAACAGAAACATTTGTGTAAAAAAAATTTCCGCTTTAAAAAAACAGGTTCTTACAGTCCCGATCAAAACTTTAAGACCACTTGAAAAATAGCAACAAAAGAATTAGTATTTTGCATGGTTGGATCTTAACAACACGACAAGAAGAAATGGGAGGGAGAAAACATTTTTTTAACATGCAAATTAATGAAAACAACACATCTCAGGTGGAATCTGCTTGTCATGTCAGTAACATTGGAAACCATCAGGACCATCAAGGTTAAATTTCTTTCTCATCAGAGAAATTTAGATTTTGGTTCTTCTACCTTTCAAAGCCCCATGTTTGGTGCTCTCTTCCAAAGTCCAAACGGTCAGTTCTGTGGCGTTCAAGGAGACGAGGCCTTTGAAGACTTTTTTTTTGTTTTTGAAGCTCTTTGGTCTCAGATGCCGTCTGATGCCTATGGGGCTGCAGTATGCACCAGCCTTAGTTTGGGTCGAGGATCGTCCAGTGTCTTGATGGATAGCCAATTGGATCCTCCATCTCAGTGCTGGTGACATGTTTTTGGGTCTTCCACCCAATGTTTTTTTTCAATAACCCTCAGAATTGTTTAAGGAATTCCAATTGACTGTCTTACTGCGTCCCACCTTAGCAGCGATGGTTCAGAAACCTGACCACGTTCAAAAAGGGAACGTTATTTTGCCTTTGTCATCAGAACGTCATGACAGTGTGACTACCTGACAGAAAATGACAAACAGTCCGTATTTTCGCACAGATTTGGCCTTTTAAAGACATGCTGTCTTAAACTTTTAAACAGCTGTAAAACAGCCAGTTTCGGTTCATGCTTTTTTTTCAATAAATGTCATGCTCAGAAACTGTTTTGTCTCTCTCCCATTTATTTTGTTGCATGTTGATCCAACCATGCAAATATGATTTTTTTTGGCAATTTTTTAAGTGGTCTTAAACCACTGTGGCTCAGGAGTTAGGAGTTTGTCTTGTAACCTGAGGGAAGAGGATGTCCCAAGCCGAGTTGCAGGTTTGAGCCCTAGCTCCGTCCGTCTCAGTTGTTGTGTCCTTGGGCAAGACACTTCACCCTTCTGCCTACTGGAGGTGGTCAGAGGGCCCAGTGCGCCACTGTTCAGCAGCCTCGCTTCTGTCAGTGTGCCCCAGGGCAGCTGTGGCTACAATGTAGCTTGCCGTTACCAGTTTGTGAATGGGTGAATGACTGAATGTAGTGTGAAGTGCTTTGGGTTCCTCAAGGACTAAATAAATCGTATACAAGTACTGGCCATTTACCATTTTGATCGGGACTGTATGTAACTGCTTTGAGATTAATTCCCCTGAAAAACAAACAAATTCCCCTGTTACTAAATGGTCATATTTTATATCCGATGCCTTTTTTACATATAGACAGACATGTACAAAACTTTAGTATTATAGATGTGCCTCACCACATTTCCATTTACCTGGCACTTAATGCCGGCCAGGCTGCAAGCACAGGTCTCTGGGTCACATATCCCCCGGCAGCGACACCCACACTCCTCTCTAGACATCCGCAGGGTGCGCAGCTCGTGCTTCTCCTCCACATCGATGCGGCGGACCCCAGAGGCACGGAGAAGCGCACGCCGTCTCCTAGTGGTCAGAGGCTGAAGGAAGAAGTAATCGTCCACCTCTGTGTTGTCCACATCTAGGTCATCTTCTGAGATGTCATCGAGTGTCAAAGTATCAGCCTCCATGGAGGACACTGTGCCGTTCTTGGTTAGCTGAAGAGACAGGGCCAAGAATCTTACTTGTATTGAAATTCAAAACCTCAGATTAAGTGTGAGATGAGTTGCTTCACCAACTTTGAGTTTGATGGCATTGAGTTTCTCCTCTTTGAGATGATCCCTCAGCATGTTACGATGGCTCCGTTTCTGCTCCATGGCAAACTCCCTGAGGGTGAAGCGCTTCACCCCGCTGTGACGTGGCGACATCCCCAGGGTGCTACCCCCCTGTGTGGGCACAGTGGTGAAGCCCTGCCGCCGGGTGAAATAGTACACGGTGACGCTCTCAAAGTGCACATTACGTCCCCGCAATCGCTTTGACTGCCGCTGGATAGAAGCTAACATTAAGACAGAATGGGGAAACCCAATGTTAGCCTATTGGCTATAGGTATAAAGTGAGTAGCTTGAAAGCAGGCAGCACCAGTGGCATAGACAAAACGTTTTGAAGCAGTAGCCAAGCTCATTTATGGGGGGCAAAAAACATTTTTTTTTTTTTCACAGGCAATTACATGTACATACTCTATATAATGTATATACAGTGTTGTGAAAGTGTTTCATTATTGAGGCAAGTGAGGTCTGCAATGTGTTAGATGTTGTTCTTGATTCTTTAGTGAATCCTGGATGACTCAAATTTACTCTTGGAGCAGTATGCAAGCATACGCCTAAAAATGTGTTTGATAACCTGAAGCATTTTAAGTGTGAAAAAAACAAAAACAAGACATTTATATTACTTTCCAATAACCCTGTATTGGGTTAGATTTCAAAATAGTAGTTTTACAAGAGCAAAACCTTTTCTATGAAACTAATACTATGGTCTAAAGTCATTTTTTTATTAAATGCCAGAGAAAATGGCAAATGAGCAAAGTTTGCTAGCACAGAGTAATGTAGCATTTCCCCTCCCCCACTTGTTGCTGCGAAGTGTAGTCAGTCAGCTGACCTACAAAAACCCTAATTCTAATTACTGGAAGTATTTCTGATTGTGAAAAATATGGCCAGTCAATCTATGGGAGTCAAATGTGCACAGCCTAACATTATTATAATCATGAAACTGTAGTCAGTTTAACAAAACTGGAACTGATTGACCAGAATGCTCTTTTTTTCATCCAGTAAACTGCAAGCATTACATTGGGAAACCAGCCCCATCTTCGCTAGTGCATAGGAGAAGTACTACATCTTCGAAGGAACCCTGGATCCAAAGTAAATATTCGGTGTATCATTTGGGTAATATGTGATCCCAGCCCGAAGAATAAGCCTTGATCCTGGCTTATTTTTAAAATTTTGCTGAAGGAATCCAAATAATTATAGATTTCCCAAAAGAGAGTCTGTCTCTAATCCCACCAACAAAACCAACGCCACTTCCACCATCCTGAGAGAAAACAGGGCTCCACACACGCTGCCTGCCGCTGCTTTGTCCGTCTTAACAGCGGTGCTGCCAATGTCCTGAGGGAAGAGGATGCCCCAAGCCGAGTCGACACTTCCCCAGCCACTAGCCGAGCGGCGGGTTTTCCCCACTGCGCTGCAAAGGCTCCCCCCGGATCACCCATCACGTCTTCCTTTGACTTTTCTCATTTGCCACGCAACCCTTTGTTCATCAGAGACCAGCTTTGTTCTCTAAAACGACTAAAATAAGGTTTTGGGTCTGGGTAGAGATAAATTAGTTGAGGGTAAAAGTGTGTAGAGCTATGTTGTTCGACAAGGTCAATGCTGGACCTTATCATTCATCTATTATTGTTTCTGGTGGTGCCCCGACATGTTCATTTTGATCTAAATTTCTAATTTTGTTAACAATTGCCTTTGGCATTTATCAATAGTTATTTATAATCAAACCAAAACTATTGTTGCACAACAGGTACAATTGTTTTAAAGCTAGATTTGAGCTAGATGACTTTAGGCTGGCTGCTGAAGAAGATTACCAGGTTAAGGAACCAGCTAATAGCTAATATCAGGTTTATGTTGTCCAATATATAGAAAAACAGCAAACATTCTGCAAAGTGAACACTTAAAAACTATTGCTCTACATTTTTTACATTGAAGTCTTTATCACTTAAAAATGTTAAATAAATATAACTAAACTATAACTAAATTATAATCAGTATGTTATATTATTTTAGTATAATGTAAGTTGGAAGGACTAGTCATCTAGATTGGGACCAATAACTGGAGTATCTGTGGAGGATTACATTAAAACAATTTATTCTATCAAATCAAGTAAAGTCTCTGTGTACATAAGGATGGGACATACATTTAAATTATACTGATATAAATATAATTGTAGAAAGTAGTCACATTGTTTTTAAAACTATGTATCATTGTCCCTTCACTTCCTAATTTTACAATAGTTTTATAGTACTCTAAAGCTGTACAATGTCATTAAAAACTCATTCTCAGTGCCCCCTGAATTGCAAACACCTTTCTAATCAGATTATTTAAACAAGAAAGGTTTTTTGGTGAGATCTTACAATCTAGAATTCCAGAGGGGACAGAATTATTAAGACTGTCGCTGCTGTTGCCACTGTCGCTGCAGGAAACCTCGTCGTCTTCTGACCCCTGCAGCGAGAAATACGAGGAGGGTTCCTCTTCAAGTTTTCTTTTCAGGATCCCGCTCATCCTGCAGCAGGTTCCACCGGTCACACCTGTTTGACAGACGCATTGACATGAAACAAATACAAATGTTGATGCAACTTTATATTTTTTCCATTTCTTTACTGTTTGCAGTGGCTGTTCACCACAGAATTCACCACAGTTATACAACATGCTAGCTAGCTTGTTGTTCGCAAACAGTAACAAACCAATTTTGTGTCCAGTTTGTTTTTTTCGTTATAATATACTCTAACAGCTTGTATCTACCTTGTTGTTCCAAGATAACTCTTTTTAGTCACAAAAGTCTACCAAATCAGCAACAGCAAAAGCTAGCGACGGGCTAGAAGATGCAGTATAGAATTTAGCTGAAAAAAGACACAAACGTTGTGGTTATGAACCTATAAAAAGCTTAATGTGGTATTACTGCTGATTATAAATTCTTGACTAGTTGTTTTTCAAAAACATTTTAGCACTACATTACAATTTGTTGCTGTGGAAATTAAAAATACCTAATTTCCGACTCCTGAGCACAAAATCCAACATGGCTACCACACTGCTAGCTGCAGTTCTAAGGGCTTGTTTTGCACCTAGGACAGTTTGTATGTTATTAAATTCCACACACTGGTACATCTTCAGTTGTTGAATGTTTAAAGGCATATTTTTGAGAAATATCGTCGTTATTAGTATGTATTGCTAATTGTAGTTAGCTTGGTCACCAGACGCAAAAATAGAAATCCTGCCTGGCCTTTTACCTTGCGCTTGAAATATTGTTCTGCCATTTCAACATTTGCGCTAAATGGGACGTGCCATAATCCACATCTTATTAAACACTTTTGTTTGTCCATTGTATAACTGTGGTGAATTCAAACCCGTGGTGGCATATTGCTGTAGTGTGTGATACATCTCTATTTGAAACTTGGACATTCATGAAAAAGAAAAACTAAATTTTGTAACTATTAGCCTAACAATTAAAATGTATAAGCCGAATGTCTTGTAATAAACATAGCAGGATTATATATTATACATATTTACAATACCTTGCAAATATATTCGTAGCGCTTGAACTTTCCCACATTTTCTTGGGACTTGTGATAAGCAAATTCTGCATAATTGTGAAGTGGAAGTGTATTCCGAACTCTCTGGATCACTGTTTTGTAGAACCACCTTCTGCTGGAATTGCAGCAGCAATTCTGGTGGTTTATGCCAACAGCTTCTCACATATAAAGACTGCAATTTTTTTGTCACTCAGATTGGACGAAGAGTGTCTATAAACATCAGTTTTGAAGTTTCGCCAGAGATTCTTATTTGGATTTTGGTTCGGACTTTGACTGGGCCGTTCTAATACATGAATGTGCTTTGATGAAAACCATTCCATTGTAGCTCTAGCTGTTCTGCAGCCTCTAACAGGCATTCATGCCGTATTGCCCTTTATGTAGCTCCATTCATCTTCATAGAATGATGCTGCCACTTCCTTGTTTTACTGTAGGCATGGTGTGTTCAGGATAATGTGCAATGGGAGTTTCTGCCACACATGGAAAATTACTGAAAACCATTATTTTTTTCCCGTTCTTCTTCATGCTGGTCTATCACATGCTGTAAAATTCCAGTAGAATACACAGACATTTGTGGGACTGTTACTGTATGAAGATGTTTTACTACTGGCCTATTTTTTTCTTACATACTTACAATTGACTTGAGTTACACCGTGCATTGATCGTTCCTGGCTTAAATCTGCAGAGGCTGAATTTATTCATAATCGTTTTACTGACTGAAGTAAAAACACAGTATTTGTACGTTTACAAATGCGTCTTCCATTAACAGTTGTTGTGTGGCACTTCTGTGTCGAAACTACCAGCGTTCTTGGGTGACCTTGTCAGTGTTTGTAATGCCTTACAAGTGGAGAATAAGTAGTATCAAACATGCAAAGGGATCTTATTTAGATTTTGGGAAACAGGATGGCATTGTATTCCATGCCAGTTGATGAGCGATGAAATAGCAGTGAGTTGTTTTTGTGTCTGACTTAAAAAAAAAAAGACCTCTTTAGGCAACCGTGTCAACTTTTTGTTCATTCGTTTTAAAATCAGAAGAAGTTATTTAGCAGAAACATTGGGCTGGTTGAGGATTACATCACATACAGCAGGGCTGAATGATGAGCCAAGGTTTTCCTCTCGGACCGGCTTTGTCTCGCCTCCTACAGTGTTATACAATTCTCTTTATCAGTGCAAAGTCCGGTGCTTTCCATTTCCTAAGGTTCAAAAACGAAAGGGCATTACGGCGTTGTAGATCTAGAGGAAAATTAGCAATATGTATTGTATCTTTAAATGTTCCATCCCAATTCATATGCCTGTTTTAGCCAGAAATCTCTTGTTGAGTGAGCGCTGTTACTTTCCTTATGCCTGCATGCATGCCCCTATACCTCCCACTCCTCATTCATGTCCTCATTCCAAACACTGACATGCGATTTCTCATTGACAAATGTAAGTCAGTGCCACCATGTGACGTAAGTCCAACCTCTGGGAGGCCGTGCCGGATTGTGCTCGTGAAGCCTCTCTTGTTAGTCTGATCGTCTCCACTGACCTGTTTCCTTCAATTGCTTCTGGTTTCCAGGAGGTCCTCTCGACTCTCTTCTCTGCATCACACAACGTTCACCAGCGGCAGCCAGAATTCCCCATGTGCCGTGATGATGCGATGAGCACTGCCATGATGTTTGCTCTTCCTTATTCTCCCTATTCCAGCGGGTGCCTCACACTATTGTGCCGTATACAGAGCCACCTCTCTGCCTCTGTCGCTGTCTTATGCCTGCTCCCACTGCACCCTCATTCTCCGCTCACGCTGTCGGCTCCCACACTGTCTGATTCTCTCCTGCTCTGCAACCCCTCCTTCCTCCCTTCCTCCCTCCCTTTCCTCTCCCTCTCTCCTCACAAAGACTTGTTAGCTCAGTGCTGCTGCCGGCTGGAATCGCTGGAGCCTGACAGAGGTGAAAGCAAGCCCTGAGAGATCATCCAATAAAGGAGTGCATGTGTGGTGGGTGGGTGGGGGGGGGGGGGGGGGTACAGTGAGAAATAGTATTTAGAAAGCAAATGTGATGTGCTTTATTTGTCTGTGTTTCCTCCTTTTTTGTGTTTCTTTGAAGCTTTTTTTTGGATTTGAAATTGATTGTAAAGAAAGAAATCAAAGGGAACAGCTCATATCTGGAGAAATTCATTCATGTTGCTGTGCTTGGTCAAGAAAAATAACCATAAATCCAGAATTACTGACGAACTAGAAGCAAAAAAACTGGCCGTACTTGAGCCGCATCATAACAGATGCTAAACAACAAAAAGAAAAAAAAAACTGAGCGTCTCAGTGAACGGAAATGCTTGTTAAAAAGTGATATCAGAGCTTTGCTTAACCCTCCATGGTCCTGGAGCATCTGTTGGGCTTTTTTGACTTTTTTACTCTAGGTGAATATAACTTTTCCTGTTCTACAAAACTATACATACCTGTGGTTGATTTAGGTTTGAGACGATATTTCATTTTACAAGCATGTTTGTTCGGCGTGGAAGTAATTGCAACATGTTCAAGTGGAGGAGTTAGAGCACAGAATTGAATCAAAAGATTTGGGTGATGGCAAAAAGGCCTTATTTATTGGTTCATCCATCCATCCATTTTCTTCCGGTCGAGTCGCGGGGGCAGCAGCCTAAGCAAAGAGACCCAGACTTCCCTCTCCCCAGCCACTTGTTCCAGCTCCTCGGGAGGAACCCCAAGGCGCTCCCAGGCCAGCCGAGAAACATAGTCCCTCCAGCGTGTCCTGGGCCTTCCCCTGGGCCTCCTCCCGGTGAGACGTGCCTGAAACACCTCACCAGGGAGGCGTCCAGGAGGAATCCTGACCAGATGCCCGAGCCAGCTCAACTGACTCCTCTCAATGTGGAGAAGCAGCGGCTCTACTCTGAGCCCCCTCCGGATGACTGAGCTTCTCACGCTATCTCTAAGGGAGAGCCGAGACACTCTGCGGAGGAAACTCATTTCAGCCGCTTGTATCCGTGATCTCGTTTTTCGGTCACCACCCAGAGTTCGTGACCATAGATGAGGGTAGGAACATAGATCGACCGGTAAATTGAGAGCTTCGCCTTTTGGCTCAGCTCTCTCTTCACCACGACAGACCGGTAGAGCGCCCGTATAACTGCAGATGCCCCACCAATCCGTCTATCGATCTCCCGTTCCATTTTTCCCTCATTCGTGAACAAGACCCCCAGATACTTAAACTCCTCCACTTGGGGAAGGACCCCATCCCCGACCCAGAGAAGGCACCCCACCCTTTTCCGGCTCAAGACCATGGCCTCGGATTTGGAGGTGCTGATTCTCATCCCAGCCGCTTCACACTCGGCTGCGAACCGCTCCAGCGAAAGCTGTAGATCACGTTCCGATGAAGCCAACAGGACCACGTCATCTGCAAAAACCAGAGACCCGATCCTGAGGCCACCAAAACGGATCCCCTCAACGACCTGGCTGCGCCTAGAGATCCTGTCCATAAAAGTTAGGAACAGGATCGGTGACAAAGGGCAACCTTGGTGGAGTCCAACTCTCACTGGAAACAGACCCGACTTACTGCCGGTAATGCGAACCAAACTCTGGCACCGGTCGTACAGGGACCTAACAGCCCGTATCAAGGGGCCCAGTACCCCATACTCCCGGAGCACCCCCCACAGGGCCCCCTGAGGGACACGGTCGAACGCCTTCTCCAAGTCCACAAAACACATGTAGACCGGTTGGGCGAACTCCCACGCACCCTCCAGGACCCTGCTGAGGGTGTAGAGCTGGTCCAGTGTTCTACGGCCAGGACGAAAACCGCATTGTTCCTCCTGGATCCGAGGTTCGACTATCCGTCGGACCCTCCTCTCCAGAACCCCTGAATAGACCTTACCAGGGAGGCTCAGAAGTGTGATCCCCCTGTAGTTGGAACACCCCACCCCGGTCTGCCAATCCAAGGGAACTGCCCCCGATGTCCACGCAATATTGCAGAGCCGCGTTAACCAACACAGCCCCACAACATCCAGAGCCATGAGGAACTCCGGTCGAATCTCATCCACCCCCGGAGCCTTGCCAACGAGGAGCTTTTTAACGACCTCGGTGACCTCAGCACCAGAGATTGGAGAGCCCGACCCCAAGTCCCCAAACCCTGCTTCCAGATTGGAAGGCGTGCTGGTGGGATTGAGGAGGTCTTCGAAGTATTCTATCCACCGACCCAAAACGTCCCGCGTCGAGGTCAGCGGCACACCATCCCCACTGTAAACAGTGTTGGTGGCAGACCGCTTTCCCCCCCTGAGACGCCGGATGGTGGACCAGAATCGCTTCGAAGCCGTACGGAAGTCGTTTTCCATGGTCTCTCCAAACTCCTCCCACGCCCGAGTTTTTGCCTCAGCAACCATCCGAGCCGCATCCCGCTTGGCCTGTCGGTACCTATCAGCTGCTTCAGGGGTCCCACAAGCCAAAAAGACCCGGTAGGACCCCTTCTTCAGCCTGACAGCATCCCTTACCGCCGGTGTCCACCAGCGGGTTCGGGGGTTGCCGCCGCGACAGGCACCGACCACCTTGCGGCCACAGCTTCGGTCAGCCGCCTCGGCAATGGAGGCGCGGAACATGGTCCACTCGGACTCAATGTCCCCCGCCTCCCCCGGGAAGTGTTCAAAGTTCTGCCGGAGGTGTGAGTTAAAGCTCCTTCTGACAGGGGACTCTGCCAGACGTTCCCAGCAGACCCTCACAACACGTTTGGGCCTTCCAGGTCTGTCCGGCGTCCTCCCCCACCATCGGAGCCGACTCACCACCAGGTAGTGGTCAGTGGACAGCTAAGCCCCTCTCTTCACCCGAGTGTCCAAAACATGCGGCCGCAGATCAGATGAGACGACAACCAAGTCGATCATTGAGCTGCGGCCTAAGGTGTCCTGGTGCCAAGTGCACATATGGACACCTTTATGCTTGAACATGGTGTTTGTTATGGACAATCCATGACGAGCACAGAAGTCCAATAACAAGACACCACTCGGGTTCAGATCGGGGGGGACCATTCCGCCCAACCACACCCCTCCAGGTCTCACTGTCATTGCCCACGTGAGCGTTGAAGTCCCCCAGCAGAACAAGGGAGTCCCCAGGAGGAGCACTCTACAGCACCCCCTCCAAAGACTCCAAGAAGGGTGGGTAATCTAATCTGCTTTTGGCCGCCGCCCTTCCTGCACAGCACCCGACCCCTATGGCCCCTCCCACAGGTGGTGAGCTCATGGGAAGGGGGGCCCATGTTACCTCTTCGGGCTAAGCCCAACCGGGCCCCATGGGTTAAGGCCCGGCCACCTGGCGCTCGCCAACGTGCCCCACCTCCAGGCTTGGCTCCAGAGGGGGGCCCCGGTGACCCACGTCCGGGCGAGGGAACACTGAGTCCATTTGTCTTGTTCATCATAGGGGTCTTTTGGGCTGCACTTTGTCTGATCCCTCACCTAGAACCAAATTGCCATGGGTGACCCTACCAGGAGCAAAAGCCCCCGACAACATAGCTCCTAGGATCATTGGGACACTCAAACCCCTCCATCAAGATAAGGTGGCAGCCCAGGGAGGGGTTATTTATTTGTATTTTATCTAATTTATTTGCTTTTATTTTTCTCCCCTAATCACCCAAAGCACCTTGAATTCCACTGTTGCTGAAAGTGTCCTATACAAATAAAATTGCCTTGCCTCGCATTGCCTTAAAAGACTTGAAGCTTCTGAACGATTTTCTTTATAAAACAACATGAATTTGGTTTTTCAAAACCTGATGCACCTGTGACATTGTTTCATTATCCTTTGAGAGATGTCTATCTTATTTCCTATTAGAAACAAACTTTCTGATTAAATGAAAATTATTTAAAATCTTCATCTATTAGGGCAATAATTTGGGGCTTAACTGTTCTATCAATGTATAGTGAAGACTATAAGGAACTTTGTGAAAAATTTTTTAATCAAATTTTATTCTAAAGATTAAAAGAACATTTTTGTCTCTAGACGTGGAACACAAAATAGAGTAACCACTAAGGGTTTATTTAATATAAACTTCCACACTAACATATAGATTCAAGAGTAACATGCTATGTGATTAGTCACTGTTTAAACAGAAGAGGGTTACGGCTATAGTAGTAGAGAGTTGCAACCTTTTTTAGCACATAATTCAATTTTCAATGCATTTCACCAGTTGATCCGGATCCAATCGTCTTACTCTGTAAGCAGTAGAAGACTTTAATAAACAAAAAAAGACATTCCACCTCTGTGCGTTACTAAGACATTTACAGCACATCATACAAATTGTACAGAATCCATCGCTGGCCTCTACAGTTACAACTCAAAAGTTCTCCTTTGGTGGGTAAAAGCAACATCTCAATGATATCCTGGCAGAGGCTGCTGACGATGTGATCATGGGATGGAGGTTTGCCTCCCAGGAGGAGAGTAATCCTAAACATACCACAACTTAAGAAGGATTCGGGTAAAAAGGCCTTGAGTTGTCTTACAAAGAAAGAATGTGGAGAAATCTCAAGATATCCAGAACTGGTAGACTTACCCCGAAAATGCAGATGTAACTAAAACAAGCTTTCCTTTTCCTGCTGAGGATGCCTCCACCACCATGTTTCACCACCAGGATGGTGATGATGGGAAAAATAAGTGCAGCTTATTTTGTAAAAAAAAAAAAAAAAGTGTGTAACCTTTTCCTTACTCTTCAGAATTACGATCTACTTTGTATAGTTATTGAAATGGGCTCTTTGTGTTTGACCATGAGCTATTTCGACAAACGGAAGTAAACGTAAATACAGTAACCATACATACTGTATGTGCTTTGTATGACTAACACAACCCCCCCCCCCCCCCCACACACACACACACACATTTATTGTTGCCATAGCGATGCTAAGACCCTGAATGTTCTATCCACTCATTAAAGTGGTGCAGCCTTGACTTTGTATGTTGTGAACACACAGTTTCATTTTCTATTGGGGTTTTTTTTTACTCTGAATGTACCCTAGCTTAAGGGAAGTACAGTTTCGAAGAAAATGGTTTCTACAAATGTACATTTTTACAACCCTATTTTTAAAAATATGGAAACATTTACACTGAAGTGTATAAATTCTAGGTATTTTATTAAGTGGCTGAAAAGGTTTTAATTCGGCTGCTTGTTGCTGCTGCCTGTTGAGATTGGTAGAGTCAGTTTTATGGAAAAGGATATTTTTATGCCGTGTGAAGATATGCAGAATGTATGACGGTGTTGCACTCAGAGGCTAACACAGTTTCTCTTGAACGGCTGAATCTTTTTGGGTTTTCTGGATTGCCCTGTTCATCTCCGGCACCGATGTGCAGGGGAGACGAAGCGAGCCTTCCAATCAGCTTCCATGGCAACGAGCCATTGGGGGGAGGGGTTTATGGGGGAGGGGGGTGGTGGGGTTAGATGGAGGAGGAGGGAGAGGCAGCTAGAGGGGTTTCAGGGAGGAGGGGGGCTGGGATGTGGCTTAAACAACAAGGTTTAGTGTTTTGTTTTATTAATCTTTTTTCGTAATAGGAAGAAGCCAACATGTAGCACCTATTTAACTGTGTCTTAAAAATGTGTTAATACACCTTAAACCTTTTCACATTTTCTCATGTTACGACCACAAACTAGGAAATATGTGATAGATCAACACTTGGTAGTGCATAACTATGAACTGGAAGGACCAGGATACATTCATTTCTATTTTTTTCTTCTTCTTTTTTTTTACAGAAGTGTGGCATTCTTATTCAGCGTCCTTTGATCCTACATCTAAATTAAATCTGTCCTAAACAGATCCCACAAATGAAGGTCCGCAAAGAGATGGCCGTCCACGTTAACAGCAAACTCCAGCCGATCTTGTGTTTGAGGGCGAGTGACAAAAAGAAAGAGTTTGGAAGAAAAAACGTGGAAGACGATGCTCTGGTCAGATGAGACCAAACTGTTACTTTTTAGGCAAAATGCAAACCGTTATGTCTGGAGGAAAAGTGAGACTGATCGACCCAGTGAAGCATGGTGCTGTCAGCATCATGATGTGGGAAGGATTTTCTCCAGCAGAAGCTAGAAAGCTGGTCAGAGTTCATAATATATATATATATATATATATATATATATATATATATATATATATATATATATATATATATATATATATATATATATATATATATATATATATATATATAATGTATTTATTTGTAGTAAATATTAAAAATCTTATATCATTTTTTAAACATAACAATGCTACACTTTATATTGATCAGTCCCTTAAAATGCTATCAAAGTACCTCAGAGCTATCACTGTGCTTCAATATGCTTTGTTCTCTAAATTAGAAAATATATCCAGTTTCTTTATACCTAAAGGTTTATTACTCAGTCTAACAAACATCATTCTGTAGTTCTACTTTCTAAAAGAAACCAGGTGGTGAGCTTGTGGCTTCAAAGAGGTCTTTATTGTCTGTTTCTATTTTACTATACACGTTAGGATTCAATCTATGGGATCTGTTACATGTCTGCAAGGAAAACATCTAATCCCCGGCGTTCAAAGGTTTCTGCATTGAGGAAGACAGTCGAAAGACATGCAATTATTTGTTTTTGTGCAGGAGATGTACATCGTCCAAACATTTCTTTTAATGGAGGGGGGGAGTGCTCAGCCATAGGTCTAAAATGGTCTTTGCCTTGTTTTTTTTATGGCAGGTTTTGGTGGGGTCATATTAAGAATTTGACCCTTAAATAAGGAATGTACAGTTAGAGTGTGTTTAGTCTTATAGTACTTATTGCGTTTGGTAAGCTTCTGCTCTGGGTTTAGTTTGTATTTATCTTTTTTTCAAGGTGCTATTTCTGAATAATTTCTTTTTTGAAGATTCTTTATATTTGTATTTTAAGGGAGTTCAGCATCTTGCCAGGTCTTAGTTAAGTGTTTGTCCCCTCATTAGGTCAAAAATATTTCTTTTTTCATTCGTGACATATCCATAGACACATAGAAACATGACTTTACTTATTTAAAGCACAAAGGGAGACGTGGCTGTACAATTTAACCAGTGTCCACCAGGGGGCGGTCTTGCTTAGAAAAAGCAGTCATTTTTCACAGTCAATTTCTGTTCCAGTCTGAGTCATGAAGCCATCATTAATTCCCAACTCCTGCCTGGCTCTACTGTCGGGCTGGGTGTAATTGATACCTCTGGGAGCCAAACAAATGGCTCAGCTGTCTTGCTGCAGCATCAGCCACAGATTAGTGCATGCATGTGCGATGGAGAGAGAGAGATAAAGTTAGAGCGATGGATGGAGGGAGCTACCTCGGCTTGAAGGAGAGAAAAACAAAGCAATTGGTCTGGAATATTTTCTGTGGTGGAGCGGAAAAATTATTTTCCGAATTTCTTACTTTAAGGGAATTTCAGTACCTTTCAGAAGGAGCTGTTTAGAGGGTTTTGTCACTTTTATGCAAATTGGCGGTTGCAGACCACGCCCACCCATGAGAATGGGGAGCTCAAGTATCCTCCCCTTTCGGTCAGCCCATTGATAAAATGAATGACAGTTAATGGAGCGATAAAAGTTACCCTCTGGTCCGTTTTGCGTTACGCCCTGAATCACACATGTTGTACCTCAATTGAAATCATAACTAATGATGTGCGTTTCGAGTGTGCTTGTCATGTCATTTCTAATTTATTTGCTTATGGAAAATTCATAATTAAAATGACTACAAATCAGAAGTCGCATGTATGACTTCATGTAGCTAACATTAGATACAATGGCTTGCAAAAGTATTCGTCCCCCTTGAACTTTTCCACATTTTGTCACATTACAGCCACAAACATGAATCAGTTTTATTGGAATTCCACGTGAAAGACCAATACAAAGTGGTGTACACGTGAGAAGTGGAACGAAAATCATACGTGATTCCAAACATTTTTTACAAATAAATAACTGAAAAGTGGGGTGTGCGTAATTATTCAGCCCCCTTTGGTCTGAGTGCAGTCAGTTGCCCATAGACATTGCCTGATGAGTGCTAATGACTAAATAGAGTGCACCTGTGTGTAATCTAATGTCAGTACAAATACAGCTGCCCTGTGACGGCCTCAGAGGTTGTCTAAGAGAATGTTGGGAGCAACAACACCATGAAGTCCAAAGAACACACCAGACAGGTCAGGGATAAAGTTATTGAGAAATTTAAAGCAGGCTTAGGCTACAAAAAGATTTCCCAAGCCTTGAACATCCCACTGTTCAAGCAATCATTCAGAAATGGAAGGAGTATGGCACAACTGTAAACCTACCAAGACAAGGCTGTCCACCTAAACTCACAGGCCGAACAAGGAGAGCGCTGATCAGAAATGCAGCCAAGAAACCCATGGTGACTCTGGACGAGCTGCAGAGATCTACAGCTCAGGTGGGGAATCTGTTCATAGGACAACTATTAGTGGTGCACTGCACAAAGTTGGCCTTTATGGAAGAGTGGCAAGAAGAAAGCCATTGTTAAAAGAAAACCATAAGAAGTCCCGTTTGCAGTTTGCCACAAGCCATGTGGGGGACACAGCAAACATGTGGAAGAAGGTGCTCTGGTCAGATGAGACCAAAATGGAACTTTTTGGCCAAAATGCAAAACGCTATGTGTGGCGGAAAACTAACACTGCACATCACTCTGAACACACCATCCCCACTGTCAAATATGGTGGTGGCAGCATCATGCTCTGGGGGTGCTTCTCTTCAGCAGGGACAGGGAAGCTGGTCAGAGTTGATGGGAAGATGGATGGAGCCAAATACAGGGCAATCTTGGAAGAAAACCTCTTGGAGTCTGCAAAAGACTTGAGACTGGGGCGGAGGTTCACCTTCGAGCAGGACAACGACCCTAAACATAAAGCCAGGGCAACAATGCAATAGTTTAAAACAAAACATATCCATGTGTTAGAATGGCCCAGTCAAAGTCCAGATCGAAATCCAATCGAGAATCTGTGGTAAGATCTGAAAACTGCTGTTCACAAACACTGTCCATCTAATCTGACTGAACTGGAGCTGTTTTCTAAAAAAGAATGGGCAAGAATTTCAGTCTCTAGATGTGCAAAGCTGGTAGAGACATACCCTAAAAGACTGGCAGCTGTAAGTGCAGCAAAAGGTGGTTCTACAAAGTATTGACTCAGGGGGCTGAATAATTACGCACACCCCACTTTTCACTTATTTATTTGTAAAAAAAAATTTTTTATCATGTATGATTTTCGTTCCACTTCTCACGTGTACACCACTTTGTATTGGTCTTTCACGTGGAATTCCAATAAAATTGATTCATGTTTGTGGCTGTAATGTGACAAAATGTGGAAAACTTCAAGGGGGCCGAATACTTTTGCAAGCCACTGTAGGACTTGAAATTCTCACAGACACCTTGTAGAGCTCGTCCCGCATGCTGCCGAATATCGACCGACTATTTCTCCCCCAGAATCGCTGCCACTTTCCACATGGCCAGAATGATTGTGGTTTTCTCCACGTTTGATGCTCCTTCCTTCGTCCTGACAGAAGGATGCGAAGCTCGCTAATCTCACAGCCATTCTTCCTCTTTTTCAGTTGTGGTCCACTGTGTGTTTTCACACAAAACCTAAAGCCGCCTGTCGGAAATTAGCGCTTTTCTCGGCATCAAAACGTGTCTTTGAGGCAGCAGAGACCCAAATGGCATGAAAAAAGTGACATTTATATTTGGAAAAATACAGGTACATGTGTAAAACCTCCAGTTCTTTGGGATGTTGCTGTTGTCTCATAGTTTGTCTAATTATTGGCGTCGGCACTCACTTATGAAGGACCATCCCTGCCAAAATTTACAATAAATAAATACATGTGTAAATAAATAAATAAATGGGTAAATACAATTGACAATGAACAAATAATTAAATCTGGAAATACATTTGAAAAAAATATTTAAGTTCACAATAATTTAACAAATGTGTAAATAAATAAATTATTGTGAAATAAATATTTTTCAATTTCACAATAATTTATTTATTTACACATTTATTAATTTATTTACATATTTATTTATTTACACATTTATTTTTTTCACATGTATTTATCTATTGCTTTATGTATTTATTTAGTTAAAATGTATTTTCTATTATATTTATTTCAATATGTATGTATTTATTTATATATTCAATTATGTATTTAAAAATGTATTTACAATTTTATTTACTTTTTTTCACATGTTTTTCCGAATGTATTTTTTTTTCTATATTTATTTATTTCCTAACTGAAAGCAGTTACAGCTTTTTGTCCAGGTCAGCTGAACCTCTCAAATGATTAACCTATTGGGAGTTGATAAATACAAATAAATCCACAAAGCAGTTCTGCAAACTTATATAAACACTGCTGTCCACATAAACCAGGGGTAATCAATTAAAACCCCAATTGGTCCAGTTACTAAGATTTCTTTCACAACAAGCTCCAAATCTCATGTAAGCCATGGCTTATCCATGCCAATGAAATCAACAATGTGAATTTCTGTTTCATTTCAGTTATACTCTTACAGTGAACATCAGGCCTTGATTACACATAATGTAAATATTCTTCATAATAATCAAATCAAAAGTGCTTCTTCCTGAAAAAAAAAATGCAAGCAAATAAAACTCTAATTTATGTCCTCTCCTCTTGTGTGTTTCGATTGTTTGATTTTGTCACATAGCTTGTCGCTTTGTTTCCCTTCAAGCAACGTCTCTGTAGCAGCAGTCAAACTGGTCTGGTGCCTGATTAATCAATATTCCAAAAACAAAGCGCAAAATTGCGTCTGTCGCAAAAAAAAAAAGGAATAGGATCAGTGGAATCATGATGTGTCTTTGGCAAAAAAAAAAAGGGAAAGAAACGACATAGATGTCAAGTCTATGGCTTTTATAGAGTTAATAGTAATTAGGCTAGAATGTCTGTGAATTATATTTTTCATTTGTCATGAATTAAACTCCTGCTCCATGCTTGCACCATATTCCTGAGTCAGACTGATTAAGCCTGCAGCTTGTCCAGAACAAGACTGCTCTCTTAGTCCTCAGATGTCCGTATTCGACTAATGTCGACTTTATCATGGCCTCTATTAAATGTGAAGTTGCTGTACAACCTACACGTATTCATTAAAGAATATCTTTTCTAACAGGTCCACCAGAATCATTTTACAAAGAGTTCATTCAGATACACACCCATTGTACTAGAAATGCTTGTGATACAAAAATAACGCTAACACTAGTTAACAAACTTCCTGAAAAAAATCTGCTGTCTACAGAGCAGAGCAGGGTTGGTGTGGGACTCATTTTCAGCCCTGGAGTTTCATGCCTCGGACCGGCCCACATTATATCACAACCTATTATTATTACAATCATGTAAAATCAGTTTAAAGCTACAACAGCACACAGTTCTGTAAAGCCTTGTAATTCAGAGAATTTTTCTAAAAAAATGTCCAATTTAGAGCAAATGATGGTTAACTGCTTCATAAGTAAAATTTAATTCAGCATGTTTTCACATCATCATTATTCTTTACAATATCAGTATCTATATTTTGAGCTGCTGCCTCTGTAACCAGTCCCTGAGGAGACTCTCCTCTCCCTTTCACACTTCCTGCAGGTTCCCTAAACTCACCTGCTGCACCCTTGTCACAATAAAAAAAAATATTCTGTAAAGCTTTAGTGCATTTGATATGGAATACACATTTGACTTAAACCAATTAAAATATTTTCAATGGCCAAACATGCTGGCTTATTTTATATTGTTGGTCGTTTCCAACATGCAAAAGAGTTCAGTAGTTAAATAAAACAGCCACGAGACTTCAATCTGAAATATGCAGTCTTAGCCGGTCTGCTTGTTTTTCATACATACCTCTGGACAGTTTGTCAGAGTACAGATAGATCACCGCATCTTTATTCTTCTCCCCAGAACCTCTTCACCCCCTGGACACTGCACCTCCCAAAACCTCCCTGCACTCTGGTTCTCGACTCAATGCACTCTCCTTTAAAACCTTATTTCTTGCCCTTGTAACAAACAAGCTATTTGATAAGAGACAGAAGTTCTCCTCGCAGCGTCTCCTGACAACTTCAAGAATTAACTTTATAGCTTGATATTATTAAGCTTCAACCAGCCTTTCTGACTTCAGACCCTGGTTACTGTAGACATAACATCTCATTTTATGTTCCATCATTCTTCTCTACCTCATAGCATCATGCACATCACTGTCAACATTCCATCATATTACACATTACCTCATGTGCTCTCATGAAAGAAAAATGTGTAGGTACGTGCCCTATTACCACAACAATATTACTTTCATTCTATTCTCTTACAAAGGTGGGCTTTGTGTATTTGTCTTACATTTAAAGAATAAAAATATGGCAGGTCATATTGTCATTTGGGCATAGGAAGTGGTTTTATTGGAACTAATGCCTGCTTGTTCACACACCTGTTCCTTCCATACTGACATGAGAAATCCCCTCATCACTACCGACTCTGCTTCTGAAACTCAATCACATTTAAAAATGGTCCAAATTATCAGCACAAATCTCCCACTTTTACAAAGCCTCTAATTAATGAATGTCAGTTTTATTGTTGTAGTGCTGAATCAGCTATAGCATTGCAGGGCACTTTTCATATGGAGCATGTCTACATAATGCTCTTCGTTATTTTAATACTAAAAATAGTCCCTCAATAAGTAATCCTGCCCTCTCTGAAAAACTCCATATCTTTGATATCAACTATTGTGTATGCCAACTAGTATTCAAATTAACTTCAAATTCTTATTCAAAAATACTTTATTGATCCCCAAGGGAAATTAAGTGTTGTTGTAGCTCATACAATTAAATCTTTAAGAGTTGTTGTATATGATGATGGCTGTGGGCAGGAAGGATTTCCTGTAGAGGTCTGTGTTGCAGCAAAACTGAAGATGTATCCGACTCAAGACACTCTATTGTTGTTGGATAGTCTCATCAAGAGGATGCTCAGGGTTGTCCATAGGTTTTCTGATTTTATGAAGAATCTTTCTTTGCATCATCATCTCCAGATATTCCACAGTCGTCCCCAGAGCAGAACCAGCCTTCTTCATCAGATTGTTGAGCCTTTTTAAGTCCCTGGCTCTGATGCTGCTACCTCAGCAGATGATGGCTGAAGAGATTACACTCTCCACAACAGACTTGTAGAAGATTTGCAGAATGTTGCAGCAAACCTTGAAGGACCTAAGTTTCCTCAAGAAGTACAGTCTGCTCTGTCCCTTCTTGTAGACGGCTTCACTGTTGCGCCACCAGTCAAGTCTGTTGTCCAGTTGAACACAAAGGTATTTATACTCCTCAACCAGCTCCACTTCTTCACTCATGATGAAAACAGGGTTTGGCTTATCCCTGTTTCTGAAATCTACAATAATCTCCTTTGTTTTCTTCACATTCAAGGAAAGTGGATTGTTTCCACACCATGTCACAAAGAGGTCCACCAGCTCTCTGTATTCAGCTTCTTGTCCATCTCTGATACACCCGACAATTGCAGAGTCATCTGAGTATATCTGCAGATGACAGGTCTCTGATTTGTACTGGAAGTCTGAGGTGTACAGAGTGAAAAGGAATGGTGAGAGTACGGTTCCCTGTGGTGCTCCTGTGCTGCTGACCAACTGGTTTGACACACAATCCTTCTGTCTCATAAATCTGTGGCCTGTTTCTCAGATAAAGGCAATTGTTGAGGCCTGTGTCTTCAGGAGTTTCTGACAAAGCAATTCAGGCTGAATTGTGTTAAATGCACTGGAGAAATCAAAGAATATGATCCTCACATCAGACCAGACCACCGGGTATCACCTCTCGATTAGCCACTACAGGCCTCCTACAGAGCATCTCAGGAATGTAATAAATTATCTAAAAGCATTAGAGAACTAAAGGGCATGTATTCTTCTAAAAAGGTATCAAAATTTAATTTTACCTTTGGATCTACCTGAATGTTTTAGGTATTGTATTGAAGATTGGAAACTTACAAGTTAAATACATCTGTTTTTTGTAATCTGAAATGTATTCATTTTGTTTGTAAAATGTCATATTTGTAATTGTCATTGTGGTATTGTAGATTATCATATTTTATTAACTGGACCCCAGGAAGATTAGTAACCACTCTGGTGGAAACTAATCTGGATCCAAATAAATAAACAAATACATGTTTTTGTGCCCAGTGTGAGGTTTGCGCAAACCTTTGATAAATCAGGCCCTATGTCTACTCCTCCGTGTTTTGTGGCTGCAGTAAGGTTTATACTTGACTTACTTTTCTAATTAACTATGTTGGGAATCCATTTTCCACAAACGAACCGAACATACTGTTGGATGGCAGGAAGCCATTTTCCCCAGATGGACTGAGCAGACTGCATTTCCCAGCATTCCTAACGATGACCCCAACATACTCCTATTGGTCCATGGCCACCAATGGTGACATCAATGATGACATCACGGCCAAAGGGCTATAACAATGGTGGTGGTGGCTATTTCAAATTGTTCTCAGCAGAAACTTCTGCTATAGAGAGGACGTCTCACCGGTGAAGACTCTCTTTTGTTCTGACCCGCTGGACCAGGGAGAACTCTCATTTCAAAGCTTCGAAGTGCCTACTGCTGTCTGTGCATCCACCTTGGGTTAGTTCTTTACGACATCAACCTGCAAACCCTCTGGCCTGCAGTTGGGACACACAGTCCTAAAATCCTGTGCCAGGTTCTATGTCTCTTGTTTATTTGCTGAACTACAGACACATTTTGCTCCCCTGTTTGTGGACTGGACCTCCCTCAAAGCAAAGTAGGACTGAACTGGTTCATTTAACGTAATCTTATGTATGGGCAGATAAATAGGGAAAATAGAGTTCTTAATAAGTTAGATCTCGTTCATTGTTTTTTTTAATTGTTTTTAAGCGCTGAACCTGTTGGCTCATTTAGCATTGCCGCACTCATAAGTTTGTGAGCTGTATTATTTGCTGTTTTAAACTGTTTTTTAACCTGAGCGGATCCCACTCTTCCTTTCTCTTTTCCTCGTCCTCTCTCGCTGTCTGATCACCTGGTCAGCTCGGGCTGTGGTAGAACCACAGTGCTGGTTCTGATGGACCTCAGTGCAGCATTTGACACTCTTGATCATGATATACTATTGGAACGACTGGAAAGCTGGGTTGGACTCTCTGGTACAGTACTTGGCTGATTTGAGTCTTACCTAAAGAACAGGGACGTCTTTGTTTCAAAAGGAAACTTTTCATCAGAAGAAATAGAAATTGCATGTGGGGTGCCCCAGGGCTCCATCCTGGGGCCCCTCTCATTTAATATTTACATGCTCCCACTAGCCCAGATTATAACAACCAATAAGACAAGCTACCATAACGATGCAGATAATACTCAGCTCTACATTCCGAGGTGACTTTGAACCCCTCCAAATTTAAGTAAATGCATCAAGCAAATCAATGGATGGATGTGCCATAACTTTCTTCAGCTGAACAGAAACAAAACAGAGGTAATTATTTTTGGACCTAAAGAGGAACGATCAAGAGTCAGCACACAGCTTCAGTTAATACAGCTAGAAACTACTGATCAGCCCAAAATGTAGGTGCAGTAATGGACTCAGACCTGAACCTCCAGGGTCACATAAAGGCAATAACAAGGTCAGCCTTCTATCACCTGAAGAAAATTTCTAGGATTAAAGAACTAATGACAGGACAGGACAGGATGACAGGACCTAGAAAAACTCATGCATGTGTTTATCTTTAGTCGGATTGATTACTGCAACAGCTTTCTCACCTGTCTGCCTAAAAAGTCAATCAGACAGCTGCAGCTGATCCAGAACGCTGCTGATCGCGTCCTCACCAAAACCAGGAAATTAGAGCACATCACCCCAGTTCTAAAGACCTTACACTGGCTCCCTGTAGCGCAGAGAATAGACTTCTAAATACTTTTACTAGTTTATAAATCAATGAATGGCTCAGCACCAAAGTATATTGAAGATCTGCTGTTACTATACCAACCCACCAGAACACTCTGGTCCTCTAATTCCAGTCTATTCAGCATCCCTAGAATTAGAACCACACACGGAGAGGCAGCTTTCAGTTTCTACGCTCCTCTAATCTGGAACAAACTTCCAGAAAACTGCAAAGATGCTGAAACACTGAGTTCTTTTAAACCAGAACGAAAAACGTATCTGTTTAGAGCTGCCTTTTGAGTAATGTTTTGATGCATCATGTTTTGTGTATGCTTCCTGCTGTTTTTACATTATATGCTTTGCAATGCCTTGATGTATCTGTGTATGCTTCTTGCTTTTTTTGCTGTATTTACTTTATATGCTTTGTCTGTGTTTTACTGCTATTTTTATTTTACCTCTTAATCATGTAAAGCACCTTGAATCACCTGGTTGTTGAAAGTGTAAAAATAAAATTGCATTGCCTTATTTGAAATACGCTTACGTGTTAATAATCTGTCTGTGAAATTGTATTTCATTGTTTTTAAAATGTAATGGGCTGTGTCCGTCAGTTTCTGGTGGATCTGTTTTCTTATTGGTCCCTCCAGAAAACCCCCTGTCTGTCAGTTATAAATGATTGTCAGGTACCATTAGTTGCTTTTATATATTTTTCTCTTTTTTGGCCATATAAAGTAGACTTGGATACTTCTACTGTAGGTTGAAGATGAAACATTTTCTGCTGTTACAGAACTGGACAATGCTGGGAGACCCACAGAGGTATGCATATTACATAATATACACCCCCTTTATAATAAGACTAACAAATTGTTATCGTCTTTTCATTAAATATGGCTGGGAATACACAACAGGATGAGGGACCTTGTTCCTCAGCACATGATCTTAGCAGTGTAAGAACCTTTCTACAGCTTTCCTGTAAATATGTTCTTGTATCACTGAACAATCCTTTTATTCATCCTTCCCAGCTGCCAGCAAAGGAACTGTATAAGGTCAATCTTCAAAGGCAGATAAGACAAAGCGAAATGGAGATGGACCATATACAGCTCAAAATAGAGGAGAAAATATTAAACATACTAAAGGCCAAACTCGAAGCAGAAATAATGGAGCGCTGTCTGAGGGTGAGCACTGTCTGTGAAGATTGATGTTAAATATTATACCACATGATTAAAAAAATAATCTTCCCTTTTTATTTCAGGACATTAAGAAATTAAAGAAGGTTTAATGTGAACTGTTTAATTGAAGTGATGTTTGACAAATTAAGTCCCTGAGGACTCTCCCATCTCTGTCAGTTATTTGGACTGGGGTTTCCTCTCCGCCATCTTCATCAGGCTTTGGAGTATGGCTCTTTCCACGCTTAGCGTTGTGAAGAACAACACAAGCCTCTATGACGTTGCAGGCCCTCCCTGGAGTGACCCTGAGGCAACGCAGACACTGAAACCTTGCCTGAAGGATGCCGATGGTCATCTCTACCCCAGCCCGTGTTCGGCTGTGAGCCAAGTTGTATCTGGTCTGCGGTCCAGGGTCAGGTTCAGGGTGGGGTGTCATCCTGTAGGGCACACAAAGGTACCCTCTGTCCCCCAGCAAATAGCCATTGTAGTGCGCTGTAATGGTTGAAGTATAGAATAGAATAGAACAATCCTTTATTGTCCCACAAGGGGAAATTAGGCTGTAACAGCAGCAAAGTGGCAGGGAATACAAACATTTTGATTCAGAAGTAGAAAAGTATTACATTTATTTATTTACATTTAAGAATATTAGTTACATTATCTACAAAATACAAATAATATTATTGTAGTAGAACAACAAAAAAACCATGGTGTACAGCAAACCATACCCTGTTGGAGAGAGTGGCATGATGATGACTTCCTAAAAATTCTGGCATCATGGACAGATCATGCCCGTTTGGCCTCATTGTTGGTGATGAGGTGAGTCGCGTCACATTATCTAGTTAGGGAAAGGCAATGATGAGTTTTATGGCTTTAAAACGGAAATATTAGGGACAAGAACTTCAGTTACCTGCACATTAAAGGAGTAATAACCTAGTATTATCTTGGATACCCACGCTCTATTATAGTTTTTCAGGCCCTTCTAAAAAAGAAAAGTTGAAAAAAAGTGAGAAAAATAAACACAGAGCTCCTCTGACACTTATTTCTGAAGGCATTATTGTCTCGTGAGATCTGATGCGTAATAATGCAAATGAGGGGCGCGTTGATTGGTGGCAGGAAGGAGGGGGGTTGACACCGCAGGTAACACTTCAGAATATCTAACCCATATCTACTACTCCTGCTAGCATACAATAGCCTCATTAGCAGTTAGCTGCTGTTTGTTACACACAGCAGAGCAAAAGAAACACACCCTTACCGTTTCAATTGCAGGCAAGTCTCTAATTGTTGGAATGCCAACTTCGTCTGATATTGTCCCAAATTTGTAAAGGATTCCGGCGTAAAAAAAAAAAAGAACAAATATTTCCATGTTGATTCTGACAGTCAACAACAGAGCGACTCACATGTGCACTATGTTTCTGGCAAAAATGGTTTTAGCTGATTTAGCTGATTAAAATAAAAGGCTGACACGAATATGTCTTCTTAATGCATCATTGCCTGAAGAAACTTTCTGCATCTTTCACGGCCGAGTTCGTACTTCGAATCGGTGATGTGTCGGTCGCGAACGAACCGGCTCTAAGAGCTCACTCTTTGAAGTGAAGGATTGGGAACCGTTTTTTTATTTTTTTCATTCCCCCCCGCTTGTTTTGGTACATTTGGTACACATCGTTTTGCATTATTATTGGTAATAAATACACTTTAAGCAACAGAAAATCTGAGGAGCCAATTGGGAGCCGAAAGAGCCGGCTCTTTGTGGTGAGCCAAGCCAAAAGAACTGGCTCTCCAAAAAGAGCTGGAATTCCCATCCCTAGAATTCAGTAATGGCGGCGCTTGACTGAATATGAGGGAGAGAGGGGCGAGGGAGAGGGGCGAGGGGAGGCCGGGCTTCCTGCAGCATAGGTATGCGATGTCTATATATGGTATATCCTGCGCCGAATTGATGTCAAGTCCGCCAGAAATTAAAATCACGTATTTGAGTGCGCGTGCACATGGGCTGGTTGACGAACCCAGGGGTAAACAAACGCTTCACTTATAAATATCGGCTTCCCGGCCAGTGTATAATCGTTAGGCAATCATAACATACCTTTTTTAATGGAAAAATGAAAATTACAGGTAATGACTCCTTTAATGCTTTGGACAGATTTCCTATTGACATAGTCTCCCTCACTGAGCATTAATAGGAATGTGAGTGCCGTCGATGCACCCAATCACATTTGGGAACCCTGAAATTCAAAGTGATATTAAAAAGTTAATTCCAGGCAAAAGAATATTTACCACTACTTAACCATGGTCGTGTTTTAAAAACCATGGAGCTTGTAGTAAAACTGGTTTTACAAATGGTGATTTGCCAAAGAAATCTAGGTTCACTAGAATAAACCCAAAATTTTGTAAGGGATATGAACAATACCCATCCATCCATCTGTACCGTTCCATCCTATGCATGGTTGCAGGGGGGCTGGTGCCTATCCCCAGTAGTCACGGGCCGAGAGGCGAACCCTGTTGATAAAAATATGAAGGGCAATGTACAAAATGTGTTCTGTGTTAAGACCTGACCCGCCGTTTGTCACTTCCAAAAGTATTCGGCCCCCTCGAACTTTTCCACATTTTGTCACATTACAGCCACAAACATGAATCAATTTTATTGGAATTCCACGTGAAAGACCAATACGAAGTGGTGTACACGTGAGAAGAGGAACGAAAATCATACGTGATTCCAAACATTTTTTACAAATAAATAAGTGAAAAGTGGGGTGTGCGTAATTATTCAGCCCCCTTTGGTCTGAGTGCAGTCAGTTGCCCATAGACATTGTCTGATGAGTGCTAATGACTAAATAGAGTGCACCTGTGTGTAATCTAATGTCAGTACAAATACAGCTGCCCTGTGACGGCCTCAGAGGTTGTCTAAGAGAATGTTGGGAGCAACAACACCATGAAGTCCAAAGAACACACCAGACAGGTCAGGGATAAAGTTATTGAGAAATTTAAAGCAGGCTTAGGCTACAAAAAGATTTCCCAAGCCTTGAACATCCCACGGAGCACTGTTCAAACGATCATTCAGAAATGGAAGGAGAATGGCACAACTGTAAACCTACCAAGACAAGGCCGTCCACCTAAACTCACAGGCCGAACAAGGAGAGCGCTGATCAGAAATGCAGCCAAGAGGCCCATGGTGACTCTGGACGAGCTGCAGAGATCTACAGCTCAGGTGGGGTGATCTGTCCATAGGACAACTATTAGTGGTGCACTGCACAAAGTTGGCCTTTATGGAAGAGTGGCAAGAAGAAAGCCATTGTTAAAAGAAAACCATAAGAAGTCCCGTTTGCAGTTTGCCACAAGCCATGTGGGGGACACAGCAAACATGTGGAAGAAGGTGCTCTGGTCAGATGAGACCAAAATGGAACTTTTTGGCCAAAATGAAAAACGCTATGTGTGGCGGAAAACTAACACTGCACATCACTCTGAACACACCATCCCCACTGTCAAATATGGTGGTGGCAGCATCATGCTCTGGGGGTGCTTCTCTTCAGCAGGGACAGGAAAGCTGGTCAGAGTTGATGGGAAGATGGATGGAGCCAAATACAGGGCAATCTTGGAAGAAAACCTCTTGGAGTCTAAAACAAAACATATCCATGTGTTAGAATGGCCCAGTCAAAGTCCAGATTTAAATCCAATCGAGAATCTGTGGCAAGATCTGAAAACTGCTGTTCACAAACACTGTCCATCTAATCTGACTGAGCTGGAGCTGTTTTGCAAAGAAGAATGGGCAAGAATTTCAGTCTCTAGATGTGCAAAGCTGGTAGAGACATACTCTAAAAGACTGGCAGCTGTAAGTGCAGCAAAATGTGGTTCTACAAAGTATTGACTCAGGGGGCTGAATAATTACACACACCCCACTTTTCACTTATTTATTTGTAAAAAATGTTTGGAATCATGTATGATTTTCATTCCACTTCTCACGTGTACACCACTTCGTATTGGTCTTTCACGTGGAATTCCAATAAAATTGATTCATGTTTGTGGCTGTAATGTGACAAAATGTGGAAAAGTTCAAGGGGGCCGAATACTTTTGCAAGCCACTATGTGTGCGGTCTCAGGAGTTTTGTTAAATAAATTAACGACTCTTTTGAGGAACAGTCCTGCTCTTTCAAATATCCCTCTGGCTATGAAAAGACAAAGATACGTGGCCTTATCACCCTCTCAAGGTGAAAAAGATGTCGTATAATCTGTGGTTCCACATCTACAGAATCATTATCAAAACGGCACGCCATGCTCAGAACCCTCTCTGGAACAAACTTACCTGGAACATAACCTGCTCCAGAGCAGTTTATGTTCAGAGATTAGGTTGCTATGGTTACTAACATACCTTGAAAGATACCTCCGTTTTTGGAACCGAAAGTGGAGGCTATCCATTAACTCACCCTTAAACTTATCCAGGTATGTCACATAACCTGCTTTCTGGGACGGACCCCTGTTTTAGCTGCGCCCATTGTTTTACCATGTACTCATAAACAGCGCTCTGGGTTTATGTGTTTTGGGGAATTTTTTTGTCATGGTTTTCGGCGGTTTTTCGGTTGTGTTTGTGTTTGGACTCTAGAGTCTTCTGTGTTTGTGCGTTTTGTTTTCATTTCTGCTTCTGTTTCGATACTCATTTTTAGTTAATTCCTCTGTTCGTTTCTGCTTTATTATCTCTATGTATTTAGAATGATCATTTAGAGAGAATTCCGGCTTAGTGTGTTTACCTTTTGCCTCCTGTGCCAGCTGCAACTTCTCTCCAATCTCTGCTGGTTCTTCCTCCAACCTGCATTCGTGTTGTCTTCAATCACTTCATTTCTCTGCTGGATTCTCTGTCTTTCCATCGTATCTCAATGCATAAGCTCATTCTGATTCTTCCCATAATTTATAGCCTCAGTACATTTTAAACCAGACATGTTCATACGCCCATAAAAATACACACAGCCATCACTGTCTGACTTTATTTCTTTTTGGTAAATGCAGGAATAAAATCATCAAACCTGACTCAGTTGCAGGAGAAATTGTACAAAATTCTAAGCATAAGAAAAGCTTAGTCTAATTTTATTGTCACTAGTTAAGTAAAAAAATATTATGTGTCCTGTCATATAGAGAATGCAAATATCTAACTGTAAGTCTGCTTTGTGCTTCTGGTAACCAAACACTAGAGGGCACACTTGTCATTGATAAGGGGCATGTGCTCATCATGCAGAACCAGAACCAGACTACCCCATATATTGAGGTTTGAGTCGAACCTACCACATTCAGTTTCATTCCACCCAGAGGTGGGCACTAACTAGTTACATTTAGCTAAGTAACATTTTTTTGGGGGGAAAAAGTACTTTTCGATGTAGTTTTACTGCCCAATGCGTTTTACTTCCATATGGTAATATTATATTAAAGTAGTGCTTCTCTTGTTTGAGTACATTTTCTGGCTACGCTGTCCTCCTCTACACATGATAAAAAGCCTAACTTTAGTCATTAATAAGGATAAGGTTCAGAAACGCCGTAAAAGCTGGCTGTCAGTTGTAGTGAATGTGATCTAGAGATGGGAACTTCTTTTTCCACAGAGAGGAGGCAGAAGATGAGGAGGTTGTGAACTGGTCAGGACAGCAGATGGCATCTCCATCTGTCTGGCCCGTTTAGAGAGCCCAACAGGCGAAGCTTATAAGTGCACCAGCCAGCATGTACGGCCTGGAATGATGTAGTAGCTTCCACTCATGCTCTGTGAAGTCCCTCAACTTTGAAACAAGTTTGAATCAGCTTTAAAGACTCAAGTTCTTGGAAGTTTCCTGCTTTATTATCGGTGCACTAGACTGTTAATCTGGTACCATGCAGTTCTTGGAACTTATCAGATGGTCCACTGCTCTCTAATGAAACTGAGGCAGGGTAAAAAAAAAAAAGCTCAGTAACTGGGGCAGAGTGTCTGTAATCTGATCGTCACCATCTTTGTCTGCCTTGAAAGTGATTAGGAGGTATCACATTTTACAGCGCCAAACCTCTGTGCATTTTGATTGGATTATATGGGATAGACAATCATTTCATTGTTTTTACAAATAATATTCTGAAAAGGTGTGGTGCGCATTTATATTCACCCTCCTTTCCTCTGAAACCCCTAACTGAAATCCAGTTGAACCAACTGCCTTCAAACATGCGAAGCTAGAGACTAACATTTTTGCCCATTCTTCTTTGCAGAACAGCTCAAACTTGCCGCAGATCCTCAATTGGATTAGGACATGGACTTTGACTATAACACATGAAATGTCAAAGTAAAGTTGTTGTTTTTTTATCTCCCAAGCACCGTCACACAGGACTTTCATTACATCTGGAGCTCAGTCCTGCTTATGCATTGTAAAGTGAAATCTCATCATTGTTTATGTATTACATTAGGATTGATTTCCAGATTGTAAGAGGGAACAATAATCTCAAATTACTCTCTCGACGTAATTAGCTAACCTTTTACTGTACAGCATGGACTAACACTGGTGCTTAGTTCTACTACAATCCACTTTAAATTAGTTTGGTCTCTTTAAAATGAGACATTGCAGACGGATATTTGATTTAGTAAAAAAAAGGTTGTCATTAACAGGTGATGCATGTGTAACCCTGTGGAAACCTATAGGCTGTCATGTTTTGACTATTTTCTAAAAAAGTATACCTTTCTGGGACAACAATGGAGGTCAAGTTATTAATTTTTATTTAATTATTAAACATTTCTAATATTAACTAAAGAGTTAAGAGTAGGCAGAGTAAACAGAGATCCAGTGAAACACCACAGGTATACTTTTGAGGAGCGCTGTTTTAGTATTGATTCTCTAGAGGAACTTAATTTGTGCCCAGTGTATTGGGAGGAAGACTGACAACTAATATCGACAAATGTACGCTAAATGAAGCTTTTGGCTTAAGTTCAATAAAGACCTGTCCCCCCCTACAACCTGCTTTTATCTCAAGGAACATTGCTTTCTCTGCTCCTGTCTTCTTCACTTACATTCTCCCCTGCTGCCAACTTCACGCCAGTCTCAATTCTGATGTTACTAAAGTGGTGCCAAGATCTTTGCTTTTATGTATAGCCATAAATATTAAAGTATTCATCATCATCATCATCACCATCATCGTCATCAAACCCTCTGAGTCTTTAAAGGAGACTTATTATGCCTCTCTAAAGTTTTAAAGTTATTATAGGTCTATGGTCTCGACAAAACATTTTAGTGAAGTTCTTTGCACAAAGTTACTCTACCATAAAGCGATCTCACCAGCTCAATTCATGACCATTTCAGTCCCTTTTCACAAGGAGCTGTTTATTGGGCTCTGTCACTTTTATGCAAATTAGTGGTTGCCGACCATCTTGTTTATACATGAAAGTGGCACGGAATTGGTGGGCAGATTTTGACATGTGGGGGGCGGTTATATGCAAATTCCACTTACTGTGACACCGCATTAAGGCACTATTTCAAACGGCTTGTGAAAGCACGAGATTTCTGACTGCAAAAATGTGCACACAAAAAATGGATGGATGGTTTTTATTCCTGTTTGGAGTGTTTACAGATGCAGCGGAGACCCAAATGGCAACACAAAAGGATGAAAAGAGTGAAATTTGCATAATATGTTTGTATTGTACTGGTAGGTCTGAGCCAGACTTATTTTGGAGCTGGTTTATTACAGATACAATTGAGAGTATATAATTCAATCAGTGTATATGGATAAATGTATCAAAGTGCCTATCAAAATTTAAAGCTACAGTTACAAAGGTTCTTACTTGAGGCAGTCTTGAGAAAATGAAGGGATTTTCTGCTGTACGCTGGCTTTTGATTATTTTTTTCATGTTTTTCGTTAGGTCGCTTTGAACTAGGGCTGGGGGTAAACGATTATTTTTAAAACGAT
Source organism: Valencia hispanica (assembly GCA_963556495.2). Taxonomy (NCBI): domain Eukaryota; kingdom Metazoa; phylum Chordata; class Actinopteri; order Cyprinodontiformes; family Valenciidae; genus Valencia; species Valencia hispanica. The sequence goes on from OY747723.1 coordinate 13,210,650, forward strand.
TATTCGGCCGATTATTTGATCAAATAGTCGACTATTCTAATGAATAGCAGCTCGTCACTTTGGTGATGCCAATTGGCCGTACGCCGACACTTGTGACTAGATAGCTGTGTTCTGTTAGCTGTAAGTTAGCCACCATTACCATTCATCCCAGCAATATATGCTATTTCTAACTAATGTTAGCTAAACACAGCGGTTTAGTGACTAGCTACTAGCAGAAACCAAACAGAGTTAGCTCGCACCACCGAAGTGCGCAGAGCTTGAGCACATGTTACACAATACAATACACTACTAACGTTACACAAACGTGCAATTAGTTTAGCAAACATTGGCGATAGTACAATGGGATGCCTCCGCTTCAGATGTTCCCACATAGAAGTTGTGCTGGTGTGATATGCCAGCTCCATCTTGCAAAGACTGCAAATAACTATACCTTGACGCGGCGTTTAAAGTATTCCCACACCTTTAACGTAGGGCTGCGGGTTGCGTTCTGGTGATATGTAGAGCTTGGGAGTGCAGGTTGCTGAGCCTGAGAGGTGGTTGGAGATGGAGTTTTCATTCTCCATGCTGCTTTGTGTTGGTCACTCTCGTGCGTGTGGTGAGTGGGCGTGGTGCGTCGACTACCGGATTTGGTGGTGCGTCGACTACCGGATTTGACGTCGATTTTTTTTTTTAGAACCTGGTCGTCGATGTCATCGACGCATCGCTACAGGCCTACTTTGAACCTTCCTACGGTATACTTACGGCCATCTTACGAAAATTGTTGTCTTAAAGCTACATTGTGTATTTTTTTGAGTTAATAGTAAAAACCCCTTTGTTCTTTCAAAAATGTGTGCTCATTCATGTGCTCATTCATTTTCTAGATGGCAATAATGCCAAGTCGGCACCTCTATGACCAGTTGTTTCATGAGCCCCCCACCTCAGAATGCCAAGAAGACACTTACGCTTTACGAACACCTTATTCTCCCTTCACTTTACGAATGGCAGGGGGGAGTGCATATGAATGCCTAACAAAACTCTATTCTGCTTGCTTACAGTTCTGCTTGGTAATTGGGTATTAATGACAAGTAAAACGTGTAAATTATGTTGTTTTCTAGTGATCTGTCTGTCAGGTGTCCCTTGGGGTGTATGGACCCACACGCAGACAAGATCTTTATGATGTTTTATTGAAGGATCGTGGTAGGCAGGATGATGATTTGACAGGACACCAGACTGACGTGAGACGAGCAGGACGGAGGTCTGATGGCTCTGACACATAGCCGACCCTCCACCTGCTATGAAATGTTTGCGGTGTCTTAAATAGGAAGCGCCACATTAGCTGCTCCTTCACACTTTCGTTAAAACCGTTTTGGGGGATACAGATGACCCACAAAATCCAGAGGTTTGTTGCCGTGGACAAGGTCAGGTGGCAGCAGTCCTTTTTTATCCATAAGTTGTTAATTATGTGTGAGCTGTAAAATACTATAGGTTAGGTGGGTGTTTAGGATCAGGTTATGATTTAGTCACCAGTTCTGCCTGCTATTTGGGCCACAGACCACCAATGTAGTTTCATGACAACAGTGATAACCTCATGATGCATTTAAGTTCACCTTATACATTTGATACACTATATTTTTTGTTAAAATACATCTAAAGGTATATAACTGTGTTATCAAAACTAAGTCTTATTAAATACTTAATAAATAACATTTTTTACTGTTTATATACATTTGTTAACTCCAGTCATTTACACACTCATTTTTTAAAAACACTATAAAAGCTATCATCTACTATTGTCATTCATGACCATCTAGTACCATTGGACAGCAGCACTCCAAAGCTTAAGATTCCACATCCATGATTCAACATGGAGATGGTTTTCTTCTCAGGGTGATGTGTTCTGATTTCTGTTTGTAAAAAATGTTGAAAACCATGTATCGCTTTGGGTTTTTTTTATACTGTAAAGTGGTTATGCAATACTTTATGTTGGTCCGTCATAGAAAACCCCAATAAAATATAATGAAGTTGTATGTGAAATGCGGAAAAGTTCAAGAGCGTATGAATACTTTTGCAAGGCTGTGTAGTGAAATGAATACACAGTCACATATAGAGGGAATTGCAAGAATTAGGCACTGGAACCTAAACAGAACCATTATTAACCTAATAAAAACACTCTCGATTTGTTGTCTTCTTGCATTGAATAACACCTCTCATGCCTAATTTCATTCTGCACTTCGCTTTGATCAATGTGTGCATCTGCTGCTTTCACTAAGCAGCAAATTGACATGCATATCACAGAAAATATTTAGTATTCCATCAGCATACTTCTTAGAGAGCCTATTTTCTCTCAAAGCCTACCTTATTCATTAGATGGAATAAAAGCGATTAGAATAAAAAGAAATGGCAGAAGTAGGTAGATGTAATGTGGGTTTGTATTTTTTTTTTTTTTTTTTTTTTTTACATCTGCTTGGTATGTGTGAGTAGCTGCTGTAAGGTGAGTGGCCTCATTGGAAACAGGATCCAGCTGAAAGTGACACAAACCCGTGGCCCTCTCTGAATAATGTATCTTTGGCTGGTATGAATGCAGTGATATGGTGTCCTCCAAATTGGTATCAGAGGTATATATCATGACCGCTCATTCCCTAAGATTGGATTTGGAATGCTTTATCTCTCCCTTGTTCCCAACTTTATACACGCAGTGCTGTTAGAAACTATTTATCTTCTTAAAGATTTCTCCTGCTTTTGCTGTTTTTAATCCCACGTGTTTATGAACAATAACGGACAAACTGTAGTTTTCAAATGATGATTTCATTTAGTAACAGACGACAAAAAAAAACAAAAAAACATCCAACTTGGCCCTATGTGGAAAAACAATGAAAATAAAACATCTCGATGATCACCAAGACCTTTGGGAAACTAAAGATAAATACTAAGACAGGACACACCTTTCAGAAAAAGACCATCACACTAATAGTCAAACATGGTGGCGCTGGTATAATGTTCTGGGATGCCTTTTCTGCTTCAGCATCGGGGCGACTTGCAATTTGTGACAGTAAACCATTAGGTGCATGGCTTCAAAAAAAGACAGGAAAAAAAAGGTTTTGGAGTGGCCTAGTCAAAGTCTGAACCTTGAATTTGGTATAGAATGCTGTGGCATCGCCTAAGACAGGCTGTCCATGCATTTTAACCCACCAATGTGGCGGAAACAGTTCTGCAAAGAAGAGTGGAGCAGAATTCCTCCACAGTGATGAAAGTGACGAAACTGATCATGGTGAACACCTGATGGCAGTTGTTGCAACTAAGGGCGGCGAGTCATTTGAAAACTTTATTACTATCTTTGAAGTATGCATTTCCAACAAATCTTTTCCGGTTTGCACCTCTACTGGTTCTTGCCAATCATAACCCCAAGGTGCCAGTATCTTCTGCTCCTGCTTGTCTCTCTGAGCGTTGCATTCAGACTCCTTCCCCATCTCACAGAGCTGGATCTGCACAGAGATTTACTCCTTGACCATGACGGGATGAGGCAGCCTATCTCCGAGTCACACAGGAAACCATGTTAACGTGTTCATTTCTCACTTCTCGCCAAGCCCCATGACAGGAAAACACTCCCCTGGTAAAACTGGTACGCCTGGAGAAAATGGACAATCCCTGCTGCAGGCCAGAAAGATTAGTGGTTTAGGGCCTTGCCTTGATTTGTTCAGCACTAATACACTTTCCTGTTCCCCCTAGACGGAGTGTTTAATAAGGGATGGATTAGGAAGAAGTCTGTTTGCTGGAATCTTGCTGAGATTGACACATGACTAGTCTCACAGTTTATATGTAAGTGCCCTTTCTTTTCCTCAGTTGATAATACAGGCAACTTGTGTAGTTTTATAAATGTGTATTTCAATCATATGACATTGACACAAACTGTGCCAGAAACATTTAGTCCGTTTTAGTGGCAGTCACATTTTGTCGCGTCACAGCCACAAATGTAATTTAAATTTATCTGCAATGTGTTTGACGAACCCAAGGTAGTGCTGAAAAGGAAGATAAATGATGCATGGTTTTTATCATATTTCTATTAGACACAACACTATGTAATTATGTAATTATGGCAAGGCAAATTTATTTGTATAGCACACTTTAAGCAACAAGGCAATTCAAGGCGCTTTGGGTGACTGGGGGGAAAAACAAAAGCTGCAATAAAACAACAGTAAAAACAGAAAACACAACATCGAAGACATAAAGAACATTAAAACATACTACAGTTATGAAATTCCAGCTATTATTAATCAATTAATCAAAGGCAGCTCTAAAACAGACGTGTTTTTAGCCTTGATTTAAAGGAATTCGGGGCTTCAGCAGCTTTGTAGTCGTCTGGGACTTTGTTCCAGACAAGAGGAGCGTAGAATCATGTTTCGTTCTGATTCTATGGAGGGGGTTGGTACATTATGTTAACCTTTAACCCCTAAATAAAATCCAGTGAACCAATTCCCTACAGAAGTTGCCTATTTAGTAAAAAGAGCCCACCTGCTGGATACATGCTAAAAAAAAAAGCTTCACGCTGAACATCGCCACCCTCCCCTTTTGATACATGGCGGTGGCGGCATTATACTGTGGGGACACTTTTCTTCAGGGACAGGGAAACTGGATATTGAATTTGAACCTTCTCATATTTTGGACGCCTATATTGTCAGAGCATGTGGGTATAATCTGTGGCAAAATATTTGAAGTACAACAAAGAGATTTCTCAGCCAGCCTCCCTGCTCTACTCCTCTCTGCACTGTCCTCACCGCTTTGGCCCCTAGCTTGGACCTCAATGTGCTTTCCTAAACCCACATGTGAGTTTACATAGGCCTTCATGTGCAGAGTAATTAGAGGGCAGAGGAGTAATGGGGGGGGGGGGGAAGAACAGTTTTTCCACTCTCCTCCTCTTTCCTACAGCGTTTCAGAATGCCCGGACCATCCCAGAGAAGCCTCTCGGACAGAGAAGGACTCCCAGCGGCATCTGCCTTTCTCCTCCTGCTTCACCTTACACTGCAGACCTTCCCCGTCTGAGCAGCGCTCTGCAGGGAAAAGCAGAGAGGTATTTAGTTTCTCCACAACAATGGAAATTCAATCAGGAAATGGAGAGGAGGCGGCGAGCTCGACCTCGGACTTCGTTTCCTGCGGTCCCTCCAGGCCGCAGGTAGTGACATCAGACGAGCCGGTGCTCAGGGAGGACCCGCAGGCTGCGAAGAGGGTCGAGAGGTTTGATATTCAGCTGGACAGCCTGAAGAGGATGTTTGAGAAGCCGGCTGTAGCGACGACTGTAAGTCACGCCTCTTAGATTTGGATGAAAATGTCCTATTTTTTCTAAGATCCAAGTAGTCAATAACTAGAGACATAAAAAGTGAACATATGATCATAGGTGTCAGCTTATGCTTTAGAAGCTAGTTGTAATGATTCTGTCCATGTCTGGAAAGGTTGACTTTACTTATTATGCTCTTATAGAACGTAAACAACAAAAGAGAAAAGGCAAGAACAAATTTATTTGCTTCCCTTGTTCACGCCATCATCCTCTAAAGTGCTACAAAGGACATGTCTCCTGCTCTGCTGAGGAGTGGCCTTTTTTTTTGTTTTTCCAGCCCCGCTGGTTTCTCCAGAAGGAAAATCTAAGTCTGTTGGAACTGAAGCAGTTCCATAAACAAGTCAGTTACCAAATTGTCCGTGGATAGTACAGAATGACCTACTTCTTTCGCCTCATGTGTTCAGAACCCGTTTAGATCCAAGGACTAAGAGTTTAGTGGAGACAGATCGGAACCTTTTACCTCATCCTATACCCAAAGTCTTAATATAAAACCTGACACAGGAGCCAAGGAATTATGGGGAATGTAGTTGGGAGCATTTAGCCAACTGCCAACTTGTAGAAGCGATCCACGGGGTTGCCGACATCCGACACCCTGTTATTTAAGACCTATTTTAGAGGGGGGGGACTTTCTGGTTAAGCGGGATTTTAAAAATAAACCTGTAATTGCAGTGTGGGCTGCTGCTGGAAACAGCGCAAAGCTTCGGTATCAGAGCAGATTCGGTGAAAGTATTCACACCCCTAGAGCTTTTTTTTGTAACGTTTTGCCAAGTGACAAAAAACACAACAGGCATCAATGTGTTTTATTTGGATTTTATGTTATAGACCAACACGAAGGAGTGGATAATTGTGAAGGGGAAGCAACATGATATGAAAAAGTTGAAAAGTGTGGCGTGCGTTTGTGTTTAACCTGGTTTAGTCTGGTATCTCTTATCAAGATCAAGTGCTATTTCCAGCAGAAGGCAACTATTTAGCACACCTTAATATCTGGATTACTTTTTTCTTTTTTTTACTTTTTAAACTTTTTCATTTAGTTATTTATTTATGTGATTATTTTATTCTTTGAATCACCCTTTTTTACTAACTGGATTACAATTAGCTGTGCACTCCACACACCAAGCCTGTAAGAGTGGCAAGAAGCCCGCATTGGTCTGAAATCCATAAAAGGTTTGGCCACATCATCACCACCATGGTGGCAGCATCATGCTAAGGGGATTCCTATATTTGAGTAAGTGGGGTAGTGACCGGCAACTGTATACTTTTATCTGCTTCAACATGCCTGAATCAAATACTTAGGTCACTAGCTGGGCTTTGTGAAGCCTGAATTAGTTCTGAGGAGGTAATTTAGCTATCTGACTCAAGTGTGTTGGAGCATCAAAATTTTGCAGGACACCAGTCCTAGATGAGCGTTTGAAACGCCTGAAGTTCAGAGAAACTGGCCAAAGTTCACAGGAAGATGGATGGACCGAAACACAGGGCAATCCCAGAAGAAAACCTGTTAAGAGATATCCATGTGTTAGAACGACCGAGTGAACGTTCACAGATTAATTATGCTGAGAATCTGCAGCAAGACTCGAAAATTGATGTTGACATATTCTCTATCCAATCTGACGGGGTTTGAGCTGTCTGTTTTTATATGTGCTGGTGGACACATCCCCCAAAAACAGTGGTAATAGTAAAACTTTTAAAAGACATCTACAAAGGGGGAGTGAATACAAGTGCACAACACATTTTTCAGATTTTTATTTACATTTGGGTCTTCAGATAAAAGGGTTTTCTAAAATACTGTGGTTAATGAGACATATTACTAAATTATGGTTTCTTTTGAAGTTTGCTTTTATGGCCAAACTGGAAAATTAGAGCTTTGATATGGTTCTATTATTGGTCCTCTACAGGTTATTTGGAGCTGAACATGAGGAAAAACATCTATTTTCTAGCCTTTTTCCAATTTGTTTTGTGATAAACAAAGGATAAGATTGATCGGTGTGGTCCTGGACTTTTTTTTTTTTTATCAACGTTTAAGTTCCCCTTAAAGCATTTAAGGTTTTTGGTGAAAAGTCCAAGCAACACAACAGTGGAGCTATAGTGACCTGATCAAATTGGCATTTACTACCTAGATAATCTGGTAATAGCCGCTCAAAATGAATGTTAGAATTGATGATTTTTCTTTATATATATATATATATATATATATTGTCGGCTTCCTACCATAATATGCTCTGCCACTCACTTTCTACTCAGAGAGGTGGGGGCGCCGAACTCCAAAACCCCGGCGGGAACTGTTTCAAAATAAGACCCAGAACTGAGAGACAGAGAGTAAAATAACACACACACAACAGATATCTGTTTCACACTGGACGCACCTGCAGATGGGAGCCAGAAAAGATCTGACTCACTTCTCTACAAGGGTGTACCATTTTTATTAAAGAAGAACAAAGAAAAATATCACATGACTCCTCTCTCCTCCTTCTACATCGTGACAAGTCATACATTTTCTCCAGGTCTCCTGACCTGGTTTTATAGCCGTACCATGAACTAGAGTTATAACCGATCCTCCCTGCTTTCAGTTCATATCTTTACCCAAGAGTTTATTTACTTAAAACCTTTCCCCCATAAAATACTGGTAAAGAGTCATGTTTTACTACCCTGAATGATATAAACAGGCCTATTACCTCTAAACGCTTAATAAAGATATATTTAAAACATCTGTACTGCATAATAAAAAATAGCCCCAAAAAAGTAGAATACAACAATATACACATATACATTTTCTGCAAAGCAATTCACATGACTTTGCGGATTGTTTACCCCTTTGGGTCTTCCACTGAAACAGTAGCCACAGCCCATATGGCTAGTTAAACTAGCATCAGATAAAGAACTTTGTGTTGAACATTAAGTTAACTGCCACATGATTCTGTTAGCCAGTACATTTCTTAAATAGCTTTGTTTATTAGGCTGTGTAGACACTTTGAGGTATTTTAAGAAAGAACATGTGTATGGGATGTTATTTGTTATGTATGAGGCTAAAAAAATAATTGAGGGGACCCTATCAGCACTCCCAGTTTCACAGTCAATGCTTATGTTGGTAATATATCATGGTTAACACTTTCATCTATAGAGATAGTAGGAAAGTAGTGTGTTTTAACTCAAATGTTTATTCTCGTACATCTGTAATAAAATGTAAACACATTATGCAAACACTTTGGTCACTTCATGTTTAGGTTAACTCAATAACTCAATCAGGGGGGCGAAAAACTCATCACTTGCCATTTTGCCTAATCGCCAAGGGTTGTTTCCTATGGGTGCCATTTTTAAAGTTACACAGTCAAAAATTAACAGCAATAATTCGAGTTATTTAGCCTGTCAACAGAGAGAAAATATGAGTTTTTGTAAATTTTTTATTCATGATATATTCATTCATTTATAGTCACCTTTTATAATCAAATGTTTTATTAGCAAGCTAAATATTTAGCTTAAAAAATTAATATTTAGGTACAACCTAAATATGTAATTATAAAACTAAATATTTAGTTGATGAATTAAATATTTTACTCCAAACTAAATATTTAGTTAGCAAGCTTTATATGTTTAATTTGTAAACTGAATATTTAGCTTGCCAACGACATATTTATTTGGCAAGCTATATATGTCTAATTTGTAAACTGAATATTTAGCTTGCTAACTAAATATTTAGTTAGCAAGCTATATATGTCTAATTTGTAAACTGAATATTTAGCTTGCTAACTAAATATTTAATTAGCAAGCTATATATGTTTATTTTGTAAACTGATTATTTAGCTTGCTAACTAAATATTTAGTTAGCAAGCTATATATGTTTAATTTGAAACTGAATATTTAGCTTGGTAACTAAATATTTAGTTAGCAAGCTTTATATGTTTAATTTGTAAACTGAATATTTAGCTTGCCAACGACATATTTATTTGGCAAGCTATATATGTCTAATTTGTAAACTGAATATTTAGCTTGCTAACTAAATATTTAATTAGCAAGCTATATATGTTTATTTTGTAAACTGATTATTTAGCTTGCTAACTAAATATTTAGTTAGCAAGCTATATATGTTTAATTTGAAACTGAATATTTAGCTTGGTAACTAAATATTTAGTTAGCAAGCTATATATGTCTAATTTGTAAACGGAATATTTAGCTTGCTAACTAAATATTTAATTAGCAAGCTATATATGTTTATTTTTTAAACTGAATATTTAGCTTGCTAACTATATATTTAGTTAGCAAGCTATATATGTTTAATTTGAAACTGAATATTTAGCTTGGTAACTAAATATTTAGTTAGCAAGCTAAATATGTTTAATTTGTAAACTGAATATTTAGCTGGGTAACTAAATATTTAGTTAACAAGCTAAATATGTTTAATTTGTAAACTGAATATTTAGCTGGGTAACTAAATATTTAGTTAGCAAGCTATATATGTTTAATTTGAAACTGAATATTTAGCTTGGTAACTAAATATTTAGTTAGCAAGCTATATATGTCTAATTTGTAAACGGAATATTTAGCTTGCTAACTAAATATTTAATTAGCAAGCTATATATGTTTATTTTTTAAACTGAATATTTAGCTTGCTAACTATATATTTAGTTAGCAAGCTATATATGTTTAATTGGAAACTGAATATTTAGCTTGGTAACTAAATATTTAGTTAGCAAGCTAAATATGTTTAATTTGTAAACTGAATATTTAGCTGGGTAACTAAATATTTAGTTAACAAGCTATATATGTTTAATTTGTAAACTGAATATTTAGCTTGCCAACGACATATTTATTTGGCAAGCTATATATGTTTATTTTGTAAACTGAATATTTAGCTTGCTAACTAAATATTTAGTTCGCAAGCTATATATGTTTAATTTGAAACTGAATATTTAGCTTGGTAACTAAATATTTAGTTAGCAAGCTATATATGTCTAATTTGTAAACTGAATATTTAGCTGGGTAACTAAATATTTAGTTAACAAGCTATATATGTTTAATTTGTTAACTGTATATTTAGCTTGCTAACTAAATATTTAATTAGCAAGCTACTTATGTTTAATTTGAAACTGAATATTTAGCTTGCCAACTAAATATTTAGTTTGAACAATTTTTGAAAAACTAAATATTTGGCTCCCGCTAGATGTAGTGTATAACTAACAGAATTTCAGTAAAAGGACATCATACATGCAGTCAAAGATGATGGTGGTAGTGTGATGGTTGGTGGCAATGTCACATAATTAAGGGAACCAGTAATACAATACAAATTCATGTAGAAGACATCCTCAGTTTTTGACCCTATACTCCAGGGCATTACCATGATGAGGCAGGACAGTAATGCAAAGTTCATCAGCAAGGCCATCGCTCTACCATTATAATTTTTGAGTGGCCTAGTTAAAGCAACACTAGAGTTTTTTTTACCTTAAAATAATGTTTCCGAACTCGTGTCAGTGGTTGATCAACTCATAACAGGGTGAAACGGCACTTCTGGATTCGCTTTGCGGCCCTCTATCGGCGATAACAGCACTATCTAACTTTGGGTCGTCGGTTAGCGGTTTTGTCGTTCAAATGCGATTTGCTTTACGGCAGGCTTCACAAAAGCCGGTAGGTACAGCGTCCTGCAAGGCTCTCTGGGTGGAGCATACTCGGCACGTACATATAGATGGAAGATACCTAGCAGCAGGTAGCTTGAACAATTGTCATCATGACGGAGCCGAAATTGTATTCCGACTATCTGTGCTATGTTACGTCACAATTCACTTACTCAGCAAATCTGTCATCAAGAATTCCTACCTGGAAGATCCATTTCGTCTGTTTTATTTCTTTGAAGTTTACTGTGAGTTTTATTCAAATTATTTTATTACTGGCTAATTTTTATTCAAAATATTTTAAGGCTTTCCTTAAGCTACTAGTTTCAAGTTTACATGACAGCCCTTGTAGCCTATGTTAGTTTCACTTCTGTGATATCGTTACACTGCATGTAAACAAGTCCCATTAATTAAAGTCGTACAGTAAATGCGGTGTATTTTGCGGGCTCTTTGTGCTTATAATCATAGGCTACTACATTTTAATATTTTGGAGTAATAATACTGCTATCTGCTCTACGTCTTACTGGCTTGGTATATATTCATTAGCTGCTTTACAAACTAACCGATTTCCAGAGTGTGCTATTCATCTATAGACCTATTTAACAGTTGGGATATTCTGATCATGGTTTTTAGTGCATCTTTATGTGCTAGTTTTAGCTTTATATTAAGCGGGTAGCATGTTCTGTGGATTGAAAGAAAAGTTTTCGTTATTCATAATTTTTGGCTATGTTAAGCATTACTGCTAAACTGCCACTTCAATCCCGTCACTTGAAAAATATTTTCCGATGATTATGTTTCACATCAAAGCTAACAGTTGTTGTTTTCGGCATGTAAACATACTTTTCAAGGGGTAGCACTGATAGATGCGCGCTACGGTAGGACATTCTGAGGAGGTTGCACAGATCGTCAGAACAGAGCTGTCAGCCATGTAATACACAAATTAGACTATCAAGTTATAACGTGATAGTTTATTGTAAAAATGTGAAACTATCACGTTATAACGTTTTAGTTTCAAGTGGTTTTCACGTTTTTACAATAACGTTATAACGTGATACGGTCTAATTTCTTTATTATATGACTGACAGCTCTATGCCGCCGTACATGTGACATGCTGAAATATAGAAAATGTACCTGGGATGAAGACAGTTGATACAAAGGCTGCCCAAGACGTGAAAATCTGTAACGTTAGAGGGTATCGCTTGTAAATGTGAATCCCCTGGTGTAACCATAACAGACTATACAACAGTAGTAGAAAACATTACATTTTCCCAACTGTAGGGGGACCCAGAGAGCAAAACTTACTTAGTGTTGCTTTAAAGTCCAGGATTAACGTGGTTTGGAGGTTGTGACTTTCAGAATTGTTAGTCGTTGCAGAAAAAAACAAAAAACAACATCAAAATCGTTTTACAATATTATGCTTTAGTGTGTTGATAACCCAAGGGAGGAAAAATCTTTTTTTTTCCTCTGCAAAATAAGATAAGCTGTCCTGCTGTCCAAAATGCCAGATGGCATTGCAACAGATGCCTTACGTGGCTTGACTTTAAAAAAAAAGAAAAAAGAAAAAAAATCTAGTTGGTGTCAGTGGAGCATATGGGCAATTTCTCCATATTCCCAGAGAGAGAAGAGGACAATTCAATTCAATTCAAAAATACTTTATTGATCCCAGAGGGAAATTAAGTGTTGGTATAGCTCATATAATTAATTCTTTAAGGAGTTGTTGTAGATGATGATGGCTGTGGGCAGGAAGGATTTCCTGTAGCGGTCTGTATTGCAGCGAAACTGAAGAAGCCTCCAACTGAAGACGCTCTGTTGTTGTATGACTGTCTCATGAAGAGGATGCTCAGGGTTGTCCATAGTTGTTTTGATTTTGTGAAGAATTCTTCTTTGCATCATCATCTCCAGATGTTCCACAGTTGTCCCAAGAACAGAACCAGACTTCTTTATCAGGTTGTTTAGCCTTTTTAAGTCCCTGGCTCTGATGCTGCTACCCCAACAGATGACGGCTGAAGAGATTACACTCTCCACAACAGACTTGTAGAAGATCTCCAGCATCTTGCTGCAAACCTTGAAGGACCTAAGCTTCCTCAAGAAGTACAGTCTGCTCTGTCCCTTCTTGTAGACGGTTTCACTGTTGCCCCTCCAGTCCAGTCTGTTGTCAAGGTGAACTCCGAGGTATTTATACTCCTCAACCACCTCCACTTCTTCTCCCATGATGGAAACAGTGTTTGACTTATCCCTGTTTCTTCTGAAATCTACAATCATCTGCTTTGTTTTGTTCACATTCAAGGTGAGACGATTGTTTCCACACCATGTCACAAAGAGGTCCACCAGCACTAAATGCACTGGAGAAATCAAAGAACATGATCCTCACAGTGCTGCCTGACAAGACACATTATTGCCTTCTGGTCATAAAACCTGACCATGTTTCCAGCTAGTCTGGTTTGCAGAGCTTAACATTTGATGATGCACAGTATTTTTCAGTCTGTGCCCCATTCGGTTTATTTAAACAGAGCAATGGGAACGGATGGCCAGCCATAACAATGACTGACGAACTCCCAGGCGGCTGCTCGGCCGTAGCCAGAATCCTCAGCGTGAGGAGCTGGGAGGAGATGGTGAAAGCTTCCAACAGCCTCTTCTGTGAAGAGTTTTACTCTGCTTGTCTTGTGTGCAGAGAACAGACTTTTTCCTCCCGTGTGCAGTCAACTTCTCCTCGAGGGACTCTGGTTTGTGTTTCCAGCATCTGTCTGACCTTCTGGTTATGACTATTGAGATGGGGAAGAATACAAACAAAGCAAGCTAGTCAAAAGCGCCGGCAATTCCCATATTTCTGTAATGGATGATTTCACTAACTTACTTTGGAGGATGGTAAATATTAGCCATTGAAAAATAGTAACAAAAGGAAGAATTGTAGCTTTTATCCAGCCATAGCTAGCTTGGCAGCAGCGCTAATGTTCTAATTGAAGTTAATAGCTAGCTGAGCTTCTTAACCTTGGGGCATTTCTCGCTGAAGAATGACACATATTAGCTGTAGTTGTTACATTGATAGAACACATTTAAAGGTTCTTACTATTTCAGTAACATTTTGTTCCTTATTTGCAAACCAGTTGCTACTTTTTCCGTCTTTTGAAAGTCAAACCAGATGAGCAAAATCATCTTTATAATGTAGTACATATTGGCACCTGAGCTTTTTAGATCTGACCTTTTACACACATTTAATTCCTCCTACCACTGCTGTTTAAAATGCTTTAATCAAGACATTAGATCTGGTCAAATGAATCTTTTATTCCCCTATGATATTGCAATACCTTGCTTTCTTTGTTTGAGATGTTTCTGTGTCAGCGTTAGGGATAGGGTGAGAGCTCTGTCATCTGGGGGGAGCTCAAATGCCTCATTTCCACTGAGTGATAGGGTGCCGGTATAGGTCCAGGTTGGTATGCTATTTTATGGTCTAGTGTATTCATGAAAGCATTTCCAACACCAGCTGGACTCTCACTGGGTGGGCGGGGTTAAACCGAAAAGCGTAACGTGGCGTCACATACTAGTGCGCCGAGATTTGTGACGCAATAAAACATAACAACAATGATGTCAAGACAGCAGCCTGTGCTTGCCATGCTTGGTTTTTGGATCTTTCTTTACACAAACCTTACCACGGTGTTTCAAAGCAGGCTCCATGCGACGAAGACGAACACAGTCCCTGCACAATCCGGTGAGATGGAACAACAGCGCTCTGGTGTTTATGTCTCATGCTTGTTGTAAACAGTGATGGGTTTTTTTCTGTTTGCCAATCAAAGGGCCCTGTTGGGTGACAGCAGTAGCTCTGTCTTAACCGTTGCGGACCCTTGTCCTTGACTCTTGGAAACAGACAAAACAGCAGACCGACTCTCCCCGACTCTACCCAACCCACACCGTGCCATTCAGTGGAACCGAGGCAAGAGTAGGGCCGCTGCTTCTCCACATTGAGAGGAGTCGATTAAGGTGGTTTAGGCATATGATAAGGATGCCTACTGGTCGCGTCTCTTTGGAGGCATGTCCCACTTGGAGGAGACCCCACGCCGTCTCACTGCAGGGAATAAATATATCCCGTCTCACCAGGGAATGCCTTGGGAGCCCCCAGAATGAACTGGAGGATGTCACTGATGAGATGGACATGTGAGATAGATGGATGGATGGATGGATGGATGGATGGATGGATGGATGGATGTTCCTGTGCACCACATACTGTATTTTCATCTCGTTTTCGTTTAAAGTTCCTGCCAAGATTTAATTCGTTCTATATCTTATTGATTGAACGGTGGCTAAGATGTCAATGAAATCAATACTGGCTCACTTTAAGTTCATTTCTCCTTTTCTTCTATCAGGTATTATTACCTAAAAGTAAGCCACACACCCTTTCTTTGAACTTTATGATAAATATACAAATTCTTTCATTAAATTATGCAGTGAGAAAGTGATTAGATAATAGTGCATCCTTCAGGTTGAATCTTTAATACATTTAAGACTAATTCTTTTTAAGAGATTCTAAATTTAATATTGAATAACAAGGAAACATTCTTGATACATTAATAACATTTTATATAGCCCATTTATTGTACTGCAACAAGTATTTAGCAATTAATTCATTTAATTATCTTCCAGCAGTTAAAATAATTTCTGTCCCAAAATATTTAATCAAATCTACCCAAATGAAATGCATGCAAATTGATGCACTATTTTGTATGGGTACATGTGTTGTTGCATTTTTATGTTGTTTTCAATCTCAAAAGCCAGACCTGCAATGGCAGCTGTTAACCAGTGGATGGCAGTGTAGCATAGATTGGCCTAACAGATGGAAGTGATGTGGGAAAAAATGGTTCATGTTCAAACTGCATGCAAAGGCAGATTTTAGATATACCCCAATCAGGACTGTATCACAGTGAAACAATTACTAATCACCTATGTTAATTAGGATTATTTAGTTATTTATTTTTAAACCAGACAGAGTCTTAAAATTCTGTGCTTGCAAATCTTTCTGGTTTTCTTAATTTGCATAATTGGTGAGACGTCTTATGCTGGCGCGTTTGATCAATTTAAAACACGGCATAAAAGAGTCTAAGAGGATTTCATATAATGGGATAATCCTAGTCACACCTGGGTAACAGGATAACACACACGCTTTAAGATAGAGGTGGGGTCTTTTCTTTTTTTTTTAGGTCCAGGTCTCATGTTCTTTGATTTCTGAATGACTGAGGCGTCTACATAAATTCAGACAAGTCTGGAATGTTCCCCCGGTTTATTTTCATAACATGAATCATCACCTCGACGACCTCACTCTTGTGCATTTGAAAGGGTTGAAGAGGCTCCGCTTTTATGATATGCTCTCAATGCACTGACTGTTTCTCAAAAACAGCAGCTGATCTAAAAGGCAGCAAATGTTTAATGTCACCTTTTTTTCCAGCACTTTTGACAGTCTGCCGCATTTAATGATTTCACTGTAAAGTGTTAAATGACAGGTTAAATGATGAAAAATCGGACTGCCTTTACTTTAGATGGAGAAAAAAAAAGTTGGATCAATATGCAGCAGCGTACCTAAATGAAGTCACTTAAATGTTAAATAACCTAAAAGCCGAAATGTGTCTGCAAGAAATTGATCCGGATTCAATGAGAACGCCGCTGTCCTCATTATGGTCCATTGAGCTCGTAAAAATTCCATTAACTCTTCCCTGTCGCCTCGGCTTCGCACATTCAAATCTGTTAATGGAGCTGGCAGTGTTGCTTTTCTGCAGTGCAACGATGACTTGTTGCTTGTCTGCTTTGATATGTGAACAGTTGTACTGTTATGTAGTTTGGCAGGATAACACAGCTCCAAAACCCCCTTCCTTATTTGAACTAAGCCTCATTTGCCTATATCAGCCATGTGATTTGCTTAGGGCTACAAAGGTATGCACTTCTATCAGGTTTAAAATGGGGTCTTGTTTTCCTTGTCTACTGTACTGGGTACCATGTGCATGTTCACTCCAATGTAAAATAATCCATTACCATAGCTGAATGCACTTCTCCAAGCCTTTTCTGTATGCAGACTTTTGTGTGACTCAGATGGTCTCTTCTCGAACACAGCTTGACACAAACAATAACAAGGCCATATGTGTTCGAAAACGAGCCAAAGACTTCAAGGCTTACTCTTTCAATCATTCATTATGGCATTATGTAACTACGAGGGCACCATGATGCCGTCTCCCATCTCTGCCAGTTATCGGTGACTTAAAAACATAAATGTGTTGTTGAAAGTAGGGCTGAAGGCAACCTTTTTGACTGAAATTCTTCTGTACGGTATAGAGCTGTGAAAACAGGACCAGGCTCTCCCTTCTTGCATTTTGGCTCCAGTTTTGTGGATTTTGTTAGCGCTTCTTCATTAATCTAGACTCGACAAAGATCAAGCTTGCAGTTGCAGCGCGCCTAAAAGCCCCTCTGGCGCCACCTCATAAATGATGCAGCAATGCTCTCTGTTCTCCTGGACACCAAGCATGTGCCATCATTTGATTCAATCCGAAGGCTCCCAGCTGGCAAACGCCTGCGTGGCAGACCCCTCACCAGCTGGATAGACATCATTAAGGAGCCCCTACAACATGTGGGGATCAACATGGCCCCCAGCAAATGCTGGTAAAGCTGACAGACTGCACGGAGAGATACTGTATGTCCCATGGAGGAAAACCCAACCATGTCATGCGAGAGCAGTAACTGTGAAAACCTAGTGCTATACCAGTCTGTTTTATTACATTTATACTAATGTCAATCTGCTGTCACATTCTAAATCGAGCTTTTGGCAGTAATCGAGCTAATACCTTAACCAAAATGGGAGCCTTTATCTGAGTTTACATGTCAGTTGGAAAACCAAATTATTGAAAGAAGTGCATTCGATTCAGCGATGATGGTTGGCGACATACCCCCTTTTGCTTTAGCGGTCTTCCGGTTGGCCTAGAGCGGACGGAGTAAAAGCAGGACATGCACAATGAGCGAAGAAATGGACAACTACAACGTTGCAGCACAGTACATTTCGTTATTACTGTCCTGTTTGATTGTGTTACACTCGTTGTTGCTGCTGCGTTGTTGTCATACTGGTGGTCGTTATTCCCACTTTCGCGGCCTTGTCGCTTCCAAAAGGGGGAGCGCCCAGGCTGGTCAAAATCATTGTTTAATCACATTAACTGGGTGTCTTGGGTCGATTAGGAACGGGCCCCTGAGTGTTATGTCCATTAACAATATTCAGTGGCTTAAGATGTTTCTGTGTTTTGTATAGTGTGTGAGTAATGAGATGAAGCCAATTTAATGCACATGTGTCCACTGAGTATGTTATGTTTTATACTATCTCCTTTTTTTTACCTCTTTAGTGCTCTTCCCTTCTTGGGGTTAAAAATTAAATGCCCTTTACAGTTTACACTCACCAGCCATTTTATTAGATACACAAGCATCAGAATGGGGAGAAAGGGGGTAATTTGGGTGACATTGAAACTGTTCGTTGGTGCCAGATGAGCTAGTGTAAGTATTTTAGAAACTACTGGGATTTTCATGCGCAACCATTACTTGGTTTGTAGATAATGGTCTGAGAAAGAGAAACAGCTCATGGAGCAGCAGTTATGTGAACAGAAATGCCTCACTGATATCAGAAGAGAGTGGGCAGACTGGTTTGAGATGATAAAAAAGCCAACAGTGGCTCAAACAGCATTTTGTTTAGAGCCAAGGTATACAGAAGGTTTCACCTGCATAACGAGTTAAACCTTGAAGAAGTTGGGATCCAGCAATTGAAGACCATACCTGTTGGCTAGAAAGAATGAGCTAAAATTCCGTGTTGACTTGTATGAGTAGGAATCTGCAAATGTCTATTTTTTAAAGGCTCCAATCTGTGTTGGGGATTAACCATCTGTAATAAAATGTCTAATGTTGATGATGAAACCTGGAAAAATAACTTGAAAGATTGTCGAACATGACATTGTGTGGAAATGTGTTGAAGAATGAATCAAATCCAGATTCATGATGAATTCAGAATTCCTACTAATACGATACTTGTAAATATGACTTGTTTGTCCTAAACTCAATAAATTATTATTTTATCCATTAACAGCTGTCATCATGATAACTGGTAATGACTTTTGACATCATTGACCTGCTCTTCTGTACTGAATTGTTTTCATTCAGCTGCGTTGGAGACTGTCAAGCATTAATGACTTGTTTAAAATCCTACCATAGCATCTCTATCAAATGCAGACATTTACGAGACCACTCAAAAAAACTTCTCTTTGCTTTATTTTATTCTAAAAACCCAAAGGTGGACTTGCTGCTCAGGATCATCGTCTTGAGCTCAAGTCCTCTTGAGCTCAAGTTCAGGAACAGTAATTCTCTCCTTCAAGGTTTGCTGTTAGAGACCAGAATTCCTGGTTTCATCAGTTATGGCAATACATCAAGGTCTTGTAGCCGCCAAGCAACCCCAGAGCATCAAACTATCACCACCATGTTTGACTCTGTTTGTTGTTCTCCTTCAGAAATGCTTTATTAATTTTATGCTGAATATAACCGGAGGCACACTTTCCAAGAAGTTACACTTTTGTCTCATCAATACTTAGAAAATTTTAACAAAAGTTTTCGGGATGCTTTTTGGTAAATATGAGTCAGGTCTTTGTGGGGGGGATGGTTTCCCCATAGATGGCATGTTTGCCCAGTCTCCCTATCGTCAGATAATAAACACTGACCTTAGGTGAGACAATTGAGGCCTGCAATGTTTAATTGTTGCTTTTAGTTCTTTTGTGATGCGTCCTTGAAGAGCTCTTGGAGTCATTTTGGTAGCCCGGCTGCTCTTGTGAAGGTCCAACACTCCCCCAAGTTTTCTCTTTGTGCTGATATTATCTCTCACTGTGGTTTGCTAAATTCCCAAAACCTCAGAAACTAATTTGTGTCCTTTTGCAGACTGATAGACGTCAGTGAGTTTGTTGCTAAAATAAGGAGTAGGCCCTCAAATGAAAGACACAAAAAAACACACAAAACAATACAGGATGGATTCTGTAATTGCATTTGGCATCCAGCTGAATGATCACTGTAATTATCCGATAGACGAGAATAGTATTACCTACCTGTAGCTGAGATTGCAACAGCCCATTAATGAGTTTAAAAGAGCGAAGGAAGGCAATGAACAGCAGGTTCACTGAAGAGCAGGAGACAATTTTTGGCTGTAATTCTCATTCAAGAGAGTGTTGGAAAAATCATAAAAAGGTGTTGGAAGGGATTGATAATAATGCATTTACAGCATCACAAAAAAGAACTAAAAAACACCCGGCCTTCTACATAGGGCTCAGGTCACATTCGGTTCATTACACATTAATAGCAAGTTGGTTCACCTGCATCAGGTTGTGTTACATGCTCGCATAATTATAGACTTAAATCCCCTGAATATGACCGAGGCACGCGGAATGCCGGCTGATGTCAGTCCTATGGTAGGGTGTATATTTGGAGAAGCTGAAAACAGAGCCGGAGGACCGGCCACTTTAGAGCAGTCGTGTAAAAATAGTATTGCCTAGTGATGCTCAACGGACATTTAGAGCAAAGGGAGCCTGATGAAAGAGACTGAAATGTGATTTATATTCAGCAAGCATGAAACCAAATTGTGACAGAGAGTTCAGAAAGAGGGACGGGCAGATGTTAATGAAGATGAAGATAGATAGGGAAGTGATTTAGAATGAATCAGTGGGGAAGGTGGGAGGGTAAAAATCAACGTGAAAAACGAGTTCATGTTTTAATAGGTGAGTCAAGTCAGGAATGTGATTAGCAAATTACATCCATACTTCAGTAATAATTAGCTTTATGGAGATCTTCAATGGAGCTGCAAAGTCACAGACACAGTTTTGTTCTAATGTTTTCTCTTCGGGTGTGAGCAAATGTGTGTCAGGTCTTGGCCTGAATTAAGGGCGCTGATAATCGAGGAAGGAAAGCCCAGGATGCAGAGCGAGTAACCGTCCTAATGGCTCAGATATGGACAGACTAAATATGAACACCAGAGCAAGATAAGTAGGATGCTGCTTTTATCGGGGGATTTTCATCTGTTTCAGGCGAATACAGAAGTGCCTGGTTGAAATTCACAAGAGTAAAAAATGACAAGCAGAGATTTAAGTGTAGAGTTGCTGTATTTTGTACAAAGTGAACACAGTGAGCTATATAAACAGAAGCTCCCCCTCTTGCAGAAATGAATTATTGAGTACTCTACATTTTTAAAGGTGTTTAAAGCACACTCATCTTAATCACTGAATACAAGTGATCCAATCACTCCTCTGGCCATAGGTGTATAAAGTCCAGCGCCATGGCCTGCAGATTTAAGTGTGGTACCATAATAGGATGTGCAATGAGTCCAACTGTGAAATGTCTGCACTACTATGTGTCTGTATGCACTATATCTCAAATGTTAGTGGTATTATAACAAAATAGAGGTCACATTGATTTTTCCACTAGTAATGTAACTAGTAATGGCTGCTCGGAGGTAGCTGCGTTGATCTCTCCTCCTGCATAAGTTTAATACACAAGTCGTCCATGTATTTACTCTTACTGGATTAGCTGACTTCAACCTGCGGTAAAATTCAATAATTTGACTGTTTTATGTGGCTCTTTGGACATTACATATGGCGCGAGGAACTAAAGGACATACACAACTGGAGACCATGGCGTCTTCAGAAAGCTTAACTCTGCTTATTGAAACGGCACTTGAGAAACACTTCGCTAAGGCCGAGGCAAAATCAGAAGAAGCATTTGCTCGTTTGGAGCAACGCTTGGAGTCACTTCATGCTGATTTCTCATCACTCAAAGAAGAAACGAAGGCGCTCAGGGAAGCTAATGCAAACTTATTGGCGCGCACGGCAAGAGTGGAGCAGACGACTCAAGCCTTGTCCAAAACTGTGACAACAATGGAGACAAAGTTGGCCGAAATAGAGGATCGGAGCAGACGGTATAACATTGTTGTACATGGGCTATGTGAGCGAAAAGAGAACGCTAATGCTTTACAACTACCCAAACTACCCAAAGTGAGAACCAACAATGGAAAATGTACTGTAATGTATGGAGCCATGTCTGGCTGGAACACTTTGCCAAGTGACATTATTTATGCAAACAGTAAGTATCAATTTAAAGCCCTTTTGAAAAGGCATCTTTTCATGTACTAGTTTGATTAGGCCAGCTGTAACTCGACAATTATGCTACTGATGCTGTTACTAGATTACCTCTCATGTATTCAGTATATACTAGGTATACTAAGTCCTTTGTACGTGTGTGTGTGTGTGTGTGTGCGTGTGGGTGTGTGTGTGTGTGTGTGTGTGTGTGTGTGTGTGTGTGTGTGTGTGTGTGTGTGTGTGTGTGTGTGTGTGTGTGTGTGTGTGAGAGTGTTTAATTGTTTTAATTGTATCATTTGGTGGTGAAAACTGGTGTAAGTATTGTTTTGTGAGCAGCCTGCTGGATTGACTCCTGGAAGAGTAGCTGTACTTGTTACAGCTAATGGAGATCAAAATAAATACAAATACAAATAGGTAGCGACTGCATCTCACAACTGTCTGACAGTAAACTGGATGGAGACTAGGTCTGGCAGTTGGTGGAGGGAGGATGATGGTGTAGGGGTGTTTATCAGGAGTTGGGTGTGGCCCTTTACTTGTATTCTTCAAAAATGGCATGTTTGATTAATGGCCCCGTCTTGTTCCAACATCACCGTCCACCACTACACTTAGTATCATGGTTCGTTTAAGGAGGACCCACGTCAAATATCCAGGGAACTTACATAGGTACACTAGGAGACAAAATTATAGGGAAAATTGACAGATAATCCAGCAAGGTGTGAAGACTGCTTATATACTGATATGGGAGTGAGAAATCACAGGGAGAGCCAGAGAGAGTAACTGGAAAGTAAGTTGAAACACCTGGGAGAGGGAAAGCAGGAAGCAATTAAGATATGTGAGACAGCTGGGAAGGAGAGCAAACTGGCAGGCTGAGGAAAAGGAACTGATGGCCGGAAATTCTCCCTCTGGGTTTTTATGTTAAGCTTATGGTTCCAGAAGTAAAAAGTAGGCCAATCTATAATTACTCCAGTGAAGTATAAACACCCCAAATTCCTACTTAAGTAAGGTGATGAAGTATTTGTATTTTGTTACTTGACACCTTTGCCAACATCAGAGTTTGACCTCACGAATGCGCTTCTGGAAGAATTATCAAAATGACCCAATTACCCAAAAGAGTTGAAGCTGTTGCAGCTCAGCATATATTGAGGTTCATATGTGTGTGATGACAGATGAATGAATACTTTAGGCAATACAGTGTGTATTAGTCTGCTTCATATCTCCATAAATGTTTTGTGACGAGTAAACTTGGAAAATTTGATATTTTGCATTCTAACAATGGACAACTACAGTGCCTTGATAAAAGTACAGCATTATCAGAGAAGTGGCCAAGAGGTTTATTGTGTCTCGTGAGTAGCTGCAGTGATCCACAGCTCAGGTGAGAAAATCCAAAACAACTGTTAGGATAAGATTTTAACACTTCAAAACTGAAAATGTAATAGAACAAAATATTTTGGATTTGTTTCTACATGCTGTGTCGGAACAAAAAGTCTCACATTATTTCATTTGTTCCCTCAGTGGAATAAGGGCACTAAGCTTGGGATGAAACTGAAGCTGTCAAACAGCTCAACACAAGTACAGGTAACCAAAACTGCTTCAATTTTATGCCTTAGTGCAGTGCTTCAAATAAAATAATTGGCCTTATTTCAACCGTGCCGTTTCTCAAATTGTTTACTAAAAAATCTTTTGAAGGTGTGTTGGCACCTTAGTGAGATTTCTTCCTGGGCAATCATGGAAATATTGGAGAACCCTAGCTTTTAGCGCTGTAATTATACATTTCTGCTGCCAAAGATGCATAGTAAACATAGTCGGATGAGTTCATATCATTTTCACAAAAAGGTTTATGTCATGTTTGCTTAACTTGCAGTTTTTTCAACTCATTCCGATGTTAATTTACCTTCAACATTTTGGATGCAACAAATGTCAAGCTGCTGTTTCTGATGTAAACACATTTGGCAGAAATCTAATAGTAATTTGCTCATAGTATTATGTTAAACCGCTGAATACCTCCAGCCTGCTTCAATGAACCATTAATATTTATGCTGGTTTGAAGCTGTGGGTACACAGAGGGGTTTTGGCATCCAGTTTTTGAATTCTAAGTCTGACAGGCTTTAAATTATCTCTTGCAAACAAGACCTGGATCAAATCTGTCTTTCACAAATGGACCCAGGTGTTCTGAATATATAACTCCCGTTTCCTCCCATTGTTTTTTTCCAGAGTGTCCCCAAGCAAGGTACTTTCAACTCTGAAAGTTTACCCATTGGATCTATTTGAAATGTTAGCTGTTTGATGCAAATATTTCAAGGATTTTAAATGGTCCAATAAAAACTAGTAATTGTCTCATAAACCCAAAATCGATTCGTGCTGTGTGTGCTTTTCCTATTTAAACATCAAAGGTTGCATTTTAATACGGCTTTCTTAAATATTTCATCGACATATCGTAACTACCAAAACATTCCCTGGTTGTGGTGTTTTAAATGACTGAAGCATGTTCATACATACATGCAGCGAACATCAACAGATTTGCTTTAGCCTCAGACAATGAAAATGTATTTTACCATCAGGAATCCTATCAAACATGTCTATAAAGTAGAGATTTCTTTGTGAGTTCTAAGTTTTGAAAAATTAGTCATTCTTCTTGAACTTTCTCATTTTGCCACATTACAATCCCAAACTTGAACTTATTCTAATGGGATATCATGTGAGATCATCACCAAGTAGTGTGTTATGGTCAAGTGGCAAAAACTGATACGTAGTTGTCTATTCTTTTAATTTAAAATATTAAGTCTTTTTTTTTTGAAACATACATGTATAAGACTTTAAATATATTTCTAAAAGTGGCAGTTCCAAATATTTATTTTGTTGGATTAAGTATTAACCTTAATATTTAGATAAATTAAATATTAATCTAAATATTAAACAGATTAGACAAAACGTTTTTTCTTTCTAAAATAAGTTTGAAACTAAATATTTATCCATATCAATATTAACCTGAATTAAACACTGATCTTTATTAAGTTTTCATCTAAATATTTATCCACCCACAATATAAAGTACTGTGCAAATGTTTTAGACAGGTGTGAAAAAATGCTGTCAACAAAGAATGCTTTCAGAATTATAAATTATGATTGTTTATTTTTTTTTACCATTTTACTAAATACAAAGTGAGCAAACAAAGGAAAAATGTAATTCAAATCAATATTTGGTGTTACTACCTTTTGCCTTCAAACCATCCTCAATTCTTATAGGTACTTTTGCACAAAGTCAGGGATTTTGTAGGATTATAGTCAGTACTGTTCAAGCTCTTTTGAAGAAGCACAAAGAAGCAATGTTGAGGATCATATACGCAGTGGTCGGCCAAGGAAACTTAGTGCAGCAGATGAAAGACACTTCAAGCTTATTACCCTTCGAAATTGGAAGATGTCCAGCAGTGCCATCAGCTCAGAACTGGCAGAAACCAGTGGGACCCAGGTACACCCATCTACTGCCCGGAGAAGTCTGGCCAGAACTGGTCTTCATGGAAGAGTTGCAGCCAAAAAGCCATATCTTTGACATGGAAACAAGACCAAGCGACTCAAGTATGCACAAAGACATAGGAACTGGGGTGCAGAAAAATGTCAGCAGGTGCTCTGGACTGATGAGTAAACATTTTAAGTATTTGGCTGTACCAGAAGGCAGTTTGTTCGTTGATGGGCTGGAGAGCAATATAATAATGAGTATCTGCAGGCAACAGCGAAGCATGGTGGAGGTTCCTTGAACGTTTGGGGCTGCATTTCTGCAAATGGGGTTAGAGATTTGGTCAGAATTTGTTAGTCAATGCTGATAAATGCAGGCTGAAACATATCCATCATTCAATACCATCAGGGAGGTATATGATTGGCCCCAAATTTATTCTCTTGCAGGACAACAACCCCAAACATACAACCAAAGTCATTAAGATCTATTTTCAGTGTAAAGAAGAACAAGAAGTGCTGGAATTGCCCCACAGAGCCCTGATCTCAATATCCTCAAGTGTGTCTAGGATTACATGTAGAGACAGAAGGGTGCGAGGAAGCCTACATCCACAGAAGATCTGTGGTTAGTTCTTCAAGAAATTTAGAACAACCTACCAGCCGAGTACCTTCAAAAACTGTGTGCAAGTGTACCTAGAAGAGCTGATGCTGTTTAGAAGGCAAAGAGTGGTCACACATAATATTGATTTAATTTAGATTTATTTTTTGTTCATTAACTGCATTTTGTTGATTGATGAAAATAAATGACTAACCCCTCCTTTCCACCGGAGGCGAAAGCAGCACGAGTCTGCCGCGTCTGAGGAGCGACATGTCGCAGCACTTTTCTAAATATACGCGGCAGTCCTATTTTCTATGCGGTACGCCTCTGAAACACGTACATTTCTACATTTTGGATAGGGGAGACAGGAAATATACGGCTCGGCACCGGAAATTTTCAAAATAAAAGAAACGTGCTGCTTTGCGGTTGCTTTACTTAAAAAAAAGTCAGTACCTCGCGGGAGGGTCTCATTTGTGTGCCATCACACAAATGAGCGATTTTGGATATTCCCTGACATAACATAAACTTTTTGGCGAATATAAAACGGACATAACATAAAACACAGACCTTTTGGAGCCATGTTGTTGTCTTTTCCTGGTTATTGTTGTCATAGATGTTTATATATGTCTATGGTTGTTGTGTTTACTGACGAAACCACGCGTGATTTTGCTAATCTTGCATGATTTCGTGCTCTCGGTGACAGCTGCTTTCCTGCTGCTATGCGCCTCATACGCACCCGGTGGAAAGGGCCAAGCAGCAGAATACACAAGTGAAACGTGCTGCTCCTGTAACGTGCCGCTTACGCGTCCGGTGGAAAGGAGGGGTAACACTTCATTCTTTGTTTACTGCATGTTATGCACAGTAATGTAAATCCAAATATATGTCTAAATTGAATATTTAAATGTATATAAATTCAATATTAAACTAAATATTTTCCATAAATAAATATTGAGTTAAATATTTTCCTAAATTCTGTATTGACGTAATGAATATACACATTTAGACAAATAAAATATTAAGATCAATTTTCAACTAAATATATTAAAAGCTTAACTCTAACTGAAGACTAACATACCCATGCACAGACACATGATTTGGTGTATTTGTATTTTTGCAACTTCACAAATGGCATGTCATAGAGTCAGCCTTCCTGAGCCACTATGTTGTAGAACCACCTTTGAGCTGAATTGCAATTAGAACTTTGTCTTTGTTTTTGTAATTTTATGAAATATGAAGTTCAAAGGATATAAACATTTTTGCAAGGCATTGTCAAATGTTGGACCCCCAGGTCAGCGTTATGAGACCCTGAAGTTTTGAAAGAGGAAACGTTGACTGTTATAAATAAGGCTTGCCTGTCAGTGTGATGGATTGTATTGAAGCCCATTATAATGAGAAAAGTTTAATCTATTGTGCAGGTGTGAGTAGAGCCCAAAGACTCACTCCTGCAGTTATTGGTGCCTTGAAGTCAGCATCAATGTGGTATTTATAGGGAAAACAGGAAATGGGCACATATGGCTGCTGAAATGATGAACACTATAGACTTATTTCTTTTTCCCTCAACAGACTCAGTGCTCCTCTCTGCAATACTTTCACTGATGCGTAACATTACAGAGCTAGGTTGTGAAGTACAGACTGTGCCCAAGTGCTGTTTTCTTTTAGAGAAGGGGAATGTCTATCACATAGATGCTGAAACATGTTATTGATCTTTCTACACCATTGGTGGTGCTGGAGTACTTAATTTGATCAAGTCAGTTTTTGTTATTGAATGACAGATTGAGAAATGTTTGCTTCCTACATTAAAATGGTACAATTCAAAATGGTAAAATATAAGGTTAAATCAAAGCTACATGTAGATGTTGCACAAACAGGAAATATGTATTTTGAACTTATCGTCTCTGCTGGGTTTTGTGTAAAGCATTTAGCTATTTTTAAACCTTTATATAACTTGCTTTGTCTCATCCTCAAATAAATCAAAATAAAACTTGAGAGTGTGGATCTAAAGGTACAAACTGACACTTTAGTAAAAAACATTTAATGGTAGGCTGTTATTTGAGTTATTAGTTGTTGTTGATGTGTGAAATACTGTGATACTTATGATTAGAGATGCAATTTAATGCTGTATTCCTCCCCTTGTGCCTGTCATCTGGGTCATGCAGTAGAGTAGCAAAGGTTCCCCTGACAGGTACGAGTTAAAGTATAGATGATATAAAAAGTTCTGTGGCTGACTACCCCTTCTCTTATCGGAAATAGTTGGTGACAAAACTGCACAATTACAAAATGTCTGAATTGGAGAAATCATGGGTTCCCTGAGTAGAAGCAAAGCAATAAGATAGTTTGGGGGGTTGTCCAGGATCCCCAATTTGCTCCAGACGCCATGTAGGAAAGGAAACCATATACTGCCACGGAAAAATTCTTGCAGTGTGAAACAGCAAGATCAGTGTCATGTTCTGAGGTAATCTATTGTATCCAAAGAATCAAATTTCAGACTCATCTGTCCAAAGAACATGATTCCAGAAGTCCCACGCTTTGTCAACGTTCTCCCTAGAAAACTTTAGCCTGACCTTTATGTTTTTCCTGAAAGACAAGAGTTCTCTCCTTGCATGCCTCTCATGACAGTTAGAGCTATCCAGCTTCTTGCTGATTGGGGTAGCAGAAAGATCTTGCTGTAGGTTTTGTGATGACATCTTAGGTTTTTTGAAGGCATCTTTTAGCATCTTCACTCTTTCAGGTTTAATTTTGTCTTGCCAGACTATTGTCATGTTGACAGTTTTTTTGAATATCCTTCATTGATAGACTATTTTTCTGTAAAATATAATGTCTACATTCAATTGTTTTGACACCTCTTTTTAATCTCTTACCAGACTGATAAACTGCTTCAATCCTCAGCTCCTTGGATGTTCACTCTCAGTCCAGAAGTCAGAAGCACCAAACTAAATATCTTAAGCTTAAACAGGGCAAACCTTGTTTAAAATGCTGAGTAATGATGTTCTAATATGCAAAAGGTATTACTTTCCTATATGTGATCTTAGCCTTTTTACGTATAAATTAATATGTAGGTCTCCTGATTAATTCTTTACTTGATTTCTTTATTATATCTGACAAAGAACACCTAAATACATTTTTCTTGCTTATATATTTGTTATATGTATATCAAATTGATATTAAATATCCATATATACATTTATGTTAGAAAGAATCATAGGGTGTCATAATTTTTCCCATGACTGTAGCCTATGCATTGTCTGTATTTGTATCTCAAAGCTCCTCCATCTCCCTATTGCATAAAAATCCACAAAGCAAAGGGTTACACAACTACATCCATTGTTCAATGGAAGGTCATTCAAGATTTTCACCCCCTCCTGCTTTCTGTACCTTCTTGTGTTCAGACTGGGTGCCATACGCTCTCAGTTATATAATCCAAAAGACATGTAAAAACAATGAATTTTGTTTTCAAACTTCTCCGTTTGACTAAACTTTGGAATAGTGTCAACTGCCCACCTCAATATTTCAAACAGTCCTGGCCACAATAGAAGCATGGTCCAGAAACAGAGTGGGAGACAAAAAGGAATAGAGGGTGGAAAAGTAAATGCTGGCTTATTGTGTAGGAATATAAAAAGGGCTTAGACAGAGAAAAAGTCTGGTTTAGGACACCTTTTTTTTCCACCAATGCCAAATCAAGACTGACAGGATTAACAACGTAACTAATAGGCAAACACAATCAAAGTGTTGCATTCTGACAGACTCGACAAGGCCAAAGAAATATGACAAACAAAACACAAGTTTAAAGATTTAAGTGTCTTTGTATATGAGCAAAGAATACAGTTGTATAAATTACTGGTCTGGTCATTGCAGCTCCTTCCTCAGTTGCCTCTCAGGCAGTTTTGTGACACAATAAACTTGCGTGATGTGTTTTCATCCCAGCCCCTGCTGGTTAGACTGGATGCATGATGCAACATTTAGTCAAGACTTTTCCTTTGGTGGTATTTGTGGCTCTGTTCTGTCAACATTCTCCTCCCCTGTGTCTTGGCTTGATGTGAAGCATTTTATTCATCTTTCATTCTTCTAACCTTGAGGGTGCAAGGAACAAAGTGAAAGTCTATATTTAAGAGCTAAGCCATACTTGGAGTATGTATAGTTAAAATATTGATGGATGGTAATATTGATGGATGGATGGAGGTAAGTGCCTGATTTATTTGAGAATTAAAAAAACATCCACAATCACCAGAATTCCCCTTTTTTTGATTCCAAAGGCCCCCACAAGAGAAGACTTACTCCTCAAATCCCACTGTCATGTACAAGACATTTAAATGTGGTATTGGACATGCATTTAAAGGCAAAGCTTCACAGATTTATGAAAAACAATGATGTAAATTACAGATAAATAGAAAAAAGACCAGTGCTGTTTGGGACATGCATTTAGCATGAATATTACCAATCCCTTGAAATTCTAGTGTTAATTACTGAAGGAGAAACAAGGTACCAAATCATCAAGCAAATTCTAGTATCGTACAAAAATAATTTGAGTAAATACAAAAAGCAGGATTTCATGTCATAAATTAAAGAAAGCTATCCAAACCAGCCTAGCTGTACTGGTAATGCATTTACTTCAGTCCATGTTTTGACTTGGCCACTCACAAATCTTTATTGTTTTATTTGTTTGTGTGCTTTGGACAATTGTCAGACTGCAAAAAAACAACTTTGCCTTAGCTTAAGTTCAACCAACTGATGGCCAAATTCTCCTTCAGCTTGACCTACAGTAGCAGGTTGTTCATAACCAGAAGCAGCAAAGCAGGCCCAGACCATTACACTACCACCACCGTGTTTGACTTTAGGTATAAACTTCACCTTGTTTTTTTAGATCTTTTAGCCTGCTTCATGCTGACTGTTTATATTAGATCATTTATTTTACTGGTCTGGCAGTAATCAGGCCTGGGTGTGGCGAATTACACTCAACCGAACAAATGGTAAATGGACTGAATTTATATAGCGCTTTTCTAATCATGCTGAACACTTAAAGCGCTTTACAGTTCACCCACATTCACCCATTCGAACTTACAAATGCGCACACATTCATACCGATACGCAGACCAGTAAGCAACTTAGGGTTAAGTGCCTTGCCCAGGCAGAAGCTGGAATCGAACCTACAACCCTCTAGTAACAAGCCAACTACTCTTCCTTACATTAACATCAGTTTAAGGAATTGTGATTTTAAGGGTGTTTTTTAAAAATACATAGAATGTTGAAAATTGTTGGGGAGACCGGGGCTGGGTGTCACAAAGCTTAACACAGCCATACTACACATACATACACTGTGGTTTGATTTTTAGACCAATTATTTGGCTTATTAATCTAGTCGTTTTGCACTATTCATCATTTGATTTGAACACACAACACTGAGGTGAGGATACATTTAGCAATTTTCATTCGTTAGAGTAATATTTCATGTTGGTGTTACGTTTTGTACTTTATATAATATATAATATATATAATATATAATATAATAGTAATAATTCAGAATAATCAACTGGGAAAACATTTCAAAGTCCCAATACATTTACATGGATTTTGAGCATTAAGAACAATGTTTGGCTTTTTTGTGTTTATAATGAATACAACTGATTGCTTTATTCACTGCTATATTTTTCAACACTATACATACTCCTTCAATTTACCACTCACCAGAATAATATATTACTTTGCTAAATTTTAGAGATTTAACACAAGGAACATTGCTTTTTAAACCCAATCTAATTTGTTTGTCATTTTAAAAGAAAAAAACCCCAAAAAGTTACACAATTTTATACAATTTTAATTTTAGAACAAAAACCTCATTGAAATAAATAGGGACAGCCAACCCAATACATTGTGACAACCAACCCCAACATGAGGCAGGTTGTCACAGTGGGTCAGAGTGTCTTTGAATGGTGATAACCTTTTATCACAATGAATTATAAAAAAGAAAGGGGAGTTCAATTCAAGCCAAGATACTTTTGTGTGTTGTTTAATCTATAAATGTCTCTTAAAGTATGTTTGGATGATTAGCAATATACTGTACAATGGAGAAAAAGCGTGCCAACCAGCCCCTACATTGCCTAGCAAAAGTATTGAACTTTTCCGACATTTCATCATGTTATAACATTAAAAAATAAAAACAACAATTGAAAAGTGTGGCCTACAGTTGTATACATCCCCCTTGACTCTCGTATCCCAAAATAAAATGCAGAGTAACCAACTGCTTTCAGAATTCATTTCATTAGTTATAGATCCACACACACGACACATAACAAATCTTTACAAAGTAAATAGAACTTTGTAGTTATATTGTGAAACACTATAAAAATGGTGTGAATAATTTTGCAAAGCAGCGTGTATGTGTAATTCTTTCAGGCTTTTAGTTTAACAAGAAATCCTTTCAGCGAGCATATTTAAATCATTTGAATAATTGTAATTCATCGATTGATGAAACTAAACGGGGACAACCTCTCAGTGAATCTTATTAGATCCTTTTTTTGTGCAAATCGGCGTCTCTCTGATTCGGCTGTGCCTTTCAGTCTGACAATTACCTCACATAATTAAGCACAGCCCTCCACAGCCACAGCCATGAATTCATTCACCCATCTATTTATTCACGGCCTGGAGGTTGAGACAGAAACCGTTGTCTCCAGCCAACTGCAACCTCTGCAGCTGGAAGCCGAAACTAAATCAGACGCTGGAGGATACTCGAAACAAGGAAGCGGTAAATGTTGATAAATCTAAACTTCCCCCTATGGAAATCAAAAGAATAAGTACAACATTTAAAATTGGCTGTTATTTTTATTCAGGAAAATATGGCTAGGAAAGCAATAAATTTAACAGAAGACATTGGGAAAATACATAAAGCCATAAAGTACCCGTAAAGAAGAGGCATACTACAATACTGTAACAATACATTCGTCTCAGATTAGAGGATACTTATCATGGTGTTCTCATGGACAAGATTTTGTGATATACAGTAGCTGCATTTTTGGGGAAACCTAATCATTTTCCAGGTTTGATCAGTATATTGCAATTTTGTTTATGTCTGTTTAATTCTGGTCCTGATGTCAATGCATTGAAGTGCTCTCTTTGCAGTGCCATTACATGGACCTGCAAAGAAAAACAGCTCATTTCCACACTGGTTACTGACGATGTAGGGTTTCAGGATCTGGGCAGATGGCCGTCATTACTTCGAGTACAGGAAGTGCACAAGTGGATATATTTTTACCTCCATCAGGGCTGTAGATGAGGGTTGAAATGTAAACTGTCTAGGGGCAAGGATGCGAAGTTCACATTTTTGTTTTTGCCACACTCTTTTCAGCTTACAGTTTCATGCCTGTTGGGTCGTTCTGTTGCGAATTTGCTTTTCCAAAGCCCCATTTTCTCAGGCTTGTTTAGCTCCTGCAGAGCCTCGGAGAACATTAAAGACATTATAAAACTGTTTTCAAAGGCCAATTAGCAATTCCTTGGACTTGGTGGAGTGACCCTTGTGTTAAAAAGCTTTCATTCTTGACAGGTTACTTGGTTTTCTCACATATTTCCTTCCTTTAGCCTCAGAGGTACTCTAAATTATTACTTAATTATTTTAAAAAGCGTTGTGGGCACACAATTTTGGACTTAGTTATGTAAAAACCTGAAAGTGTACAGAATATTTTTCCTCAGTTTTTGTTCAGAATCAGTGCAAACATAAACATAAACATTTCTAAGCATGCAATAAATGAAAATTAAAACAAAATGGGATGAACAGATTAATATATACATATATGAGTTCAGGGTATGATCAGTGCAAAATCAGACAGGTGCAAAAACACAACACAGGGTCATGTGACTGAAACAGAACGGGTGGTGGGAAGGAAACAGACAATTCTGTCAGACTTGTTATTTAAAAACAGAACATTCTAATTAGAGATTTTTAAAACTTTTAAAAAAAAATGTTTTCATACTTGGGAAACCGTGAAAGCCTGATTCAAACCGTGACTTTAATAGTATTTATTAGAGAAAGTGGAGCAGTGGTACATGGAACCTATTGCTTTTTTTCTACTACTTATGTTTTTAATAAAAATTTTTTATGAAGTGTCATATATCAAAGGGAGGTTAAGCAGTGTCAGAGATTTATTTAACAATGTCTTTGAAATCAGAAGTTTGCATACATTTCCTTAGTATTTAGTAGCATTGCCTTTGAACTGTATGACTTGGGTCAAAACTTTTAACAAGCTTATCACATTAGTTAGTTGGAATTCTGGTCCATTTCTCCTGATAGAACTGGTGGAACACACCTTTTCAGATCAACTGAGAAATTCTCTATAGGACTGAGATCAGAGCTTTGTAATGGGCACACCAAAACATTGACTTTGTTGTCCTTAAGCCACTTTGTAACCACTTTGGCTGTATGCTTAGGGTCATTGTCCATTCGGAAGACCCATTTGCAGCTGAACTTTAATTTCATGACTGAAGTTGCTTCAATATTTTCCCAAAGTGTTTTCCCCTCATAAGGCCATCTATTTCGTGAAGTGCACCAGTTCCTCTTCCTGCAAAACACCAGGGATGGCATGATTCTGCCACTCCCATACTTCACAATTGGGACGGTGTTCTCAGGCGTGCCCCTTTTTATGGCAAAACAGTTCCACTTTAGTTTCATCAGACCAAAAGACATGTCTTATATAATGAAGGCATTTGCAAACTGAAATCTGTGATAAATATCTATTTATCTTTTGTATGCTTCTTTTGGAGTAAAGGCTTCCTCCTCTCTGAGTGGCTTTTCAGCCCTTGTCGGTACAGGACACATGACACTTACCAGCTTCAGCCAGCATCTTCACAAGGCTTTTGCTTTTGCTCTGTGGTCAATTTTCACATTTCGTACCATAACACAACCATCTCTGGGACACAGAATCTTCCTTTTTGTAACTTTTGATTTTGAAGACATAAATAAAGTGAGAAAAATACGTGTCTCTTTTTATTTGGTATATGTAAACTTCTAGTTTCAACACTCTCTGTGGATATTTCATTCATGTTTTATGGAAACTAAAACAAAGAGGATATTCAACTACAACCAAATTATTCCTGCAAAAAATTAAGAATGATCAATAAATCGGACATGGAAAAGCTTTTCTACAGTTGATCGCCGTGTCGTCGCGCTGTTACACCCTCAGAAAAAAGATGGACTGAACAAGAGGGAAAAAGTGAGATGTAGATGAAGGCTTGCATAGGTTACACCCGACCGATAGATGTTGCTTCTAGAGATGCACCACAGTATGAAAATTCGACAAGAACTCCAAGCCAAACCTCTCAAGAGTTTCTGTAACTCATGTTACTCGGCTAGCAGCAGTTCACCACACATGAAGGCAGTCAGAATTTTAAAATGAAGTTACAACAAAAGCAATCAAGCCAAACTGCTCGCCACAAAGCACTTTCATTCATCATGTGCGATGTGGCTAGCACCAGCAAGATCCATGTTAAGTACTGTTTGTTAGCAGATGCACAAACCAAAACAAACGCCTGAAACCACAAACAGAGGTTATCTTATCTCTTTGTTTCAAATAAGAGCGAAGACCTATTGGTTAACTCTGACTTTTTGGAGAGACATCAGACATGCTCCGAGGACAGTTTTCCTCCATCACTAGCAGGGATCTGTCTTCGGTAGCTGTGTGTTTGGACATATATTTGAGAACAATCACTCACGTGCCATGCCAGCAAACGCATAAGGCAGCTATTCACAGCTAGAAGACTCTTGAAGGTTAGAGTGAGTCTGCATGAGGCTGAAACGCACCGCATGGGTCTTCATGTGCAGAAAGTATTTGTTATACTGTTTCCTAATTTAAAAAGGCTTCTTATTTAAATCAATCCAACCAGGCAGTGTGTGTGTTGTCTGGAATTGGTTCTCGTTAGGTTTTCTTCTTGAATTGTTCTGTAATATTATACATTTCACCAAACCTCTGAAATCCATGGATCCTTTTCATTCTACTTCCCAATTATGCGCTACTTTGTGCTGGTCTATCACATAAAATCCCTGATAGAATACATCAAGATAATCAAGGTGACAAATATCTTGCAGAGACATTCCAGCTGTCGCAACACACACTGAAGCAAAGCAGGTTTAAGGACAAGCTGGATGAGAATTTAGAAAAAAAGGTTATGCAGATGGCACAGTGAGTTCAAATGGTGTGTGATCCAAACAGGACCTGAAAACTGGTTAAGTGTGTCCTATTGAAAAGTGGAACCCCTGTCCTATAAAATGTGCCGTGCAGCTCTGAATTAGCGAACCTCGCTGATTTAAGCAACTGCTAAAGCTTCACCAGCTCCAGCAAAACCCCTCTGAGCAATTCCTGAGCTGTTTGAGTTCAAAGGAGTGAGGAGCAGCATATAGAGCAGCTCTTGTAGTGGTTTTAGTGAGCTGCTGAGTTCTCTTGAAACTCCCCATGGCTTATTAATCAATGACTTTCAAAGGTTACCGGACAATTCTAACAGCAATTAGTGAATCCCTCACATAGCTAAAATTCACGAATACCTAAGACCCCCTTATAAAAACATTTAGAACTACTTATTTTAATAGTTCAAACATCAAATATACCTTGATATGCATGAACGCTCATCTTGGAAACTGTTTTCTTAACACTACAACAGAAGCTAATGTTTACAGTCTTCTTTATTTTAACTCCTTAGTTTAAAGCCAATCACCGTCGAGGTAGATGAATATGCCAGCCAATAGTGTTCTATTCTATGAAGTGTTCTGCGGTATTTTAACTTCCCAAGCTGTATTTCCTTTAGAATATTTTAGATATGGATATATTCCCCAATTAGGCGGGTTTTCTGTGAATCATTTGGAGTTACGTAGGCCGGGGTCCTCTATAGTGAATCTGTAGGTCTTGAGCCACCACCAGTGGGGGAAGCATGGCTCACTAACCAGGGTAGCAAGACATGTGGGGTGCCACAAATGAACTTTCTATTGCTTGTTTGTACATCCAGTCATCAGTGGGGAAAGGGTGGACCCCCTGTGTTGTGCAGATTGTAAACTAAATTTGGGATTTAATCTAAAGCATCGATTAAGTGCTCAATTAAGAGAGTTTGTCATTGTTTCATTGTCATAAAGGGTGCATTCACACCAGCCCTGTTTAGTCCACTTTATTTGAACTCTAATTTGTTTATCCATAAGTCCAGTTTGTATGGAGAGGTGTGAATGCACAATTGAATTCTGACTAAAAAAGTGAACTCTGGTCAGCCTCTGGTCTCTGCTCTGTTGAAGTGAACTCTGGTGTGGTTCGATTGCATATGTGAATGCCAAACGAGTCCAGGGACGCTCCAAAAGCAAGGAGCAGACTATAGCGCAGGGAATGCTGGGTAAATACAACCAAAACAACAACTTTGCCTCATTCTCTGCCCGTTACTGCAACGCATTTGTCTGGCACGCGTGCAAAAGACAAAAGAGCAATCCTAAGATTGCTAAAATCTGATGCCACTACATGTTTGCTTATATTTCACGGAGCAGGACATGTTCATGTGTTCAGTGCTTGGTGCAGCGCCACCACAGGCGAGGAGGTGAAAATGTTGCTCAAAAGGTTCGGTTCGTTTAACTAAGTGCAGTGTGAAAGCAAACCAGCTAAATGACCTAAGTCTCAATTTCACCTGTGGGATTCAGATAGTAGGGTCAGAATATGGAGTAAATAACATTTTAATATGGCTCCATCTTGCCGTGTATAAATGATTCAGGCTGGTGGTGGTAGGGTAATGATGTGGGGGATATTTTAATTCCTCTCTTTGTTCCCCCCCTTAGGTCCATCTTTCAAACACCTTGTTAAGTCTATGCCACGAAGAATTCAGGCAGTTCTGAAGACAAAAACATGTTCAGCACTGTAGCAGAGAGGTTCAGCTCTGTGGGATTTCTGAAGGTCTTCCAAAAGAATTTTATGGAGTGTCTCCACTGTATTTAATACTTTATCATTCATCCAAAGCAGCTGCTACATCCTCACAGGGAGCTTCAACGTCCACCAAGTTCTTTTCACTGATAGTTACTCTTTACAGGGAATGGTGGCGTGGAAACAAGGAAGATTAAGAGGCAGAGGCCTCTCCTCTGTGCCTGTTTCATTGTAGTCCTGCTTGTTAGGAGACATGTCAACAGCTGAGACAATCGGAGTAATACGTATCCCCGCACATGCGACACTGAGCTCAGCCTTCTACAGACGGGTGTGGGCAATGCTGAAAAATCCTGGCCTAATAGGGACCGACATGTACACGGAGGGAGTCACAGTGTCAGCTCTGATAGCTTCGCAGTGCATGTAGTACGATTTCCAGTTACCATGGTTTCACCATCACAGCTCTGACTGTCCCCCTTTGTAGGCGTCTGTCACACATGAAATGCTCCCAGATGGCCAGCACTGATTTCATTAGCAAAGCTTCTTCTAAGAGGATCCAGTGATCTCTCTCGCTTTTTTTTTTTTTTTTTGTACCACAGGGATTATCTGGTACGACAGGCCGGCCAGCAATGTTTTGACAGATTTCTCCAAGTACTCTCCTATTAAAGATATGCAGAGGGTCTCTGTCCTTTCGCCCATCTATCAGCACTGTTCAAGCCCTCCCTCTTAATCCATCCACTGTGTGCAAAAAGAACATATGGCAGCGATTCAAAGCTCCATAACACTTGCTGACAGTTGCATGAAGCATTGTACCATGGCTCTGCTGCTCCCTGTACTGTTGCTACGTTTCACATAGTCACAAATCTGTTTTTTTTTTTTTTTCAAAGAAACACCTAGTTTTGCGATGTAACAACCACAAACGTCAATGTGTCTTCTAGGGTTGTTAGGGACAGGAGAACTGATTAGGTTTCTGACTCCTGCTAAAAACATGAGAGCTTGGAAGAGGTTTTAGTTTTTAGCAGGAGACAGGTGTGTTTCATACATTCCGAGCTGTAGGGCCCCGTCTCCACCAGCTCTACCACATTCATAGAGCAAAATCTTTGCCAATTCTTCCTTGTTAAATAGTTAAACCTCAAGTCGAATTTGATGGAACCTGTCTCGACACTTCATAAATCTTCTTCTTATACCAGCTGCTTTCCTTTGATTTGAAGCCCACCTTCAAATCCGTGTCCCCCCCCCCCCAGGAAAGAGGAAAAAGCCTTCTTTATCCCTTTTTGCTGAACTAAAAGGCAATTTTTTACTTATTTTCAAAAAAAGTTGTTTACTCAAACCTTAGAAATGTTGCCTCAATTTTAATTTAAAACTGGATCTGTGAGCTGCAAGGTAGCCATGCTCGGGCATGTGTTTGAAACCCATTTTTGTGACAAGAAATGAACCATTTGGTACTTTCTCAGGTGTTTGAAACATTTTTTTATCAGCATAGTTATTTTTTGGAGCAAACCACAAACCATTGTCTCGGAGTTTGTTGTTCTCACTTTTCACCTCCTTTCACAGTTTGAGGTAAAAGAAAATTAATTATGTTTAGTCGGCAGCAAGTCCTAAATGAAGCTTCTAAGTGTCACTTCACCTTCAGCTGAAGCAGAGGAACATAGTAATTATCCAAAAAAGGTGGAATGATTTGGATTAGTCTTTTAATTGGTGCCTGTCAGGGAAATGAATGGAGAGCTATTTAGTGCATGGAGGCGCACATTATTCTTCACGTCTACATTCTCTCTTTATATCTGTTATATACACTTTAGAGATCAAAAAAGTGATCACAAGTCAAGTAATTTTGAGGCCTTACTCTGTGTTTTGCCTAAAGACAAAATTCAACTGTGGCTGTGGCTCAGTAGGAATGAAAGTTGTCTCGAAATCTGAAATTTTGTACGTTCGATTCTAGCTTTCACCATTTATCAATTTTCAAAAAGTTTTCCTTTCTTTAGAGGAGACTACTGATTAATACGTTCTATGTTTTTTTTTTTGTTGTTGTTGTTTAAGTCGAAGTTGGCAGAAGATGACTTCTCTGAAATGTTTGCTTATTTTTTGCAAAACCCTTAAACTCAGTCACATTAGATACTGAGAGTCTGGAAATGGAAGTGTTGTAACAGATTTTCAGTTGGATTTAAGTCTGGACTTTGTTTGGGTCTTTCATCTATAATGTCTCTAAAACCATTGTATCTTTGGTTGTTGCCCTGCTGAAAGGTGAACCGCCACCCCAGTCTCAGGTCTTCTGCATCCTCTAAGAGGTTTTCTTTCTGAATTGCTTGTTATTTAGCTCCATCCTTCCTCTCTTCAGTTTGTCCACTTTTTTTGTCTTTTTATGAAGGAGAACTCCCACACAGCATGATGCTGCCACCACCATGTTTGATCGTTGGGATGGTGTGTTCAGGTAATGAATAGTGTTAGTTTTACTTAGGGTTATGCATATGGGCAACAGAAATGTAGTTATTGATTTCAAAGTTAAAGGAGCTGAATAAAAAGTTCCATTTTTTTTTTGTTTAATGAGACCAAAATTTAACTTGCAATGATGTGTTTAAAACTATTACTCCACATCCTCCTGAACTCCACAATCTCCATCTTGCAACACACTGATGGCTGCATCATGCTGTAGGGATGCTTTTTTTTTCCCAAGAAGGGACAGGGACGCAAAAAAAATGGAGCTAAATAAAAACCTTCCGGACTTCCAGCTACAAAGTCTGAAATCAGAGAGGCGAAACTTAAATTCATACCACATTTTCCCCTATTTTTATATAAAAACCATGTATCACTTTCCTTTCATGTCACGTCATGTGCTGCTTTGTGTTGGTTGATCACATAAAATCCCAATGTAATGAGATAATATGTGGAGAGGTTTGAAGGAAATTAGTAGTTTTGCAAGGAATTGTAAGTAGGCACAGGAAATGGGAAGGTTCCAAGGTCAAAATGGAGATCCTTTATTAGCTTCAATGTGAAACAACAAAATCTAGAATAATAACATTTAATCTGAATTAATGTGTCAAAAACACAGATTTCTCTTCCCAGAACTTGAAAAATATCAACTTACAGCCCTATAATCCTTTAAATAGCCTTCTCAGCCAGCGTTTTTAACAGTAATAATTCACTGCACATGTTCACTGTCCGTGAAGGGTAAACAAACCCATCTGACAAGTGAAGAAGGTTAAACGTCTGAATCGTCTCAGTGGTTCTTTCAGTGACATTTTCTGCTGTTCTGTCGAGAAGTAATGAGCTCACACCGCCTCAAACACACGTGCCGGCGTTCTTCAAGCATCGGCCTTTGAAAACACTCCTGCTTGTCAATCATTGACGGAGCAAAGCACAACCTCGCCTGGATAAACTGTGTGGTTTTAATACGAAGTCTCAAATGGCGCTCTGCGGAACGACACGCTTGGTTCTGAGCTTCAATTCCATGCGTATTGCAGCGGGCCGAGTGTGAAAAAGATCATTTTTTTCCACCTTCGATGTGGCATATCCTGTACAGCTCAACTGAATACAAACAAATCTGTTAGAGGATATAATGCAAAAAGGAAAAAATCAGTAATAACCAGGTTGCAGAAGTGTGCACATCCTTAAACTAATAACTTGCTCAACCAACTTTTGATTTATTTTAAACATTGTGAGCACCACGGTGGAGCCGGTCTATTTGAGTTGCCCCAAGACAGATTGATTGGCTTCAATCCTGGATCATTTTATCAGATGAGTTACTCAATGCGACAAAATGCTGGTTGTATTGATTGTTTTGGTGGTAAATAACATATATTTTTAACACTCATTTAGCGCTGCCATGAAACCAAACAAAATGGAAGTTTGGCACAAAACGACAGCA
Source organism: Valencia hispanica (assembly GCA_963556495.2). NCBI lineage: Eukaryota > Metazoa > Chordata > Actinopteri > Cyprinodontiformes > Valenciidae > Valencia > Valencia hispanica. The sequence goes on from OY747723.1 coordinate 13,252,439, forward strand.
CGTCAGGAAAAGAACAACATACCCACAGTGAAACATGCCGGTGGCAGTGTCATGCTCTGAGGGTACTTTTCTTTAGAATGGTCCTAGACGTTTTGTCAATGTTGAAAAAAATCCACAGTCCTAAAACCAGTCAAGTTGTGACCAAAAACCGGTAGGTTTCTGCTAGATAGTCCAAACATCTTTCAGTTCAGAACTAAATTCAGCAGAAAACCTGTGTGCTCACCTAAATATACCTCTAAATAGTCACAAAAACCCAGGTGTGTGTTTGCGTTATTTTTTTATATCCACTGCATGTGTGAACGTCTGAAAAATATCCTTATGAGATCTGTTGCGGATTGGCAAAATTGAATTTTTCAGGGGTAATGTTTCATGCATTTTATTTTCTAAAATCGGTCCCGACTGCCTCGGTGCGGTGAACAGAAACCGGACCGGACAGGCTTGCCCGGCACGTACCGTGTGGTTCTTGCTGTGCGGAGAGTTTGTTTTTCTGTCACTCTGTGTTGACACCCAGCTAGAAGCTGTCGTAAAAAGCTCCATGGGGGCGGACACATTTGATTTGCAAATAGCGAAAGAAAAAAAAGAAAAAAAATCACCTGCACATTTGCAAACAGACACAGACACAGGTGTGTTTGTTCTCCATGGGAATGATTTGCAACTAAATGGGAGCGTTGTCCTAGCTGATTTCTACGTCAGAGAAACAGCAAACATGTATCTGAGCATGTGCACCAGGGACATGCTATGTTCCAATGTTGTGCCTATCAGGGGCCGAGTATGAAAACATGTCTGGTTTTAACCAGTCAGCGTAGCTCCATTAAAATTCAGCCAAGTGCTGTTTACGTTCCAGTCAATGCCTAACTCTCACAAAGTGCTCAAGGGCCCTGATTATGCTTATTGTGTGCGTGTATGTGTGTGTGTGTGGGTGTGTGTGTGTATGCAGACCAGTCGACACCAACAAGGTCTCACTGGAATCCAGAGTTTAAAATTTCATCAGACGGCTAATGGTGTCATTTTCCATACTTCAGGTATCTGTGTTAGCATGTGCCAGCTGTTTTTTGTTGACCCGTGGTGCTGCCTCTTCTTCACACAGTCCAGGTGTTTCCTCTCACACCTCCCTTTCTCTCTCTCTCTCTCTCTCTCTCTCTTTAAATCAGGAAGTGACTGCCACTCCCCCAGCCAAAAAAGTGACCATTTCCAGTAGCTCCACTCAGGCTGTCCCATCAACACATCAGAGCATGGCCTCACCCCAGGATGCCACTCACAGTGAGTATTTTTATTTTTTAATCATGTAAAATAGAGATTTTCAACGACAGCACTCCACTGAGCGGTTTTCACGTTTCATGTTTAAATGTCCAAGTGCGGGTTTTTTAGATAAGGTTCAAGGCCTGGAACAGCAATGAGCAAATTCAAAAGAAACTTTATGCCCACTGTTGTTTGTTTCTGAACCTAATCTGCTCACATTTTTGACATTAAAGCATACTGTGCACTCTGATTTTATAGTAAATTTAAGATAACCTGGATTAATTGTGATGCATCAACAAATAATTTGTCTTTATCTATATACAACAACAAACAATATTTCATGGATGTTAGGTGGTCTGCAAAATAGTTATTGTGTTCTCACAGGACTATTTCTGTTGGGGCCCAACAATTTCCCTCTAACATTGGGTGGGGTTCCACTTGGCTCAATTCTCAGTCCTTTATTTTCTTCCTAAATTTTCATTAGTTTTTTGGACTGTCAGTGGAACTTTTTAATTGTTTCCCTATCATTCAATCTCATTTTGATTTTTTTTATCAGTTCTTTCATCCTTTTACAAATTAGATAGACTGTCTTCTTTTCAACTCATCCACTTGAATAATAGACCCACCAAAATTCCATTCAAGACTCAGGCAGGTTCTTGCCTTCTTTTGCTTAACAATCAAGTCTCACATTTCTAATCTTGCTATCATAGCGGATTTCTCTTTGACCTTTGATTAATTTAAAATGAAATATATTTCTTGTTCATGTTTCTTCCATTAAAGGAAAACTTCTACATTGGGCATTATGGTTTCCATGGATTCTTTTTGACCCACTTCGACTATTACAATTGCCCTGTTTACTGTATTAGATGAAGCTTCTCTCTCTTGTCTCCAAAATACCCATGATCACTAGCAAGGTCTAATGTGGATGCTCATTTTACTCTTATTTTATATTTTTCACACTGGCTTTTTGTAGAGTTTAGAATCCATTTTAGAATATATTCAATTGCCTACACTACATTCAATACTTCATTTGGCTTTAAGCAAATTCAGGAGGAACTGAGCCTGTGGTTCCTGTATTTGTCCGGTTTAAAATGTCAAAACATTACAACAACTATTAGCAGAAGTCTATTTACAATTAGAATAGAGATAAAAGAGTTGACAAAACTTTGTTTTAAAGACTGTTCATTTTGTGTAGAATACTCTAGAACTTATTTACAAGACCTTTCAAGTCCAACTTTTATAGATTTTGTACTACAGCAGATTGACTTAATTTCTTAGCTATTTATTGTACATAATGAAAATCTAGGTGCGGCAGAGCATTTCAATCTGTGTACCAAGGCCATGGAACATTCAGCCATCATAATTTGCTTTACTCAACCCTGTAGATGCCTTTGAAAATCTGTTAAAAGTTTTATTATACCAGGTTTTTTGCTTAAAACTTCCGTTAATTGGACTTTTAGTCATTTCAAGTTTTCTGCTTGTTATTATGTAGTATGTGAAAAAACATTTCTTAAATACAATTTATGTACTGTTTTCCAATTTTTAGGAATCGCAGCTTTGTGAGGGGTATTGTGTTAAAAGATTGGAACGTCTAATATTGGATCTGAGCACTGTGATTGCATCATGCTTACACTGTTCTGTCAGCCAAGCAATCAAGTCCTCAGGCTGGTTAATGCAATGTTTTGTGCTATTTGTTCTGGGAGATAAACATTTGGCAGAAAGCAGACTTTGAAAAACTAGATTGTTAATTTCCAGATAAGGCTGCCCTGCTGGCATTTTGTCTGAAAATCCGAAGGCTCCCTTGATGATGTGATTCCATTTCTGGCAGTGAACCACTAAGGTAGTTACTTCCACTTTATTTTATTTTATTTTTTAACCAACCCAGATGACATAAAAACACAGATGGGGTTCCGAAAAGGAACAGTCCGTTATCTCCAGTCCTGCAACCTGCAAAGAAAGAGAGAAGGTTAACGCATCATGGAGTGGGGGCTGTCTTTGCTCATGTTCCTCTGGGTCAAAACAGGCAAGATTTTCAAGAACCCAAACACTTTCCTCCTCTGCCTCTCATATACTCTATGAGCCCTGTTAATGGAGACTTCAGAGGTTCTGTTAAAAGGTTATAAGCCGTTATATCTCACATGCAGTATAGATGTCTCTCTTGGAGTCTTCATTTAGTATAGATCCAGATTAGTTACACCTGTAGGAGGAACCTAACAGCTTGTCCAAGAGGGGCTAAAACCCAGCGCTGTACAGTCCTAAAACAACTCTAATCGCAAAAACCTAATGGTGGCACAAATAGTGACATGAAGTTGCAAAATCAAAGATTTCAGGCTTCATTTGGACTCATGCTCTAAAGTCTTGTCACTTGGTTGGAAAAATGAGGGCATTTGTGTGAATGATCAATATTGTATCTTCTGGGTTATCGTAGTGTATACATGTGACTAACACAGTATGTAAGCAGTTCTCTGTTATATTTCTCACAAGTATGTGCCAGTAAAAGGAGTTAAAAGCTTTTACAGGAAATGAGCCACAGACCAGAACTCTGACAGAGATCCACGTATACTTCACAAGAACGGTGTGTTTGATTCGTGAACCAGGAAGGTTAGCGACTGTTATTGGTTTACAACAACCTGTTTATGTCTGTATTAGCATCATTAAGTGACAACATGGAAATTTATTAAACTAACTAACTTTAACCAAACATTTTATTACGTCGTCATCATAAAGTCACTTCTGGGTCTTCAAAATAAAAACACCTGTACTTTTTGTCTCATTCAAAAATTGGATATTGTCAGTCGTTAGTATGTTTGTATTAGTTTTATTAGAACATAAATATATATATATTAGAGGTGAAAATAATTAAGAATTATTTTATTTCCAAAGAATTCACCTTGGACTTGGAGTTATTCAATGAATATTTGAGACTTACACTGTCTGACCAAAAAACGTCGGCACCTGGATTTAACTAAGCAAATACGTATGAGCCACTTATTGGATAATTACTGCATGGGCGATTTTTTATTTATTTTTTATTTACTTATTTTTGTCCTGTTTGGCAGTGTGGAGCTCAGAATTTGTGTCCGAGTACCAAGTAGAAGCCCAACAGATTTACTTTCACAAGTGGAGCAGTACAGCTTTTGCTAAAGTACTCCACTTGATGTATGTGTGAAAAATCTTTATTATGAATTGCTGGGGGTTTTATTTCCTGATGTTATGGACTCGGAGACGGAAAATTAAGGGGAAGAAAGAAAGAAGATTAAGAAGAGAGGTAGGAAACAAAAAGTCATGAGAGAGGGTGAGTTGAAAATACAAGACAGGAATGGGAACAAAGAAAACACAGGAAATCATTGAAGTCTGCCTCCATACCCAAACGACGGCAGAGAGAGGGGAAAAAACAAAACAAAACAAAAAAGGAAAAAGGAACATCAACAAAACAAACCAAACATCGTGAACTAAGAATTACACAACCACTTCACACAAAAATGGATATAAAAATACAACATCAATGTCACAGAAAAACTCATGGTACCGATTATTCAAGGTCAAGTAATGATAACCTCAGCCCAAGAATATATCTGTAAACACTAGAAACCTCACATCTATGTGTGTGTGTGAGCATGCTGGTGCATATAGGGTTTCTCCATAAGAGGGTTCGATAGCTGGTGTGAGCAGGCATCAATCCGTCTCCCAGGAAATTGATGCAGACATGAGAGAGATCAGAGCCCAGGAGAACGTCCAGCGGCTACTATGCAGGGGCCCGGGGGGGAGCAGTGACGAGCTCATGGGCCCCGCCGGCAACCAGCCGTGCCTGGGCGGGCCGGTCCATGGACCAGGAGAGGCAGGGCCCAGGGGCGCCCCACCCCCCAGCAGGGACCCGACAAGGGACCGGCCGTTGAGGGGCCCTCGGCACTGCAGGGGCCGCGTCCGGCCGCCAAGCGCGACCACCACCCCGGGCCAATCCCCACCGCCAACATCCCAGCGCCCCACCCCTGCCCCACGTCAGGGCGCCCCACCGATAGCCGTAGCGGATGGACGGCATCACCAGGCCAAGCTCAGCCAGCACCTGGACACCAAGTTGTACCAGCTCCCGAGTCCTGATCCCACGCATCGCAGAGCGCCGAGACCAGGCATCCAACAAAGGCGAGGGCCGGTCCAACCCGCCAATGAATCGACCACGCACAGTGCGCACAGAAAAGGTGATTGAACGAGCAGAGACGCTGGATCCGTATCCCGCCGAGCCACCGAGCAGGCACCACCCAACAATCCCAAACCTGGCACCCCTAAAAGAGGTGCCCCAACCAACCAAAGGAAGATATCGGCCCAGCACATCGGCCGACCGACACACAGGCGCCCCCAGGCCTGGCCAGGCATGCACCAGGTCCGAACCGGATTGACCACCGACGCACCAGTAGGCAGGGCATCCGTCACTGGCGGGGAGTGACGATGGGGAAATAGACCCCCCATTAAATGTAAGGCCTGAGGTGCGCCAGACAAGAGGGCAGCCCAAGACCCAACCTGACAGGCAGACAAAGACATACAGACACAGTCATACGTTCCCTCCCTCTTAAACAAATACATTCTCACTAACTCACCGAGACACCCAAGAAATGACGCTGTACCCTCACTCACACACCCCATACACACTTTATGCTCCCAGGTCCAGGTACCGATGCCCCAGTAAAGCCACCAGCCCCCGAAACCGGTAGATGGACCCCCTACCTTCTAGGACGGAGACAAGCAGACCGCCAAGGGCCCCACAGTGGCGAAGCAGCCCGACAGCCCAGGACCCCGACCAGACCACCTGTTCCTCCTCCGGACCCCAACCCCTGATGGCCTGTAGTGAACAGGGGTGTGAGAAGACCCCTAGCCTCTGTCCTCCCACTCGAGTATGGTGTTGATGCGTGTTGTTATAATGTGCATTTAAAACAGAGGGGTGGGATGTTTTAAAACAGAGGGGTGGGATGTGGGGAAGGCAGCCACACATCCCCCAACCCCCACCCTGAGCCCTGTGTCTATATGTGGTTTAACAGTGGGCACCGGCACCAGAGGTGAAGCTGATTGAACCGCTCCCCCTCTGGATGCCGAAAAGTGTGCCCACCCCAAAGTCCCTACATGTGTGTCGCATGAAAATGTTATAAGTGGGAGTGTCTAAGTTGTATATTAAAATTGGGACCCAGGACGCCCCGGGATAGCGAGGAGGGAAACCCCTCCTTGCACCCCAGTGATGTGCCCATGCCCCAAAACCCTATATGAGTGGTAAAGTGATGGAGCAGGTGGACAGAGGTGTTCATGCATGGGCAATTATCTTTCAGCTGGCAACAAGTTAATGAACCCCAACTGGTGCAATGAGTTGCTTCTCATTTCATAAAAAAACATGTTGAAAGACACATCTCGTGGTCGTGGAAAAATGTGTTGATGTGTCTGAGAAGGGTCAAATCATTGACATGCATCAAACAGAGAAAACATCTAAGGAGATTGCAGAAACTACTAAAATTGGATTAATAACTTTTTCAACACTTTATCGAAAAGTGGAAGGATAGTGGCGACCAATCGATTTCGAGGAAGAAATGTGGCCGCAAAAAAATCCTGAATGATCGTGTTTGGCGATCACTTAAACGTTTGTTGAAATCAAGTCGAAGAAAAACAACAGTAGAACTCAGGGCTATGTTTAAGAGTGAGAGTAAGACCATTTCCACAAGCACAATGTGAAGGGAACTCAAGGGATTGGGACTGAACATCTGTGTAGACGTAAGAAAACCACTAATCAGTGAGGCAAACCAGGAAAAAGGGCTTCAATTTGCTAGTGAGCATGAAGATTGGACTCTGGAGCAATGGAAGAAGGTCATGTGGTCTGATGAGTCCAGATCTACCCTGTTCCAGAGTGATGGGCGCATCAGGGTAAGAAGAGAGGCAGATGAAGTGATGCACCCATCATGCCTAGTGCCTACTGTACAAGCCTGTGGGGGCAGTGCCATGATCTGGGGTTGCAGCAGTTGGTCAGGTCTAGGTTCAGCCACAGTATGTGCTCCAAGAATGAAGTCAGCTATCCATCCATCCATCCATTTTCTTCCGTCGGGTCGCGGGGGCAGCAGCCTAAGCAAAGAGACCCAGACTTCCCTCTCCCCAGCCACTTGTTCCAGCTCCTCGGGAGGAACCCCAAGGCACTCCCAGGCCAGCCGAGAAACATATTCCCTCCAGCGTGTCCTGGGCCTTCCCCTGGGCCTCCTCCCGGTGAGACGTGCCTGAAACACCTCACCAGGGAGGCGTCCAGGAGGCATCCTGACCAGATGCCCGAGCCACCTCAACTGACTCCTCTCGATGTGGAGAAGCAGCGGCTCTACTCTGAGCCCCCTCCGGATGACTGAGCTTCTCACCCTATCTCTAAGGGAGAGCCCAGACACTCTGCGGAGGAAACTCATTTCAGCCGCTTGTATCCGTGATCTCGTTTTTCGGTCACCACCCAGAGTTCGTGACCATAGATGAGGGTAGGAACATAGATCGACCGGTAAATCGAGAGCTTCGCCTTTTGGCTCAGCTCTCTCTTCACCACGACAGACCGGTAGAGCGCCCGTATAACTGCAGATGCCCCACCAATCCGTCTATCGATCTCCCGCTCCATTTTTCCTTCATTCGTGAACAAGACCCCCAAATACTTAAACTCCTCCACTTGGGGAAGGACCCCATCCCCGACCCGAAGGAGGCACCCCACCCTTTTCCGGCTCAAGACCATGGCCTCGGATTTGGAGGTGCTGATTCTCATCCCAGCCGCTTCACACTCGGCTGCGAACAGCTCCAGCGTAAGCTGTAGATCACGCTCCGATGAAGCCAACAGGACCACATCATCTGCAAAAAGCAGAGACCCGATCCTGAGGCCACCAAAACGGATCCCCTCAACGCCTTGGCTGCGCCTAGAGATCCTGTCCATAAAAGTTAGGAACAGGATCCGTGACAAAGGGCAACCTTGGCGGAGTCCAACTCTCACTGGAAACAAGCCCGACTTACTGCCGGCAATGCGAACCAAACTCTGGCACCGGTCGTACAGGGACCTAACAGCCCGTATCAAGGGGCCCGGTACCCCATACTCCCGGAGCACCCCCCACAGGGCCCCCCGAGGGACACGGTCGAACGCTTTCTCCAAGTCCACAAAACACATGTAGACCGGTTGGGCAAACTCCCACGCACCCTCCAGGACCCTGCTGAGGGTGTAGAGCTGGTCCAGTGTTCCACGGCCAGGACGAAAACCGCATTGTTCCTCCTGGATCCGAGGTTCGACTATCCGTCGGATCCTCCTCTCCAGAACCCCTGAATAGACCTTACCAGGGAGGCTCAGAAGTGTGATCCCCCTGTAGTTGGAACACACCCTGTGGTCCCCCTTTTTAAACAGGGGGACCACCAACCCGGTCTGCCAATCCAAGGGAACTGCCCCCGATGTCCACGCAATATTGCAGAGCCGCGTTAACCAACACAGCCCCACAACATCCAGAGCCATGAGGAACTCCGGTCGAATCTCATCCACCCCCGGAGCCTTGCCAACGAGGAGCTTTTTAACGACCTCGGTGACCTCAGCACCAGAGATTGGAGAGCCCGACCCCAAGTCCCCAAACCCTGCTTCCAGATTGGAAGGCGTGCTGGTGGGATTGAGGAGGTCTTCGAAGTATTCTATCCACCGACCCAAAACGTCCCGCGTCGAGGTCAGCAGCACACCATCCCCACTGTAAACAGTGTTGGTGGCAGACCGCTTTCCCCCCCTGAGACGCCGGATGGTGGACCAGAATCGATTCGAAGCCATACGGAAGTCGTTTTCCATGGTCTCTCCAAACTCCTCCCACACCCGAGTTTTTGCCTCAGCAACCATCCGAGCCGCATCCCGCTTGGCCTGTCGGTACCTATCAGCTGCTTCAGGGGTCCCACAAGCCAAAAAGACCCGGTAGGACTCCTTCTTCAGCCTGACAGCATCCCCTACCGCCGGTGTCCACCAGCGGGTTCGGGGGTTGCCGCCGCGACAGGCACCGACCACCTTGCGGCCACAGCTTCGGTCAGCCGCCTCGGCAATGGAGGCGCGGAACATGGTCCACTCGGACTCGATGTCCCCCGCCTCCCCCGGCACATGTTCAAAGTTCTGCTGGAGGTGTGAGTTAAAGCTCCTTCTGACAGGAGACTCTGCCAGACGTTCCCAGCAGACCCTCACAACACGTTTGGGCCTTCCAGGTCTGTCCGGCGTCCTCCCCCACCATCGGAGCCGACTCACCACCAGGTAGTGGTCAGTGGACAGCTCTGCCCCTCTCTTCACCCGAGTGTCCAAAACATGCGGCCGCAGATCAGATGAGACGACAACCAAGTCGATCATTGAGCTGCGGCCTAAGGTGTCCTGGTGCCAAGCGCACATATGGACACCTTTATGCTTGAACCTGGTGTTTGTTATGGACAATCCATGACGAGCACAGAAGTCCAATAACAAGACACCACTCGGGTTTAGATCGGGGGGGGCATTCCGCCCAACCACACCCCTCCAGGTCTCACTGTCATTGCCCACGTGAGCGTTGAAGTCCCCCAGCAGAACAAGGGAGTCCCCAGGAGGAGCACTCTCCAGCACCCCCTCCAAAGAATCCAAGAAGGGTGGGTAATCTAATCTGCTGTTTGGCGCGTAACCACAAACAACAGTCAGGACCCGTCCCCCCACCCGAAGGCGGAGGGAGGCTACCCGCTCGTTCACCGGGGTAAACCCCAACGTACAGGCGCCGAGATGGGGGGCAACAAGTATGCCCATCCCCAGCTCGGCGCCTCACCGCGGGGGCAACCCCAGAGTGGAAGAGAGTCCAACCCCTCTCGAGGAGACGGGTTCCAGAGCCAGAGCCGTGCGCCGAGGTGAGTCCGACGATGTCCAGTCGGAACCTCTCAACCTCGCACACCAGCTCCGGCTCCTTCCCCACCAGAGAGGTGACGTTCCACGTCCCAAGAGCCAGCTTCTGCAGCCGAGGATCGGACCGCCAAGGTCCCTGCCTTTGGCCGCCGCCGCCCATCCTGCACAGCACCCGACCCCTATGGCCCCTCCCACAGGTGGTGAGCTCATGGGAAGGGGGGCCCATGTTACCTCTTCGGGCTAAGCCCGACCGGGCCCCATGGGTAAAGGCCCGGCCACCAGGCACTCGCCAACGTGCCCCACCTCCAGGCCTGGCTCCAGAGGGGGGCCCCGGTGACCCGCGTCCGGGCGAGGGAACACTGAGTTCATCTGTCGTTTTCATCATAGGGGTCTTTTGGGCTGCACTTTGTCTGATCCCTCACCTAGAACCAAATTGCCATGGGTGACCCTACCAGGAGCAAAAGCCCCCGACAACATAGCTCCCAGGATCATTGGGACACTCAAACCCCTCCACCACGATAAGGTGGCAGCCCAGGGAGGGGTGAAGTCAGCTAATTACCTGAATATACTGAATGATTATACCATCAATGGGTTTTTTTTTTCTTCCCTGATGGCACGGGCCTATTCCAAGATCACAATGCCAGGATTCATCTGGCTCAAATTGTGAAAGAGTGGTTCTGGGATCATAAGACATCATTTTCACACATGGATTGGCCACCAGAGAGTCCAGACCTTAGCCCCATTGAGAATCTTTGGGACGTGCTCGAGAAGGCTTTGCACAGAGGTCAGACTCTAACATCATCAGTGCAAGATCTTGGTGAAAAATTAATTCAACACTGGATGGAAATGGATCTTGTGACATTCCAGAAGCTTATCGAAACAATGCCACAAAGAATGCGTGCCATGATCAAAACTAAAGGCGGTCCAACAAAATATTAGTGTGTGACCTTTTTTTTGGCCAGGCAGTGTACATTGCTTGTTCGCTGAAAGATTAGAGACCATTTCTACATAGCTATAGTTTGAATTCTAATTTATGGACCTTTTGCAACCTCATCACATTTGCATTTTGTGATTATTTGCACAGTGATGGAGGTAAGAGGTGGTGTACCATCAATCTTCTTCCTAAAGACTAAAGCTTTCTTTGGATTGCATTGATATAATGAGTAGCTGATAAAAAGCTTAGTGTATTCTTCAGAGTGGTACGTAAATAAATGTACATAACCTTTTCCTGGGTTTATTCGTTGTCACTCTGTATAACAATAATCAAGGAATTATAGAGATATCTGCAACATGTTTTGGCTCATTACAGCGAGGACTAACTTGTAGCTTATTCTATATGCTATATTGGGAGAGTTTTTGATATAATGTTCATCAATTTAGGCTAAATTAGCAATTTCAAAGCCAAAATACTATCTATTTGTATGATAGGCCCTAAGGACTGACAGATTTTACTTTTTTAGGTTAAGAAGAAATTCTTGGTTTGTTTTCCTACAAAAGAAAACTGCACACTGAGCTTATTGCCTGCCCTGAAAACGAAATCTTCCTGCTGAGAGAAAACTTAAATATTTTCTTTTAAACCACCATGACTTAGCTCTGAAAGGGTAATTAAGTTATGGGATGAGCAGCAGGCTCATAATTTTAGTTTTAATCACCACTATGGAGGAAAATTAAAACCCTGCTCACGTATATCCTGCAGACTGCAGTTGTAAAAATGCACCAGATATACAAAAGATGTATCCTCCCAATAGATAGATCAGTCCACACTTTCCACCACAATGCCCTCAATGTTAGTGTATTGTCACTATAATTACCACTACAAATCACATAACTTTAAATATGAACAAAAAGATTAAATGACTTTGGATTTTAAAACCACAAATTTAACATTATTTTCATTAGCATCGAAGGACTCCATGCAGGTGGGATAACAGAGCTAACTAAAGGCCAATTCATACTCCAGAAGAACAGAGAGAGATTTTTTTAATTGAGGTGCCAAGAACAAAAGCAAAGTATATATACAGGTCCTTCTCAAAAAATTAGCATATTGTGATAAAGTTAATTCTTTTCCATAATGTAATGATAAAAATGTAACTTTCATATATTTTAGATTCATTGCACACCAACTGAAATATTTCAGGTCTTTTATTGTTTTAAAACTAATGATTTTGGCATACAGCTCATGAAAACCCCAAATTCCTATCTCAAAAAATTAGCATATTTCATCCGACCAATAAAAGAAAAGTGTTTTTAATATGAAAAAAGTCAACCTTCAAATAATTATGTTCAGTTATGCACTCAATACTTGGTGGGGAATCCTTTTGCAGAAATGACTGCTTCAATGCGACGTGGCATGGAGGCAATCAGCCTGTGGCACTGCTGAGGTGTTATGGAGGCCCAGGATGCTTCGATAGCGGCCTTAAGCTCATCCAGAGTGTTGGGTCTTGCGTCTCTCAACTTCCTCTTCACAATATCCCACAGATTCTCTATGGGGTTCAGGTCAGGAGAGTTGGCAGGCCAATTGAGCACAGTAATACCATGGTCAGTAAACCATTTACCAGTGGTTTTGGCACTGTGAGCAGGTGCCAAGTCGTGCTGAAAAATGAAATCTTCATCTCCATAAAGCTTTTCAGCAGATGGAAGCATGAAGTGCTCCAAAATCTCATGATAGCTAGCTGCATTGACCCTGCCCTTGATAAAACACAGTGGACCAACACCAGCAGCTGACATGGCACCCCAGACCATCACTGACTGTGGGTACTTGACACTGGACTTCAGGCATTTTGGCATTTCCTTCTCCCCAGTCTTCCTCCAGACTCTGGCACCTTGATTTCCGAATGACATGAAAAATTTGCTTTTATCCGAAAAAGTAATTTGGACCACTGAGCAACAGTCCAGTGCTGCTTCTCTGTAGTCCAGGTCAAGCGATTCTGCCGCTGTTTCTGGTTCAAAAGTGGCTTGTAGCCCATTTCCTGGACACGCCTGTGCACGGTGGCTCTGGATGTTTCTACTCCAGACTTAGTCCACTGCTTCCGCACGTCCCCCAAGGTCTGGAATCGGTCCTTCTCCACAATCTTCCTCAGGGTCCGGTCACCTCTTCTCGTTGTGCAGCGTTTTCTGCCACACTTTTTCCTTCCCACAGACTTCCCACTGAGGTGCCTTGATACAGCACTCTGGGAACAGCCTATTCGTTCAGAAATTTCTTTCTGTGTCTTACCCTCTTGCTTGAGGGTGTCAATGATGGCCTTCTGGGCAGCAGTCAGGTCGGCAGTCTTACCCATGATTGCGGTTTTGAGTAATGAACCAGGCTGGGAGTTTTTAAAAGCCTCAGGAATCTTTTGCAGGTGTTTAGAGTTAATTAGTTGATTCAGATGATTAGGTTAATAGCTCGTTTAGAGAACCTTTTCATGATATGCTAATTTTTTGAGATAGGAATTTTGGGTTTTCATGAGCTGTATGCCAAAATCATCAGTTTTAAAACAATAAAAGACCTGAAATATTTCAGTTGGTGTGCAATGAATCTAAAATATATGAAAGTTAAATTTTTATCATTACATTATAGAAAATAATTAACTTTCTCACAATATGCTAATTTTTTGAGAAGGACCTGTATATATATATATATATATATATATATATACAGTTGTGTGCGAAAGTCAGGGCACCCCTTTAAAAACAGCATATTTTATATATTTAAAAATGTATATTCATATTTACTGTCTCTCTGGTATATGGGAAAAAAAGACAATATTGTCAGGAAACATTAATGCATAGTTACATTTTATTTTATAAATTGAACAAAATTACAAAAATTAAAAACATAATTTTGGCATGTGCAAAAGTCGGGGCACCCTACAGCATCAGTACCTTCAGTACTTAGTAACACCCCCTCTGGCAGATATCACAGCTTGTAAACGCTTTTTATAGCCAACAACAAGTTTCTGGATTCTATTATTTGGGATTTTTCCCCATTCTTCCTTGCAAAAGGCTTCCAGTTCTGCAATATTCTTAGGACGTCTTGCATGCACAGCTCTTTTAAGATCTACCCACAGATTTTCGATGATGTTTAAGTCGGGAGACTGTGAAGGCCATTCCAAAACCTTCAGCTTGCGTTTCTTGAGGTAGTCCATGGTGGATTTGGAGGTATGTTTAGGATCATTATCCTGTTGTAGAAGCCATCCTCTTTTCAGCTTTAGCTTTTTTACAGATGCTGTGATATTTGCCTCCAGAATTTGCTGTTATTTAATTGAATCCATTCTTCCCTCCACCCGAGCAATGTTTCCTGTCCCACTGGCTGCAACACAACCCCAAAGCATGATGGATCCACCCCCATATTTAACAGTTGGCAAGGTGTTCTTTTCATGAAATGCTGCTCCTTTTTTTCTCCAAACATACCTTTGCTTATTGTGGCCAAAGAGTTCTATTTTAACTTCATCAGTCCACAGCACTTGTTTCCAAAAGTCATCAGGCTTCTGTAGATGATCTGTTGCATATTTTTGACGTTGTATTTTATGATGAGGTCGTAGATAAAGTTTTTTTCTGCAGACTCTTCCATGAAGGTCTTGTTTGTGCAAGTATCGGCGCACAGTGGAAGGGTGCACCACCACTCCTGAGTCTGCTAAATCTTCCTGGAGGTCTTTTGAAGTCAAATGTGGGTTTTGGTTTACCTTTCTGATCAGACTACGAGCTGTTCTCTCCGAGAGTGTCCTTGGTCTTCCAGATCTCTTCTTGACCTCCACAGTTCCCCTCACCTGCCATCTCTTAATTATGCCTCGCACTGTGGAAACTGCAAGCTGAAAACCCTTTGCTATCTTCTTGTAGCCCTCCCCGGCATTGTGGGCATCAATTACTTTCATTTTTTCTGTCTTACACAGCTTCTTAGAGGAACCCATGGTTGCTGAGTGTTTGTACAAGGTTTGTGGAGTCGCCATATTTAAGAAACCCTCAAATTGGCACCAGCTGGCACTCCCTAATGACAATTGTTGACACATGCTTCAGGACCAATGAGCTGGTAGAGGTCTGAGCTTGTAAAAAGAATCTGAAACTTTGAAACTCTCAGGGTGCCCCAACTTTTGCACATGCCAAAATTATGTTTTTAATTTTTGTAATTTTGTTCAATTTATAAAATAAAATGTAACTATGCATTAATGTTTCCTGACAATATTGTCTTTTTTTCCCATATACCAGAGAGACAGTAAATATGAATATACATTTTTAAATATATAAAATATGCTGTTTTTAAAGGGGTGCCCTGACTTTCGCACACAACTGTATATATATATATATATATATATATATATATATATATATATATATATATATATATATATATAGTAATGTGCAAAGGTTTTAGGCAGGTGCGAAAAAAATGCTATAAACAAAGAACGCTCTCAGAAGTATAAATAATGATTGCAAAGTGAGCAAACATAAGAGAAATCTAAATCAAATCAATATTTGGTGTTACTACCTTTTACCTTCAAACAAGCCTCAACTTTTATGGGTACACTTGCACAAAGTCAGGGATTTCGTAGGATTATAATCAGGTGTATGATAAACTAAATATACCAAACATGATCATCAGTGTCAGATGTAGGTTGAAACACAGTCACTAACTGAAACCGAAACAGCTGTGTAGGAGGCTTAAAACTGGGTGAGGAACAGCCAAACTCTGTTACCAAGGTGAGGTTGTGGAAGATAGTTTCATGTCATGGCGAGCTTGAGCACAGCAACAAGACACAAAGTAGTTATGCTGCATCAGCAAGGTCTCTCCCAGACAAAGATTTCAAAACAGACTGGGGTTTCAAGATGTGCTGTTCTAGCTCTTTTGAATAAGCACAAAGAAATTTGTGGTAACGTTGAGGATTGTAGACACAGTGGAAACTTAGTGCAGCAGATGAAAGACACATCAAGTTTATTACCCTTCGAAATTGGAAGATGTCCTGCAGTTCTATTAGCTAAGGACAGGAAGAAACCCGTAGGACCCATCTACTGTCTGGAGAAGTTTGGCCAGAAGTGATCTTCATGGAAAAGTTGCAGACAAAAAGCCATACCTCCCACGGGAAACAAGGCCAATCGACTCAAGTATGCACAAAAACATAGGCACTGGGGTGCAGAACAATGGCAGCAGGTGCTGTGGACTGATTTGAAATATTTAGCTGTAGCAGAGGGCAGTTTGCTGGTCGAAGGGCTGGAGAGCAGTACAATATTTAGTGTCTGGAGGCAACAATGAAGCATGGTGCAGGTTCCTTGAACGTTTGAGGCTGAATTTTTACAAATGGAGTTCGAGATTGGCCCCATATTTATTCGTCAGCAGGACAACGACCCCAAACATACAACCAAAGTCAATATGAACTGTCCTCAGCATAAAGAACAACAAGAAGTCCTGGAGGTGATGGTATGGCTCCCACAGAGTCCTGATCTCAACATCCTCGACTGTGTCTGTGATTATATGAAGAGACAGAAGGATGTCAGGAAGCCTACAGTAACAGAAGATCTGTGGTTACTTCTCCAACATGTTTGGAACAACCTACCACCCGAGTTCCTTCAAAAACTGTGTGCAAGTGTATCTTTATGCAGGATTGAAGGCAAAGAGATTTCTCTTTTGTTCATTCACTGCATTTTGTTGATTGATGAAAATAAATGATTAGCACTTCCATTTTTTAAAGCATTCTTTGTTTATAGCATTTTTCCTAAAACATTTGCACAATACTGTATATATTATAATATCGGTAAATATTGTTTTTTTTCACAGCAGTAATTTGATCAAATATCAATATCGGCTCAAATGTTCATATCAGTGCATCCATAAATTCCTGCTTCTGCAGCATTTGTGTATAATAGTTGTCAGACACCACACAAGAGAAAAAGTTCTGAACAGATGATGTGTCAAAAACAAGCTGCAACCCTAAAAGCACAGCTGCAATAATCATGTTGGCTCAGCTTTTTCTTTACCAATGGGATGCATGAATGGATCCCAGTCTAGCTATGCAGCAAAACACTTGAACTTCTCAAGCAATAGAACAACACTGACTCCAAAAAGTAAACATGAGACCCTGAGCTTCCAAACCAGTTACCGTCTATTCCACAAAAATATATTGGATTCTTTCCGTGAAAATCACAAACAGAATTTGAGAGAATCGACGAACCAACGGTTGGCCACACCTCACCGGTCTGGGTTGTAAAATAGAAAATAGCGACATAAAAACGCTCTTGGAGGTGAAAGGTCAGATCTGTGGCGTTTGTGTGTGCGACAGTGTTCTCCAGTTAGTTGGCAACACACTTGTTTTACATAAAACAAAACAAAACAAAAATGAAATGAGAGCAATGTGATTGTTGAGGATAAGAATGTCAAATGATGACTTGTTGACGGGTCTTAATCCTCCACCTGAACTCACAGTCATAAATTCAACCACACTTGCAGATGCTCATAATATTTATACGTGCTGGCTGATATCCTTATCATCCACCTGGGATTCATCAAGCCTTCATGTTGCCCTCCCCGACACCAAACCCAAACTTGCATCTAAAATTGGAGCTTGTTGATGATCCCCGGCGTTGCCCTGACTGAGCGATGGCTTTCGTCTCGACAGTGAAAACACTGTGTAATCTCTGCCAGGCTGAATGACTGACAGCAGAAGCAAAAAAAGGATCCAAGAGGTACAGAGCTGCTTCCTTCAAATCCGCAGCGTTTAAATAAAGCACAACTGTGGAGTAACTGCACATTAAACAGATGCAAAGCTCACTTCTAAATCTCCACGCTGTGGCTCCTTCATAGCAGGCGTCCTTGTTTACATGCTTCTGCCTGAGTTAAACCAGGATAACAGCATGAAACCATGGCTGGCTTTGTGGCAAACACAGTAGCGCCATGTAAATCTAAATTTGTTTATTTTATCATTCAGAAGTTATTTTTTCATCTCCATATCCAGAATACATTTCTAAATAGCCAGTTTTGTTAGTGTTTGAATTCTGACAGTGGAGACAGATTTGCCAAATGGCTGTTTTTGTTTTTGATTAATCTCCTGCCAGATTGGCCTGCCAAATGATGATGTCTTTTTAATATGAATCCTGAAAAAAACAAAAAAAACGATTTTCTGGCTGTTACTTTCAGACACCACTTAGAGGGTATTATGGGATACAAATTATCCCATAAGGCATGAATGTTTGGAAATTGAAAATCGACTTCATTGTGTGCCCATATGTAAGAGGGCACAATGTTGTCTTATTTAGGTCTCACAACAGGGTTGGAGGCTGCAGTGAGAGTCGTTGTCATAGGTACAGTTACAAGCCTGGACTTTAATATCTGTTGTTGGGTAGAACATTTAGCCTCTAACATCTCCAAACAGCAAGTTTGTGAAGCCAAGCCAAGGTAGGCTACACCACAAATATAAATTTTCCCTGTAACGTAGAAGAGACTGTGTTTTTTTTTTTTACTTGCTTGTTTCCCATCTATTTCATTTTTGAGGCTAATGGAGGCAATGGGGGTTGAGGAAATTTTTTTTTCTCATCCATATGCAATTCACAGTGACCGATCGTATTTCAAAAAGAACAAGTATTACACGGTTTCTGAGTGAACGTGACTTTAATATCACCCTAAATACCCTGTGGTGAAACGTGGTGGTGGAAGCATCATGCTCTGGGAATGTTTTTTTTTTTTTTTTTCAACAGGGAAAGAGAAGCTGATCAGAGTTGATGGAAAGATAAATGGAGCTAAAGGCAGTGCAGTCCTGGAAGACAAAATGCTAGAGGCTGCAAAAGACATGGGACTGGGGTGGAGGTTCACCGTCTAGCAGGTCAACAACCCCATAAATAGAGCTAGAATGGAAAACTTTGGATCTGATTGTATTCATGTATTAGAAGACCCTACTCAAACCCCAGACATAAATCCGATTGAAAATCTGTGGCATGAGTTGAAAATAATTTTTCACAAAATATCTGCAAAATAGAGAGTGCAAACATCACTCTCTACTGTAGATGTGCACATCTGGTAGAGACCCAGCCCAAAAGACTTGGTAAATGACTTAATTTATATAGTGCTTCCTGTGGTCATACCGACCACTCAAAGCATTGTATACTGTAGCCACATTCACCCAAATGCACTCATAAACGTGCAGACATTCATACACCGATATACAGATCAGTCTGTAACTTGGGTTTAAGTGCCTTGCCCTGGGACACATTAACATGTGGCAGGAAGAAGCTGGAATTGTACCTACAACTTTAGTATTGCAAGACATCTAATTACTGAAACCCAGTTGCCCGTGTTTCTAAAAAGTACTGTCTTTGGGAGTCTGAATCAAAGGCATTCACTTATTATTTTACAGATTATTTGAAAATGATATATGATATCATGTTCCCATTTCCCAATCATGCATTATTTTTAAATCAATCCAGTTGAAGTACATAGAAGTTTGGCGTTGTAACATGACAAACCTGAAATGTAGTCAAGCACCGGACTATATTAGAGGCCATCGACATCCATATGTCCCAAGCAGGTCCCTGACGTACTGTGGTCAGGGTCTGCTAACAGTTCCTTACATAGAAACGAAGGGAGAGAGAGCTTTTTGCTCAGTGGCCTCAAGACTTTGGTGGACTCCATGGTCTCTTTTAAGGCCAGTCTCTTTTTAAAATGACCTTTTTTTAATTCTCTGTTGTGTATTTTTATGTATTCTGGTTTTTGTGAAGCACTTTATAATTATTATATCTTGTATAGAGTATAAAAGTACTCTAGAAATAAAATGTACTTACTTACTTACTTACTTACTTACTTACTTACTTAGTTACTTACTTACTTACTTACTTAAACATTTCTTTTCACCTACACGTAGGAGGGTTTCAGTTGTTGCCTTATTGATTACAAAAACTCAGAGAAAGTCTTTTCCACTCGTCCTGAGGCATTGTTACAGTCTTGCAAACTGAAAATTAAAATAGCCAGGGACTTTTTCTGCACTGGTTAAAATACTGGGGATAAACAGCTTTAGTTTTTACTTCAGATCATATCACTTTCACTGTGAGAGCAGTGGGTATTTCACCACATAATACATGCAAATCTTAGTTATATCTATAATTTTCTGAGATGTTCTGGAAAATCGAAATCTCTGCATCTTAATTCGGGGATCAGCACGAGCCCTTTCATGAGATATTATTTGAGTGTTTATTTTCCACTTTGGGAACAGTAGATCTATGTTCAATTTCAGTGGGATTATCAACAGATAATCTCGATGGCTCGATATCCACGCTTTTCTCTCATTACTGTGCTGCAACAGGCACGTTGTGGTTCGGGCTTCTGGGAAAACACAGGGTCTTTGAAGTTAAATGGCCAGAATCAGTTTAATATACAGAACATATGAACATAAAAGGAAATGTTCAGAGAAGACCCTTTAGATGTAAAGAAAAGCTAAAGGAAAATAGACTGTACCCAAAGAGAACATCTGTCGTTGCTGTTTGGTTTAAGGCAATGTGTCTAAGCCAGTATTTCCCAAGCTGGGAAAACTTGAGAAACACAAAAATACTTATTTCCCCTGTCCTATCGGGCTTTTGCACCGGAGGCCTTCCACAAAATATCCTCCCATTGTATTATTGTAATGCTTCTCTATCTGAGGAGCTGTCTTTGAAATTGGCTCAAAGATATCTTAATACCAGGCATACAGGGTTTTTTAGGGGGAACAGATATTTCCCCTCAAGAGGTTCTCACAATTCATGTTGCCAGAATTCTTTTTCATCTTTCACGAGGCTAACCAACTTGTGTGAGCAGTATTTACTCGATCGACGATGCCAACCCGTGTGGTTTTAGATTTTCAAAGATCTGAATTAGCCCACATAAAAATACCAAATACAGCCAGGTTTTAACTACTACAATATGGGATATCCATAGTAATGCTTTTATGGCTGTTCAGGTTGGGCAGTTAATGTATTTGTTTGCAAAAGGCAGCCATATTGATTATTTTTCTTGGTGTGAAAAGTTTTCATTCTTCTTTAAAAACTAAAATGTTTTGTTGTGGGTTTTTGTCTTTAAAATGACAATTTAAATATTCTGCGTTTGAACGTTAAGTTGCAGGGGGGACAAAATCACCTTTAGTCAATAAAAAAGAGAAATGGTTGCAGCAACATTTCCTACCTGCTTGTGCATTGAGGAATGTTTGACTTTGATCTTTAATCTTAGACCTTTATCGGTAAATCAGTCCTGTCCTGATTTCCGTCACAAAGAAGTGCTCTATGAGGTTCTAGTTATCATAGGAAAACAAGCCTTTCTTAGTCAAACCAACAGTTGATGACAAAAATATTTTGATACGTTGATATAATGTTATGAAAGTACATATCTAAGAATGTCCTTTTTTGGTTTCCGTACAAATGAATGTAGCTTAACATATTCTACATTAAAATGTGAGGTAATCCCTGCTGCCTCTTGTCTTGTTTATACCGATATTTGCAAAAAAACATTTTTCATTTAAGCCAATAAGAAGTTAGAGTGATGCTCAAAAAAATGCAAGTGGTTCTGTTATTTTTTTATTGATATAGGTTAGGCATGACTGGTATGCACATTTTTTGGTCAGTTTAATATAAAATCATAGCAAAAAGTTGACTTTGAAATATTCATCTCCAATCCACTGCTGCTCCAGTGTCTGACATTCCCACCATGTCTACCCAGCTAATCTTGCAATCACATTCTTGTAATTAGATTCTTCAGCTGAGAGTCCAATACCAAGATCAATACCAATCTTGCATCTGCATGATAACTATGGAACTAACAGCAAATTAGTCTACTGTAGCAAAGCAAAAGAAAAAGAAACATTCAGACTGGTTCTTTGTACAATTTTAGAAACACCACAGCTTTCATATATTTTTCCCGTGAAACTGAGTGGACTTTTACAGTGATTTATAACACAGAAACCAATTCTAGACAAGCGCTACAAGTTCCCGATGTTGACAAGTCTTGATGCTTACCTACAAGAAAAGTCAGTCCTACTTATGGCAAATCGCATCATATGGGAGTTATTTTGAGCTCTGAGTTGCTTTAAGTGGGGTTGGCTGCAGTTTTTCTTTTACTTTTGAGAACATTTTTCAGTCAGCTTATAGGTTACGGTAGGCTAACTCCTTATTGTGTAATATTATAATGCTAATAATATAATATGTATTATACTTCTTGTATAATACCCCTAAATTAAATCTAGCATACCCAGGGAGGCTAATTAAGTTTCTCTTGTTGAGATTCAATGTCGAAAGAAAGCCATAAAAAGTCTGGTGTGCAGTTTGCCTCAAACCATGTAAAGGGCACAGCAAACCACGGGCTCTGGTTAGATGACACCAAAGTTAAACTTTTTTTACTACATGTGTACTGTGGACCGCTGGTATTCATGGGGGTAAGGGACCACACACCCCCGTCGCAAATTGCTAAAATCCACAAATACTTGAGAACCAACCCGAGCCGTCTCAGCACAGTCGTAGAATCTAATATTCCAGACTTCCTCGTGTCCAGGCTTGGGGCTACAGCCAGTCAGCGCCAAAGAAAATGAGTGGCACTCCTAGATTTTCTACTTAGAAAATGTCAGCCAATAGTATGTCAAGTAATCTGTTGCTGAGGTATTTTCGCTTCCCATGCAGCATTTTCTTTTGATTAGTTTAAATATATGAATACACACCCGGGAATAAGTGGGGGTGCACTGTACCAGAACACTAACACCGCACATTACCCTGGACACACTGTCCCCACAGTAAGACTTTCAGAGTAAGACTTCCAAAACACTTGAGTTTCCAAACTCCACCACTGTGGAGGTCGGAAAAGTTGAGATCAAAGCATACTCATGTGTTAAAATGGCCTACTCAAAGTCCAGACCTAAATCTAAATGATCATATGTGGCAGGACTGAAAAGCTAGTGTTCACAGTTATGTTCCATCCAGTGTCAATGAGCTTGTCATATTTTAAAAAGATGAACGGGCAACAATGTCAGTCTACAAATGTACAAAGCTGGTTGAGACAAACTTAAAGATTGCAGATGTAACGGCAGCAAAAGCTGATTCTGCCCAGAAGGGCTCACACTACTACACCATTTATGGTCTACCACATAAAATAATTTTGGGTTTTGTTACCTTCGTTTAACAAAATCGTATGAATGCTTTTGCAAGGCAATGTATATCTTCTAAGTTAATATATAGCATGATATCCAGCCCATTAACAGGAAGAGATGTCTTCCCGTCTATGAATGAGAGCTGTACTAAATGTGTGTGTTTTTCTAGCTCATGGAGTGGGGACATCCATATCTATAAGACTACCATGACATAAGGTTAAAGGAATGTAGGGTACCTCTAGGCTTGGCACTCAAAAAAGCGAGCCCACCTCCACTTACCCTCTCCCAGAAGTCCATCCCATTTTTTTTTTTTTTTTTGGACAGGGGGCTTCTAAAATAAAGTCAGCTGTCACAAGACGCCTCGGTCCCACTGAGCTGCACTGTTGGAGCTGGTCTCCAATCCACACGTTGTTTTTCTTTCCAGGACTTTGCTTTTGGATTTGGATAAAGGGTGGTAACAAAACCCATTTGGTTTTTCTGTGCAACTCAAGGCCCTCTTCTATTTCATTGGATTCTATAACCATTTCTCTTAAAGAGCATCTAGAGGGTGAGTGATTTGTGGAGCCTCCCTCGTTGATACCTCAGCAAATAAGGAATTGAATGTAATCTTTCTGTTCAACATGACTCAAATTTGTTGGAAAATATTTATATGTATGAGTCTTTTCGTGTTTCCTTCCATGAGACATTCCCAGCAGTGGTCACATCTGGATTATTCTGAAACCACAGCTAATCGGAAACAAAAGTGCCAGGCCTGGCGTAAGGAAGTGCTTGAGGACAAGTCACTCTTCTTGTAAAGAAGTTATTTTGATAAATTTGACAGCTTAATTATTGTGCCTGTTTTACTTTGCCGGTAAGAAAGAAATCACCCTCCGTGGGCTGACATTTCAATTAGTGTAGCTCTCTTTGCTTTCCTGTCAAACCTCACCAGGCAAAAGGTTTGGCCAGTAAGTACTGAACAGAAAATTGCGTTGCCAGAGGCTTTTATTGTGAGGATAGGGCATAAAAGGGGGAGGGGGGTGACGCTTCTGTGATTTGTGTATGGCCTCTGCCTGTTGTAGATCTATGGTCACTGAACTTTCTTTTTTCTGCCATTTCATCCTGCCTTTCAGTCTTTTAAACAGTGAAATTAATGTCTTTTTCTGGGTCTCTCAGCATGGTGGATCCCTTCTTTCACTCTTCACCTTTACGCCCTTTGCCTTTTGCGTCTGAACTAGCCAGTCGAGAGTGGAGCACCTCCCGATCGGTCCCTTTAGAGGAGGCATCGGCAAGGAGGCAGGGCCTAGAGGTCGACTGGCCTTAGCTAAGCTCAATATAGCCACTGAGTCTTGTTTGCTGTCAGCAGCAAGACCTCCCTTGTTGACTTAGCATGGCCTTCCCCACTTCCGTTACCCTCTCAGCATGTGCTATTACTTTTGTTGTTGTGGTTGCTCTGAGGAGATATAAATCTAGAGGAAAAAAGTTATTCAGTCTGATTCAGTATACTCCTAAAAGCATGGGAATGTACCCTATAAAATGAAATTTGGGGAAACAGAAAATATCTGTCTTTAAAATTCTGTAATTTCAATAAATATTCAATAAATATATTCATTTCATATTCAATAAATATGAAATGAATATAGCAACTCAGTTAAAGGTTTAGAGCTGGCATTAGTTTTACTTTACTTATTACTTTTAGTATTGGTGATGTTGTTAAGCAAGCTGTGCTTCTTGGCTTCATAACCCCATGAGTACAAGGGTCTAGGTCCTGAAGGAGCAAATCAGCCTCAGACCATCACTCTGCCATCATGATGTTTGACTGTATGACGTTTTCTCTCTTGAAATGATATATTTTTTACAGCAAATGTAACTGGAAGCACATTATAAAGTACCAGTAGTCCACAGATTATTTTCCCCAGAGGTCTTGTTGATAATTATGATGTTTTTGATGAATGTGAGACAGCTCTTTGTTACCTTTGGTCAGCAGTAGTTTTGACCTGGGAACTGCCCCATTAAAAACAATTTCCAGTCTCTTTCTCATTGTTAAATGATGAAAAGACTTCACCAGTAAGATGTGTTGCTTTCAGAGACCTTTAAACCTACTCTGTGTTGAGAAGCTCAGTGATTTCTTGAGGCTGCAGGTCTGGTAACATTCAATTGGCAAGTAAAATCTAATTTAAAACAAAATTAACAGTATTGTATAATTTACCAAAGCAAGCAATGGTATTTTCCTCATACTATGAGCTCATGGTTTGGACAGCTTTTTTCCTTAACAAATGAAATCTTCACAATTTCAATTCAGAAATATTGATTAAAATCTAGATAGAAATTTTTTTTAAATTCTTACACCAATTCAATTGGTTACAGCAGAGATTTTTTTCAGTGCACGTTCTCTAGCAAAAGAAATAACTTTAACACGTTTAAAGAGTAAGCCTGCAAGAAATTTTATTCCTGTAGCAACACCAAACTGCACCTAGAGTCTTTGCCCTCATTATTTTGAGGTACATTAAGCATACGACACCTTTGAATGCCTTTATTATTGATATTAAAACATGAGCTGGTGCCAGAACTAATTAGTTCTCGCTCTGGATCGGATAAAGGCTTTAAAATTTTAAAGGGAGAAGAAGTTGCTTAACTTTGTGTTTACTTCTTCTTCTTCTTAACCCTCTTATCCACACACACACTTCCTCTCCATGAGGCCGCCTGGTACGGGGGAACATGACGCTGCAGACAGAGCCGGTTTATAAAAAGGCTGGGTTTATTTTTCTCCTCCAGTCAATCCCCTCCCCCGAAAGCCTGCTTACCTCAACCCTGTGGTATGTCAGCCCTACATATGACTTATCATTCTGAAAAGCCAGAGTTATCCAAAGGGCTGTTGTCATCGCATGCATACTTTTAAACCTTCAAGTAGTAGACCCATGTTTTAGAGCTCCAGACCATAACGTGAACATTTATCTCAGGTGATGAATGAGGGAATCATCCTTGTGTTTCTGTCATCAAGCCATTATTAGGATACACTACAGCCTCAGGCGTAGGATTTCTGACTCATATTTATAGGATTTAGCGGATGCTGCTGTCTTCAACAGTCTTTTCGCCCCCGTCCCTCTCGACTACTTTGCTGAAAGTAGCAAAAAAACTATAAATGGTGTGAGGAGATGTTTTTAACATATGGCAGCTGAATAAAATTAGAGCAACTACTGTATGTTGCACATTCAAGTTTCCTAATGTCTCTTTGGTATTACAGCACCTTGCACAGATTTCCATACCTCTTCAACTTTTCCACATTTTGTCCACAAACTGCAACTGAATTTCCTGAAACAGTGTGTCTTTGTGTTCATTTATGTTCTCAAATGAAGACAAATGAACACTGTTTAGGGAAATTCATAAGCCCCCATCTAAAATTTGCCATAAGCCATGTTTCATGGCTCCAAAAACAGTCCACTTTTTGGTCTATGTCCAGACGAGCATTAGTGGAGGATGACCAACACTGTACACAAACCTGATTTTATATTTTTTTTAAGGTGGTGGCAGCAGAATGCTCTGGCGATGGCTTACTTCAGTAGAGATAAGGAAGCTGGTGATGATAGGAAGATGGATGGAGCTAAATAAAGAGCAGTACTCAAAGAAAATCTGTTGGAGGCTGTGGAAGACTTCCATAGAAGTTCAACCTCCAATGACCTCAAGCATACACCCAGAGCTACAATGGAAGGACTTCAATCTAAGCTTTATTATGTGCTAGAATGAGTTAGTCAAAGTCAAGATCTAAATCTAACTAAGAATCAATGGCAAGAAATGAAAATCGATGTTCACATGTTCACAGACTATTTCCATCTAACCTGACTGAGCTTAAGGAATTTCCTAAAGAAGAATGGACAAAATGTTAATCTCCAAATGTGCAAAACTGAGACACATCCCCAAGAGTTGGAGCTGCAATTGCATCACAATGTTGTTATAAAAAAAAGTATTGACCTGGAAAACTAAATACAAGTTTTACCATTTAGATTTTCAGAATATAAACTTGGTACCTAAGGAAAGAAACTGTATTTTGTTCTTTGACATTTAGAAATGGAACTGTTGAACTGTAGTTAATCACATGATTGTTCAACTACAAAATACTACCCAAGACATGTTGGAAAAAATTAACGTATAGTTCGCGTGAAACAGTCACTTATCACCCTAAGATCACAGATTTGATTAGTCACACTGACTAATTAATCATACTATTTGCTTTCATGCAATTCCCCCAAAAATCCTTATTGCAATTTTGGTGTTTTTGGTTAAAGTGTCTTCTACCTGCCATACATGGAATAAAGCATCATTTATTTTTAATGAATTGAAAGCAATGCTTTAACTGGACCAAGACTCTAAAAAAGATCATAGTCAGAAACTTGATGTACACTGCCTTGTAAAAAAACAAGCCATGCTTTTTGAACGTCTTCAAGTGAGTCCATTGGGATTTTCTGTGATGGAGCAACACAAAGCAGATCAATAATGTAAAGTGGAAGTCTAATATGTGGTTTTCAAAGTTTTTACAAATAAAAACCTAAAAAGTTGCTCAGGTGGGAGAATCTGAAACACACACCTTCAGTAAATCCTTTAAGGACTCTTGAGTATACATTACTTTGAGATAACGTCTCACTGCTATTACAGCTGCAGGTGACGTAGGGTAAGTGTCTACCACTTTTAGGTATCTAGAAACTGAAATGTCTCGCCACTTCTCATTTGGATGTAGTGCTGGACCTTACTGGGCCATGAATAGTTTCGATCTAACCCTCTCATTGCAGCTAAATATTTAGTATGTTTGTGTGTTGCTCAGCTAAAAGATGAAGCTCTACCACAGACTCAAGTCTTCTGCAGCCTCTAAAAGGTTTTTCTTCCAGTATTTCTCTGTATTTAGCTCCATCTGTCTCTCCACCAACTTTGTCCAGGTGCTTTCTGTACCACCATGTTTTGCAGTGGGGACGGTATATTCAGGGAGGTCAGAAAGTTCGGTTTTGATAACAATCTGGACTGGGCGACCTCTTCCACATTGTTCTGATTGTTTTTTCATCTACTTACTACAAAAGCAATGGAGGACTATGTCTGCTCTTCATGATCATGTTTCTTTGGGGACGTTGTTGCTGCAAGAAGTAAAACTATCAACCAGAACACATACGTGTGGGAAAAAAAAAATGTAAAAAAAAAAAAGCAAAACGAGGAGGAGGATTTCAGTGAGTCAAAAGGTTACAGGGTGAGTACATGAAGAAGAGGAATCGTTTCTATTTAGGGTCCTCTTTCATCCCAGGGAGCTGCTGCTCAGAGCGAGATAACATGCCAAGAGCTAAAAGGTTCCATGTGGGTGGAGGTTGAGGCTTAGTAGAGGCTTCTCTGGTGCCTAATGATGCTTTGTAGCTCAAAAAGTCAAATGTAGAATCAACACTTTTGTCTAATTAGCTGTCCGCAGGGATGCTCTGAACCACAAAAAAAACATGCGCTGTGTTTTTGTTGGGTTTTTTTTGTTTTTCTTTTCTGAGAAGATTTTTCTCTATGTCTTTTACTGTGTTTGTACAATGTGCGCCATTTAAAGTTTGACGATGTCTTCATCAAACTGAAGTACGGGGTTTCAAACAAAAGGCAAATACTACTTAGAAATCTGTGTGTGTGTAAGGATTTAGTAAAGACGCTGCTCTTTTTTTAAGTGAAAAAAATCTATTCCATCGATTCAGCATGACTTACTTTATTTTTTTTAAATGCCTTTTGTAGAAAACTGTCCCCGAAGAGCGATTACTAAATGGCAAGCTCTTTCACAGCTTCCTCTGATGTGCCAAAACAGTAATAAGTAGGTAGCAAATATCAGGAAATCCCCTGAAGAGACATATCCAGTGGTCATGTTAATTTTATTTTCCCTTTGATTGCCCTATGAAGGGCATGACCTAGCCTAAAGATTTGAATGCTTTCTATGTTTGTCTGCGTGTAGCTGCAGGTCGATCCAGATCAGGAGGTTTCGAGGACAGGGCCGAGAACCAGGAGGTTGAGCCGGTGTCGGTGAAAGAGCGGCTGGCGATGTATCAGGCGGCCGTGTCCAGCAAGGAAAGCAGCAGCTCTTCCTCTGCCGCGGTAAGACGATAACTTCCACTTGCACGTAACTGGAGATGGTGGTGCGGATGTACAGAGCAGCCAAGCAGGCGACAGACTGGCTCGCTTTGTGTTTGTCATAAGACTCAGTGCATGATTGGAAACACAGTTTTGCATCCCATTGGAACATTTCTTGTTAGATAAAATTATATAGCAAATAAATAAAGAAGCATGAAGAGTGTGGTACATATTTGTTCTTAGGCCTATCAACTGTAATTCTCCTAAATAAAATTCAAAGCAACTTCAGAAGTCATCTAGCTTGCAGATATAACCACCGTCTATAATGTACTGCCTATTTTTAGTTTGTAACAAATCAGGAACGAAAAGAGAGCTATTCGCCCTACATCCAAAACGGTATGTGTTGGAGACCTAACATTTCCCTTCACCCCGAATGCACTAATTCTATTGTGAAATCATGGTGGTGGAGGTATCATGCTGTGGTGATGATTTTATTCAGCAGGTGAAAAGTCTGGTCCGAGTTGATGTGAAGATAAGTGGAGCTAAATCCCAGCCAACATGTATATGTGGGCCCCATATAAATTTAGTTCAGGCTCAAGAGGTATTAAATGTGCCCCCTCGGCTTTACCAAATAAACCTATATCATAGAATCCAGTAGGGCACCCTATGTACAGTGGGGCAAAATAGTTTTTGGCAGCCACCAATTGTGAAAGTTGTCCAGCTTATAAAGATGAGAGGGGTCTGTAATTTTCATCATTGGTACACTAAAACTGTGAGATATAGATTTTTAAAGAATTTATTTGTATAATGGGGCAGAGAATAAGTATTTGGTCGATAGCAAAACTTCACCTCAATACTTTGTTATGGAACCTTGGTTGGTCATGACAGAGGTCAAAGGTTTCCTGTAGGTCTTCACCGGGTTTGCACACACTGTAGCTGGTATTTTGGCCCATTCTTCCATGCAGATCTTCTCTAGAGCTGGGATGTTTTGGGGCTGTTGCTGAGCAATGCGGACTTTCAACTTCCTTCACAGATTCTCTATTGGATTGACATCTGGAGACTAACTCTGGAGCCGCTGCTGGCTGATCCTAACCGCGTTTAGATGTAAATGTAAAAATTTGTGTGGGGGTGGTTTAGAGCTGGTCGAAGAGGAACAGGAGACCCTACAGCCCCATCTAGAGGAAAGAAAAGTTTTTGGTGGGTAGTCATCGTCGATGTTGATTTGAGGCCATATTGCCCAGCCATGGCGGGGATTCAGGGCTAACCTGGAAGGTATCATGTCAGAGGGTGCAAAACCAGTGAGATTCATCTCCAGCTGTATTCATACAACGTTCAGAGTATTATTTGCTGATTCCTGTTGGTCTATCCCATAAAACCCGTTAAAATATGTTGAACATTGTTGTTGTAATTTGACAAAATGTGGAAATATAAGTACTTTTAGAAGGCCCTATATGTGACGGAACAGAATGTGACATGAGTTGTTGAAAATGACATCCTATGAGTAGCTGTTCGCTTGATTCCCTCATGAGACTTTGTCCTTAATTTTCTAAACTAAGATGACTTTGACTGTTGTCTCCTCCAAATAAGCCCCAAACTGCTCAGAAGTACTCAAAAGAGCTCTTAAAACATTTAACTGTCCCCTTGATTACATGCAGGATTTAGAGAAATTCTTGCAGCATTTAGTCTTAATGTAAAAAAGAAGGCGTGCTCAATATTTCACAATGAATATTGATCCAGCAGTACCAAACATAATGAACATAACATGTTCGGTTTTTTTCAAACCTTTTTAGATTGCTGCACCAATTTCCATTGGTAGTCATCAAAAACAAATTATATGGAGTAAAACATAAAAAGATAACAGAGATTTGTGTTTTTTTGTTGCATATGTTTTGCCTGCCCAACTGACTTTTCACTTTATTTTAAACCCCCAATGGTTAGGGTTAGAAGTTCCAAATACAACATTTTAGTCACAAACATCGAATCCACTCTAGACAAGACAATAGGTAGTCGATGAATATATATATTTGAGTTTTCTGGGGAGACTAGGCTTGAAAACAAGTAACTAGTGCAAAAAACCTTGGCTTTGACTTGAGGCACCTGATCTACTTGCACTTCATGTGTCTGACCCAAATAATATTTACAAGATAAACCCATGGGAAGAAAGCTCAGATTCTCATTAGGATTTGTGTCTGGAATTTGGCTGGGCCATATGAATATGCTTTATGCTAAATTGTCCCACAGTATCTCTTGCTCTTGGGTTTTCTTCTGGAATGTGAACCTCCAGCCACAGTGTACACTCTTTTGCAGCCTCTAACAGGTTTTTCTCTAAGATTGCCCTGTTTTTATATCCATCCATCATCCTAGCTTTCCTCTTCCTTCTAAAGAAAAGCATCCCCGCAGCATGATGCTTCCACCACCGACTTTTAGAGTGGAGATGGTGTTTTTAGCGTGATGCATGGAGTTGGTTCACGATATTAATTTCATTCAATATGGTTTGACAATGAACAATAAATTCATGCTGTCAAATTTCTTTGTTTTTTCACTTAATCTGAAGAATTTTGATTGACGCCCCCTCTCAGTAAAAACAAGAAAAAAAAACTGCCTTGCCTGTGAACTCACAAGTCCTCTGATGTGAATCCTTGCTATTCTTGATCATTTCAGTCTTTCTTTTTTTATTCTTGGACAGAAGTGGTTTCTTTACTATAGCTCTTTGTCCATGCAGATCGGCTCACATCCACATGCTGCCGATGTTGAGCAAGCTCTGCGTCGGTGTATCCTTGATTTCATAGCTTGCTCTTCAGCAGGGGAGGTCGCTTATATATGCTGGACACTGGAACATGTAGAAATTGTGTTTTACAGCAAACCTTACAAAACCCACAGCTGTACATCAGCAGGACTTCACACATTATTTCCCCTTCTGCTGAACACACAAACGACAGAAAATAAAATTCGGAATATCTCACTGTCATTATTTATCATCAAGGACGAGAAAGGAATCCTCAGTGACTTTGTAATAATTCAAAAGCGTGAGCTGGCAAGGTCATGAAAATAAGTCCATGCTTTCCTGATGTCAGGCTTTACTTTGAAGAAAACTTCTGCTTTTTGCTTCTAAATCCTGTTTTATGACCACAACATCCACCTTGCCTCTGACTGGTCAACACACGTAAGAGGAAGCTTCTAGTTCCCCATTAGAACATCGCTCAACTGTTAATCTGATGGTGTTAAAGTATCAGTGTTAAGCATTTATCTGGCCTCACAGGTGTATTTGCAGATGTCGACCTTCCGCCCCGTTGGAGTCTGTAACCATGAGGCAGTTGTTATGTGTCCTGGACTTGTAAACTGTAAAATAACCCTAAAGCCCTGGTGATGGGGATTTTAGCTGAATCAGAG
Source organism: Valencia hispanica (assembly GCA_963556495.2). Lineage (NCBI taxonomy): Eukaryota > Metazoa > Chordata > Actinopteri > Cyprinodontiformes > Valenciidae > Valencia > Valencia hispanica. Next base: position 13,285,034 of record OY747723.1, read on the forward strand.
CTCTGTGTCTCTATTTCCATTGTAGGCTACCGTCTTTAGTATTAGGGGTCTGCAACCTGTGGCTCTTACAAAAAAGAAAAAAATCTTTTTGATTATGAAAGCAATAAGAAAGAGTGGTTAGGAGTTCCTCTGAAGGTTTTACAGAAAGCCATTTAAAAAACATGTTTTTGTGACTTTAGGCAAGTTTAATTTTGTAGCACCAAGGGCAAAAGTGACTCTTTAAACTGAAAAGATTTCCAACCCTTATTTTAGTACATGATAAATATATCAGAGGGTTTTTTTAACTCTAAATTAAGAAAAAGATTGTATGAATCTAGCTTTTTTAGAGAAAGGTTTTCTTTTAACGAAGAGTATGGAAGTATAGTCTAAATTTCGAAACATCATCAGCATGGACAGCACAGCTTTTGTTACACTAGCCTTTAAATAGACCAGACCAAAGAGAAGCACCAGCAGTGAAGCCTGGTGGTAGAGGAATGATGACGTGGGCTTGTTTTGGAGCCACAAGACCAGGTTAACAAGCATGGAAATTAGGACCCGCTACTGGCCATATATGAGTAAATTTAAGAAAGGGGGGATTAAACTAGCAATGTAAATAGGAGAACACTCTGTTTTTAAAACTGACCTGTTGGAGCTATCAATGTGCTTGAGCTGCTGCTAGACTGCTGTAAAGGCTATTATCAGTAGAAGAAGGGGTAAATGTGGCATTGCCACCTGAAGGTAAAGTGGCAGAAAAACCTTTTCAGAAGGAGCTAAGAGATACTAAGAGATACTACTTTGCCAATAAGAAGTAGAAAAAAACTAACAGTAATGAAGTGTATGGTTAGTTTTTGATTAAATTGCCCAATCAATGATATGTTCCCTGTGTGTGTCACTTCTTACCTGACTTTTTGTAGAAGTTTCAGACTTGACAACTAATGATTTAAAGCGCCTTTCTTAAATTTGTTCATTACAGTGTCCGGAAATGTGGTTACGTGACTCCAACAAATAATATATGTCAGCAGGAGCTTGCTCTGGGTTAATTTGGTTTGAGGAAGGGTTGCAAACACATTTCACGAGAGGTGGCTGGCCCAAATGGACATCTGAAATACAATCAATCAAAATATGGTGTTATGTACGGTGCGGTGCAGAAGTTTTAGGCAGGTGTGAAAAAAATGCTGTGAACAAAGAATGCTTTCAGAAATATAAATGATTGTTTATTTTTATCAATTTACAAAATGTAAAAGGAGCAACCAAAAGAAAAATCTAAATCAAATCAATATTTGGTGTTGCTACGTTTTGCCTTCAAACCAGCATAAATTCTTATAGGTACACTTGCACACAGTCAGAGATTTTGTAGGATTATACTCAGGTGTATGATCACCTCAATATACCAAACATGATCATCAATGTCACACGTAGGTTGAAACGCAGTCATTAACTGAGGCTTAAAACTGGGTGAGGAACAGCCAAACTCTGCTACCAAGGTGAGGTTGTGGAAGATGGTTTCATGTCATAATGAGGTTGAGCACAGCAACAAGACACAAGGTAGTTATACTGCATCAGCAAGGTCTCTCCCAGACAAACATTTCAAAGTAGACTGGGGTTTCAAGATGTGCTTTTCAAGCTCTTTTGTAGAAGCACAAAGGGCAACGTTGAGGATCGTAGACGCAATGGTCGGCCAAGGAAACCTAGTGCAGCAGATGAAAGACACATCAACTTATTACCCAAACCTCCGACGTGGAAACAAGGCCAAGTGACTCAAGTATACTCAAAAACATAGGAACTGGGGTGCAGAAAAATGGCAGCAGGTGCCCTGGACTGATGGGTCAAAATTTGAAACATTTGGCTGTAGTTTGTTCATCAAATGGCTGGAGAGCGGTACAATAATGAGTGTCTGCAGGCAACAGTGAAACACGGTGGAGGTTCCTTGAACGTTTGGGGCTGCATTTCTGCAAATGGAGTTGGAGATTTGGGCAGGATTAATGGTGTTCTCAATGCTGAGAAATAAAGGCAGATACTTATCAATCATGCAATACCATCAGGGAGGCGCATGATTGGCCCCAAATTTATTCTGTACCAGGACAAAGACCCCAAGCATACAGCCAAAGTCATTAAGACCTATCTTCAGCGTAAAGAAGAAGAAGTCCTGGAGGTGATGGTATGACCCCCACAGAGCCCTGATCTCAACATCGAGTGTCTCTGAGATTACATGAAGAGACAGAAGGATGTCAGGAAGCCTACATTAACACAAGATATGTGGTTAGTTCTCCAAGATGTTCGGAACAACCTACCAGCCAAGTATTAACACATTTTTGAAAGCATTTTTTGTTTACAGCATGTTTTCACACCTGCCTAAAACCTTTGCACAGTACTGCATATAAAATATTCATTTTAAATAAACAGATAAATTCAATTTGGTTTATTTTTGTCATTTCTTTGATTGTCTACCCCTGTAATGGTAAAATGGTAATGTGTGGGGATATAAAATGGGGGCATGAGATGTGACTGTTGAAAGACCCGACTAGATTCCCCCCTCTGCTGAGTATTTTGTAGTACAAAGTCATCCTTTGTTTACCAAATACAAGACTGTCTGTTCCAACATCTGAAGCTTGGTCTAAACTGGACCATAAAGCAGGATAGGGATAAACCTCAATTCTACAACAGAGTGAAGGTGTTGCAATGGCCTAGTTAAAGTCTAGACCTTAGTCTAATTAAAGTGCTTTTTTAGAAGAGTTGTGAACAAACAAACGACACAATTCCCAATAAAGTTACACAATATAAAGAGAAGTGGGTAGAAATTCCTCCACAGTGAGGTGAAGATCTTTAGTGGGAGTTATTTCTGCTTAAGTTAAAACTACAAGCTGCTGTTCATTGTCATCTTAAACTATAACACAATCTAAAAGGACATTTTTGCCACGGTACACAAGTATCATCTAAAATGCCACCTCGAGTGACTTGTTGCTTTTTATAAATGGCTGTTACGCATAATGATGTTTCAAATAACAGCCAGAATTCCAATGCATCTTTAAATTTTAAGCTCGGCATGTAAACCCTACCCTTCTGGGCAAGCATCTTCTAGAAAGCCTCACTGATAAAACCTCTCTGAATTCTTGATAGGGGTTTGTTAGTGTGGCAGCGCTGCAACCTCCACAGCCTCGGCTGATCCTCACTTTAAAGCCTCATGTGGTGCCTACAGACAGCTGAATGTCGTTGTTTGTAACCTATACGTGTCAGACGAGGTACCTGGGAATACAAGTAGGGTCATGACAGTAGAATGCGTATGGGTTTATGCTTTCTACTGAAAACAGCTGCTATCTGCACATCTAAGCTTAATCGTCAGCAGTGTTGATTAGCATGCTTATTATTGGTGTTATATTAATACGCAGTGAAGAAAGTATCATTTAATCCTAATCAATCTACATTTTTAACATAATGAATAGAAAAAAGACTGGACTCTTAAACATATTCATGAATTTGCCATTAAAGGAATAGTTCAAGAATTTTAAACAGCTAAAAGGTCAAGTAGGTCAAGGTCAAGATGTATTTGACCCTTCCAGTGAGCTACCTGAAAACAGGCTATACAATTTTTCATTAATTACAACAAAGACTAATTGAGGTGTTTAAAATATATCTGGTGGGAAGAAAGAAGGACTGCAGCTAAAATACAAGTGTCTTATTCTTACCCATCACCTAATGTTTCTCTGTTAAAAAAGAAAAACAGCAAAAAAGTATAACATTCTGTGCAAAAACATATGTAGCACCGAAATTTAAATTACAACAAATAAATGCAAATACAAACAGTATTTACACACTCTTTTTTTTTAACACAGTGTCAGAATAAATCGGACTAAATATTACTTGATTTAGATCAGCTAGGATTACCAAAATTATTTATATTTGCTAAATTTAACAATAGGGTGTAAGAAAATAATTGTTTAACTGTCTTCAAATTCAGAAGTTTACCTATATTTGGTGGAAGGGAATTTTAAGCTGTACAATTTAAGTGAAACATTTTGGGTATCGTTCCACGAGGTACTCACGATAAGTTTCCTTGAATTTTGGCCCATTCCTCTTGACAGAACTGGTAAAACTGGGTCAGGTTTGTAGGCTGCCTTGCTCTTATACCCCTTTTCACCTCTCCCAAAAGAACTTCTCTGGGACTTTAAGTTGTTGTAAATAGGGCTACTTTTAGACACACTAAAGGTGACAGTACACATGTACACAACATTAATCTCGTCTGAAGCACTTTTTCCCTTCAGTAGTAAGCATTGATAATGTGACGCCCTGCTATGGAACTCCCCTATTCTGCTGTAATGCACAAATAAAAAATACCTTTTATTGCTTTGTATCAAAGATGACACGTAGATGTCTTAAAAACATATAAATACTGTATCAATGCATAAATGTATTCATATAGAAGTAAGAAGTTTCATATAAAGTCTTATTTATATTGCACTTTCCTTGAAGCTATATGCAGAAGCCTACACATACATATTTTATTAGGGCTGTAACTGACTATACCAAAATGAGATTATTGTATCAGAGTGTATTATTGCCCAAATCTCTTAGGGAGAGGATTGCTCCTTCCATGGCAAAAGCATCTCCAAGTCTTTGCCTCCAATACTATCCTTACAAAGTTTTCATATTTCCTGGCTTTGAGGCTTAATTCCACATATACTATGATATATTATAATAAACTAAAGGAAAGAATTTCAAAGCATTTCAGTGCTGTAGAATGAATGCTATAGATAAGGCTATTCTCCAATGTCCCTCTGGTGCAGAAAAGATGTTGATAAAATAAATCTGTGGAAACCTGTATTACTTCAAATTACTAGATCAAGGAATTGACATTGCCCTATCATGATAGAAATGCAAGGTAATGTTAAAACAAGCCTCATTTGAAAGAAAATCTTCACAAGTGCTGGTCAAAATGATTTGCCCCTCACAGGTTTCCTCTGTGTTTGCCTTGTTGTAGCCCTTTCATGTTTCTGATTAACAACACTTTTTTGGAAATCTGAGTTTAATTTTGCTAGAGACATTTAGGGCTGACCACTGTCAGATTTCTAGGATGATGAAATCACTCAAATGACTCTTAGAATTCAAAACCGCATTTACTTTGTTGTTTAATTTAGGCAGCTTGGTGTGTGTCAAATGTACCACACCAAAAAGTCTGTGCCACCTCTGACCTGCTTTCCTATTCAAATTCTTAATTTTGTAATGGCTGCAGAGAAACGGCCCAATCTGGGCAAAGCTCTGATAACAGGCATAGACAAACACCATTAAATGTAGATGTACCTGCTCACTTCAATGTCGACAGTATATAACTGTTACTTATAGAACAATTATCCCTATCGTCTCAGAGCCATCGAGGGAAAATTAGCCAATCAGCACACAGTTTATCTAATATTCATGGATAGGCGGGGAAAACCAGTCTTTCAATTGTGGGGCTTTATTATGGGGTTGTATTTGGCCATTTATCAGGGGTACTGGGCCATTTTCAGCCTCATTAAAGTTTCATATGCTAGATATAATTTCAAAGAACAATTTCCAACTGTCAGAAATATTGTTCTTGAATCCCTTTAGGCAAAACCTGTCTAACAGCATGAAGTAGGCCAAATAATGTCAAAAAGCCAACACTTGGTTGAGTTGCTACAACAGATGGAACCATAAGCTTTGCCAGGTAACAGAAAATCCAGAAGGAGAATTTCCAGCCATCAGTTGTGAGCTTAGACTCAAAAACATTTGGGTTAAATGCCGTTTGTTATATACTGTAGGCAAAGTCCAGACTGAAATCCTATTAAGATGCTTTCATGATCCTCCATTTGGGTCAAATGTAAACAATTATATATAGAAGAATTACCAGTTATTGCAATGCTTGATTGCAGCTGTTTTCACCCAAAGGTGGCACAACTAGTTATTTAGGATGCCTGTTTAGGAGGCAGTTACTTATTCCCGTAAGGTCAGTTTAGTGTGGATAGGTACTTTTAATAAATGAAATCCTTTAAAAACTCAGTTTCTTCAGGTTCCGGATCTGATATTAACAGTTGTTTGATCTGAAACATTTAAGTTGGGAAAAAAGAAAAAAGCGAAAACAGAAAAAAAAACCATAAGTTTTTCACATTTTCACAGCACTTTATTTCAAGGTCCCTGAAACCCCTGGCAACCACAACTGCTTTCTTAAAAAAACTTGGACTATTGACTATAACGTTGTTTTGGGGGTAATTCCAAGTATCTGTTTTTACTGATAGGTGATGGATGAGTCTGAGGCCTGCTCACTGCCTGGTGGTCTGGCCAATGTGAAGAGGCAGTTTGAAAGCCACGAGTTCACCTCTTCATCCTCCCAATCCACCGTCACCCAGTTTCATGTTCAGAAGAGATCGGTCCAGGTGAGATTCTGATTGAATGTATTCTATCTCTGTGTGTGTATTTTAATAAAACAGCTCATTTTCATAACCATCGAATGATTGAAGAGTTTTGTTGCAACAAAATTATTGCATTCCATTTACATCCAAGAACTTGAATCAGAGAATTCCACTACTAGCTTTATTGGTGATACTCCTGAGTATTGACCCAAAACATTCTCTTCTGAAGCTCAACAAAAAAGCAAAAAATACAGGAAAATTCTAAAACAAAATACCTCCATTACATGAGTCTTTACCTGCCTTGCCTACAATGTAGTAGGTTGATATGCTTAATAGGCTTGATAGGCTCTAAAAATTGCACTCAGTTGATGCAAGTGCTACGCAGTTGTTGCAGCATCGACTCAATGATAGGATCACCTAATTTCATGCTACGCCATGCAGTCTGCTCTTTTGAAGATTCGCTCGCCTTGGACCCCTGAATGTTTGGAGTGACTCCAAATGAAGGCAGTCCATCCTACTTACGGATTCCTTCAGCTAACAATTATTTGACCATGTGCGGTGAGCTCATAGATTGTAAATAAAGCATTAAACTTTCATCCCCAGATGTTTAGGGTACCATTAAATATAGCAGGGGGGAAAAACAAAACCAGACCATGACCTTATGGCAAAGGCAAGCTGAATAGTGAACTGTTCACCCCTCATCCTAATATGCATGCATCAAAGGAAACAGTTGTGCATTAAAAGCAACACAAATTCCTAATTTTTACGTCACATGATGTGATGTAGCACAACATAAATTTCACTTATTCATGTTTAGATCATCGTAAAATGTGTTTTAGATACATCATCCAAGATTCCAAGATAGGAAAAAGTGTGAAGCTTTACACATAGATTAAAGAGGCCTCCACAACTTTGAAATCGTTTGAGGCAACCTTTTGGTTACCCTGTAGGAAAAAAAAGACAAGATGACAGACAAGATAGAAATGATTTGTAAGCACTGTTGGATTCCCAATGCCTGGCCAACCTTCAGCAGACATCTGCTTCAGAACTTCCTGAGTTAAATCTGAAGGGGTATTTATAGTTTTTATTGAGTCTAGACAACATTTTTATTATCTCTTAAAACAGCATGAAATCTTTATTTTATTTCTAAAAGCGCAAAACGGAGCATTTTTGGTATTTGATGTCAGAGTAGCGTGAAAACCACAATATAGACTTCTCAAATGTGAAGTTGATTATTAATCTCTTAACAGTTTCAATCACCTTCTACTTTAATTTCAGCATTCAGTTGTCTTTAATGGGTCTTTCTGCATGCCACACATACACTTGATAACATTTGCACATTCTGCCTTGCAAATGTTCTCCAAATTAATCAGTTTGTGATGCCATATGTTGTCCACAGCTCTCTTTATGTGACTCAACATATTTTCTGTCAGATTTACATTTGAACTGTGACTAAACCGATCCAAAACGTTATTCATCTTCTTGTGAAGTCAGCATTTTGTTAATGTGGGTGTATATTTGGACTAAGATGTTGCAATATAAGATTTCTCTCCCCTGTCAGCTTTCTAGCCGACATCTGAAGGTTTTGGATCAAAACAGACTGGTATCTATAACTGTTTAGAAGGTCATCCACCTACACCTAAAGCAATGTAACCCCTTAGTATGACACTACCACCTCTACCACAGCAATGCACCACCACTGTTGTGCATTGCTGTTTTTGTGCCAAATGTACCTTTTGAAATTTTTGCCTAAAATTTGATTGTAGTTTCCCTAAAGGTTTGGGGAGACTACAGCTTCTGATGACAACCTTACTTCTTAGCCTTCTCTTGACTGATACCTTCGTACCCTTTGATTATTTTATCTGTTATGACTACTTTGCTAATGGAGAAACATCCACAAACCTATTTTAGGGCAGCAACTTTATTTCAGATGCTCTATAAGTGAGGGAATGTTGAATTTAAGTCAAAATGTAGCACAACAAACTAGTTTCAGGGTGTGCACAATTGTTTGATTTGATTTTGTTTTCAGTTCTGGTGTGCGAAAACAGATCGGATCAAAATTGGAAAAGGTTTTAAAATAATTAGTGACAGTCTCATCTTTTACTACAAAAAAAAAGACATTTTAGCAAGGATTTATGATACACTTTGAGCTCCTAAATCAAATCAAATCAAACTTTATTTATAAAGCGCTTTTCAAATCACAACAAGGCTTCTCAAAGTCGTTTACAGATTAGAAATTACCCACAATCCCCCCCTCCTCTTTCCCAAAATCCAAAAGTAAAAAAACATCACCACAGCTATAACCCCCCCCCCACCCCCCCATCTCCCATCCACGCACACATAAAAGAAACAATAGACAAAAGCAAAACGGGCTGAGTATAGATGAGCCAGGAAACGTCATCATGGGAGACCTCTACATCGGCAGCAGAAGATCAACTGCAGCAGCCAAGGCACTGACCCAGGGAGCCCAGAGGAGGGCGGGCTGGTACCCCCACCTCCATCCAAGCACCACCTGGAGAGCACCAAGTCAGCCACACCGGACCACCGCCCCCGAGGCAGAGGGCTCCCACAGAGGAAACACTGGAAGGAAAACTAAAATAAGTTAAAACATTAAATTTAAAACATTTATAAGATATGATCAAATAAAAATGCAACGCAGATAAACAATAATTGATAAATAGCCAGCTAAAAGCTAAACTAAAAAGAATTCAATCAAATAAAACATGCAGAGCAATTAAACAGATTTTAATAAATAATGGTCAGTTAAAAGCTATGTTAAAAAGGTGAGTCTTGAGCCTGCCCTTAAAAACATGAACGCTCTCTGCGGCCCTGAGGTTCTCTGGCAGCCTGTTCCAGAGGTGAGGGCCATAATAACAGAAAGACTCCTCACCATGAGTGTGTGTCCTGACTTTTGGGGTGACAAGGAGACGGCTGCCAGAGGAGCGCAGAGACCGCGAAGGTTCATACGGTAAAAGCAATTCCGAAAGATAAGAAGGCCCAAGACCATTAAGACACTTAAAAATTATTAAAAGAATCATAAAATCGATCCTAAAACATACTGGGAGCCAATGCAGTGATTCTAAGACTGGTGTAATGTGTTCCCACCTCCTGGTCTTCGTCAGGACGCGTGCTGCTGAATTCTGTAAAAGTTGTAAACTTGAGATACTCTTTTTGGGAAGACCAGAAAGCAGGGCATTACAGTAATCAATCCTACTGGTGATAAAGGCATTGCATCAGCGTCTCCGTATTGGCCCGAGAGAGAATGGGGCGGACTCTGGCGATGTTCTTCAAGTGATAAAAACCTATTTTAGTAATATTTTTTATGTGAGGAATAAAAGTCAGCTCAGAGTCAAAAATCAGTTCTTCACTTGTAAAGAAGGATTAAAAGACAGTGATTGTAGTTTTGGTAAAAGTTTCTCTCTCTGAGCCTCAGGACCGACGACTAAAACTTCAGTTTTGTCCTGGTTGAGCTGGAGAAAGTTTTCTGCCATCCAGGATTTAATATTTAAAATGCAGTTAAAAAGTGCATCCATTGGCCGTGTGTCATCGGGAGACATGGAGATGTACAGCTGTGTATCGTCAGCATAACTGTGAAAGTTAATTCCATGTCTTCTGATGACGCTGCCAAGAGGGAGCATGTAGAGGTTAAAAAGCACTGGGCCTAAAATTGAACCCTGGGGCACACCACATGTGATCTTGTGGACCTTAGATGAGCAGGTATCTAAACTTACCATAAAAGTCCTGTCTGTGAGATAGGATGTAAACCATTTATGAACATCACCAGAGAGGCCGATCTGTTTTAAACGGGTTAAAAGAATAGTGTGGTCTACTGTATCAAAGGCAGCGCTTAGATCCAGTAGAACCAACACTGTCACCTTCTGAGCGTCATAATTTATTCTAAAATCATTTAAAATCTTTAAAAGAGCCGTCTCTGTGCTGTGGTTCACCCTAAAACCAGACTGAAATTTCTCTAGTACATTATGAGGGTTAATAAAATCAGTAAGTTGAATTAAAACAAGTTTTTTCTAAAACTCTGCTTAAAAATGGTAAGTTAGATACCAGTCGGAGGTTGTTAAAATAATTAAAATCTAAATTGCTCTTCTTCAGCAGGGGCCTCACTACCGCCCCTTTAAAGGCGGCAGGAAAGACCCCCGTCTGAAGTGAACAATTCATCATGGTTAAAATCTCCTCTTTAAAAGATTCATAAAATTGCTTAAAAAACTGGGTGGGAATCGGGTCCAGGGCACTTGTAGTGGGCCTCACTGAGGAGAAAACTTTGTCAAGGGTCCCAGCTTCTACCAGGACAAAACTGTCCAGCGTTTCCTCTGGTAGAGACACACACTCAGATTTCTCTAGAACCATGTTACTTTGAGAAGATAAAAGATTACATCTGATGGTGTCTACCTTTCCTCTGAAGTGGTCTGCGAACTCCTCACACAGTGTGTTTGAGGGGGTTTTCTGAAGTGCAGTAGAGTTATGATTAAGAATGTTGTCAATGGTGGAAAACAGAATTTTGGGATTATTTTTATGTTCTGAGATGATTCTGGAGAAGTATGCATTTCTGGAATTTCTTACAGCGTTATTGTTTGATTTGAGATGTTCTATGTATATCTGATGATTTATTGTGATTTAGTTTTTCTTCCATTTCCTTTCTGCCACCCTGCAGCTCCTCTTTAATTTCTTATGGTTTTCATTTCTCCACGGTATATTACGTTTTGAATGAGTTTTTACAACTTTTAGTGGAGCCAGCAGGTCGAGAGCGGATTGAAGCCTACTGTTAAAATCATTCACGATAAAATCACAGGGGACAGATAAAGGTACAGGAGGAAACTTATTAAAAACTTCAAGAAAACCTGCAGCCACTTCAGGGGTTAGATGACGTTTCCTGACAGTTCTCACAGAGGTTTCTATTTGGGTAAAACAGGTGATTTAAAAAAACACACAGTAGTGGTCAGAGACAGCCAAGTCAACAACAGAGTTGTTGATTCAGAGCCTCCAGCCTTTTCATAAACAATAGTTTTTTGATGATTGTGGGCGAAAGTGGGGCATTTTTCTTCGTCCTCTTTCAAGCCATGAGCTTGGTGTAAAGTGAGAGATATGGATGATTTACATTCTATGTAGCTCTTTATTAACAAATCGTGCCTGGTCTGGTGGAGGCCTTCCAGTGGGTCAACTCAAAGAGGGCACCTTGAACTTAGTTCGTCCGTGTGAATCTGTCATCCTGCACATGAGGAAAATGCCAGAATGCGTTAGCATCAGTATTGGACTGGAGCCAGATTTTTGTGAAGTAAGGTCAGTTCCGCCACTCCTCACATTTCCCTCTATTTGCTTATTCAGGCGAGGAAGCAGACCAGATTCATCGAGTGCAAAAGAACCTTGCTGAATCTTGAATTTTACATCAGGGTTCACGAGGGGAAACGTCAAACTTTGTTTGATCAACTTGCTGCTTCTTTCACAGCAACTAGAAGTGCCTTTCCACAGGTGTAATATCCAACCTCTGTTTTACATCAGGATAGATATTAATGTGCTGCCAGTGGTTTGAGAAGACCAGGACCCCCCCCCCCCCCTCCATGTATCTTTCATGTTAACAGCATTCATACAAGCGGAAATACATTTCTCTTTCATCTCCTTCAAATTGCATGAGTCTCCAAGGAGGAAATGCCTGATTCGGTTTTGTGCAGTTTTAGTAATCTGCTGCTGTTTCTCTCCAACGCTGAAATCCTCCTTTGGCGGAATTCAAACTTAGCAGCTCCCTTGGAAGCAGCGCAGTAATGGAAAAACATTTGTTACCAGCCACAGAAGGGATTTTATTAAGCTTCTCCACAATATAAAAATTACTTACTCGCCCACTGTTTCTTACAGCTCGCAGTCAGGAGGTGATAAAACAGTGTTGGGTGCTTTTGTCTGTGCATCCCTGTGTGAGCTGAGGTGGGATGTGGGTGGTTTGGGGGGGGGGGCTGTGGGGGTTCATACTCATTGCTATTGCAGCATATATTTTCTTTGGCCCCTGGTACCCACCAGGAAGTCATTGTTGATGATTGGTTGAATGAAACCTGTCTCATGACCTTTTTACTAATTAAGGTATTTCATTTCATCTCTTTTGAATGGTTACAAACCAATGTTTAAACAGATGTGTATTAAATATATTCCATAGGAGCTCCTCTACTTAATGTCGCCAGTTGCATTTTAATGGCTTCAGACAGGGTTTTTTAATCTTCTAAATCAGGTCAAATCAGAAAAAAACATCTTGGTCTTCTGGGGTTCCTCAAAGATGAGTTGTGGGCCCTGTTGTTTTCTCATTTTACATACTTCCACTGGGACAGAATATACAGCACTGTAATAATGGCTGTTACAATCCAGCTGAAGATCTGTGTTTCATAAATTGTCTTGAACGACTAATTTAGTGTCACTTGAGCATAATTCCAAACAGCTGATTCGAAATTGCTGTAATTATCTTAGGATAAAATATGTCTAAACTCAGACCGGTGGTGTCAAAACCTAAACTGAAGGTGATTACTACGGTCAAGTTTTTACACGTTTAAACAAGTCAGTTTAATCAAGTTAAGATCGTAGAAAACACTTCTGCTAGAATTTTTATTGTGATAATCCCATCAATTTTGCTACCCTGCCCTTGTTGCCAGTTAAATTAGGAATTCCTTTTAAAATTGTATTTTTAACTTTTACGGCACCAAATTGATTATACATATCAGGCCAAACTCAACATTATTCTTCGTCCTGGGCTATTAGTCTTCAGGCCAAAGGTAGCTGATGTCCCCTGATTGTCGTTCACCCTGTCGACGCAATCTTTCAAATCAGGAGAACTAAGAGATTTAATACAAATGTCTCTATCAATTGTCTACATTAACATTATTGATTATTTCAAAGAGCAGCTCAGGGCAGTTTGTTATATATGTCTTGAGTTAAATAAAAAAAACTTGAACGTTTCTTGTTTTATATTGTTTTTATTTTTTGATAAGATTTTATTCCTCTCTTTTAGTGATTGTATGTATTTAAAGAGATGTAAAGACAACTGGAGTAAAAACAAGTTTTCAATAAGGATTTATTATGTTGAGGAAAAAGCTATTAAAACCAACTTGGCCCTAGGTGAAAGAGTAAATCCTCTTCTTCTGAAATCCTCATTTAACTGGCTTCAAGATCTCAAAAAGTCATTGTCCAGAAAAAAAGAAAACATGGAACAGTGGTGAACCCTTCCATGAGGGACCGAGCTACCAAAATTACTCTAGGAGCTCATCAGCAACTCATAGCCTACAGGAGGTCACAACAGAACCGAGAACATCCTCTTTTTTTTTCTTTTTTTTTTACCGAGAAAAAACCTAGAACAACATCTAAAGATCTCCAGCCTCACTTACTGTAGTTCAGGTAAATGTTCAAGATTCAATAAAAAGAAAAAAGACTGGTTAGAAATAAGTGAGTTCCAAGGTTAAAAAATGTAACAAAATTGCATGGAAACTGATACATCTGATGTAAAACTAACACTTATTCAAAAAAAAAAAATTAAGCTCAAGCACACATTGGTTAAGCAACAAGACAATGATACACTGAGTGAAAATATTAATGTTTTTAAATGGCTTAGTCGGAGTCTGACAAGCATTCATGCTTAAAAACCCACCAATGTTGCTGAATAAAAACAATTCTGCAAAGAAGAGTGGGCCGAAATTCTTCTAGAGTGATTTTAATGACTCATTTCCAATTATCACAAACACTTGATGGCAGTTGCAGTTGGGTGGCACAGCCAAATGTTAGGTTTAGGGGGCAATTACTTCTCAAATAGGGCCAGACTGGGAGCTATTTAAAAAAAAAAAATCTGATTTTTTTTTGGGAGGGGGGGGGGGGGTTGGGGTCTGATAAAAACAGAATAAGTATTTAGGGCAGTGATTACTTTTTTTGCGGCACTATAAATAGTTTTTAATGTCATTTTGGCTTTATTTTGACTGTGAAGCACATTGGAACTTTTACATGTGAAAAGTGCTTATGACTAGATGTTATTGACTTTCTGCCATCACTCTAGGAGTTGTTCCGTGTCAACAGTACCATTGTTCTGTGTGTTTGACAGGAAATGTCAAGTTCCACAGAGGTGACGGTGAAAAGCAGCGCCAGAGAGATGATCCCAGCAACGGCCGTGTCTGGACACGAGGTATTAGTTACTAGATCTCTATAGATCACAAAAACGTATAATCCCTAATAGTATATTATGATATGAACATCATCCCTAGTCATTTATGCCTGACTGATTGGAAGCAGGCTGGAGTGCTAATGATTTGCTGTCGTCCCTTCCCAGGTGATCCATGATCAAGGAGTCCACCATAACAATGTGGCCGCAGGTTATGGGAACCATTACAATGAACCAGGTTATTCTGCTCATGTCTTTTATATTGTAATTTGGGATGTTTTTAACACCGCTCTGCTTATGGTCCTGTATGTTAATGATTGTTCACACTCCGGGCTGAATAAAGGATGAGCTCTCAAAGCAATTCAGAGTGCAGACGATTTTCTATTCAGTGCATGGCAGCAAATCTAATCAGGGCAAAGTCAGGGAGGTAAAATATTGGAAAGTGAAAATTGGGCAATCACTGCTGCATGGTTTCAGAAAATGAAAACTACTCAGGTTTTTAATGAAATGATTTATTTCTCTTTCCCATTCCCCTGAGCCTCCTCACTTCGAATGACTTAATGAGGCAGCCTTCTTCTTATGTCTAATTCAGTTATGCTTGTCGGCGGAGAGGACCTACCAAAGGTTTCCACCCAGGCTTTGAAGCAACAGTATGAAAAAACGATTGTGGAAGCGGCACCAGCGAAGGAAATTAAGGTAATGATCCTGTCTGTTTATTTAAACTGATGACAGTTTCTTTTTTTAATGGGGAATCCACATGGAGATGAAGTTGCATTACTAAATCATCCAAAAGAAATTGTGCATGCTGGGAAAAATACTTAGAATAGATAAATGATTTCTGATAGAAAATCTGAAACTTTTTTTGCCCCTGTTAATAGTAAAATCTTTTACAAGAACAAGAATTTTCATTAATGTTTTGAAAGTTAATTAGTTTGTCAAAATGGTAATTCTTAAAATATTTCAATAAAAATGACTGATCTTGACAGATTGAACGTGGGTGTATTTACAGTGTATAGCAGAAATATTCACATCCCTTGGACGTTTAAACTTTTTATTTCCATGCATTTCATTGTGAATCTTTTATGTGGTAAACACAAAGAAGTGCATAATCCTGATGTGAAGGAAGTATGAACAGCTTCTTTACTAAACAGCTCAAGCTCTGGATGGAGGACTTTGGTGAATATCAAGTCTTACAACAGATTTTCACTTGGTTTCATCTGTACTTTGCTATAATTATTCCAAGATTAATAAACATTGTTCTAGACCAGTTATTCCTAACATCTTCAAGTAAGAGTCCCACTTCTTGCACAAACCAGAATTCTGGGGCCCCCTCAACCACAGTAACCCTAACGTGTAAAAGCATAATATGATGTAATTCCAGTTAAATGTTTTAAACTGGAACCCAGATGAGTTCATCAGAGCCCCCAGGCTGGGAACCACTGATCTAAAACACTCCATTGTAGTTATGGTTGTATGTTTAGGGTAGTTGTCCTGCTGGAAGGTGAATAAGTTTTCAGGTATTTATTGGCGAAAGGTTTTGAGAAGTGTTTATTTAGCATTTTCCTTCGCAGTTATGCTCTTCTTTATTTTGGTGTGTCACATAAACTTCCAGTAAAATACATTGAGGTTTTAGGTTTTACATAACAAAATGTGGAAAAATTCAAGTGAAGTGAGTACTGTATTTATATTCAAATCAAATTGATCATTTTATGTTTTTTACTTACTTGTTTGAAAGATTTGTATCAGTTTATATTCAATTGTCCTTTTCTTTGCATTTTAAATCACTTTAAAAAAGCCGTGTCTGATAATTTTGTTCCTTCTACTGTCACTCTCTCCATAAATAAAATAACTTATGGACCACAGGTTGATGTTGATTTCAACCAGTTTCAGTGGGCACCAGTAAACCATTCATCCAAAATTTCAACTGTAACAAGTTGTGAGTCATCTTCCACTATAAAAACTGCTTCCGCAGTTCCAACAACCTCATCTGTGACTTACGAGGCAAGAGAACAATTTCCTCTCCCACCTCCAAACGTGATGCAGGTAACACAAGATCATAGCGTCTCATCCCAGTCCCAAGAGAAAGGCTCCCAACAAAAGTTTACTCTTGACAAGAAACAGTACTTCAAACACAAGAGCATGGCTGAGCTGAAGCGCCTCTACAAACACATACATCCAGAAGTGCGCAAGAACCTTGAGGAAGACTTCATGAGCCAACTTACAGAGGCAGAAAAGGCAGCGCTGGAAAACAAGGAAACGCTGAGTGACGTCCAGCAGACATGCTATATATTTGAAAATGACAGCAGCAGCTCTAGTGGATGCTCAAGCCCTGATAGAGAATACATGGAGTGGGAAGAAATCCTCAAAGGGGAAGTGCAATCAATGCGCTGGATGTTCGAAAACAAACCCCTTGATACAATCAAGGATGACTGCCCGGATGAAAGTGAAGGGAGGAATATTGCCCAGCAGGAAATCATAGCAGGCAAAGATGTCAGATACACAGCTTGGATGTTTGAGACTCAGCCCATGGACGCACTTGGGGCTGAGACTGCAGATGCTACCCAGGTGTTGCAGAAACAGACTGATCTTGCACGAGGGGATGTCCGCACTGCAACCTGGCTTTTCGAAACTCAGCCACTGGATTGCCTCAATAAGATCTATCAAGAAGAGCAGAAGAATGAGTGTGTTGTCAGCAAAGATATCACTGGCGGAGATGTGAAAACTGCCAGGTACCTCTTTGAGACTCAGCATCTGGATTCTCTTGGTAATATGGAAGCCATTGAGGAGAGTCACTTCCTGAACCTGAAGTCTGAGCTCGAAGAGATAAAGGGGGACGTGAAGACAACCACTCGTATGTTTGAGACACAGCCCATGTGTGTAATTAGGGGGGATTCTGGTGAAATGCTGGAAATTACAACCATACGGCGGGAAGAGACTGAGAAAGGAGATGTGACGACTTCACGATGGATGTTTGAAACCCAGCCTCTAGATATGATCAACAAAGATCCTGCAAAAGTAAAGCTGATATGTGGTATTTCCATGGAGGACAACACTCAAGGTGGCGTTAACAAAGGCAGATGGCTTTTCGAGACAAAGACTCTTGACACTATTAGGGATGAAGAATGGGAGAATTCCAGAAATCAGAAGGAACAAATAATTGGAGCAGATGTTAAGAGACACTGTCTTGTTTTTGAGACTCAGCCTATGGATACGCTGAAAGATAATGCCAACGCCCGACCTTTGACCCCAGAGGAGATTGTAGGAGGAGATGTTCAGTCAACCAAACATCGATTTGAAACGGTACCCATGGAAAATCTGAAAGAGTTCCCCGAAGTGGGAAAACTTAAGAAAGTTATTGCCTCTGAGGAAGAGAAAGGTGATGTGAGACATCAGAAGTGGGTTTTTGAAAGCCAGCCGCTAGAGAGCATACGAGAGGAAAAGAAAGAAATTACAAGAACTGTGAACATTGAAGCCCTTGACAAAGGAGACGTGACAAACTACAAAGAGAGGTTTGAAACCTTAGATTTAAGTAAATGTGAAGGGACACAGAAAATCCAAGTAGAAGGTGTTCCAAGTGGATCAGTGAAGTCTAACAGAGTGCTGTTTGAATCCACTCCAATGTATGCAATGCAGGACAGCTCTGGTCATTACCATGAGGTGAGGACCGTGAGGCGTGAGGAAATTGTGAAGGGAGATGTGCGCAGCTGCAGGTGGATGTTTGAAACACGTCCAATAGATGAGTTTGATGAAAGCATCAATAAGTTCCAGATCATAAAAGGGATTTCCAAGCAGGAGATTGAGTCTGGGGATGTCAAAACAGCCAAGTGGTTGTTTGAAACGCAGCCACTCGATGCAATAAAATTTTTCAGTAATTTTGAGGAAGAAGAACATAAGACTAAGGAAGATATTACAATTGAGAAAGGGGATGTAAAAACTTGTAGGTGGCTATTTGAGACCCAGCCGATGGATGTGTTGTATGAAAAGGTGGAAAAGAGTGAGGCAGGTGTGGAGGAAGTGCAAAAAGGTGATGTGAAAACATGCACTTGGCTCTTTGAGACCCAGACGCTTGACAACATTCGCGATCACTCAGAGTCAGAAACCGAGACGATTCTGAAGACCTGCACTGTAAAGCAAGAGAACATTCAAGGTAAGGATGTTCAAATGGCTCGCTTCCTCTTTGAAACAGAGAACCTGGAAAACATCACGGGTGAGGACACCAGCTCTTTCAGGAGGGTCACAGAGATCAACATCCAGTCTGGTGATGTTTCCCGGATGAAATACATCTTTGAGAATCACTCTTCTGATATTATAACTTCTACATCAGAGGAAATTATGCACAAGCTGAAGAAGCAGCAGGCTGAGGACATCCAAAGAGGAAATGTGGTTAACTGTACCTGGATGTTTGAGAACCAGCCAATCGATGCTATATGTGACGACAGCACAAAGATGAGGGAGATACGCACTATAACTGATGTTAAGGGTGGTGATGTCGACAAGAGGCGCTTCATTTTTGAGACGTACTCTCTGGATCAAATCAAAGACGAGTCCACAGAGACAAATATTTCAAAACTCATTAGTGTATTTGGTGATGACATTGTAAAAGGAGATGTGAAAAATTACACAATGATGTTTGAAACTCAGCCACTATATGCCATCCGTGATAAGGAGGGCCATTATCATGAAGTGACAACTGTAACTAAAGAGGAAATCATGAGAGGAGATGTGGTGGGGGCTCGATGGCTGTTTGAGACAAAACCTTTAGATTCAATTAGAGATTCAGAGGAGGTCTATGTTATTAAAGCTGTGACTGAGGAAGGCATTAATAAGGGAGACGTTAGCTCTGCTAGGTGGAAATTTGAAACGCAACCTCTGGATGAAATTACTGAGGAAATAAAAGAAAGGTCAAAAACAGTTGCAGATATCCAAGGGGGTGATGTAAAGACAAACAAGCAGCGATTTGAGACCGATGAGATGTCTCAAAAGTACATCAGAACTGTAAGTGTGAGTGAAATTCAGAAAGGGGACGTCAGATCTGCAACATGGATGTTTGAAACCCGCACAATCGACGAGATCCGTGGTGATAGCGAAGAGTACGATGTAATGGAAAGAGTGACAAAGGAAGAAGTGATGAAAGGGGATGTTAAACAGTCTGTGTGGCTCTTTGAAAGGCAACCCCTAGACAGAATCAAAGAAGCTGGTGGCACAGAGATTGCTGTGATAAAGGAGGAAATCCCACAGGCAGATGTGAAGACAACTACGTGGCTGTTTGAAACTACTCCATTTCATGAATTCAACGAAAGTAGCATGGAGAAGACAGAAATAATTGGTAAGAGTATCAAGGAGACACTTGTAGAACTTTACTGTCAGAAAATGGTGAACTCCCAGGGGATCCTCATTGAGGCAGATGAAATCGGAGATGTCCGCATGGCCAAGTACAAACTCATGAACCAGGAGGTTCCAGAAATCCAAAAGGAGGAGATCATTAAAGGAGATCTGAACAACATAATGATGAACCTACTGAATCGCACAGACACAACTGAAAGGGTCATAACTATTGATAAAGAGGAGCGAAAAGACATCAACACCACAGTGAAACAGTTGTTCAACCAGGAGAGGGGAACAAGTGTTCAGAAAGAGGCGGTTATTTCAGGTGATGTCCAAGAGGCAATAAACAACCTACTCAAGAATGAAGGCTCCTCTAAGCGTGGCATTCTGATTCAAGAAGATGAAAAAGGAGATGTTAAGATGACAATCTATTCTCTACTAAATAAAGAGGAGCGATCTAGTATGGAGAAAGAGGATATAATTCAAGGTAATGTCAGCAAAACTCTTCAGCGTCTCCTGTCCAACTCAGGAGAAGAGGATTCTAAAAAGATAAGGATTGGAGATACTGAAAGGGGTAATGTCAGCTTTTACACAACGTGCATTGAATCTGGAGCCTTGGACTACCTCAAACAGCTTAAGTCTGAATCCGATGATGTCCACGAAGAGCTGCAGAAGGAAAGTATCATTGGTGGTGACATTGAAGAGACCAAACTCTTGTTGAGGAAGAATCAGCAGCAGATTGGCCGCACAGTGGCAGAAGATGACATAGTACCAGGTGATGTTCACAGCATTGTTAAAGTATTCATGACAGAGCCCACCGTTGCCTATAAAAACCTAGAGGAGAAGAGCATTGTTAAAGGTAATCTTACTGCAACCCTTGATTTATTGACCCAAGCCATCAATCAGAAATTGGTTTTAGAGAAAGAGGAAGTAGTAAAAGGGGATATTCCCAACACTTTGAAATCTCTTGAGGTGGCCAAGAGTCAAGCCAAAGAAATGGAAAAGCCTGAAATCCTCAAGGGTGACATAAGAGGTGCTCTTGATTCACTGGAGAAATCTGCAACCTCAAAAACTGAAGCAACGGTTGACGATTTAGTTCCTGGTGACATCAAAAGAACCCTCAAAAGCCTAGAGGAGGCTAAGCAAGCTGTTAAAGAGCTGGAGAAAGAGGAAATTGTCAAAGGAGACATTTATACTGCCATGCAAAATTTGCATGAGGCATCAAGCGAGAAAAAGACCTACCAGCATCAAGTGAGCGAACAAGGGGATGTAAAAGGCACCATTCAACTTCTGCTTGAGCCAGTTACCTCTCCAAAAATGCAACGTAGAGGGAGCATTGAAGGAGATGTAAAAATCTCCATAAAATCTCTTTATGAAGGCCAAGAGGCAACTCATATGGAAAAAGAAGAAGTTGTTAAAGGTGATGTTCAAGGGGCAATAAAGTCCCTGATGCAAAGAAAACAGTATTCAAACAAGAAACACATGCATCCCAAGAAAGCAAAAGGACCCACGAAAAATCCATCAAGTGTAAAGCAAGTGGAGCATGAAAGCTCATATGAAACCATAAGTGAGAATGTACCACTCACTCCAACCCTCACTGTGAAAAACCTCTCTCAGAGCAGTGAGTCACGGAGGCACATACAGAGACACCATGAAAGCAAATCGCTGAAAACACAGGTAATAACCCAAGAGGACCACTCTGTTGCTGTAGTCAAAACAGACAATCCTGCTGGGGCCTCTCATCAGAAGAGCATAAAAGAAGAGAAAGACAAAGTGCTGCCCCTACACAAAATACAAGCTCCTAAGCCCATTACGATAAAGAATACACAGAAGACTATTAATGATCAAACAGAGAATAAAGCTGCAAATGTGACTGTGATGAAAGAGGTGCAAAACACAACACAGATTAATCTTTCAAATAAGCAAATGTGTGAGACAAAAACAATCAAAGAGGTGCAGACTACAGTGAACGAGAAGTTCGTCATGGATAAACAAAGTGTAATGACATCTGAGCAAATATCACAAAAGCAAATGGAGAACATGGCTCTAGGACAAAAGCAAAATTTTAGAAATCTGAAGAGTGATCACCGAAACCTGGACTTGAAAGAGAAGGGAATCATCAAAAAGTCAAAGCCAGAAATTCACTTCCCCCCTCCCCCCACATCACCACCTCCACCCTCAGAGTCTGAGTTTTCCCTCCCTCCTCCACCATCTCCAGTGACTGAGAGCCCAACACCGCCCAGTTCTCGACCTTATATTATCAGGCAGGACAGCGACCTGCCACCTCCACCCCCACCACCTCCACCATCTGTGGAATGTATGAAGTCTGAGTCTGAATTTTTCCCTCCACCTCCACCTGCACTATCCTCTGTAGGAGGCCAAGATTTTCTTCCTCCACCTCCATCACAGCAAGAGATTAATGCAATGCCTCAACTTCCTCCTGCAAAACATGGGAAACCTATTGGAAAGCCCTTATTTAAAATCCCCAAGCAACCAGAACTACAGAAGCAGCCCGTACAAGTTAAACCCAAGTGGCAGAAAAAACAACCAACCCCTCCACCACCTTCACCTCAGCTTCCTCCTGGTCAAGAAACAGCAAGGTTGACTGTCCTTAAAGACGAGGTTAAAGTTCAAATGGTGAAACAGGAAGCAATCCAACAGATTGAATCAAGGAGTCAGTCTAAGACAGCTGCAGTGTCATCGACAAGAATTTCAAGCATACCAGTTGTAAAACCAGAGCAGAAGCAAAGTCCACAGCCACCCAAGAAAGTGTTTGTCCCTCCCATCAAACTGCCTCCACCTCCAGACCCTGCTCAAGCCCCAAAGGACCGGCCATATGCTCGAAAATTTAAAACCCCTCTCATGCTTGCAGAGGAAAGGTACCGTCAGCAAAAAGAGGAAGAAGAAAAGATCTTGACTCCAACTTCACCACAGATGATTATACAGTCCTCAGCTACCAG
Source organism: Valencia hispanica (assembly GCA_963556495.2). Lineage (NCBI taxonomy): Eukaryota > Metazoa > Chordata > Actinopteri > Cyprinodontiformes > Valenciidae > Valencia > Valencia hispanica. Next base: position 13,307,791 of record OY747723.1, read on the forward strand.
TGCAGAACTCTCTACAGCAGAGAGTGCTAAAAGAGAAGCAGCTTTAGAAATGACAAAAGCAAAGAATGAGGAAGAAATAAAGGCAAAAGATTCACCGGTCAAGAAAACCCCTTCCCAAATCCCTTTGAGCAAAGGGTCAATCTCCGTAATAAATAAAAAGACAGCCCTTGGATCTTCAAATGTGTGCTTGGATAAAAAGCAACAATCCAGTACTGAAACCTCTGAAAAAATCCTCACCTCAACTGTGTCTCGGTCTCATCATGAGGCCTCAGAAACAGAAATCCAGTCATGCTCGAATGTGGTCGCTGTCTCAGCCACAGAGCAGCAGCAGTTTATTAAGAAATCCAGCACAAGGTCTATCGCTGCCACACAGAGCGCTGTCCAGGATAATGTAAATCTTCAAAGCCAGTCTGCGGTCACATTGAAAACAGAGGATGTAAAGAATATTAATGTGGTTCCAACACAGGAGGGAAAAACGAGTCCCTCTCTACCAACTAAAATTCCAAAGGTAACTCCAAGTTTCAAAGTAAAAACATTTAAAAGGCCAACAGAGAAGACAGAAGAGAAGTCTGACAGTTTGGGGCATAAAGAAATAATGAAAAGTGAGATTAATTCACAAAGAGAGAAAAGTCAGGTGTCACAGAGAGTTGAATCAAAAGTGCATTTGGAAAGCAATCAGCTTGCCTCAGCAAGAACTGAGATGAAAACAGAAGTGAAAGAGAAAAAGAATCAGGTGCCGCCACCCGTGAAGGTTGAAGTGAAGGCTCACACAAAGAAGGGAAAGCAGGTGGCAAAAATTGAGACTGAAGTAAAGTTGTCTCCATCGGTTACTGTTTCAGCGCCTGTGGTGGCTATGGTAACATCTGTGCCAACCCATCAAGGACAAAACCTTGTGTCAGTCTCCCATAGCCAGCAGAGCATGAAGAAGGAGCACATTCAGACACACAAAGAGGTTGTCGTGACTGAGAGAGTGGTAGAGCAGGACCTTCAGAAGCAAGACGCAGTTCGCACGCAACAGCAAACCAAGCTACAAGCAACACAGACAATTAAAATGCAGGTAAAGGCAGGAAAGTTAAAAGATGAGTCAAAGGAAGTGTTGGCAAAAGGTATAAGTAAAGTATCTTGTAAAGATGAAGCTCAGCCTAAAGATATTACAGATTCAGAGAAATGCAGTGTGATCCAGAAGATGGTTGCCAGAATAAAGGAACTTGAGGGTGCACCTAGCAAAGTAGACTCCAACTCTGTCAGGACAGTTATAGATGAAGTCCCTGAATGGTTGATGAGCTCAGATGAGAAAAAGAACTTCAGCGAAATTGCTAAACAGCAAAGCAAGAAAAAACTGAAAGAGATGATGGCTTACGTGAAACACATTATTCAAACAAAACTCACAGTTTTGGAGAAAAACCTGACAGCAGTGGAAAAAGAAGTTAAAGAAGAAAAACAACCGCCCATGCTTCAATCAGTGCCTTCACCTGTGCCTCCGCCTGTAGCTCTGAAGCCAGACATGAAGATCTTCAGTGGGGCAACAGCAAAGATTTCAAAGGCTAGCAGTGGCTTGTTCAAAACAGAAGAAAAGGTGTTGGAACAGAAAAAGTCAGTTCAGGAGAGCAGAGTCCATCAGGACCTTAGTGAAATGACTGATCAGAGAATTTCTTCCCCCTTAGGAAGCATTCGTACACCATCACCAACTTTTATTACAATAGAATCAAAGAGAGTGGACTCACCACTCAGAGTGACACCTTCTCCTCCCCCCTACAAGTCAGTTGGGACACCACCTCCCCCTCCCCGTAGAACTTACACTCCTACATCTACTTTCAGCAGAGGCACGCCATCACCTACTCTTAGCCGCTCTGAAAAACTAATGAAACTGAGGGATACTACTTCCAAACTTTCACGTGGAATGACCCCACCCCCTCCCATGCCAGTGCCAGAGTATTTTGTCACTGAAAGAGAGCACACGTCCTCGTTTAGTGAAATGGCAACTGCTGTGGATGGAAGTGAGCATGGAGTGGTGGATGTTACGGAGATGGTGGATTCTATGATGACTGTTAAGGACAAAAAGTCTTTCTTCGAGGAGGCACAAAAGGCAGAAGTGCACAAGATGTATGCCAGGAAGGATCCCATTGAGATCCCTGAACGTCTGGGACCAGATACTGAGGACACCACTGAGACCGTGACCATAGACCTGATGAAAGAAGATCTCCCAAGGGTTGATTTATCAAAGCTAGTGAACAGATTTGAATCTCCCCAACCAAAAATCTATACGAGAAAGGATCCTATTGTCATATCAGAGAGATTGGGGAGTGATACTGAGGATACAGAAGCTGAAGCGCATACTCCAAAAACCGAAGAAATCCCTGTGTTTAATGTCAAAGCAATAAAGGACGTGTTTGAGACTGGAGAGCATTGTTCTCAAGCAGCCCGAGAGCTTAGAGAACAAATAGAACGGCGGGAAGCTGAGCCAATGGGTCACGCCGAAGCAACTTCAGTCACCGAGCAGTTCTGCAGTGTTGGCGACTTCGGTAACATAACAAGAGAGACGAGGAGTGAGATGCATTCTGGGAGTGTGCTGACGCGCGGAAACCCTCCGTCCTATGCTGATGTTGTGAGGGGTAAGGTTCCAACTGTCTCTGTGCCCCCCGAAGCCTCCACGGAGGAAATGCTGAAAAACTTCCAGCAGTCATGGGCTGAGAGCCAAGGCGTTTTCCAGAACCTGGGGTTTAGCGTCAGTGAGCAGAGGACTTCCCAAATCATAACACACCAGGAGGAGACCTTTGTGACGGGTAAACTTCGCTGTGCAGCATGAGGATACTAAAAATGTCTGGTGTGCTTAACTTGCTTTGAGACATTACTCACACTGTGTGAAATAACTGGAAGCTTTGACATCGGTTCACAATAATTTTTTACATGTTCTTGTTGTTTGTTTTTGGTTGTTTTTTTTTTACTTGGAGTAGCTCACAGTTTGGCAACTGACAGTTTCACAGCTTTTTGCATTTACCGGTTGCACTTGGGTCTGTTTATTCATGCCTCTGATGTGTGAAGCTGGCAATGAAACTGAAATGTTCAGCTAATATTTCTCTTTCCTCAGAGTGCAATGCTGATTTCTCTGAGCAGAGAATAGAGAAAACAGCATGAAGAAAAAAATGTTTGTTGGTGTTTCTTCAGAACTGAGTAACTGCACTTCTGGAAATTTTTAGGGAATGAAAGGAATTGTGTATAAATGTTTTTGCAACTTTGATACTAATATATTTGAGGCTTCAGGATTGACTTGGCATAATTGACATAATTACCACCTGTAAATCAAATTGCTTTGCTCTCACAAAATGTTTTTTTAATCCACTTTAGTTTCAACTAATATTTAAAACTGAGATGGGAAACATTCTGGGCAGAGTTAAATGATGTTTTGCTATATCAATGGAATTTGAACCTTTCGATTCAAATCTAAATGAAAAGAAGTCATATGAATATGCACAATAGAAAAAAAATAATGTTATAAAGCCTCTTCATGCTCAGCAGCACAAACTTTAGCTTGAAATATAAAAATTAAGGCTGAGAAATAAACTTCCCTGTTTAGTTTTTTTATAGACCTTGAACATTTTACCTGTATTATATTGGGATTTTATTTGATAGACCAACAAAAAGTAGAACATCAGTCATATTACTAATCACAGGAGCACATGCATACGTTTAATTGACAATCATCTCTTGCTTTCAGTTCAGTAACAACTGTGATCTTCATTTAGTAGTTTAAGTTTGTCTTAAATGTCATACTCTGCAGCAGCCGTGCATTGACGAATCGAAGAACCTGCAATGTTGCAAAAATGAGAAATAGTCAGCTTGGGTTCCTCAGGTAAAAACATCTGTAAAATTTAAAGTCTATTTAAGCCATGAAAGGCAAGCAAAAGAAAAAAAATCAATGTAAGTATTTCAAAACACTTCAACTCAATAAATATTTTCTTGTTAAGTTTTATGGTTATGAAAAAAATAATTGGTCTTAGTTGAAAAATGGGTCCTAAGATATTTTTGACCTGCCTCCCTTAGGGTTTCTGTAAAGTTCTCTGAAAGGTTACCTTCAACGTCTGATTTTTAAAAAGCATTGGAAATGAGGCTTTGGAAACAAAGTGAATTTTTGCCCAGAGCTTAGAATGTTAGAGGAAAGTAATTCAGTAAATCAGGTAGAGCAGGTATTACTTCAACTTTGAAGGTAGACAAATGTACTGTCATCTAATTATTATTCACTGGGTTAGCCATGATAATGCTAGGCTGCCACAAGCCCCTTAAGTTTGTGTCCATGACTCCAATGCAAATTATTCAGTTTCTATAAGATAAGCCTCAGCATAAGCAGTGGTGCCTCTGAAAAGCATGTGGCTTCTCAAACCCTTTGGAATGACCTGGATGCTTTGACAAAGCGCCAAGGCTGTCGTGTTCAAGGCTAATCTTCGGACCCACATGCATAACCAACTCACAGGCACAGGTAAAGAGTTCAAAGATTTATTTTCACAAGAGATCAGTTCAGGCTAGGACGGTATTATGTCTTCAGAGGGTGCTTGAGTCCGTCTGGAATAGAGGGAGAGCTGTTAGACTTGTTAGGGAAAAAAATGTTAGTTGTCAGAGGTCAGAGAAAACTTGATGTAGGAGCGGTACTGGAGGCCAGTGCAGGCTAGAAGGCTAGAGTGTGGTCCTGAGTGGGTTCTGTTGACGTCTAAAACTGAGGGTGCTTTTACACCTGTTAATCCGCCGGACTCGCTACGATTGGGGACCAATTTTGCGGCATTGTTGCAACTTTGAGCTAGTGCGGTTCGTGTTCACATTACATTTTTGACAAACGAACTAAGCCTTTTACATGTTGTATATCCTCCTTGCGTGTGGTAGTGCTGTAGCAAGAATTGCCAAAGGAAACACAAACAAAAAGACAAAAAGGAAACAGATGCATGATGTCAGTCTTTCCGTATTGCTCCAACAGTAGACGGAAATAAACTCCCAGAAATAAACAGACTTAGCTCTGCATACACAGATGGATTGCGCTTGTCTTCTTGTTGTGGTGGTCATAATCTATTATATATACATTGTTTATCGACCAAATCTCCATGAAGCACTGGACTTCCTCCCGACTCCACGTTTGATCCCGATTGTTGGCGCTGACGCTAACAAGTTACAACACAGGTGCCTCCCACAGTGCAAAGCGTAGCGCACTATGGATGCCTACATAGAACAAAAAGCGCTTTTATCAGGAAATTGGACCGAACCGAGGCTGATTCGTATTCACACCTGAAGTGAACCGCACCAGAGTACGTTTGGAAGCAGAGCGAGACCACCTCAAAATGTGGGTCTCCGTAGTCCGGACCAAATCTCACTGGTAAGCATTCACACCAGCTCAAACGAACCGTACTTGAGTTTGTTTTAATCGAACCAAATGCTGAAGGTGTGAAAGCACCCTGAGAGCGGGCAGGCTTTCAGAGGGTGAGCGGAGGAGGAGCTGCAGGAGGAAGCTGGAGTATCGGGAGCACCCGGACATTTTTCGGTGGCCTGGCCACCAAACGGGCCCACTTGGCGAATGCCAACAGTCAGGTCAGGTCGTGCATGATTTTTAAATAAACAACCGTGAGCACACACAGACGGAGCCAGGAGAAAGGTGGAGAAAGGGGGAGCAGAGTGGGAGAGACTTAAAAAGAAAAGAAAAATCACTGGCCACAGATGCAGCAAAGTGCTGCATAATAACTGACATGTTTGTCAGTAAGGGAACTGGTGAGACATTAAACACTATTGGTGATAACAGACTCACAGCCATCCAGCACAACTAGCTTAATGAGGAGGTTAGCTTATGGTGTAAAACTCACTTAATAAAACAACACTTTTAAGTTGTAACAAAGGATATTGCAAATCTTAGAATATGGTCAACTACATGGACAAATCAAAAATCAAATTAAAAAAACCTGAACCACCTCAGATTAGGTAACCCCTACTAACACGTCTGATGTCTGTCCCCCTGGGGTTTTTATTTTGGTGTGACACCCCAGGATCAGGCTGCACATTTAACAGTGTAAAGTAGATGAAATACAGTTTCAGTTTATGTGATTTGAGTACAGGTTATTACAGCAGAACAGAAATATTTCTTTTGCAGAGGAAAGAAACCGAAAAAAGCTGTGTGGGGGCGCATGTGTAGCCTTTGTTTTATTATTTTACACTCGTACATCATGTAGGCACCCAACCTTATTCACTCTTGGCATTTTGCATTAATTCGGTGGTGGTGGCCTGGGATGGTATCAAATTCCCGGCCTGAATAATTGTCCCAGTCCTCCCCTGACCATCAGGTGAGGAATGGTTCTCCTGCAGCCTCCTTTATACCTCTAATAAGTGAGGTAGTTGCCCGCAGGTGCATCAGGAAGCAGCGCACCAGTTACACCCACCAGCAGCGAGCTGCTGAAGGAAGAGCAAAAAAACACACGACCACACACAGAAGCACACAAAAGCCCACACCGAGCCTGCAGATGTGGCAAAGGGCACTTGGGCTGGCCTAGCCACCCACCAGCAGGTCCAAAGCCTCGTTCTTAGCTAGGACCTCACCCATTAATGTGAAAATTTAAACACACTTGTTCACAACACTGCCTGTAGTCAAGAGTGTATTGATCTTACAAAAATAAACACCAGCTTTGCTTTACTTTAACGTAATTGCAGGAGATTGTCTTAAATTCCTTTTAGAAACTAAGTATTGGTTTTCACCACTGATTATTAGCTTATTTTAATACGAAGACATTTTGTCTTTCCTGATTAAGGCCGTTCAAAGTTCAACCACAATACAGCCATTACACAATTTCCCATCTACGCTGCATTTCAGTGGCGTAGGAAGATATTCAGCTTCACGTACAGTACTGTGCAAAAGTTTTAGGCAGGTGTGAAAAAAATGCTGTAAACAAAGAATACTTTCAAAAATGGAAGTGGTAATCATTTATTTTCATCAATCAACAAAAAGCAGTGAATGAACAAAAGAGAAATCTAAATCAAATCAATATTTGGTGTGACCAGCCTTTTGCCTTCAAAACAACATCAGTTCTTCTAGGTACACTTGCACACAGTTTTTGAAGGAATCTGGCTGGTAGGTTGTTCCAGATAATTTGGAGAACTAACCACAGATCTTCTGTGGATGTAGGCTTCCTCACAGCCTTCTGTCTCTTCATGTAATCCTAGACACACTGGATGATGTTGAGATCAGGGCTCTGGGGCACTTCCAGGACTTCTTGTTCTTCTTTAGACTGAAGATGGTTCTTAATGACTTTGGTTGTATGTTTGGGGTTGTTGTCCTGCAGGAGAATAAATTTGGGGCCAATCATGCGCCTCCCTGATAGTATTACACGATGGATATGTTTCTGCCTGTATTTCTCAGCATTGAGAGCCAAATCCTGACCAAATCTCCAACTCCATTCGCAGAAATGGAGCCCCAAACGTTCAAGAAACATCCACCTAACTTATACTATTCCTACTGCACATATGCACTGCTACTATAGAATGTCCATAAGTTCCACTTAAATGTTACAGCAATGAGCCAATAACAACATTAACGCAACGCAGATAGCCTATCTATGCTAATGAAGTTCACTTGCTTCTGCTGACAAATGCTTTGATTGTCTCCAGCTAACAATGATCTGATGTACTTTCTTAATGGAGCCCAGAATTATTTGACCACTTGGGGGCACTCATGATCAGGTCATTATTAAGTTTTTTAAATAAATAAAAAACACAGAGAATGTGGCATCATAGCAAAAGTAACTTATCCCATCCTGACAAAGTAGAACAGCGAATTGTTCACCATTCATTACAAAACTCACACACCATACAGAGGGACACATTCAAAGTGACACACATAACAGAAAGAAAAGGGGGAAAAACGTAATTCAGGTATGGTAGACCTTTATCTCTATACTCATGCTTTTTTAGACACGGCAGCAGACTTTGCAAAACAGAGTGAGACAGAAGCTTAAGTGTTTTAATCTTAAAGCGGAAAGACGTTTCAGCTAAAATAACACTTTTACTTTATCAAGTTTACACAATTCTACCCAGAATATTACCCGTGATTCTGTAAGGCACTCTCATGTGTGACAAATAAATATTACTCTATTCTTTGCAGAAAATTCGAATTCCAGAGTCCGAACTGTGCAGGGTGTGTCGGAAGAGGGTGTACCCCATGGAATCCCTGATTGCAGACAAACAAAACTTCCATAAAAGCTGTTTTCGCTGTGAACACTGCAAAGGCAAACTAAGGTGGTGTACACTCACATTGCAAAATAGTTTATACAGTATTTTTCTTAACAATTTATTAATTTTCTTGTTTTTCTTGGGCGGGGGGTGATTAAATAGTCTTGGCAACTATGCCTCTCTCCATGGACGAATGTACTGCAAGCCACACTACAAGCAACTATTCAAGTCCAAAGGAAATTATGATGAAGGATTTGGACAAAAGCCACACAGAGAACTTTGGAGTAATAAGAACCAGAATAATTCACCCATTAATTCACCAAAACCGGAGAAGAAAGTCATAGATTCCAGATCTCCTTCTACGCAGACGACTCTCAACAAATTAGAGGAAGAATGCAAAAGGCACACCTGCAAGATTTCAGTGGTTTGGCCTCCACAGGTGGAAGCTCCAAAGAAATCCTTCGCTGTTGAGGAGGAGTTGAAGTTAGTTAAGCCATCATGGCCCCCTCCCGAGGTATCACATCCAGAAAATCACCTCTCAAATCAACCTAAGAAGCCTTCATTAAGTGAGACTGTTGTTCAAGAACAAAATGGACGACAGGAAGCCAACAGTGACTGTGCGAAAGTAGAGTCTCCTACGGTCTCAGAGGTTCGGAGCTCTGCTGCGGGAGTCTCAGAGGAACCAGCACCAAATACTCACACTCGAGAGAGTAAGGAATCAAGTGGTGTCTCTGATGCTGTGACTCAAGTGGGCTCGGAAATGGACTCTGAAGTGCGTGTTGGAGTGGAGAAGAAAGAAGAAAACAAAGAGAATGTCAGCGGAAGTGGGGGTAACGTCGATGTGCTTGAGGGAGATGAGGGGAAAAGTGCAGAGAAGATGGAGGAATTCAGAATGAATGGGCATGACGGGCAGGTGGAAAGCACTGCTTTGGAAAAGGAGGACCAGAAGGAGGTAGATAGGGGAAGTAATGACAACTTGAACAACGGAGAGGCAGTAAAGGTCACCCTCATAGATGAGGAGACAGCAGTAGCTCAGGAGCTGAATGGAAATTGCAATAATAACAATAATGCTAATAATAGTCACACTCTATATGACCTGAAAATCCTTGGTCAAATCCTAAATGAGGATGAGCAGACTCTTTTTGAGAAAGATGCAACAGATTCTGCTCAAACTAATCCCTTTAAAGATCCGGATTGGATGCCAAGTGAAGTGCTGCATTTGGCACAGAGGGATGACGCTTTTGTGCCAGCAGATGCCAAACCTACCGAAGCCACAAACTGCTATTCAGACATACATTTCCTCACGGAGACAGCCGAGGGAGGGCCTGCTTTCACACACACAGCCACAGACCAAAAGATTGGTACATCAAGCTTCCTCGAGGACATTTTCGCCGGCCTGAGCACCGGCAGCAGCTCCAATTTGCTATCTGATTTCAAATCCGACATTTTCAGCCAGTCTGCCGGGGGGAGGCCAGCAGTGTCGTCGCTAGACGACCTTCTGGATTTCGGGATAGAGACAAGAGATGAGAGGGGGAAAGATAGAGAGACGGAGAGTGTTTGCTCTGCGGCAGAGCAGAGCATAGACAGGTGTGACACATCTGTCTGGACAGAGGCGGAAGAAGGCCTGACGGTGGAGGAGATGATCAAGAGGAACAGATGCTATGATAGTGAGGATAGCGATGGCTTTTGAATTTGGCCGATTCAGCTAACAATCAGGCACTGCTTGACAATATGTAATTTCCCATCTGTGTCCATGGAGAGACGAACTGCTCTGAAATCATTGTGTTTTGTACTCAGTTTGAAATCTGCTCTTTTATTCATTATCTAGCTTTGTTTGATGCTGACTGACTGCACCTGGTGTGCACCTTGTATGTTACGTAGCTTCTTCATTAGCTTTCTTTGTGTCTGAATAAAAAGTTTTACCTCTTTTCATTTTTTTTTTTCTTTCCTGTGTTTCAAATCAAGATTCCTAAATCTAACTCTATAACATTACATGCCCTGAGCCAGGAGACATGGAGGAATTGTATAAAAAAACGTTTTTTTTTCTGGATTGATATATTGGTTCAGTCAACATAGACACAACATGCTACATGCCGCTAGCACACCCAATATTATTTTTTATGTTGACAGCCTGAAAAGCTCTTTTCCTTGCATGACAGCCAGTACCAAACCTTTTATTATTGATTCCTACACTTGACATCTTTGTAAAAGCTTTCTGTTGCCAGTCATGTTGGAGAACACCTTCATGGTGTTTTCTTTCTTGTTTTTATCACAGTAACAAGTTAGTGGCATGCAATGCCTTGCAAAATTAATCAAACATTTTTAAATTTGCTTAGATTTCTCGCATAAAAACTAAAAATACTCATGTATTATTTAGAGATTTTATGTCATAAACAAATTTAAAGTAGCACACATTTGGGAATCTGAATAAAACTAATACAACATATTATGTAGTTTCTATATTTGGAAAAAAATCTAAACAAATGAATTAAAGTTTAGGCTTGTAATGTGAAACAAAAATCAATCTTTAGCAAAAAAGAAAAGAAAAAAAAAACGGGACAAAAGATAGGAACTTTAAGATAGGCTCAAAGTAGGAGAATTAGATTAAAAAAAATCAGATTTTAATCTCAGAATTTGGAGAAAAAAAAGTCACATTCTTTTTTTTTCAGTGGCCCTAATCCTCTTCCCTAACCAAGTGATAAGTTCAACTTGTTTAAGTGTTTGTGTTTCAGTTTAAAGATAATTTAGTAAGTGGAATTATCTCATGTGTAATTTAAAGGCATTTTTCCGGATTTTTCATTTTCGGTTTAAGTCTAGGAAAATCCACATCAGGCCCACTCAAATCAACTTCATTTTTTCTCTTTTTGCGTAGTAAGCAAAGATGTTTGACCTGATTTTACAAAACAACTATAATCCAGTTTTTTTCTTAAACATATACCCTCATGCTTTCATGTAACAATATTCTAAGTAACATAATTCTTTGTTATCTTTTTTCTTCACAGTTCTCTCCTCTGTTCGTACTTTTACACACTTATGTAATCGGGAGTGCATTACATATTAAATGGAATTTATTAAGACAAATAATAGCTAACAGTATTACTCCTCATGGATCAGTGTTACCGTAGCTTTAAATGTGCCTGAAAACCTTGAAAACCCAGTTCTCCTGAGGTCTCTGGACATCCTGATTTTCCTTGATAACAGCCTGCTGTAGAACTTACAGATTTTCTCATTAGGTGGCTTTTGTCAGCCCTTACAGATATTTTACACTCTTCTCAGCTACAGGTTTAACAACGTGCAGTAATTGGCTGCGAAGACAATATACGCCTGTGTTGATTACAGCAGCTAAAGAGTGCCGTGAAAGTGATGACTTTACAATTTCTGTGAGTCGTGCAGATTTCTAATCGGTTGCCCGTTGAACAGCTCAGCGTCCTGTTCTGATTTGCAGCTTGGCATCTTTTTAATTGGACCATTATTCCACCAATGATTTTCTTTACAATCATAGGCGATGGGTGGTGGTGGTGGGTAACATGTTGTTCTAAGAAATATGTAATTAGGTGAAAGAAGAATATATCTGGCACACATAACAGGAACTGCACATTTCCATCACTCATCTGCCGGCAAATAAAAATGGGTGTGCATTCGCGTTTTTCCTCTTTTTGTCGATACCCCTAAATAAAATCCAGTGGAACAAAATTGCCAGTTAAAGTCACAAGTTTATGACTGGTTGGGGCAAGGATAGCACTAATCAAAAGAAGCAGCCAAGATGCCGGTGGTAACTCTGGAGGAGCTGCACTGTTCACAGCTCAGGTAGGTGTTTTTATTTACAGGACAAATATTAGTTTTCCCCAAAGATCTAGCCATAATACATACAAATAAGTTCCTTTTTAGCTTGCAACAAGCCGTTTTACGGACAGCGAACATGAAAGTGGGGGATCTGGCGACCCTACGATGGAAATCCAACTGAACATACAATCCTTATTGTGACACATGGTGGTGGAAGGATTATGCTGTGGGGATGATTTGATATAGGCGTTATTGGAAGGGGGTGGGGGGTTCATGAGTATCTGTTTAAAAAAGTGGAGAGCCTTTTTATCTCTCAACAGTGAGAGGTTGGCGCCCCCTTGTGTTGTGTAGGCACTCCATGTTTCCTGCTGACATTAGAAGGGGGAGCTACCTGTTTGGGATTAGACAGTATTTCCCCTCCTCACCACATTTGAGAAAGTTTCCTGGATTTTGTTTAGTCATCAGGAGACTTGGCTGTTTGGTGTCAAGCAAGGTTCAATTCCCGGCCCCGGGCCATTCACTGTTGTCCTCCACTTTCTTCCTGTCAAGCTACTAAATAACGAATAGTGCCAAAAATAAATGCAGGTTAATCTTTGACCTCCGTTACATTTAGCTACGTTTTAACCAGGAAAATTGAAGAAATCAGATCTTCACAAGCTAGAACAGTTTTTCTGGAAGTTTGTACCAAGGAAGCCGTGAAGAGAACACTCTTGCCTGGATAACACTCTTGTTGCCAGTTGAAAATGGATGTTCAGCGCAGGTTCAGGTACAGGTGGATGGAGTTCTACCACTTCACTTCAAACAACAAAAAAAGAAAGACCATTCAAGGTACGGTGACATTGTTTGGTGGTGTTGTTTGTAATGAAGCTGTGGTGTTCATTTTAAAAGTTCGCATTGGTGTTTTGTTGTGCAACAGACATGGTTCTGTTGGGTCTATGATAAAGGGTTAAAGACCTCGGTTTAATTTGAAGAAAACATGAACAGAAAACTGCTCAGGAAATGGTTTTATTGAGTTACTGATTATTCATATACTAAATCACCATAAGTACAAGATAATCAGTGTATATTTTAGTAGACCAAGCATAAACATTAAATGATCGGTATGTGCCATTGATCATTTCTACACTGTTTGTCAATACACCTTTTTTCATACATAGAACATAGCTTTTTTTTTTTTTACATCAGTTTGATATGCAAAACAAAAGCCATTGCTTCAGTTACTCTTTATCATAACTGTTCTGTACTTTTCTAAACATTTTTGTCAGATTCACAGAAGACCAAAAGCACAGCTGACCCAAAACACAATCAATCTAAGCCACTGCTTATGACCACAAACGATCAGGGACCTCCTCTGAGAAAACTTTCATTTAAACACAGACAATATGTATGAAATATGTTTATTGAGAATGACGATGATATCAAATCTAATTGGACGATTTTAGCAGAGGATATGTTTAAGATTTTACATTGTTCAAAATGTAAGATTCAAACAAACTGTCAAGTTTATTTTGAAAAATGGTTATCTTTATCATTTGATAGGTGTGTTACCAAAGTTACAATTTGATGCTATGAGTTTAATTGTTTCTTTGTATTTGAGCTTCAGTTTGTTAATAAATATGTCTCAGCAAATAATATCCAATTTTCCCTCATTTGAATTTAAGCTCAGCCAATTAAACTCCGCCCCCTCTTTCTGATTGGACCAAGTCTGTACTGATGATTTAAACAGGAAGAGGGGCCCCACATCAGTTTCTGGTTAGGGCCCCATACCACCAAGGACTAAGATACATTAACTTTTATAGCTGGATTATAAAAAACCCAGAATTATTAATGGAATGTATTAATTTTAAAAATGTGTATTTCAGTTTTTTTTATACTAAAAATTATGTATGATTTATCTATTTTGTTATATTAGCATACTTTATTTAATGTTCAGCATAGTAATAAGTGCTTGATACCAAAACTCCATAAAAGAAGATTGATCTGGAGATATATTTTTGAAGACTTATGGTAATTTTTAGTGGCAATAGGACCCAGATGCAGGCACAGAGAGGAAATTAAATGAGAAGAATATTTAATCCACAAAAAATAACATGAATTTACAGGGCCTAGGGCTGAACAGACAATCGGCGGAGAACGCAACTGGGAACTAGGAGACATAGGGAGGGAGTGAGATGAACAGCGAATCGAGTGACGAATGAATGTGAGAGGAGAGCTTATATACTGAAGGAGTGGTGGAAATGACAAAGAAACCTGAAGAGGTGATCAGAGGCGAGTGGTGACAGCTTGGAGGGGAGCTGGCAGAGGAAAATAGAGAATGAGGATCAGCTGGGAAGGGGAGCATACTGGCAGACTTTGGGGTAGGAAACAATGGAAGGAGCTGGGTAAACAAGCAAATGCTAAACAGAGTAAAGAAATAACCAAAGCTTAGCAACAATAAACAGAGAAGATCAAAATGCATCAAAGAAAAACCCAAATCAACCCCAGATCCTGACACTTACTGCCGTAAGTTGTGTCACTGAATATCACAATGAGGGGAACCAGTAAAATATATATCTGTTAAAAGCAACATTCAAACAAACAAATTACTTCTTTTTTGTTGTTGTTGCGCTTAACGGTTCTGACAAGATAGAAAATGTAAATGTAGATATTTGGGTTGAAGCTGGATGTTTTTAAAAGCTCAACAGGTTTATAAGGCACGGTATACCTTCTTTATATACCTATTATTCCAGAGTGACTGAGTGGATCAAAATAGAGGCCATGACTAGTTTGTGGATCAGATGCGATTTGGAAGGCATTTTATCACCAATAAAGCAGAGATTATACAGGTTCTAAACAGTTCTCCTGCTTTGTCTTTGTAGAACTTTAGAAATTCTGATACATGTGTGATTTGAAAGCCTAAAGTTAGATCTGGGGGTGTAGAAAAACAAAGAAATGATCTTACCACCTCCGGCTTGCTTCTCATTGCTGCCTGCCAGCAGCTTGAGGCTAACTGTGGCTGCATCTAAACTAACAAACCCAAATCTCTCACTACACTCCCCAGTGTTTGTGTTGTATCGTACAGATGCGTTGTTGCACATGTTTTCAAAATCTAACGTATCTAAATATCTTTTATTCTGAGCACATTGAGCAAAAATGTACCCGCAGCAATGAAAAGCTATTGTCTACAAATCGGCACAAAGGAATTAAGGTATGTCCTAAAAGAGGCTCAGCCAAGGTGAGGCCTTGGCCAGCTGGAGTGTTGTTTGAAGCAAATAGCAGACCCAACAGCTTGCCGAGAAAATATGGCCACAATATCCCAGCTCATTACTTTCTCCAAGGCCTCCCTTCATTTGATTACCACATTATTTTCATTGCGAAACTATTTTGAACTCTCATTTAGAAAGAAATGTGTTGCAGGGTCTAGCGTGGCGTAGTGGTTGGAGCGGGCACCCCATGTGCAGAGGCTTTGGTCCTCGACACAGCCGTTCCCGGTTCAAGTCCCGTCCCGGGTGACCTTTGCCGCATGTCTCCCCCCACCTCTCTCCCCCTTCAAAAAACTCTGTCCACTGTCAATAAAGGCCACTCAGGCCCAAAAACCTAAAAAATAAAAAAATAAGAAATGTGTTGTAAAAAAGGGATTTGAAAGGAACTAAAAAACAGCTTTTGATCATGTAAAATGCCCAACAAATTAGTTTTGAGTGTAGAATTGTTCATTAGGATTTTATTTCCCTGATCTTACTTTGAATGTCGGTTTTCAGTATAATAAACCATGGTTACAGATGAATGTGTTGTTTTTCATTTTATTTTATGCCCTCAAAGAAATGTCTTTCATCTGTTCTTAGAACTCACGTTTTAACTTGAAAAACCAGGATTTTCTCACCAACCCCAACATTAAAGGGGTTCTAGAAAAAACCGTTTTGACAATTGGAAACTGTTCTTTGAGCATCTTTATAGCATATTAAACATTTTTGGGCCTGAAAATGGCCCAGGACAGCTGATAAATGGCCAAATGCAACCCCATAATAAAGCCCTACAGTTGAAAGACTGGTTTTCCCCGCCCACTTATGAATATTGAATGAGCTGCATGCCGATTGGCAGGTTTACCACTATGGCTCTATGATGATTGGGTCATTAGTTCTATAACAAACAAATTACATTCTGCTGACACTGAAGTGGGCGGGGACATGTCAATTTAAGTGCTTCTCTGCGACAATTTCACATTTACATAAGCAGGTCGGAGACGGTACAGACTTTTTTGGTATGGCACATTTGACACCCCAAACTGCCTAAATTAAACAATAAGGTAAATGCGGTTTTGAATTCTAGGACCCCTTTAAAATCCAATGAGGCTACCGAGCAAATAAACTACAATAATATTGGCGTGTCAAACTTTTTATTTCCACCTTTGACTGTAGTACTGTACATTTACTCGAGAGCAAGGTCTTCATGTAGTTTACTGTAAAAACTATTGTTAGTGACATCATTATCTGCTTGTTAGTTATTGTGTTACAATAATTAGGAGCTCTTACTGGTTTACCAGCTTCCAGCTGGAATGCTGTAAATGCTAAGTTTCGGAAGGCGTAACTTGCATGTCGGAATGACCTCACGCCCAACTTAAAGATGTACCGGTTACAAGTCGGAAACCATGGAGAAGTAGCTATTATCAGGCTAACTGTTATTGTTGGCATTTTGAACTCTGACCTCTGCCCATATTGGAAGTCTGACCCTGGCTGTAGTTGATAAAAAAAAATTTTTTCCCCCAACTTGAAGCTTGAATGAAATGCCCTATGACGCGTCGGAAAACACTAGGCTGGTCAGTTTTGAATTAAAATGTAGTGGGCCATCAGTTGTCTGTGATGTTATCTCCAGATTGTAGTTCCAACTCTGGAGATAAAAGGAATGCAACAAAAAAAAAAAGAAAAACGGAATACCAACAAATTGAACATTAGCAGGGTACAGGAATTTCTGAAATGATCACAAAGTTGTATATCTTTGGTAGTTTGCCGTATTACAACCACAGTCAGTTGGTTCTATGTGATATATCGACTATATGTACACATATGTGCATATAAATGACATGGAATCTCGATAAGATGTATGTTTTCGGTTGTAACATGACACATTTAGAAGAAGTTTAAGGGGTTGGATCAGTTGCAGTAACATAAAAGAGAGTGTTAGAGCGCAGCAGGCATTGTGCTGAAGCCTCCCCTGCAGTCTAAACGGGAGTGGGTGTGTAGTTTGGATCAGATGCTCTATCGCTTCGAGATAGGACTCGCGCTCAAAACGAAAAAAAACAACAACAAAAAAAAAACCCCAAAAGAGCTGCTGGCGCTCGCGCCCTGCTCTCGTCCGCTGCCGGGTCCCTATTGGCCACAGCGCCTCCTCCCCGTCAGTCCTCCGCTGATTGGACGGGCGGTTCCCCCCTTCCCCACCCCTCTGCCTCAGCTGCACCGGCTTGCACGAGAGCGGCGTGCGGCGCGAGAGACGCCGCGCGGCGAGGATAGGAGCTGGGAGAGAGAGAGAGAGAGAGAGAGAGAGAGAGAGAGAGAGGGGACGGAGCTCAGTGAGGACGGGACAAGTTATTGAAACGGAGGAGCCTCGGAGCGCGGCCGCGGGTAGGTGTTTGGAAAAGAGGTGGGGGGCACTGTGTGTGTGTGTGTCTGTGCTTTCTGACGATGAAAACGGTCAGCCGCTGGAAGGGACGCCGCCGCCTGTGGAAGTAAAACTGAGTTAAAACCCTGCTGCTTTGTTTAAGAACACGCCATTTGACCTTCGCCGGTTGCTTTAATCTGTATGCACTCTTTCCAGTTATTGTAATCAAATTGAACAATTGTGTTACTTATGCTAATATGTTTACCTTTTTTTTTTTTTTTTTGCTTATCTTTTTACTGATAACTACCATAAACTGCTGCCTATTGGAGCAACATAGTTAAGCCCTAGGATCACTGCCATACTTAATCTGTCATTTTAAGAGCATGCCATCATTTAAACAAGCGTGTGGATCACTGATGCTGTACTTATTGTGTCAGAGGAAGATGGGGAAAAAAAAACAGTGAGGCAGTAAATCCATATAAGCAGATGGGAGCAAGCTGCCTTTTTATACTGCTGTGCACTTTGACGCTTAATATCAGTTTAAGTGATTTATCAGCGGCTCCAGGGTAGCTGTCGGAAATGGAAAGCTTGTGGATACGACCTTTGGTGACACGCCAGTCGTGGGGTCACAGGGATTCATGCTGTGAACAGAACAAAGAATCTCTTCCCAGAGATTTATCCCGACACCTCGAATGCCACGGATCTCCCTCCTACAGGTCCGGTCCTCCTTCTTTTATATGTATTATTTGGAATTACACCGCTCCTTGATGCGGTTACATCAATCCCTCTCCAGTCCTGGGGTAAAACCAGGGCAGGAGAGCTCGTCTGTTCCTTTTAAGCAACTGTTGCCTTACAACCGTAAAGAGGCAGCCTGGGTAGTTAACATTGGGCAGCCGTTGCCACAATACAGAGGCTAAAAAGAGAGAGAGAAATCCTGGAAGTATTAAAAAAACCAAAATCCACTGGAAATGTTCCCACACGTTTCTGCTTAGCGACCACAGACTTCAATGTATTTTATTGGGATTTTCTTAGACCAACCCCAAGGTGTCTGCGTTTGACTCAAATACTTAAAAGACAGAAACGGGATGGAAAAAAAACAGCCTCGGATCCTAATAGCACCTCAGGGCGAAATGCAAACGGGGCGCCTTACAGGGTCTGCAACATAGTGCAGAATAAACATGCGAGAATCGTTTGCAGCCCCCCTTTTAACTTTGATACCCCTAAAAAAAGAAAGAAATACAACAAGCCACGTGTCAGTTTGTGTCTGCAAAGTCTTAATTTACATGACGAGATGTCGACATGTCGACGAGGTGTTGTTCTGTATCTGAAGTGATTTTTATTTTTATTTTTTTGAGCCCAAACTCCCAACAAATCATCTAGCATCCTGTGTCTGCCATCTCCCATCTGCTGGACATTCGAAAACGATAACCGCTGCCGGTCAATAAATCACCAATGCACCACCAGAAAGAGGTTTATGATCGTCCTCCAAAATCAATGGCTTCCACCCAGCTTAAAAAAAAATTAAAAAAAGGAGTCGTAGCACGAAATCACTATGAAACACTTCCTCCTGTGATCACGGTCCTTATATCTGTAAAAGCTCCGTTTACGGCCGCTGCGTTGCAGGCTAAATCTTATTGACATCCTGTGGGAGGAAGCCAGCTCCTGGGTTGCACGCGTAATACGCTTGGTTTTAACTCATTCAACCCTTTCACACGATGGGAGGGAGCTTTTAATTTGCGAAGGCACCCCCCCGCCTGTCTGAGTTCCGTAGCGACTAAAAGCATTGATCTTTTCCAGATATTCCACTTTAAATCATTTCACACAGTTCTCACACGGTGCACCGGATAGGAAATTGAAGGTGTATTTTTGGCTGAAGAAGAAAGAAAGGAAAAAAAAGGCCCCTTAGGCACAACCAGATTCTTTTTAATTACATCATATTTCAGTGCTGGAAATGATTGGGTTTCGATTTATGGTCCAGCGTGAGGCCCTCCAAGATGAGATAAACCAGACGTGACATTGACGAATGGTGTTTGTAAAGACTGCGAAAGAAAAGTGGATTACCGGCAGGCTTATTAACTCGTTTCATAGTTTCAATGTACTTATGCTTTTGATGCCGCTTTTCTTGTCAGCTCGGTTTAATGGGAAAATCCGTCAGTTCGTAGATTGCTGTTGGTTACTGTTAGTGTGATGGCATTTGGGTGCCCTCGGGGGAACAGTACAGCATGGCTTGTCAAATGTCAGCTGTGTTTCTTTAGCCTGCTTTGGAAATTGCCACTTTATGAAGACTATCAGTTTGAATTTAGGCCCATTTTTCCTTTCACCCGTATTGGTTTCACATCATGCTT
This sequence comes from Valencia hispanica, assembly GCA_963556495.2. NCBI lineage: Eukaryota > Metazoa > Chordata > Actinopteri > Cyprinodontiformes > Valenciidae > Valencia > Valencia hispanica. The sequence continues at coordinate 13,327,680 of OY747723.1, forward strand.
GGAATTAGTGTCAGTCACCATTAAGCACAACGTAGAGTTTCCAAAATATGAGGGGCCTTAAATGCCAATTTGAAGCTACGGTCTGAGTCGACATTCATGGATTCCTCCTTGGTAAAATGACACAAATACGTTGTTGGGGAGAATATTCATTCCTCTTAAACCTTTCACATTTAGTCACAAACTTTACTGTATTCAACTGAGACATTATGTGATCGAAAAACAGGAAGTAGTACATATTATTGAAGTGGAAAGAATTGTTGCAGTTTAACAATGTCTACAAGTTTTGTGGGTAGAATAGCATTTTTACTTCCCGTATGCTATACTCATTCATTTTCGGGTAAAATCTTTCTTTTTACATAATTGGAAAGCTCCGATTCTTGTGATTCCAACGACGTATGCCAATCAAGGATACAATGTACGCTTTTGCCAAAGCACTCAGAAAGCAAAGTAATCTACAACTCACCGGCCGAAGCCTCATATCCTTGACAGAACAGAGCCATCGCGAACAAAAACGGTATTTTTACATCCACAAGGGTCTAGTTAATGTACTCAAATAAAATAGTTCATCCACAACAAGTCTTACATCCGCAATCCAACATAATCTGCCGGTGAAAACCCTTGTTAAATACCTTCCTTGCGTGTATTTCTCACAATGTTTTCATCGCAACTACCCATAGCTTGCTCATTTTAGCCTAAAACTTACACAGCACCCTACCAGAGACGCAAGCTTTTGATCGACACCTTACTTGATCCGTTAGGTGAAGGGTTACCACGATCGACTGTGGGGTAAGAGGTGGGTGAAAAGAAGACTTATCAAATACCCAATGGAATTCTCTAAATCAGTGTTTCTCAAACTTTTTTTATCATTCCACGCACTTTGGACAAAGGAGCATACACAAGCCCCCCATGCTTTTATCGCCCCAACAGAATGGTGACCACGCCTGATTTTTAAAGTGTTTTATTTATTTAAATAGCCGAGTTAGTCTACAAGTTTTTAAGGGTATAAATTAGTTGGAAAAAGGGGTTGCGCACTGGTATAAAACCGGCTCAGAAATATATGCTGTCAGTAGTTGCTACATGTAGAACTTCAGCTCACAGTTGGAGAAAATAAAAGTTGTAGTTTTATCAAATTTACAAAGCTTTTAAAAATACAAAATAAAAAAAATAAAAAAAAAGAGCAAGATACTCATCCCTGTATTTCCTCCGTGGTTGACCGTGTGACTTCTCTGACTCTGAAACGTTCCCTGATCTTTTTAGATATTTGTCCATTTTGTAGATGGAATCTCTGATAATGCAGCTACTTCAGCTTGTTTTGTTCTGCTGCGATATATTCCGACATCAAACTCCCAGCCCGATGTTCCAGGTCCCGGTTCTGTTTACAATGATGATCACAATTGCTATTTTATTTGAGTGTGTTTATTTTTGTGAGGGGAGGGAGTTGGTTGATTTACTTTACAGTGCAGTGAAACATTTACAACGATTGAATTTAGGGGGAAAAACAATTTAAATCCCATTGATGTCACGCCCCACCTGCAATACCTCTGCGCCCCACTAGTGGGGCTCGCCCCATAGTTTGAGAAACACTGCTCTAAATGATGGACGGGCTTTGTGACAGGACTTGTGTGTAGGAGTGCGTAAAATGACTTCTTCGATGCAAATGTTGGTCTATTACGCACTGTTGCGTAAGAGATTATTTAGACAACGTGGTGAAACCCACTTCCAAAACGAAATACACCGTTGTGGAAGCTGTGGAGTTTTGTTTGACAAGAGACTGTTATGATTCTGATGATTTAAAAAAAAATCTGAGAATGACAGTGATGTGTAATGCCTTTACTCTGTAGAGGATGCATCTTCTGCCACACTTTTGGGATGCCTTGAACTTTTGTTAGAGAAACATGAGCAAAATACTCATTTTTTGGTTTATTACTGTTACATTTGGCGAGGGTCACAAGGATACTTAAAGCTGTAAGCCCAGCACTCCATGCTAAAGCCACGTTTAAGGGTTGTATTTTTAGAAAATAAATAGTGTGCGTTTTCAAAAACCATTTTGGGCGAAACCAGTAGGAATATTGAGGAGTTAGAACGTCCCAGTCAGAGTCCAGACCCAAGTTCAATTGAGAATCCATGTCAACACTAGAATGTAACTCAGATGTTCTTAAACCAATCTGACTGACCTTGAAGGATGGGTAAGAATTTCAATCTCTAAATGTGCAAAACTGGTAAAGACACCAAGACCTTTCAGGTGTAATTGAAGAGAAAGGTGGTTCTAGAAGGTATGAAAGGCGTTGGATTTTATCTAGAGGAGCCATTAGGTGACTTCTGAAGGCAGTTGGTTGGATAAAAATTTAGTCATCAGAGTAAAGGGGCTGAATGCACCTTCCAGATGTGTATTTGTAAAATTAATAAAAAATTACACATCCTTTTCCTTCCACCTGACAATAATGCGCTTCTTTGTGATAGGCTATCACATACAATCCTATTAACTTACATTGATGCTTGTGAGTGGTAACATGGAAAAAATATGAAAGTGGTGTGAATCCTTTTGCAAGGTACTTGCAATAGACTGTCAAGGTGGCAAATAATAAAAACTGTGGAAGATAAACTAAAAAATACTCCCTTTAAATTGTCAGTTTGTCTTATTTAATTAACAATTTAACACAGCCGTTGAATCTTACAAGACCATCATGAAGACGCCGGCATTCCCGTTGAGTTTCAGATAAGATTGATTTTATTCGCTCATATTTAAAAAAAAAACAACAACTGGCATATTGCTGGCATTGAATATTAGATAGCTCCTGAAATATAACACCCTACCAAATATTGCACCAATAAAGCACGTTGCAATTGCAATGTCGCAAGCCCTTGAAGTTTGGTAACATGTCCAGGTAAAGAGAAACTACCATTAGATTTTTGATTAGAACAAAAATCACTTGAATATCAAGCTTGTGTGTGCAACTGTATGTCACATTTTATCTAATTATTCCACGGTGGATTGAAATGGATCACTAAAAGTGGCTGTTAGCAAAACTTTTACTAAAACACCAAAACACCAGAACAACTTGGCCTCCATTGAAGATAGTGAGTTTAATTTGTAGTAGGATGCATTTATTTTATTGTCATTTTATTTAGTGCTCTCTGCAGACCAATAATCTGATTCCTCTAGAGAAAAACCAAACAGAGCATCTCAACAGTTTAGTGCTTATCTGACTTTAACCTCAAATTGCTGATTCTGTTACTAGAGCAACGGCAAGTAGGGGGATATATTTCTTTGGTGAACGGGTGTTTGGTTTGAAGATTTACTCTTAGAAAACTTTATCGCAAAATCCTCTGCTTAGCTGCTTAGCCGGTAATTGGTTAGTTGGAATATCAAATAAACGATCTTTCAATCAATAAATGCAACATCCCTCCTGATAACGGCAACACTCTTCAGTGTAAAAGTTATTACTAAGGATAAATCAAAGTTGACTTACTCTTAGTGTCATAGAGAAACTTAAAAGTCAAGTCAGATAGGTGCATTTAAAAGCATTTTTTATTTTTTACAAAATCAAAACATATTGAAAGTTTGTGAGGGAAAGAGAGAGCAAGATTTTCAAACGATAACAGGAAGGCTAAACGTTGTTCTGCTGCATCTCTTTAAGCGTTCAACCTCTTTCTGTGTTGGAAAATGCAAAATTTGGAAATAACAGACTAACCCTTTATTTTTCGGAAACTGTTGCCAGCTTTTTGAACGTCGCAGTGAAAGTAGGGGTTAACGTTCTCTAGGTATGAACACAGAGACGGCTGTTTTAGCGATGCTAGCCACGTCTATCCCTAATATATAACGTTTATATTTAAGAAGAAATGGAATCGGATAAAATTGATATCAGCAGGTCAAAGCTTTCTAAAAAAAACTGTCGATTAGAAATTGGTTCACAAATTGGTTCTGATCGGTGCATCTCTAAATAAAATAAATAGAACAACGAGGAGCGTACCCCCACAGTCTTAACTAGCTGAATCCAGTCTTTTCAGTACCTGCTGGGAACAGGGAAGAGGATTAGAAAGAGTTGTCGAACAAATAATTTCTCCAAGATTCAGTTTGGCCGTCTGCTGTTGTCTTCAAAGGACTCATCCGCAAAGGCAGTCCTGCATTTTAATGAAGTCATCTGCAATTCAAATCATTGTATCAGTGAAAAAATCTTTTAGATTCTTTCCCAAAGAAGCCCAACAGAAGCGAGATTCTCTGATTCCGTTTCTGTTACAGATAGCAGGAGACCGCGTCTTCGGTTTCTGAGGTCTCGGTTTTAGCCTGGCCCTGGCGGTGGCGTCTGTCTCTGCTTCCTTTCTTTCTCCGAGGGTGTTTCGCTGGCTCTCGCATCAACGTGCTCTGACCCGATGCCGTTCACCCGCACCCCCTCCCCTCCCCGCTCTGCCCTCGCTGCTTCTGTCCTGCTGCTCTCTGGGAGCATCTCTGTGCAGCCAGCTTCAGAAACCAGCGCTGGATTTTTATTTTTTTATTTTTTTTCATATGGGTCTGTGACCGTCGTCCAAACTTTATTGGATCATCTGATAATCTTTTTTGGCTGGAGCCTAGCCACACGCCCCCACCCACCCCGCCTCTGCAAATGACTGTGCAGGCGCAGATGATGGATTCATATCCAACAGCGCCACGCTGGGATCACACGGATTCTTCTTTACCCACCAATCCTTTCAACTGGACATGAATGAAACTGTAAACATCCCGGTGATTTGTTCTCACTTTTAGATGTACTCACCAAACGAGTCACTAAAAATAACACGTCGCCCTTATTATTAATTTGTCTTTATTATACCCAATATCTCTAATACTTGCCAATCGGGGGTAAGCAGTTTTTATCCCGAATGCTGGTCTTTTTTTCTTTTTTTTTTACCTTTGAGTGTTTTTCTGCACAGATGTAAGACAATCATGCTGTTGTTGATATCAGTTATTTAAACTTGTGGACCGCTTTCCAGTAATCTGATGATTAGAATGCAAAATCAGTGCTTTACATAACACCAGACTGGGTGGCGGCATAAGGAGGGGTAAAAAGGAAGCACGTCCTCTATCATTTTTTTTTTTACGGGTTCTACGTGTCACACAGGACATAATGAAAGCAATATAGTCTTTACCAGGTTCTAAAATGATTTACCTGTAACCCCAAGTTTATAAAACACAGATTCATCATGTCATTATGTATTGAACCAAATCGAAAGCTAAAATAGAAAGGTTTAAGGGAAGAGAAATAACTACACTTTAGTGGCTTTTTCTTTAAATATGAAATAAACGCCAACTACGGATGTTCGATATTATTGGCATTAAAATGTAATATCAAAAATTGTATTGGTTTTTGCTTTTTTTTTATGACAAAACTTTTAGGCCTTATTTTCATACCATGCACATATTATACTTCAAACTTTGCAGCTACTCCTCCTTTCGCTCAAAATATGACCGATCCGAGGTATAGTTTCTGAGATATTTTTTTTGTTTATATCCAATAAATGAAATATATCCTGTGGCTTCTGTATTTCTGAGCCAACTTTGAACGTTTAGGTAGATGTCTATCGGTTAATATCGGTATTAGACATTAAGATTTAGGCTATATCGGCTGTCGGTAAAAAACAAAAAGCTGATCTCGAACATCTCTAGTGAAAATCTCTAGAAAAGCTGTTTGTTGGGAGGACACAGTTTAACTCAATGCCAGGGCAAAAAGACATCACCATTAACTGAGAAAAGAAACAGTTGTTGCTCATAAATCTGGGAAGGGTTATGAGGTAATTTCTTAACTGCCTGGAGCAGACATGAAATTCTAAGATTGGTTGGTGGGTAGAATCGTCCGTTTTCCATCCAGGCGGACCTTTGCCAAAGCTGTTTAAAGGAAACTTTCTATGACGTGTCTGTGGTTCATTCAGAGAGCCTTTCTCTCTTCAGCCTTCCTGTTATCTACAAAAGAGAGCAGATAACCCTGTTACTTGTGAGAGCAGATAACAGAAAGGCTAAACGGAGTATGGAGAAGTTGCTTGTTTTATCCCTTTTCCCTTTTACCCTCCATCTGTCTTGAAAGATGCTGGGTTGGAAAAAATTTTTGCAGCCTTTCCAAAAGCTCTCCGTAAATTAAGGTTTGCATTCTCTAGCAAATACACACCGCACAACTGCTGTTTTAGTAATAATAGGCATGCTAAGCACAGTTCTCACTAATACATAATTCTAGGTGGGAAATCTCAAAGCTTTAAAAAAGACAGAAACCTCAGGTGACTAGGACTTACATTTTTAATAAAAAAAAATCTAATCTTCAAAACAGCAACCATATCATACCCAGGCGCTACCAGGTTGAGCTAACCCCCCTCACACTCTTCTGTGTGGAAGTTGTTACAGAAGGAAAAAGATTTAAAGTATCAATAAGGTGTTTAAAAAATAAAATCAGATGAGGCATAAAAGGTGTCAGAAGTGATTTTAAAAATGATGATATATATCTGATCAATGAATCTCTAATTTGAAATCCATTATTTTAGAAGATTGTTCACAAATAGCCTAGGAACGCTGCCAGTTTTCCCAGAAGCTTGTTCATCCAGAGGAGCTGGTGCCTATCACCAGTGGTCATTGGGCGAGAGGTGGGGTACACCCGGAACTGAGAAATGATGTTCCAGGTGTGTGTGACTTGACCTCTGTCAATTGTGTTATTGTTTGTTTCAAAAAAAAACACCTCACCATGACTTCTTAGTTTGCTCAAATTTACGATCTCTATTTTAAAAGTCCCATTCCTTTCAAAGATCTTGGAGAAAGTCGTTTCTATCCAGTTGAATGTGTTTTTTTTTTTTGGGACACTAATGGCATTGTTGAGGTTTTGCAGTCTGATCTTAAACATTTCGATTGCACTAAAGCGGCGCTTTTAAGGATTTTTATTTCCATCCGTTTAACAAAATATTCTGGAAGCTACTGTAGCATTGGATACTGTAGACCGCAGTTCTCTTTTCTCTCGTTTGGAACACTGGATTCGTTCCTGTTTAAGTGACAGAACGTTTACTGTTAATATTGAATAATTTCTGTCCACCTCAGCCCCTCTGTTTTGCGGAGTGTTCCTCAGGGCTCAATTCTTGGTCCTCCTCTTTTGTAACTGCTCCCTTTAGGCACTATTTTTAGAAGACACAGGATCTCCTTTCGCTGTTAACCAGACGGCTGCCGAATTTATCTGCCTCTAACCCCTAATATTCCATGCTCCATCCAAACCCGTTTAAATTGCCTTGAATTCAAATTGGTTCTGAATTATTTGGGGTACAAAGAAAGCAAAACGGGGTTTATTTTATTCAGGACCAATAATACCTCACACAACTCATTCATTTATTTGGGTTGGCTTAAGTTAAGCCAAATAGCAAAGCCAGTTTTGTCGAGGCATGACTTGGAGAGAATAATACACACCTTTATCTCAACTCGGCTTGACTATTGCGATCCACTTTCTACTAGTTTTAGTCAAGCATCCCTTTCATTGTCTGCAGCTTCCGTCTTTTAACTGGTCCACACTGACACCAACACATCCAACCTCTCCTGTCCTCCCTTCATTGGCTTCCTGAACATCACAGTCCTAATGCCTAAATGGTCTTGCTCTTTCATACCTTTCAGATTTACTCCAGCCTCATCTTCCTTCGCAGGACCTCAGATCGGCCGACTAGCTGCTTTTAGCTGTCCCCAAAGAAACTAGACGGAAACTTAGAGGAGATGGAGCTTTTTCTGTTGTTGCTCCCAAACCTTGGAATATCTCTCCTTTGAATATTTCTGTTTTAAAGTCTCTTTAAAAAAAATGTCTTTTCAGTAGCTCCCTGCCCAGTTTGAGTTGGCCTGCTCTTTTTATTGTCTTTGTTCTATTTTTACTTGTGTTTCGATATTTTAGGTCTTGATTTTTATCTCTTTTTATTTGTCTTGTTTCTCAAGCACTTTAGGCAAACCTTTTCTTTTTAACTGTACCTCATAAATAACATCGACTTGAATTTGCTCTTGCGAAGCAGACCTATGCAGTCTGACCTTGCAGTATTCCGAGGAACTGATGCATCTCGTAAATAAGGTTGAAATGGGCACATATGTTTGTCAAATCTGGACATTATTTTTACTTAGATTTTAGTGCCGTCTTCATTGTCGCCATGGTTTCTGTGTTTCCCAACCCTGCCCCAGAATGTTTTAGATGTTTCCTGCCTTCAGACGATTGCAGTTCAGCATAAGCCTGTTAATCAGCCTGAAGCAGGGTGACATCTAAAACATGCAGGGCAGTGTGCCTTGAGGAGCAGGGTTGAAAAACACTGATTTTAAATAATTCAGAGAAAAGTTGGACTTTTGTAAGGACAGCATGTAATTCACAGTCCAGTCTGATGGAAATGAAAAATATCACACATCCAGCATGATTTCTAATTTAAATTCAGTCCAGGAAACGAAGTGCTCAGGTACGCAGAGATCTGTAGCTGCAGACTGTTTAAACCTTCTTCTTTTGGACTTTTATTTAACCAGGCAGGACCGATTAGTAACAATGTATTATTTACAGCTGCAGCCTGACAGAATGTCTCAGGGAAAACAGAAAAGAAGGCAAAACATAACCCAGTGGACTATTATTTAATACCTAAGCCTCTTATATTTATGCCACCGTAATGATACAGTTTTGAATAGCCACCCCACACCATTACTGACCTACTGCCAAACTGGTCATTCTGGAGGATGTTGCAGGCAGCAGAACGTTCTCCGCGGCGTCTCCAGACTCGTCTGTCATGGAGTCATTTTGCAGGGCTCTGGCAGTGCTCCTCCTGTTCCTCCTTGCACAAAGGCGGAGGTAGCGGTCCTGCTGCTGGGTCGTTGCCCTCCTACGGCCTCCTCCATGTCTCCACGTTCTGGACACTACGCGGACAGACACAGAAAACCTTCTTGCCACAGCGCGCATTGATGTGCCATCCTGGATGAGCTTCTCTACCTGGGCCACTTGTGTGTCAGTGTTTCTTCCTAAGTGGACAGTTTGATTTCCCAGAAGTGTGATTGACAGTTACGTTGTGTTGTTTAAGTGTTCCCTTTAAAGTTTTGAGCACCGTTCTGACCTTCTCTGCTGCGCCGATAACGTGTAGTTGAGGGCAATTGGTTGCACCAGACTTTATTTAGGAGTCTCAGACTAAAGGGTGCCTGAACACAGACGGCGTTGGGTTTTTCTTTTTAGTTGAAAAAAAAAAATGTGCACAGGCCTGTGCACTCGGTGATAATGGTGGTACTGTGTTGCCTTCTGCGTTATCTTTGCTGTAATACCGGTACGTCGTCATCCTGAGCTGTAATTCAATGTAGCTTATTAGTTTGGCTTTGAAAACACACATCTTTGCATTCCTCCTCTGATAAGAAAGCCGTTGCCCACAATTAAGGGCCGTTGAAGGACATATTGAGCAGCAGCGCTCTGCTGTTATCCTTTTCCATTTCGCAGACAGATGCCAGACTCTAAGTAAAAGCATTTTTGTTCCATTCCCCCACCTCCTCTCTCTAATCCTCTTTATAAAAGCCCCATACGGGCTGATTCTGATATTTGTATGCAGCAGGCGTGTTTTTTGTGTGTGTTTTTTTTTAAGGGGGGGGAGTGGAAAAGTAAAAGACTTTTTCTGTTTTCAGTTCATTAAATAAATTCAGGCAGCAGCTTGGCCCTCTGTCGCCATGGAGGAAGAAGTTTTAATTTTAATTTTTGGAGCCTGCGTATCTTCCATTTTCTGCTGCCTTTGGCGTAATCCGGTTGGTAATATTAATATCTTTCAACGTGCATGGTGGATATCTGTCAGCATCTGCTCTCTGTGAGCACATATCTCTCAGCGGCCCCCACGGGTCCATTGCAGTGGCTGCATGTGCGACTTGTAGACCCGCTAAAAGCGTACGCACAAAACAGAACATCCAAAATCTTTTGTGTACTCCGCAACAATTGTCTAAGATACGTTTGTCCCCCTCGATGCGTGTTAAAGCAGCTTTATCCTCCGAGGCTGGTATTTAAATTTGACATTTGCTTCTCAAAACCTGCGTCTGCCAAATTAATTTGGAGGGAAGGCAGATGTAATGCTGAGCATTCTCGGCATCATCATATCCCTGTTGGTCTTGTTAACGGCTTCCAATGAAAGGAGAGAAAAATATTTACACGGTCCTCACTGACTGAGATAATGAACTTTATCTTAGCTGACCTTTTAGCCTGGGTGTTTCCAATCACCGTTGAACTCAAAACCGTCTGGCTTTTCTCGCACTGAAGCAGCAGCAAGTTTACATCATCATCAGTGCTGCCAGATTAAATGCCATACGTGTAATCATCATTTTAAAGCAAGTTTCTGTCACACTTTTTTCTATTTTTTTTCACCGGAACATCAAGCAGTCTTCGAGCGATATTTGGATTGAACGTGACGTTGCGCTCGGAGGTGCTCTTTTGTCGGAGCAGCACCGCTCATACGCATCCAATGAAGGTTGTTTTGAGTCTCTCCAGGCAATGTTTTGTGGAAAGGACATTGACCACGGTACGCATCAAACCGAGACTTTTGACATACTGTTCCACCTCTATGGCAATTTGTAAATTACATTTAACCTCAAGGTACGTTACATACATTGAGTTTCCAGACTTTTTCATTAATATAGTTGTATATTCATAAGTTTTCATGGCATTAAAATGTAAAAAAATGGCATTGAAGTTGCATTAAAAAGCAATAAATCAGATTAGCTGATTTCCGCAGAAACCCTGTTTTAGGTGCATCTTGAAACTGGTAACTAACCCACACCTAATGACAGGTTACAGAATAGTTACTGTTTTTGTAGAAACCACTTTACAAGAGGAGCAAGCATTTGGATGAATCAGCAGCTTAGGCAGACAGAATGGTGGGTCTGGTTGCCTTGCACTGTCAGTGGCAGACTTACTCTTCGAAAGTTGAAAAAAACGAGCTCATTTTCCTGCCGCAAAGAAGATTTTATTGAATTAATGACACAATAGGTCATATCTGGTTGAATTAATCTCAAACATACTTTTATTTACCCCGAAGGGAAACGAAAGGTTCTTGTTTATCATATCATCCAAATATCTTTAAGGATTGTTGTGGATGGTGTGAGCTGGAAGGATATCTGGTAGCAGTCAGTCTTGCAAGAAATCTGAAGAGGCCTCTGGTTGAAGACTGTTGCTCTATGTCTAAGGCTGGGTATAGTGGCCAATTTCCTAAATCGATTTGATTTTTTATTCATAAGGTTCTGAATCGATTAATCACGATTCAGTCTGGTCTTCAATTATTAAAATGGGTCAACCGTCTTTCAAAATACAAATGTACTTTATTTTTCTCTTCACCATAAGCAACAGGTTTTAAGTGCAAACTTGTAAATTGGACAGTTAAAACTTGAACTGTAAACAAAACTGTCTCAAGTCTCAGTCACTTCTCACTAATTCTGAGAAAAGGAGCTCATTGACATTCTCGGGTTAGGCAGCTCCTTTTAGCAGGGACAATATCGCCCGCTGTTGAAAACATCCTCTCTGACGCAATACAGGTCCCTGGGACACAAAGGTATTGCTTCGCAAGACGAGCCCAACGGTGGATACTCCCTTTCGTTTGACCTCCACCAGGTTCGAGGATTTTCATTTAGTCCGGCAGGATTTTTTGCCCTGTATCTTCTGATTTCATCTTCAACCCTCGTTGCTGGAGTTTTCTGGCCAAGTTCCTTTACTGTTGGTGAGTAGACTGGCCCAAGGTGCTGGATGTCTTGGGCGAATTTGCTTCCCCCATCTCCAGCATGTCCAGAGCGCTGTTCCACCCCGTCACAACGTCTACTGTTAGCTTGTGCGCTGGCAGTTGAAGCAGGTTCTGTCTTTCTTTAAGAATGGGGTTTGCTGTCGTACTCTGGTGTAAGAACGTTGCTATACGCCTCACTCGAGCAAGCAGACGTGACATACCAGCACACTCGTGCTCTTGAACGTCAACCTTACATCACAAAAACTACAAAGTTGCAGAGATGCTCACAAGTCTCTGAGCTAGAGTCCAATTCGAGTCTCAAGTCTCTTTATTATTATTAAGTCTCCGGTTATAAGTGTTGCATCATCACCTACAGCGACCCATCCAACACTGCATAGCTATATATAAGGAATTCAAAGCATGTAATATGTTATTATGACTCCTTTATCTATTAGCATACAGTATCAGCTTTGATTTAGATATATAATTAGTTTTGCAACATGACCAAAACACCAAGAATGTTTTGCTCTTAAGTTAATATCTGTATTTTGCCTTGTAGCATTAACACACAGTACAGTACAGACCTTTAGGGGATTCCTAAAAGGATATCGTAATTCCTAAAGGTTAATAAGTAAAAAAAAGTTGATAATTGTTTACACAGACTGTATTACATTAATTTTAACACCCTAGATTTTACCGCAAACTTGCGACTATAGTTAACTTTCTAAAGAAGGCGCAATCGCTTGTTTGCCAAGGGTTAGGACCTACTGTAACATCAACACACTGAAATTATTGTATTCAGAATATAAAATATTTTATAGCACTTTTTAATCTGTGATTGTTTGTTAAAAGTGTTCACGAGATTTCACCTTTTCCCAGCCGTCTTCTCTGCAGAAATAGGCCATCAAATAGCGTAAAAAAGAAAAACGAAACGCAATATGTGACGGTCGGTGTAGATTTCTTATTTTTATTTTTAAAAATTTTTTTGGTCAGTGTTGAATCTGTGGCGGTCGGAGTTTAATCTGTGGTGCACCGCCACCGATTCGTCTATATTATGTGTGGGAAACACTGTCGTGGGCAGGTTATAGGTAAAGGAGGGAGGGGAATAACAGCGAGCTCATTCGTTGTTTCCTAAAAATAAACATTGTTCACGAGTCCCGCAGCTCGAGTCCGAGTGAGTCTGAAGTCTTTCGAGGACGAGTCTCGATTCAAGTCGGAAGTCACTGTGTGTGCGACTTAAGTCGCATTCGAGTCGGAGTCTCAAACTCGAGTCCCCATCTCTGCAAAGTAGTTAACAAAAAACACAGAGCAATATGTAAAACATCCAAGAGAATCACAGACGGAGAAGGAACAACTTCCAACAAACCTTTTGGATTTCCATCCTTTTGCATGCTCGTTATTAGCCTACAAAAAACACGGCACCCTTCTTCTTCTTTTGATTTGACTGCGGTTGGCAAATAACTTGAGGTTCACTACTGCCACCTTCCGGACTGGTATGAGGGCAGAATATTCTATTCTAATTAGCTAATTGATCAAACTGTACAACATAGAGGTGCAAATTCAGAACTACTTTTTGTACGTTTTCTAAGTTCAGTTGCGCTTGCTTCATCAATTGATGACATAAATAAAGATTTAAAAAAGAACACATGGTTTAGGATTTAAGTTGAACTTATACTTGCAACGTTGTTTGAAACAAATGACTCAAAATGACTTGAAATTCGACTTGAGGTTAACGACTTGAGACTTGCAAAACAATGACTTGCTCCCACCTCAGGTAAATAGGACAAGTTTAGGTATGGTAAATGTGCGAGGGATTCACTACGTATTCACACATATTAGTGACTGCTAAAATGGAAGAGTTATTTAAAACGTTTCTGTTTTCAGCAGAAGCGTGTGATGTGATCAGGAGGGTATAGAGCATGGGTCTCCAACTCCAGCCAGTTTTAGATGCGACTCTGGTCCAACACAGCTGATTCAAATCATCCAACTACCTCCTCAGCATGTCAAAGTTCTGCAGAGGCCTGCTAATGAGCCATCATTTGATTCAGGTGTGCTGAACCAGGGAAAGAACTAAAACATGCAGGAGACCGGCCCTTGAGGACCGGAATTGGGCACCCCTGGTATAGAGGGTCTCTCTCAGGCGAACTTCACTTGTCCAACATAAATCAGAGGACTTCATTACGACTGCCAGGGTCTAAAAATGCTGAAATATAATGGAGTTCGCTTTGGAAAGCCAACAAACTTGAAACTAAAACGGAAATGCACGTGATTCCATACTCTTCTGTTTATTTAATTCTACAACAGACATGAGGAAACTGAGAATCGTTGTTAATCCTGTGAGTCATTGATCTTTCACTTCACCATCTTGTTGGTCTGTAAAACAAAACTCATTTTTTTATGATAATAAGGTTCCAAAATGAGGACTTCTTCTGTTGGACCTGGCTTTATGGCTCAGAGCTGATGTAAAACAGTACTGCATTAATCTATAATGTATGTTTTCAGCTTGAACTAGCTGCCAGTGTCACTGTCAGGATTTTCTTTCCTTTTTATCGGTCATCATTTAGCCTTTTAAGCCCAGAAGGCTTGCAGCCGAAGAAAAGAAACTTCACCACTGACTGGTGTTGTTGGAACAATATGTCTTTGTGTTCTAAAAGACTGACATGTTCCAGAGAAGCGTGGCGCACCCTCTTAACTAATCCCCTCCATTGTACATGTTCACAGTAGCTCCAAAGTCGAAGCCTATCGAGGAGTGAATAGATTGAAACTCTGCGCTCCAAACATGGAGGTAAAGCTTTATGTGGAGCTGGAGTGATGTTGTTTTTTTAAATATTTTTTCCCCAGTGCTTCTCAGAGTTTCCTTCATCGATTCATTTTCTTGCATTGAAACAACTCCAACAGGTCAGAAGGTGCTGAGTTAAGCTGGTTGAATCCTAAGAGAATTTCTTTTGTTTTGGACGTGTCACTACTTCAATATGAGTTGAGGAGATGTGAGTTGGTGCACTTCTACTGTAACATAGTAAAAATGAAAGGACTTTTACTGCTATTAACCTTGGGTTTTCATCTGTTGCCTGAATAGTTCTTTTGTTTATATGTTGAATATTTTTGTGTTATACTTTAACTTACTAATACAGAGATTTTTATCAGAGATGCGCTGAGAAATCGGCTTGTTAGCAGAAAAAATCACGTTTCCCAAAGCTCAAAACTCATGATTATTTTACTAGTAAGTAAACGCTAACAGGGGCTAACAGGACTGTCTAATTGGGGGTTTTACTGAGACAATGATTGAAATGTAGCTGTTTTTAATGTTATTTAGGTGCTTTAAAGTACACAAAGTAGATTTGTAATGTTTTTAAAATAATTTTCTTGAGCCAGTAGGTGCAAAAATGACACTTTACATGGTGAATGAATAGTCTTTTAACCCCCCAAGCTCCTAGCGGGGAGAATCCTGCCTTTACAACTTGAATCTCTCGGCAAAGTCACGTACCACACGAGAAGCAGTACCGCTTTACGGCAATCCATATTGCTGACGTTCTTTTCATGTAAAGTTACCAGTAATGTGTGGTAACCGTAGGCGTCATTTTAGCCGGGAACGCCAGGGACATGTCCCCGGCAATATTTATGATTGACGGTTTTGTCACCCACCAGTTTTATAAACCTGACGTGGAATTTCTTACCAGCGCAGATCTAACATCCACTTATGCTCCACTATTTCCGTGTGTATCCGAACTGACTGGCATTCCAGTGCAGAAAGAAACATGGCTGTATAAGTACACAGCCATGTTTATTTCTGCACGAATGCTGGAGCTTTCTTTGCTGAGGTTGATGTTACGTTCCAAAAAATAATCATTCAAAAGTGGGTACAGGATCAACAGGTAACTGATTAACTCATATCTCTTTGATGCAAGCTTTTTTTTATTAAGAAGCATCACCCGCTCTGTGCATGTATGCACAGATGGCGCTTCCTCCATGGGGCAGGGTTGGCATACATTGTGTGATTTTTAACCCATGTCCCAGTCATGTGACAATTCTTGAGATCAGTTAGTCTTCAAAGCCGTATAAAAATACATTTGTTTTTTGTTTTATTCAACTTCATATTAACATACAAAACAAAATATGTATATAAAAAATACACGAAGATACTTAAAATTCATATGTACGAAAGTGGTAGAAGCCTGAATGGGCTTATATAGAAACCACTCCCTGTAAATTAACTTTTTTACAATTTTTTCAACATCATACAGTCATAAAAAAGGAACAATCGAATATCTAAAGAAAAACAAAGATGCATTTTATGACAGTTTACGACAGCATTCCAATTCATATTTCAGACATTAAACCAGATACATTGCTCTCAGCTTCTTCTTTTGTCTATTTTTATACTTCGACAGAGATACAGAGGGTTCCACAAGGTCAACATTTGCATTCCAGAGTTTAGCACCATGAAATCTGATTGAGAATTGTTCACGTGATATTTTATATAGCTGAAGATGCAAATAGAAGCGTGCCTAGTAAAGTAGTTGTGAATCTGAGCGTTAGTATGAAAATATCTCTTGATATAAGAAGGCAAATTTGTATTAAAAAACACTTTAAAAAGAAAAGAACAGGTGAGAAGTCTGTTAATATCAAAATGATCAAAAGCTGTAATATATAAAACAGAGGTGCACTTGGCATGTCTGGTTTGGAATAGGTAATTATTCTTAAAAACCTTTTTTGTAAAATAAATATTTTGTTTAGGTGAGTTTTAAAGGTTGATCCACAAACAATATCATCATGAGTAAGGTGGGGATAAATTAAACTATTGGATAATGTTACAAGACATGAATTAGGAACAAAATGTCTTATTTTAATTAAAATTCAAATTGATTTTGTAATCTTTTTGCAGACATGTCTAATTTGATCTTTCCAACAAAGTTTTTCATCAATCATAACTCATAAAAAATATGCTGACCAAACTTGCAGGATTTCTTTATTATTAATATGAATATTAATTTGATCACTGTTAGCCTATATGATTTATGTTCAGCAAATACCATATAATTAGACTTTTTGACATTTAGTGACAATTAGTTTTCGTTAAACCATTTAAAGTAATTTAAAAAAAACGGTCAAAGACGGAAAATAACGCAACCCCTGATTGAATGTCTCTGGTATGTTGAACAGCCGACATTTATTTGATGCAGAGATTGCTTTGACTTTTACTGGCTAACGGCCTTCGGGGGGCACTATAGCAGGAAGCGTAAAAGTGAGACAGTCATGTGGGGAAAGATTATGCGCCAAAGAAGACACTACCGGTAGTTTTCATGCACACACCCTCATCATGGAAAACACAAGAAGAAATGCATATAATGCAGCATTTAATTTAACGGCAATGGAGCTGGTTGTCAAAGAAGGAAATAGAGCTACTGCACGTAAGCTTGGCTTCAATGAATCAATGGTGAGACGTTGGAGAGTCGGTGTAAAAAGACAACAAAAGCTCTCTGACTCAGGAGAGGAGTGGAGGTCAGCACTGCTGGTCGGTGGGTGAATGATTCATGTCGGATCGACCACAAAATGAAATCGGTTGTTTCTGGCCCTTTTGCAGACATTTCCTGAAAATTTGTCAGAATAATGTCATCAGGTGCTCTGGACTGAAGAGTCAAAATGTGAAATATTAGGCTCTAGCAGAAGGCAGTTTGTTCACCGAAGGGCCGGAGAGCGGTACAATAGTGAGTGTCTGCAGGCAACAGTGAAGCATGGTGGAGTTTCCTTGAACATTTGGGGTCGCATTTCTGCAAATGGAGTTGGAGATTTGGTCAGGATTAATGGTGTTCTCAATGCTGAGAAATAAAGGTAGATACTTATCCATCATGCAATACCATCAGGAGGCGCGTGATTGGCCCCAAATGTATTCGTCAGCAGGACAACGACCCCAAACATACAGCCAAAGTCATTAAGAACTATCTTCAGCATAAAGAAGAACAAGAAGTCATGGAGGTGATGGTATGACCGGCACAGAGTCCTGATCTAAACATCATAGAGCGTGTCTGGGATTACATGAAGAGACAGAAGGATGTGAGGAAGCCTACAACCACAGATCTGTGGTTAGTTCTCCAAAATGTTTGGAACAACCTACCAGCCAGGTTCCTCCAAAAGCTGTGTGCAAGTGTACCTAGAAGAATCGATGGTGTTTTGAAGACAAAGGGTGATCTGCCTAAAACTGTTGCACAGTAGTGCGTGCGTGTGCGTGTGTGTGTGTGTGTGCAAAGAAAATGGTTTTGTTTTTGTTGCACATTCCTCTTCTGGGGTGAGTATATTATTGATGTAGCCAACATTGTTCTTTGTGCGACGATGTGGATTTTAATGATCCTTCCCAGCCAACAACTTAGTGGTGGTTTTCAGAGGCTTTTGAAAACCAAGATAAAACACATCGGGCTTTCCACTTCTACTGATTGAATAAAGATACGATTTTCAACACCTGTTAATACACCGTAGTGCATATTGTAATGAAACGTCTAACGGATGAATACTTGTGTATGAATAATTAATGTTTGCCGCCCCCAGCAATCTTTAAACCACCAAGTTTGTGGTTATTATCCCCTGCATTTTAAAAAACAAACCGACGCCCTTGGTGATAACACACTTCAAAACCCCAAATTGACATAATTTGGAAGCAAACTATGACTCTGGTTACCTCAGTTGACATTGTTCCTTTTATATCTGCTGAGTATGTGCTTCTGTGGTCAGCATGATTGAAACGCGGGCGCATAGCGAGGGGGAGGGGAAAACGGCTCGTTTTTACAACAGTGATTTAAAACGGACACTAGGGGGTGCTGAAAGCACGCCAAAATTGTCCAGTGGGCCTTTAAAAATGACCTTGCAGAAAATGTGGGAAATGCTCCTACAGAGGGCTGCTTAAACAGGGAGGAAAACTACAAATGAAAAGACAACTTAACAGAGTCGAGGCGGTATTTAAGTTTTAATTTAAAAATCCAGTTAATACTATGTAGATATCGAATTACTAGGGGTGTAACGATAGATTGAACTCACGAGACCAGACACGATATCGAGATATTTAATCGGGATGAGATTTTAAAGTCACTTTGGAGGAAAACTCCAAAGACCAAATTTATGCTTCAAAAATACTTTTACTTTGCATTTTTATTTATTCTGCCACAAACTCGACAAACGGATGTCTGTCTTTTTCTGATTTCTTGGTCATGGTCTGCAGTACAACATTTACCATTACCCAGTTGCGACTGACAGGGGCCTCGCTGACCCCTAGACCTCCAGCCATCGGGTGTTCCTTCTTCAGCAATTAGAACAACTTGCAGTCCTTCCATATTGTTCGTGTCTTGTTTGTCACTCTGTCACCGTTTATCCTTCCCACTGGAAACCCAACGAATCTTCTATTATAACTTCATCAGCCAAAGCCATTATTACCGCAACCGGCAAGATGGCAGTCACCTTAACGAGAAATATTGTGATGTTTTAATATGCCTAGATCTGGTTAAACCCCAGATATTTACTCTTTTTGTAATTTCCGTAATAGGCAGATAGAAGTGTAAAAACAGTAAATGCACCATATGATGCATAAAAGATTTCATTAGTTTTATTCTTCCCAAAACATATTGATTGAGAGTCTCTCAAGCGTTTGTTTTAGCCATTCGTAGGGGACTCAGGTTATGCAGGTGTAACAGTGATCCAAAGCGCACCATGTGTTCTCCATGTGTGGATAATGGCTCCCATTGTGATTCGTCCGAGTCCCCACACCATGGCGTTGTCGTCGAGCGGCTTTTACCCAATCAAATCACACACCCTTGATCACTTGAAGAGCGGTTAGCTGGTTGGCGTAGCTAACTGACAAGTTAGTCTTACTGACTGCTTTGGCTTGGGTCACCAGAAGGTCACCGCATTTGAGGGCGAATTTCTGCTGTTGAATTTTTTTCTGCCGAAGTTTTTGCTGCCGATTTTTAAAGTAAAACAAAACAAAAAAAACAAAAAAAAAACATAATTGCACAGGATAAAAATTCCGTGTTATAAATGTGTTGTCTAGAAAAATCATTTTGAGACAATTTTTCTTCCATACTGGTCTGATACATGTCAATAACTTTGTTTCTTTCTGCTCTTTACTCCCTCAAGACCATTGCTTTTTAAAATCTGTTTCCCTACTACATGTTTTCAGAAAGGTTGTATTCTTTCTGCAGGTGTAGATCGGGAAATTAACCACAAAATGTGCTTAACAACAGTCGGCTCATAATTTAACACGAATGTAAGTGTATTTTTAAATAGATGTTTTCTTCACAATTGAATTGATTTGATCAGAGAGATGACAAAAAAAAAAAAGAGCAAAAAACGGATCATGTGTAACGGGGGTAAATACTTCTTCACGTCTTTGTACATGTACATGCATAAACACATAAACATAGACCTCGCTTTCTTCAGAGGTCTTCCGATCTGCATGTGTTGTCTTTATAACAAAAGTTAAAAACTATAAAGGTTTCAATTTGGTATGAAGAAAGTAGGAGTTTAACAGCTCAAGTGCAGTCACTGGTTTATGAGGCGGCTCATGTCTACTTTTGTGAAAATGAGTTTTCACAAAACCGTGTGAAATGACGCCACGCTGCAGTCGGAATGAAGGAAGAAGAAAAAGTATCCGCCATTAGGGGTGGGGCTTTGTTTATCGTTCTCTCCACCATGCACACACTTCTGGGCAGCAATCATGACGTCTGTCTCCACAAAGAAGAAGGTTTAGAATATCGATTGAAATAATCGATTTGATTAATGACTGGGTGGCAGCCCCTTGTGGTCATGACGGGGGAAAAAAAGAAACACACCAAGTAGTTGTGCTTGGATCACATAGGGGGCACAGAAACCAACGTGTTTGGGAAAAATTGACAAATGAGCAACAGCGTCGGGGAGTTTATCCAAGCAGGTGCTCAATTCTTCTTTTTTTTTTTATATATTCGCCGCAGCAGGAATGCTTTATTTTCCCTTCAATGGGCGCACGCTGTTACTTTTTTTTTTTTTTTCTCCTCACGATGGAAAACAAGTCCTTCCCCTTGAGCGCCCGAGAAAACACGGGGATGGAGACAAAGTGCGTTTAAGTTTTGTTTGGAATAATCGTTTCTCGGAGGCTGTTTAGTCTCAGGCGTTCAGGGGGCTTTTTTTGTTATTTCTGTTCTCCAAGGCAGACATATTTTTTCCAGGGAGGCTTTATAAATGTGTTGTGGATAGATTTGAATACTGTTTGTTGCACTCCATTAGCCGGAGAGTTTCGACTGCACACATGCTTCACAACATGAATGCTATGAACTCCAAATGATAAATAGCTGTAGCTCGAGGAATTCTTTTATCTTCCCTGATGACTTCAGGAATGTCTGTCTTATCTAGTTTGCCTTTAAGGAAGTAGAAAGAAACAGACCCAGGCTAATGCGTACTTTGGTGAGAGGAATTCTATGCCTTCTCCAGAAGGTTTTTCATATTTAAGCAGCAGCGGGCTTTATGGGTTTTACTTAAAGTAACGATTATTAATCAGTGAACGCTTACTAAAAGTCTACTTAAAGCCAGCAAAAAAAATTATAAAAAAAGTTTTACTTTTGCAAAGAAATGTTCGGATAAAACCTTGAGTACGCACAGCTCCACGCAATTCAGATATCAATTCACAAATATACGGAAGGCCTTGGAGTGGCACAGCGTTGTTGCAGCAGTGAGTGCGACAGAGAGATCTGTGGCGGACATAAAAAAAAAAAAAAGAAGTGGTCTGATCTAAAGGTGGAGACAAAGAGGATGATGGCACAAGACTCAGACGCAGTACTTATTTTTCTACTCCCTAATCACACTAATAACTACACATCTTAACACAAATAAGCCACCAATAAGGGCAATTTCTGTATAATTTGAAGATGCACGTATCAACATGATGTGATGGCCTATAATTTTAAAATTACGCCCTTTTTTCCACTTTCAACGTTCTCTTCTTGCATCGTGGGGGGGGATGGCTTTGAATTCTAACCCCATAGAGAAGGAACACGTTAGATATGTTGAAATCAAACGAGAACAAATAAAGTATTTAAGGACTGGGCTAAGTGCCCATTTCTTTGGAAATTTAAATACGGCCACCCTACCTCAGATTCTCATTTTTATTCTCAGTTCAGAGAAAAGGGTGTGGGGCTGACAGTTTTTTTTTTTTTTTTTTTGTGTGTGTATGTCCGCGCAAGGGTCAGAATTTGCTTAAAGTTGCGCACATTTTTCCGTCACTTTTTTAGTTTTTTTTTATATGGATCACAAATTTCCTGTAGAAAGCAACTTAACGCGATTTTCCGAGCCCCGCTTTGCGCGTAATGAAGCTTTATAAACGAGGCCCCCGGACCGCAGAATCTGGGTTAGCTAACGAAGGTTTCAGACTGCGGCACCCTGTAGAGAAAAAAAAAACAGTTCTGTGTAGGGATGGGCATAATTAATCGCCGATCAATTAATTGATCATTAAGAATTTCATCGATGACATTTTTTTTTTACTGATCAATTAACGCATGTTCTGTTACGTAGTGTGAGTTTTGAAGGCATGCAATACATTTTGCTATGTGGCAGTAATTAAACACTACCACACGAGGGCGATGACTGAAAATAAAACCCACAGGCCGACAAAGTTTCTTGCCAGTTTCTGTGTATTTCAAAAGTAGCATTGTCATGAAGAGGTCGCAGCAAAGTGTGGCGTGGGACCACTTTGACTAAAACAAACAAACAAAAAAGTCTCGGTTCACTGCCAACACTGCGAAGCTGTGTAGAAGTACTTGAACGCACTTCCAACCCTGGTTAGAAGCGGAGCATCCTGCTCTTGGTCTCAACCTAGCATCAAGTGACCGTCAGTCTGTTCACCAGGCTGCTTTCGCTTCTGACCCCAGCACATGTTAACATGCTCATATTTCTCAACAAAAATCACTAGACTGATGCTAAAGTTGTATATAAGTTACGGTTTCTTTTGTTTTTGTCTTTTTTAGTCTGCTAAGGAGCCTAATTCATCGTTAGGTACGCTGATCTCTCTCATCCTCTTTCTCGACTCTTTTTGCCAAATGTAACATAAAACTATAAGACCTATAAGTAGTATATTTTTTTTATGAAGTAATTGTTTAACATGACTTTTATTTTTCATTTTAATTTGTTTACTTTTTTGGAGAAGAAAAAAAATATGAGCGTCAGTTATGTTAATGAGTACTATCTTTTAGCTGTCGGCTCCGCTGCTTATTGCGCATATTTCTGTGCAATTACCGTGAATTATTTCCGTTTAACTGCCACAAGAGGTGTCCCACTTGTAATGAAGATCTCAATGAGGAAACACGCCATTTTTCTATTCTCACTGCATTTTATTATAGTCTATGAACACTGAATTTTACTATAAAAATATCAATGATTAATCGAAAATCGATCGTTAATTCTCCCGATGATCGATGAAGACAGTTTAATCAAATGCCCATCCCTAGTTCTGTGAGTGAGCGGCACGGCGCTGGTATCAAAAGTCAGTACGTGTTCCCGACGTGAATCAGAGCGATCAGCAGGAAATACATCCTTTCTGCTGGTTTTTGTGATTTGCGTAGAAGCAGAAAACAATGTCATTGCTCTGTGATTACATGTCTGTCTGCTTCCCAGCTCAGCTCAGCGCGGCGACGAGGATATCGGGGTCATTTTTTATTCATTCATCACTGTCGTCATCCATCTTGCCTGAAGGAAGCAGCACAGTTGCCTTCCCCAGTGGTGCACCTGGTGACCTTTTCAAGCAATAATCTTCTTCAGGGGGGGGAATGAGTCACCTTGTGCTGATCAACCCGACCACGTAGCTTCAGCTGCATCACCCCCATTCAGGATGTACAGAAATCTCATAATGAAAGACGTAACCACCAGAAAAACCATAGTCTGTTCTCTGTTTGCTATTTTTTTTTTTTTTGCTCCATGACAGGTCCCCCCGTGTTTACAACACAAACCAGCCCCTGTGAAATGAACCGGAGGATGATGGAGGTGCTTTGTGGTTTGTAGAGCTGCAGCTTTAACTCCTCACTGGGTTAGATGTGTGTTTGATGAGCTGTGGCGTCTAAAGGAGCCACAGAAGTCCCGCAGGTTCTAACCGAAACGCACAGCTTTTCCTGTGTGTGCTATAATGCACATTCAGCACGGTTCGTTAGTGGATATAAAGTGCTGCTCTTGATCTGCTATAAAAAAATATTTAAAAAAATACAGATTTGCCAAGCTCACTCTTTGAATTTTAACACAAACTTCAGCATTTTGTCGGGATTTTATGACAAACCAACAGAGTTGTGCATAACTGTGAGGCAGATTTATCTTCAGCACCTTTTTTATTTTTTTTATGGCTGACATGCAAAATCACCCTCAATCAAAAATCAGTGGAACACGGTAGTGGCAGCATTAGGGTCTGGGAATAATTTTTTTAACCAAGGACAGGGAAGTTGGTCAGAGTTTATGGGGAAGATGGAACTAATTACAGGCTGAAAAGAGATTTATTTAAAAATGATATCTATTAAATTTAATCAAGTTATTTTAATTATCCAAAGATTTACCGACAGAAAAAAAAGAAAATACTAGGTATAACTCAAGGTATTTCTCTTTCATTAACCATGATTATCCTTTCATTTTTCTTTTGTTGTAGGCGCTTTTTTTGGGGGGGGGTCCAAACTCAAAGCTGGACTCTTTTAAAAATGATTACCTTGAAGCTAGCGTCACTGTGACATCAACACCAAGGATATTTTGTCGGTTGGAGGACATTGTCCTTGGGATAAGAGTTTAACACGGCCAGATTTAAAGCCGTTTATTCCTATGTGCGAACTAGAGAGAACACAGTCTTGCTCTGTCTCTACAGTCTGGCAGCGGCGGCGTGCTCACGACTTGATGCGCAACAGCAGGAAGTCCGTTGCGTCAGCCTGCAGCGCGTTGCACAGCGTGAAACACAATGAGGGTGTTCAACTCCGAAAGCAAGCTCAAGTGAAGCTTTCTGGGTCTGTGGAGCAGTTTGTGGACTTGCACAGCTGTTTACGCTACTCTTTACATAGGCAGTCCAATAAATCTGTGCGGGAGTGTAGTAAAGGGAAACGGCTCAGATGCAGTGTGCCAGCATCTTTGATTTCAGCACAACTAAACCAAGGAGTAAAGCAGCCAACTAGTATGTCAGTCGTAACAATGAGGGTTTACCTTTTTCATGCAGTTTTGGGCCTGGAAGAGGGGAGACATTTTTAAGTTGGATGCATGTTTTTTACTTTGATGACCAAAAAACCCCCCCCAGATGTCATGGTTTTTTTTTGTGTAAATGTCTGTTTTAGATGGTTTAAAATCACAGCTGTGAAGCATTATGAGTATGCTGTCTGAATAATAAAAACAGCACAATATTAAGTGCTCAAAATGCCAGATATACATCCGATTATGGGTTTCATATGCATATTAAATAAGACCACCATGTGAGTGGACTTTCTCAAAAGAAGGTTGGGTGCTAAATTACTTAATTTCCCTCTGGGATCAATAAAGTATGTTTGAATTGAATTGAATTAAAAGTTCCCCCTCCATCAAACAGTATAGATTTATCCTTGACCAGCTTGACCATATTCCATCTCTTACTGCTTAAATTTATTCACAATTATTGGAGAAAAAAAATGTTTTTGCTCTGTCAGATATCACATTACATAGCAATTGTTAATGGTAATACAGCCCAGACAGCAGATCAAATATTGGTATTTGGGGTGAAAATGTATGAAGTCTGGCCAGCAGCGAAAATCTGCAATCCTTCTTATTTCCGCTCTTAGCGGGGGTTCAGCCAATCAGCTTCATAGATGGATGAAAATGTCTGAGTTTTCATGGTTTTATCAGGTGACCACACTTAAACTGAATGGCGCGATGCACACAACACTCATGTGACGTCCTCACCGAGCTGCTGCCTAGTGCCTGGCCCTGGTACGTTTATTGACGGAACAGACAGCGGGACGTGCGCCCAGCTGCTGCCGTTAACAAGAAGTCCAAGCGCAGCTTTGGGAAGCAACTGCTAAACATGTACCGTCCAGTCGCAAAAAAAAATGTGTGGCTGAGTACATAATTCACATAGCTGGGGTGTGTGTTTCTGTGTGTGGCAAAAGTGGCAAAGATCCCGTAGGTCCCGGTGCACAAACACCATAATTATTCTGTGCAAAGTGAGAGTTTATACCCAAAACTGACTGAGGAGGATGTAGATAAAAACTGAGGGAGAGTTGACACTTTTTATGATCTTTTTGAGGCTGCTGCTTTTTACTTTTATTACATTGAAAATGAAAAAAATACTTGAATGTTATTTCATATTTCTGGTGAACTTTAAGTCTATTATGACTTAAAAAGTGAACTATAATTGTTAACGGTAAATTTTCTAATTCAAACAAGTAATTATTTTTTATTATAATTAAGATTAAGATATAATTAAGATATAAAACAAAGGACTATTTTTGTCAGTATTTAACATTCCCTGGTACTATATGACGATATCAGAAGGTTATTTTTGGTTTAAAGATTTATTATTAAAAGTTGAACATATTGTTTGACATTATAGAACTGTTTCAGAAAAATTAAAGGTTAGTGCGGAGCGATACGGATTAAAAATAAAATCTTTATTTTCTTTTTTTATGCCAGATTCATTTTTGATTTTTCTCCCTTTCTATTCCTAAAAAAACACATTACAAATGACAGAAAATATTTTTTTATAACTTGCTTGTATTTCAGTCATCCCTTCTAGGAGTTGACCTGAATTCAAAGTCAAAATAAATATATAATAGATCAATACATACATACATGCTGTAAACATGCTTGGAAAACAAGATGGAAGGCCTTGGGCGGGACTGACATCACCTTGAACTGTGGAAAGCCAAGAAATGCATTGGTATAAAAATTCTATCTCGATAATCCATGAATGTCATCTTTATAAATAGAAAATTTCGATACATCAATACAATCGATATGATGCCCAGGCCTGGCGAGAGTCCACAATGCTGACATGAACGTAAGGCTGTGTTCATATTGGTAACGAGAGAATGAATTGATAAAGTGAGAGAAGCATTCTACTCCATTTCTTGTCGCTTCACACGTCCTTTTTCCCTCTGTCAAGCTGATCTAATAGATCAAATCCAAACGATACACATTGGACTGTGTTTCTAATGTAACAAAAAGTTGAATATGTCAGCTTAACTGCTGCGTCAGACGCCTTCTGATTGGATCATATTGTAAGCGTGAGATCCATCCCCCTATTTACTGCATGAAAGATGAGGCGCTGATGAAGTAAATCGGTTTCACGTCCCGGCACTACAGTTCATCTCATCAGGTAAAAGCACGAGCCGAGGCACCTAATATTCCCTATTTCAGTGTTTCCGTAATGACAGTCTGCGGTCCGTGGACGGGTCTGATGATGTGGAGTTATTGCTCCCTTCCATCACCGCATCTGCAGCAGTAGGTTCGCCCCCCCCCCCCCCCCCAACACACACACACACACCATATTCATCACCATTACGAATGCAATCAGCAGAGCTGGAAAGACCGGCTTAGGCTAGAAGAAGCGCACAGTGTGGATGGCAGCTCCAGATTCACTCGCTCATCCTCAATCACCTTGAGCCCCTCCACCGCCACCACCCGTCCCCCACCGCCACCGTCTCCTCCCCAACACTTTATCGAGCGCTGTGATCTATTGAGGGAGAAAGCCGGAGCCGTCTTCAAATAAAAGCAATAACTCTCCTCCGCCTGTGGAGAACGAAATCAAGAGGCAGGCATGTTCCGGCAAGCCAAGACAGCCGTCCTACACCCCCCCCCATCTCGCTGCCTCAGCTGTGTATGCGGACATATGTTTCTCATTCCCTCCAATCCACCCTTCTTCTGTGGCTCCCTCCCCACTTGAGTTTATCATCGGCTTCCATGCAAAAGAAAAAAAAAATGACTTATTGCCTCTCCTGCCCTCATCTGTCGGCCCGGCTGAAAAGGCCTCCCAGGAAGAGATTAGCAATCCAATAACTCGTGGAGCATCCACCTCAGCAGCAGGTGCTCCCCAGAGTGAATGCTGATGAGAACACAGCCTGGAGTCCATAACACCAGGCCGGCCAATGTTTACCAACAGCAAACGGTCTCCCACAGGGGTTGGTAATCCCAGCCGGGTCATCTCGGGGCTGTCTCTTATGGCAAGGAACAAAAATAAACAGCGGACTAGATGGGTTTTTGTTAGTTCTCGTTTTCCAGATTTTTTACATATGGCTGTGATCATCTTTCAGTGCGTTGGAGAAGCATTTGGACGTATTTAGTCTCGTTACAACCACAAACTCCTGTTTCATTTCAGTTGATTTGATGTAATAGACCAATATGAAGAGTAAGACCTACTTATTGACCTCTACTGCAATTACAGTCTTTTAGGGGATTTATAACCAGAGTTTGCTTCTTTTAACCATTCTTCAAGGTTAAATCAGATTGTATGGATGTGTGCTAACATCAATTTGCGAGTCCTGATACAGATTATTCTCACTTGGGTATAGGTCTGGACATTGATTAAGCCATTCTAGCACATCAATATGCTTCAATCTAGAGCATTTCAATGTAGCTCTAGTTCTCTAAGGGGTTTTTGTCCTGCTGGAAGGCGAACCTCCAGGATTGTCCTGTATTAAGCTCCATCCATCCTCCTATAAAGTCTGACCAGCCTTCCTGTTAGAAGAAAAGAAATCCCACAGCATGATGCCGTCACCACTGTGTTTCACTGTAGGGCAGTGATTCCCAAATAGTAGAGAGGCAGAACAATAAAGAAGCCTCCGGTCACTAGGTGGGAGCAGTGCTCAAGCTAAACCACAGGCTGCCTGTTCAACCCAGTGGCCGCTGGCTGCTCTGCTTTTTGACTACGACACTGGGGGCCGCCATTGCTGTAGTACTACCATATAGCCGCTAGTCCCCCATTGGAATACCATGCCCTTTAGACACGTTAAAAGCAACTTTAATGCCTGGTGCCTATTTTTTTTAAACTGTCTACATCTACATATTCCTCTTGTGATTACGCTAGGTTAAATAAACCCAGAGGCACCAGGCTGGTTAACATAGGATAATTTCTCTAAATCTTGTATAATTAATGAGGGCCGGACTTTGATTGACAGGCCGGTTACGTCGCTGCCTGGCCCATCGGCTAGGCTAATAGCTCGCTGCGCAGCCGCATGACCTTTTTACTTTGTATTCATGAAAATAACGACAGGTTTGTGTATGCAGGCTGCAGGGCATCTTGCTCATACGTTTTCCCTTTAAAAACTGACAGAAAATGTGAAAAACAATATTGTTGACATAAAAGATGATTAAAATTAAAGATAAGAATTCACTTGACTTATCCAGTCATAGCAGGTGAGATTATTATTTCCCTGTGGCATCAGCAGCACCTTGTCCGCCCTCTCAGACCCATAACTCTCTCTGCATATTTTTCTGTGGTGGAAAAAAAATCCCCTTGAAACTCATCCTTGGTCAGTTGCAGGAATACTTTTCAGGTGTAAGAATCCCTCTATACGCTCAGTTTATTAAACCGTGCGCACGGATTTGGGGTTCTGCATGAAAGTATAGATATTTGACTCATTGTAGCCGGGACCATGTCCGCGGTAATATTTATCAATTACAGTTTTGTCCCCACCACTTAAAAACCTGATGTTCTTTTTGTTGTTTGTTTTTTAAACAGTGCATCCACCAGCGCAATTTTCATATATTCAGTATCATCTTTTAATGGAAGGTGTTCTAATTATGCTGCGCTACCAGCTCCATGCTTCCCAGAGGCAAGACGGACATACACTGTGCGCTTTTTGGACCATTTCCACAAATTTTGCGATCGGTTTGTCTTCAAAGCCGTATAAAAACAAATATTGCATTTGTTGTGCATGGAGTTGAAACAAACCTGGTCACTAGTGAGATCTTAGTCGTATTCAAATTCAATTCAATTCCAAAATACTTTATTGATCCCAGAGGGAAATTAAGTGTTGGTACACCTCATATAATTAATTCTTTACGGAGTTGTTGTAGATGATGATGGCTGTGGGCAGGAAGGATTTCCTGTAGCGGTCTGTATTGCAGCGAAACTGAAGAAGCCTCCGACGGAAGACGCTCTGTTGTTGTATGACAGTCTCATGAAGAGGATGCTCAGGGTTGTCCATAATTTTTTTGATTTTATGAAGAATCCTTCTTTGCATTATCATCTCCAGATGTTCCACAGTTGTCCCAGAACAGAACCAACCTTCTTTATCAGGTTGTTTAGCCTATTTAAGTCCCTGGCTCTGATGCTGCTACCCCAACAGATGACGGCTGAAGAGATTACACTCTCCACAACAGACTTGTAGAAGATCTGCAGCATCTTGCTGCAAACCTTGAAGGACCTAAGCTTCCTCAAGAAGTACAGTCTGCTCTGTCCCTTCTTGTAGACGGCTTCACTGTTGCGCCTCCAGTCCAGTCTGTTGTCAAGGTGAACTCCGAGGTATTTATATTCCTCAACCACCTCCACTTCTTCTCCCATGATGGAAACACTGTTTGTAGATTTCAGAAGAAACAGGGATAAGTCAATCATCTCCTTTGTTTTGTTCACATTCAAGGTGAGACGATTGTTTCCACACCATGTCACAAAGCGGTCCACCAGGTCTCTGTATTCAGCTTCTTGTCCATCTCTGATACACCCGACAATTGCAGAGTCATCTGAGTATTTCTGAAGATGACAGGTCTCTGATTTGTACTGGAAGACTGAGGTGTACAGAGTGAAAAGGAATGGTGAGAGTACGGTCCCCTGTGGTGCTCCTGTGCTCCTGACCACCTGGTTTGACACACAATTCTTCAGTCTCACAAATTGTGGTCTGTTGATCAGGTAGTCATTGATCCATGCGATTGTTGAGGGCTCCACCTGTGTCTTCAGAAGTTTCTGACAAAGCAAATCAGGCTGAATTGTGTTAAATGCACTAGAGAAATCAAAGAACCTGATCCTCACAGTGCTGCCTGCTTTGTCCAGATGACAGTGGGTTGGTTGAAGTAGGTGGATGATGGCATCTTCAACTCCAACTCCACAACGATAAGCAAACTGCAGCGGGTCCTGATACATTCTTGTTTGCTTACTCAGGGATGCCAACAGGAGTCTCTCCAGGACTTATTATTATTAAGTCCTATTATTTAAAAGTTAAAGGAATAATAGGCTTTTTCAGTTTAAAGCTCTGAAAAGGACCAGCATGATGTCCAAATCAGCGCGCACATAAAAGGTGCGTATGGATTTTATCAAACTGAGGGTACATATGAACCTCAAAATGATTTCTGCACCTGACCCCTACCGGGCTCCGTGCAGAGATGAAGGGAAGATTGTTGAGTGTTTTTATCATTCTTCCTCTAGTCTGTCAAACGGATTCTGGGTTGATCGCGCAGAATCCCCTCTGGAACTGCTGCGGAGACGGAATGTGTAAACTGCAGCCATTTAATTTATGAAGGTGTTCGCTGATGTTTAATAGAAATGTTTAATTAACCTTACCTTAACCTATTATCAATTCAAAGATGCAAACTCTCTGAGGATCAGTATTATTTGTTCTGATAATGAAGCATATGTTTGTGGGAGAAACAGAAAGGCGTTCACAAGCTTTAACACCTTTTATTTTCAAGAAAAAAAAAAAAAAATCATCAAAAAAGGTGAAAAACGTGCTCCTGACTTGACTCCAAGCCCTCCGCCCTCGGCTGTATCAGGATATTGTCGACCGTGGCCTTATTAGTATTCATTTCTGGGGAGTAGAATTTAAATCATTATTAGATTACAATTATTACCGTATTCATCCATTTATAGCAGCACAAGAGTCACTTTCATCCACACGCATTCAACACACATACACTGCACACACTTTTCATACAGGGAATTTAATACTTGACACATTATTATACACTGTATTTATACAGTCAATGTTACACACATATAAACATGTTGCAGATTAGACTAGGCTAATAAACATCCTCCACTCACCTTTACATACATTTTGACAGCAATCTGTCTCAAGACTTTTTTTATCCAATTGTTTTCGATATCACGTTGTGATAATTTAAATTGCTGTATTTCGTTCAACTGTAATTATAGTAGCACTACATTTTAATAATTATTTTAAGTTATGAGTTCTTACCTTATGAGACTGGGGGGAAAGAGAGCCGTCGGAGGCGCACAGCTGGCTCCAGTAGAATGAAGCGGGAGCGCTATATATAAACAGTCAATGAGCGGATTAGCCTTTAGTTTAGCTAGCCAGGTTTAGCATCAGAGCTAAAGGCGCGGGATTACGACAGAAATGCACGCCCCGCGAGGGCCAAGGGGGGCCGAGTCTACAGCGAAGATCCCGCCCTTATGCCCTTTTTAGGAAAATGCTGCGTCAGAACCGGGGAGGAGGAGCCATGATTTCCCCCATGAACGTGGTCATTTTGGTAAACGGGAAGGAGTGCGGAAACGATGTCTATTATATATACAGTGGCTTGCAAAAGTATTCGGCCCCCTTGAACTTTTCCACATTTTGTCACATTACAGCCACAAACATGAATCAATTTTATTGGAATTCCACGTGAAAGACCAAACGATGTTTGTGAATCGGAAGAACAAACTTTATATACGTTCTGTCAGCTCACAGGCTGCAAGGTCCGCAGGAACATGAGCCAAACACAAAAACATTGATGTCATGTTTTTATTTCAGTTGAGTCTGGAAATAAAAAGGAACAAAGCTCCCGATCGTTATGGAAGTAAGCATGAGTATATATTGTTTCCCGGTCTCTTACTCAGACATGTATTAATGCTGAGTTCAACTAAACCATTTTTAAAGGGAGATTTTCTTTTATGAAATGTGAAAAAGATTAGATGCTTTGTTTTGCAGGTAATGGTTTAGTTCTTTAAAAATGAACCCCAGCACATTTATTTGTGAAAATATTTGTGAATAACAGTAAATGTGGGTCTCTTTGGCTATTGATTTACTGAATTATTTTCATTCACTACATAATTATACACTTTTTGGTTAATAAATATGGTCAGACTTGAAAAAGTGTAATTCAGAAAAATTAAAATTAAAAAAGTGGAATTTTGGAAAAAATTTAGAAAATAAGGAAAGGGATTTAATAATAATAATAATAATCATATATATATATATATATATATATATATATATATATATATATATATATATATATATATATATATATATTTTTTTTTTTTTTTTTAATGGAATAAGCTGATGAAGCTGACAAGTTACCAATGATTACAGTTTTAAAAGGTTTTGAATCTTACTGTTTAGTGAATCACTTGAACTTTTTCTCTTGATAATCACAGACTGGGCAGTCTTAATCAATGTTACCATTTGAGTTAATAAACTACACTTGGAAATGTTAAGACATAAAACAATAAAAGGAGCATTTGAAGTTGTTGCAGCTCATTTTATTAATGTGTTTTGAAAATCAGGAGATTGTACGCAGTATGCTGGTGCCAGTGGTTTGTACAGATAAATAATTACATATTTTCAGGTTCTGAATAGTACTTCTATTCAGGCGGGACATGAATAAATTTATGTTCCCTGGGGGGCATGACAGAAAATAACTGAGAACCACTGCTGTAGGGGAAGTGTGTTCTGGGTGATTATTTCTGGGTGTGTATTTTTCAATACAGTTTATCTGTGACCAAACTTTTAAATTAATCATTCAGTAGAGGTGTGACGGTACACAAAAATCACTATTAGGTATGTATTTGGAGTTTTTAAAATGACGGTACATTTTCGGTACATTTTAATCCAGAAAAATAAATAATTTTTACTTACTTTTTTCCTGAATTCCTTCCTTTCAATTCCTGAAATTAATTTGACTTTATTACGTTCTATTACTTAAAAAAGTTGAATGTATAGAACTGACTGGAGATTTAATTGGATTTTATAAAATAAATAAAATAGTACAAGCAGACATAGCCAAAGTAGAAAGCAATATAACCATTTAAATAGTTTGGCAAACCTAGTTTCCCTGCTGTACTTGAATGCAGCATAGGCAGCTGTTGGGAAAATCTCTTCTCACCAACTGGGGTTCCTCCGACTTACGTTTTATACAAAAAAAAAAGGAGTATGGGCTGATTGGATGATGCTGGTAGCCATGTGGAAATCAGCTGGTTTTTCTCTAGTATCACTGATCTTTACATTCAGCTTGACATTGTTTCAGGTGAGTTATTCAGTTCAGTGCAGAGCGTATTATCTACCTTTTATTGCTGTAGAAAGATGCATTCACTGACAAACATACTGATGGTTGGACCATCTTTTGTTTTCTCCTGTAGCTGCATGAGAAACCAATATTGTTCCCAAATAGCAGAGTGTAGTGATAGCAGGGGGTCCTTTCTGTTTTGTTCTGGTGTCACTTTTTAGAGTTGCGCTGTGGAAGGTTCCACTGTGCTCTGAGTTCCGCATATAAGCATTCTGCATGTTTTCAGGTGGAAAATGGCTGTATTCGTTCAGCACACAGATGTACGTTCCTAACCGACAGGGCCGTTCCGAACAATTCTGATACAAATACATGTACCATTAAATCTCTATCATTTAGTCATTCTAAATGATCATTTTCCTTTTCCTCCCAAAAAACCTATTCAGTTTTTGTGCAAGATTTTGCACATTAAATAGGAATTATACAAACCTCATGCATGACAAAAATGTAAAATAAAGACGATGCTCTTAATATATATGTGCTTGGAAATAGAACAGTCACAAATGTTTATATTAAAGTGTAAATAAGCTAAAAAGGGGTCAGTACAGTCAGAGTGTTGATCCTTACCATAAAAGCAAGCTAAAAAACATAGAAATGTATGGTTATAGAGTAGATAAATGTGGGAAATTTCAAGGGTTATGAATACTTCTCCAAGGCGCTGTATATCATATTTGTCTTCTATGCATAGAGATTTTGATAAAAGATCCCCACAACCAGCTACTCCCTCGGTTCATCCAGCTGTTCTCTTTCTTTACCTTTATCAGATATTGTGCCTTTTAACAAAAGACTGGCCAAGCACAAACTCAGCACAAAACAAACCACGGGTGCACATTTTCTTTCCGTGGCCAACACGAACGGGATTAAACATTGTATAGTGTCGCTGCAAGTCATCTCCCTTGTGCATAAATCCCTCCTGACTTTCTGCTGCGGGCCGTGCAGTGAATTTACACGCTCTGCTTGCGTTATCTGTACTTTGTGTTTTCTTCAATTTCATGGGGGCTTGTGTTTGATGATAAAGAGTCAGTGGGAGTTGGTTCCTTAAGGCCGGCTTAATGTGAAAGGCCGCCGTACTGTTTGAATCACAGTGTGGAGAAACTCTTATCCTCAGCAGTCCACATTGTAAGGAACCTTCTGTGAGTGAAAAGTGTACAGTTCCTCGAAAAAGTATTCCTACTCTATAAATTGTGTCACATTACAATGCACAGGTACACGTGTTTTTGACTGTGGGGTCTGGATAACTATAGAAAAATAATTCAAATTAAAGCTGCAAGCAGCTTCGAATGCTGCGACCGAATGCTCAACGCCTTCCGCTGAGCCTGCTGATCAAATCTGCGTGACAAAGTGTTCAAAAGGCACAAAATGGCAGCTTTCGAGCAAAATAGCCAACTTCCTGTGGAGTATTGTCAATCGCATGTTCAAATCAAGATGGCCGACTTCCTGTGCACTCGCGACTACGACGTTTTAAGGATTTTAGGTAGGTCTTGGGAATTTCTACGAGTGTGCCAATTCTCATGGCCCGTATGATGAAGTAAGCCAATGCAGCAGTGTGTTTTGAAACAATCTGGGGGACGTTGCTGAGCCAATTCTGTTGCGACTTTTGCGAAACCCTTAAAATACGTACATTTCACTTACGACTGGTGCGTCCAGCAAATTTAGTGAGTTTTCATATATGTTTAGGCCTCCAAAAAGCCAATTAATTTGACGGAAGAATATTAAACATTTGAATAATATTAGGCCTTCGCAGCACTTGGTTGGGCGCAATGAAATGAAATTTTTTACTGTTGAGAAGTTTGTCTCTAGATCTGGAGTGAAGTTTAGCTTTTATGCTCACAGTGGTTTTTCCCCTTCCTGATTTCCTTTTTGTCATGTTTGTTACATTTAAATGTTTCAGATCATCAAACAAATGTGAATATTAAGTCAGAGACAACACACACAAACACGAAATTCAGTTTTTAAATAAGTTTTTATTATTAAAGAGAGAAAAAAAACTTACATGACCCTGTGTGACAGCGTTTCATCACACCTAAGTTCAATTTCTCTAGCCACGCCCAGGCCTGATTACTTCCACATCTGTTCTCAATCACAAAATCACTTTAATCAGTCCTGCCTGACAAAGTGAAGTAGACCAAAAGATCCTCAAAAAACAGACATGTCGAAATCGAAAGAAATTCCGGAACAAAATTGAAAGGGAGTAATAAGAAGAAACATAAAAGCTCATCTCAATTTAGCCGGAAAACATCTTGATGATCCTTAAGACTTGTGGGAAAGTCCTCTGCGAACTGAGAAAACAAAAGTTGAACTTTTTGGAGGTGAGTTTGAAGGTGTGGTGTCTCATTGCATCTGGCGTAAAAGTAACACCACATTTCAGAAAATGAACATCGTACCATCACTAAAACATGGTGGTGGTTTTAAAAAATATTCTGGGACTGTTTTGCTGCTTCAGGATTTTGAAGACCTCGTGTGATAAATAGAACTATGAATTCTGCTGTCTACCAAAAAATCCTGAAGGAGAAGATTGGTGACCTCGAGCTGAAACCAACTTGGGTTCTGCAGCCGAGTAATAATCCAAAACACACCAGTAAGTCC
This sequence comes from Valencia hispanica, assembly GCA_963556495.2. Taxonomy (NCBI): domain Eukaryota; kingdom Metazoa; phylum Chordata; class Actinopteri; order Cyprinodontiformes; family Valenciidae; genus Valencia; species Valencia hispanica. The sequence goes on from OY747723.1 coordinate 13,364,157, forward strand.
ACCTCTGATTTGGCTGAAGAAAAACAAAATGAAGACTTTAGAGTGGCCTAGTCAAAGTCCCAACCAGTTATTAGATTTATAAGGCAATCACACACAGGGCCATGTTGGTTTGGATTTTTCTTCTTAATAATTAAAAACCTTCATTTAAAAAACACATTTTGTTTTTTGTCGTGATGTCTTTGACTTATATATACATTTGTTTGATGATCTGAAACATTTAAGTGTGACATGCAAAAAAATAAGAAATCAGGAAGGGGACTAACAGTTTTTCACACCACTGTAGGTAAGCTAACAAGGACTCAGGAACTGTGGAAATCTTACCAAAACACTTTCCAGATTTAAAGAAAAGCAATTAGAACCATTTGTAATCTTTTGATTTCAAACATTGGTTTAGATAAACACATCTATACATTAAGAGATTTAAAAAGCATTCAACATTTCCAATATTTTATTTGTAAAATGCCTAATATCCTTTGCACTTCATAATTATTTCCTATGTTGTGTCTGTCTATTACGTGGAGCTCAAATAAAATGCATGTTTGCGGGAAAGTCGATGGTATGAATGCTTTTTCAAGGCGGCACTGCATATAAACTACATAAACGTCTCTAAAAGATTACAGTGACACAAAATGGACAATTTCTCCTTATCTTTCTGACAGCTTTCAAGCCAGAGTGACCTGATATCCTGTTTTTCTTTTTTTCCAATGTGCCGCAAGAAGCATAAAAGGATCTATTTTTGATAAGTGTTTACAGATGAAACGACGGTGAGAGGAAAAAGAAGAGACGCGTGATAAAAGCGTCGTGTTTGCCATGCTGTTAGATGTCTGTCTTCCCCCTGTAAGGGAAAGGCCATGGAGCATCTGGTGAGAGTGAGGCACAGGTGCTGCGAAGGATCGCGTCCAATTCTGCAAAGCACAGAAACCCAGGAGGGAGGGAGCAGGTGCAGGGATGCTAGACGGGGTGAGCCGAGATCCCCGACAAATGAAGACAATCCTCCCGTTTGCTGTTTCTGCTGTAAATGTGCTTGGTCTAATCTGTCCCCCCCCCCGGTTTCCCATCTGTGAAAGAAGAGACGGGGAAAATGTGGCGGGAAGATCATCGGGGACAAAGGACAAATGAAAACGGCATTCCTGAATCGAGAGATTAATTCGGAAGACTGAAAAACAATGAAACGCCCTGTACGGAGATGGCAGCGTTACAGGTGTCTGGGGAGGAAAGATGGATGCTGATCTCCAGGCTTTGGCATGGAGATGTGGCATGTGTGCCAACAAATGATAGGCCTTTGTCACAATACAACAGACTGTGGTGAAAAGGCGGGATATTAATTGTGACAGGCATGCCCTCCTCTTTCATCTGCCACAACAAGGGGGAATCCATTCCTGACGGGTTTTCATTTTACTCTCAGTTTACCAGAAATAAATAAAAGCCTCAGTAGACACAGCCATTGTATGGTTTGTCTGTTTGTGACAGAAAGTGTATTGTTTCTGCTGTGACTTTGTTTTGCTACTTTTTCGGTGTAAACATGTAATTTAACAGCTTTTTAAATTTGACATTTTATACATGACTCGGGGCTAAAACTTTGAGCACTTTTAGCCCAGGCACTTCAGTTCATAGTACTTTGTCGTAAACATGTAAAATCTAGTAAAAACACGAATAACAACGCCCAGGTTTTAAAACTATTCTTTTTAAACCTGCAAAGTTTCCCCCCCCCCCCATCAGATGTATAGTTTAAAGTCCCTTAAATAAGATAAAGAAAATTGTGAAAATACTGGAGTAACCAGAACTTGTTGGTCACTTGCTGTGGCACTGGTGGACATTCCTAATCTTTCATTGCTGAGATTAAAGTTGTCATCTGGCCTGAAAGACACAAATAGGCATGAGTCAGTATCGAGGTTTTAGTTTTAATGATCATGGTTTCCAGACAAAGAAAGCCCCAAAATTCAGTTTGTCAGGAAAGTAGAATATTACATAATATCAATAGGTTTAAGTCAAGTTTATTTGTATAGCACATTTTAGTAACAGGGCAGTTTAAAGTGTTTTACATGATAAAAACGTAATAATAATATAAAAAGAAACATTATATCACAGTGGCGAAATAAAGAGAAGTAATGGAAAATTGCAATCCAGAATCTATGTTCCAGGCAACTCTAAACAGCTGGGTTTTTAGCCTTTATTTAAAGGACTTCAGTGTTTCAGTGTTTCTGGAAGTTTGTTCCAGATTAGAGGAGCATAAAAACAGAATGCTGTTTCTTCCATATTTGGTTCTAACTCTGGGGAAGTTTGTTCCAGATTAGAGGAGCATAAAAAATAATGCTGTTTATTCCATATTTGGTTCCAACTCTGGAGATTCAATTCAATTCAGTTTATTTATATAGCGCCAATTCACAACAGATGTCATCTCAAGGCACTTAACAAGAAGTCATTTCAATACAATTATACAAACATTCCAATCAGTTAAAAAGTTTCCTATTTAAGGAATCCCAGCAGATTGCGTCAGTCATTGGCGTGAGGTTGGGCAGATTTCCAACCACAGCAATCCTTCAGCAATCCCTCATACTGAGCAAGCATGTAGCGACAGTGGAGAGGAAAAACTCCCCTTTAACAGGAAGAAACCTCCAACAGAACCAGGCTCAGTAGGAGCGGCCATCTGCCACGACCGTCTGGGGGTTTGAGAAGACAGAGCAGAACACAGAAGGAACAGAAGATCCGATATAAGAGAACTTTCTATGTTACAGAAAGTAAAAAGTTGATAACAGGACACAGTGGATGTTCAGTTACTGAGAGGATCATCCCAGTCGATGACCCCCGTCCAACAGGGCATTGCAGCCAAGCAGGATACCAGACCAGGTGTATCTTCGATGGGGAGAAAAACACTGAGAGAAAACAAAGTTAACAGTCGAAATAACAGAATGTACTGTAATACAACTGGAGAGTCGTAGGAGAAAAGGAAGTAGCAGAGTGAAGAAAATTGGTAAGTCTGTCCTCCAGCAGTCTAAGCCTATAGCAGCATAACTACAGAGATAGCTCAGGATGACCTAAGCCACTCTAACTATAAGCTTTATCAAAAAGGAAAGTTTTAAGCCTGGCCTTAAAAGTAAACAGAGTGTCTGCCTCACGGACTGAAGCTGGGAGCTGGTTCCACAGGAGAGGAGCCTGATAACTAAAAGATCTGCCTCCCATTCTACTTTTAGAGATCCTAGGAACTACAAGTAAACCTGCAGTCTGAGAGCGAAGTGCTCTTTTAGGAACATATGGAACAATTAGATCTCTGATGTATGATGGAGCTTGATTATTAAGGGCTTTGTATGTAAGAAGAAGGATCTTAAATTCTATTCTGGATTTAACAGGGAGCCAATGAAGGGAAGCTAAAACAGGAGAAATGTGATCTCTCTTTTTAATATTCATCAGAACTCTTGCTGCCGCATTTTGGATCAACTGAAGGCTTTTAATGGCATTTTGTGGACTACCTGATAGTAAAGAATTACAGTAGTCCAGCCTTGAGGTAACAAATGCATGGACTAGTTTCTCAGCATCACTCCTGGACAGGATGTTTCTAATTTTAGCAATATTCCGGAGGTGAAAGAAAGAAATCCTAGAAACCTGTTTAATATGGGATTTAAATGTCAAGTCTTGGTCAAAAATAACGCCGAGGTTCTTTACGTTATTACTGGGGGACAATTTAATGCCATCCAGATGAAGTGATTGACTAATCAGTTTCTGTTTAAGAACTTCTGGTCCAAAGACAGCAACTTCTGTCTTGTCAGAATTTAAAAGCAAAAAGTTTAGGGTCATCCATGCTTTTATGTCTTCCAGACATGCCTGTAATCTACCTAACTGACTGGGTTCATCAGGATTTATGGATAAATATAGTTGTGTATCATCGGCATAGCTGTGGAAATTTATCCCATGCTGTCTAATGATTCTACCAATTGGAAGCATATATATGGTGAAAAGAATTGGTCCAAGGACAGAACCCTGTGGAACTCCACAAGTAACCCTTGAGAGTGAAGATGATTTATCATTTAGATGAACAAACTGGAATCTATCAGACAAATATGATTTAAACCAGCCTAGTGCTGTTCCTTTGATCCCTGCAACATGTTCAAGCCTTTCTAAGAGAATATTATGATCGACTGTGTCAAAAGCAGCACTGAGATCTAACAAAACCAGAACAGACACCAGTCCATTATCTGAGGCCATGAGAATATCATTAGTAACCTTCACCAGTGCTGTTTCAGTGCTATGATGAGCTCTAAAACCTGACTGAAACTCTTCAAACAGCTCGTTACTGTTTAGATGTTCACAGACTTGATTAGCAACTATTTTCTCAAGGACTTTGGATAAGAAAGGAAGGTTAGATATAGGTCTGTAATTCACTAAGTCATCTTGATCAAGGGAAGGTTTCTTGAGTAAAGGTTTAATTACAGCTATTTTAAATTCCTGTGGTACGTATCCGTTTACTAAGGATAGATTCATCATATCCAAAATGGGGCCAGGAACCAAATGGAACACTTCTTTAAATAATTTGGTTGAGATTGGGTCCAAAATACAAGTTGAAGATTTAGATGAGGCTAATATTTTTGATAATTCTGAAAGCTCGACTGAATCAAAACAGCCTAAGCAATACTGAGGTTCTACAGTTCTTTCCGATACTGACTCATTTACTGAGGAAGAAGTAATCATGTTTGGGAGGATGCCAATGATTTTATTTTTAATAAAATTTATTTTATTTATGAAGAATCTCATAAAATCATCACTGCTAAGAGCCGGGGGAATAGTTTGCTCAACAGAGCTATGACTCTGTGTAAGTTTGGCAACTGTACTAAAAAGAAACCTAGGATTGTTTTTATTCGCCTCTATTAATGATGAAAAATATGCTGTTCTAGCTTGTCGAAGGGTCTTTTTATACAGCAGTAGACTGTTATTCCAGGTTAAATAGGAATCCTCTAGATGTGTAAAGCGCCATTTTCTCTCCAACTTCCTAGTATTCTGCTTTAAAGTACGCAACTCTGCGTTAAACCAAGGAGTCAGCCTCCTATGGCTAGCCACTTTCTTTTTTAATGGGGCTACACTATCTAATGCCAAACGCAATGAGGACGTAACGCTGTGAACCAGACCATCAATTTCTGAAGGGTTAGAGATAGAATTGCTGCCATCCACTGTGTTACTCTGAGACACTGAGGAAAGTAAGAATGGTACAGATTCTTTAAAAATTGTTACAGCATTGTCTGATAAAGTTCTACTATAATGAAATTTTCTTTCAGATTTAAGATGGTCAGTTAAAGTAAATTCAAAAGTTATCAAGAAGTGGTCAGACAGGACCGGGTTATGTGGGTGGACTGTTATTTCCTCACACTCAATACCGTATGTCAGTACAAGGTCCAAAGTGTGTTTACCTGAGTGGGTCGATCCCTGTACTTTTTGAGTAAAGCCAATTGAGTCTAAAATAGCATTAAAGGCTGCATTTAGGCTATCACTTTCAGTATCCACATGAATATTGAAGTCCCCCACTATAATAACCCTATCAGTATTTAATACTATATCAGATAAGAAATGTGAGATCTGATCCAAGAATTGAGAGTAAGGGCCTGGTGGACGATACAAAACCACAAACAAAAATGGTCTTAATGTTTTGCAACTTGGATGAGGAAAATTAAGGGTTAGATGCTCAAAAGAACTGTAGCTATCAATTGGTCTGGGACTAATTAGTAAATCAGAACGGAAAATGGCTGCAACTCCTCCTCCTCGCCCAGTATTTCTAGGAATGTGAAAATTTAAATGACTGGAAGGAGTTGACTCATTTATACTGACATAATCCTCCTGCTGCAACCAGGTTTCTGTGAGACAAAGGAAATCAATGTGATTATCACAAATCAAGTCATTTACTAACAAAGTCTTTGAGGAGAGAGATCTTATGTTTAATAAACCACATTTAATAGATTTATTTTCAGTCAAAGTTGTATTTATTTTTATGAGATTTCCATAATTTGCTTTTGTTGGCTTAACTTTTAATCCATTTAATTTTGGCCGTGGGCAAGACACTGTTTCTATAGGGTAATGGGTGGGTAACAGTACAGAAGCAGCAGAGAGGTGGGTTAAACTACGACTCTGCTTCCTGGTCTGGACCCTGGGTTGTCAGTGTTTTGGAGGATTAATAAATTCGGCCATATTCCTAGAAAGAAGAGCTGCTCCATCCAAAGTGGGATGGATGCCCTCTCTCCGGATCAGACCAGGTTTTCCCCAAAAAGTTCTCCAGTTATCAATGTAGCCCACATCGTTTGCAGGACACCACCTAGACAACCATTGATGGAATGACAGCATGCGGCTAAACATGTCGTCACTGGTCCGATCAGGCAGGGGACCAGAAAAGATTACCGAGTCTGACATTGTTTTGGCAAACTTACACACCGAAGCAACACTAATTTTAGTGACCTCCGATTGGCGTAACCGGGTGTCATTACCGCCAGCGTGAATAACAATCTTACTGTATTTACGCTTATCTTTAGCCAGCAGTTTCAGGTTGGATTTGATGTCGCCCGTTCTGGCCCCTGGCAAACATTTGACTATGGTCAATGGTGTCTCTAATGCCACGTTTCTGACTATGGAGCTGCCAATTACCAGGGCCGGCTTCTCAGCGGGTGTGTCGCTGAGCGGGGAAAATCTGTTAGAAACGCGGACCGGTTGGTGGTGGCCCGGGGGCTGGGTCCTAGAACTATGCTTCCTACGTACAGTCACCCAGCCGCCTAGAGGTCCCGGCTGCGCGGGCTCTACCGGAGGACAGCTAGGGGGTTCTATCCTTGTTGGCTCCGGGCTGGCTAATGGGCTTCGGCTATCTGCTGGTTTTTCAACAGCGCGGAGCCGTGCTTCTAATTCTGATACCCTCGCCTCCAAAGCTACAAAAATATTACATTTATTACAGTTACCATTATCACTAAAGGAGGCAGGGAAGTAACTAAACATCTGACAGAGAGAGCAAGAGAGAAGAGAAGAGTTAGAGACAGGAGAAAGAAGAGTAGCCATAGCCGCAATGAAGCTAAGCTAACTGAGCTAGCGAGACCTTCCACCCAAAGAAAAACTGTGTGAAACACGAGGAGTTCCCAAAACGTAAAGTACACCACCACAAAATGTGTGTTTTAGTGTGATTGTGTGTTAAAATAACTTAGAAAAGCCTCAGCACAGAGAAAATAAGATCAATTCAAGAGCGTTTGAACACCAAAACAGCTCCACGGACCACAGCAGTGACAACAGGAAATGACGCAATACGGCTTACCAACTAGAGGTTGCAGAGTAGACTTGAACCAGAAGACCTGACTCGGTGTAAGGACTTGATCTATTTTGCTAGTTTCAGTGAGAACGTGAGCAGTCGCGTTCTGGATCAGCTGCCGCTGTCTGACTTTTTAGGCAGACCTGTGAAGACACTGTTGCAGAAGGGGCAAAAATTTGGCTCAGGTGGTACAAATTTGTCCCCGCTCTGTCCGTCTCGGTCCTTGTGTCCTTGGGCAAGACCCTTCACCCTGTTGGCTGCTGGTGGTGGTCTGTGTCCGGCAGCCTCACCTCTGTCAATGTGCCCCAGGCCAGCTGTGGCTACAATTCAGTAGCTTGCTACCATCAGCGTGTGAATGTGTGCGTGACTGACTGAAAGTAGTGTAAAGCGCTTTGTGATCCTCTAACTGAAAAAGCGCTCTAGAAATGAAAGCCATTTACCATTTAATCAATTCGACTAAAGATAAAAATATGGATGAGATCTTTGGACAAAAGTCCTTTAGTCCTGGAAATGTTTTTCAAGTGATTTGTAAGTGTCTTTATGTGTCTCATTAGGTTCAGGTAGAGTCCATTACTACACCCAGTTTTCGGACGGGTTCACTAGTTTTTAGCTGTAATAGCAGAAGCTGACACTGTGCTGACTCTTGATCATTCCTTTTTAGGGCCAAAAAAGAATTACTTACATTTTGTTTCTGCTTAGCTGGAGAAAGCTACATGAAAGCACTTTGATTTGTTCAATGCATCTGCTCAGTGCTTAAATGGGTTCATAGTCACCTGGTTACATTGTAATGTAGAGCTGTGTATCATATGAGTTGTTATGTCCTAATTACCTCTTTCAGTCCGAGCCAGTTGAAGGATGAAGATATTAAATGAGAGAGGGGCCCAAGATGGAACCTTGCGGTACCCCGCATGTGATTTTAATCAGCGCCATAATTATCAGCAGGGTTGAAATATGTTTTTTGAGCAAAACTGTGGGAAAAGGGAGGGCGTTTAACCATGTTGCTCAGAAAAGTCTTAAAACACTCTTAGGTCACATTTGTGACCAAATTGGTTGCACTCTGGAGCCCTGCATAGCCCATGTAGATTTTATTGACAATCCTCACAAGTTCATGTAACACTGATGCAATAATTCATGCTAAAGGAGCCCTAGATAAGTATTGAGTGCATAGAAATGAACACATTTTTCAGAAGAATGACATGTCTATGTAAAATGACCTTTTTCATTAATCTTCTGTAATATTCTAGTTTCTGAGACATAGAATTTTGGATTTTCATTCTCTCTAAGCCATTGTCATCAAAATGACTAGACATAAAGACTTGAAATATTTTACTCTGTGTGAAGAATCTTTGAGTTTCACTTTCTGAAATGAGAGTTTGTTTTAAAAGAACAAAGTTTCTACCAAGCACTCTAACTTTCCAGTTTTCATATCAAGTTTTCTGACAGTAAAGCACATTTTTTAGGGGTTTTTTCAGCAAGGCGTCTCCGCTGTGTGCCTCTGGAATATAGATTTGGCCTTTAATAATCAATATGTGCGTGGTTGTCGGAACAGATTAGCTGCATAATCTCCGCTGTATGCCTTTATTGAGCTCTTTACACTGTTACACTCAGAAGCAATAAAAAGCCGAGGCTTAGCGCGCCTGCAGCTAATGCCTGTCACCATATTGGTTCCCATCGACCGGAATCATCGGGTTCATTTCCAACCCCTTGGTGTTAGGGCTGCTTGCTTTGAGGAATCTAATCTTTGATGTTATTTTTGAAGCGACTTTTTCGGAGGAACTTGACATTTTGATCAAGCTAACGAAAAAGATAATTTGACAGCAACTTTTTAAAAGAAGAAGGCAGGGAGAGGTGTGTGTGTGTCTGGAAGAAGGATGGATGAATCGTGCTCAAGTGCATCCAAACATTTTCATTCTACCTCCTCTCATCTCTCTAGTTGTTATAGAGGCAGGTCACCATCTGTTGTAATCATGCCAGAGCAATGCCTTTTTCCCTGCTTAGTGGGATGTGAAATGCTGGCATGCAACCGAACTATTTCCCCCATCCCTGGCTGGATTTTTAGCCTTTTCCCTACAGCCCCTCTGGAACGTTATCTGAACACCTTGTGCAACCAGTGTGACACGGTAATTACTAGAAACAGACAGCAGCCGGCCCAGGATGCAAGTCTTCAGATGTACGCTGTGTGACATCACAATTTATATTAATTGGACGGGTGGGAAGTGGCTCTTTCATGTGCAGAGCTCTGAGAGAGAGAGAGGGGGGTTCTCTCCGGATTGGCTAGCAGCAGCCAGAATCTGGGGCTCACCGACGGAGTCTTTGTAATGTTCAGACGAGGATGAAATCAGGTTGAAAACAAAGTTTGACTCTAGCTTCAGTTCAATCAAAGCAGAGTGTGATTTGTAAAAGGTACGTCTTTTCCTTCTGTTGCAGCTCACTAGGAGCGTATAAGAATCTGCCCGGGCAGGGTGTGGATGGTGTGAGCTCCACGTGTTTTTTCTCTAATCTTGGCAACACCTGATTTCAGAGGTTTACAAGGTAAGGCCACACTTGTACTCTGTGTACAAGTCTGTCAAATATGGTAACTACAGAATGGAGAAGTCTTGAGTTTTGAAGTACTTTTCAGGTCTGGATAAATATGGAAAAAAAAAAAAAAGTATCTTCAGACCTTATTTGTCTAAAAGTTCCTTAAAAGACATGACGGTGGCTCAGTGAGAAGAGTGGTCTGGTTCAAATCTAGCTTCCTCCCTTGTCGCGTGTTGATGTGCCCCTGGGCAAGGCACTTAACCCTAAGTGGCCTACAGTTGTGTGTAGGGGTGCACGATTTTGACAAAAAAAACCTAATTGCGGTTTTTCTGACAAATATTGCGATACGATTTTCGATTTTTACTTTCGATGCTTTTAAGTGCATAAAACTAAAATGATGACTGAAATATATCGTTACTTTTACAACACAGTCTTTTACAACTTGCACACATGCGAACAATATACAATAACCTAAAAAAATATTTATGTGGCCAGGGCCCTCTTCTGGCTTTTGTCTGCTGTTGAACCTGAAAAATCTCAAATAAACTCAGCAAAAAAAGAAACGTCCCTTTTTCAGGACTGTATTTCAACAATAATGTTGTAAAAATCCAAATAACTTTATAGATCTTCATTGTAAAGGGTTTAAATAATGTTTTCCATGCATGTTCAATTAACCATAATCAATTAATTAACATGCACCTGTGGAATGGTCGTTAAGACCTTAACAGCTTATAGAAAGTAGGCATTTAAGGTCACAGTTCTAAAAACGCAGGACACTAAAGAGACTTGTCTACAGACTGTGAAAAACACCCAAAGAAAGATGCCCAGGGTCCCTGCTCATCTGCGTGAATGTGCATTAGGCATGCTGCAGGGAGGCATGAGGACTGCTGATGTGGCTAGGGCAATAAATTGCCATGTCCGCACTGTGAAACGCCTAAGACAGCACTACAGGGAGACAGGAAGGACAGCTGATCATCCTCGCAGTGGAAGACCACGTGTAACAACACCTGCACAGGATCGGTACATCCAAATATCACCCCTGCATGACAGGTACAGGATGGCCACAACAACTGCCCGAGTCACACCAGGAACACACAATCCCTCCATCAGTGCTCAGACTGTCCGCAATAGGCTGAGAGAGGCTGGACTGAGGGCTTGTAGGCCTGTTGTAAGGCAGGTCCTTACCAGACATCACCAGCAACAATGCCGCCTATGGGCACAAACCCTCTCTTCACTGATGAGTCACGGTTTTGTCTCACCAGGGGTGATGGACGGATTTGTGTTTATCGTCGAAGGAATGAGCGTTAGACCGAGGCCTGTACCCTGGAGCAGGATCGATTTGGAGGTGGGGGGTCCGTCATGGTCTGGGGCGGTATATCACATCACCATCGGACTGAGCTTGTTGTCATTGCAGGCAATCTCAGTGCCTTGCAGTACAGGGAAGACATCCTCCTCCCTCATGTGGTACCCTTTGTGCATGCTCATCCGGACATGATCCTCCAGCAGGACAATGCCACCAGCCATACTGTGTGTGAGTTTCTGCATGACCGCAATATCAGTGTTCTGCCATGGCCAGCGAAAAGCCCGGATCTCAATCCCATTGAGCACGTCTGTGACCTGTTGGATCGCAGGGTGAGGATTAGGGCCATTCCCCCCAGAAATGACCAGGAACTCGCAAGTGCCTTGGTGGAAGAGTGGGGTACAGTGGCTTGCAAAAGTATTCGGCCCCCTTGAACTTTTCCACATTTTGTCACATCACAGCCACGAACATGAATCAATTTGATCGGAATTCCATGTGAAAGACCAATACAAAGTGGTGTACACGTGAGAAGTGGAACAAAAATCATAAATGATTCCAAACATTTTTTACTAATAAATAACTGAAAAGTGGGGTGTGCGTAATTAGGTGGATTAAGCATCATGAGGCGGAGGGTGGGGGGTGCGTGAATTCCAATAAAATTGATTCATGTTTGTGGCTGTAATGTGACAAAATGTGGAAAAGTTCAAGGGGGCCGAATACTTTTGCAAGCCACTGTAATATCTAACAGCAAGAACTGACAAATCTGGTCCAGTCCATGAGGAGGAGATGGACTGCAGTACTTCAAGCAGCTGGTGGCCACACCAGATACTGACTGGTACTTTTGATTTTGAGCCTCCCTTCATTCAAGGACACATTATTCTATTTCTGTTAGTCACATGCCTGTGAAACATTTTTAGTTTATGTCTTATGGTGTTAACTCTTTTAGTGTTCATACAAATATTTACACACATTAAGTTTACTGAAAGTAAAAACAGTTGAAAGTCAGAGGACGTTTCTTTTTTTGCTGAGTTTATAAACTACATAGTGATTGAGGTGATGATATTGTTCAATGCTTTGTGATTATTAAATACCTGAACCTAAATACCAAAGAATAATAAGACATAATGGAAATTAACTTAAACAGGTAGCCTAATTTTTTTGATGACGAATCTTTGCCATTGTAAAATAGAAAATGAACTCTTATTAGATTTAGATTTACAATTAGAAAACAAAATCTTCTACAGTCCACTGCCATTTACTAAACAAGAAACTGTTATATTGCACACATTTTAAAATAAATGACAATAACAATTAAAAACAAGACCTTATCCAGCCTTCTGCAAGATAAGACGTAGTAACCTAACAGTAGGGTACTTTAATTTAATGCACGTGTAAAAAAATGCACAGAAATCAATTCTTTTTTTATAATAATTAAATAGATTCAACATCTTTCTTTGACAGAACTGCAGACTGCACAGATGGTACCTTCCCGAAAGAAAAAGTACTATAGCTTACTAGGACATATACTGTATTAGACTTAATATTAGCTGTATATGATAAAGGATTTATGACCACTATATCCAATTGGTTGTAAGATTCAGTTAATTATTTATTAAAAGCTAGACATTTTAAATGAGAATAAGAAAGATAAGTATGTATTTTTCCCCACCTTTCCCTGTTAATGCCCTACCTGGCCCCCGGGCAAAACTTTGCTAGAGCCGCCCCTGCACAGTTACCAGCGGTCAGCTAGAAGATCCTGGTGTTATTGGTCTCTCAGAAACAGTTAATAACTTCCCTTCAACTCATTCATGTCACCTAAAAGGTAAACCTGTTTCTCCATCACCTGTTCAGCTCTGATGATCCAGTAAGAACATCTCCTGGTTTCATCTTCATGTTTCCATCTCACCACATATCCAAACCGATATCATGACCAGCAGCTTTTACAGCTGTGGCTTCAGCAAACATCAGAAAGTAATATTAAATCAATTCTAACAACAGTTTATCAAGCTTAAACATGCTGCTGTTGTTTAGCGCGACATCCGCTTGTTTCCTCTTTCTAAGGCAAAGTCCGCGATAAACAAACAGAGACGGGACTGCGACAGAAAAGCCGATCAGCTGATCATTGATCAGTTTCATGATTGAAGGAGCAACAGGAGAGGGATGGGAGAGAATGAGAGAAGACGAGGCAGCTGCACAGCGTAAAGAGACAGAATAACTCCAGCTTTGTGAGTTTTTTTTATTCTAGCTGAAATACGGGACAAATCACGTTCCTTCTCACCTTAATACGGAACGCGTAATATTTTCTCTGAATACGGGACGATTCTGTTTTTTACGGGACGGTTGTCAACCTGAGCGCGGCAGCGGAGAGAGACTGATAGCAGAGATCTGCAGTCAGGTTCCTCTCCCGCTACCCGCTGAGAACAGTGAGAAATACATTCTGCATTCACATTGAACAATTCGCCAAAAGCCTCTAGCAACACATGGAAAAGCCGCTAGATCTGTCACTAGACTATAAAAGGGTTTTTTGAATTCAGTCTATTTACCATCACTGTACCACTATCTATCTGCTGATTTGTCTGTTTGTCCATCTATTCATTTGTTCAATGGTTTGTTGATTTGCCTGTTAGGTCACTCGTTTATACAGCCATTTGTGTCGTTTATCTTCCTTTTGGTGTCCGTCTCTGTCAGTAATAAAGGTCTAACCAATGTAGAAATATCTGACCTAAACTCATTATGAAGTCTTTTATTGACACTGTAATAAATCCGTATTATGACAGGTTAGCCACTACCTATGCTAGGCTGTTTGAGTCTGTGTAAAGGCAGAGTAACAGCCATTCTTAGATTGCTTTTGTGATGTCAAAGTTTAGTTAAATCCTTTGGAAGAGGTCAGTGACCTTTGCTTAGTCAGTTGAGGTGTCTGACCTGAAAACCCTAGAACTTTGTCAGAAACACAATAAGGACTTTAATACTGGAAAAAAAAACAGTGCTAGTTTGCTGGTGCCCGAGCCAGTGCTTTGTTGGTTTTTAGCCGGTTCTTTCAAAACAACTGGTTGATTTTCCACCGACGTGGGTCCCAGTCCTGCTGCATCATGACGTCATCTAAGGTGTTGCAACGCATCTGCATACGCCCACATGGAGAGACAAAAACAGGAAGCGCGCGAACAAGGGAGGACTTCATCATGCTTTCACAAATTCTGCTGTCATGCTTCCACACTTTGCTGGATTTGCAAAGATGTGTACATAGCATGTTTTTGGTTACGCCTATTGTTCATTTTTACGAATAAAAAAAATGGTTTTGTGTTTCGTTAAGCTTGTGGTATCCTGCCCCAAACACCTTGGTTGCGTCACCATGCGAGGAGGTGCAGAAAGGGCTTTATAGTAGGCACCAGCTCTTGCCTAGCAAGGAGTTGGTTGTAGATTAAGCAGCGGTTTGGAACCAAGAAACGGCTGCTTTGGCGGTGGAAAAACAAAAACCGATGCCAGGTCAGGCTCTGGCACCAATCCGCTCGATAGATAAAGGCCCCATGTAAGAACCCTGGTCCAAATATCTGCTCTCAACATGTCTCTCCTACAGATGTTTCACTCAATGTCCATTGAATGTGTTGGAAATAACTTCCTCTTTGCCTTTGTGCGTCTGCTTCCACAAACCTGGATATTCGCCAGCAGCACTTGGAAGCAGAGCTCTGTGCACACTCACCATCACATAGACGGCTCCTCTGTGGCCCGTTCCCATAAATCATAGAAACTGCGTCTCAATTAATCAGCGTCTGTCCTGAAATATTGATTCAATAAATCAGTGGATTGCAACACAATTCGTCCACTGGGCTCAACCGGAGCAATGATTCTGTAGTTTGCAGCTGTAGAGGAGAAGAAATGTTCAGAAATACTGGAAATTGATAACATGGTGGAGATTATCTTGGAAACGGCAACAGGAATAGGTCTGGTTTTTACAAGCAAAATGAGTTATTTGGTTAGGTAGAGAAGATTTGACACTGTTGACTGCATTTATTGGGACTCTTTGTACAGTGTCGAATAAATACATAAATAATCGGAAATCACTGCCAAAACTTTTGTCCATGAGTGTATTTGTAGATAGCTAACAACTTCTCCATTTGTAAGAAAGATTTATAAGTTTAGTGCACATATCATATCAGTTTTTATTGTTCCTGTATGTCATCCTAAATCTCTTTCTCCTCAACCCTTTTTTTTTGGTCTTAGATTTAGTTTGAAAACAAAGTGCCCGTTTAAGCACCTTACTTGCTAGATTTATTTCCTCCGAAAATGGATTTTTCTGGATGCAGTTAACAACATGTCCATAATATGGAGATGTGTGCTTATCCAGGGAAAGAAAGTAAGGATTTATATGGACAGTCTAAGAGATGTATTTATTCAAACATAATCATTGCTGTGTTTTACTCTAAATGTCTTGCGTGCTCTTGCTTGCACAGAAAGTCTCTTTTGTTCCCTCTTTAAATATTGTATGCTTATGTTGAGTGACCACAAAGATTTAACTCGGGGGAATTTTCTTGTTCGCTGAGAGCGTTGGAGCTGAGGTTCTGTTTTGTGTCACTGAGTCTTTGCATCACTTTGTACAAACCTTCGCTGGGCTGAGATGGAAGCAGACACAGAGAGAAACAGACCGTTGCTCAAGCTCAGTCAGATCAGATTGAGAGCATCTGTGAACAGCAAATTCAAGTCGTAATTGGATGTACTCTGAACTAACCCATGGCTATGCTTTGATTTTAAATCATTGTGTTGTGGCACTGTATGTTTGGGGTCTCAATTATTCTTAGAAGTAAACTTTAGACTCAGTTTCAAGTCTTTTACAGCCTTTTGCAGGTTGGGTCTTCCCATCATCTCTCACCAGCTTCCCTATCGTTGTCTAAGATAAGCATCCCCAGAACATGATGCTGCCACAAACCATGTTTCGCCATATGGATGGTGTCCTCAATGCTATGTGAAGTACTGTTTTTTATTAATATTATTTATGTGTATTGTCTGATAATACATTTGGTCTTGAGGCCTCAGGTTGGCCTTGAAGCACATTTCTAATTCTCCATATGCCGAGAGTGGCCAAAAAAGGCAATGCATGACTGCCCATCTCTGCTTATAGTTGGAGCTTCATATTTTCTTTGTGTAAATGCCACCTTTACCCCTTTAAAGAGGGATTGTGTTCATGGTTGGATGGCCAATCTTTCTGTAATCGGCTTTAGATTCCTCTCATTTGTTGGTTTTCATCATGGATGACGAGAAGTTGATCCTTGAAGTGGAGAACCACCCAATTTTATATGATACCAGTGATCGTTTTCAATAGGACAACGTGAAAAAGGAGAAGGGATGGACAGAAATATCTAAAGTTTTGGGATTGGAAGGTGAGTTTATGATACTTGTTAACATAATATTCCATTTATTTCTGCATACTACCCATTCAGTTATACAGTTGCAATTCTCTGTGATATCGCAATTGTATAGGACCAACTGCGTGGAACGCATTGGCAGGCTGGAGGTCTGAAACCCTCCCGGTAGGAGAGTACGCCCTGTTGAGCTTGTTTGGAAAACGCCGGGGTAACACTAACCCTAACCTTAGCCAAAACTTAATTCACACCATACCTCTAAACCTAACCCTAAGAAAGATGGTCCATCTCATTAGGACCGGTCTTTGGCCCCTATAAGGCCAATCAGTCTTCAGAAGGTCGGTGAATATACCAGAGAAGGTCCGATATAGAATAGTTGAGCAAGTACACACACTAAAACAGAGGTTTAGGATTTCAGTTTTCTTGTGTAAAATAACAAAAACGAGGACTCGTCATCATGCACATGAAGTTCAACCTCTCTTTGGTGATTGAATGAAATTCAACCCGCTTGTCCTCACAAGCCTCATCCTAATTAGGAACTCGAAAACCGTGAACACACGAGTGGAAAATTATTAAAAGAACACTTGGGTGTAAATGGAAAATTACAGTGAGCCCTCTTGCTCTCGCTCCTCTTTGAAAAGTCAGTGGGAACTTTTGTTATTAAAGGTTAACCCGGTCATTTGAATTCAGCCCGCAGCGGCTCTAATTTATTCCCTAAGCTCTGCCATTCATTTATGGATCCATTCCATATTTAGGAGGAAGGCGCTGCCGAGACTTCCATCACATGAATGTCATTTGGAGCAACAGCGGGTATTTGTCTTCGACACATGGACACATGCAAACGCTCTCACTCTCTTTTTTTCCCAAAAGCTAGAGGAAAAATGTACAGTTTGAATAAAACATGGTACTCAAGTTGCGTGGGTGCATTAACACGTCTCTGCCTTGTCAACACCACTTGGTTGTTTCTTTAAATAAAACATGTGAACCTTGAATCTCTGCCTGATGCTATTCTAGGGGGGTGGGGTGGCGCCTACGTCTCCCTCATAGATTAATGGCTAGAGGTGGAGGACCCATGTTGTGGCTTTGATGAGGCAATTTGTATAGTTCTGTGAGAAAACAATGGTAGTTCATTTTATCGCAATGCGACTCTAGGGACGCATCAGCACGGCTCCTGCTCCGTACAGAGCGGAGCGCAGCCTGATGATAAATCAAAAGAGGCCTCGCGTCGCGTGTCAGGGAGGGGCGGCGTTACGGCTCACTCTGTAATGGCCCCCATGTGTTTCTTGCTTTGTTGGGATGCAGAGTTTGAAGCAGTTACTTCATGTTCAGCTATGAATACGAAGCCAGGGGTGGTTACCCTGTTGCTTGCCATTCTTTCCCCGTGGGCATGCCCAGAAGACGATGGATCATTTTTTTCACCACTGGGTTCCTAAAGATTGCTTTTTCCAGGAATGGGAGAACATGATTACTCTTAATGAGCCATGAAGTGTCTAGAGTAACTGTGTTGAAATCCACTGTTTTTTGTTTTTTTTGGGTCTCAGAAGATAAAATAAAGATCAGGCAGTTAGAAAAGTGCAACATTTTTCTTCCACTAGATGATCCGAATGGTTTAAGCAAGTTTCTCCGATGAGATACTCTGCTTGTTACAGTGGATACGCAGTTTCTGCAGGATTCAATTCTACATTGCATCACAAAGGTATTCCTGCCGCTTAAACCTTTTCCCATTTTGTCATGTCATGTTTATTTCTATTTTATATGACAGAACAACATAAAGCGGTGTAATTGTGAAGTGGAGGGGAAAGGATCCAGAGTCTTCAACGTTTTTTACTAATGACAATCTTAATTTGTAGTCAACCCCCTTTAGTATTATACCCCTAAATTAAGTCACTTTCGTGTCTATATCTGTCTTATCAAAATAGTTCAAGCTCAGTCAGGTGAATGGAGAGCGTCTGTGAACCTAAATATTCAAGTCACGCCACATATTCCCATTTGGATTTAGGTCCGGACTTTGACTGGTTCATTTTACCGCCTACACCCACAACACTCTTTTAGTAAACAAAACCCAGCATCTTTTTTCCTTTCACTTCAACATTATTCCCCTCTTTAATACATTAGACGTGCGTTTAACATCTACGGAATGGGAAAAGGGAATACGGGGTAGAAATATATATAAAAAAAAAAACATGTTGATATTTTCTCAAATTCTCCAAGAGAGCTCTCCCTTCCAGAGATGTAAGCAGCATGGAAAGCGTTCCTCCTCGTAAACTCTTGTCGGCAAAGACAGAGTGATGTTATTGGATAAAAAAAGAAAACGGTTCTCATGTAAGCTCAGCAGGAAGAAACCGGCTAAGTTGGTGTGTTTAGAATTATTGATGTATTGATTTCCTGTGAATGCAGCAGAGAGGCGTTTGGGGGTGGGGTGGGGGGGGGGGGGGTGAAAACAGGAAGCTTCCCATATGACCCGCAGGCACTGAAGAGTTTGCAACTTCGAGCAGCTGTCCTTGGAGATTACACTTTACTATGAATGCCAAATGAAATAGAAAGGCAGCAGCATAAATTAAATATGAATTAAAACAATAGACTAGAGAGCAGAGTTTGTGCCTTTTTTCTTCTAAGTTTTCATTTCGTTTTAAACATTATTTATTTTTGCTGTGCTGTCTGATCTCACAGCAATGCATGAATGAAAACGGTTTAATATTTATTTCTGTAGCGTTAAGATATTTTTAAGAGAGAAATGCCGAACACCAGAAAGGGTTGAGTTTCCAAAGAGGCATATTGTGTGACCGGCTCAGCTGTTAATATTCCTATTTTAACAAATGTGGTAGTGAGCGAGCATTAGAGTTTGTGCCAAAGCCATCATTACTGTATGTGCCGAATGTAGTGGTGTAGTACTCAGGGTTGAGTTTTCCGTGTGTGGGCTTTTTTTAAGCCCTCCAGAAACTAGTAGCTGTTCTAAGTCCCCTCTCCTCTAATTATAGCCAGAAGAAGTGTTATGAATTGCTTCCAATTTAGCTTACAGGGATCAATCAGAGGGGTTGTGCCTGGAAACATTTAGATTATATAAAGTTTGAACTGACTTTGTTGTTAAAAATGACTAAAAAAACGATCCATGTAAACCGTTTTTTAAAAAGGTCAAATCATATTAAAGTTGCAGATTTCAACTAACTGACTCGCCCTAATCTTGTGAGTATGTAAAAACATTATGAGTGATCCAGAAAACTTAAACACACATACTAGAATACGCCGATATATCGCGATATTTTATGTCACGATATTGTATCGATATTCCAAAGCAACGTATCGATTTTTATGTGTTTATATATGAAAACAGGTTGGAATGTTTAGTATATTGTGACAATTTGTCTTCAGTGAAATTAAGTTTTAAAAATCACAATATATTGTTTTACTCATAGTATCGCAATATATCGTATCCCTCCCCCGTATCATGATACATATCGTATCACCAGATTCTTGCCAATACACATCCCTAGTGAAAAGAATCCAAAAAACTTTTACCTTCATTAACAAAGTTAAAGAAAGATAGCATATGTACTGAGAGGAGTGATTGGTGTAGGAGTAACAAGGTGAGAATTACCTGAATGTCCTGAACAGTGGGAGGGCATGAAGTCTTATTGCAGCAACAAATTCTCACACTAGGGGGTTAAAGGTACATAACAACCTGGGTATTTTTGCTGTAGGTTTAAAGTAATGACTACCGGGATATCGCTCAAACTCGGCTGTGTTTGAACACTCTAACATCCTCAGAAAGACTCTTCAGGTTCCTAAAAGTAAAGGCAGTTAATGTTTGAGTGATTCAGAAATATGACATTTACAGATGTTACCCTATATCTTCTACTTTGCGCTAACCATAAATGCATGTTTATTGCTTTATGGGGGAAAACTATAATCCATCAAATGTGAAAATTGAAATAATTCACAACGGTTGTGTTTTCTACATGTTTAATTGAATGCTCTGAGGAATGCGACATGCATCCAACATGAGAGTCAGTGACTTGACGAAAGACCTGAGACTTTGACTCAGCCCCCTAAAACTTGAGACGTGACATGGTGAAAGGCTTAAGACTTTACTTTCACTTTGTCAATAAAGAGTTTCGACTTGACTTGGGCTTGTCACTCAAAGACTCTAGATCTGACCTGAGGATGGCAAATAAACTTGAGACTGAAAAGGTCTCATTCACTCGTTTTTTTTCCCAATAAATCTGTTAGTATGAATGAATGCCTTGTGAGTTGGGTGGAAAACAACAGGATTACTTACTCGTTAATATTCATGATATGCAAACGTCTCACCTCTGACTGTCTAGCAGGAAAGTGACTCCTACGCAAATAACTAAATTAGCATTATACTTCGCTAGTGGTGTTCCAAAGACAGATTCCAAGCATTTGTACCTCAGCTCTCCTTTCTTGGGTAAAAATTTGCTATGTTGATGGTGTTATCTCAACAAATACCACAAGCCTGAATGTGTTCCGCTATCTTGTGGAGTTTAAAACGGTTAGCTTCTACTAGCGGAGGCGTGCTCTGCTCATCGTTGGCCGCAAAATCAATACAGCCTTCTTGTGGACGGTGGGAAACCAAGCTAGCCTGGGGCCATGAATACTGAATTTCTCTGTGACGAAGAAGCGACTGGGTTTTTCTGACTCGTTCGTTTTTACCGTCCGTTTACTTTCCGCGGCTATTGCAGTCAGTGAGGGTTCAAGAAATATTTCATGGGCAGAATGCATATGCAACTCAAAGAGACTAATGCCGTTTCAAAAAGAACAAGTATTACACGGTTTCTCAGTGAACCAGACTTTCAACTTGGGTTTTGCTCTTTAAAGAAATGACACTTGATCTGGACTTGGCAAAAGACTAGTAACTTGACTTGGATTTTGCCCCCCAAAGACCTGAGAATTGACTTGAGCTTGTTTTCTAAATATCTAACCAAACTCTATAGAATTGATAACATCTCTGTCTCGCACTAAAAACGTGAAAACAATCCAACTATTTTTATCTGACAGCTCATTCAGAAGTCAGAATTGAAAGATAGAAATCTAAGCTCTGTCCTATATTGACAAAATTGAGTTTTGCAAAGTATTGATAAAAGGGATACCAATAACTAAATTTATTACAACTATTTGAGCTGCATTTTACATGGGAAGTTGATGCAAAATGTCTTTCTGGGGAACTGGAGCTTTCAAAAAATAATTTGAAAAAAGGGTCCAAACTCTTGTGAAGTCAGTCTTTGATGTTTCCCTCTTGTTTAGTCCAATAATATTTAGCACCATAAAAGACAAAGATTTAAAATAAAATATTTGTTTGTTCAGTTCTAGAGTAACAGCAGCCTATCGGCTAGCCTCAACAATGAAATCATTCAGTTCTGTAGACAGAACACAGAGATGTTCATTGTTGTCTTTTTCGAACCACCATCAAAAACGAGGCCAATAATTGAGCAGAGAGGAGGCTGAAAGCCTGATGATGATGATGATGCATAGCGCGCAGCAGTTTGCTTCCACTCAGAGATGTTTTGCTCCCTCTCAAAGTCATTTCGTTATTATTTCCATTAAGACTGTTCTTCCTCAGCAGGAGGACTCGGGTGGGATCAAAAATCTAAAAAGAAAAGAGAGAAAAAAAGACGACATGTCGCCTCCAAACACAAAAAGAAGGACAAAATGAGAATTGAAATGTTGCTTTTGACAATATTGAACCGTAACAGCCGAGGGAATAAAAACTTGGGAGGCGGCAGAGAGGAGTTCATACTGAGGGGGGTGTAGAGAGCATATGAAGGAACAAGATGCTGTTTTGCACTCCACTCATCCTCCGCTATGGCTCCATGCATACATGAATACAGAGAGCAGGGTGAAATCAGTGTGGCTAAGAAGTAGTTTGGCACAAGATGCTGTTGCTAATCAGTTCCCTCAGCCACCGTCCAACGCTGCATACAAACCACCTCACACACATCACTCCGTGTCCCCCCGAACAATCTTTTTGCCCATTATTTCCTCTCGCAATTGCTTTTCACTATTCATTCATCACCCACACAACTCCAATGGAAATATGTTTATTACACAATGCAGACACTAGATTTTGTTTTGCATATTGACAGGCCCCGGCTTAGCGTTATTGTTCCTTAATGTTTTGTTCCGCAACCTCATCCTTCAGGAATTAGCTGTACTTTTAAATTCAATTCTTTGTTACTCTGACATGTCAGCATGAGACGCTCCGTCAACAAACTAAATCTGTCGCTATATTAGGATGAAAAATCCCGGCCGACTCCTGAGAGAATGTTTTAGGAAGGGTAATAAAGGTAACGGAGTACACTCTGGGGAATATCCTGTGGATAACACAATATTTTTCTGCCTCATAAATCGTCAAGCCGCCACAAAGTGAAGCGGGTTTAAGAGCGCAGGTGTGCTTTAAAAAGGCCGATAAATAAAATAACACCATAAACGTCCAAAAGGAGCGTCTCTCAGTGTTGTTTATGCTCGTTTTAAAAACAAACTACAGTTTCATCCATTAATAAAGTGGATGAAAACATTGAATCAATAAAAAATGAAAATAAAAACAGAAGTAGCGGGCATCTGTTTAGACCAGGTTTTTTGATTTTCTTTAACGCAGAAAAGCAACTATTATTTCTTCTAATGCCAAAATAATAGAACAGATTGATTATTACAGTTAACATAACACTTTTATTCCATGTTTTCTAAAAACTTTATGTTCAAATCTGGTTCCTAGAAAATGCCTGAAACAACTCTTTATCATTTTTACACACCTAACCAGCACTATAATTTTCGAATAAATTTCAACCAAAATGCATTTAATTTAACCGTAGTGACTAGGGATGTGTATTGGTAAAAATCGGGCGATACAATATGTATCGCGATACAAGGGAGACTATACGATATATCGCGGTACTATGAGTAAGACAATATATTGGGATTTTTAAAACTGAATTTAACTTTAGAAAAACGGTCCCTACATCCTAAATACTCCAACCCGTTTCATACGTAACACATCTAGTTTTATTACTAGATCTAGTTGATCTGGGCTGCGTTCAGCCATAAAAATTGAGAAAAATTCAGTACTACTTTCTTGATAGCTCATTAAAATGGCTTTAAACCATAGAAACGGGATATGGATTTAAAAAAAATGAAACCCTCAACTTTATTTAGACAATTGGTGTGCAAACGTTTTTGCGACGTAGGCTGAAATCGTCTAATTTATAGTACTCGCAGAAGAAAAAAATATTTACTTTCTTTTTCAAAAATAATTCCGAAAATATTTTTGGTTTTATCTGCTCACCAGTAAACCAAGCTACGTTTTTTTATTATGAAGAAAACAAAGTAGATTTTTGCTGAAGAGGGATCTGTGAATCATTGTATATTCAAAACGTGAAAAAAAAGTCTCACATTTACGTAAAGAAAGGTTGATTACTTTCTTTTTCCTGATGTAGAAATGTTTTTGTCTACTCTCAGCACAAGGAACAGGATACGGCTCACTCTTTCATTGAAAGGCTTGCTTATTGAGTGCAGTTTAATGAAATTGTGAGTAAAAGTCCCTGGATGTTTTCTGTGCTGCTCTCCTGACAACTCCGCTTCAAACTATTTATAAGATCGTCTTGGCTTGGATTCTAGGTGTAAAACAACATTTAATTGTAAGATGTCTCCACCTTGTCAGCTGTGTCTGTGCTTAATTGGAAACCCAAGGAGCCGGCACGAAGTCGACCTGAAAGTTGATCCATGAAGTCGGACCTTCCTTTCACCAGGCTTGTCACTTACTTCATCTCATCGGTGCTTCGGTTGAGCTTGAAGCACCATCAAGTGTGATGACCCATGAATAAACCTGCTGCTCAAGCCGTGTGGAGGAAAAGTCGGCTCCAGATGTCGGTCTGAATACTGAAGCACAGCTCCTGTTTTGTCACTGAGCCATAAATTGCCAGAACAGTTCTCTAGGTAATTATAAAGAGGGATTTAAAATCTCATGGATAATGCACCGAGGCTTTGGTTTTAGGAGGGTAGCAAACTGGAACTAGTAATAAAAACTCCATAGTACTCTTTAGTGTATGAGAGACCATAATGCTGCTTAGTTATTCTGAGATCATTTGCAGGTCTCAGCCTCATGTCCAAGGATTGTGACCAAAGAGTGATGGTTCCTTATGCAATTTTGAAAGATCCACAGGAAAGTTGAAGAGATATTACAGCCCTGCTGAATTTGAATACATTAGCATATTGTGCTATTCACAATGAGGGTCTCACTGTGGAACAGTTCTTGGCACTGTTGTCTTGCATCGCAGCCAGAGGGATTTTTGCATGGAGTTTGCATGTTCCCCCAGTGCAATGATGCATGGGTTCTCTTATGCTTTGCTTCCATTGAGTTGTACGATTGGGTCATTATTTTACGATACGGCGTATTCGGCAGAGCATTTCCATCCAAAGGCAACGGACTAGTATATCTCGTACTTGTCGCATTTAGTGACGTTTCTCTGTCTCGCAATCAATTGTGTGACGTCAGTAGCTCCACCCTTACCGTGCCAATGGACCGACAACTGAAGGGGGCCCAGGGATGGTACGGGTTGGTTGTGTGGGCCTCTTTCACAATTAAAACAGACAAAATAGCTTATCGCACCGACATGTGCCGTACTGCTCATGAGTGTCCAAAGTCGGTTTGGGGTAATTGGTCACTCTAAATTACCATGAGGTCTGAGTGAATTTGTGTGCACCGTTGTATGTCTCTGTGTTGCTCTGAGATGGACTTGTGACAAGGCCCGAAAGTCCTAGTCGACTGGTCGACTTATTGGTCGATGCGTTCTGAGTCGAACAAAATTCTGATGGGTCGATTTTAATCAGTGTTATTTTTTGAAATTTGATTGGACAAGAGACATTCCATGAGAGCTGATCGGTGCTGATGTTTGAGTAGGCTACAACAGCGCTGCCCCTGGTGTGATATTGCTTTAACAGTCTACAGGGAGATCGAAGAACGTCCACGTTATTCAACGTGCTGTGGCTTCAGTGCTTAATTTGTAAATCATTAGGTGCCGGAACGCAAAGTACATGACAGCGCAGGCATGACCAGAGACGCGCACAGGTCACGGAACGCAGTAAATGGTAGCGGGGAAAAAAACCGTATAAAAACATGATGTGGGCCTTACAGGCCTGAATGTTTTAAATATTGTAATGTTCTCCGATAGATGCAGACAATCGTTGTAATCGAATGCTTTAATGCCGACTGCTGTTGGCCGCAATCACGCCGTACAAAACAGTAATCAAAAGAACTCTCACATAAACCGGTTGTCTGTCTAGCTCCATTTACAGACACACACCAGTTCCCCGGCACTCAACTACGCACTCCCCCGCGCGCAGCCTGCAGAACAGTGCCCCACCCCCCTGAACAGTGCAACAACACTAACGCATAATCTTGGCATAAACCATTACATATATAAATCTGAGCTTACAAAAAATAAAACACACATTCCACAGCATTGCAATCTCGGGATTTGGTCTATGAATGCCTACGCATATTATTATTTTATTTAATAAATTGTAAATAGTTTTTTTATATATTACTTTTTAATATTTTATACATGAGAGGGGTGCCGGATCAGCCAAAATAGGTCCTGGAACGCGGGTAGGTCAGAATCAACAGGTGGGGGATCCTGTTCCGGCTCAAATTAAGCCCTGTGAGGACTTTGGAGATGAGATGTTCTCTTCAAGAGATTCTTGGGTGTGGAGACAAGTGCTTATACCCAATAGCTTGATCCATCATTGTGAAAGCACAAATGAAAGTGGTAAAACAATTTCTCTACCGCCTGTTCTTACCCTCGACTCACGGACTGCTGATAAGTCAACAGCCTGAGCTACTTGTTGACATCCAACTTCTGTCTTCATTTCCAATGCCCTGTCAGAAGCTTGGGTTTCCTCCTGCTCTCTATTTTTCTTTAGATCTTTGGAAACCAAAAAAAGATACAGACCGAGAGGACTTTAATGAACCGCATATCTTTTATTCCTTTGATAATGCACTACTAATGTCATTCAAAGGATTGGCAGAACAAAGGAAGCATAATTACCTGAATAATTTAGACTTTGAGGAATCAGGTCATGACGAGTGCCTCTTTTCCTTCTCTGCAACTCTATACACTGGATGCATAGATCTGAGTCAACTCGTTAGGTCCAACAGTGCCTGTTTCACTGTTTCCCATTTTATCATGTTACAACCTCAAATTGTAATGCATTTATATTTAGAATTATTGTGATGGACCAACACAAAGTAGTGGATATTTGTGAAGTGGTAGTTTAATGATTGCATCTTTTTTATGTGAGCAAACTATAAATGAACGAAAAATGTTGGGAGCTTTTGTACCCAACCCCTTAGACCGATTTCCTTACGTTAGTTTTCCTATGTCCCGGGGGCGGAACGTTGCCTACTTCCGGGTTTAAGTCCACCAATCTTCTCCACCAACTTCTTTGTACATATACATATTATATAATGTTGGAAAGCTAAGAGTCTTGTGATTCCAATGATTTATGCCAATCAAGGAAACAATCATATTTGTAGGCACAGTGAGCGAAATAAATAAAATGTCCGACGCACCATTCGTAGCCTCATATAAGTGACAAAACCAAGCCATCTTGAACAAAACCGGTCTTTTTACATCCACAAGGGTCCGATTAAAGTATAAAATTGTTAGTCCACTACAAGTCTGAGGTCCATAATCAGTCGAGATCTGCAGCGCAAAACCTGTATTTTCTATACTGTATTCTTTCATTTCTTTCCCACTTCTGCTTCCTTTGTCATAATTTCTGCTTGTATGCTAGCAAAAGCCTACAAAAATCACTTCGGATGCCTTTTTATTGACACCTTACTTGAACCCAATAGGTGGGTTCAAGGTGGGTCCTTCAGCTGTGGCCAATCTTCAACCAATAGTGAATTCCCGAAAAGTCTGTTTGCCATTCTTTCGCACGTGAATCGAACCAGCGCAGAATTATGATGATTGACGCATCAAATAGCCAATGGAATGCTGTAAAAGCAAATATCCCACATGACTGGTTGGGCTTTATCACTAGACTTGTAAATAGCGAGCATAAAAGCGGTTATCCAATCACAGGTGTTAGATAATTACGCACAGGAATGCACCAGTAAAGACACCCTTTTGGCAATGTGGCAAAACACACTTCTAAAACAAAATGCAGCATAGAGGACGCCGGAGAGCTTTATTAGAGAAAAGACCGTAATGATTTAGAAATGGGTTTTTAATCTGATGGGTACAGTGATGTTTTATACATTCACCCTGGAGTGGGCACATTTTCTGGCACACTTTTGGCACTCTTTGACCTTCAGTTAGAAAAATATGTGCAAAACACACATTTTCTGGTTTATTGCTGTCAAATTTGGCGTGGATAAAGATAATACTTCAGGCTTTTAGACCCACATTGTGTTTCCGTTCCCCACTCCATCCTAAAGCCACTTTCAAAGCATGTATATTTTGGGAAATAGGTGGACATAAAAAAATTTTTTCCCAGTGTATTCAAAATCATATTACTTAGTAACAGTAGCAGTTTGACGGACTCTCTCTGTTTTGGAGGAGAAGTCTGCCATGTCTGTACTCAAAATGGTTCAAGAACAGCTTCAAATTTAATTTGGGTGTGCATTTTTAAAACATTTAGGTAAGAAGTTACAGGAATGTTAAGGGGCTACAGAGTCAATTTGTGTGTAAAGAGGCCCATGGTTGTTGGGTGGAAAACTAACACACTGTCCCCACAGAGAAAGGTCGATGATGTCAGCATCATGCTGTGGAGGTGGTTGATTGGAGGAATAATGGAGGTTGGTAGACAGCCATGTTTAAAGGAGTCATGACCTGTAATTTTCACTTTTCCACGAGAAAAAATGTATGTTATGATTGCCTAACGATTATACACTGGCCGGGAAGCCGATAGCGTTTGTTTGAAGCGTTTGTTAACCCTTGGGTTCGTCAACCAGCCCACGTGCACTCAAATACGTGATGTTAAATTTCTGGCCAACTTGACGTCAAATCGGAGCAGGATATACCATATATGGATATTGCAGACCTATGCTGCAGGAAGCCCGCCCTTCTCCTCTCCCCCTCATTATTTTACTAAATGTAATTTATTAATTTGAGATATATTGATTTGCTGCCATTTTTTAGTCAATTGTAATAATCCCCATTTGTAACACGGCATAGAGCAAAAAATTATATATCATTTAATTTGCTTGCATAGACCACAAAGTGATCACACAGAAATACATTTAAATATTTAAAACATGTAGGACATAATCTAAAGGAAACGGGTAACATCTAAGTTCTGATATATGAACTCAAAATGATTATTACTCTGATTAAATGACTTGATTAAAATTGGAAATGAAAAGTTTCGTTTTTTGATTCAAGTCGAGAGTTGCATGTCTTGACTGTGGACTTTCTTGTTCTTGTGACTTTCTAAACAATAACTTAGGCATACCTCTGCTTATTAATAATTATAGATTGATCGTGGCCTATAAAAGGTATTGATGCCTGTAAAATCTCAGGTCATGATGGTCATACATACATACATGCTGGAACAACTTCAACATAATTGGATAAATGAGCCTCCAATGATTTGGGCGCTGTGACGGCGGAAAAAAGGTGTTTTAATGCAACCTGCGGGGCTTTAAGGAGCGTTTAAGTGAAACCGCCGTGCCATTTCATCAACTCCCTGATTGTTACCAGCAAACCATATTCCGATATTATAGGGATTTGATGTTTCCCCTTATTATTCACATAACCCTCGTGTTTAAGGATCGGCCTCTTTACAGCCAGGAGGTCAGCAGGTCCTGCGTGGAACGGACTTCTGCCTTTCGAAAGGTGCTTCCCCTGACGAATGTGGATAGAAATGCATTCCAGGTTATTGGTGATGATTGAACGGCGCGGCAGGACGGAGGTGCAGACGGGAGACCGGCTGACACGCTTTCATTCATTCCCACCCCTTATTAGCAGCTCGGAGCTTCAAATCAGTTGGCGGAAACGTGCGAGGGGGAGTGATTGACAGCCGATTGCGTGCTTGTGTTGAGCGATATGAACGTATTATTTGGCCACAATCTGGTCTACCCAGACTCCCCCTCTCCTCCTCGTTGTCAGACATCATTCTTCCAAACATATGTTCAGTTTTCTTAGCAGCATTACATCAAGCACCTGAAGGAGGGAATGCCTGGATGGCACTTTGACACGCTGTTTCCAGCTGACGGCTTCTGCATAATCTCTTCAAGACATACATGAAATTTCCTAATAAGCTGTCCGCCAAATGTCAATCCGACAGGTCTGACTGTGACTTCAGGGTTTTTTTTTTTTGTTTTTTTTTTGTCTTGCCCCCCCTGCCTCTTCCCACATTTCCTTCCTCCTCTCTCGCTGCTGCGCACCTCAGTCTCTGATTTGACAGCTGTTGTTCTTAATTTTCTTCCTGGCTATTTCCAGAGGTTCCATCTGGTGCTGCTCCAACTCGGGGACTGATGGGAGGAACGCTCGCACACAGACATCAAATGCTCGAAAATACACCTGGGAAATAATACTTTTTTGCTTCCGATTCGGTTACTTTTTTTTTTTTTTTTTTTTCTGCTCTCAGAGGACTCGCCGCATCTAGTCTGCTCTCAGGGAAAATACCTACTCAAGTTGCAGAACAAGAAATAAGTCGGAGAGCAAGTTCAGAATGAAGGCATGTTGGGCTGGGTGTCCCCTATGGCAAGCTCTTTTGTATTTATTTGATACTAGAGATCCATCAAGAACACAGCCAATGATGAGAATTGGACAATTTTCAGCTTAATCGGCCCAGAGTGGTCACCAGCTGGTAGAAAACTGAAAACTTGATACATTTCTTTTAGGTAATTGAACACACCATATCCCTGCGCTCCGTGGCGTTAACAGAGTGAAGAAAACTGAACCTGTTTTAAGTGGTTGAAGGAAGCAGAGTTCTTACAGGGAGCTGGGTTTTTTTTCTATAATGAGGTGAGACATTTTACTTCATGCTGTGAGAGATCGAGAGAGAGCGACACTTTTCGGTAGAGAACAAGGGGGGGGGGGGGCAAATGTGTTACTGCAAACTCGCTCCATTTTATTCTTTCCAGCTATCACCTTCTGTCTTTCAGGGAACATGCTGAATTTGGAAACGTTGGCAAACTTTACGGAGTCTCCCAAATAAGGTCTACATTCTCTAGGCCTTTGAATTGTCCGTTTTATTTACGTTGGATTAATGTCGATTTCTTAATACATTGCCATCTCTACTGCAGTGCAAGCAGTTGTAGCCTTTAAAATGCTGTACGTTCTTACGGACATTAGCCATGGTGGACATGATGGGCTGAAAGCAGCTCCAACCGGGTTGGATGGAAAGTGCTGACCTGTGTAGGTGCGCCTGAAAGTGGCCAATTATTGCCTGTCTTTCTCTCTCTCTCACACACTCACACAAAAACACTCACACAAACACACACACACACACCAAATGAGGCACGGAACTGCAGCTCCAGAGGTCGATCGAGGTGCCTATACCACTCTGTGATGCTCTCCCGCTTGCCTTTCTTTTCCAGCACATGTTGTCGTCGTGCTGTAGGCAGTTTGGTTTTCTTGTCGGCTTCCGATTGCAGATTATTCCTGGTTGGAATATTGTTTGTGTTCGACAAAGTGCTGATGGAGCGATCCTCCTTCCACCCACCTCAGAAGTTCTTTTTTTGGAAACCCCCCCCCTATGGTTTCCCCTGTAGGGGAGGCTCTTTCATCTCAGAGGGGTTAACGACAGCTCTAATCCTATTGATCCACAACGTAGATCTCTGCTATTCTGCGCGTCTTGGAAGTTGGGTATTGTGAGGAGGACGCAGCACGGAGCAGCCTCTGGAAGGGATGAGTCACTGCTGCTTCAGAGACGATAAAAGTTCAGGAGTGTACGTCTGGCTGGAAAACAGGCAGTTTTTGTAAAGCGGGGCTTAGAGTGTCCTGAAGTGGTTCCTGTGCAGTCTGGGATTGTCTGGAGTTTGTTTTTAATACTTTTCTGCTCTGAAGGAGCATAGAAAGAAAAAAAAAAGTATGAGAAAATATACTAGAAAATTGAATTCAAGACATTTTCCTAAATTTGCTGTCTAAAGATGTCATCCTTCTGTTTATCCAGCCACCAATCTCTCCATTCATCATTTTCCACCAGTCCCTCCTTTGATTCTTCCTTCCTTTTCTACCTTCTATCTTTCATTTCATCCTTGTTATCTTTTATTCATTCTTTCTCTTCCTTCCTTCCCCCCACCTATCCTTCCGTTGTTCTTTTTTTCCTTCCTTCCATGAATCCTTTTCTTTCTTTTTTCCCCTTCCTTCTCACCTTCATTTCCTTAAGTGTTTTTTGAACCTCCGCCAAGGAGGTTATGTTTTCACCAGGGTTTGTTTGTTTGTTTGTTTGTTAGTTAGTTAGCTACATAACTCAAAACATTATTGGTGGATTTTTATGAAATTTTCAGGAAACATCTGCAGTGGTACCAGTAACAAGTGATTAGAATTTGGGGGTTGATCCGGATCACCCCCTGGATCCAGGAAC
Organism: Valencia hispanica; assembly: GCA_963556495.2. Taxonomy (NCBI): domain Eukaryota; kingdom Metazoa; phylum Chordata; class Actinopteri; order Cyprinodontiformes; family Valenciidae; genus Valencia; species Valencia hispanica. The sequence continues at coordinate 13,396,144 of OY747723.1, forward strand.
ATTTTAAAGGATTTTTTATCATTGGGAGAAAGGGCTGTTTTCAGCATATTCAGCTCCGTAATAAATAACCTGGGTGCAAAAACGTACAGGTTAACTTCCCAATAGGTTCTAAAAGATATCAAAGATTGATCCGGACCCTGTGATCCATAAATAAAGCCAAGACATTATGGAATCTAAAGTGTACTAACAGATTTCATGTATCCTCGTAAGCTATGGAGCAAGATCCAGAAAAATAGCCATTACTGAAAAAGTGATTTTTGTGCATAACTACTGAACTAATAATGATATCAGTGTGAATCCAGCTGCGAAAGGTGTGTCATCATGGTCAAGGAATCTAAAAAAGTTAGAATCAGAACTCAACATTGGGGGGGGGTACTGAGCTGCCTCGGTGGAGATCTGCGCTCTTAAAGTGCTTTTCTAGCTTCCTTCCTTCCTTCCTTCCTTCCTTCCTTCCTTCCTTCCTTCCTTCCTTCCTTCCTTCCTTCCTTCCTTCCTTCCTTCCTTCCTTCCTTCCTTCCTTCCTTCCTTCCTTCCTTCCTTCCTTCCTCCCTCACCTTTCCTTTTTGCATCCATTTAAATAACTACTATTGAGGTATCTACCATAGGTTCTCCTGAATATTTATATCTATAGCTTATAAACAAGATAAAAAGGACCGCATACTGTGGAATTAGAATTAGGGTGTAAGGAAGTCTGGAATCTGGCCCTGAAACCCGTGCAGGAATCCTTGGTGTTTGATGCAGAGCAGAATTGGGGGATTTTCAGACGAGCCTCAGGGAATGAGCCAGCCACACACTCTCTTCCCTCTTGTGGCTCTCACGGTCTCATCTTGTTTTGTAGGCTAGAACACGCCGTCCCTCTTGGGTTTAGTTACATCCCTCCACTTACTCCTCCTTAAACTTCTCGACTATCCTTTTTGTCTTTCTCTCTCCCCTCTTTGTTTTCCTTTTTGCCTTTTTACCTCCTTTCACACCTACCACCTGGGCTCAGCTGTGTGAAGGCACAAGCATGTGGCAGTGCCCTGCCAGGACCAACACTCCTCCGTGCCAGTTAATGACACTTCCAGGCATCCCAAGATGCACATCAGCCCGGCTGCCAGGCCGAGCGTCGGCTGAATCAGCGGTAAAAAGCCGCGCTTTGGCAGCGCTCCCGGCGCAGGGTGCATTGGAGGTGACATCAGCGACTCGGGATGATACTGTTCTGGCAGCCTCTGCCTCCCACGCTTCTGTCACTATCATCGATTTTCACAGCGGATGTTGTGACAGAAGGGGGAGGATGGGAGACGGAGGGTTCGGAAACCCAGGAGATAAACTAGATATATCTGGCAGAGCCGTCAAAGTAGTCATGAAGAGGAAAGAAAGGCTTTGTTAGAAAAGCTTCCTCATACTGAGATGATTACCGAAGCCCCACATAGCCAAAACAGCTTGTATTTATACAGCTCTGCTTTTTTAATACAGTCTTTTTAGCCATCTTTGTAGAAGACAGATGAATAGAAATGACTCTAATAATCGCCCAAATTAGAGCGTTCTATCCTCACACCACCTAACGGCCTCATTCTGTGGGAATCATAAAAGTATGACGTGATGATGCCTACAGGCAAAAAACACAGGCGGTAAAACCAAATTAAACGTTTTATTATCTCAGCAATCCTCCTGAGATTTCTCCTCGCACGCTGTGCTTTTTTTCCCCTTCAAAGAGTTCATTTACTTTCCATCAACATGTTATCCGTTCAGTCCGATGCGAAAAAAAAAAATCAAACGATAATTTATTTGTATGTAGCAGCCAAATTTAGATGTATGCTGGTGGGATTTTTATGTGAAGGACCAACTCAAAGTAGGCCCAAATTGCAATTGTAGAAGGCAAATGGATACAAGGGCTTGGATTTTAACTAAATAAAAATGACATTAGAAAAGTGTGCATTCTCTAGGGTATGTCTCTACCAGCTTTGCAGATCTAGATGCAAGTTTTGCATATTTCTTCTTTCCATAATAGCTGAGCTCAGTCATATTGGAAGGAGAGCATCAGTAAACGGCAATGTTCGAGTCTTGTGGTTGATTTTGAGTTATACTTTGATCTGAACTTTGACTAGGCCATTGTTATATATGAATATACCTTGCTCTATCCTGGCTCTATGTTGAGGGTTGAACTAACTCTTGTTAGCTTTTTGTCCTCCACTTAGTAATCTGCTTAAATTCAGCTGGTCATCTCGTCTGATATATTACTATTAGCACCATTACTTTGACCGTAATTCCTCGTTTCCACTGAACAGTACTACACGCGTCGGTGTGGTTGGGTACGCTAATTTGTCTGTCTCCATGCAACTGACCCGTACCCCACCATTCCTTCAGTTGCAGACCCATTGGACAATGGAACATTATGGTTATGAAGGAGCTACTGGAGTCACACAACACGGTTTATTGATTGAACAAGCACGAGACATACTAGTGCTCCGCGTTTGTCGTCGCACTCGTATGACGTCACGTAAAGGGGTTTGTGTTGACCCCGGCCTGTCCAGTGAGATTCCAACTGACCGTGGAAACGCTTTCCTGAATACAGGCATACCTAACCGCACCGACCCTCAGTGGAAACGAGGCATAAAAGGGCTTGCTGTAAGCGTGTGTTAGCCACATCACTATTTGTGTGGAGTCTACTCATTTCTGTGTGTGGACCAGAAAAATAACAGGGTTAGATGCGATTCTGAGATGACCTTGATGGGAGTATAAAGGTGCAAGAATTAAAAAGCTGAATTAAGAATAAATGAGAGATGAGAAGATACCTAAAGGTATTTAAAGGAAAATCCCTGTGGAGTTTGCCGGTCACTCCTAGGATTGTCTTGTAAATTATAGGTCATTTCCCCTGCTGGTACCTACCTGTGTTAAGACTATTGATGTTTACCTCCTCCTTTCCACTGCATCAGCAGGCTGGAGAGAGTCAACAGTCTGAAGCATCAGACAAGGACTCGGTTTTTGTAAATAACATTTCTTAGGTGAGTTGGATCAGTATAGGGAACAAAAACTCCTCAGTTGAACAGCACAAAATATAGACGTGATCTATTTAAGTCTATAAATTTGTGTGTTAGTGGTTTTGTTTGTGAGAAGGTTCCTCTTGTAAACGAGATTGTAGATCATAACAAGGATTGCCTGTAAAAATTAAGGTGAAATTGTTGATCGTGTCCAACATGCAGCAGAATACAAAAATTTAAGGAAACGCTCTATAAACCTGATCATGCAGCCTTCAGCCGGTCAGTTTATTGAATACGTACCTCACTGGGGACAGACAACCTCAAGCGATCTCCATTTTCTCTCTCTTCCTCCTAATTACCACAGACTTTTATAGATTTGAATGACGCAAAACTCTGTTCTGATAAGGGAAAGGCAGAGAGGATACATCAGGGTGTTTTTCACAATCCTTCCAGGAACTCACTCCTAGTTCGATGTTTTTGCCAAGAAAACAGGAAAATTCATTCTGACCTCGAGTAGACACACTGGAGCCAGAGTTTTCTGGGAATTATGTAACATACGTTTTCCTCCAACAAAAAATGAAATAGAAAGTGGCCCATTTATGATATTGCTCATCGACAATGATTAGATTTCCATGGTATGATAACCTTACATAGACTTAAAAATAATAGACACTTGCTATTGTAAGTATTGCCAAACAGTTTGGAGTGAGAGAAAACTTTCGTAGCCTTCTTTCAGCCAGCTGACTGGCAGTGCGTATCAAGGAGTAGGTGGAGGGCAGTGTTGAGCTATTCTGTGCTTTAAAAGGACAGAAACAACTTGAGTCACTTCAGTACTTTTTGAGCATTTCATTTTAAGCTGTTGAAATGCTGTGATGGCAAACTTGAGCATGTTTAAAACTCACTTTATACCTTAAAGAGAAAGTTGCAGGTTAGAGCCCCCCCCCCCTTTTAACAATTATTTAAGCAAATACATCAGTAACAGTTTCTAAATGAAAATGTACTCATACATAAATTAGATTTGCTGTTGGTGTCCTTTTTGTGAGAAAATCTCATCTCCGCCAGTCTAGAAGTGTCGTAGGTAGAGGGAGCCCTGTCAGATGGATCAAGAGAAAACTATTGATTTTAATGGCGGCTCTGACACAGAGGAACCTTTACATGTTTACAGCTACACATGATGGACCACAGCCATACAGCTATGAGGCTGCTGGGCGCGCCAGAGAGCAGAGAGAGACCAGGGGGAGAATTAATGGCCAATACATTGTTAATCTAAGCTAACGTTATTAGCTTGGGAAGCAAGCTAGCTCTACTGTTTCTTTTGACAACCCACATTATCCATACCTGTCAAGTTTTGGATTTGAAAACGGGGAAGATTTTTTGGGCGCGACCCATCCCACCGCCCCAACCAAGCTTTAGTATTTACGAAAACCCCGACTCTCACATCTGCCATTTTTGTAGCACGTAGGGGCAATGCACTCACACGCTTAAAATTTGTATGTATTTAATAGTAGGTATTGTAGTGACCTCTAACATTAGCATATTTGACACTATAATGTTCGAGTTTGAATGTCTGAGCTACGCCCGCCACACTGGCAGACATGGTACTGTCTGACAGGCCATTGTTAAAACCTGTAGGACAACATACACTCATGCTGCAAATCTATATCTATTTAGAATGGCTATATGCTAGTATGTATTGTCTTAGATGTGTATTGTGTTTCTTACTAAACATGGTCCTTAGGTTTATGCTTCATAAATTTAGTCCAAATAATTCACTTTAAAAGTAGATGTTCTCTATTTAATGCATTCTAGAGCTGCAGTGAATAATAATTATTATATCAATAAATCAGTCAGAATATTAAATGAGTCTTTGTGAGTGATTTATTCCTCGCCTGCTATCTGCAGCAGCTCATTATGTTCTGCATTCTTGAAGATGCTACATTATAACTTATGTAGATAATATTTTTAATAAATGATCAAATGAGAGCATTAACTTTATTTAATTAGAATTATTAATGGGTTTTATGTATTTATGTTGACGTCAGTCTTTGAACCCCACGTTGTGAGTCTGATGTCAGTCTAGGCCCCGCCTCCTTTTGTATTACAGCCCTGCTTTTATTTTGGAGTGGCACCCCAAGATCATCAGTAGCCCCCGTTTAGGCCTCTTTAACAACTTCCTAGATACACCCCTGCTCAGCAGCTTTAATTAAGTATTTTTAAGCCTACAGTATATAAAAATTAATATTTAGGCATTTTTTTACCTATAATTATTTTGAATATGAATCACTGAATTAAACTCACTTCAGCAGGTCTGACGCACATTGATAAATACAGTAATTAATCCAAACTCTCAGAGGAGACCTTTACTTTCTGGGGGGTTATTTACCCACTTTGTTTTGTTTGTTCTGCTGCTGAAAAAACTCCCCATAGCTGAAGTCCATGAAGCTAATTTGTCTCAGCGCTTCACCGCAGTGAGCACAGATGAGCAGATTGTGTCCCAGAGAGGTGGGAGCAAAGCTCCATCTACATGGCAGGACAGGCAGCTGCAGCAGCGCACTTAATGAAATACAAACAATCATGCTTCAGCGATTACGAGCTGCAGTGAGGCGTAGATCAATGGGGAGATGCAGACCGACGGATGCAACACCTCTTATTTAAGGTTTTATTCAGTGGGAACATATTGGGAAGGTTAGGAGAAGCTAGCCGGTCAACATTAGGGTGACCATATTTTGATTTCCAAAAAAAGAGGACACTTTTAACATATTTAAAGCGTGCCTTCTCCATGTGGTTAGAAGTTAGAATGAACAGTTAAATAACCAACTTAAGATAGGCTTTCACACGTAAAAATCACTTTAAAATCTCTGGAAATTAATTAATAATGGAAATAATTGCTCTTCTAACAAGAAAGTTTGCCTGTAACAATAAAAGTTCACTTTTTAAGTCATACTGGACAAAAACTAAAATAATTCTGACATAATAGTATAAGAAAACAAGGAATATTATTATATTAAAAGTAAAAAGGAAGCCGTCCCAAAAAGTCAATAAAAAAGTGATTACTCCAGTCTTTAGTTTTCATCTTCATCCTCTTTAGTCAATTTATAGATGGACTCTCACTTTGCACAGCATTATTATAGTTTTGTGTCCATGTGACCCACTGGATCTTTGCCATTTTCTCACGTTGCGAGTCTCAGTCTAGGCCCCGCCCCTTTTTGTATTACAGCCCTGCTTGTATTTTGCTTTTATAAAATGATTTTTCAAGTATTATTACCTATAATTATTTGGAATATGAATCACTAAATTAAACGCACTTCAGGGTTAAACTCCGCGGGTCTGGCACAGATTGATAAATACAGTTATTAATTCAAACTCTCTGAGGAGACTGTTTCTTTCAGACTTTTTTCTCCTTTGTTTTGCTGGTTCTGCTGCTGAGAAATCTCCCCATAGCTGAAGTCGATGAAGCTAATTTGTCTCAGCGATGAGGAGCTGTAGTGCGGCACAGATCAATGGAGAGACACAGACATATGCGACACCTCTTAAGATATTTTTTGGGGTGAATATATTGGCACGGTTAGGAGAAGCGAGTCGGTCAACACGTCGGACAATTTCTACTTATGCCGGCCATTTCCGACATGTTTTGTCAACCACTAATTCACTACAATTAAGCGATCAGAATGTGACACGCCAAACTTTGTGGACATTGAAATGCTTTGCCCCATCCTGCTGCTCTGTAGGAAAGTAAATTCGCTGTCTCATTTTCCCAGATATTTACATGACTTCTTAGTTGTCGGTTTTTTTGTTGGCTGGAATTACTTCTCCTTCATCAGGTCCACCCTTTCCTCTTTTTATTTTTTGGTTTCCGCTGGGTGGCAGTTCTTGCGTGGCGCTAGGATGTGGCGGTTCTCGCAAGGCTAGTGGCAATTTAGTTTAGAGAGGCAGAGGATTTTTTTATGTTTTTTATGTTATAAAAATACAGTATATTATCAGGATAATACAAATACGAGAGGATGGCGGGAAAGAGAGGTAAATTATTTGACTTGACAGCTCAAGCTCAAGCACATATCACGTTGCTTCTAATCTAACGACATCCAAGAATAGTTGCAAGACTCACTCGCTAACACAACCGCTCTACCCGATAACTACCTATTCCCCACACTGAGCTGAGCCAGCGCATGGCATACAACTCCCTCTTATTACGTCAGACGTCAAAATGATGACACTTTATTAAAATCTCTGCTGTTATGTATTGTACATTTTAAAATACCCCCAATAAACGTTTTAAATTGTAATTTTTGGACATTTTAACTGCATTTTTGAAAATATTTGACCTGCAATACACTGTTTAATAACTATTTCCTATCTACAACTTGATAATCTGTTCATTTTCATCTAAGAAGGTAATTTAGAAATATTATCGCTGAAAACCTCCTTGAAACCGACTCAATTCTCCTGATGCCAGACACCTGTCTCTTGTTTGAGTGAAAACTATTTATGTCTTGTTAGCTGCGCATAACATCAAGTTTTTCACAAATTAGAAACCATTCAGAACTTATAATGGGTTTTCCTTTCAGACGAGCAAAGTCTTTGGTTTAATGATGAACAAATGCCTTTCTTGTAGAGTTCAAGCTGAGGGTTCCTAAGGCAACCACTGGCTGCCCCCTTTTGTCTGAGGTGTGAGTCATGTTTGGCCAGTTATTTACTTGCATATATAGAACACAATAAGGAATAGTTTTAAGGTGTAACGTTTAAACACTTTAACTATCATGACTGATTACCCAATATCTTTGTTTCCTTCGTTTTTTTTGCTTCCTACTAGTTAATTTCACTTTCTTTTTCAGACTACTTTGGAAGAGCCATCTTCTGACATGTTCCAAACCAACATTTAGTGCTATAGTGATGTGTGAAACCTTGGATTAAATACCGTGGGCAATAAACTTTGTCTATAGCCAAATTCAGCTTTTCAGTTTATTGGTTCAAGGAATTCCTTCAAACTCTAAAGGGATTTCTATGCCAACATCAGATTAAATCAGAAGAGTATCTTTATTCAATGAGTGCACTGATCTTCATGGTCATATTGGATCTTTGGTTCAGTCCAGAATTACTATCAGTGCTGGTCACTCTATCTAATCACCAGCTATAAAGGAGGGACAGGTGGGCTTGAAATGAGTGTCTTCTTGTCTAGCAATGCTTACTTCAAAAGAAATATGTGCTGCTATCATCACCTTGCATCTAAATGACCTGAAATGGAGGAACATGGTGTTAGGAATATTCCACCCGAAGAAAGTTTCAGTATGCAGAAATGTGCATGACCAGCTTTAGAACTGTCTCTTACTGAGGAGGCAGTACAGAATTGTCCAGTGTAGAGGATGTATAACATTGGGAGAAGACAACGATTTTTGAAATATAGGACTAGGTCCAACAGTCAAACCTTCAGTCTTCTGCTCGTCCAAGATCGGATCGGGTCGTGGAGGTATGAGATCCAGGAGGAGGAAACCAGCCATCCTTCTCTCCGGTGACTCTCTCCAGCCTGCAACTATCAATGAGTCCTGCATCTCATCCCCCCCCCCCATCATTACTCATGTCTCCAGACCCTAAGTGAGGGTCAGAATTTGGATGAAGAGATAAAGGTGCTCTGAAGAGGTGTGCTTTGTTGCCTGGCTTTTTCTTTCCCAAGACGGACTGCATCTCATTTTTTTCCCTGTTAATACTCATGTCTCCTGACCATAAGTGAGGGTCAGAACATGGATGGAGAGATAAAGGTGCTCTAAGAGGTGTGCTGTGTTGGTTGGATTTTTCTTTCCCAAGACTGATCAGTGGCCGCATTATTTCAGGTGATGCTCCAATCCATCTAGCCTGACTGACCCACAACTCAGAGGGACCAGTCGATATCTGACAAGAAAAAGATTGAAAGGATTACGTCTTCAGGAACCGCAAGGATGGATAGACAACTGGTGGCAAGTTGTTCTTTTAGATGATCCTTTTGATCCTTTGAACGTTTTTTGAACTATTATTTCCTGTGTCTTGTCCATTTTAAGGGAGTGGGTTTACTTAAAGTTGGGAGTGGGATCCCATGTGAGTCTTTCCACCAAAGCATGAACAATTCAGTGATCTGTGTAGTTTTTGTTGGATGGATTACTGTCTTCCAAGGAAAGGTGTGTGACAAAGATCAGAACATTAATAGGTTTTGACATGTTGCCTGGGAAACTCCCCAGATCGTAACCCCACTGACAAAACCGAGGTCAGTTCTCAAAAAAACAAAACAGATAACCTATTTTGATAGGTTATCTGGTTATTTGGTTTGATGGAACTATTATGAACTCAGTGGAACACCATCAATCAGGATTATAGAAGTTATGTAGAAGACTGATCTACACTACATACTTTATTCATTTTTGATAATGAAAACTGTAAAATGTTGTTATACCTGTATTGCCCTTGCCTACCATTACAAATGGAAACATTTGGACTTTACTAAACTCTCATAGGACTTTAGCTAAGACTATGTGCTTTAGTCAGATTAGAAAAGATTGGGCTTTTCAGCAACACTGCAAATGGGTTTGACATGAAACCGCGGTGTAAACTGGGGGATCTGTGATGTTGCGGGGCTGTTTCTACTCCAAGCCCTAGAAACCTCGTTACAGCCAATGGAATCCAGAGCTATTTTGAATATGAGATTTAAGATAAAACCAATCGAATCAATAGGAAAATGGGTTGTCCGCCACAGCAAGATGAGTTGACTTTATTCGAAGGCTTTTTGCATATCTTTACTACAGGTGCCAATAAATGTGGCCAAGCACTGTATCTATGAATCAAATCAGGAAACACCCCTCAAAGACTACCAACTGGGACCAGGGATTAGAGTTCATCAGCCCATAGCTTTTATTAAAAATTCATAAAGGCTTGCTCTGTTTCTCACTGCACTTCTGAAGTATTACTTGGTGAACCTTTCTTGGAAGGCATCCCTGCTTGACTTGTATAATTTGTCTGTGACTCGTGGCGGTACGAAGTGTGCCAGTTGCTGTGGTGCAGAGGAACATCTCATTCAGAACACTTTGTCCTTGCTCGCGAAACATTAACCTCCACCAGTCTGGCCCCGAAGTGACAAGGGATCCAATAAAGTGGCTCGCTTCGCCAACCCCCCCTCCAACGTCTCCTTCATCTGAGACTGTGACACAAAGAAATTAACACCCTGCATATTCATCACTATTACCAACGAGGAGACTTGGAATTTATTTGAATATGTAACAGCACGAGAGAGTGAAGTGGGGCTCGGCTCATTGCTTCGTTGAGGCATGGCTCAGTCACTGGATCTCATCATGGGAAGATAACAAATGCCAGGATGGAGAAATGACACGTCTCCCTAGTCTAGCTGTTCTTTTTAAGCAAAAGCTGCTTCGAGATCTGTGGAGTGATGGTAAAAAAGCAGTTTGAATTAAAGTGCCTTGCAACAGACTACACACCCCTTGACATTTTCTACATTTCACACATTTAAACAATGAAGCTGTCGCCCATTCTTTTTCGCAGAGAAACTCAAGCTTAATCAGATTGTCTGTGAACATTAATTTTCTAGTCTCGACACGGGATCCTAATTGGATTTAGTTCTGGGATTTGACTAGGCCCTTCTAAAAGCTGAATATGCTTTGATCCAAATCAAACTTTTCAACTTCCTTCTCGTAAAATAACAGTGGAAGATACTTGTGATCCTGATTATAATTTAAATATACAAGCATTTCTACTAAGGGGGAACAAAAATCAAAATAACAGCCATTTTATATATTTTAAGTAGAGATTGACTGATATGGGTTTTTCTATTGCCGATGCCGATATGTAGAGGTCATAGTCAGCTGATGGCCGAAATGTGCTGTCGATTTGTTTTTGGGCCCGAATATTGTGGCCGATATCTAAATGTTTTTTCGTGTTTTTTGCTGATAAAATGTCACACTAATAGCAGTGGATGCACAACATTTCTGAAACTAATCAATTTTTAAACTCTGAACTTAACCAACTCTTGAGTGTCAACTTTGTGCACTGCAGAGTATTACAATCAAACATTTCACCAAAGGTAATCAAACAAATCAATAAAATGACCAAGTAATAAATAAACAAAACAGGTAAATAAAAGAAAATATTGGATTTAACTTTTGTTGAGCCATCAGACAGCAATTACAAAACAGAAGAAATCTTCTCTGCTAAAAAGGTATATCGACTAATGCCAATAAATATTTTTTTTAAATTATAAAAATAGGCCCAATTTACAAGCTGACCAATGTATCTGTCTATCCCTAAGTGTTTTATATTTGAAAACCAGAATTCCTTCCCATTTCATTTCATAATTCTGCCCATAAAACCTAAGACCTTAATACACAGAAGAAAAGTTGAATGGATGATTATACTATTACAAGGCACTAAACATTGTGTAAATAAGTAAACCACAGCCTCTGCTTGGATTGAACCCCTTATACTCGGCCTTTATATTTTGGCTTGTAACATAAACAGAAAAAAGAAATAAAGGATGTGTTAACCAAGCTCTTACGCACATTTAATGTGAGAGTGGAATCAATGCCGCGGGATTGAACATAGCACCTCATTGTTCTTAGCACTCATATAGTACGTTGTTGGTGCTTCAGTGGAGTGATTGCAGCAGTTAGCTGTTAACAGGGATGAATGAGCCCTCAATGCCGACTAATAGGTGCACTTTGAATCACACAAAAACGCCCACTCCAATCAGCCAACCAGCTTAAGGGAGGGAGGGAGTTAGGACTCCGAGGTCCTTCTGGGACACGACATGTATTGGTGAAGCACAGGGCATGAGGATAAAAGGGCCCAGAGATGGAGCCGAGGCAGGATGAGGGGGCAGAGCAGACAGGCCGAGCCTTCAGAGCTCAGACAGCTCCTACAGCCAAGAGGCGAAGGAGGATGATGGGAGTAAGAAAGCGGGTGGGGAGGGAGTGTCTGACAGGGATCAAAGGTGCACTCAACAAGGACTTGTCTCGTCTTTCCTTTGACAGGCCTAAAATACTGGGGAAGAGAATGAAAAGTCAAAGACGTGGAGGACAGAGATGCTGTAGATCTATAACAAGAGCTTAATCCTTTTACCTGTAGCTCCATCACTCTGTATGCCTCAACAGGCTTCAGGCTCAGCTTGCTCCAGCTCCAATAAAACATGATTTGCTTTGCACGTCACCTGAAAGCTGCATTCATTTGCAATATTTCTTTTTTCTTTTACCTTAAGTGCTTTACAGGTGAGTGACGAGCTGGTAATTGGGTTGCCTCAATATGGACTACCGAAAAGAAATGGTGAAATGTGATGAAAATTGGACAATGGGAAGAATTAATTTGAATAAAATAGTTAATTAAGATTCTTAATAAAAACCAGGGTGAAGAGAAAGCTTGATAGTTTGGACTAAAAGGCAACTCTGTGAGCTGATCTGGGATCTGCAGACTAATGCCTCGCAGCAAAAAAACCTAAAGGCTGCCTGGGAAAAGCTTTTGCAGCTAAAGTGAAAAGTGAGAGACTGGAAATGTCTGAGATCTTGCATCAGCCTCATGTTCAGACAAGGTTACGGCATCTCATTTCAGCTTCTCTAAGTGTTATATAGAGAAAGAAAATAGAACTGGTTTCAACAATACCCCATTTAAGCCAAAATATTCTGCTAGAAGAACTGGAATACTGATATTACTGTAGGGATTTTAACTAACCAGATGATGTTGGCCCCTGATGTTATAAACGTATTTTAAAAATGGCTAAAGTTTTCAGTGATACCAGTCCCACGGTTTAAAGTTCACGTAATGAGAAACCCGAGAAATTATCAGAGAGACCCAAGTAAGATTAAGACAGTGCTACCACTTCCCTACCTGCTGCTCCTGCCTGTCAGCTGGCTGAAAGAAGGCTACCTCACATTTCCATCGCCAAACTAAAGATCTAACGGTGCATTCACACCGAACGCATTTGAAGCGTCAAGGGCGTCAGGTTTACATGTAAAGTACGTGAAGCGCATTTTTGCGTCTGCCGCTGAAGTTGAAAAATCTGAACTTCGGCCTCAATTCGCGCCGCGTCAACCAATCCGGAGCCTGGTGATGTGGTGACACGTGATGCTGTGACCCAGTTCATCGGGTCAGGTCTGGCAAAATGTTTTATTCAACATGGAGGAAATGCTGATAACAGCCGTGGGTAATCACCCCGAGGTATATGACATCAGCTGCTTTCTCTACAGAGACAGGAATAAAAAGGACCTCGCTTGGAGGAATATAAGTGAGGAGATAGGGCAACCTGGTAAGTTCATTTCACTTTTGAAAGTTTTCACGTTACTGACCCTGCAAACCTGCGCAGGGTGCTCTCCACAGTAAATAGAGAATGGAGACTCTCCCAATGCTAGATCGGCAGCTGCCATCTTGGAAAAAACACCGTCTGGCAGTAGCTCCTCCCAAAAGTTGTTCAGGCTTTTTTGACGCGCGTCCAATTCACTTTAGACGCACGTCGAGCTGCGAATGTTCAACCGTCAAACTTGTGCGGCCCGGTTTTGATGCTTTGGTGTGAACGCACCGTAAAGGAGTCTGGTTTTTAACTGCTAAGCTCAGAGCGCTGACTCCATTCTGGCTACGTGGGCAGAAAGGCCAAGAAACTAACCAGCTCATATCAAATTGGTCAGCGATTATGATTCAAGTCTCAGACTCTGACTTCGGTTGTAATAGCAAAGACTTTAGGCTTGACTTAACGTTTGCTCTCCAAGGAAACACACCACTTAATCTATGATATTTTTCTCAGTGGAGGTTTCTGTGAAATTCTTGAACAATCTTGTAACAACATAAATCTCACAATACTGAAATTACCAAGATATTTCCCGAGTTCAGTCTCATAAAGCGCTAGATACTTGCTGTGTCAGCATGACTTTCTTTGATGTAATTCTAAACCACTAAAATGGGCTCCGGTTAAAAAGGGGATTCCATTAACCCTAAAACCACATTGTATTTGTTTGACACTTATTTTGAAGCAAAAAAGGAAGTAGCTGTTGAGTTGTGTTGACACTCCCTCTTTTAATATGAAAAGACTTGGGTATATAAAAGAAGTAAAAAAAAATGGAGCCATCCCCTTGTATTTATTTTTGCCGCAGTACATTGGGTACCTGATAGAAAAAATTTGACTTTGACCGTCTTGGAACAATTTTAAGAGAATATGGCCATACATCATATATATGGCCAATGTTTGCGAAAATGCGGGGGTTAGATTTTTTATTTTTGCTTCGGTACCGGGGGGCAATGTGAGAAGCTATGGACTTCACAAAAATGACACGATTAGTCTGGCAGAGAGATCCAGTCTTCATTCAAGCCATTTTCACACCATTATGTTTTGCAGAAAAAATGCATATAAACAGCAATACATGAATAAAAAAATACAGCACATATACAGTAAGCACACGTGCTTCGAGAATTCCTTAAGTTTGATATGTATGATTGTACAGGCCTGTGGCCTTCTTGGAGGCCTTGATGATTGTGGGCAAGGGCTCCAAGTCAGCCATCTTTACAGTCAAAAGAACCAAGAACACAATGGAAATATGTGCTTACGTTATGTTTTTCTTTTGACAAATGAGTATAAGTTGATGCACAGACAGAATGATGCCATGATGCTTCATATTTACTGGCATTCCTAATACTCAAGAGTTTGTTTCTACTGTGTTCTTGATGTACAGTGCTGATCATACATTATCTTCTCGGGTTGCCATTTCAGCCCAGAAGCTTTCAATTTCAAATTGCTCTGGGTGCTGCAGTGTTTTGTGTTAATTCAGAATTTTACAAGCTTTCAATTTTAGGCAGGCCTACTGCAAGTTCTTTTCTTTATATTACAGGTGACTATGCTTTACTTTCTCTTTATTTTCTTTAACTGAGCAATTATAATACATCATAAATAATTAATAATGAATACCCTGTTACAGAGGTTGCGCTACAAATTTTTTCCTGTCGGTCATTTTGACTGACGAGGGAAAGAAATCCTGATTCAGTTTCACGCTAGGCGCCTTTTGGGGGAAAGAAAGTCGTTAAGGGGGTGTGAAAAGTCGCCAAGTTGGCAACACTGGTCAGTCCACTTCTTCTTCAGCTGCCTGTTGGCGAGTGTAGCAAGGTGAGCCACCTACCAGAGGGGAGTGTTTACAGTAGCGCGATAGATGAATTATATATTTTTCTCAGCGTATAAATGAATGAATACTTTATTAATCCCCACGGGGAAATTCAGTTTCCAGTACAACCCATCCAAGGACATACAGACAACACACATGTATATAACAGGATCAGGTAGAGTGTGGCAGCGGCGAGCTTGCGGCGGCGTTTCATACCCAGATAAGAAAAGGTGACCAGAGCGGGTGTATGGGAGGAGGGGGAAAAATTAGCCATCAGGTACGAAAATAAAAAAACACCTCAGTACACAGATGCAGATATGTCGGTCACAACATATGAGAACACATGGGAGGAGAGGGAGGGAGGGAGGGGATCTCCCACACAGCTGATCAGTGCACCTATCCAGCCTGTTGTCCAGGAGTGGGAGAGAGGTTCAGGGTACGGCGAGCACCTTGAACTCAAGTAGCACGTCCATGTTTGTGGTTTTAGCGTGAACGTGAGTGCCTAAGATGTAATATACGACCTCGAGGAGAGCTGAAACACGGGAGCTCGCAGACCCGTGTGAGAATCGACAGGGGACGGGGTGGGACAGGGCGTCCTTCTACATAAACAATCCAGGGGAGTTTTGAGATGCTTGGCCTTTCAACGCCAACATTGGGAGCCAGATTCAGATAACAGCAATTGTTTTGGTTCAGGCTGGAGCTTCTTGCGTCAGCCTTAAAGTCTTTCAGTGGTCTCAATGGCGACTCCAAACAGCCGAATCGGGGTCGGTTTCCACCAAGCAGGCTGAGAACTTCTGAGAATTGTTTTCCATGCCGCGGACGAGTCCCTAGACTGCAGCTAACTTGCTGCTCAGAGAATCAGAACTTGCGATTTTGCTCGCACAACGCATGAGTCTGAGTGTTAACAGCAAAGCACATCCCTTCGTTGAGCTCAGACAGCTTGCCAATTAATGCCGACAGCTTTTGAAAGTTGCGACACATGAGGAATCCACCCATACCAAACAGCAGAAACCCAGTTATCATCCATCCAATTGTGTAGATGTCTTCAACGTCCTCCACGGACAGCAGCGACAGACACATGATCTTCCACTTCCTCCCCAGGAATCTATGACGTTCCATCAGGACACAGGGGCTCTCCCTTAGCCAATCTACGGGTAACAAAATTGCATTAAGAGACCAGCTGACCAGATCCACGGTTGAGCTTTTGGACGGAAATGCAGAAAGAGGCTCCAGATAGGCTGAGAAGACAAGAGCAGGCAGGCAGGCAGAATGGGGAACGGGGGAGGAAAAGAAAAAGCGTCAGTCATTGCGCGAGACTTGGCAGCAGTGGATATATTTTTGATGGCTAACAGCTTGCCGCTAACGATGCTAAGGTTAGCATCTGATTCACCTTTTCCTGTCAGCACTAAATTGAACGAATATTTCAGTGTCTTTCATGGACACCTGGACTGCATTTAATTATCCTTCATTCAAGATTTTTTTTAAGTATTTATTTTCAATAATAAAAATAATAATAAAAAAATTATATGCAACTTGATATTAGGCCAATGTTTTGAGTTTAACATGAAATAAGTTATTCTACACTGATTTCAATTTATTTAAAACATGGCTAATTAGTGAAAGCTTTACTCTATTTGTGAGACAGGCAAACAAAAACAAAATTCTTCTGGTTTTTTTTTTTTGGTAAAGTATTACAACAATTTTTATTTTTCACTAATCAGAACGCTAACTTGTTAATGACCCCAGGTTGGGTTCATAACTGGAATCAGCCAGTTTAAAACTTGTACTGTAAAATTTGACTTGCCAAAGTAACCATTGTATGGTTGGTGTACTGCAGTGTATACATTTATTAAAGTAGCTTTGCAATACTTTTATAAAGGTTTTCACCTAAGTGATCTAAATGTTGAGATATAAAGTTGAATGAAAAGACCACTGTGGCAAAATTCAATAAAAATCCAGTATTTTTGACGTTTTTTCAGGTTAACTGTGTATAATGTCTGAATGTTTCTGCTTCATTGAGTTTCCTGACCTGTCTATCTTTCTTGTCAAAATTTTTTTCTC
Organism: Valencia hispanica; assembly: GCA_963556495.2. Classification (NCBI taxonomy): domain Eukaryota; kingdom Metazoa; phylum Chordata; class Actinopteri; order Cyprinodontiformes; family Valenciidae; genus Valencia; species Valencia hispanica. Next base: position 13,413,269 of record OY747723.1, read on the forward strand.
TCTTTCTGCCATTTGAAGAGTTCTGAACACTCTATTTGACGTTTTTACTTGGTAACCTTGTGTCCCACTATCCAGCGAAGACTGTTTTTAAATCAGAAACATTGTTTTGCTGATTCATCAAACGGCTAAGCATTGTAATATTTAGACATTTAACATTTTTATAAATTGGTCTATGAAACAGTTGAAGGTTGAGAAGTAGATATTTTTTGTGACCTGTGGTAAACAGTCTAACTATGTGGAGTACTTTTAGGGGTTTTAGACTTCAGTCTTTAAATAAAGTCTGAATGATTAGATAGTTGTGCGCCATTGATCAGTTATTTGTTAATAATATTTCAGATATCCTGACGAAAGATGCTTAAGGTTTAAAATATGCAAGATTTAAAGGTGTTTAAAACTCGCTCTTTTTGAAATACGATCCTTCACTCTGAGACATGTATGCTGTACGTCATACTGTTGTACCACCCCCGTTGCCTGCTTCAGCCCCAAAAAGAAATCTGAGCTGAAAATGAACTAGTCAGAGAAAGATATATTATCTACGTAGAAAAGCATGCTGGCCACGTCTACCTTGGCCTGCGGGAAGGTGGGTGCCAGAGAGAAGAGGGCGCATCTCATCTGGTGGAAGTTAACCATTAGGAACTCCACAGCATGGCAGTACAGGGTTGGGCTTGTGTTATTTGTGGACATAGCACATCAGCGTTGGATTTCTCTGCCCAAGAAAGAGGAGCTGAGGAAGAAACTGTTAGAATGTGTCTTGGGAACACAAGTCAAGTTAATTAGTTGATCGACGGCAGCATGAGAATCGCATTGCCGTTAGCCAATCAGGGACGACACATTTGCATATTGTGAATAATAATGAGTTAGACTCATGATCCTAACGTTTCACCCCACCCACTTCTTCGACAAACGACAAACATTCTGAAACATAAAACGGCTCTCATCGCATATAATTGGACTAGAGACCACAGGAAATTCATTGAAAAAAACGAGTGAATGAGACCTTTAAAGGTTTAACGTATCACTATATAAACCCTTCAACCTTAAGATAGATGGTCTACCAGGAAGTGTACATTGCTAAAAGGAACTGAACCATTTATTCCAGAGTGGAAAGTCATACATTTGTGCATACAGTTGATTTTCTCTAATCAAATGGTGCCAAACACATAAATGCAGGCACATACAGTATATACATACTGTACACTTCTATTATTATGTAGTTAGATGTTTCATATGTTCAAGATTAAGTTATCCCTCAGCCACTTGTTCAGTGTTGATCTTTTTTACTTTGTTACAACATTTTAATCTCAAGTAGTCTTTCACTCATTGAGATTAAAATTATAATTAATGAAGTGTTTAGTGTCTACCTGCTTTAGCCATTCCTACGCCACTTTTTGATGTGTTACGGACCATTGTCCTGTTGGAACGTACAACTCTGCCTCAGGTTCAACCATCTAGCTCCTGATTTAATATAATGTTGAAGAATTTGAAGGGTATCCTCCATCTTCATTAGATTTCATCAGTTTATGCAATGCACTACCATCATTGGCATCAAAACACCCTCGAAACAATCTAAAATTTATGGATCGGTGAGATGTAGCCTTCCTGTGTTCAATTTTGATTCAGTGTTGTGTGGCGCAGGTGCATGAATGCAAAAAACATGTAAACTATGGAAGAGAAAGTGCATTTAGACAGGAACAGTGATTAAGGGAAATAATGTGAAGACAAATTTTTTAACGAGATATTGAGACACGAGGCTCGTCGGCTTGATAATTGAGATTGACCTGTGATGAACCGACTTCTCTCAGTTATTGTCGGGAATTGAATGCAATGTCTGTCATGCTTTGTGCACTTTGCAGGTTAACCTGAATTAGATTTGAGTGGCAGTGTAATTATCAGCCTTTTATTTAGAACAATGTTAGCTCTCACTGTGTAGATTTTCATTTTTTCTCACATAAACTTTAAAAAAAAAATTTTCTCACATCTTTTGTTTCGATTATTTTCTTTGTAGAGTCTCCACCATTCTAATACAAAACTAAGACCTTTGCTTCTGAAAAAAAGGGAACATCTTGCTGCCTTATTACCAGACATTATTCTCATAATCTACACTGATCAGCACAAGTTTGACTTGGGATGCATAATTTGTTTGCTCATTCATGCGTCACTTCAAATATGCCAGGCTCCACTAATCTCGTATTGGCAAAGCCTGCTGGGAAATATACCAAACTTTCTAAATAAACTTGCTTTAATATAAATGTGTGTTTAGATTAAATCAGTGTGTCATTTGTCTGTTTTAGTAAGGTAATGCCTGTGCTTTATGTAAAAAGTAAAAAAAACAGGATAAGCAAAATTACATAATTAGGCATGAAACGCATGCCTGGGAACACTATTAATTCTACATGGTTCATTCCTGATGATGTGTGTGTTAATAGTTTTAGTATTTTTTTAAATCAAAACCAATATTTTAAATGATCTTCTTTTACAACCTGGGAGCCAATAGAGTAGTTTCATATTTCTCGTGTGGGTCAGGACTCCATCATTAGGATATTGGATAAGTTGGATTTGCCTGATTGATCAATTTTTTTTTTTTATTGTTGACACTTTTATAGACAACACATTGGAAAAAACAACATTCAACAGTTTTTTTTCCTCCTATTTTGTCTGTAATCACTTGATTATGGAGGTGTTTTTAAGATAGTAGTAGGGAGATTTAGTAATAGACTATGTAGGTATTAAAATTTAGCTCCTTGGTTTCTGTCGTGCTCTGTAGTTTTTAGTTGATTGCTGTCTCTGAGCTTTCAATTTTGGACTTAAAAACTCTGCTCTACATTAAGCTGGCAACTCAGTGACTCTAAGGGAGTGTTTCCCAACCACGGTCCTCAAGGCACACTGCCCTGCATGTTTTAGATGTTTCCTTGCTAACACTGCTGCTTCAGATGATTCCCGTTCAGCAAAAGCCTGTTGATAAGCCATCAACTGAAATCAGGTGTTGGTTGGCACCTTTATGTTTGGGGCAGCTGTTAGCCTGTCGTTGACCGATTTGGCAAGGTTCACCATAGGCCGACCCGTCCAAACTCCTTTTCTGAAACATCTAAAACATGCAGGGCAGTGTGCCTTGAGGAGCAGGGTTGAAAAACACTACTCTTTTCACTGGTCATGTGATGGCATTAGAAAATGAAGTTTTGTGTGATCGGCATATATATGCTAAGAGATGTTTTTATACTCTGAGCAAGGAGAGAGCATGTAGATATTAAATAAAAGTTGCCCAAGAATAGCACCTTGAGGAACCCCACTTGTGAACTTTGTGTCATTTGGTAAATTTTGATGGAAACGGTGTCTTCCAAAGGTTTGAACAAACTTGGCACAGTACAAGAGAGTCGCACCCAGTTAATAAGTAAACTAAGGAGCCTGTTTTGATCAACTGTCTCAAAGGCAACTCTAAGATCTAATAAAACCAAGACAGTGTTTTTAGTGAATCACTGTCATAACATAAGTCCTTAAAAATTTTTTAAAAAAGTACATTCTAAAGAAGTTTGCTTTGTAATAAAACTAAATGGAATTTGTTGATGAAGCAGCTTTTTAATGATCTTTGGGAAAAAACATTGTTAGATACGAACCTGTATTAATTGTTAATGTATTCAGATTAGACCTCTTTAACAGAGTAGTTCAAGAAACAACTGCTTCTATATGATAAGGTGAAAGGTGGGGGCCGCTTATCTGTTGAAAGGCTAAGCATGTTGCACATTGAAGATGACACAAATCCACTAATGCCTGAAGAGAGCCTACTCATTAAACATGGTCATTATGAACTGAGAGGTTACAGAAGTGAAATGGGGCGATATGACCCATTTCTTCCTGCTGTGTACAGCTGCACTGATTGGAAGTAGAAGAGAGGAAGAAAAAAATCATATTACATTGTGATTCTAATCAGTAATACAATTTTCATAATTTACTGTGCAAGAAAAAAAACTGCAATAAAGAGGGTTATGTTAAATTTGCTCTGGCTGTAAGATATAAATGGAAGCACAAAACTGGTGTTTGATGAATACATTAAGTGAACGTCAAGGAGTCTTTATCGGGTTGGTTTTAATTCTACAGCACACAGGAATTATCTCATTTTCTCAGACATGAATTAAAGAATAAATGGTTTTATTGCATGTAAATATATATATATATATATATATATATATATATATATATATATATATATATATATATATATATATATATATATATATATATATATATATATATATATATTAAATACAAGTGGCGCAAGAATAGGACCTTGAGGAATGCCAAATGTGATATTTATTCACTCAAGTTTAAAACTGCAAAATTATGCAGTCTTGATGATGCCGAGTATGATTTCATCGAATACTATCTTTTTCACTTTTTTAGTTAAGAATCAGTAGGCTACGATCAGCATCAACATTGACATAGGGTAAAATTAGAACAGATGTTCTGTAATCCTCACAGAGCTCAGGGATAACAAAAAACACAGTGATTTGCCTTGGTTAAACATCCTGCTTCTACATGAACTCCAATTCTGGATTAATCATTCTAAGACTTCATCATTTTAGTTTTATAAGTCGCCTTTTTAAGGTCCTAAGATTAAATTTTCATCAGTGAATGCTGAGAGCTTTAGAGAGACCCTAATCTTCATATTTAAGGACTTAATTATTAGAATCTCAGATTCTAATTTGAATCACAATTAGGGCTTTAATAACAGAGCCTACTGAAAATGTCAACCATTTACAGCTAAAAGTCATGTAACAAACACCAAAACAGGTATAATAATACAAGTGTGTCTGACTCATTCAGGTGTGTAATAAGATAAATTAAGGCCATTTATATTTTTCTTTATTTTTAGCAGGTTGACATTAACATATATTGACAAATCTCGTAAAAATGGAATTGGCAATACAGAGGTTTGCACATGAGTTACATTATCTGTGTGTATTTGTTCTTCAAGCTCTAACTTTGTTCTAAACTGTCAGCCGAGTAAGGAACCAAGATGGATGGATAACAAGAAGAAAAAATTGATGGTGGGTTAAATGTTGAGAAGGTTAGAAGGGAGCAACAGCAGGCCTCCATAGGCTGAAGGGGGGAAAAAAGGACTAAATGTGCTTTTCTTCACCCATTTTGGGGGTTTTTCTTATACAAGAAAACAAATAGAGAGAAACAGAATCACTTTAGAGACAGAAAAAGGTCTGTTTTTACCATTAATTTGTGTGCAACAGAGCACAGAAAAGACAAATGAAGCGAGGTTGACATTAATCATGGTGACAGCAGCATGCTATTCTAAATTCACAAGAGGACTTCCATTAGGTTGTCCGAAAAATAAAGATGGATAGAAATTTATTTAAAGCCTCTGAAGCCTGAAAGATTTTATTTATTGCACGCATCCAACGTTGGAGGCTTTGCTGCTTAAAACAGTCTGCGAAAAAGAGGGCAAGGTGGTAATGAAGTGGCATGTTCAAGTAGTATGAATAGATGGATGGGTGGAAAGGTAAAACAAAAGGCTGGATGGAAAGGTTAAAAAAATGATGGACAAATAGAAGGATAGCTAAAGAAATTGGGTGACATATAGGTAGTTTGGATAAATAAATGGAAAGATTGAGAAATGAATGGATAAACCGATGTATGGATGAACAGAAAGATGGGTTTTTACCTCAAACCTCTTTTTTTAAAATACCTTTTTGTATACTTTGATCTAGATTTTACCAGTCTATGTATTTTAGATGTTAAATGAGATATAATCAGGGACAGTCAAGACTCCTTAAAATTAATGCAATACCCCTTTTTTTTAAGGCGGCAAGTTGAAGGTTGCATATTTTATGCCAAGTATTGTCTTATCTTCTTTTATAGTTCAAAGTTAAGTCATTTTCATACCTCAAGAAACTCAATATAAGCAGGAAATAAAGTGAACTAAACCATTCAACATACAAATCCTTACTAAAATTAATAAAAATATACAAAATTATAACTGTAAGCGCTTATCGTATAGTTGAGGTCTTATTTAGTGCATCGTCTACATACACTATATTAGTATAAACTATTTAGATCCATACCTTTACGCATAAATGAAGTTGAAGGACATCCCATTCTCAATACATCCATAATGCCCCCACCCTTTGCAGATAGAAGATCTTCACCTCTTTTGGAAAGGCTGTCCCCAAGCTTTTGGAGGGTGCTTTGTGGAATCATTTTTTTTTGCACGTCCTAAATTCACAGGTGTGTCAGTCACTGGTGTTGTTCCGTCTAATTTATCCCGAATTTGTTCTGGCGAATTGAGATTGAGGTTCCGAGAAGGTCGGTGAGGTTTTTTCCACCCCAAACTTAAACATCTGTGGTTATGGACCGTGATTTGTGAACTTGTGCGCAGTCCTCTTGGAATTCGAAGTGGGCCCAATACCGAACAATAACAATTTAATTTAGAGCATGGAAATGTCCAGGATCTCTGCAAGATTTACTTTCGCAGGATCTTAGAAGCCTGGCTCGGCTCATTAAAATCAACCCCATAACATCATACCTCCTCCACCAAACCTTACCATTGGCACAGTTTATTCAGGCTACAGTCGTTCTCTTTGCAGCTCCTAAACTCAGATGCCGGAGAACCCGAGTCCTGTGGCAGCATTTCTCTTAGTTTTGTAAGGTGTGGATGCAGCTGCTCCGCCAAGGAAATCCATCCAAGGAAGCTTTTCTGTGCCTCGGGATTGTGCTAACCTAAAGGTCACGTGATGTTTGGAGGTCTGTAGTTATCGACTCAGCAGGCAAGGTTGTCAACTCGCTCTGTGGCTGAGTTACCGTTGTTCCCAGATGCCTCCTCTTTTCGATCCCTTCTTCCAGTAATTGTAGAAGCATTCGAAAAGCCTAGGTCAGGGTGACTTCCGGCCTAGGTGATGGATTGTATACACCTGTGACCATAAAACTGGTTGAAAACCTGAATTCAGCATCTCTCTGCTCTTACCACTGTTTGCTTCAAAAAATCACAGTCAATAGATTAATTTCATAGTTTAGCACCAGCAAACTGAGCTACATTGGGAATCTCAACCGTTTGTTTTTTTTTTCCTCCCACAAGCCAAATAGTTTAGGTGTTAAAACCTTCATAAATGTTTTGTCAGGTTTTCACACACTCCCCACGAAAGGGTCTGCTTAATAATGTAGAAAATATGTCCTGCTCAATCCAATAATTCACATCTCTGCTGATCTGAAAGGCTTTTAGAGAGACTTCACGATGGAAGAGAGCTGTCTTTTTGTGCAAAGCTGGCGGGGTATAAAGTACAGCTTTGCTTTGACAGAGGGACTTATGTGATCTGGATGCGAATTTCAATTGAAACCGAATCTGCCGAGCAGTGACCTTGAATTTCATTTCCTTCGGCACAATGCGCAGACGAGAGCCGTGCCGGCCAGGCAGCAGGTTAGGAGCATTGAGCACCTGCTGAAGGGAACAAAGAAAAAACTAAATAAATCCGACATCATTTCCATACCTGTGTCTGCTTAGAGTACGTCGACGTGGCTAACAGCGGCTGACAAGAAGTCTTCGGGATGCCTTCAGGCTGAACGTAAATTATCCTATCCGCTCTGCTGGGTGTCTCCGGATCTAACGGTGTCTGTGTCGACCTTTTCAGACCACACAAAGGCTGCGCTCCCCACCCCACAGTCACAGTCAGCAGAACAGATCAGCGATCACCATTGTTGGGAGCGCCACTGGGATGTTACGGCAAATGTCAGCTCGGGATGGGCGTAGCTGTTGGCCTTGGGATCTGAACCGAAGGGAAGCTGATTCATGACCGCTTTGATGAAATCATTAAACTTCTTTTTTTTCTCTCGACGTGTTGAAGTTGTCTCTGCCACGCCACATTCACAAACTTCATTTTCTTTTGAAGGGCAACAGTTCAAAGCTCTGAATCATGTCGTCTGTAATCACCATGTCAAAGTAGGAAATTGACTGTAATTTGATTGGCAGCTGATTCTGAAAGGTCAGAAAAGCCCTGCAGTGCCATCTCTGGATGCAGCTAGCACCCATTTATCTGAAGGAAGATGCATTATAATATACTTTTTTGCAAAAAGCAAAAAAAAAACACATAGCACCGGAACTTTTAAACATTCTGTCACCTTACAGCCACAAACATAAATGTAATTAGTTGGGATTTTATATGACATATCAACACAATACGCCACATAAATGTGAAGTGGAATAAACATAATGCAGTTTTTACCATTTTCTTATAGTTTACGTATAGAAATCTGAAAAGTGTGGTGTGCATTTGTTTTAAGCCCCCCAGAAATCGCACAAGTACATTTAGCTCCAATTTCTGCCCATTCATCTCAGCAAAATAGCTGAAACTCACTGAGAGTGGATAGAGAACATCTGCAAACATTAATTTTTCACATATTCTCAATTAGCCATTTTGATCCAAACCATCCTATTGTAACTCTGACTTTATGTTTAGGGTTGTTGGGCTGCTGGAAGCTATACCTCTGTCCTTTTTGCAGCCTTTTCAAGGATTGCCCAGTATCGAGCTCCATCCATCCAATTTCTGACTATTTTCACTATTCCTGCCGGAGAGCAGCATCCCCACAGCATGATGCTGCCACCACCGTGTTTCCCCGTAGGGATTGTGCATTCAGAGTTTTTTCTGTGCAGTCTTAGTTTTCAATGGACTACTTTGTGCTGGTCAGTTATATAAAATCTCAGCTTAGTCTTATTTGTCGTTAAGAATTAACACGTTAAAAAAAGATTAACGTATTCAATCGCAGTTTGCATTCCAACCAATGCGGAATTTTTGTCATTGCACGGTTTTCTGGTACACAGATTACAATGACGGGTTACCACAGACGGGGTGACCAACCATCCTCTTTTCTCCAGACATGTCCGCTTTTCAAGTGATGTACGGGACATGGGGGGGGGGGGGGGATTTATAGAATTTATATTGTTTATCAGGGGACCATACTTAAACTAACTAGTATGATGGATGCAGTACGAGTACCTTTCTCTCATCTAACGTCCTTCCCGAACTGCTGCCTGGTGCTTGGTGTTTACAAAAAAATCAAAGCACAAGCTTTACACACGAACCACAGAAGATGAATCATCCGGTCGCAACAAATGGGTGGCGGAATGCACTGTTCACATAGCTGGCATATGTGTTTCTGTGTGTGACAAACGTGGCAAAAATCCCGCTGGTCACATGGACACAAAGATTATAATAAAACTGTGCAAAGTGAGAGTTCATCTATTATTGACCGAGGAGGATGAACACCGAGAGTATACACTTTTTAATAGTCTTGTTGAGACTGCTGCTTTCTACTTTTATTACACTGAAAAGAAAATAATTGTTTTCTCAGAATATTATTTCAGATTTGTGTCTAATCTTTGCGACTTAAAAAGTAAGCTATTATTGTTGCTGGTAAATTTTCTAATTCAGAAGAGTAATTATTTCTATCACAATTTATTTTTTGAGATTTTGCAGCTAATTTTGCACTTGTAGCCAAACCTCTGCCAAGGAGGTTATGCTTTTGCCATGGTTTGTTTCTTTGTCTGTTTTAGTTTGTAACAAAACTCAAAAAGTTATTGGTGGATTTTCATTACATTTTCAGGAAATGTCTGCAATGGGACCAGGAACAAGTGATTAGAATTTGGGGGTGATCCAGATAACCGTCAAGATTCATTAATTACAAAGCCACTCATTAATTACATTAACGTTTTTAATCAAGTCCCAACCCTACTAAATAAGTTTATATTGTAGTCCAAAATGTTACATCTGTACAAGTTAAAAGGATCTGAACACTTTTACATGTGAAATTAGTCAGTTCTCGCTTAGCTTTTTGAGCATTATAGATATTAGACAAGATTAGATTGGATGTCATCCTTTTGATTCGTTTAACATCTAGATGTTTCATATTTGTAGCTGTGGTAGCCTCAGCTTCTTCCTTTGGCTATGGCTGTCACTCATTAGAATTGGCTGAATAGCGTAAGCACTGATACAGATGAAAGTGTATTTGATTCACACGTTTTACCTGATAAAATCACCAGTACTAATTGCACTTGACAAAGGACGGAAAAGGCACATAAAAAAAAAAAAACCTCAGGAAATAATGCAGGCAGATTTAAATTATGTGAAGCTTTTCAAAAAAGCCAACATAGTGATGATGACTTTCATGTGTTGACTAAAACCTGATGCATGGTGCTACTGCTGGATAGTGATGGTGAACTCCTGTTTATTATTTTTACTGCCAATTTAACAGATGAAAAGGGATATACTGATAATAGTAGAAGTCGTTGTAGTGTGAAATATTATTGAACTACTAAAGATTTTTTGACAAAGAACGGATTGGCCCAGAATATTAAGCGATGATCCAACTTCGCTTAAAAATGAATACATTTGGTGCTTTATGCTTCGATAACTTTGAAGTGTTCAATTCATTACTTTCTGTAAAATTTTCACTTTGTTGGGTTGTTTCAAAAGTCTTGCATCAAACACTAGATTTATTAAGACGGCGTATTTGCATAAATCTAGTCTTAATCATCTCTGGTAGACCAAAACCTGGCATCACATAACTGTGAAGTGGAAAGTCAACGATCCATGGTTTAAAACATTTTTTAAAGTAAATAAATATCTGAAAATTTTTATATTCATTTAGCCTCTTAGCCTGCCAACCCAAAATAAAATCCGGTGTAGCCATGTGAATCAGGTGGGTTAAAGCAGGGAAACATCTAAAACATGCAGCGCAGTGTGCCTTGAGTTACCAGGGTTGGAAAAACACTCATATCTTGAGCTAAGAGTCTACGTGTGCGTAATTCAATTTTCATCAAAATACAGGTTTGTTAGAGAACATTGGTGAGCATCATGAAGACCAACGAACAGAGCAGACAGGTCGGGGTGAAAGTGGTGGAGAATTTTAAAACCAGGTTAGGGTCTATAACAACCCTTTTAAGCCTTTAATATCTCTTAAGATCACTGTGCATCTATAAATAGAAAGACAATGATCGAGCTGTAAACCTACCCAGACGGAATGTCTACTGAAACCGACAAGCCGGTCGAGGAGAGTTTTACTATTTAAAACCGCCAACAGATGGGGGAAAAAGAAAATAGAAAAGGGGGTGAAGTTTTACCTTCTAGTCTCCAGTCAGTCTGATTAATCAGCTAAAATCTAAATAAAATAAGTTGCCTCTGTCTATCAGGAGTAAATTATACCTAAAAATATAAACACCCTGCATATTATGTAGAGAGTTCTGAGTAATAATGCAACCTACTTTCACTTTGAAAATGGAAATTTAACACTGAATGCAAAATTACAACCCCGGTTTTCCTTTTTTTTAATTGGACACGGAAACTACAGTAATTAGACTGAAACTTCGTAACTTGATACAATTAGTGTGAATCCCACACTCATTGGGTTCTCAGGATTTCCTCCCCCTGCTCACACAGACAAACACCACCGAGGTTGCCATCAGGTGGAGGGGTGGGGGCGAGCTCAGCGTTCATTACAGACATCACAGAATGATTCCCACAACAGAGACCCAGAACCTGGTGCTGTTCCCAAATGGGAGACCGAGACAAATCTAATGATTGTTGGCAGCACAAACTAAAGGTGCATTTGCTTTCCCTTTATTATTTCTCATTGTTGAATAATTAAGAGCTACTGTTTTTTTTTTTCTCAGCCACCCACTGTAATGATAGCAATAATTCATATTATGCTGATTAGCACTGTGACGGGGGGGTGGCGTAATGCATTCCTAATGGCACATTTTTTTCCATCATCGGAAAAAATCATGTAAATGGGAAGCAGAGGCATGATTCCACCGCAAGGCAAATGCACGACAGAGACGTCTGAATTAGTGTCTGCAGTGAGGCTGGACCGCTCTGCGTTTGTAATGCACTAATAAGTATTCCTCTGCCTCTGTTTAGTTAGGTCATTTCCCTTCTCTCCGTGAGCCATTCTGGAGCATGAGCAGCTTGTTAATGGTGGTGTTTGATTACTTCGGTTCCGAGCTGACAGCTGGGGTCTATCTAAGCTGCGATCAGGTTGCTGACGAGGAACTACACTCAGAGTCCACGAGTTGAATTTTTTTTCCCCAATTATTCATCTCTGATTGTACTCTGACTAGGCAGTGGCAGCAGAGAGAGGACTCAATCTTTAAAGCTTCCTTTTTTTTCTTTTTTTCTTCTTCTTCCTGTTCTACAGTAATGTCGGTCATTTCAACTCTTTCAGACAAATGATTCACACACTGACAGGGAGAACGAGCTCTTCTAAAAGTTTTCTGTCCCATCGATCTGACAGATGTAATTTTGCATAGACATTACAGTGATAAAATAGAACTACATTATTAAAAAATAACTAATAAAATTGGTTACAAAATGGTAAACGTTTTATTTGTATAGGGTTTTTTTGTGTTGTCCTCCAGGTTGAAAAGACACAAAAACAGCAGTTCTTTGTGGTTAAGGAATAAAACCTTCTTGAAATTGTTTACATGTATTTTAACAAGATGGCTTGCAAACCTTTTCCCTAACAACTACAGCTAAAAGCTGCCGTTTACCGTCAACAACCTCCTCAGGGTCAATAACCTCGGTAAGCGGAGGTTCGCATTAGCTTTGCGCCTAAATTAGTTAAAGCTAATACAAGCTTACTCTAACAAGATGTCATATAAATCATTTCTCTGAGGACTTCCGCTAAAATGTCATTTATTGACTGACCGCCTCTGGGTGAAGAACTTCAGCTAGCATTAGCGCTGTCCCTAGACTAGCTAAATCCAGATATAAATTTAGAGTTCTGCTCCAGCCGAGAAACTAAGTCTTATGACAGTTATGGATTTTTACATAGTTGATGTCTCATTCATCACACATTTTATAAATAACATATGCTTGATCATCTAAATTTGCCATATTTGTAATGGACAAAAGCATAAGACCATGCGATAATGCCTGTTAAGATCATCCAACAGGTTTAAAGGAAAATCTTTTCGGTCCACATAAAGTAAATATTCATCCTTGAATGGAATGAAGTAAGTTTTACATAACCAGCCTGGCCTTTTTTCTACACAAGTAGAATTAGATCTAATTGGATTTCATCTTCCTAGGCTGGTTTTTATTCACTGACGAAAATGTCAACGTTATTGTCAGCCCAATTGACTTTTTAATTAGTTTCAACGAGGTTGTGTTATAGATTTGACCCATTATACTGGGTTAGATATTGTGTCTAAAAAAGAATTGTTGAAGTGATTCATGTTTAATGTTAAGCTTACTAAAGGGTGGCTTGGAAGGAATACTCCATAACCGTCTGTTATTATTGACAACTGAATCTAGTCGACAATTTAGCACATTTTATAAAGTATTGCTTTTCTATATCGACTGGGCTAACTTGTGCTAACTAGTTAGCCGATAAAAGGCCATTGTTGTCCTAGGTAAACAAACTCAATCTCTGGTGCCAACTAAAGTTATTAAAACAATCTACCGACATTAATATCATACTGTAGAGCATCATTTTACCAAACCCTACCATTTCTTATTTTGTACTGTGGAATTTCTACATTATCATAAATTCAGATTTAACTTTGCTTTTTTATGAAAAACTAAACCCTTTAAGCATACATTTGTACTACTTGGACTAATACTTTGATACATACAGTTCTTCACCCATGTACTCGTTTATTTTGATCTCACTCCTTAATGCTACCCTGTTTCTATAATCTATTCATTATCTGTTCCTTGATGCTAATTCCTCACTTATATCCAGTCACCTCAGTACTCCCTGGAGTTCTTAAGCTTCTCATTGCTTTTGTAATTTGCCAATTAAAGTCACTACTAATGGGTTTTTTTTTTTTGCCAAGTCTGTCATGGGACATTCTTTAGAGGATTTTTAGGTATTACATGGATTACTGTTGGGTTCGCTGGTTTGGTGTTACTTTTGTGTTATGCTCTGGACCTGTAAATTAAAGTGGCTTGCAAAAGTATTCGGCCCCCTTGAACTTTTCCACATTTTGTCACATTACAGCCACAAACATGAATCAATTTTATTGGAATTCCAGGTGAAAGACCAATACAAAGTGGTGTACACGTGAGAAGTGGAACAAAAATCAGACATGATTCCAAACATTTTTTACAAAAAAATAACTAAAAAAGTGGGGTGTGCGTAATTATTCAGCCCCCTTTGGTCTGAGTGCAGTCAGTTGCCCATAGACATTGTCTGATGAGTGCTAATGACTAAATAGAGTGCACCTGTGTGTAATCTAATGTCAGTACAAATACAGCTGCCCTGTGACGGCCTCAGAGGTTGTCTAAGAGAATGTTGGGAGCAACAACACCATGAAGTCCAAAGAACACACCAGACAGGTCAGGGATAAAGTTATTGAGAAATTTAAAGCAGCCTTAGGCTACAAAAAGATTTCCCAAGCCTTGAACAACCCACAGAGCGCTGTTCAAGCGATCATTCAGAAATGGAAGGAGTATGGCACAACTGTAAACCTACCAAGACAAGGCCGTCCACCTAAACTCACAGGACGAACAAGGAGAGCGCTGATCAGAAATGCAGCCAAGAGGCCCATGGTGACTCTGGACGAGCTGCAGAGATCTACAGCTCAGGTGGGGGAGTCTGTCCATAGGACAACTATTAGTGGTGCACTGCACAAAGTTGGCCTTTATGGAAGACTGGCAAGAAGAAAGACATTGTTAAAAGAAAACCATAAGAAGTCCCGTTTGCAGTTTGCCACAAGCCATGTGGTGGTGGCAGCATCATGCTCTGGGGGTGCTTCTCTTCAGCAGGGACAGGGAAGCTGGTCAGAGTTGATGGGAAGATGGCCGGAGCCAAATACAGGGCAATCTTGGAAGAAAACCTCTTGGAGTCTGCAAAAGACTTGAGACTGGGGCGGAGGTTCACCTTCCAGCAGGACAATGACCCTAAACATAAAGCCAGGGCAACAATGGAATGGTTTAAAACAAAACATATCCATGTGTTAGAATGGCCCAGTCAAAGTCCAGATCTAAATCCAATCGAGAATCTGTGGCAAGATCTGAAAACTGCTGTTCACAAACGCTGTCCATCTAATCTGACTGAGCTGGAGCTGTTTTGCAAAGAAGAATGGGCAAGAATTTCAGTCTCTAGATGTGCAAAGCTGGTAGAGACATACCCTAAAAGACTGGCAGCTGGAAGTGCAGCAAAAGGTGGTTTTACAAAGTATTGACTCAGGGGGCTGAATAATTACACACACCCCACTTTTCACTTATTTATTAGTAAATAATATTTGGAATCATGTATGATTTTCGTTCCACTTCTCACGTGTACACCACTTTGTATTGGTCTTTCACGTGGAATTCCAATAGAATTGATTCATGTTTGTGGCTGTAATGTGACAAAATGTGGAAAAGTTCAAGGGGCCGAATACTTTTGGAAGCCACTGTAATAGCTTTTTTCCTTTATCAGCATGTTAAAAGATGGACTAATTTTGCATAAGTCACAGCCCAAAGTGTAGTGAGATGTTGAGTTGCTCCAAGAAACCACTGGTCAGAAAATTACTTGCATTGATATGTATAGGTATGATTAATTTGGTCTTTGTAATGATACATTTAAACGATGTTGTATTTCTCAGGATGGGATCATGACAACCAACTGCTTAAAAAAATTTAAAAACTACAATATGAACAAAATAATTAATTTATTGTAGATTTTGACTAATCTACACAGTTCTCAAACTATATACACAGGCATAAGCATATACATCATTGTCAATGTTTTACTGTCAATTTTGTCATTTCACAAATCTGAACAAAATAGTCAATTGGAATTTTGTTGTAATGTTTAGGTGCCACTGGGACAAAGATCTATTATAAATTGGAAGATGCTAGAAAACCAATAACACTGGCAACACTCTTGTTTGGAGTTAAACATCACCTCGGAATAAATGTGTCCTAACCAAGAAAGAAGTGTCTACTCCAAAGCAGATAGCTTTTAGCAAAACTGTCTACATGGACAAGCCAAATGCTACCTGGAAAAAAAACGTTATGTTCTAATGAAACAAAGATTGTCAAGGTGAGGCTTTGAAACAAAGCAATAAGGCTGTACCAAGTTTCAAGGCTGGTGGAGGAAGCATCATACTTTGGGGCTATTTCACCGCCTGTGGTGTAGTACATCAAGTTTGCAGGATTAGGGGGAGTACTACCTGTTAATTTTTCAACTTAACAGTTAAATGGTTGACATTCGAACGCTATTGGATGTCTCAAAGGAGATCTGGCGCCAGAGGAATTTAGCTGGGGGGCAGTTGCTTATACGGCGGGGGGCAGTAAACAGTCTTTAGCATTTTTTCGTCCCGTTTGGGGAAAGTTAAGCTCTTGCGGGTCAAATCTACCTTTTTTTTGCTACACCTTTTCTGTGCACATATCATCATTGGAAACTAAGATTCTTTTGATTCCAATAATGTACAGTGAGCAAAAAAAAAGTATTTGGCAGCCACCGATTGTGCAAGTTGTCCCACTTAAAAAGATCAGAGAGGTCTTATTTTCATGGTAGGTACACTTCAACTAAGAAAGACAGAATGTAAAAAAACAACAACCCAGAATTATATGATTTTTTAATAATTTATTTGTAGCCTATAATGGTGCAGAAAACAAGTATTTAGTACCTACAAACAAGCAAGAGTTCTGGCCCTCACAGACCTGCTGCTACTTGTTTAAGAAGCTCTATTATCCTCCACTCATTACCTGTATTAATGGGACATGTTTGAACTCATTACCTGTATAAAAGACACCTTTCCACACCTTCATACAGTCCGACTCCAACCTCTACAGTGGCCAAGACCAGAGAGCTGTCCAAGAACACCAGGGACAAGATTGTACACTTGCACAAAGGCTGGGATGAGCCAAATTTACAATAGGCAAGCAGCTTGGTGATAAGAGATCAACTGTTGGAGCAATTATTAGAAAATGGAATAAATACAAGATCACTGACAATCTCTCGGCGAGGGGTTCCAGGCACTATCTCCCCTCGTGGGGTACAAATGAGGCTTGAGAACAGTTAGGAAAGAGCGCAGAACTACATGGGGGGGACTGGTCAATGACTTAAAGAAAACTGGGACCACAGTAACAAAGGTAACACACTAGGTCATCATGGATTAAAATCCTGCTGTGCACCAAAGGTCCCCCTGCTTAAGCCAGCACATGTCCAGGCCCGTCTTAAGTTTGCCATAGACCATCTGGATGATCCAACGAAGGATTGGGAGAATGTTTTATGGTCAGAAGAGACCAAAATAGAACTTTTTGGTATAAGCGGGGATGAATGCTGAGTTGCGTCCCAAGAACACCATACCCACTGTGAAGCATGGAGGTGGAAACATTATGCTTTTGGGCTGCGTTTCTGCAAAGGGGACAGGGCAACTAATCCGTATTAAGGAAAGGATGAATGGGGACATGTATTGTGGGATTTTTTGTAAGAGCGTTGAAAATGAAAGGTGGCTGGATCTTCCAGCATGACAATGATCCCAAACACTCTGCCCGGGCGACGAAGGAATGGCTACGTAAATATGATTTCAACTTTTTGGAGCGTCTTAACCAGTCTCCAGACCTCAATCCAACAGAGAATCTTTATACGATTATAAAAAAAAAATCTTTAAAAAAAATTATACAATGTGATTTCCTGTTTTTTTTCCCGCATTCTGTCTCTCACAGTTTAATTGTAAATATGATGAAAATTGCAGACCTCTCTCCTCCTTTCTAAGTGTACAATCTTGCACAATCGGTTGCTACCTAATAGTTTTTTGCCCCGGTGTTGTCCATAACAAATTTTGCGTCCACAATTCCAACATACTCTGCCACTAAAAACATTGATAATTCCCTTTTTTGTATGTATTTCTCACAATGTTTTCATGATAACTACCGTTAGCATTCTCAATCTGTCTTGGGTGGCCCCGATACCTGAAGGAGCTGGCCCGGCCCCATCGGCACTGAGCTTGCTAAACAGATCAAACATCCTAAGCACACAATAAAACTGGTTTTGAAAAGATGAAGCAGACCAACATTAATTTTAGTCACTTACCATTTGCATAGCAGCATTATGAGTACCGTTCACACCACAATCAAACGATGTATAAAGACTAAGGCATGCATGAACGTTTGCACAGTGCAGTATTTGTGACACCCTCTTAGTCTTTTACAAATGGCATTGTATGTTTTTCGTTATCGATAAATATATGTTACAGCTGAACGCCAGATATGAAAATGTTGAGTAAGAGAGGACTTTCAGCAGATCAAGAAGATACTGAAATGTGAAAGTCACGTTGTTGGTGCCAGTCAAACCTGTATTAACTGGTGGCATCATCAAGTTAAAAGACGGCTTGAAGCACTTTTGAGATCCTCGTGTTTTTAGGCACTCCGTCTGTCACGAAAGCTTATTAATCAAATGAAAAACCCACGTTGATGGAATGGAATTTCATTTGACCTTTTGCAGGCGTAAGTGGGTCTTGAATGATAAGTTCTTGCAAAAGATCGTTCCATCTTCCATCGTGTCTGTTGCCACATCTTGGAGATATGGGTCGGGGCTGCAGCATACTGATGAGACATCGGCTGATTGCACTTAAAACTTCAGTCAAGATGCATTTCAGTCGATTCGAGACGTTTTGCAGTTTACATGAAGGAGAGCCTTTGTTTGTGTGTTCAATTTGCCTGGGCAATGCTGATCTATTGTTTTATCTCCTGACAGAATGGGTTCATCTGAAGTAAATTGAAATTCATTTATTCATCTTTAAGGGATTTATTTTCTACAGATGCACAATGACGTTTCAGCCTCGGAAAAACATGTTGAGAAAGTTATGATTCTAAGTAGTGCCACTCTTCTCACTTATCCATTCTTTTAGTCTCTGCAGATCTTGTGACCTTGCTTTTTCTTTTTTCTTCCAGAGATGGTGTGAATAGATGGAGGCCATATTGCGTGAGATGAGAGCCAGCAGGGTCAGGTATGGTGTGCTGCACTGACCTCAGTTTCCTGTCTGTTTGTCAAATCGCTGCTTAGTCAGGGGTTAAGCCTATTTCTGATTTAAGAGACTCTTCATAATAGGCGGACACAGTGGTTGTCTACAGCACTAAGCTTTTATCTGGAAGAAAGCCAAAAAGAGGATAGAAAGCGGAAGCTATTCTTGTCTCCAAGGCACAGTGTTGGATTTACAATCATGGGAAAAAAACTAAATAAACCATCTAAGAACTTAATTTCATGCTACATAAACAAAGCAAAAATGTATAAACGATACCTTAGAGAAGCAACTGTAGCTGCCCGTTTATCTGGTTGGGCTTGCAAGGCCATTTCCTATTTGAAGGTATAAACAAACTCTAGAAGCTTTGCTTAGCATGTCAAAATATTGAACATTGTGACGTAGAGTATACATCTAGAAAAAAGTTTAAGAAGAAGGACTGGCTTGGAAGACGAGGTCTTTTTCTCTTTGGAATTATTATAGTGGAAAAGCTACTTCTGAACAAAGAAGAAAACTTTAAGGAAGATTTAAGTGAGACCAACTAAACCAACATGGAGATGTTTGGCTATAAAGCACAGCACCATTTGTCAGAGATGATCAGAAGCATTTTTCTTCCATCCCTCTGATCAAACACATTGTAGAGCCACCTCTTGCTGAAATTATTTTGCACAGTCAGCTCGCTTGTGTGAACATTGATTTAAAGGTCTTGCCACATATTCTCATTTGGATTTAGGTCCTGACTTTGACCAGGCCATTCTAACACATACATATACTTTGATCTAAACCATTCCATGTTAGCTCTGTATGTTTAGGGTTATTGTTGATCTATGCAACTCCTCTAAATAAACTGCCTTATTGGTTGCTCCTATCCTTGCCCAGTCTGTTTAGTAGATAGTCATGTCTTGCTAGGTTTGTGGTTGTGCTGTCCTCTTTATAGTCTCAGATGATGGATTGAACAAAGCTCTGTTAGATGTTAAAAGCATAAGATGTTTGTAGAACCTAACCGGGCTTTAAATGTTTCCACAACCTTCTCCCTGATCTATCTGCTGTGTCTCCTTGGTCTTCATAATTCTGCTTGTTCACTAATTTTCCAAGGGCTTGACAGAACAGCTGTAAAATGATGAGATTAAACTACACACAGCTGGACTGTACTAATTATGTGCATTTTGAAGGCAGTTGGTTTTGTTGGATTTTGATTAGGGGTATCAGAACATAAAAGCTAGATACAGTTTGAATTCACTCCCTTTCAATACTATTCAGGGGGTTGCTTTTATTTGTCAAATACTTTTAAATTATTTACCATTTACCAAATATTTTTGAAACAATATATCCTTTTGCTTTCCATTTCAGTTTTCTCCCCTTTACTTTATGTGGTCTATCACATAAATTCATTCATTCAAAGAGTTCACATACTTTTCAAGATACTAGCGATAGATTGATATCTTGTGCCGATGTTTCCAATTTTTTTATATATCAGTTGATGCCGATATTCCTCTTTAGTAGAGTCAATTTAAAGTCAGGCACATCTGCTATCATTCACTGTGTAATGTGAATAAAGATTGCCTAATCAAATTACGTATTCTAACAATCACTAAGAATATAGAACTGTCCTTGGAAGCAAAAATTACTTTTTTTATCTGATTATGGTAATTTGGTTTGTAGTTTGTAGACAAATTGTTTTAAAAAAATGCCCATAAAAAACTCACTAGTTAATGGTTTTGTTACACGTTTATTATATAAGTGTAATATATAAGTGTTATTGTTCAATTTTTTATAGAATATTTATTATATTTGCTATATAATAGCACTGTGGTAGAACCACATTTGATATCGTTGACCATGATGTATTATTGAAACGACTGGAGAGCTGGGTTGGACTCTGTGGTACAGTAGTTGGTTGGTTTGAATATTACCTGAAGAACAGGAACTTCTTTGTGTCAATAGGCAATTCTTCATCAGAACAGACAGAAATCATATGTGGGGTGCCCCAGGGCTCCATATTAGGGTCCCTCCTATTTAATATCTACATGTTCCCACTAGGTCAGATCATACAAACCAATAAGATTAGCTACCATAACTATGCAGATGATACTCAGCTTTACATTACAATGTCACCAGGTGACTTTGAACCCATCCAAACATGAATACATTGAGCTATTCAATGGATGGATGTGCCATAATTAATAATAATCTGATCCAGGACACTTCTGCTTGCATCATCACTAGAAGTAGGAAGGTAGAGCACATCACCCTAGTTCTAAAGTTCTTACACTGGCTCCCTGTAGCTCAGAACAGTACAGACTTTAAAATACTCTTACTATTTTATTAATGATTGAATGGCTTAGCACCAAAGTATGTTGAAGACTTGTTGCCACTATACCGCTGAAACACTGGGGTTCCTTTAAATCAAAGCTAAAAACCCATCTGTTTAGAGCTGTCTTTGAGTAAGTTATTGATAATAGCTGGAATGTCATATACTTTGTGTTAGATTGTTTTATGCTTTTTATTGCTACTTATATTTTATCCCCTAATGATGTAAATCACTTTGAATGGTCTTATTGTTGAAAGTGTGCTATACAAATAAAGTTGCCTTGCTATATTTGCTATAGACTGAATTGAAGATGGATGCACTACAAAAATACTAACAGTTTAGTATTTGCTGTCCGATGGCTCATCAAAAGTCAAATCCAGCATTTCTTTTTATTTACCACTTTTTATATTTAATAACTGGTTAGTTTGTTGATTTGTTTGATTAACTTTGGTTAAATATTTAATTTCAATACTCTACATTGCACAAAATTAAAATTCAAGAGTTGATTAAATTCAGTGTTAAAAAACTGATCAGGTTCAGAAATGTTTTCACCCACTGTTATTAGTTTGACATTTTAGTATTCAAATAAGGCGGAAAATGTCCAGATATTGTCCATGGAAATCACCCCCATCTCTAAATATCGGCATCGACAATAGAAAAACCCATATCGGTCGATCTCTAATGCCAACTCTCAAGCATGGTAGTGAAGTAGTAATGATATGGGCTTGTTTTCCACCCATGGGATCTATGACATGTTGCAGTTAGTGTGCAATGATGAGCTGGTCGTTATACCAAAGTATTCTAGTGTCAAATGTGAGGCCATCTGTCTTTTAGCTGAAGCTTGGCCCAAACTGGGTCATCAATCGGAAAATGATTCCAGCACAGCAACAAATTCTTTAAAATATCACAAGAAGTTCAATAGACAAACAAAACCTGGATTCCTTACATGCTGCCTTATTACTCTTTTCATTTAGATTCCTGCTTTTGCCTATCCGTGCATTCTGTTTTATTTATGTTCCATAATACTCAAATCATTAAATCTTCTGTATATCAACGCAAGAAGACTTTTGTTGGGAATTGGCACTGTAACAAAAGAGCTCAATTGAATTAGAATTGATCCAAGA
The DNA here is from genome assembly GCA_963556495.2 of Valencia hispanica. Lineage (NCBI taxonomy): Eukaryota > Metazoa > Chordata > Actinopteri > Cyprinodontiformes > Valenciidae > Valencia > Valencia hispanica. The sequence continues at coordinate 13,435,653 of OY747723.1, forward strand.
CGGCTGCCCACTTTTATTTAATTTCACTAGATGTTTCGTGATGTGAAACGCAAAATAGAGAACACAAAGAAAGAAACGTATGGGAGCACAAAGCAATCAAACACGTATCTGTGTCATACACTTTGTGTTGATCAACAGCAGCAGAGTGTTTGGTGATTAGGAGCAGAATTACGTTAGGCCTTCTAGAACCTCCTGAGCCCCCTGAACGAACCAAACCACTCTGTTCTGTTCGACTCACTGGAGGAGATTAGGGTTAAATATTTTACAGAAACAAACAAAAAACTGCAATTTTCAGAACTCCATCATTCGAGTATTCCCCAACATGCCAAAACGTGATGAGGGCATCATCCCAGGTAGGTGGCACGGTGATTGGGTGGGGGCTGGAAAGAGGAAAGCAACATGCAGTGGGAGGGAGGAAGTGTTGCACTGTAAATAGGTCTCACAGATTGGAGGGAAATATTTATATGTTCTGTAAAAAGTGGTCCCTATAATATGTCCCATAGAAATATTGTATTAATATGGCTCTGTCGCATATTGTAAGGGACATATGCATTTTAAATTGATCTGGTCTGATGAAGGCTTTATTTAAAAGCAATGGATTTCAAGTGTTGAGTCATGTTTTTGTGGGACGGTATGATAACCTTTTTAGGTTGTCATGGCGTTTACATAAACAATTTCAATAAAAAAGTTATAGATTTCACTTTGGGGTGGGGTTTTTTTTCACAACCAGAACTTTTTTTGCAAACAACTACATTTCTTTTTTCTTGTAAGCTCTTTTCAGCCAGTTGACTACCATTGTGCAGTAACAGGTAGGAGAGGGGCAGCGCTGCAATAGTCCATCCTTCATATATCCTGAAGGAACTGCAGTCTTGTTTTGGTCATGTAGGGGGTTGCCTAGGCCATCGGCTACTTTAAGGGGCTTTGCGGCAAGAACTAAATACATTAAAGTGAATATAAAAATCAGATGAATCCCAGTAATGATGTGCGGCTCTGACTATCAGCCTTTTCTTATGGTCTGTATTGAAACAGTAAACAGTAGCCATGCCCCTGTTATTTCTCATCATTTAACCACCCCCACCACCATCAAACAAATGTGCCGGAAAAAATAAACCTCCCTATCGAAGTGCCACAATCAGCTGATTCAAAGTAAGCAGATAAAAAAAAAAGTTTAATTAATGGCCCGTGCCTTTATGGCTAGTAAGGTACAGAGCTGCTCTAAATGTTGTTTGGAAGTAGCATCTCCCTCTTTATAAGGCACACGCTCTTGTTTCCAAGTTGCCTAACAATGCTACTCTAATTACTATAGCTGCAGTTTAACTCTAGAAGTGTTGTGCAGTCTCTTTTTTATAATCAAACCTTCACCTCATCTAGATAAATTGTTATGTTGAACACATCAAGCAGTCTTGTCTGCTGAAGCTTCATGTTCTGCCTACAGTCTCTGGTAAATCTAATCTACATTTCCCCTTGGCAGATACTCTGAGGAAATATTTGCAGAATTTGCCACTGCATCTTTTATTAAAGATACTGTCCATGTTCTTGCATAGGGCATAAAATGGCTCTGTTCTCCGGCGTGTTTCAAAAGGACTTCAACATGTAGGAACAAGGCGTGGTGTAGTTTTATGACTGTAACCTTGAAATACCTTGATTCTGCTACAACCAGTCCATTTATAACATAGATGCAGACTAATTTATTGGCACTCCTGATAAAGATGTGTAAACAGCCTTAAAATAATTTGGTCTTTTATTGCTGTGGTATAAGCTCTGATGGAACGTTTACGTGGTGAAAAGTGAGACTTGCACAATCGCTCCGTGGCTCACTAATGAAAGAACGCTGCCGTTCTGGCGATGGTGTGTTTGGGGAAATGTGCTGACTCATGCCTGTGCGTATCAGACCAACGATGCTGCTCAGAACGGGAGCTGAATGCTGGCCGAATCTTTGTGTTTTGACTGGGTGCTGGTCTGTTGTCTCCAAACTACTATACTTAGACATTTCTCCTGAGTTTCGTCTCAACACTGGATAAATAGTCAGTTAAATTGTCACTTTAAGGACTCAGTAGTGAGCTGGAGCTCTTAAAGTCACTGCTTTTGTCTAGGTTGGACATTGCGTTGCATGTATAATATCACTCCCAAGCAGCTTTAGTAAGCTACAACCCTGGATAGAGTTGAAAAAAAACCTTGTTCTCTTACTGTGAAATACCACTGCTAAACCTTTTATTACTTCCGTAGGAGAAACCCTGCCCAACTGAAATTTCAAGTTTCAAAGTTTACTTGAATTCTTGTATCTCTCCACATTATCCATATTTCCCCCTATGACGGGGTGAAATCTGGCCGTGTACTCTTGCTCTTGGCCACTGAGACAAAATCTTGCTAATGCCTGTTTGAATAAGACATAAAGAGCAGCTGTCATTCTGCCTTCTATTTGCTGCTCGGCGCGTGCAGTAGCCTGCAGAGACGGAAACGGTTATCTTCCATATGTCAGATGCTCCGTGCGAGCTAAAGTTCAAATCCCCTACATATGTGAGCTTCCCCAACGCCACGAGCAGGGATTCTGTGAAAAGGTCAACTCTCACACCAAATGAAGAAAAAGGCTGGTCTAAGCTCGCCTCTCCCTCCCACCATAATGTTTTTAGCCATTAGTGAGCTTCTGTGACTGCCACTAACTCCCACACACCTAATCACCACTCAGCACGGAAAATTAATACATGAATCATGTTAGTAATCTGCATATAATTTGCATTTTAGCCATGAAGAGTATTTTAACATGTCATTTTTAATTGCAGCGGCTCTGTAGCCAGACACAATGTTTGTTGCAGCTATATTATTGTAGTCAAAGCTCTAATTGCACTTAGATCCAATAGAATAGACATATAAATATATTTAATACTCTGAATCTAATTGAAATACAAGAAGGGGTCTGTCCGCTTGCATGCAAACCTATCCTAGTTTCAGTTGTCTTGTGCTGCAGCTTGTTTTCAAAAACTTGACTTCTGAATATCTGCAACACTGGTTGTACTTCATAACATAAAACCGGAATGCATGTATGGTGTACATATTAGGATATCCTCAGACATCAGAAAAAAAACGGCCTCAGACGTCAGACCATTAAAAAGAAGTATTGCTTTTCATTCAAAAAAGGGTCTCAGAAAAAACTCAGTCGAGAAACAAGCCTGGAGGTGGCGCCACTGTCAGATTCCTGCCAAATTGTTTTGCAATACATATGCTGCATCCATTCTTTATAAGCATTTAATGTGCTGTGGCCTGAACGCTCCCTATGGAGCAGAACTGTGCACCCACCTGGCCATAACTGAGGCTGAATTTGTGCACTGCTGCCACCATGGAGGCTGGAATTAAGCACCACTTACGCCAACGTTTTTGAAATCAGGTAACATTTCTCTAAATGAAGTGATCAGAATTTGACAAGACTCTTTGAACAACAGTTTTTCTGATCGCTTCAGTGGCAGGAAATCCCACAACATTGCGCTCTTCTTTCATCAGTGGTTAAGCTGCAGCGATCTGTTATCTCCATTCTGATCTGGTGCAGTCACAGATGCAGTCCAAAGCCTCGGTAATTCTTCAATGTGCTGTGAGCTCCCGGATGGCGAGATGCATTTGGTACAGTGTCCAGATCTGAGGTAATGCTCTCATGGGAATCCTTTTTTGATTGATTTAGTTACCTGTACTCCGTGCTTAAAGTTGAAAATTTCAAGTGGTCAGGGGTATGAATACTATTCTGTCAGAATGTCAGATTTTTCCATCAATGTTAAAAAAAAAAGTATGGAAAATATGGAAAATATTCATTTAACGCGACACCTGGACTGACTGCAGACGTTTTTTTCAGACACCGTTTTTTTCTGAGACCTTTTAGTCTAATGCCTTTCAGTCAAAGGTATGACAACTTTTTGAAAGAAAAGCGATGGGCTTTTTTTATGGTCTTGACGTCTGAGGCGGTTTGGTCCGATGTCTGAGGATGTCCTAAACTTTACACCGTATGCATGGCTGATTTGTGCATCGTCGTATGTTAAAATATTAATTGACAGCATAAAAATATTAATGGTACTTGGTGAGGAACAGACAGCATCTTAGAGTCATTGAACTGCTTCCCTTGTTTCCTGGATCAAGACTAAAGAGACTTTTAACTATGTAATGTATGTTGATTTAAACTATGCACTCATATCCAAATGCAAGTAGATGCTTCCTGTTCAGCTGAATAGTTAGTTGAGATTCTTCTGCAAAGGGGATGATTTTTATCATCGTATCTCATTGGGATTTCACTTGAAGAACCAACAGAATAAATCACATAATTCTGAAGGTGAAGGAAAATATGCATGGTTTTTAATTTTATTACAAATCCAAATATTTATGAGTTGGAGAGTTGGTATTGTAATTTGACAAAATGCAAAAAAAAAAAAAAAAAAAGGCTATGAATATGTTTGCAAGGCTCTTTAGATGTTCAGAGAGTTCATCCACAAGACCGTTGTTGAACTAATTGATGATTATGCCCCACAGATCCAACTTCAAGCCCGATTTGCATAACTTCATCGTATTTTTTTTAAAGTACCTCAGAGGGTGCCTTTCCATTTCTCAGGACTCATTTTTCACTCTTTCCTTCTAAGAATACATTACTCCACCAACTCATACATCTTCCAGGGATGCTTTGTATATAAAAGTCATCCTGCCCAAAATGTGAAATGGTCCGGTGCCGTTTGTTATCCACCAACCACGCTCAGGTATCGGCCAGTGGTGATGAGTTGTTTCACTGAGCAGCAAAATATCAGCAAGCACAACGCTGGATGCAGCTGTTTTTCTTTTTTCTTTTTTTTAAAAGGGCCTTTGAGATGCACTTCTTGGACTGTTGTAAGCCATTAGTCGATTTGGCTGATCAATCATGGCTGAATTATTGTGGGTCATTACAAATGTAAAGCCCTGAACGCTGGCCTCAGGGGAAAATCCATTTTGCCGCGGTGGGAGGTTGGAAAGCTGAGTGGAAAAGAATTTAGTATGTGTGTGAGGGAGCATGAACTCTACAAAATTGTCAATGCAAATAGTAATTTATCTACACAAACAGAAGTGTGAAATGTATTTTCCTTAAGGGTCGTCCGGTATTTCAAGTGCAGCTTGTGTGCTTACCCTGAATGCGCTTTGCTTGACCTGCTGCTTGATTTATTGCAGGGAAAACAGTGACAGTGCACACACACTGATGGACCGCACACCCAGAAGCAATGATAAAACTGTTGAGCCTTTATTGCACAGTTTTGCGCCCTCATTGATTGGCATTATTCCATTTCGAGGGATTCCTTAGCGATTAAGGCACAGGAAGTACAATAAAGACTCTTAATGTCCTCAGATCAATAAAGTGATTTTAAAGGCTTCCAAAATATCACAGCTGGAAAGGACAATTTTAAAAGATTGCACCTGCCACTTTAAATAAGAATGTGGTGAGGTTTCTATTGGCAAGCAGCCTTCAAAACAGAAGCTACAGGGGGGTTTGTAGCTTATCATCGTGGGATGATTTATAAATGTGTGTGGGTTTATAAAAGGGTATAAGCTCTGATTGTTTGTTTGGGTGGATACAAAAATCACAGCAGGAAACAATGCACTGATAGAGAGAGGTGTTTGCATCAAATTCTTACTAGTTAAGAATGTAGAAAAACACTTGGACTTAGGGTGCCTCTTGTTTGGTATTGAGTAGAAATACGTAGTGAAGGAGCAGTTGTTAGCAGACATGTAGCAGTACATCAAGGTCACAGGACAGGATGAATAACTATTCTAGGTTACCGAGAACAAGATGAGATTTCAGCAATTCTGTTAGGAAAACTTGACAGATTGTTTAAACTCCTGATTTGACTCCTTATCCTTATCTCACTTTTATATGCTTGTCTAAACCCCGAAGTTCTACCAATGCCAAAAAGTATCAAAATACCTCCTTTTTCTGGGGTGTCGCGTAGCGTAGTGGTTAGTGCGGGCGCACCATGTACAGAGGCCACAGTCCTTGACACGATTGTCCCATGCTCGAGTCCCATTCCGGTGGACCTTTGCCGCATGTCTTCCCCCACTTCTCTCCCCCTTTCAATGTACTGTCCTCTTTTCGAATAAAGGCCACTGTGGCCACAAAACCTTTAAAAGAAAATACCAAATTTTTCTTACATTTTGAGCTATATTTTATTTCAAGTTTGATCAGTCTATTCTAGTACCGACTCTAAAACTGTCAAATAGCACTTCAGTTTAGCGCTGATGTACAGTAGTAATAACATCACATTGCCTGTTTAAACATGATACAAACAAGAGTAGTGTTTGTGCAGTGGTTACTGGCTTTTTCAAACCTAGGTTAAAACATTTAACCGCAGGAAACACAGAGTAACAAAGCAATACGGTTCTTCCAATGCTTTAGGTTCACAGCCGTGTTAAACCCCTCCATCTCCTTGTGGCCTATCTGTCTTACATTTCAAAGACGTATGAAGATATGCAGCTTGAAACAACCCTACAGCAATTCTTCCTATGCATCGAACACTGTAGCATATACAATTTGTTCCTCAGTTGAGCCAGACATCCAAAGATATAGGTGGGCAAACAAACTATTTGGCAGCCACTTATGAAAAATGAGAGGTGTGTTATTTTCATCAGAGGTACACTTCAACTGTGAGAGACAGAATGTGAGACAGGAAATCACATTGTATGATTTTTAAAGAATTTATTTGTATAATGGTGCAGAAAATAGGTGTTTGGCCAAAAACAAAAGTTAATTTTAAGCCTTTGTAAAGTATAATTGGTTGGCAATGACGGAGATCAAACGTTTCTTGTAGGTCTTCACCAGGTTTGCACACACTGAAGCTGGTATTTTGGTAGGAGGGTTTTACCCATATTCTCATGATACATGGCCCCATTCATCCTTTCCTTATTACGGATCAGTCGCCCTGTCCCCTTTGCAGAAAAGCAACCCCACAGCATAATGTTTCCACCTCCATGCTTCACAGTGGGTATGGTGTTCTTGGGTTACAACTCAGCATTCTTCCCCCTCCAAACATGGCGAGTGGGGTTTGATCTCATCTGACCACAAGACATTCTCCCAATCCTCCTCTTGATTATCCAGATGGTCTATGGCAAACTTGAGACGGGCCTGGATATTGGCTGGCTTAAGCAGGGGGACTGCAGGATTTTAATCCATAACAACATAGTGTGTTACTAATGTTATATATATATATATATAATGTTTTATATATATATATATATATACACTACCATTCAAAAGTTTGGGGTCACCCAAACAATTTTGTGTTTTCCATGAAAAGTCACACTTATTCACCACCATACGTTGTGAAATGAATAGAAAATAGAGTCAAGACATTGACAAGGTTAGAAATAATGATTTGTATTTGAAATAAGATTTTTTTTACATCAAACTTTGCTTTCGTCAAAGAATCCTCCATTTGCAGCAATTACAGCATTGCAGACCTTTGGCATTCTAGCTGTTAATTTGTTGAGGTAATCTGGAGAAATTGCACCCCACGCTTCTAGAAGCAGCTCCCACAATTTGGATTGGTTGGATGGGCACTTCTTGCGCACCATACGGTCAAGCTGCTCCCATAACAGCTCAATGGGGTTCAAATCTGGTGACTGCGCTGGCCACTCCATTACCGATAGAATACCAGCTGCCTGCTTCTTCTCTAAATAGTTCTTGCACAATTTGGAGGTGTGTTTTGGGTCATTGTCCTGTTGTAGGATGAAATTGGCTCCAATCAAGCGCTGTCCACTGGGTATGGCATAGCGTTGCAAAATGGAGTGATAGCTTTCCTTATTCAGAATCCCTTTTACCCTGTACAAATCTCCCACCTTACCAGCACCAAAGCAACCCCAGACCATCACATTACCTCCACCATGCTTAACAGATGGCGTCAGGCATTCTTCCAGCATCTTTTCAGTTGTTCTGCGTCTCACAAACGTTCTTCTTTGTGATCCAAACACCTCAAACTTGGATTCATCCATCCACAACACTTTTTTCCAGTCTTCCTCTGTCCAATGTCTTTGTTCTTTTGCCCATCTTAATCTTTTTCTTTTATTGGCCAGTCTCAGATATGGCTTTTTCTTTGCCACTCTGCCCTGAAGCCCAGAATCCCGCAGCCGCCTCTTCACTGTAGATGTTGACACTGGTGTTTGCGGGTACTATTTAATGAAGATGCCAGTTGGGGACCTGTGAGGCGTCTGTTTCTCAAACTAGAGACTCTAATGTACTTATCTTCTTGCTCAGTTGTGCAAAGCGGCCTCCCACTTCTTTTTCTACTCTGGTTAGAGCCTGTTTGTGCTGTCCTCTGAAGGGAGTAGTACACACCGTTGTAGGAAATCTTCAATTTCTTAGCAATTTCTCGCATGGAATAGCCTTCATTTCTAAGAACAAGAATAGACTGTCGAGTTTCAGATGAAAGTTCTCTTTTTCTGGCCATTTTGAGCGTTTAATTGACCCCACAAATGTGATGCTCCAGAAACTCAATCTGCTCAAAGGAAGGTCAGTTTTGTAGCTTCTGTACCGAGCTAAACTGTTTTCAGATGTGTGAACATGATTGCACAAGGGTTTTCTAATCATCAATTAGCCTTCTGAGCCAATGAGCAAACACATTGTACCATTAGAACACTGGAGTGATAGTTGCTGGAAATGGGCCTCTATACACCTATGTAGATATTGCACCAAAAACCAGACATTTGCAGCTAGAATAGTCATTTACCACATTAGCAATGTATAGAGTGTATTTCTTTAAAGTTAAGACTAGTTTAAAGTTATCTTCATTGAAAAGTACAGTGCTTTTCCATCAAAAATAAGGACATTTCAATGTGACCCCAAACTTTTGAACGGTAGTGTATATATATATATATATATATATATATATATATATATATATATATATATATATATATATATATATATATATATATATATATATATATATAACTCCAACCCCAATAGCTTTCTGTTTGTAAGACTAACATGTGTGAGAAAACTAGAAATTGTGTCACCACTGGGCTTTGAATCTGCTACTTTAAAGAACTGTGAAGAAAAAGTGTAGCATTAGAGCCCCTTTTCTGTGCTGGGGTGAGTTGTAATGCATACCCACTTGAGCAGACGGCTCTTTTCCTTGCCAGTCAGAGCATCTCTTGACAAATGAAGTTTTCATCTAAAGTGAAGCTTGGAAGCTGTTTTTGTTTTGAAATCAGTGAAGCATATCGTCTTCTTAAAGTTGTTTTTCACTTCACCGCTAATTTAAAGTTTTTGGCTGACGCATCCTTCAGAGGAGTCCATAAACATTCAGTCACCAGCCAGAGCTGTCGGCAGCTTTAACGGCTTCTCCCGCGTCAGAACACCACACTTCTGCTTTAGCTTGCAAACCATTTTGCACACATAAGCACAGGTGCTTGTTTTTATCCTCAATCACTGGATAGCCCTACATATCATTATGTTTCCTCTTCCGTTCTTCATTCCTCTCTGCTCATTTTGTTGTGGTATTTTTTTTGCTGGAAAAAGAGATAGGAAAAAGAAGGGGGAAATGATTTTCTTCCTTGATTTGTGATGTAAAACTAAGCTCAGATTTTATTCCAACCAAACAAACTCTTGAAGAGCTCTGAGTCAGAAGGCGCAGTCCACACAATATTTTGCAAAGCTGAGATTTTCTTATGCATTTACAGCTTCCATTCTGAGATTTTTGAAAACGACATGGAGGCCCACTTTGCAGATGCCTCCACTGGCTTTCTGTGCTAAAAACCACAAAAGTGGAGCAATTGTTGGTTGATTTAGCTTTTTCACAATCTGTTTTAAACAATTTTAAATATAAACTGACAACGTTAATGAGTGGAAGGAGTAAACAATGGCGGGGCAAATGCAAGCTACAATTGTTTTAGAAGAATCTTTAGCTTAGAACTGCTTTAGCCAGACTTCATCTTTTGAATTTGAAAGTTGTTAGTTTATTATTGCCACCAGCTGGTGCAGCAAAGATGTTAAAGCATTTTAATTTGAAACCCACAAATTTGTGTAGAAGTGTTTTTATTTGTTTACAAAATATACTTTTTCTGTATTTTGACACAAACATGTAAGACAAACATGTTGAAAAATTAAAAGCTCTTTACTGCAGGAATTAAAAAAAATACTTATTATTATTACTATTATTATTAGCATTATCCATGGCAAAAAGAGGTAGGGACAGTAATGAAATTAATGATTAAATTAGCTGCCAACCAGAGGTTGCGCTACAATTTTTCTTGTCCGACATTTTGATTGCTTTAACCCTACTGCTTCCGAAGCAGTCTGGCTGATCCTACCTCTGCTTAGAGTCTAAAAAGGATGACGACACACAAAATAAATTACCGATTTTACTCACAGCCCCTGTCACTTAATCACTCCATTTATCGTTATCGAGGTGAACTGTTTAATATATCGTGATATTGATTTGAGACCATATTGCCTAGCCCTAGCTTGCACATTTGCAACAAGTGGTTTGAGGTGTGATTACTAATCTGTCAAAATGACTGACGGCCTTCAGATTCTTCTGTCACTGTTTAAAAAAACAAACACTCAAATATGGAAAATACTCTGTTAACGCGATCCTTGCCGCCAATAATACTAAATACAAATCTTCTACATACAAATGTATGTAATATATCAAACCACAATCGTCATGAAAATAGCAATGTTTTCAATGTCACAAGTGTTACGAATTACACTACTCACAATAAGTTAGGGATATTGTTATTTACATGAGTGCTATTCCTATTTGGTCTGAATTTTAATTAAAGTAGTAGAACTATCCTTTGATATTGCTAATAATGAATGTGAAGAAACACTATTTTTATTAGTGTAATATTTATTACCCCAAAAATGGAGACCATAACAATGGTAGCCCCAAAAAACACAAATTGACAATGTCAGTAGCAGGTGTTTCCACCATTTGCCGCAATGACAGCTTGGCAGGGACGTCTCATGTCCTCACTAGCTTCATGATGTTGTCCTGAGGCAATGCGTTCCACTCTTCCACAAGTACTACATGTAGTTCTGCCAGGTCACGTGGGGTTGGGGTTTGATCATCCAGGAGTACAATCATCTCTGCTTCAGCTGGTCCTTAACGTGCTCTATGGGGTTCAGGTCAGGGGGCATTGCTTGCCGTACCATATGAGGCACTCCGACTTCCTGAAATTGAGCTGTGACAATTCGGCACGATGTGGTGGAGCATTATCATCCATAAACAGAAAGTTGGGGGCGTGCTGGCAGAATTGGGGGATTATGATGGGTTTTATGATGTCTCTGAGGTAAGAACATGCAGTAACTGAGCCATCTACAATAACCAAAGCCTAACCCTAACCCTGCATTGTCCAGTTCACATGGTCTTGTGCCCACTGCAAATGTTTACAGCAGTGTCTTGGTGTCAGTGGAGTCCCCTGCAACGGTCGTCTGGCATCCAAGCCAAAGCGGTGGAGTCGGTTGTGAATGGTTTGTCTGGAAACCCTAGTACCCCTCACATCTTGTAAACGGGCCTGCAGCTTTGTGGCAGTTTCATGACGATGTCTGAGTGCATAGGTCCTTAGGTACTGGTCATCGTTGCGGTCTGTCACTCGTGGGGCTCCAGTCCTGGGTCTGTCACGAACTTTGCCAGTAGTTCTGTGTCTTGATGCAAGTCTGCTGATGACATTTTGAGACACACCGAGTTCACTTGCAACATCTGACTGCCTGCCATCGACCTGAAGGCGCGCTATGGCCAGGTGGTGCTGCTCGCCCAGTATGTGACGTTGTGTGTTCTTGGCTGTTTGAAAGATGAAGTTAGAATGACTTACTGACAATACCAGCTTTTTAAGCCCACAGAATGTTGATATTGATGCCACATTGAAAAAGGTTGTCTTTAGTATTTTTTGGTGTTGGTCCCAATATGTAACGCACACTCTACACAGTGAGGCCATTACGTGTAAAACACAAAATGAGGTGTGTCTATCACCCCAATACAATTGCCTCCTTATCCCGAAAATCTCTGAAGTGGAAAAAACACCATATGTATGACATCCACTGAGTCTATCATGATAACCCTAACTTATTGTGTGTAGTGTACCTGGATGTGATATTCATGCTATGCATTAACACTCTGCATGCTAGTAATCTAGTTGGCCTGTTCGATGGTCTGTTGTTGCACATTTTGTATATTTGTAGTGGCTAAGATGTTAAAGCTCACAGAAATGCTGGGCTAATTGTAATCGATATTGTCATCTCAGTCTTCAGGAGTTGTATCGCCATTACATATTTTGGGTGTGAGATACTAGCAGGAAAGGAATACATAGAATGGTATAACTAAGTTGCTGGTATAGTGTACGGAAACATCTGTGCGGAATACAAAGTGAATACCCCTAGGTCAAAATGGGAGTCACCTCTCAAGGAGGTGGAGAAGGACGAGCTAAGATCCTGTGGGACTTCCAGATTCAAACAGACAAAATGGTAACGGCCAACCAACCACACATTGTGATCATTGATAAGCAGCAGAGTAAAAGCCATTGTGATCAATGTGGCCATCCCAAATGATGGACACATCAGAAAAAAGGAACACAAGAAACTGGAGAAATACCAAGCGCTCAGGGAAGAGCTGAATAAGGGAATGAGTGTCAAAAAATCACTCCTGTTAAGATGATTAGAACTTAAGATCAGTATGCCTGTTGTATTTGTATTGTTTCTTTGTATCAAAATAAAATAAATGTTTGATATGGGAATCTCATACCATAGCATTACTCTAAATACCTTTTAAACAAACTAGTTTTGACTTCCCTGAAGAATGTTTTGTGCATTCATGCTTTGTGGGTTCGAATGACCTATGGATGCTGAAAAGAAACCACACACTTGGCTTTTGAATGTTAAACCAAATAAAATAAAATAAAAAACGGGTGGTGCTGTATGTGTACTGCAGGAGAAACCCACATTTGAGCTTAACCACGAATGGCAAGCTATCAAGGTGAAAGCGCATGAAAACGAAAATGTTGTTCCTGAGAGAGACGTGTCGGCACAGCTTCCTTCAGTGAACAACCCCTGCATTTTTTTGATTCTTCACTCCTCGTTTATGGTAAATCTCCTTTGCCCACTTCTGCTTTCACTGACTGTTTACCCCCTGCTTCTCTCCCATACTCTCTGCACTTTTCATTTCCCGAAGGTATTTTCAGCTCTCGCACACATGGAGCACCCCACCTCTTTTGAACTGGGATGTTTGATATCTGAAATGAGCAAAGGAGTCCTGACTGTGAAGCTTTCTCCTCAGTAAATCCTCTAGTCTTTTGTGTATTTAATGAGCAATTGCATACTCTTTACCATGCATGACTTTGATAAAGCTAAACTCTGTGTAGATGAATCGGCCCTCCCTCCATGCATTGACAGCACACTTCATAAGGCTCTGCATTGCCTTTGCTTTATTGTGGGGGCTTTGACTTTGGGACAATGGTGTTCTGATGCTGCATAAAATTAGACTTGGGTTCAAAAGCCAGTATTTTCGATGCACATATATCACGTTGGCATTTTGTCAACTAGCTCATTGTTTTGTCATTCCTGTCTGAATGTGGACAGGAATGAAAAGGGAGAAAGAAAAATGAAGGCTGGCGGAAAATGTGGTGTTCATCTTTGGTCCCAATGTTTCTGCTATACCTCATCTTAACAATCACATTCACATTATAATACTTCTCTATCAAATCGCTGAAAATAAAAAAAATAAAAAATGACTAAACTTTTTAAAGTTTCTATCCAACGCAAGTGGACCACACATTTAATTTCCACTCCTGAATGTGGGAGTGCAAGCTTTGGGGCCATCTCTGGTGGCCTGAAGTGGATTTGGATAGCATACTAAGTGGTGTATGTGTTGTAACTTGTACATGTTATGTAAAAGTAGTTGTAGGACTAAAATCAGCCTAAATGATGAATTCTGACACAGTAGTGAGCTGTAGCAGATGTATATTAAGAAACATGTTTTTACTATTAGTTTAACCAATGTTTGCAGAGACAAAGCATTTTAGTAAGATTTGTGCATTTGTATGTGTCTTTGCTGCATGTAAAGTCCCAGAGCAGAGTAGAAAATACAGGCTAAATGTTAATAGTCTGGATCTGTAATCTCAAAATGGTCGCCCATTATGGTGTCACATTCCCTACAAAAACCCCGAGGAGTCTATTACACAATCACAACAGCAGATATATTAATCCTAGCTCTGATCGTGGCCGTATTTCCTTTTATTCGTGGGCCCGTGGAAGCAGCAGTATAAAAAATTACAAAACGCTCCCTCTACCCATCTCTCGCCAGAAACCTGTGCTCATTCTCTGTTTGGTGGCCATACTTGTCAGTTGGGGGTGATAACTCTTGGTTTATCCAATTAGTTGGATTTTTAGTTCAAATGTAGTGACAGCCAGAATGGGCCTAATAGAAGAAGAATGTGATGTGGATTCAAAACATTGAAGAAGAGGAGTTGGAGGAGTTTTCTTTACATTCTTGTTCTTTTTCGTCATCCTCCAACTCCTCTTCTTCTACGATTAGGCCAAGCCCCGTACTGGCTGTAACTGGATTTTAGCTGAAAATCTGACCAATCAGATCAATCAGAAGAGTTACCACCCCCAACGGACAAATATGTCAACTAAACAAAAAGTATGCGCAATTTTTTGGCGAGACCGTACTGATGCACTCGCTCAATAAAAATACGCTTAATACGCTCCACAGGGTTTTTGGCACGAGTTTAAAAACATATAGGCCATGGCCTGGATCATGACCAAATTTAAAACTCATCTTGACCCAGATCGAGCGTAATTAATTATTTTAATATTTTTATGTGTTTACTATAATAAATTGTAATGGTCATAGCTTACCTACTCATTATGCCCTCTCTCAATTAATATACTGTATGCTTAATACACTCCACAGGGTTTTTGGCACGAGTTTATAAACATATAGGCCATGGTCTGGATCATGACCAGATTTAAAACTCATCTTGACCCAGATCGAGCGTAATTAATTATTTTAATATTTTTATGTGTTTACTATAATAAATTGTAATGGTTATAGCTTACCTACTCATTATGCCCTCTCTCAATTAATATACTGTATGCTTAATACACTCCACAGGGTTTTTGGCACGAGTTTATAAACATATAGGCCATGGTCTGGATCATGACCAGATTTAAAACTCATCTTGACCCAGATCGAGTGTAATTAATTATTTTAATATTTTTATGTGTTTACTATAATAAATTGTAATGGTTATAGCTTACCTACTCATTATGCCCTCTCTCAATTAATATACTGTATGCTTAATACACTCCACAGGGTTTTTGGCTCGAGTTTAACAACATATAGGCCATGGTCTGGATCATGACCAAATTTAAAACTCATCTTGACCCAGATCGAGCGTAATTAATTATTTTTATATTTTTATGTGTTTACTATAATAAATTGTAATGGTCATAGCTTACCTACTCATTATGCCCTCTCTCAATTAATATACTGTATGCTTAATACACTCCACAGGGTTTTTGGCACGAGTTTAACAACATATAGGCCATGGTCTGGATCATGACCAGATTTGAAACTCATCTTGACCCAGATCGAGTGTAATTAATTATTTTAATATTTGTATGTATTTACTATAATAAATTGTAATGGTCATAGCTTATCCTACTCACTATGGTACTTGTGATAAAACAGAATTAAAGGGATGGAAATTTAAAATAGTAATGATGCCGTTTCCTCTATCTCTAAGCCCGCCACATTCTGTGCATTCTCACGGCGCTGGTAGGCAGTTCCTCCTCCAAAACAAGCTGTCCATCTTCCCCCATACAGCAACACATGGGGCCCTGTACCGCAACATTCCTGATTCTCCTTTAGTTGTGGGTCTGAAGGACAGAGGTACGGTACGGTTATGTTGGAGCTGCTAATTGCATCCTTCTCAACCACATAGAGCTGCCTTTCAAATATTATTAAAAAAATGAAAAATGGAGCAACTTTGTACAAACTGTAGGTATTTTCACTTTGTGCTACAAGCATACTAACAAGCAGATGTTGCTTCCTGAACATTAAACATAATGTGCAAACTGGAGTACAGAGATAGAAAAATGTTATACAAGAACAAAAAAGAGGAATAAAAAAAACTGGAGCTTTTATATTTTACAGAATCCTTTAGAAGGATGCAAGTCAAATTTTACACTTTGCCTACCTGTAACAAAACCTAAAGTGTTGCATCATTAGACAAGGCAAGCCAACTTTATTTTTATAGCACACTTTCAGCAGCAAGGCAATTTAAGGTGTTTTGGGTGATTAGGGGATACAATTAAAGCAGCAATAAACCAACAATAAAAGCACAAAACACAACATTAGAGACACAAAACATATGCCATATTAAATGACATTCCAGCTACTATTAATCAGTTGCTCAAAGGCAGCTCTTAACAGATGGGTTTTGAGCCTTGATTTAAAGGAACTCTGTTTCAGCAGTTTTGCAGTGGTCTAAACGTCTAAAGTTAAACCCATGGATGAGATTTTTGAGGTCATGTTGCGACATTAGTTCTTTAATCCTAGAAATGTTCTTCAGGTGATAGAAGGCTGCCCTTGTTATTGCCTGTATGTGACCCTGGAGGTTCAGATTTAAGTCCAGTACTACACCTAGATTTTAGGCCTGATCAGTAGTTTCTAGCTGTATTAACTGAATCTGTGTGCTCCTGATAGTTTCTCTTTAGGTCCAAAAACTTCTTCAGTTTTTTAACTATTCAGCTGGAGAAGATTATGGCTCATCCATCAATTGATTTGCTTAATATATTCGCTTAGGGTTTGGATGGGTTCATAGTCAACTGGTGACATTGTAATCTAAAGCTGAGTATCATCTGCATAGGTATGGTAACTATTCTTATTGTTTGTTATAATCTGGGTTAGCGGGAGCATGTAGATATTAAATGGGAGGGGCCCCAGGTAGGAGCCCTGGAGTAACCCCACATATGATTTATGTCTGTTCTGATGAAAAGTTGCCTATTGACACAAATACGTTCCTGTTCTTTAGGTAAGACTCAAACCAGCCAACTACTGTACCAGAGACCCAGCTCTCCAGTCTTTTCAATAATATATCATGATCAACAGTGTCAAATGCTGCACTGAGGTCCAAAAGTACCAGCACTGTGGTTCTACCACAGTCCATATTTATGTGGATGTAATTGAACATTTTGCCGAGGGCAGTCTGGGTGCTGTGGGGGGCACAGAAACCAGACTGAAAAAATTAAAAACGGTTGGTCATTGTAAGAAAGCAAGTTAACTTTTGAAACACAGCCTGCATTAACCTGTTAACTTAATTTCCCTCCAGGATCACTTAATTTCCCGCTAGGATCAATTAAGTGTTTTTGGATTGAATTTGAATTTAATTAAATTGACCAAGTTGTTCTTCTTTAGCAGTGGTTATATAACGGTTAATTTTAAAGTCTGGGGGAAGACACCTGACAGGAGGGATGAGTTAACTATTTAAATCAGATCAGACCCAATGACAGGGGAAACTTTCTTGAGAAAAAAACTGTAAGATATCGAGACAGCAATCGGAGAAGCTTAATTTGGTTATTATTTCATCATTGTTTTTTTGTTTCGTTTTTTGGAATTCAGACATTTTCTCCTAACATTTTAAGGGACATAAACATATAAAAGGGACATATAAAAATCCATCCATGGATCCATCCATCCATCTCTGTGGTTCGCAACATCGGAGGGACATCAGCATGCAACGTCCATCCTTTGCAGGCGAGGGTTCAACCAGGCTTCTGGAAGAAGCTTCTTGGATCAAAAATATGTGGACAGTCTGCTGATCGCTGTTGTACTGCTTTTTTTTTTTGCTTAAACTACCGATCCGAAAGGTGCCCGTTTGCCCAGGACCAGAGCGAGGAGAAGTACCTGATGCTCAGAGGTCTGCTGCTAGCGCAACCATTGCTAGCCACATACCCACGAGTCTTGCTGCTAGCTGTACCCCCATGCAGCTGCTGCTAGCCGATCTGCTAACCACAGCTGATTTCCCCCAGTTAATACTGAAAATTCAGATGAGACAACGGATTCCTCCTACAAAGATCTAAGAATCATTTATGTAAGGTTGTGTCTTGGCAGAGAAAAAATAGGTTAGGATAAACAGTTTAAAGATTCGTTGTCTTATTTCACTGTGTTTTGCTACATTTGTAAGATTTCATTCTTGGGTACAAACAGACCGTTTGGCCTGTGGTATAAACATCGTTTTTATAAGGTTATTGACTGATTGTCACTTTATTAATGCAACTTGTGTTACGCCGTTCCACCGGATGGTTTTCCTTTGTTCTCTGGTCCACAAAGCTACACAGAGTGAACCCTTAGCCTCTGCTAGTTGCTAAAAATAGCTTTTATTTATCTTTATCTTTGTGTGTGCCCTTCTTCAGCAGACCGCTAGTGCTCATAAACAAACAGGATTGTGATTTATGATATTCAAAGTACAGATTGGCTTGAAAAAAGTTTAAACACCAAAAACTAGTCTTATAAGTTGTTTTGAAACTGCCTTCTTAGTATGCCAAAATACTAAAATTAGGTCTGTCACTGATGTGACTGATCCATAAAATCAAATCAATTTTCCGAAAGGTTAATGATTTCTAATACAGCATATAATTTAATGAAACATGGCTTCCTCCAATAAAAGTTTTATCTTCACTTCTGCTTTGCATTGTGAATTAGTTTTTTGAACACAAACCAAATGGTGCTTATCATTCTTAAACTAATCATAATTCATGTAAAACTGACTTGGCCTCAATTCCAAAATTGTTCAATCCAATACTTGGTATCTAAGCATACATATTCATACTGGTTATTGTTTCTACTTTTAAGCATATTGGTACATTTTTACTGTTATACTTCGGTAATTTAGTTGTGTGTTACTAGCTTAGTGAGTTTGTTGATTTAAAGTATTGTTTAAACTCTTGTATTTTGGAAAGTCGTTGTTTGTTATTATTCCATATAGATGTGTAGTGACTTGCTGTTTGAAGTCTGCCAGTACGTCATCTATTATTTCAATACCTCAGCCTTTTCAGGCAGGTATTCATAAACAGTAACTGAGTGAACTAGTTGGTTATTATTATTTTCTGAAATCCAGGATGGTGCTCCAACTTGGCAATTTATAGTTATTCATAGCCAAAACAAACGTATTGTTGCACAATAAATCTTTATGTGATTTCTATTTTCACATTGGGTGACGTTATCCTGGTAGGGACTGCCTGCTATTTTCTAAAGGGGACAGCAAAGTTATTTGAAACCTTTTTTCTCTTGTAATTTTTGCTGTATCAAGCATTTACTTTTTGTTGTTTGGTGTTCTTTTTTGTCTGCTGTTTTTAGTTGTCTTAACTTGCAGCAAAGAACGTCCTGGAGGGTCAGGAAGTAGAGCCTGCGGCTGTTTATTTTTATAAACCTACTTGTGATATTTCTATACTGGCTGCTGAGGGACATCTTTTTGAAGTTGGTTCGAATTGGCTCCTTGCGTGGACAAACAAATCAGATATTCCAAAGGGCTGCAGCAGTGCAATATTGTTGAAGCATTATTATTGGATGTGTGACGCTCTGATTTAGCTTCTGCATAGCATTGTGCTGTATAATACCGGAGAGGATTTGATTCTGATTATTTGCATATGTTTAAATTAGCAAACTAGATTTAGATCAGCTTCTGACTCAGACTGTATAACCCCCCCCCACGTGACAGATGCCTCATTCATCTTTAAATGTAACTCACTTTATTGTTGCTGGAAGCAGTTCTGCTCAACTTACCAAAGCTGAATAGATGTAAGAAGATTCACAAAATTATAGTTTCCTCCTCTGCAGGCATTTTTTTCTGCTTGTGAGCAGCCACAGAAGAGAGGAGTTCAAGGACGCAGCAGGGACCCGGATACTTGAAGCACCCCCTCCCCTCACATATATGCTCACAGAGACAATGACTACTCTTCCTTCCACCTGCCTGCCTCCTTCTCGTCCTCCAATATGACACTGAGCAATGAGGGCTGCTTTGACCTTGCAGCAACTTGCAAAATGTGCACCTAACTGCTTCATGCTCGGCTATAGGGAGGAGGGGGGGTGCGTCCACACATGTCCAGTCACGTGTTAGAGAGTACATCTGCAGGAACACTGTTTTTAGGTCCTCTGTCCTCCCCTCAGGGGGCTCATATCATCACAAGGTCCAGCAGTCAACATAACCCCTCGTCAGCTCTTTTCCTCCCCCTCCATGACCATCACACCTTTAGAATAATAAGTGTGTGAATTGGACGCTCCATCAGCAAACATCAGCACTGTAACCCCCACCTTCACCCCTAAGCAAAACCAATTGGCAGTCCTCCCGTCAGTGCTGCCCTGGCGGTTGCTCAGGACTTTGCTTGCGACCCCAACCACACGATGAAGGTCATTCATAGGCTAGATTACTGTACTGGCTCAGACCCCGTCCTTCATTACTTACAGCTTGTCTAGGAACGTACAGCACAGCGAGATAATTGAGGGTGAGCTCCGTTTAAACCCAGCTATGCACCTGTGGCAGCCTACGAGGGTTATCTTGTCTTTCAAGGGGACGTATGAAAATGCGCAGTGCAGTGGGAGCTCCTGTCGTGGAGGCAGCTGAAACTGAAGTGGAAGTGACAAACGGGACTCTGGAGCCCCAGCTGCCAGGAAGGACAGAGCTCAGAGGGAAAATGAGCCAAGTCTCTAGAGGACAAACTACGTGATGCAGAGATTTTTTTTTTTTACCCACCTTGAAGGGAGCACATCTGACAGACAGAGGTCACAGTCGAAAATAATGCAACTGCACCTGAAGACATACTGTTTTAGCTGTATATGCATCAGTTAGTTCTAAACCTTACAGTGCCTTGAAAAAATATCCATACCCCTTGAAACTTCAATGTGTTTTATTTACATTTCATGTGGAGTGGAAGGAAAAATCCATTCATCTTCTATACAAGCTCCTTGCAGGGTCAGGATGACAGTTGGTGCCTGTCTCCAGTGGTAAATCGGCGAGAGGCTCATAATTTAAGTGGACCGTCCGGTTAATCTAGCATGGGTGGTGTTGGTCTGTGAGATGATGCCAGAGTACCTGGAGACAACCCAAGCATGCAGGGAAAGAAAATTCAAACTCCTTGCTTTTGGGTCCCTGCAAGGATTAATGCTGATATGTGGCTTTCTAAATCTATTACCATACAAATCAAATTTGGTGTAGAATTAATTTAATCCTAGCTGCAACTCCTATAGGGTTTGACTCCACCTTCTAGAAGCTGACATGTTTACTTCTTCATCTTTTCAAGTTAGCTCAAGGTCAGTCAAACACAAATGGCCAAACACGTTTAAGCCACAGGTTTTCTATTAGATTTAGGTCTGGACTTTGACTAGGTCGTTTTAGCACATGGATATGCTTTAATCCAAATCATATCTTTCGAGCTCTGGCTATAAGTTTCAGTTCATTTCCTTCCACCATCGCGTGTCACCATGCTCCAGTCCAGCATGTTTCGGGTGATGTGTGGTCTTGGTTGTCCACCACATAGTATTTGCATGTGGGCTTAAAAGTTTTCATTTTGGTCTCATCTGACCTAAGCTTCTCCTACCACAGAACTTTTTTTTTGTTAGTTGCTGATTAACTTCTTCTCCAGTCATGCAGTTTAGGTAGACAGCCATGTTTTGTTAAGTTTCTATTTCCAGATGATGGATTATACTTACAAGAGGATTTCTGAATACAGTAGGTTGCTCTGGATTTTATTGCGTGTTATTTATATAAAAATGTCAAAATCATAGCACCATTTTCCTTCCATTTCATGGTTACGGCCTATTTTGTGTTGACCCATCACATCAAACTCCATTTAACCTGACAAAAGGTGGCAAAGTACAAGAGATGTGAATAATTTAGGATGCTGATTTCAACTAAAACATTCACATTACGTCCGACTGGAGTGTTTGTTAAATCTTTTACGTCTGTTTCCAATGCCACTGAATGGAATGGCTTATTGCAATGCTCAAGGTTGGACCGAAAAAGGAAAGCTTGAGGTGTTAGAAATGTAAAGTTTCCACATGGAACATGTCAGAGACTTTTACCTTCACTCACAACTCAATTCAAACCAATCTGGGTATGGTGTAAAGTAAGTGTGCGGTTTGTCGAACCAAAGAAAGTGGAAACAGAGGTGAGCAGATTCAACCAGCGGTGTTCTAACTTCTTCAGAGGGATGTCTTACAGACTTTCTCCTATATTAATTAGGTGAGTCAGATGTTTAGCTTTGATATGAATCCACCAGGAAGAAGAGTGATGTGCTTCATCGAGAGATTAGAAAGATCAGAGCCACACTGAATTCTTAAAGGTGTGTGGGTGGCAGCATTACAAGCACCAGGTGGGTGTGAGTAGTGGAATAAAAAACCTAGGGAGTTTAACAACAGGGTCAGCCTTAAATCTCCTTTTTTTCTCTACACTGTTCCTCCTATATACTGGAGTTACTCTTAGAAATGCTTCTGATTTCCAGCTGTGGATTCCTATTGGATCCTCTGCTGGAGTGGAGTGAGCAAGTAAGACTTTTTCTATCTCTGATGTGGATCAGAATCATGGTAAAGGTAAAGCATCTGCCTATACCGAGTCTTTGTCAGAGACCAGCATCACAGCTGCAAAGCCGCACCCTGAGACACATGTAGATAACAGAAATGTAATTTAATTACTTGATAAATAATATATCCTTTGTAATCCTTTCCGCCATTCCATGTTGTGCAGCATGACTTGTCGTAGAAAACATATTTACAAAGAAGCACATAAAATTCCTCTGTGGGCTGCAAAAATGTGAATATTTTACCAACAAATTCAAATTACCCATGGCATTTTTCAGACAGAATATTTGACGTTCCAACGGATCCGGCTTTTAAACACAATTCACGACTTTTCTAGTTGGGGGGAATTGCAGAGACATAATGTCTCCTTGGTCTCTTCCAAACACAGTTTTGATGTTTGCGCTTAATGTTCTGTTAGAACACCCAACTCTGTCTAAATATAATCATCTAGCTGTTTGATTGGAGGTGATGTTAAAGAATTTCTAGGTGCGACGCATCTGTACCATTGGTAGCAAAATGGACGGCTTGACGGTTGCTACAGCGTGAAAGATTTACCTCAACTCAGCTAAGCACCGTTGTTTCAACAGTTTTTTGTTCAGTGCAGGCTTGAAACTTGATGGTCTTTGAGTATCTTGACCAATTTCCCTTTATCTAATGATGACAGCTTTGGTCAGATGGTTGAAACGTGGACATAACTGGGTGTTCCAACGGGTCCATGATCCTAAACAGACAAGCAGGCTAGTCTTGAATTGGATAAAGCAGACTAAAGCCTATTTTATATTTCCCCGTCAGCATGGGTGCGGAGACACGCAAGCGGCATCATCCGTCGATGCAAGCACTCTCCCAAGGAAAACAAAAAACAGTGCTGATGATATCTAGCAGCAGACATGGAGAAGATTGAAGAACGTCTTGCAGAAGAAGTCCGAAGACACAAACTTTGATATAACCCTTCAGTGAAGGAGAGCACAGATGAGCAGCAGACTTTTAATTCATGGATGGAAATTGCGGGAAAAGTGGTTTTCGAGGTTAACGCCCCCTGGTGTTCTGGCGGGGAGTTGCTTTGCAAGACTTCCCAGGCGACAGAGAAGTTCCGAAGGAAAACTACTCTGTCGATACGTGTACGTGCCTCTGCAAACCTGGTTACGTTAAGATTTAGGAATAGCCTATAGACCAAGGGTGTCCAACTCCGGTCCTCAAGGGCCGGTCTCCTGCATGTTTTAGTCCTTTCCCTGGTTCACCACACCTGATTCAAATGATAGCTCATTAGCAGACCTCTGCAGAACTTTGACATACTGAGGAGGTAGTTGGACCATTGGAATCAGCTGTGTTGAAGAAGGGAAAGACCTAAAACATGCAGGATACCGGCCCTTGAGGACCGACTTTGGGGACCCCTGCTATAGACTCTGCATACATTGGGTTTGCTAGTTGCATGTGTTCTATATACAGTCTGCTGTGTTTTCACAAAAGTCTGATTGCCTGAGCTCTACTCAGTGACTGCTCCCAGTACATCAAACAAATCTCTTTGGCCGGGATTCCTGCTAAAGGTATTTAGCTCCTATAGAAGTCAACATTAAAGCATACAGTAGAAGAGCTTACTGTAGGTCTCCTACGTATCTCCATTCTCTTTCCCCCCTCATTTCTTTGGGATTTGGATCGCTGCTCCACAGAACAAAACAGTTTTTAGGATTGCTGCCCTGCATTTCTTTTGAAAAAAAATCTATTTATGCAAGTGTAATTTTAACCTTTCCAAGATCATTTAATTCATAAAGATTTTTGTTAAACCTACTGCAGAAAAGACTTTGTGTAACTGGAGCTAAAGGCATCATTTAACCAGAATGTTAAAAACCTTTTGGATGCAACAGCGATGTTACTATTTCCACTGCTTGAGTAAGATTTTATTTTGCTCATCCTTTTTAATCATGTAAATAAGCAGTTTTCTTAACATTTAAGCATAAAATGTGGCTCAAAATCAGCTTTTCTGGTTCATGTCTGTGCGGTGCTGCAAGGCTTTGCGAGACTGCTTTGATTTCTAAATATATTTCCTGATAACTCACTCGGAGCTCTACTCGGAGACAAATAATGCATTAGTGTTATTAGGTTATAAAGGTCTATTAAAGGGGCATTAAATTGTTTTCCTGTTTGGTTGAATACCTTAGGTAAGAGATGGACTTTAAATCGGGAAGCCCAGAAGGGTCTGGTTTTTCAGCATGCTGGTGAAATAACCAGTCTATTAAGAATAATATCAAAGAGGATCTACATTCATTGAGAGATTATGGATTTGGTACTAGTCCGCGAATGATACATGTGGTCCATGTTCATGATTGCTTCAAACGAGCGATGGCTATGAAGGTAATTAAAGCACTCCATAAAAACAAAATTGGATTTTTAAGTGCTGAAACATGTTTCAAGGCAATGTAATGCTGCAAAGTTCCTGAAAACAGCTTTTAAAGAAAATAATAGAAATAGAGTAACTGTTTAAAAAGCTCCAGAAAGAGAGGAAGCATTGAAGGTGGAGATAAATCTGCTGCCTTGAAAACTACTCAGAGCTATGAACTTGTTTGTTTGATTGGAATTTGATATGATAGACCAACATAACTTTCATAATTGTAATGTGTGAGGAAAGTATACATCCAAAAAGTGTTCAGCCCCCTGAACTCAATAAAACTTTAGAAGTCAGCTAATTTGCAGACTCCACCACTGTGTATTTTAATCTCAGTATTAATGCAGCTTTTCTCACGGAGCACAGAGACTCCAACGTCTGAAACACGGCAAGACAGGAAGGATCACTGGATTTTACCCGGTGGTACTTTCTTCAGTGGAGGTGACATTTTAAGATGGAACAGAGCTAAAAAGTCGCCATGTGAAACCCTTTAAAGCTCGATGATAACTAGACTCATTTTTACCTTAACCTGATTTTGTTGGTTGTGAACAGCCATAGACAGCTCAGCCCGGCTTTTCTTGGCAGGTTGATGATGTAACCCTTTTCTGGAAGAAGCTAAAGAAGCAGCCTAGTGGAGTTATAGAGATCCACAGCTTGGATGTGAAAATCTGTAGACAGGACAAGCACTTCAGAGATCTAGTCTTTATCAAAGAGTGATCATTTTTAAAAGAAAGATGTAAGAAGGACGTTTGAACACCTGGTATGTCAGTAGACTCTGTTCGATGAGGCACCAAAATTGCCTACATTATTGCTTTTTTTTTTTTTTAGCTGTTGCGGTTCGTTTTACTTTTCCGTTTTCCTTTTGAGCAACATGTTTACCTCCCCGCCTGTGGTGGCGCTGCACCAAGAAGCACTGAACACAGGGACACGAACTGTTCCGTGAAATGAAAACCAAAAAGAAAATAAATGTTAACAATTTGGAAATGTTTTAGCATTGTAGGA
Organism: Valencia hispanica; assembly: GCA_963556495.2. Taxonomy (NCBI): domain Eukaryota; kingdom Metazoa; phylum Chordata; class Actinopteri; order Cyprinodontiformes; family Valenciidae; genus Valencia; species Valencia hispanica. The sequence goes on from OY747723.1 coordinate 13,461,600, forward strand.
TTGCTCTGTTGTCTTTGACAAATGTGCCAGACAACTATGTTGAAACTATGGGCTCAGCATGAGCAGAGAATCAGGCAGAGTTGTTATTGCGCAGTTGTTTTGGTTTTATTTACCCGGAATGTGCTTCATCATAGTCCATTTCCTGCTTTTTTGGAGCGGTCCCGGTCCACTTGGCATTCACATCTGCAATGGAACTGCACCAGAGTTCACTTCTATTGAGCCGAGATCAAGTTTTCTAGGTAGACCAGAGTTTGGCTTTTTTTGGTCCGCATCAGAGTTCGGTTGCGCATTCCTACATCCCCAACCGGACATTCTGGGCAAACAAATTAGAGTCTGATTAGAGCAAACTAAACAGGGCTGGTGTGAATGTGCCCATCATTTGCTACAGGTCATGTAGAGAACACAGCAAACATGTGGAAGAAGGTGCTCCGATCAGATTAAACCAAAATGGATGTACAATGTACAGTGTGTTGAGCAAAACTAACGCTGCCTATCATCCTGACCAAATCTTTTTACAGGTAAACATGGAGGTGGTTGCATCATGACGGGGTGATGCCCAAGTTCAGCAGGGACAGAGACGCTAGTCAAAGTTGACCTGAAAGAAAACATCTTAGAGGACGCAAAATAATCCTAAGCACTGAGCTCGAGAAACAATGGTCTAGTTTAAATTAAAACATTTAAAATGGTCTAGTCAAAGTCCAGACCTAAGTCTATTTGGCTACCTAGGGCAGGACTTGTTCACACAGAGGCTCTCCATCGAAACTGATTGAGCCCAAGCTACTTTGCGAAGGAGAATAGGCAAAACTTTCACTCCCTAGATGTTTAAAGGTTGTAGAAACAGATGCTAAAAACCTTTTTATTGCTCAAAATATTGAATAAAAATCTGGGCCGCATTTTTCAGATTTTTCTGTGTAAATGGTTTAAGCCTTGTATCATTATACTTCCACTTCACAAGTAAACACAGCACTTTGTATGCCTATCATAAAATCCCAATGAAACACATTGTTTGTGGTTGTAATGTGTGATACCATGTGAAACACTTAAAGGATTATTATTACTGACAACCTAAGAAAGGCTAATCAGCACCCAAGACATTATACTGATAAAGCTATACAGAGGAAGTGGTATTCAAATTATGCTGGTAGGGTTTAATAAACTTATGAAACTTTTATCAGGCTTAGGGTTTAACAAAAGCCTTCTTTATGTTGATTTAGTTCTTAAAATAAAACAGAAATTAATTCTTATTAGAAAAGGCAGTTCAGTTATTGGTGCTCCTTAACTTACACCCTGAAGAAAATCCTCCTCATCTTTGCAATCAGAAAACAGCCCGAAGCTGTGTAAACATGTGTTTAAATCTGTGTCATGAACAAATGCCGCGAGGCTCTCCGTGAAGATATTTGCACAAAAATAGCTCGGCTAAATTCATATTGCTGATCGTATTAGAATCTCCAGAAGTGGTTTGGAACAATCCCTTCATATCAGGCTGTTTAAAATCTAATTAAAAATGTAATGCGGTATCGCTATGAAATATTCAGTAATAGTCCATGCGTGATATCTCTGCTGCCATAAGCCCTTCATCAGACGGAGGGGTTATTGTGCATGGAATGAGAGAAGGGAGTAAATACAAGGCCGGCTGAACTGAACAGAAAATTATCTGCCTTACAGTGTAATGACCTGCCTTCCTACGCCTGTGTAATTTAATGCTGGCTTTGCAGGTCACACTTGGTGGTTGTGTAATGTATGGTGCTTTACATGGAGGGTCATGTAAGCCTTTAATGAGAGAAGCACTGATGAGGCTTTGAAAAGTAATAAAGTCCTCTCTGAGGAGAAGCCCTCCGTCAAAAGGCCACCCATCCTCTTTGGTCTTAAGGTTATATTCCTTCACCGTTCAGCGTCAGATGAATCTTGCCTACACACAAATGCTCATTTAATTTCGTTCCAAGTTGTCCGTTTGAGGATATAACTAGAGCTGCTCCAAGGAATCGGCTTTTGAACAGAATAGTCTGCTTTTTTTCAGCTGGACCAAAAGTATGGCTAATTTTCTGATCAGTTAAACGCACTTAGGCAATGCCAGATCAAGCTGACAACACCCTTCAGTGCAGAAGTTGTTACTATGGGACAAGAGCTAAAAGTAGCTGTTATCTGTTTCAGTAAGGTGTTTGAAATGAATTAGAGGAAACACAGAAGATTATTTAAAATTTAGGTTGTATTTTCTCCAAAGACATGTTAGCTGTTTTTCTAGACTGTTACAACTGTCATGTTTCAATGTTAAGGGAGGACCCAAATGCAGCAAAATCCAAAAAGATGATTTAATAACAAAAACACAAGGAAGGGGAACTTACAAAACTCAGGAGGATCAAAAGGCAGCAAACGGGGAAACAGGAACCAGACGGGCAACAGGGAAGGCAGGAACCAGAGAGGGAAGAATGACGGACGAACCAGCGAGTTGTAACTGAATGAGAACCGAATTTATACTGAGGAGGAGAGTGAAGAGTGGAGCAGAGAAGGAGCAGGACTAATTAAGGGAAGCGGTTGCAGCTGACGGGGAGTGAGCAGGTGGAAGTGATTAGCAGCTGGGATGGAAGGTAGAATGGCTAGGAGACAGAAGACTCTAAAGAAACTAGAAAGGATTCTTAAGAAACGTAAGGACACACTGGAGAACAGAAGGAGGAATTAAATAAAGAGATAAAAGGAAACACAAATGGGAAGGTGAACATAGACAAAGGTGAAAAACATCTACAGAACCCAGGGAGTGCCAGAATACAAAAATATAATTACACTGAAGGAAAACTACTAACTTAAGACACAAACAGGAGGAGCAACACAAGAGGGCACCTTGGGGTAAAAAACCAAGTGGAAGGAAAAATTTAAACTTGCTGCACAAAATCCAAAGACCATGACAGGACCCCCCCCTTAAGGGCGGATACCAGACGCCCTTAAGAGTCCAAAACAAAAAAAACACCCAACCAGGGTGGGTGGAGGGGGCCTCGGAAGGAGGGCGAGAGTCCGAAACCAAATAACACAACCAACCAGGGTGGGTGGAGGGGGGCCTCGGAAGGAGGGTAAGAGTCGAAAAAAAAAAAAAACAGTTGAAGGCAAAAGTCCTGAGGCCTGCGACGAAGGAGCAGGAACCCGGGAGGCCGGCGTCGAGGAACCAAGAGACGAGGAGGCCGGCGTCGAGGAACCAAGAGACGAGGAGGCCGGCGTCGAGGAACCAAGAGGCGAGGAGGCCGGCGTCGAGGAACCAAGAGGCGAGGTGGCCGGCGACGAGGAACCAAGAGGCGAGGTGGCCGGCGACGAGGAACCAGAAGGCGAGGTGGCCGGCGACGAGGAACCAGAAGGCGAGGTGGCCGGCGACGAGGAACCAGAAGGCGAGGTGGCCGGCTACGAGGAACCAGAAGGCGAGGTGGCCGGCGACGAGGAACCAGGAGACGGCGTGGAGGCCGGCGGCGACGTGCTGACCCCGAGGCTGTGTCCCTCGGGAATCTCTCAGCGGAGTCTGGAGCCCGAGGCGTGTCCCTCTGGACACCCTCGGCGGAGTCTGGAGCCCGAGGCGTGTCCCTCTGGACACCCTCGGCGGAGTCTGGAGCCCGAGGCGTGTCTCCCGGGACACCCTCGGCGGAGTCTGGAGCCGACACCCTCGGCGGAGTCTGGAGCCCGAGGCGTGTCTCCCGGGACACCCTCGGCGGAGTCTGGAGCCCGAGGCGTGTCTCCCGGGACACCCTCGGCGGAGTCTGGAGCCCGAGGCGTGTCTCCCGGGACACCCTCGGCGGAGTCTGGAGCCCGAGGCGTGTCTCCCGGGACACCCTCGGCGGAGTCTGGAGCCCGAGGCGTGTCTCCCGGGACACCCTCGGCGGAGTCTGGAGCCCGAGGCGTGTCCCTCTGGACACCCTCGGCGGAGTCTGGAGCCCGAGGCGTGTCTCCCGGGACACCCTCGGCGGAGTCTGGAGCCGACACCCTCGGCGGAGTCTGGAGCCCGAGGCGTGTCTCCCGGGACACCCTCGGCGGAGTCTGGAGCCCGAGGCGTGTCTCCCGGGACACCCTCGGCGGAGTCTGGAGCCCGAGGCGTGTCTCCCGGGACACCCTCGGCGGAGTCTGGAGCCCGAGGCGTGTCTCCCGGGACACCCTCGGCGGAGTCTGGAGCCCGAGGCGTGTCCCTCTGGACACCCTCGGCGGAGTCTGGAGCCCGAGGCGTGTCTCCCGGGACACCCTCGGCGGAGTCTGGAGCCCGAGGCGCGTCTCCCGGGACACCCTCGGCGGAGTCTGGAGCCCGAGGCGCGTCCCTCTGGACACCCTCGGCTGAGACAGGAACCAGGGGCGTGTCAACCCGGACACCCCCTGTGGAATCAGGAGTCCGCTGGGAGGCCGCTAAGGCCTGCTTCTGTCGCCTTTTACGGCGTGACTTGGGGGAGGCGGAAGCTGCTGGCTGGAGGTCCTCTTGGACTAGTCCTGAGCTGCCCAGTTGAGACTGGGGTCGAGGTGGAGGTGGTCTTCCCAACGTCTGGGCAAAAGCTGCTTGGCGGTTCCATTCTGCCTCGGCCCAGAAACCGGTCAAGCCCAGCTCCGAAAACAGAGGCTTCCATGGCCTGAGTAAGCCCATTACCTCCTCTGCAGCAGAAACTCTAACCCATGGTGGGTTGAGAGTAGCCACAATGTCCAAGTGGTGTCTAACAGCCTGGTAAAGGGCTGGAAGACCAATAGCTGCTGGGTCCACTGGGCTGGTTCGTTCTGTCATGTTTCAATGTTAAGGGAGGACCCAAATGCAGCAAAATCCAAAAAGATGATTTAATAACAAAAACACAAGGAAGGGGAACTTACAAAACTCAGGAGGATCAAAAGGCAGCAAACGGGGAACCAGACGGGCAACAGGGAAGGCAGGAACCAGAGAGGGAAGAATGACGGACGAACCAGCGAGTTGTAACTGAATGAGAACCGAATTTATACTGAGGAGGAGAGTGAAGAGTGGAGCAGAGAAGGAGCAGGACTAATTAAGGGAAGCGGTTGCAGCTGACGGGGAGTGAGCAGGTGGAAGTGATTAGCAGCTGGGATGGAAGGTAGAATGGCTAGGAGACAGAAGACTCTAAAGAAACTAGAAAGGATTCTTAAGAAACGTAAGGACACACTGGAGAACAGAAGGAGGAATTAAATAAAGAGATAAAAGGAAACACAAATGGGAAGGTGAACATAGACAAAGGTGAAAAACATCTACAGAACCCAGGGAGTGCCAGAATACAAAAATATAATTACACTGAAGGAAAACTACTAACTTAAGACACAAACAGGAGGAGCAACACAAGAGGGCACCTTGGGGTAAAAAGGGGAAGAAAACCAAGTGGAAGGAAAAATTTAAACTTGCTGCACAAAATCCAAAGACCATGACAACAACAGACAGCTAGAGTTAGGAATGTGTATTTTCAATTTGTGGATAACGGGTCTCACTGTGGTTCTCTGGAAATCCAAAGCCTTAGAAATGACTTTGTAACCTTTTTGAGTATCAATGACTTTGTTTTTTCATCTGCTCTTGAATTTCTTTGGATCAATGCATGATGTTTGCTTTTTGTGAAAAAAAAAAAAATATAAATTTTTTTGCCTACTTTGTGTTGTAAGACAGGTTCTATTTAACTGATTTGATTTCCGGGTGTGGCTTGTGAAAAAAAAAAAAAAACGTTCAGTTATTTCACAATCTTATCAAATATGGGAGCAGTTCATTTTTAACATAGGGAATGTTTGCTTTGGATAGCATTGCCTCCCTAATCTGAAACATTTATGTGTAAAAAAAGCCAAAAAAGAGGGAATCTGTAAAAGGGCAAATATTTTTTCAGAGTATGGCAACCACGGTGCGTTAAGTGGAATGTAAATAGTCGGATGTCAAAGTCGATACAAAATGTTCTTGTTGTGGGTACAATTTGACGCTTGGTTGACACAAAATCAGCTGTATCTGATGCCACCGTATTATACCTAAAAAGCTGGGGACAACAACACGACATCTAGACCCATTCAAGCGATAGCTTGCAAGTCAGGAAACGGCTTGTTCAGAGAATCTTTTCGACTGAGCTGTAGATCTCTGCAGCTCGTCCAGAGTCACCATGGGCCTCTTGGCTGCATTTCTGATCAGCGCTCTCCTTGTTCGGCCTGTGAGTTTAGGTGGACGGCCTTGTCTTGGTAGGTTTACAGTTGTGCCATACTCCTTTCATTTCTGAATGATCGCTTGAACAGCGCTCCGTGGGATGTTCAAGGCTTGGGAAATCTTTTTGTAGCCTAAGCCTGCTTTAAATTTCTCAATACCTTTATCTCTGACCTGTCCGGTGTGTTCTTTTGACTTCATGGTGTTGTTGCTCCCAACATTCTCTTAGACAACCTCTGAGGCCGTCACAGGGCAGCTGTATTTGTACTGACATTAGATTACACACAGGTGCACTCAATAAAGGCATTAGCACTCATCAGACAATGTCTATGGGCAACTGACTGCACTCAGACCAAAGGGGGCTGAATAATTACGCACACCCCACTTTTCAGTTATTCATTTGTAAAAAATGTTTGGAATCATGTATGATTTTCATTCCACTTCTCACGTGTACACCACTTTGTATTGGTCTTTCACCTGGAATTCCAATAAAACTGATTCATGTTTGTGGCTGTAATGTGACAAAATGTGGAAAAGTTCAAGGGGGCCGAATACTTTTGCAAGCCATTGTAGTTACTGTAGCCACAGTAGGTGGTTTTTGTCACTGTGGAGAAAAAAGTTACATGTATTAATCTGCTTGATGTGTGATGGAACAATATGGATTCTCTTTTCAGCTTGTTCAGGTTAATAGTAATGAAAATGACAGGTAAAAAGAGATAGGCAGGATAGACGGGATTTTTTGACCCCGTCGGTCAAAATGACAGACAACAAAAAAGTCCAGCATGACCTCTGGATACACATACACCCAACCCTTTCTTTTAGGCCATCATTTAGTCATAAATATTCCTCTGCAGAATGAGGGAACAGGATATCAACAAGTTATCTTCTGTACCTGATCCATTTTACTTAAATAGACATCATGTCAATATGATTATACATTATCTAAGAAGGTACAACAAGCCTGAAAAAACAATTGTGGATTGTTTTATGGTTTGAAGCTTGTTCATGTGTAATGTATTATATATTATGAATAATGAAAGGATTTATATTTGTTCCCTTTACATCACTAAAAGGATAGGGAACCCCCTAACTCAGTGCATTAACATCCAAAATGTTGGGGAAAATGAAAAACTAGACTTGAGTCAAATCAGCAGCCCTCCACCACCATGCGATTACGTTTTTGCTTCATTGTGTGCTGTCTTTGGCTGTATTGTTTGACACGTAGTCATTTTCTTTCCAATTTTTCATTTTATGTTGTGCAAGTTGACCCCAGGGCAACCATGACTGGGATATTAAAGGTAGCTGCTATGTCCAAAGAGCAGAAAGCCCCCTGATATTTTAGATATTTTTGTAATTTCAATTCAGTAGATTTCACCACCTTTTTTGAGAGAAAGTTAAGGTTAGACAATTTAAATTCCACCATTTTTTTAAACCAGGGTAAAGGAGGTAAAATATACTTTCCACAGCTCACTGTTAGACAGGTGCAACAAAGAGTGACACCTTAGGGTCACCTAGTCGCCATAACAACCATTAGACACTAACTGCATGCCAGAGAAAAGCCTTTTCTGTCCTACTGTAACTAAAAAGTATTTTTCTGAACTCTCCTATGACTTTAACTGGAAACACAAATTATTCTAATATTGTCTAAGATTCCTAAGCAACAAGCACTCAGGTTGGGTTTGGAGTTAATTTAAGGACTTGTTTGTTTAAAAATACCAAATGCCTTCTGTTAAGCATAGTAGAGGATGATGCTGTGACTCTGTTCATATCCAAAAGCCGTGGAATATGGCGTGGTATTAGGACCAGATTTAAGACTGCTGCGGACCCAACGGTGGCTACTTTCTTGCCACAAGAGACAATATCCAGTCTGAAGACAGCTACTGATAGGATTAACAACAGGTCGGCACTGGCAAATGATAAGGTGACCACTCATTTGCTTTAGCATTGGAGAAGCTAGTGACTAGCATGTCTAGGCTGGTCATCCACTGGATTGCCTACTCCCTCTGCTGTCCATTAGCATGGAAATGCTGGCGTTAGCCTTGAAGGCTAACGACGAGCATGCCTAGGCTGGTCACCCACACTATTGCACGCGGATTCTTTAAAACAAAATGCTTCATTAAGAAAAATGGTTGACGTACAACATTTTTAGCCAACATGCATTGAACGTGTTCTGGTTCTTTTAATCCCAGTAACGTAGTCTCACTCACAGAAACTCATAATACTTCTGAATATTTGTATCCAGGTTTAATTAAGTATTGGCGAGTAGATGGTAAAATGGCACCGCTGGGACTCAGTCTTAGAAAAAATAGTGTGGACAAGAAAGAAGTAAAAACACATAGAAACAAGCTGAATTATATATCCTACTTCTGGGCTCCTCCTATAATTTAAGGAAGAAGGTCATCCTGTTCTGTTGTCTGGGAAATAAATGTGCAAGTCAGATGGCTTTACCTGATCTGACGAGTTCCATTCACGGTGTGAAGGAAACTAACTAAATGTACGTGCATGTATTGTTCTTTCGCTTTTGTATATCCTGTTATAACACAGACCAAAACAGTCAACTTAAGTTTACCAACCTTCTGTTTTAATACAGAGGATAAAAGACAGCAAAATTTCATGGTTTCCCGTTCTTCCGTTCAGTTATACAGCTGCTCCCTGCTCCAGAACAAAAAGACCCATTTAATTGAGCAAAAACAGCCATTTAATTAAGTTTTAGTCTTTTATGTACACATTGACAGGTGTTCTTTTGACAGAATTTGTCGTTGTTCAATGTGACGTCAAGCATAAATGTTGAACAAAAACATATAAACACAATGTTGTAAAACTGACAACCTACTATTATAGTATGTTGATTTGGTTATTAGCCGATGCATTTTCCCTTTTCTCTTCTCTTATTTACTGACAGATGGTGCAGTTTATATTCTTTTATTACATACAGTAAATGATATGAAGAGAAAAAAAATGTACATGTCTAATAAAGCGGATGACCAGTCTAGGCGTGCTATTTGTTGCCCTCTTCAATGCTATCGCCAGCCTTTCCGTGATAATGGACAGCAAAGTGAGTAGTAAATCCAGTGTGTGACCTGCCTAGGTATTCTAGTCACTAGCCTCTCAAATGCTATCGCAAGTGAGTGGCCTCCTTCTCAGTTACTGGTGCCGGTCTATCATTAATCAGATCAGTATCTGGTTTCGGAATGGACATAACCTCCTGCGATGAGGAAGTAACCACCGCTAAGTGCGCGATAGTCTTAATTTTGACCCTTTACTGCGCCATAACTAGAAACTTTGTTAGACTGCACAATGTCATGGACTCTTTGAAATACCAGTAGATTTTTAATAAGCATCTGGTGGTCTCTGAACTATAATGGTCCCACCTTCTCACATGGACCTAAATCCTGTAGAAAACTTGTGGGGTGAGGTGAAGAGAGTAGGAGGACCCAAGACACAGGAATTATCAATGATTGAGGAATGATTAATTATATCCCTCTCTCTGTATGCTCCAACCTTTTGAACTATTGGAATAGACTAAGTGCTGTTCCCACCGATGTTAAAAAGTTTTACTTGTATAGATATTCGACAAAAGTAGAGTTTCTTTCACATTAGCGCAAATAAATGAAGCATATGGGGGTGTTAACTTGCCGCCTTAAGCACTCTGCACCTGCAGTAGAATTCAAATTATCCTTACAATGCGCTTTTTCAAAAGACATGTCCTGATAATATGTAGTTAAAGTAGTTAAAAGGATTAGCCTGTGCTGCATCACTACCGTATCACTTGGCACCATGTCAAAGATAATTAGGAGTCATTAAAACATTTTCCGTGCAAGCTCTGTTCATTTTCTGTCTCATTGCACTTGAAAGTACAGGATCTCCATTGTCATTCAAGTTGGAGAGCAAGACGGCGAGGGTCACGCTCTAGGATTCTTTTTGGGGGGGGGGGGGGGGGGGGGGGTAATTTCTTACCTGTGAGCGGCGTAAAACCTATCATCGATGCAAATTTTTCACAACTGTTATAAACCTGAACACAAGAGTTCAGCAGTGGCTTGTTAATTGGTGAGAAACTCTGTCACACACACACCGGGTGCATAACAATGTTCCACCCACGCACACACCTACGCACCAGGCTTTTGCTTTTGGTATTTGCTCCCACGCACGGTGTTGCAAGTTGTTGGTAAGGATGCGCTTGCGTCCGTGGCAACGCAGAGATGTTTTCTTTTTTTTTTTTTTTTTTTTTTTCAACTTTCTCGTCCACATTTGCTGGGGGCACGCGGACGGGGCAGAGAGCCAATGTGCGATAATTGCCTTTTGTCTGAGTGAAACGGTGAGCCAGAAGAGGAGTTCAAGTGTGCACCCATTGCTCAGAGCTTAGACTCCCTCCTGCTGCTGGATTCAGTTTTTTCCCCGCTATGTTCAGGTAAACAGACTGCGTAGGGAATAAGGGGGCCGCTGCTCAGCAAAGGAGATCAGAAACTCCTGCAATGGGGGAATCGCAGGGGACCATTAGGCTTACAAAATGAATTTTTATTGGCTGAGGTCACACACTGTGTTGCTTATTTTTCCCTTTGTTCTCATTGCTACTGAAACACAGGCAAAGATCAAACCCGTTTCACATTCTCCGTCTTTTCTTTCTGGTATAATTTGCCAGGAACATTTTTGCAACAGCCTGAATGGACATGTTTGAAAAAATCTCAACAGAACTCCAGAGAGCAGCTGAAACTCCAGTCATTAAACTTTATGACCTTCAAAACGAAGCGCTGGGTTAATGAAGCTGGATAACTTTTTTTTCTGCTTTTCTTGTAAATTTGTGATCAACTGGAGCTGTGCTGAAATATGCTACACGCTTAAGTAATAACGAGCCATATCCCTACAGAGTAAATATGCTAACGTGGCCTGGCACTTTACCAAAGTGCTCTAGATAGAAATATTGTCATTCAAATTTTTTTTTCAAATTTGTGATTTAGTAATGGCCCCAGAAAAGAAGAGCAAAGCTGCGATAACATGTCATAGGAGCTGTAGCCCACTTAGACACACCCCCTTAAATTTTCATGTCCCGACTAGGGGTGTGCCGATTTACCATAAATCGATTAATTGCGATGTGAAAAGGGCTAAATCGATCAAAAATCAAAAGTGTTCTAAAAAATTTTTATTTTTCATAATAATTAAATGAAAGAAAACAGAAGTCCAGCGTGCCGCATGGACATTTTTAGGGGACGGACCTGCAAAACAGTATGGCTGCAGCTAGTGTTTCAGCCATGCAGCGTGGAATTTACAAAATTCAGCTAATATTTTGCACTTTAGATATGAAAGAAGCATCTTTGTAGTGGGTTATGTCAGCAGCAACGTCTTCTTTTCCCCGGACATGTCCCCTTTTTCGTTGCTGTCCGGGGCACCCTCCGCAAGCGCAACGCAGCTCATGTTGACGTCAGCCCAAGTGCAGCTTTAAGTATGAAACGCTAAGGAAGTGTCCTTCATTCCATCTCGATGGCAAGTAATGTGTGGCGGAGAGCTCCTTACTCATAGCTGGCAGAATTGTTTCTGTGTGTGACAGGTGGCAAACATCCCATTGATCAAACTGAGGCAAAAACAATGAAAACGCTGCAAAGTTGGAGTGCTGTATTAAATTGACAGCCGAAAAAGACTGGAGTATATACTTTAATATGGAGTATATACTTTAAGTGTCTTTGGGAGAATTATCTTTTATTACTTTGAATAGAGAAATAATACTTATTTTCTCAGAATATAATTTCAGATATTTGTGTAATTTTTGTCCTGCATGACTTAAAAACTGAGCTATTATTGTTATGGGTTTATTTTCTAATACAGAAGATTAATTATTTCTATTTAGATTTTCAAGACATTTCTTTTATGGTTGACTTTTAAAAGCTGATCTGAAGTTTATTAAATTTTTCTTTTTAACCACATAGAGCAGGAGTACTTTAAATATGTTTAAATCAAAAGTCTTATTTAAGTAAACAGAATATGACTGATGTGTATAAGGATTGAACCAGGTTTCCTCTTTTATGGAAATCAAAATAGGGTCACCCTATATTAAATTTATATTGCCAACACACATTTCCTTTAGCTTTCATTGAAAATATGACATTGATATAATTATGAAACATATTTTGGAAATGTGTTGGTTTATTTGTGGTTTGACAGTAACAAAAGACATGACATTAATTGGTTTGGATTAATTTTAATTAATGGAAACGGAATAGATTGAAGAGTAGAAAGTAGCCATGGATGGAGTAAAGGAAAAAACACCTAAATGGGGAAGCGCAAAAACTGAACATTTTCAGTAATCTATGGATGTAACCTCCAGATGCCCTGAACAGCACGTGAAACGTGGACATGTCCAGGGAAAAGAGGACGTTTGGTTAAAAAAGGGCCCCATCGAACTCCATTGTTGGTCTTTTGCTCCAAACATAGTTTGGCTCCCATTTTCCAGTGATGCTGGTACAGATCCAAGGATCCAAGAATAACCAATCAGGATTGTGAAAAGTTAACAAACACCCTTGTTGTTTAAAGCATCATTAATTAAGAAGGTGTATGCAGGGACACTGATATGAATAGCGTGATCGGTATAGCTAAGCAGTCTCCATACACTGAGGTCCTTTCATTAAAAACTCTTAGAGGGAGAATCAAACATTTGCGACGAGCAACGTTTATCGTCACACGTTGATGAGGACCAGTTTAGAACCAGCACCAGCTGGTTCTAAACTGGTATTAGGCATTGAAACCATTAGCAGTGGGGAAAAAAACCCAAATTGAGACCTCAAAGTCTCAATTTTCCTGAACTCAGTGGAATATAGAGTGTTACTCACAATTCTCATTTAGGTAAATTGAGAAAAAAAGTTTTGACACAAAGCGACATCTAATTAGCATATACATAATGTTCCAAATCCTCTTTTCTCCTCTTCTCACAGCTCTTCCTTTCAAACACACAAAATGCTTTGATGGCAGTGGGGCGTGCGGCATCTTCACCTCGGCATGATGTGGCGCACCTCTCAGCCCCTCAAATATTCTCTTTGATGTCACCAACATGTCAACGGCAGTCCAGACTGTGACACAGCTGTGTGTTCAAAGAGCAGTCAAACATCATGTACAGCAGCTAATGAGCTGAGCGCACTCCCAGCGTGTCTACATGGTGTTTTCTTGGGGTTTTATTAACTTGTTCTTCACCCGTTCTTTGGCTTTTGTTGCTTTGTGGAAGCATTGACGAAAGTGACCGTTTGGACCAAATAAAGGAGGTTTGGTTGGAAGATGGTGGGTGTATCAGTAGTCTGTAGAGATGGACTCTCTCTCCTTGAAATTAGTCACTCATTCACTTTCACTGAAAAACTTGTTAGGCAAGAAATGGTATAAATGCTTGAATTGCAAGAAATTATGCAGATGGCTGCGATGATTAGGAGAAAATTGTTCTGTTTTATTCTCCCTTCCAAGTTGATTATTTTGACAGTTAAATCAATCTTAATGAAAAAAACTAAAAATAAATTTTACACTAAACCCGTACCCCTTTTTTTGAGAGCTTATAAGTTCTGTGACCACTGAGGCATTGATATTCTCTATATCCTCTTTGACCCTTTGGAATTTGTCAAGTTTCTTTTGTTACTTTTTCTTTGTTTTTTTGTTATCACTCAGTATGTTTACATGCACATCTAAATCGAGCTTTTGGCAATAATCAAGCTAATACCTCAACCATAATGGGAGCCTGTATACCAGTTTACATGTCACTCAGAAAACCAAATTATTGGATGAAATGTGTTCGCCCCTGCGATGCCAGGTGGCGACATGCGCCCTTTGACGTTGGCATTCTTTTGGTGGGCCAAGAGCGTCAAGGAGGCCAGTTATAGCTAATAGCTTGGCTAAGCTCCTTCTGCTATTTACATGCAGAGAAATTTGGCTAACCGCATTATCGTGGATCGATAAGCTCGAATAATACTAGGCCAGTTTGGTTCGACTCCAGCCGGACTAAGATGTATATATGCATTTCAAAAGTCCAAATTTAGTTGGACTAAGGCAATAATACCCTTTTCTCTTACTGCATGTAAACACACTGACGGTGTCTATTTGGAATACCTCTTGTCTACTATGTCTACCACCACAATAGTTAACCATCATCTGAAAGTCCCATAAATTTGTTTTGTTCTCAACCAAACTTGCTGGTTTCACCCACTTTGACCGTGGAACCTCCTTAACACATCCTTGGAACATCTGTGCTGACACAGATGTTGCAGCCAGTAACTGCGTGTTTCTTTCAGGGGCATCTTTAAACAGGCGCCGTCTTGGGACGTGTTTGATGCAGTAGAACCCGTACTTTATTGTTATTGTGCTGAGAGACTGTTGTTCTGCTGCCATGTTTAACGACTCTGTGCTCTTCTTTAGTTCATCCTTCCCCACCCATTGGTAGCTTTTCTTTGTTCTGACTGTGATTCATGCCACACATTACGTTTCCATAATGGTTCCTCCTGGTCCTCTACCTTCTCATTGGGTTTTTGCTGCCTACTACATTTGTTAAGCTGTTCATTATAGGGAGCCATCTTCTTGTTATACTTCACAATCTTGTTCCATCCTGGGCTGTGGCTTTAATATAACAGGTCTTTGGCAACCCTCCTTGCACCAGGAATACAGTCTATAAGAGTGGATGGTCTGGACTTTATGACCAGTCTTGGGACTACCGCAGAATCTAACATCTATGGTCTTCTTATCTCCTCTCTTGGGGTTACTGCCAATCAACGGCAAGGAAAATGAATGGAGCTTCTGGATTGGTTGCTTTGCAAACGCCAGCCAATAGTGTGTCAAGTAGCATTGAATGTTAACGGTGAAATTAGTGATTAGTTCTTTTTAGTACGAAAGATCTTTAAGAAGAAACTTTTTGCACTCTGTTGGGTATTTGCGGCAAACATGCTCGTTAAGATATACCCATGGAAATATATCTGAAATAATTGGCCATTATTTGGGTCTAGGAAAACATCATGACAACAGTGCCTGTCGGCATATGGCTGTTCACGTGTCCATATCTGTGTTTGTGTATATATGTTGGAGGTAGCAGTAGAGGGTGATCTGTACAGTCATTAGCACACAGCAGGTTTGTAGCGAGGCGTGGAGCTCTCCTGCAGCAGAGGCCACAAACTCGGCCTCATTATGGTGTCTGAGTTCAGATCCAGGCCTGATTTGCTCGACTTTGCATGACTTCAGTTTAACGGTATATGCCGTGGAAGAGGAATCAGCACAACAAATCTCATTAAAAGGAATAAACTTTATAAGTGTTGTTAAGGTCAAACTGCAAGACGTAAACAGGGTTAAAATTATAATTACATCATTTAAGTGTTTACGTCTTATCCATGCAAGCTAGTGCCAGCAGAAAGTTTACAAATTAAAAAATATATAAAAAGCTTGGGGGTTAATTAACCGGTATAAGCGCCGAAAGGATTATATTTCTTCCTCTAACATTTCAGGTAAAGATTTAATCTTAAAAAATTGCTTCAAGGTTGTTGTAGGTTTAACAATTGAGGCAAAGCAGAGGTGTCAGTTTTCCTTAATTATAGCCTGTTAGCCAATAAAGTTTTTCTAAACTTTTTTTTTTCTTGAGGAAAGCACAAAAAGGCTTTCTTTAAACCAGTTTTCTTAAAGGTCTCGTTCACTGAGAAACCTTGTAATCCTTGTTCCTTTTGAAATATGACTGGCCAGTCTGAGTTGCATATGCAAACGGCACCTGAACATTTTCTTCGACCCCCATTGCCTGCAATAGCCACAGAAAGGAAATAGATGGGAAAACGAACGAGTCGGGAAAAAGCCAGTCCCTTCTACGTCACAGGGAAAATTAGTATTCATGGTCTTGCCTGCTTTGGCTGGTGACTGCCCACGGGAAGGCTGTATTGATGTTTGTGGCCAGCGATGAGCAGAGGGCGTCTTCTGCTAGCAGAAGCTAACCATTAGCAACTCCACAACATGGCGGAACACGTTCGGGCTTGTGTTATTTGTCGAGCTAACACATCAACAATGAATTTTGCAGCTTTATGGATAATCAGTAGACACATTTCTGTTTCTCGTTTCAAGTGACACCAAAGTTAAAAAAGTAATGGGTTCAAATCCTGTAAATTTTCTATCATACCGTTTCTATACCTTAATTAGGTTGCCAAAGACTGACATACCGATGGAGCGCAAAGTTGCACTCCCAATGTTGTCAGCATGCCTAGCTTTAATTTGCTTATTAATTCTTTTTTAACCCAACCCCATATTATTTGGATCTACATCTTAATTTGGAACTTTATCTCTGTAACAACATTTACTTTCCTAAGCTGTGTATAAAATATGCTTTAAGTAGTAATAAGATGCTACTTAAAGGTATTCTTAAACGGCTACTTTAGATTGTTTTAGCAAAAAAAATAGCTTAAATATAAAGGAAGCACTGGATATTTAGCCCCTTTTTTTAAAAAAAAGTTGTTTTTGCTTGCACAGCATTTTTTACGGCTTTGTTCCTATTTGCATGCATTTCTAAAAGACCGTTTGCTTTCAAAGCGCACAACAACTTGCATTACTTCTGTCAATATGACTGTTCGGTGGATTCACGACTGTCTGAAGGGCACCAACTTGTTTTACTCCCTGCTACATCAGTTCATTTGAAGCAACAATAAAACACAGCTGACGGCTTTCATTAACTGGGAAGTGGAATCAAACCCCGGGCTGTGCAAGCTGGGATTTCTAGCAGAACATTTCACTAAGGTGTTGATGCCCACAGGTTTAGTTCTGTGTCATCAAAAACCCTCGACTAAAAACAACACAGATGTTCTGTATCTTTTAAGAGTGTTCTGCTCTCAAAACAAGACTTGTGAGAGCATCTTGGGGGGGAAAAAAGATCTTAAAATTTGATAGACAAAATCAGAACCTACATAATGAGCTGTATTAATGATTTAACATCTTGTAGAACCATCTTTACCAGCAGCAAATTGAAGTAATTACCTCGTTAGTCATCTTGTACTCTTTTTGTCTCATCGGCTCTACACTTCATTTATGCATGGCTTCCCGCCACTGTGTTTCAGTCAGGTTGAGTTCTGGACTTTGACTAGGCCATCGCAACATATTTGCAGCTGCATTTGTGAACTTTGTTTCACTTTGAAGCAGATTGTTTCTCAGATTTGACAACTTGAATATGTTGATATAAAGAGGAGATCATGGTGGACTTGATGATTATGAGGGCCACGGGTTGTGTGGATGAATGAGTTTTAATACAAAGGAGTCAAACTAGTGGCAGTGTAAAAACAATTTGAAAAAGAGGATAAAGTTTAAACTAAGTTTCTACCATGTCTGTGTGCCGCTAGAATCCATCAAAGAACTTTTTATGCAAATTTGAAAGTAATTTACATTTTGCTCTTAAAATAATAGTCTTTTTTTCTCTAGCAGAGGAAGGAAAGTGACATATTAACCAAAGCATTCAGAACCAGGACAGTGTTTGATAAACAGTAATTTTTTATCTCACCCCTCTCTTACTGGCAGTGTTACTTCTATCATGTAATTAAATCTAAACGAGGACTCTCAGCAGCACAGCTTGATGGGTCTTGCTAATTGGTCCTGCTTTAGAATCCGTAATCAGCAGCGCAGCTTCTAGAAAATGGGCTTTGTATTGTCTTTGCTAGTTATTTCATGCTGTAAAAGTATTGAACATTATGAGCGGCTCTGTTCATTCGCCGTGCAGTCAGGTGTACGCACGGATCCCCATGCATGAGTGACCGTGTTTGCATCACTGCTTTCATGTTGAATAGTTTGAATATTCAGGTGAATCAGCACGACGTTTGTGTCTCCTAGTCAAAAAACTGGATTTATGAAAAAACTGTCTGAAACTCAAAAAGTTGCTATAAGAGTAGCTAGAGATTTGACGAGATCAACCCTTTGATACGTGGGCGCCTGACTGTTTGCTACTTCAATTCATAGGTAGAAGTACATATGAAAACAATAAAAATTTGCTTTCCATCAGTGTGATAACTTATGACTAAATGGACGCCTATTTGTTGGGTTGTATGGACACAGTTGAAGCAAAGTAAAAGAGAACGGCGATATTATGACTTGAGATTCAAGTCATGCTTTTTGGTTTCAAAGAGGCATTAAAAGGCTCCCTTAAGTAAAGAAAAATGGGGGTTGTAGTGATAAAACTTTGTGAATAATAATATACCGCATATATAATAATAATAAGTATGATGCTGTGGCAACAGTTTAGGTTAGAGCTGCAGGTATAAATTATATGAATCTAATGGCTAATTTTCTCTCTTTCAAATATTTATGTTGCTCTCTATTATGTGTATCATGCAACCTCCACAATCATTATTTCTGTAACATGTTTAGGTTTAAAATGGAAATAAGCCTATTACAGATAATTCATGACCGTCTGAGTCTAGCTAAGTCACGCTTAGGGGAAACTGAGGGCAATCACAGTATCTTTACATTCATTATTTGTCATATTCAGAATCTTAGGCTTATATGAAACACATCCATTATGGCCTGTACAGCAGCTAAAGGATGAGAAAGAAGAGTCTTTTTAGGGGGAACAATTATTGGATATATGACACTGTTGGATGTTTTAGAAATTAAAAAATTATAATTTCACACAAAACAGACCTTTAATCGAATTATTGTGCTTTTCTGTTGTTGTTTTTTACATAAATGACAGTAATTCTACTTCCCTAATTCCCTCTTCCAAGAAACGACATTATGTAACTTGTTGCCGCATGTTTACTTCTTGTGTTCTCTCTCAACTCCTTGCATGGACATTAAAGTTTCATTTAATCATAAATCTGTAAACAACAGAGAAAGCCAACAAAACCTAGTAAAAGATTTAAAAACTGGGACGACTGAATCACAGCCTACATCTCATCCTGGCATTCCAGCTAGCTTCCTCTGACATGGCAAACAAGCTCCCTAAGCGGGGTTCATTTTCACTCGCTGCCACAGGCATTCAGACCTCTGGAACTTTTTCACATGTTTGTTTACGAATAAAAATCAAAAAGTGTGACATGCATTTGTCTTCAGCCCCCTTTACTCAGATACCCTGAAACAAAATTCAAACAGGCTACGTTTTAAACACAGCAGAACTACTGCTGGCTACCGTCTTAGTATTCCGCTTCTAGCATTAGCAGGACTTTAGCATTAGCAGCTAGGATCAAGAACTACCATTTCGCCAACTTCAAAGGACTACGTAGTCATATATTTATGGAGGTTAGTGAGAGAAGATGAAGATATGGCACAGACGAAACAGATAGCTTATATTGCAGATGTATTGTGACTTTAACATTCATCGGCTTTCCAAAACAGAGGCTGTAGAGCTAATAGTTTTGGGAGAGCAGTCCCCGCCCGCCGAACGTATACATACGAACCAAAAGCATTCAACTACCAGTTTCCTGCAAACAAAAATTTTCACCGTTTCGCTCCATAGAGAATCATCAGTACCTTGCAACACTTTTCTGGTTTTCTTGGCTGTATTTTAAGGCACAAATATGGTTAAACGATGTACCTACATGTAAAAGAGATTTATTTTATTCCGTTTCCCAATCCAAAAAACATAGAAAAATGTCTCTGGATAAAGCTGATTGGCAGACTGCACAGTCAAATCAACATGACAACCATGAATAAGAATGCTTCAATTGTTTTATCCTAATAAATTAAATATCTCTGCCCAGACACAACCTTTTACTCTGACCGTTCTGATGAGCAGTGGAGCACAGGGATTTCAGCATGTCCGATAGCTGGGTCTGGGTGTGGGGACTTGAGTGGGCGTCTGCTCGGACTAGCATACGTAGAGGGAAAAACAATTTGTCAGCGGAGTTAGAGACAGAACCATCTATTCACAAAAAAACTCTAGAACACAGACGACAAATTTTAGGCAGCTAGTCATATTTTCAACTAGGGTACAGTCACCGGGTACGCAGACACCAGGGTGTACCTTACTTTGGATCCAAGGTTTTTCTTCAGAGATCCAGTTTGTTACTTGGCCAGCGAGATCAAGACCTTCACAAATGTAAACCCCTAATGCTGCTGTTTGCTGTGGGAAACACGTTCTTCGTACTGTGTCCAGTTCAGTTCCGGTTCTCCATGTGGCTAGGATGGATTTCCATCCATCCAATTCATTCATCCAATTATTTAGCCAAATTTTCTCCAAAGCTGATATTATAGGAATTTTATAGAAAATGGGTGAAATTCTCTTGGGTTAGACCAATTTTTCCTGTAAAACCTACACAGACTCAATATTAAGCAGATGGACAAAGTCATCATAGACTTTTCTCAGCTTCATAAACTTTGGGGGTAAAGAAAATCTTTATTTTGCTTTAGGTCATTGGCATTTTTCCAAGGCTGTCCTATTGATGTTCCTCCTGTCCTTATAGTTGTACTAGTTTTGATCGATGGCATTGGGCAACTCTGGCTTCAGCTACTTAGCTTTTTGAATATTAATCTGCATTCATGCCAAACTTTGCATTAAATGTTAGAAATCTATAAACAGGCTCCTCTTTCAAGCTAATAAGTGGAAAATTTTGTATGTCATGGGAGACCATAACTTTGATGGTGGTCAAGAGCAGAATTGTTCGATGCTGGATGTTCATTTGCACATTCATGTAGTGAAATATGATGCTAAAGGTTAAAAGTCAGAGGACTGGGGAAACGTATACAACAAATACATGAGTTCTTACAGGAAATCTATAGTGTTGTACTCTGATGGTTTATGCTTAGACCAAATGGTTTTTGTTTTTGTTTTCTAGGATAAGTGTATCATTGATATTAAATCTACATATTTACATATTGCTTAAACAGAAACATAATTTTTTACCCTGTCTCATATTAAATTTTAGTAAATGAAATGAATGGTTTTCCTCTTTTAGGTCAGTGAGGATTACCAGATTATTTCTATTTGCTAAATGCAAGCATATTTTTAGGGATTGTTTTTACTTCATATTAACAAGTTTATAAACATTTACTTAGTATTTGGTAGAATTAGCTTCGGTCTTAGGTCAAATGGTATGCGTATAGCGCTATAATGTTCATGCTGTCTTTTTGTAACGTACGTTTTTCTGTTTCTTTGGAAACCCACGATCAAGGCTTTGGCTTTACATGTTTTGACAACATCTGCCGACTTCCTCAGAAGTGTCACTCGGTACTGATTTGATGTGTCTGTCAGGTGTTTTATGAAGACAGTGGAGGATGGTTAACCCCCCCCCGCTGTCTGTTGCCTTCCTAAGGACCACATCCCATGTGTGAGTCAACGTGTAGGTTCCCTCATCTCTGTTCATGGTCTTTTTGTCCTGTTTCCTAATTTCGATGGCCTCCTTTATCCAAAG
This sequence comes from Valencia hispanica, assembly GCA_963556495.2. Classification (NCBI taxonomy): domain Eukaryota; kingdom Metazoa; phylum Chordata; class Actinopteri; order Cyprinodontiformes; family Valenciidae; genus Valencia; species Valencia hispanica. The sequence goes on from OY747723.1 coordinate 13,483,038, forward strand.
ATTGTTTCTGTTGGCCTCCAAGCAGATAACTTTGGCCATTTCCCATTCCTTTATGTGGTTAATAAGCCTGAGCAGCGAAAGCTTTATCTTTACTGTTTATTATTCTCTTCTGTATTCAAATGGCTTTTTGTTAATGATTTCAGAAAAGAACAAGTCCCTTACATCTTTCAAAGTAAGGTGATATCTGTTCAGTCTGTCTTTGTAGATCTCATAGTCAACATGGTGTCGAGCTTTCGGCCATTTTCTCTCGTCTCGTCAACACTCCCTTATTTCTACCTATCGCTAGTCCACGGAGACTTCTTTCTACCAAAGACTATTCACTTTAGTTGGAGCAATGATGTCTGAATTTTTAGAGAGCTGTTGCCAGTGAAATGAATATTAATTTCTGTACCATAAGCTGTCTCCAAAGGCATTTCAAAGAATTTGGCAGTGCATGCAGCCAGCCTCACAACCGCAGACCACGTGTAACCACACAAACCCAGGACCTCCATACCCAGCCTGTTACCTCCATGATCGTATGAGACCAGCCACCGGACAGCTGCTGCAACAATTGGTTTGCATAACCAAAGAATTTCTGCACAAACGGTCTGAAACTGTCTCTGAAGCTCATCTGCATGCTCATCATCCTCATCGGAGTCTAGACCTGACTGCAGTTTGTCGTTGTATCCGACTTGAGTGGGTAAATCCTCACATTTGATGGCATCTGGCACGTTGGTTAGGCGTTCTGTTAATGGATGAATCCTGGTTTTCACTGTTCAGGGCAGATGGCAGACAGCGTGTGTGGCGTTGTGTGGGTGAGCGGTTTGCTTACGTCAACATTGTGGATGGAGTGACCCATGGTGACGGTGGAGTTATGGTATAGGCAGGCGAATGTTATTGGCAACGAAGACAGGGGCATTTTATTGATGACATTTTGAATGCACTGAGATGAGGTGATGAGATCCTAAGGCCCATTGTTATGCCAGTCATCTACGACCATCACCTCATATTGCACCATGATAATGCACGGCTCCATGTTGCAAGGATTTGTACACAGTTGCTGGAAGCTGAAAACATCCCAGTTCTTGCATGGCCAGCATACTTGTCATGTCATGTCATGTCACCCATTGAGCATATTTGGGATGCTCTGAATTGGTGTATACAACGGCATGTTCTAGTTCCTGCCAATATTCAGCAACTTCGCACAGCCAATGAAGAGAAGTGGATACACTTCCCCACCCCCCAGACTCCCCCAGTAACGCAAAACGGCACATTTCAGAGTGGCCTTTTATTATACAGTCTAAGGCACACCTGGGCAATATTCATGCTGTCTAATCAACACCTTGATATGCCGCACCTGTAAGGTGGGATGGATTATCTTGGCAAAGTAGAAGTGCTCACTAACACAGATTTGTGAACAATATTTGAAGGTATTCGGTCTTTTGTGTTTATAGAAAATGTTTCATCTCTTTGAGTCCAGCTCATGAAAAATGGGAGCAAAAATAAAAGTATTGTGTTTATATTTTTGTTCAGTGTAATTTGAAGGAGTTGACTATCAATGTAGATGTTTCATTTTTTACGTCTGATGTGAATTATTCAGAAGCTTACAAACCCATGAAATCATGATCTGCGCTTTCCCAAATTGTTTGAAGAGCGAATGATCTTAGTGTATGAAATGCTGTAAATATAAAGAAAATAATATAAAAATATCTCTCGTTATACTGGCATTAAGTAAATAGTTTATAATTAGTGTGATCGTAACGCCTGATTCACACCAGGCGCAGAACGGATGCGGCTACCGGACGGACTGCAGTTCACGTAGACTACAGTTTATGTGTGGAACGTCTACGGAGGTTTGCTCCAGCTAGAGCACCAAATCTCGGCTGTTCACGCGATAACAACTACGTAAACAGAGTGTACCATAGCAATGAATGTTTCACAATAGTTTGTAAAACATTGACAACAATGATTAGGAATTTGACAAAACAGATATAGTTGTTTGAATATAACCTTGTAAAAATAATGTAAACTATCATCAACTGCATGGAAGCGTGCTTCCGTAGAACTAATATATATATATATATCATATATGCCCCTGGGCAGCTGTGGCTACAATCGTAGCTTGCTTTCACCAGTGTGTGAATGTGAGAGTGAATGAATAATGAAATTGTGAAGGGCTTTGAGGGTATCGAAAAGCGATGGATTAATACAATCCATTGTTATTATTGTTTTTAAAAGCCGGGAAAAAACTGGAAACACCGGTTTAATTTTGAAATATACCAGATTAACTTGGCTGGGTCTTATCTCACTTCCTGTCTGGCTCATGTAATTTCTTTAACTTCATTAGACCCCACCGCAGCTGGTGTGAATGCTCTGATTGTACTTCATGTTTTTTCGTCTATGAGGCAGCCGTACGGACACCGGGCCGCATCTGTTCTGGTCCCGGTGTGAATCAGGGGTGACAGAGCTAAACTACGAGACATCTAATCAGATTGTTTGTTTTTTTTTTTTTACTTCTACATCTAATCTGATTTAATGTCAGACACTGAGGAAGAAATGTCTGCCATCTACCGGTACAGCAGGAGGATTAAAACTGCATAATGCAAACCACATGCAAAATGTGGAAACTTCAAAAACACTTATCATTAAAGGTCCCACTACACAGAGGAGCCTTGCTAAGGAATAATATACTTTACACACTGCTTGATAAATGGAATGATTTAAATTAGTTCTTTGCAGAAATAATCCTCCCCTCCCCTCTCAATGCCAACAAAAACCCAAGTGCTCAGAGTCAATAAAGCAACAGGCTGAATTATATCTTTAGATAGGATCCTGAACAAAAAGCATATTTGGAAAGTCATTTTACTAATTAATGACTGTGGAAATGGTTACTTCTTTTATATGCATTGCTAATCCGGTTTGTGCTAGATGTTCTCGCTCATCGGCTTTATCCTTTATGAAAACTGATAGCCGTACAAGAACTTATTGGATTATAAGTGTTAAAAGGTATTGAGCCATGCTCTCTCTCCCAGTCCTATAACATGTAATGAAATTGTTCTTATTGTTTGACTATATAAGTCACATGTAAGGTGCCTATTTTGATTTTTTGTGAAAAGAGGGGGTCTGTATGCTCCTCTCTATACTCTATGAAGGAAAGCGTAACTCTGCATTTGAGAGATGGATAACTGCAGGTTCTGTAGCATCTGCTGCATATATCAGCCGATACATCAGATTTATGGATCGTAAAGGTTTTTTTTTTTGCAGGCACTAAAACAACAGGGGGGTGTGATACAAATGTGCATCACAGCAGTGTTGACTTTAAATAGCAGATTCTTAACTCCTGGCTGTAAAAGCTGCGAGCAAACCCAGTACACAGCCCATCACTTCCTCGAGCATGACAACATGACTCATTAAAATGATACAATGAAACTCTCACCACAAGCTTTCACTAAGAGGGATTTCCTTACCACCAGGAGCAGCACTCAGTTCCATGTTTCACAGTTGTTGCATTTCCGGGGAAGATCGCCTAAATCACACCTTGGAGGTTTTGGGGTACATGACAGTGGAAACCATTGGCTTCAAACTGCTGGGTTATTTCTTAAAAGGTTTGCTTGGTTTTGTTGGAATGGTAGGTCGCTTAGATTGAACCAGAGTGACATTGGCTCAAAAACATTGACCAAGTTTGATGAGTTAGAGAGAAGACTAGAAATGGCCTCTTCAAAATTGATAGGCGGCCATTTTGAACTTCACAGAAACACATCCATAAGATGTAATTTAATAATATTAAATGGTAATATGATACTGTTTTAAGATGTTTGGGGTCAGTGGTTGTGTTAACTTCTTTAGTTCACCAAAGATAACCTTCTTTAAGTAGTTAGATCAAGTTCTCATGTAGATTGAATATAACCAGACCAAAACGCTGAATCTGAGATTATTGCGATTGGGATTTAACATTAACTGTTTTAACTGTATTATTTAACAATCAAATGGTTGCACCTTAACCAAAAATGCACCAAGTAGAATAAAGATATAAGCTGGGTTTTTTTGGCCCATAAAATGTCTTATAAAAGTGTTATGAGACATTATGAAGTTGTAGTCTCTTTTATCTGATAGTTTTTCATTCAAAATTGAACTAAAACAGAAATCTTTCATAACTTAAGTATTGGTTTCTTGTTTAGTAATCTATGTTGTAGTCGACCCTGCCCATTTTCAGGTTATAAACTAACCTAGTATACTGGATCAAATCTGTCGCTGAGCCTACATCAACCCAGACTTGGACTGGTCCAAAATCAACTCAGAACTTGTTTAGAAAAACAACAACAAAAAAAAAGAAAATACTAGGGGAAGCACCAACATGAAAATTTTGGGCCAACATTGGTATCTGATATCAATACTGCTGTAATGGCACAGAACCAATATTTACCAATATCATAAATAAATGATATACATTCTCATAAACTTTTGACACTGTAAAAGCGACCACAATATATTGTTTCTGTGCTTCAGTTAAACACCCCACAATCCTGCGTTGCATCACTATCACCGTCACATGACCAAACCAATGTCACATGACCAACCCACTCCCCTTTCCCTCTTGATACACATACAGTACACAAATGCCAAAAAATATGGAAATAAATATCTGTTATTAATATTGGTCCCGTTTTACTAATGGGACCAATACCAATAGGTAAAAAAAATAAAATAAATCAAACTTTATTTATAAAGCGCTTTTCATACAAAAGATTGTAAGTCAAAGTGCTTTACATATTAAATATGACCCCTCATGAACGACATTGCTATCCCTCCCCCACAGATTTAAAAGCATAATCACATTTATACCCCCCAACCCCCATGTGCACACAAACTCAAGAGCAACATTGGGCTGAGTAGAAATGAGCCAGGTAAAATAAGGAAGCTCATTGTAGGCAATGCCGAGACACCCACCTGCATCTAAGTGCTACCTGGAGAGAACCCCAGCAGCCACAGCCGACCACTGCTCCCTAGGCAGAGGGCTCCCACAGAGGAAACACTAGAAGGAAGATTAAAATAACAGCTTTAAATATAGAAATAAACAGTGGATAAATATGATAACACTAAGTACTATAAAACTGATAAAATATAAGCAAGTAAAACATGCAGAGCAATTAACAGGCTGTAATACATAATAATCAGTTAAAAGCTAGGCTAAAAGGGGGATTCTGCTCTTAAAAGCATGAACGTTCTCTGCTGTTCCAGAGGCGAGGGCCATAGTACTGAAAAGATGCCTCGCCATGAGTGCGTGTCTTGACTTTAGGGATGTCAAGGAGACGGCTGCCAGAGGAGACCAGAGACCGTGAAGGTTCATATGGTATAAGTAGTTCTGAGCGATTAAAAGGCCCAGGACCATTAAGAAACTTAACACACATCATAAGAACCTTAAAATCGATGTTTGTGTGGAAGCTAAAAGCTGATTAATCTTCTGATCTAACATTTGGAAAGGTTACAAATATTTCTGCTCTTGCAATGTTTCTTAATGATAGTCAGACTGAGCCCTCCAGTTTATATATGCTATGAAACATATCTGTATGTATAAGTAATTAATAAAAATAAAAAAACACACACAACCGCTATCAAACACGGAACCAATAGGCTTGAACATCCACATTGCTTCTTCTCAATCTTGACACCCTTGCAGTGAGTTCATCTATCAATTCTTCTGTTAATTAAAATGAAGTTGCAATGAGCTCTGCTACAAACCGCAATCAGCCGTAATTAAGCCGATGATAAGATGATCTGGAAACTCAGAGCATTGATTATGGGTGTTTTTAATTGGTGATTTAATGAAAGTTACACTGCAGACCTGCACACTGAATAGTGGAAACACAAGCTCGGCATGCAAAGTATTAGTCGCTGATGTCTTTCTGGTTGGAGTGCAAGAAAAGAAAGTTAAATAACTCTAAACAGAACTTGATCAAATTTGCACATGCATACATTATGAGACTGTAATATTTGTCATGAGGTATAAAACATTCCGTTCACTCCTGATAGTCTCAAGTCTTTCACCTCAAACTCTAGTCGAGTGTCATATCTTTGAGGGGCAGAAGTAAATGAGGTTTGGTCTTTCAGAGGAACGTCCAAATCTAATCTAAATTCTTTCGCCCTAACTCCAAGTAAATTACGTTTTTCAGCCGAAGTCCAAGCCAAACCTCAACTCTCTTGAGTCCAAGTCCAGTTTCAAGTCTTTTGCCCCTTACCCTAGATCTCAACTCACTACTGACTGAAAGAGATATTTTCAGAGAATATTCACATGCTGTCAATCTAGAACAATATGTTTGTTTGACAGAAACATTATTGTTGATTATACCATAAAACTGTTAAGAAATATGTTACCTGTTGTACATTTTAGAAAACTAAGCTATAAATAAGCATTTTTGTTCAGAGAAAAGTCATGGGAATAGATCAGCACCTGTTAATGTTATGTCATACAGGAACTGCTTCTATTTAAAAAAAATGAACATGTCTTTGGAATGACGTCTGTTAGATCAATTAGTTTTGAAAATGACCTTATGACCCAAGTCATTGAAAACAGTGTTCAGTTTGAGAGACATTCATGTGGTCATTATTACGACACTACAAACATGAACCATTAAAAGGCCACAGAATGTTTTTGGTTAATAAGTATTTTTTAATAGTATTTTTTAGACCTGTGATCCACCGATTACTAACTGTAAATCCTGCTTTATGGTGAGATTAACTAAAGTACATTCCGTAAAGATTGATCATTGCATTTGAGTTCCAAACCACAAGTTCAAGTGGAATGCGGAATATTTGAGTTTAAGCCAAGTCTAAAGCCTTTTTTTAGTAAGATGTGTGACTCAAGTCTAAGGTCTGTTAAGATGTTTGAGTCTCTTTGTAGTTCACACACAGCTCATAACATTGTCTATTCTACACTCATTTATTAGTTTTGGTGCACTTCTTCACATACACTGTTTTTCTATGGCTTCCTTCCCGAATTAACCTTTTTTCAATGTCAATTGAGGAAACATCCTTGTATGCAATTTAAGAGTATAGGCACTGTTATGGTAGTTATGCATACATGTGCGAGTTTGCACAATACCTTCATATTTCTTCTTTTTCTCTACAGATCTTCTTTCCTTTGATGTCGGACTAAAATACCCCTTACAAAGGTTTCAAGCAGAACGAACATGGACGCACAACGTCGCAAATGTTTCCAGCTTTAATGGTAAGGCATGTGTGTTTTCTGTTTAAGACATACGTTTAAAGTGAGCGAAATATGGAAATTTCCTTCAAGAAATTGTTAATTTTGTTCCTAAACTGTGCTCTCTTTAAAACACTTCAAATAGATCTTCGTTGTTTGCTGAGTAAACTGGCTTTAGCTGAGGTTCCTTAAATAAAACGGTGCTTATAAAAATGTCATTTTGAGGAGCAAATAAAACATTACTGACCTACAGTTATGGTAAAAAATATTATAAACCCTCTGTCAATTCAGAGGTAATGACATACATGACTTGGGGCTATCAGGTTGTAAATTTATTTAAATCTGACCAAGTTTACAAAACTACAGATTCTAAACACCATGACTTTATGGTGATGTCATTATGCAGTCAGCGATAACCCTATGTCTCCCTTGTTTCCATAGTGTATAAAAAATATATGGCTTTATGTAATACTCACAGTATTCTTTGGGGCTAGGGACCACATTTGCCACGAATACTTGAGACCTCCTCTAAAAACCTTAAAAATGCCTAGTTTAATAGTTCAAACACCAAATATACCTTAATGCTCATTAATATACACAGTGGAAACCATCTTAGCACTACCGCTAAAGCTAACATCCACAGTCTTCTTTATTTCTTAGGGGGTACAGCCAATTAGGTGCAAGGAAAATAGATGCTGCTTCTGCATGGCCCTCTCACCCGTAGGGAATGTGGGTGTTAAACACTTTTCCAGCAGTTTTGCTCAAAAGCTTTATGGCGTTATATTTCTTCCCCTAATCTGAACACGCATTGAGAACAATGTGACCGCATATTTCTGTGCGAACAAATAATATTTTGTGGTGTGACGCCATATTGCGTTTAAATCTCACACACCCTTGCTTAATACGTGTTCGGGTGCACGCTAAACTCCGACAAATGCTTGCTCCGAATGCTCTGTGCTCCCGCTCCTCATGTATGCGCTCTGCGCTGTGTATGTAAATGAACCACATCACCAGCCAATCACAGACAGATCTTTTTCATCCAATCAATGTATTCCTTGAAAATACATCATTCAGAATCAGCTTCATTCGCCAAGTTTGTTCACACAAACTTGTGCATCTTTATGGCTTTTATTTATCTATGTTCATACCTTTTTTACCTTTTTATAATGTGTGTCATCAGAACCAGAAGAGACAAACATGAAGGTGGCTCTCTTAGACTGAACCAGCTCAAGTTTTTACTTAAATGTGTGCATATTGTTAATGAAATGCTAATATGCATTTCAAAGAGTCAAGACGCAACTTATTACAGCTTTATTCAGGCTTTTTTATTTTTGTCTGATGACAGAGTGCGGGTGGCCAATTTGTTGTCACGGTAACCATGGAGCTGGTTTTGTTTGACACTCTTTGTGATTTGAAGAGATAATTTTAAAGTTCAAAAAGAAGCTTAATTTAATTTTAATTTTGGATCTGTGGTCATCAGAATTGAAAGGGACTTTTTATTTCCCCTCAGATCGTCTTTTGAATGACCCCAAATTGCATTTACCAGCAGCTGAATGTTCCTGCTTTTCTTTGTGGGCTTTTTGCTGTCAGTCAAGGAAAGATTGGAAAACAAGGGAGAGGTTTTTGAAACGGGTTAAAAAGTTACCACCCAAGTTTATTCTTTCCCTGTCTTTTTATCCACGAAAGTAGATATTTGTTAACTTGCGGGATAAAAAGTCTGATCATTTCCAAAGGGAAGTCAGGAGGTAGATGTTGGTGGTGCCCAACCCAGATCGATCTGTTCAGATGACAGTCAGCATGTACAGCAGCTAATCACTCAGATAGATCCCCTGTCTTACAGCTGTCATAAATGATGTGACCAGTGCTGGATCACTTCCTGTCACTGATAACGTACCGCAGCACATTTTTCTCTTTGATGCTGTATCACACGCTGGGCAAATGCCGCTATCTACCAAGCAGATGTCAGTCTCACCGTCGCTCTGCCAAACGCTGCGTAACCGAGTGATGAAGCTACATTGTGAGCATAATGTTAATGAATTTGTTTTTAATCGAATTATGTGGTTAGATGAAGAGAAAGAATGAATTAGCTATAATAATGGAGTGTGACATCAAGGCCAGCCTTTATTGCTTCCTGTGTATGTTTTCATCTGGCTTCGTTCTGTATTGAACTGGGGGAAAAAATCCAATTGTTACATCAAATTTTAATTACGATTGTGTATTATCAGTGTCTGTAATATCATAATTGCAAAGGACAGCTTAGATGAAATATTTGTTCGCAGGTCATGTTTCAAGAGCCATGTCCTCTCACTCTGCTTGTCATTGCAATATCTAGCCAGTTGGATGGCCTTGAACTGCCACTGATGCCCAATATATGTATGGTTGAAATGGCTGAGATTTTAAAGCTCAAAAAAGGTTGGGGAAATTGGAACGATTGAAAAGTAAGGAATACGTGGATAAATTGTAATCAATATGATCGAAATATTCTGAAACCTTATCGCAATTACATGTTTTCTCTATATTGGGCAGCACCAGTTCTCAACCAGAAACAACTTTGAGCAGTCCCTTGAGGTCTATGGACGTGTACAAGTATCTTGTGATGGTTGGATGGAGTGCCAGACAAAAGGATGGAGCTCTTATAAAAGTCTCATTCACTCATTTTTCAATTAATTTGCTGTGATATCCAGTATGAATGAATGTCTTATGAGCCGTTTTACGTGGAATTAATGCTGTCTTGCTACCATTTCAGGAGGTTGCAGTTTGTCGGAGGAGTGGGTGGGGGAACACGTCAGGTTCCCGAGTGTAACTCATTATTTTTCACAATATGCAAACGTCTTGCCTCCGATAGGCTAAAGGGCAATGCGACTCTAATGCTGCCTTCAAAAAATAATTAGGTCAACTTACTTCACTGGCGGTGTTCCTAGACAAATTCCAACAGTTTCTCCCTCTGCTCATTTTTCTTGGGTAAAAAATGCAATGCTGATGTGCTATGTTCACAAATAAACCAAGACCGACCCTGTTCTGCCATGCTGTGGAGTTGCTAACAGTTAGCTTCGATGCTAACAGTTAGCTTCGGCTTCTAGCTTCTACTTCTCTGGTGCTGTTCACAAATGGTTCACATCCTATCTCACAGACAGGACTTTTATGGTAGGTTTTGCTGCTCCTCTAAGGTCCACAGGATTACATGTGGTGTGCCCCAGGGTTCAATTTTAGGCCCAGTGCTTTTTAACCTTTATATGCTCCCTCTTGGCAGTGTCATCAGAAGACATGGAGTTAACTTTCACTGTTATGCTGATGATACACAGTAGTGAATCTCTGTGTCTCTCAATGACACATGGCCAATGGGTGTACGTTTTAACTGATTTTTGGACGTAAAATCCTGGATGAAAATTGCCCAGCTCAACCAGGACAAAATTGAAGTTTTAGTCATCTGTCCTGAGGCTAATAGAGAAAATTATTGCAAAACTGCAATCATTACAAGTGAAGAACCTGGGTGTGTTTTTGATTCTGAGCTGACTTTTATCCCTCACATTAAAAACATTGCAAAAAAAAGTTTTTTATTATCTTAAGAACATTGCCAGAGTCCGCCCCATTCTCTCCTGGGCCAACACGGTGACACTGATGCATGCTTTTATCTCCAGAAGAATTAATTACTATAAGGCCTACTTTCTGGTCTTCCTAAAAAGAGTATCTCAGGTTTACAACTTCCACGAAGACCAGGACCTTACTTGGCTCATCTGTACTCGGCCCAATGTCCTTTTTATTGTTGCTCTTGAGTGTGTGTGTGTGCATGGCGGTTGGGTTGGGGGGAGGGGGTATAGTTGTGATCATGCTTTGAAATCTGTGTCGGAGGGATGGGAATGTTTGTGTGGGGTAATTTTAATCTATAAAGCACTTTGAGTTGCAATGTTTGTATGAAAAGCGCTTCATAAATAAAGTTTGAGTGACTGATACTAGCCGAGGCGTGCTCTGCTCTCTCCAGGCTGCAAAATCCGCCTTCCCATGGGTGGTCTTAAGCCAAGGTAGGCAAGACCATGAATACTAATTTTTCCTGTGACGTAGAAGGGACCGCCTTTTTCTGACCCGCTCGTTTTCCTGTATGTTTTCTTCCTGTGGCTAATGCAGGCAGTGGGGGTTGGAGAAAATGTTCTTGTGTAATGTGCTGGCAGAGTTAAGTTTTAAATAAAGACGGTTGAGACAGTTCTTTAGTTTTATTTCTTGCATGCATCAGACTTACAACCCTGTTTTATACACAGTTAGGTCACACCCCACATCTCACAGTTATTTTCCCCTAAACTCTAAGATGTCCAGGGAGTTTTATTACCCCACCAGTCAGTTGTAGGAAACAGACTGTATAAAGGAATTTGTTCCCCCCATAAACCAGTATCTCATGACATCCTCCTAAGCCTAAATTACCCTCCTGTTCCTGGCAGCTGACCTGTAGGGTTGCTGACCTGTAAGTGTCCATTCCAGAGAACATCCTTAAATTAAGTTTCTTTCACAAGTTAAACAAAGTTAAACATATCTGTAATTGCTTATTTTCCTCCACAGTAGCATACATATGCAGCTCTGAGTGAATGATCATATTTCTCAAAGAACAAGTATTTCATGATTTCTCAGTTAATGAGACCTTTAACTTGTCCCTACAATAAGTGGCTTGTTGGGGCTTCCTTAGTGGAGAGGTCAGGCTCAGCCATGGAGATAGGAAGAGAGCTCTTTGCCTGAGTTCCTTCAGGAATCAAATCAGGAGGCTGCCTAGATGCCTTTCTTTAAAAGTTTTCTGGACTCATCCCACCGGTGGGGCAGGCCTAGAACTTACTGGTAAGCATGTTTCCCTTCCGAAACCCTATTAGGTTCCACATTGAGGAGCTGCAGAGTGTTGTTGGGGATAGGGATGTCTGAATTTCCTTCTTGAACCTTTTAACTCTATGCCCTTGTCTTATCTGACCTGGTCTCCAAATGTTTGACACACTACTGAGCCCATTAAATCAGTCCCAACTCAGCTGAAAATCAATAAAAGCAGAGAGACACCAAAGAACTTCAAGAAGCCTGGATGCCTATCGCTTGAGACTCCTTTAAAAGCAACTCTCTCCTTGGAAGAGAAGTATAAAGGAAAGGCAAAAAGGCAAGATTTAAAACATCTAAAAGTGTTTAAGTGAGGCAAATTAAAGTGAAACTGTTCAAATTTTGTGTCAGAGGACTCCACCAGAAGGCGGCACATATACAGACACTTTCTCTTTTATTCATCATTTGCCGCTAATGTATAAAAAGATTCAACTTCTTCTATTTTCTCCTATCTCTGCTGCTCTCTGACTGCATGCGGTATAGAAGAGTTAATCCTCCCAGATCTCTGGTCGATGGTCAGACTGTTGTGGGATAGTAAAGTCAGTCAGAGGTTCAGTCAGTAAGTTATCTGGAAAGCCCAGTGTTAAAGAGAAGCAGACTGCCTGCAAACTGATTTCATTCACCTTCCTACAGTTCATGTCTCCATAATCCTAATTAGAGAATTACTTTAAAGGGGTGTTGAATCATCTAATGGGTGTTTTTATTTACAAGGTCAAAAACTAGATGCCTCAGCACTTGGCAGAAAAATCACTCACTCGTATTGATCAACGATGTCATTAAATACGCTACAGATATATTATGGTCATTTGGGCCATTGGACAGTAAAAATCATAGTCCTGAGGTTTAGAGCCATGTCATTACGCTGTCCCCTCAGCCCCACCCCATTTCTTCATTGTGACATTTTTGGTCCTCCCACTCTATCATTCTCGCTAGATTTCTTTTGCACTTGCCTGCCTCCTTTATCCACCCCTTTCCTTGTTTGTAACAACAGGCTCTCTGTCAAAGTCTGTCCTGGAGGCTGGAATGCTTGAAAAGGTCTCATTAAAGAGCCAGTCAAAGATCTAGACAGGCAGCTTGAGGTACAATCACCCAGTAATGCATACACACCAGTTATCCTTACTCAGAGGTCAGTAATTTCATAGCCTAAAAGTACATTCTCACAATGTTTAGCATTTTATTTGAAGCCCTTTTTGTCTTGATGCTCTTTCCAGGATATAATCAATTTTGTCAACAAGGTTAAATGATTTTTAATGCACCCTGTAAAGCAGACAAATGCACCCTCTCTGACTCTGTCGTACTAATACCGACTGACAACCTGTTCAGGGCGTCCCCTGCCTTTCAACTATTGACTGCTAGATATGGGCACTAAAGGACTAAAGATTTGAACTTCAACTGTTGCACTATCATAATTAGTAAAAGTAGGTTGCAGGTCAAGAATGCTGAGGTGCATAGTCTACATAAGTCGCCAACAAAAGTTAATAGCTACAGACCTCCAAACTTTGAGTGGCCTTGGTTTAGTCGTGGAATGGGCTTTTATGTTGAACCAACTGCATACATACCTTACATCACCTAGTGTGGCACAAATAGTTGGAGGATGTAAAATTATCCCTGGACTCTGAACGCTAATGGATGAGTTTTAGTTTTCTGGTTGCCAGGAGAACAATCTTGCCCGATTGTGTTATGACAAGAGTCAAGCTTTGTGGAAGGTCCTTTATAATGTGAGGTTGTTTTTGTAAAAGTTGGGCCTGGGCTGTGAGCTCCAGTTAAGCTTTTTTTTGCTCTTAACATTTTAGTTACAGTTCGGGGATGACTCTCCAACATGACTACCCACCAATGCACAAAGCAAGGTCTAAAAGTACCTGGATGAGCAAGTTTGGTATGGAGGAACCTGACCAGCCTGCATAAAAAACCTGAACTCAACCTGATGGATCACTTGGGTTAAGTTAAAGCTGAGACTCTGAGGCACACCATCACATCCAATGTTAGCTATTGACTTCACAAATACAGGAAGAATAGTCAAAACATTCCCACAAGCTCACACCTAAACCTTGTTTACAGCCCAGGAGATGATGTTGAACAGCAGAGAGTAGGGTGTCTCTATATTAAAGCCAACCTTCAAAATGTGATGTCATTTTTTATGCGTCTTAGTTTTGGAGTCATAGTATGATCCTTATTTTGTTTCTTTGGGGTAACAGTCTGGTTTGTATTGGTTTTGGGGCCACAGTTTGATAGATATAAAATTATTGATCATAATTATTGATGGTTATGTATCCAGACAAAAACTCGCTCACTCTGTGTCACAACATATTAGTTGTTATGGCTTAGAATGCATCAGTTTTGCGGTCACAAAGTTGGTAAATACCTCGCTTTTATTGTCGCTGTTAGGTGTGTCTCGGTTCTGGGATCACCTTTGGGTTTGTATCTCAGTTTAAAGCGTAGTTTATACTTCTCCGTCAGTAGGGGTGCAGAGACACGCAGCGCCATCATCCATCAACGCAAGTGCTTGGCAGCAGACACGCAGCGGGTGACAGAGACATCCCCAATTTTTTTATTTTGTCCTGTTTGGCAGTGTGGAGCTCAGAATTTGTGTCCCGAGTACCAAGTAGAAGCCCAACAGATTTACATTCACAAGCGGAGCAGTACAGCTTTTGCTATAATACTCCACTTCATATATGTGTGAAAAATCTTTATTATGAATTGCTGGGGGGTTTATTTCCTGATGTTATGGACACGGAGACGGAAAATTAAGGGGAAGAAAGAAAGAAGATGAAGAAGAGAGGTAGGAAACAAAAAGTCATTAGAGAGAGGGGGAGTTGAAAATACAAGAGAGGAATTGGAACAAAGAAAACCAGGAAAACATTGAAGTCTGCCTCCATACCCAAAGGGGAGAGAGAGAGGGGAAAAACAAAGCAAAACAAAAAAGGAAAAAGGAACATCGACAAAACAAACAAAAAATCGTGAACTAAGAACTAAACAACCACATCACACAAAAATGGATATAAAAATACAACAACAATGTCACAGAAAAACTCATGGTACCGATTAATCAAGCTCTAGTAATGATAACCTCAGCCCAAGAATATATCTGTAAACCCCAGAGACCCCACATCTGTGTGTGTGTGTGAGCATACTGGTGCATATAAGGTTTCTCCATAAGTGTTCGATAGCTGGTGTGAGCAGGCATCAATCCGTCTCCCAGGAATCGATGCAGACATGGAGATCGGAGCCAAGACGTCCAAAGGACCCCCAGAGCCCCAGGCGGACCCGGGCGGGGCCGACCGCATCCCCCATGAGAGGAGCAAAGGAGAACCCCAGGGGAACGTCCAGCGGCCACTATGCAGGGGCCCGGGTAGCAGCAGTGACGAGCTCACGGGCCCCGCCGGCAACCAGCCGCACCAGGGCGGGCCGGTCCATGGACCGGGAAGCTGGGGCCCAGGGGCGCCCCACCCCCCAGCAGGGACCCGACAAGGGACCGGCCGACGAGCCACGCGCCACCACCGCCAACATCCCAACGCCCCACCCCTGCCCCACGTCAGGGCGCCCCACCGATAGCCGCAGCGGATGGACGGCATCCCCAGGCCGAGCTCAGCCAGCACCTGGACACAAAGTTGTACCAGCTCCCGAGTCCTGATCCCACGCAACGCAGAGCGCCGAGACCAAGCATCCAACAAAGGCCAGGGCCGGTCCAACCCTCCAATAAACCGACCACGCACGGTGCGCACAGAACAGGTGATTGAACGAGCAGAGACGCTGGTTCCATATCCCGGCGAGCCACTGAGGAGGCACCACCCAACAATCCCAAACCTGGCACCCCTAAAAGAGGTGCCCCAACCAACCAAAGGAAGATATCGGCCCAGCGCATCGGCCGACCGACACACAGGCCCCCCCAGGCCCGGCCAGGCACGCACCAGGTCCGAACCGGATTGACCACCGACGCACCAGTAGGCAGGGGCATCCGTCACTGGCGGGGAGTGACGGAGGGGAAATAGGCCCCCCATTAAATGTAAGGCCTGAGGTGCGCCAGGTGAGAGGGCAGCCCAAGACCCAACCTGACAGGCAGACAAAGACATACAGACACAGTCATACGTTCCCTCCCTCTTAAACACATACATTCTCACTAACTCACCAAGACACCCAAGAAATGATGCTGTACCCTCACTCACACACTCCATACACACTTCATGCTCCCAGGTCCGGTTACCGATGCCCCAGTAGAGCCACCAGCCCCCGAACCCGGAATATGGACCCCTTACCTTCTAGGACGGAGACAAGCAGACCGCCAAGGGCCCCACAGTGGCGAAGCAAACCCGACAGCCCAGGACCCCGACCAGACCACCTGTTCCTCCTCCGGACCCCAACCCCTGTTGGCCCGTAGCTAACAGGGGTGTGAGAAGACCCCTAGCCTCTGTCCTCCCGCTCGAGTATGGTGTTGATGCGTGTTGTTATAATGTGCATTTAAAACAGAGGGGTGGGATGTGGAGAAGGCAGCCACACATCCCCCAACCCCCACCCCGAGCCCTCAGTGTCTATATGTGGTTTAACAGTGGGCACCGGCACCAGAGGTGAAGCTGATTGAACCGCTCCCCCTCTGGATGCCGAAATGTGTGCCCACCCCAAAGTCCCTACATGTGTGTCGTATGAAAAGGTTGTAAGTGGGAGTGTCTAAGTTATATATTCAAATTTGGGACCCAGGACGCCACGGGATAGCGAGGAGAGAAACCCATCCTCGCACCCCAGTGATGTGCCCATGCCCCAAGACCCTATATGAGTGGTAAAGTGATGGAGCGGGTGGACAGAGGTGTTCGGGGATGGAAGGACTGGGAGACAAAATGTCTTCCCAGGGAGCCAGCTCCCCCACTGACCCCAAGAGGCACCGCTGTTCACCGGGATCAAACCAGGGGAGGGAGGCCATGGCACGTTCAACCCAGGGCCCACGGCCACAGCATCACCAAGCCCCACGGACCCCAAGGCAGTCCCTCCAGCCCCATCCCAGAAGGAGAACTAAACCCACCCTGACATTCGCTCTACTATCAGAACACAAAGGACACTAGACACCCAGGTTGAGTTCACCCCCCCTCCAGCACACCCCTCCCCCCCGTCCAAGTGCCCTTGTAGGGGGAGAGCACCTGTCGCTAGTTACCAATAGCCTCCCTGCCAACAAAGGAAGCCCCCAGAGCCACCTGCGCATTGGAGGTCCCCGCAGCCCAAACCCCGGCGACGTACCTGCCCAGACCAGGAGCAAACCGATGAACCGGGCGGCCGACCCACCAGGCCGACATCCACCAGCCCCATTCGCTTGTGGAGCGACCACTGCTGCTCAGTGGCCCGGCAGGCAACCAAACCCAGCGCCCCACCCACCTGCCCTGCACGCCCACTACCCGGCCAGTCCACCCGCAGGTCCGACCGAACCTGGGCAAACGCCTGACCTCAGAGCCCTGCAACGCATAAAGACCAAGACCCAGGAGCTAAGTCCAGTGCGAAAAAGGACTGATCAGGCTCAGAAATGCCACCCAGCCGCCGCGACCACCGGCCAGGCACCCCAACCAGCAGACAAGGCGAGACGCCATACAGGGACCGGCGATGACAATCGGCCCAAAGAAAAAGAGAGAGGCGGCCGCGCATGCCGGCCGGCCGGCCCCGACCCCCACAGGCAACAGAGACCCCACGCCGGCCGACCCCCGGCCAGGACCACAGCCAGGGAGTGCGGCGCCCCGAATCCCCAGGCCCACCCCAGACCCTTCCCAGGCTCAGCACAGCCACCAGGCCAGTAACCCATGTTACCAAGACCAATATGGTCCAACAAAAGATTTCTATACTGATTAATATTAAGAGCCTTTTTATTTTTCCAGTTCAGGAGGATAGTTTTCTTAGCAATGCATAAGGCAATGTGAACCATTAGAACTGACTTTGTGTCCATGGTGACATCATTTAAATCTCCTAGCAGGCAAACTGAGGGAGATGGTGGAATGTTACATTTCAGACACTTTGATAAGTCCTCACATATCTGGCACCAAAATTTCTTAACAGGTGGACAGAACCAAACCGCATGAATATAAGTATCTGGTATATTGCTTGTGCATTGTAAGCAGGTATTAGACGACGTAAAACCCATCCTAAACATCCGTTGACCTGTATAGTGTTCTCTATGAAGGATTTTGTATTGTATTAATTGCATATTAGGATTTTTTGTTATTTTAAAGGTTCCTAAACATATCTGAGACCAGACGTTTTGTTCAAAGTTGGCTGATTAATCCACCTCCCATTTTGAAATAGGGATGACTATTGATTAATCTAATGTAGATAAAGTTTTGTATATTTTAGACAGCAATTTGGGGGGGTTGAGATTAAGAAAATCTAAAACTCTAAAACTGTATCGAGCCTAAATTTACCTTTAATAATAGATTTAATTTCTTGATATTCTAAGAATTTGTTTTTATCAATTCCATATTGTGTAATTAATGTATTAAATGGGATAAAATCTGTTCCTTCAAATATATGTTCCAGGTATTCAATTCCCTTGCACCTCCAGTCTGGAAAACTTATCATAAATTTTTTTTGCAAGATGTCGGGGTTATTCCAGATGGGTGTACGTCTGCATGGGATTATTGTGGACTCTGTCATTTTTAGAAATTCCCACCATGCCGTTAGAGAGGAGCTGATATTTATGCTTTTAAAGCATTCATGTCGTTTTATATTTGAGCTAATAAATGGTAGACCTGAATGTTTTATCTTATTGCATAGGGTCTGTTCTACGTCTATCCAGGACTCATCTAGGTAGCTATGTTTGTAGTGGAGCCTGTTGGCTAAGAAATAAAGATGGAAGTTTGGTAGATCTAGACCTCCTTTTTCTTTGGTCTTCTGCAGTCTTTTTAAGCTGATATGTGGGGGTTTATCTTTCCAAAGAAATTTAGAGAGAGAGGAGTCCAGAGATCTTAACCAGTCTAGTGATGGTTTACTTGGGATCATTAAGAATAAGTAGTTGATTCTGGGCAAAACCATCATTTTTATTGAAGCAACCCTTCCCACAAGTGATATGGGTAGGGATTTCCATCTAGCAAGATCATCTTCCCCTTTTTTAAAAGTGGGATGTAGTTTAGCTTTATTAAATGTGCCAGTCTTGGTGAGACATTGATACCTAAATAAGTAATATTCCCTGACTGCAGTTGTGTATTAGTTTGATTCTGGACAGAACAATTGATTGGAAGAACTGTAGATTTTTACCAATTTATAGAATAATGTGAAACGTTTGAGTAAGAGTTTTGTGTTTGTGAATGCTGGAGAAAAAGTAATACATAATCTGCATAAAGACTGATTTTTTGTTCTATATTATTGCATTTTATGCCTTTAATATTATGAGTTTGCCTGATTGCTGCAGCTAGTGGTTCAATAAAAATAGCAAACAGGGAGGGAGAGAGAGGACATCCCTGCCTGGTACCTCTCTGAAGATAAATGTTTGGTTATTAGTCCTGATACATGCTGTTGGTGAACTGTATAATATTGTCAACCAGTTTGTAAAAGAATTTCCAAAGCCAAATATATGAAAGGTTGCAAATAAGAATTTCCAGTTAACTCTATCAAATGCTTTTTCTGTATCTAAAGATAATATATTAGTTTTAATGTTTTTACAGTAAGAAAAATCTATTCAATCTACTAGTCTACGTGAATTTGTGGATGAATGTCTCCCTTTAATAGAACCAGTTTGATCAGGATGTATTATAAGAGGGGTTACTTTCTCTATCCTTTTTGTGAGGGCTTTGCAGATTATTTTAAGATCAACATTAATGAGGGATATGGGATGATAGCTTGTAGGAAACAGAGGGTCTTTACCTGATTTTAGTAGAAGACTAATGTAGGCAGAATTCATATTTGGTGGAAGTCGGCCATTTTCCTTGGTTTCCTGCAGCATTCTGTGGAATGTTGGTGCCAGAATATTCCAGAATTCTGTATAGAACTCTGCTGGAAATCCATCTGGGGCTGGAGCCTTTTTATTGGGCATGCTTTGGAGGGCCTCCTGGAGTTCAGCCGCTGTTAGTTGTGAATCCAGGGCCATCGCTTGACTTTCAGATAATTTAGGTAGTGTTATGTTATCCAAAAAATGTTCAATTTCATGATCTGATGGGTTTATCTCTGGTGAGTATAAAGCCTTGTAAAATTCTTTAAAGGTGTTGTTTATTCTTCCAGGATCATATACTGTATTCCCGGTCTGATCTTTAATAGCAGATATAGTTGTTTTTTCTTTATTAATTTTAAACTGGTTAGCCAAAAATCTACCTGATTTATTACCTTGTTCAAGGTTTTCTATCCTAAGTCTTTGAAATAAGAACTGGGTCTGTTTATTAATAATTTCATTTAATTCTAGCTTTGCTTTACGGATTTTGCCTAGTCTCTCCTCATCTAGAGAAGCTTCTAATGAATTAATAGTTTGTTCTAATTCCTGAATACGTTTTTTTTCCATTTTCTTTTTATTGGATGAGAATGAGATTATTTTACCTCTAATCACAGCTTTTCCTGCCTCCCAAAGAATGGATGGTGACATACCATGTGGGTCATTATATTCCAAATAAGAAGCCCACTCTTTTTCAAAATATTTAATGAATTCTTCATCCTTAAGTAATGATATATTAAATCTCCAATTTTTGCTTTGAGGCATTTCTGTTTAATTTACTAAAGTTAGAGAAACAGGAGCATGATCGCTAACAGCTATAGGGTGTATCTCAGTGTCTGAAATGTCAGTCAACAGTGAGCTGCTGACTAATAAATAATCCAGTCGAGAATACGAATGGTGGACATTTGAGAAGAAAGTATATTTCTTGTCATTGGGGTGAAGAGATCGCCATGCATCACAAAGTCCATAATCGCTCATGTACTGTTTGACTATATCTAAAGATGTCCAGCTGCGCTGAGTCCCTGCTATGCTGAGCCTGTCTATTCCTTCATTTAAGCAAAAGTTGAGGTCGCCCCCAAGAAGAAGTGAGCAATCCATTTGTCCAAGGAGCACCGAGAAGAAGGAATGAATGAATGAGGGGTCATCAACATTTGGACCATATATACTGACAATACATAACTTTCGGTTATGTATAGATAGTTTTACTATAATAAATCTACCCTCTGGATCTGTAACTGTATCTATTACTGTAAAATCAAAATTTTTGTTTATTAATATTGCTACATCGACATCCCCAATTTTTTTTATGTTCATCAAAAGCTACAAAGAACGCCAGCCTGTGGTTGGTCATCATGTCACTTAAATTATAACTGTCAACTGCACTGCCATTTCTAAAATAAATCAAAAAACAGTGCTGACGATATCTAGCAGCAGACCCGGAGCAGATCGAAGAACGTTTTGCGGAAGAAGTCCGAAGATATGAATATTTATACAACCGTCCGCTAAAGGAGTATAAACAGCAACCTTTTGTGGGAAAAAGTGGATTTGGAGCTGACTTCCCCCTGTTGTCCTAGTGGGGAATTGTTTTGCAAGACTTCCCAGGCAAAGGACAAGTCCGAAAGGATAACATATCTGTCTTGAGGTGCGCATGCTGGTGCAAACTTGATGACGGAGAAATATAAACTTCTCTTTTTTGTGGGTACCTCAGATTTGGGGTCCTGATTTGAAATGAAGTTGGTACAACTAAAGAAAGGATCACATCCCAAACAGAAGCCAAAAATACAAGATAAATGAATAAATAGTAATTGAGTCTATGCTAGCAGGCTGGGACAGTAGTTGTCTAACGATGACTTCCCTTTATCCAGTCATCCTGTTTTAACTAAATGGTCCCTGTCATGCAAAACAAAAGGTAGTACTGAAAAGCTTCCAATGTAAAAATGCAAAGTAAATAAAATATGGCACCCTTCACTTCATCATTTCAAACTTTACGTGATGCCATGTGGGCACATTAATGCCTGCTCCTCAGTACATGAAAATAATAACTAGCCATTTTCTGAAATGGGGGATCAGGGATCACAATTTGAAACCAGTTGCTTGTGTTTAAAATGCCTAATGCTCCGACCTGCATGCAGTGAATGCGAGAATAAACTTAAAACTGTATACAAATGTCTAAAGCTGGTGAACGTTTCCATGAACCTCCAGCCCGGTCTCAAGCCTTTTGCAACCACCAACAGATTTTCTTCTAGGATTGCCCTGTATTAAGCTCCATCCATCTTAATTTCATCTCTGACCTTCCTTTTCTCCTCTAGAGAAAAACATTCCCTCACCATGATGCTTCCACTGTCACATTTCCCCATAGGGATGGTGTGTACAGGGTGATGTTTAATGTTAGTTTTCTACCACTCATAGTATAAGGAATTTGTTAAAAAACTGTTCCGTGTGTAATAGCAGGGTTGATGCATTTAAAACCCCACATAGACGTCTGATGGTGTTTAACACAATGCAATAAAAAGAACATTGGTGATCACTTCTGACTGCATGTACCAGATTCTGAAATCTGTACCCTGTTGGTTCAGTAAAAGTAAACATACACTTTTGCTCTATACCTTTATATGCACCTAAAGCCACTAATGCAAATGAGTTCACTACAGAATAAATGTAAAGAGCTGCTGTCGAGCTGTTTGGTTCCATATTTGTTTTAAAGGGAAACCGTCTCTGACCATTTGACCAAATAATAAAGCTGTCCGGGCAGGACTGAGGTCGAAGGCAAAGTGGCCACACTTTTCTCTGCCCCCCTGCTGCTCATCATTTTCATGCTGACTCAATATGTTTAGTGCAGCTGAAGCTGAGCAGCTCTGACGGGTGGAATCATTTATTTACCAGTGGGACGCTGAGCAGCGTGGCCTCTGACTGGACCTCATGCTGGCTGGAGATAACGGCCTCATCAGAGAGCCCTAGGCAGCTGCGGTCAGCCGAACCGCGGGTTATCATGCCACTTGTTCATTCCACCAGCTCGATTCTGTGCTGGATCTGTGCGATAATGAAGAGGGATCGGTTTATTTTTACTGCTGGGATTTTTATTTAGGGCAATAAGCACTACAAAGAATTTCATTTCAGTGTTGGAAGCATTTACTTTGTGACTTTTTGTTCCTGAGTCCATTTGCAAACTTTAATCTGGATTTTTATGTTGCTTTCGAAATCGTGGCTTCTTTCTCGTCTGATTTCTTTTCAGCCTATGTTGGTACATCAACCTTTTCGGCGTGGATACTCTCTTAACAACTTCGGGTAGAAAAATGCCAGAAGGAAAGAGATTTCCATGCTGTTTATACTTACAAAATAAAGCTAAATACTGAACAGATGAATGTGGCACCTTCAGCCATCTGAAAATGGTCAACAACCCTCTCCTGAAATCTTCGCCGATTTCATCAATTTTTTCATGATGTCACAAGTGAGCAGTTTGTTTCAGGTTAAAATGGAGCCACTCCAATTAACTTGAATGTTGCAAACTAACCATTATCAGAGGCTGTTACGGCCCTCACCTAGCCTCTTCCTTTTACTAAACCTCCGGACTAGAAAAGCGTGCAACCTACTGTCTTACCCTACGTGTTGCGATTAACTTGAACGTGACCTGCCCTTACTAGTGTGTGTGCATCTTCCCTACATAGAAAGACAGAGGGGCGTGTGAGAGGATGACTCACCACAGGCTGTCTTTGATAACCAGCGAGGTCTAGCCCTGCCAGGCTGGAAAAGTCTTCGGCTGCCTCAATCCGTTGGGCCAGCCCGGTTCTAGATCCGTTGTCGGGCATTCAAGTTAAAAACAGTGACATCCCCTTTTCCAAAAAGTTGTGGTACACACCAAAAGACAGGCTTAGTCCAGGTTTTCAAAAGAGGAGCCCTTTTTTTCTGTTCCATGTGCTCCTCCAAGCCAACCTTTTAGACCCGCCTCTTCATCTCTCCCAGGTGCAATTGATAGCCAGTCAATAACAAGTAAACATGAGCCACCATACGCCCTCAAGCATGTATAATCAATGCTGGCCCTCATTCATCTCACCTATCAGCTACCTAATAATCAATTATGATATTCTTAACAGAGGCTTACAAAATCATGACATAATTAACGATTTGGCTTTCCTAAACTCTTTAAAGTCTTCGTAATCTCCGTACATGGAAGCTTCTCTTTTTAAAGAAGGTAATAAAACATTATTTGATACTATGTAGCAACTAAAAATCCTTTTGGCAACAACAGTCAGTGTAGCGGCTAAAACTCTACACTGCACTTGAAATTAAATCGGGCATTGCTACAGGCTCAGTATGGCTGATGTCATCCCTGCCTTGCTGCTGTGGGTATGAAAGAAGCCGACTCTTCACCCATGCCCCCTCCACAGAACCTCCCTCGCTTTCCTCTTTTTCCTCTAGTGTAGGAAGATCACGGCGAGTGCGCTTGTGATTTGCAGCCTTGTGGCTGTGCAATGTGAAGTCCTCCCCGACAGCATATTTAGTGATGGTCTGCTTGTGACAGTCTATGCTTGAACGAGGCATCGTGCAGTCTGACCCACTAAAATCTTGGGCCGTTCAGTGTGACACAACTCTAGAGCTTGGTGAAGCGAAAAACGCAGTGTGAACCGGGCATCAGGCAAAGGAGCTCACGTATTGCTCTCCATCTTTCTGGCATTCTGTGTGTGTCGCCATCTACTGTCTGGAGGAGGCTGGCCAGAACTAGTATTCATGGAAGAGTTGCAGCAAAAAAGCCATACCTCCGACGTGGAAACAAGACCAAGCGACTCAAGTATGTAGAAAAACATAGGAACTGGGGTGCAGAACAATGTCAGCAGGTGCTTTGGACTGAAGAGTCAAAATTTGAAATATTTGGCTGTAGCAGAAGGCAGTTTGTTTGTTGATGGGCTGGAGAGCGATATAATTATGAGTGTCTGCCGGCAACGGTGAAGCATGGTGAAGGTTCCTTAAATGTTTGGGGCTGCATTTCTGCAAATGGAGTTGGAGATATGGTCAGGATTAATGGTGTTCTCAATGCTGAGAAATAAAGACAGATGTTTCTCCATCATGATTGGCCCGAATTTATTCTGCAGCAGGACAACGACCCCAAACATACAGCCAAAGTCATTAAGAACTATCTTCAGAGTAGAGAAAAACAAGAAGTCTTGGAAATTATGGTATGGCCCCCACAAAGCCCTGAACTCAACATCATTGAGTGTGTGTGGGATGATATGAAGAGACAAGCATGTGAGGAAGCCTACATCCACAGAAGATCTGTGGTTAATTTTCCAAAATGTTTGAAACAACCTACCAGCCGAGTTCCTTCAAAAACTGTGTGCAAGTATACCTAGAAGAATTGATGCTGTTTTAAAGGCAAAGGGTGGTCACACCAAATATTAATTTGATTTGATTTAAATTTAGCTTTTGTTCATTCACTGCTTTTTATTGATTGATGAAAATAAATGACTAACACTTCCCTTTTTGAAAGCATTCCTTGTTTACAGCATTTTTTTTCACACCTGTCTAGAACAGTTGCACAGTATTGTGTGTGTGTTTGCGTGTGTGTGTGTCTGTCTGCGTGTGTCCTTGTTTAGCTATCCTATTTAGGACCTTCTCTGGCATATTCGCTAACCTTCTGAAGACCCACGGACCTCAGGTTGGGAACCACTGTTTTGGAGGCTGAATCTGCGCGCCGCTGCCACACTAGAGACTGAAACTACAAGCTTCACCTCAGCCAGAGTTTGAGTGATCAGAAGTCGGAAAGACTCTCTGCACCCGGCTTTCCATCGCTTCAGCAGCAGAAAATGCCATAGCATATGTTCCTTTTGGGTGGAAGCGTGTCTGTAACCAGCCGCAGCTGTAACAGTCGCGTTTCAAAGACTCCTGGTTAGCAAGATATATTAAGTACAGGGTCCCTGTCGAGATTATGCTCAGATGCCTTCATGGGAATTTTTATATTATTCATAATAATAATAATGGCTTGCATTTATATAGCACTTTTTGAGACCCTCAAAGCACTTTACAACTCAATTTTCCATTCACTTTCACTCACACACTGGTGGAAGCAAGCTACGAAATTAGCCATAGCTGCCCTGGGGCAGACTGACAGAAGTGAGGCTGCCATATCGTGCCATCGGCCCTTCTGGCTAACAACACCAGTAGGTGGGTAGGTGAATTGTCTTGCCCAAGGACACTACAACATGTAACAGACAGAAGTAGGAGTCGAACCCACGATTTCTGGGTCGCAGGCCGACAACTCTACCACTGAACTACAGCTGCCCAATATTAGAGTATTAATTCAGTTACCTGTACTTCGCACGTAAAGTTACATATGTCTGCACGTCTGCACCAGGGTGTGAATTGTAATCTCTCAAAATGATGAGTGGCTTTCAGATTTTTCCGTCATCATTCTAAAAAACTGGATGAATATGGAAAATATTCGGTTAACACGACTCCTGTGTGCACAGTATCCGATGGATCGCGTACAACCATGGTGTTGGAAAACAATCTCCTATTCAATCAATCAAACTTTATTTATAGAGTACTTTTCATACAGTCAAGTGTAATACAAAGTGCTTTGATGAGATAAAATAATAAAACAAGAATATTGTTTTGATAATAAAACGATTAATTTAATGACAGAAATCAGTCAATTGATTTGATACTAGATCAATTCTTATAGAGTGAAGAACTGTGGAAACACAATCATGTAGATCAGATAAGACAGAAAACGCTGGAGATATATGTATAATGTTTATGGATGTAAATAAACAATGGATGTAAATAAAAAATTTTAAATGTAAATAAACACTAATGTTAAAACTATATCTAGTAAACATAAATAATGATAAAATCTAGTGTTGTAAAAGAGCAATATTCTTTAAACACTAACCAGTACTTGGCATGATTATTTACAGATTAAACAGCAATGAAATAAAAAATAGATAGATAGATGCTGCATAAAAATTTCTCAAAATTGAAATAAATCAACTATAAAAGATAAGAAATAGCTCTAAACCTAAACTTAAAGCCAGAATGACAAAATGGGGAGGGCTAAACTCCATAAAGGTATTTTATACCATTGAGAGAACCTTGATACCAATTCTAAAATGGAAAGTTTGGGGACACAGAAACTTTAAAATAGTTGTGATGTGAGCTCTCTTTCTCATCCTTGTCTTGAGTCTTGCTTACTTCTGAAGTAGCTGTAATGCTTTAGGAAGACCAGAAAGCAGAGCAATAAAATAATCTATTCTACAAGTTATTAAGAATTGAACTAAATTATCTGTGTTGGACTGGGAGAGAAACAGTCATACTCTTACAACGTTCTTCAAATGATCAAATGTATTTTATAGGTTCTAAGTTTAGATCTGATCTGAAGGATTTATTAGCAGTGTTTAAAGTCAGGATGTTAGTTTCTCACTCTGCAAATATCTAAGACTTCAGTTTTTACCTGACTATAGTAGTAAAGTAAGCAGAGCACATACTATGTCAGGTACCTGTTAGTTTAATTCAAATTCAGCTCATAGTTACCGGGATTCAAAATCAATGAGGCTCGCAGTGGAAATGCAGTCTTAGCAGGCGACATAAGCTGATTACAGATCTTAGTTTAATTGTTTTACTTGTTAATTATAAGTTGCATCAATGCCTAAAACACAGAACAGTGTTTGATTCCTCCAGGGATTTCAATGGATTTAGGTTTGTATACAAACATGGAGCACTTTGTCAGGATTAATTTTTCATTGTTGAAAACAGCTCACCAGTGAGCCGTTTTCATTTCTCACCCGACAATCCAGATTACATTTATTTTAGGTAGTGCTTTGTGTTAGTATATGCATTTTGTAAGGGTAGACCAAAATTAAATTTATTAGCCTGTTGTGAAAATTTCTCAAAAGGATGAGAACAGTTTTCTTCAATATTTCCACTACAGGCCCAATTGCAAACCGTCATTTGTGGTGGAGACGTAGTACACATGACTCTGAACAGCCCTTCCCCATGGTGGTAGCACTATCATGCTGTGGGGATGCTTATATTCAGCTGTAAAGAGGAAGCTGGTCAAGGTTAAGGGATGACAAATGGAGTTACAGTGGGGCAAAACAGTATTTGGCAGCCACTGATTTTGTAAGTTTTTTTTCCACTTGAAAAGATGAGAGATTTCTTTAATTTTCATCATGGTTACACTTCAACTATGAGACAATTAAAATAAAAATCCAGGAAATCACATTGTATGATTTAAAAAAATATATTTGTATTATGGTGCGGAAAATAAGTATTTAGCACCTACAAACAAGGAAGAATTCTGGTCTTCACAGACCTGTTACTTCCTCTTCAAGATGCTCTTCTATCTTCCACTCGTTTCCCCTATTAATGGCACCTGTTTGAACTCGTTATCTGTATAAAAGACAACAGTCCACACCTTCAAACAGCCAGACTTCAACCTCCACCTGGCCAAGATCATAGAGCTGTCTAAGGACAGCAAGGACAAGATTCTACACCTGCACAAGACTGGGATGAGCTGATCTACAATAGGCAAGCAGCTTGGTGAGAAGAGATCAACTTTTGGAGCAATTATTAGAAAATGGAATAAATAAAAGATCACTTACGATCTCCCTCAAATTGGGGCTCCATGCAAGATCTCCACTCGTCGGGTACACATGATCTTGAGAATGGTGAGGAAACAGCCCAGAACTACATGGAGGGAACTGGTCGATGACCTGAAGAGAGCTGTGACCACTGTAACAAAGGTTACGATTAGTAAAAAACTATGTTGTTATGAATTAAAATCCTGCTATGCTCAAAAGGTCCCCCTGCTTAAGCTAGCCCATGTCTAGGCCCGTCTAAAGTTTGCTAGCGACCATCTGGATGATCCAGAGGAGGATGATCCAAATGTTGTGTGGTCAGATGAGACCAAAATAGAACTCTTTGGTATAAATGCCACTTGCTGTGTTTGGAAGGGGACGAATGCTGAGTTGCATCCCAAGAACAGGATACCTACTGTGAAGCATGGGGGTGGAAATATGCTTTAGGGCTGCTTTTCTGCAAAGGGGACAGGACGACTGATCCGTATTAAGGAAAGGATGAATGGGGCCATGTATCATGAGATTTTGGGCAAAAAATTCCTTACATCTTTAAAAATCATACAATGTGATTTCCTGGATTTTTTTTCTTTTACTTTTACCTGTGATGAAAATTACACACCTCTCTTTAAGCGGGACAACTTTAACAACCTGTGGTTGTCGAATACTTTTTGCCCTCTGTAAATAGAAGGCAGCACTGCAAGAAACCCCATTAGAGGCTCTAAAACACTTCAGACTAGAGTGGAGGATCATTTATATCATATTCATATGTTAGAATGTCTTGACTTAAAAACTGATGTTCAGAGACTCTCTCCATCCTATCTAATTACACTTGAACGACCTTGCAAAAAGGAATGGTTAAATGATTTAACCCAAAAGACTTCCAGCAATTTTCTACAGTATTTAACCAAGAGGGTGCACCCCTTCTTGGAGATTTGTATTTGAAAACAAGGTTGAAAACCATTTTTTTTCTTTAACTTCACAATTATGTAACATAAAAATCTTAATACAAATACGTAGTCTGTTGTAATCAGACAAAATGCAGTAAATGGTTTTCCAAGGCAATCCGGACAGACTTCAGCTCTGAAGACACTGCAGGATGAGCGTTGCTCCCAGTGCCACCTCAGTTGGGGGGGACTGTTATTTACAGTAAGGAGTGCTGAAGCTGCATGTCCTCATCCTCATGCTGTGCTGCCATCAGCAGTGGTGTGTCTGTGTGGTGAGCAAGATAGTAGATGGGGTAATTACCACTGCACCCTTCATCCAGCATCCGCTCACCTTCTCAGTCTCAACAGAGCCACTAAGAGGAGCTCTGTCAGCTCAAAATCAAGGCACTAGGCAGGTGTGTGCTGAGGTACCTGTGTGCACACAGTGCCCTAAAAAAGAAACACTTTCTTCTTCTTTTTTTTTTTGCACAAAAGGACATCTGCAAGTGAGGACTAGTCGGATAAAATCCTGCAAATGTTCTGCCTGCGTCATCTCTACCGCCACATCGTGTGTGTTCGCTCCCTGCACCACCATAATAGCCCAGAGTGGTACGTGTTATCTCGACAGGTGCAGTTGTCTGCACCCTGCTGTATAATGGGGATGTGTTCAGCCTGTTCCATGCTGTACCTGTCTGACAGCACTGAGATGGTGTTCGCTGATAAACTCCTAGCCCTCTCATCCCCCTTTTAAGAGGCTAGGTGAAGCACAGCGGTGGTATTCAGCGAGCAGATTGGAGCACTGTACATGTTTTGCATGAGTGTTTGCAGTGGTGCTAATCTTCCACCTCCAACAGCTCTTCCCAGATGTTTACAGGGCTAAATTAGTTTATGCGAATGTTATGTACAAAAAATATTCAGGTCCAGAAATGACTGTGTCCCTCACACTTCCTGGTACCCCTGATGCTAATATAACTCCCTTTTGCCAGCAGGGCAGCACTTTTGGAGCAGATGATCCGAATTACTGATTAACAAGATCCCAAGTGTCTTTGGAGAAGACAAAGGGCCACATATTCATTGTCTGTTTTATGTCAGACTGACATGTCTCACTACATCCCCTAAATCTTGGTTGTGCAACCGGTTGACGGGTAGATAGTCTAAGATGCCACACTTTGCTGCTGTTTGCTAACAGTGAGCTTACCATGATAAATATAAGTTATATTCCAGCATATTTTATCAGTTTCAATGTGAAACATTAGAATGATTACTACGACTGTAGATACGGGCAAGGTTGAGTTACTTTGCTTTTAGCCATTTCCTGACCTATAAAACTCAAAACCCATCTGTCTTATTTAAATGGCTTGTATTTACAACTCTGAAAAGTGGATTGGAGAAATGAGTCTCATACTTATACCACATGGATTAGTCACTCATGTGAACTTTATCATATTAGTTTTAAATAGCTACAACAGAATACTGAAAACGAAATACTTTAGTTACATTTATTTAGTAAGAAATGTTAGAGGTAGTAATTGTAGTACCAAAGCACTGGTTTCTTTTTACTCCACTGGAAAAATCTACTTAAATTAAATGTTTTCTCAAACTAGGCTATAGCAGGTTAGGTATACAAACTAGTATGGAGGGGACAGTTATTTTCATGCTTTTCAAATTCAATAATGCTTTATTTATTCCAAAGGCAAATGAAATATTGTTGTAACTCATATCATCCAAGTATCTTCAAAGAGTCGTTGTGGATGGTGATGCTATGGGCTGGAAGGATCTCTGGTTGCAGTCAGAGCAGACTGACTGAAGATGCTGTTGCTGTATGACATGCTAACAGCTGAATTTTTGGGCAGCAGAGATAATATTCCACAGTGACCTGTCCTGGAAGATTCAATTGGCAAGCACTGGGAATCCACCTCATTTGTTTTTGCGACTCCTTTTCAAATCTCAGTTTGGCTGTATGGTTGGGAAGCCAGGCAGAGAGACGCTGGAGTCAAGGATATGATCCTTGTCCATTATGATCGATGGAAGATGCGGTTTTAACTTCCTCCTTCTCTCTCTGCTCTTTGCTCCTGCTCTGCATCCATGATGCCTCCTTTTCAACTCCTCTGGGCTTTGGGTCGTAATTCAGGTTTTATTTTAGCTTTTGGAATGCTAATCAGATGCTCCCAGTTGCAAAAAAACAATACCTCTTTGCCATGGTTACACATCATAACTGTCTGAAGGCAAAAAAGTAAGAGAAAAAAATCATTCCAGTCACACAGCCTTCAAAACCAGCTATGATAAAAACCACATTAAACACTGGGTCCATTGGTCTCTGTAATTTCCTGAGTTATAGCCAAGGTTCAGCTCATCCTTACAGATGGCTGCTAAGTAGAACATTTCTTAAAATGCTAAGTTGCTAATCATTAGGTCTAATGAAATGCAGCATTTTTTCCATGATGTTTTCTGCCTTCCTGTTTCCTACTGAAAGGTATCGCTCCTTTTTTCTAGAGTTATAAATGTGTGTAATGGCACCAGAGTTCAACTAATTAGATCTGCATTTAAACCTACTTCTAAACATCAACCTTTTTAATGGTAATACTATTAGTACCAACAGTGTGCTGCATCTTTTAAATGTTACACTGCTTCAGTGATGCACATCACTGGGGGATTTACAGACCCTTTCTGTAGAATGGTAAATGGCTAGTCCAGAACACTTCACACTACATTCATTCTTTCACCCATTCACGCTCATGTTCACATGCTGTAAGCTATATTGTAGCCACAGGTGCCTTATGGCACACTGATAGAAGCGGGCGCCCTGGGACACACCTCGTGCCCAAGAACACATCTGAAATCGATGAAGGTTTGAACCAGCAACCCGCAGGTTACAGGACGAACTCCTTCCTCCAGAGCCACTGTCGCCCTCCCAATGAATATGACATGAAACTGTTAAAGGAAGACTATCATGAAAGAAACTTACTAGCTTTCTTTGACTAGCAGTGTACAGCAACATGTGGGGAAAGAACAGTGAGGTGTTACCATATGCACCATCCAGCCAAAGAAAAGTCAAACACCATCTCTGGCACATGTTAAACGGACTTTAAACCAGAGGAAGGGAGGGATGGAAAACTTTTGTATAGCTTGATACCAGGAACTGGCCATGCCTGATCTAAACCTAACAAGGGAATAAATTGATCCCAACCCTATATTTAGTGACTTTAATACACATTGACACCAAAAAAGCTAATAATGAAGAAAATATGTCAAAGTTCTGCATGTTTTAGTTATGGCCTGTATGTGTATAGTGCTTTATTTATTCCAAAGGACCCCCATAGCTCTTCACCCTACATTCAGTCATTCACGCGCTGATGGTGGTTAGGCAAGGCAAGGCAAGTTTATTTGTATAGCACAATTCATGTTACAAGACAATTCAAAATGCTTCACATAAAACATCAAAAGCATTACAGCAGGGTGCAGAAAATGCAAAAGTACAGGAATAAAAAGCATTAATTGAAAAACAAAAAAAATCTTAAAAGAAGCCGTGCAGATTTAAAACTTAGAATAAAAATCTAATCAAAAGCAGCTGAGAACAGGTGGGTCTTTAACCTGGATTTAAATAAACTGAGTGTTTCAGCTGATCTGAGGCTTTCTGGGAGTTTGTTCCAGACATGTGGAGCATAGAAGCTGAACGCAGCTTCTCCGTGTCTGGTTCTGACTCTGGGAACTGATAAAAGAGCGGATCCAGATGACCTGAGGGGTCGAGTGGGTTCATACTGGGTCAGGTGATCACTGATGTATTGTGGTCCTAAACCATTCTGAGCTTTATAGACCAGCAGCAGAACTTTGAAGTCTATCCTCTGCCAGACAGGCAGCCAGTGTAAAGACCTCAGAGCTGGACTGATGTGGTCCACTTTTTTGGTTTTAGTGAGAACTCGAGCAGCAGAGTTCTGGATGAGCTGCAGTTTCCTAATTGATTTTTTAGGTAGACCTGTAAAGACGCTGTTACAATAATCAAGCCGACTAAAGATGAATGCATGGACTAGTTTTTCCAGGTCCTGCTGAGACATCAGAACTTTTATCCTTGAGATATTCTTAAGGTGATAGTAGGCAGATTTTGTGATTGCCTTAATGTGTTTTTCAAAGTTTAGGTCTGAGTCCATCACTATACCCAGATTTCTGACATGGTTGGTGGTCTTTAGGTGTATGGACTGAAGCCCTGTGGTGACCTTCAATCTTTTCTCTTTAGCTCCAAAGACAATTACCTCTGCTTTGTTTTTGTTCAACTGCAGAAAATTGTGGCACATCCAGTCATTAATATCCTCAATGCGTTTGCCAAAAGCCTGTACAGGCCCTTGGTCTTCTGGTGACATTCT
Source organism: Valencia hispanica (assembly GCA_963556495.2). NCBI lineage: Eukaryota > Metazoa > Chordata > Actinopteri > Cyprinodontiformes > Valenciidae > Valencia > Valencia hispanica. The sequence goes on from OY747723.1 coordinate 13,516,796, forward strand.
AATATATATCTGTGTCATCTGCGTAGCTATGGTAACTTATATTGTTGTTATTTATTACCTGTGCCAGTGGGAGCATATAGATGTTAAACAGAAGAGGTCCCAGGATGGAACCCTGGGGAACCCCACATGAAATTCCCATCTGCTCAGATGTAAGGTTACTTATTGACACAAAGTACTTCCTGTTGTCTAAGTACGTTTTGAACCAGTTTAGTACAGTGCCAGAGAGACCCACCCAGTTCTCCAGTCGTCTGAGTAAAATAATGTGGTCAACTGTATCAAATGCAGCACTGAGATCCAGTAAAACTAACACTGACATTTTTCCACTGTCAGTATTGAAACGGATGTCATTGATGACTTTGGTCAGAGCAGTCTCAGTGCTGTGGTGCTCTCTAAAACCTGACTGAAAGATGTCACAGCAGTTGCTTTGTCTTAAGAAGTAATTTAGCTGATGAAAAACAGCCTTTTCAATGATCTTACTTAAAAATAGAAGATTGGAGATGGGCCTGTAGTTGTTCATTTGTGTCTTGTCCAGATTGTCACTTTTCAGCAGGGGTTTAATTACAGCTTTTTTCAGGGGCTCTGGGAAAACACCCGACATTAAAGATGAGTTCACAATATGTAACAGATCTGACTCCAAGATCTTTGAGACCTTTTTGAAAAAGCTTGTGGGCAGGATGTCTAAGCAGCAAGAGGAGGAGTTCAGTTGACGTAAGATGTCCTCCAGATCTTTGCTGTTTATGAGATAAAACTGTTTCATGGTGTTTAAACGGATTTTCCGTGGACACTGTACATAACCTGAACCTGCCGTTAATGAACCAACCGCTTGTCTAATATTTTGGATTTTGTCTGTGAAGAATTTGGCAAAGTCATTGCAGGCCTTGGTGGAATAGAGTTCAACCTCTGTTAAAACATTTATGTGAACCGAAATTATACTCTCAAAGAAAACACAACAATGGTCATACAAGCCCACATCACGCACATTAATCTTGGAAATGCCCAGACCCTTCGAGATCAGTAAGTCCAAAACATGACCCTTATTATGTGTGGGCTCTGTTTATATGCTGAGTCAGCCCAAAGTTGTCCAGAGTGTTACTCAGGTCTTTAGACCCTTTGTTCTGGGGATTGTCGACATGGATGTTAAAATCACCAACAATAATTATACAGTCAAAATCAACACAGATTATAGACAGCAGTTCACTAAAATCATCATTAAAGTCAGCACAGTAATTTGGAGGCCGATAAATGTTAACAAACATGGCTCTAGATGAGGCCTTCAGTTGTACAGCAACATATTCAAAAGAAGGAAAACTTCCAAGAGATAACTGCTTACACTGGAATGATTCATTAAATAAAACAGCAACTCCTCCACCTCTCCTGTTCTGTCTGGCCTGGTTGACAAAACTAAAGTTGGGAGGGGTTGATTCGATAAGAGAAACACTGCTATTCTTATCTAACCAAGTCTCAGTTAAAAACATAAAATCAAGGCCATGCTCAGTGTTAAGATCATTGATTAAAAATGTCTTCCCTACTATAGAACTGACATTTAATAAGGCCATCTTAACAGGTTTAAGAGTATTATTGTGCCCCTTGTGTTTTGGGGCGGGCTGTGTACAGCATATGTTTACTTTACTTAAAAACCTTTTAGAATGCAGTGCTCTGTGTTTTGACATAACTACATTCCCTCTGTTACTTATAAGTACATAACTGATCAAACCTTCTAATGAACAGGGTCCCAGCTTGTCCTGGGAAAAGTTCAGACTGCTGATATCCACGCAGTCTGGACCCTTAACACATCATACATCAGACTGTGGAGATTGAACATGCTTACGTGGTGGGGTAGGAGGGGGCCGGGCTTGTTGCCCTACCTTTGATCGTCCTGGTGTGGGGTTTATGGGTAAAGAAAACAGATTGGTCTGGGGGGTAGATCTGAGCCCAATGTTGACCCGCTCCATTACCTGCTCAGTGAATTTCAGATGGGGGGAGGGGGGGCGGTAGGGAAGACGGTGGGCTGTCAGGGGTTTGCGGGGGCGATGGAGGTCTGCTGTCCTGTTCTCTAGGGCTGTTGAGGGCTTTTGTTCGAAGCTTCCCATGAGTGAGGGCAGAAGAAGTTCCTCCCCCTCTGCACTCAGCTTTGTTTGGTCTTCCTTTTGAGATAAGTCTTTGTGTATCACCTTTTTGGCTCCAAGCACAGAAGGATGACGCAGGAAGTAGAAAATATTGGAGGTAAACAGTTTTACACCTGACCTCTTCAAACTAAATCCATTTGCCTTAAAAAGATGTCTACGCTCCCAAAAAATCTGAAAGTTGTTAATAAATTGCAGTTTGTTGTCAGCACATGCAGATAAAATCCACTTATTTAATGCCAAAAGATGGCTAAATCTTTCTTCTCCTCCTCTGATGGGTGGTAAAGGTAGCTAAATTCGTAGCCACAGCTGCATTGTGGAGGACTGACAAAAGCATGGCTGCCATGCAATCGGCACCACTGGACACTCTGACCACCAGCAAGCCGGATGAAGTATCAAGGGCACAACAACTGAGACAGACAGAGCGTCGGGATGAACCGGTGGGTTGTCCACCTGAGTCACCTGACCCCCAATGGCTCCTTGGCTAATAGTAGTGCGCTACGTCAAACTTAAGTAGGATTTATATCTATTGGAAAGCTTATGAATTTCATTAGCTGGTACTTATTCATTGGGGTCCAGCAGGTGATTCCATTGCCGAAGTAGTGCAGGGTAGATTTTTTTTACAGAACATATAGAGCTCACAGAGATAGCAGTGACAAAGCCTACCACTCAAAGGTGGCGATAAAGAAACCCGCCAGTGAGGACGTTGGCAGAAGAAGTCTGAGTGTAACACAGATGCACCTGATCTATGTACAGATAAAATTTTATTCTTCCATCCGGCAATCCGCCATAAAATAATTGTGAACGTTTGTATGTATTCTTATAAATTGGTTAAGAGGGGATAGGGGACTTAGGTTAAAAAAGGGGCTGGGAATGTTTGGAATTTGATCTGAAAAATGTGTAGGAAACCAAGAGGACTGCGCTGCATCCCCTGTTCTTTTTTGGGAAATGATCTCCAACTCAAATCACCATTCATTATTCTTTTAGCAGAGAGCAGGGTGGACTTAGGAGAGATCTACTTTTATCAACAAACTGCCTAAATTGCCAATTTGTGTCCAGAATGGAACATCACTTAACCAAATTTTTGCTCCGATCCATCATCAGGTGAAGTGGCACTTTTTTTTCCCCCTCCATTTGATGGTTGCCTCATTTTTCAGAGCGAAACACTTTTGCATGATTCATTCGCATGCAGTTCACCTCACTTAGTGCCCGGTAGATGGGTTAGCTTTTTGTCCTCAGAAACCGCTGCCGCACATAAAGAAGAGAGATGGTCTCAGAATGGCAATGTTAGTGTGTGAATATTTCTACCTCTCCTTTCGGATCATTTAGAGCTGCCTGTCACTCTGCTTTTATTACTTTGTGAATGTTTTAATAAAAGGTTTCCTCCAGGATATGATACTCGCCCAATAATATACAACACCAATTTATTGCTTTACTGACAGAAGCCAGAGAAAAGCACAGAGAGATACCCTGAGATTATCTAGGTTCTCTCTCACAGGTAGACGGTTATAACATCACATAGGATGGAGAAGTGGTGTTTAAAAGGTAAAAGTTGACCAAAGGGACACATCTAAGAGGTTGGTGTGTGCATTCCACCGCAGCCTGATGTATTGATCGTGTTCTTGGATTTGTTTTTGAGGCCGAAAACAAACGCATCTCGAGCTTATGTGATCCACAGATTACCTGATGCGACTGAAAATGAACTCTTTCCGAGGCGAGATTAACTCTGAACTTTGCACTCTGAATCAATAAGTTCAGCATAAACTGCAACGGGGATAGAAAACAGGATTTCACCTTACAGCATTGCAAGTTAATAGAATACACGTCCTTTGACTGTAATCTTCTTCACCTTAACATTTTCAACCGCAAGCTTTACTGTATTTTACTTGGATTTTGAAAACTATTTACTAATTAAAACCTGAAAAGTGTGTTATGCACTTGTATTCAACCTCCCTGAGTCAGTAATTTAGGTCTGGACTTAAACTAGGCCATTCTTACACATGAATATCACTTTGACCTGAACCATCTTAAGTGAGGTGAACTAAATCTTGCTGTATGTTTCAAGTCATTGTCCTTCTGGAAGTTGGACCTCTGTCCCACTGTTAACCCTTTTGTATCCTCTAACGGGTTTTCTGCCACCCATCTTCCCATCAACTCTAACCAACCGCCCTGTCCCTGCTATAGAAAATTGTCCGCACAGCATGATGAACCCACCACCCTGTGTAACTGTCCTGGATGGGGGGGCGTCCACTCAGCATCTTGACTGTAGGCTAAAAGGTTGAATTCTTTACATTCCCACAACATGATGCTGCCACCACCATGTTTCACAGTGGGAGCTCCACCTATTTGGTGACTTATTCATTCAATTCAATTAAAATTCAAAATTTAATATGACTTGTCATTTATTTTTAATCCACATTTTCCTGACTTTTTTATGTATCTTTACACAATGTCCCCAACACTCTCCTGGAGCTTTAGTTTTTCAGTTCTTTAAAGCAGCATGATAAAACATGACCAACACAACCTACCAAATATTCCACTCATGTAGTCCTTTAGAACTTAGATGCAACTCGATGGCAGTGGCTGATATTTGACCACATTTATTCACAGTTCATGTGTCAGCACTCACACGGTAAACATCCTCTTACACATTGAACGCTGGAGATGGGACAAACACCTCAACTGGGTTCAAAACACCCTCAAAATGTGCTCTTGCATCCTTTTGCGCTCGGTGGTGAATCATTCCGCGGCACATTCCTGACATTGCAAAAACCAAAGCTGGCAGTGATCAGTGAGGCAGCTTTGAAGTATGAGCACCTGAATGTGTTGAAGGCCGCTGTAGAAGAGGACCGCTCAGGAAAAACTTTGCCCTGGATAATGCAGAAGTTTTAAGAGGCGAACACTGTCTCGCCCCAGGCTGCTTTGGCTCTCTTGTGACTGCAGCTGTTACATTTCATCACCGCTATAAATCCCGACTTTTAGAGCCAGATCTTTGAGCTTTATTCCCACCTCGCTGTTCCATATCAGTCCTTAAATGCTTTTACTTTAACTGAACCGTCTGGGTTTGTTCCCTTGCAGCTTGCTTTTCTACCCAGCTGGCATGACATGCTGTTTTACACTGAGTGTGCCTCCGTGTGATTAACATAATTCATGTGTCATCTTGGAGCATTGTCCCCGCGCTGAGCAATACCTGCTGTATAACTGCAATGTCACCCGGTCGGACAGTTAAATGTATTACCACCATAAATCAAGCTGAGATGTACAATTTAGAAAAAGGGATTAGCAGTCAAGGCAGAGGTCCTTGCTGCTGTGGGGAGGCTGGTGAAGCTGCTGCAGTACCTTCACTGTGGTGAACACATAGCATGTTAAATGTTGGTGTAACCGTACCAAAACATGTGGGACATCTGCAAGTCCTGGCTCAGACCTTCATGGCTTGTAGCAAACTGTGAATTGGACTCATTTGGCTTTCTTTCAACTGTGGTTTTCTTCTTGCCACTCTTCTGAAAACGCCAAATTTGTGAAGTACAAGGGTAGGGCCTGGTTCACACGGCAACATTTTAAAATGATCGTACGATTTCCAAACCTTGAGAGACCACAAGGCGATAAAAAGTCTTGGTCCTACAGTGTGTGGTCACACGGCAATGACGATACACTTGACACGAACAGATTTCACTCACAAACATTCCCAGATCAGACGGGAACTCTTGCAAAACCTCACAAGATCATATGTGACTTCAGAGTAAAAAAACGTGGCATTCTAAATGCTTCCAAAGGCGTATCACTGCCAGTCACCTTCAACGGGCTGCATGTTCTTTTGTCCTCAGAACACACCACACACATTGTGATATCAGACCAGACAATCCAACATGTTGAATATTTCTGATTTGTGATCAGAGCAGCCCCGCACTCTGATCCCACCACACAATTCAGGAATATCTGCTAGGATTATTTTCAAAGACATCCCAATAATCGGGGCTTCCTCATGATTGTCGGAAGGTGAGAATCGAGCCCAAAATTGGCTTAATAATCTTGCTGTGAGAACCAGACCTAACAGTTGTCCTGTAGACAGATTCTTCCACCTGAGCTGTGGATCTCTGCAGCTCTTCCAGATTTACACTAAGTATCTTGATTGTTTCACTTATTTACTTTTTTTCCCTAGCCTTTCAAGTTTACTTGGACTGCCATGTTTTGGTAGGTTCTTGGTTATATCTAATTTGATTTTATGAGGTAATTCTTCTTTAAACTGCTCCACAACCTCATCCCTATCTTGTCTGCTGAGTTCCTTGGTCTCTACAACGCTGTTTGTTTACTGAAGTTCGCGAACCAACCTCTAAGGCCTTCACAGAACAGCTGGATTACTACTGAGATTGCATTACTAATTAGATCGCTTTTGGTGGTAACAGGACGCACTGTGTTTGGGGTGTGAATGCAAATGGCAGCTACATATTTCAGAATTTGTTTTGCAAAAGAAATATGACAGCCATGTATCATTTTTCTTGGAATCCATAATTGTTTCTGCTGTGTTCCACTCTGTCACATGAAATCCCAAGTGAAGCAACTTGAGAAAATGTGAAAGAGTTTAACGTGTATGGGTGTTAAGTTTAAGGCAGTGGAGACACCCAAGCTGTCTTTGGAGAAGTTTGAGTAATCATTATGTCCTTTTTTAGTCTCATCAGTCCTCTGAGAACTTTTTCTGCTTGGCTCCAGAGTGATACGCCCCAGCACTGTTTGGGCTCAAGTCTGTACTGAAGTGGGGATAGAGCATCAAGCTTCAGTACCACTGCCAAAATCTATTGGCTGCTATTGATATCCCATTTACTCTGTCACTCCTAAGCTCCTTTGCATTCAGAGGCTTCGCACCAAGCCCAGAGTGTCCAGCCTGTGGCTTGTAATACTGATTATACAGCTGCTTGTGCTGCTCTTCAACAATCATCCAGTCCTTTTATTATGCAAGCAACAGAGGCATACTTTGAAGGCACAGCGGGAGCTGTCCAGCCCTGAAGTTTTAATTGCGCCTCTTATATATTAGGTGGGATTCAAACCAATTTGGCCACCACTTTAAAAATTAATTCCCCCTTTTCCGGTGTTTCAAAACTGACAGACTTTGCGCTTTTCATCCTGTTTTACTCCAATCTTCTGCAGACAGCTTTTTTTTCTCTCTCTGTCTTTACCTGTGACAATTATAAACAGCCCAGCAGGAGCTGGAAATAAGGTGTTGAGTTTGGCTTGCGGACGGCAACACTAGCTGCATTTCATGCGTTTAAATTAAAGCTACACTATTAAAGGAATACTGGGAGTATTAAATATCAGCCGTTTGAATTTTTCTAATTTTAACAAGCCATATTCAATTGTGTATGTGTTTTTCGATCGAAAATCCTACCTAAAGAATTCAACTTGCTGAGGCAGCTGTTGCCAATGAACGACACGTCATAAAAGTGGTCATCAGGGAAACTATTTACATAACACCTTATTAGAATAGATTTCAAAAAGTGGTATCCAGCTTTAACGTTTAACTACAGTATTTATACTAATAATACCCAAGCCTACTACTGTTGCTATGGATGTCAGGAATATGGTTTAAATCCCAGCTCTGATGAATAGATTTGCAACTTTTTTAAACTTTTTTTGTAATAATTTATGTCTAGGTACTGATTTTTTAAATTCTTTTTAACATGAACGACAGACGAGATGAACCGAGCATCCACAAAACATGCACATGGTTATTAATGACTGCAGCTGTAAAAGTATATCCCTATTAATAAGGTGTACGTGGTATTGATAGATCTGACCTTTCAGGTTTAAAGGTTAAAGGAATATGACTCTTGAGAAATTTTAAAACCATGCTAATATCCTGTTGTTTATGTAAGTCCAAATGATAAATATTGCCTGTTGCGCTGATGAAACAGACTAGTACAATTTTAACCCAGAAAATTGGTTTTAATTTAATTTTCAATTTAACTTTATATTTTGGAATCAATATTACAGAGTAGGAATATTTTAAGTATGACATCTAAATGCCACTGAGATAAACTTGTTTTATTCCACTAAATTTTTAATGAACACACTTTGAAATTCTAACTCATTATTAATTATTGCTCATCTGGTTTGTTCCGAAATGTTAAAAAGAAACAAAAGAAAAACTACTAGGTTTGTGATTAAAGCCTTAAGGATTAAGGTTCCTAAATGTTGATTAAAAGGCCTGTTAAAGCTTTTCCCTGAGGTCAGCTATGTAGAGTAATTTATTAATAACTGCCACCTCAGGAATAAGTGGTTTATCTTGGTTGAATTTAGCATTAGGACTGCTAAACTAGCTAAAGCTGATACAAACAAATTTAAAGTGTGTTTTGGCTGATAAACTTAGATAATTTCTTCTCAGAAACCCCTACGTATACAAAGGCTTACACCAATTTCTATTCAGATTAATACCCAACCCACCTGATTGATTAGAATACCGTTTCACAGCGTTAATGTGGTCGCTAAGCTAGCTGAAGCAGGCTACAAACTTAAATTCTTGCTTCAACACAGAAACTTAACCACAAGTCTTAAGAGTTCTTCAGTTTTACTTAGAAAATATATTTATTTATAATACATTTCATAAACCGTTTAGCCTTATAGTGCTCCGCTGGATAGCCTAATGACCATTTGGTTTGTGTATTGGTAAAAATCTGGCTATACAATATGTATCGGGATACTGGGGAGACGATACGATATATTGCGATAGCCTACTATGAGTAAGACAATATATATGGTGCTTTTTAAAACTGAATTCAACTGCAGAAAAACTGTCACAGCATTCTAAAGACGCCAACCTGTTTCATACTTTAACACATCCAGTTTTTTTACTAGATATAGTTGATCCACTGGAACAAAGAAGATGAAAACAGCCACAAACTACGTCTTTTAATTTCACTACAAAAAAAATGTCACTACAAAAATGATTGTCATCATTAATGGTTCCATTCAAATCCTAAAAACGATATTTTTCTTGTTGAATATCAGTGCGATATATCAGTGTATCGATATTTTCCTACATCCTTACTGAACATGGTAGCTTTGCAATGTTAAATTGTTTACTAAGAACTTAACTAATATTGAACATTTAAATTGGTTTAATGACTATTGTTAAATATAAACCAAAATGTGTTTTTATAGTGTGCGCTTCTAAAGTCTACATCAGAAAATAACAGAACTTAATTTAAATTAATGTTCTTACCAGTAACGTATCAATTCCTTTTCACAAAATAACAATTGGAATTTAACTAATTTAGTAAGGTATGCTGTAAAACACTACTGGTATCTAACACATTTATTTGTCATTTCACTAAACAACTTAAATAAAAAAGCTTTATTGCTGAAATTGTAACAGTTGATTTTATGGGTGCAGAAAAGTGTGGTCAGTGCAGGAAACCCAAATATACCAAAACAACAGCACATTCCTAACATCTCCCTGCCTTCAGACTCTGAACTCACTGGCCTTGAAGTCTGTTTGGTTTTGAAGGGAAAGTGTTTGAGTTCCTTCCCTCAGGCAACCTGCTTGCTCTGTAATCATAACGCGTACAGACTCATTCTAACACAATATCCACTCCACTCTCTCTAGAGTTTTTCTTTTTTGTTTTTTTTCTGTATGCATTATCCACTCACATATTTTTTTCAGTGAGTGATATTCACAGGTCATGCCTCACTTTCAGATACTATTACCACATCATTATACAGCACTGTAAAGAACTGAACATTTTGACAGCGTTCCTTAAATCAGCAGTCATGAAAAAGCAGAATTGATGGAGACGGCTCGCTGTTTTTTTTCCCCCGCCAGTCATTAGATCTGTAATGTGGAAGCAGGCAGCGAGGATGTAAGATGTCAGCGCTGAGATCGGAGTATGATTTATTTACGTTCAGATGTGTCGGCCCCGTGCCTCCGTCTCAAACACACACGTGCCTTGCTGTGCACTCTATTACACCGACCTCTTTGTTTACCTCTCTGACCAGCTCCCTCGCTCCAGAGTCATGGCCCCCCTGCCAGCAAGGTCACTCCACGCAAGCACTAATGACTGCAATCAATTATCGGGCGCAACATTAAAACGAGACCACAAACTCCCACATCTCTGTCGCCTTCGAGCTTTTTGAACTGCAGCGTGGAAGTCACTTGATTGCAAAGGCAATATAGCAGATTCCTCTCACACCCCCTCCCCACCAGCAGAAACTCAATTTATTATAACATTTATTTGGATGTCTGAGTCATTTAGTAGACTCTAATGCAATTCTAAAACAAGGTTTTAGGTATCGCATCATAAATCAGTATAAAACTTTTTTTTTTGATTGTGTTAAACACTTGAGAGGGTAAACATTAGTCAAACAAATGTACTTAAAATGTAAATGGATTTGTTTGGTCATATAACTTGGAGTTATGTTTGGAGAATAACAAATTTAGCACAGCACATACACTTTTTAGCAACCACTATCCTCACTGTGAAGCTTGGCAAGGGCGGCATCATGCTGTGGGGATGCTTCTCTACAACCTACGAGCCAAATCAGAGCCTCCTCATTACATCATAAACATCTCATCCAGTTAATGTTTGATCTTCCCCCTGTTTTTGTGGTGTTTTTGTGAAGGATCATAGTGCACAGAGACAGTTTAAAAGATGTTATTCTTGACAGTTCTGACTCTAACCCCACAACATAGTTGGGGTTTTTGTTCACTGTGGGATCTGAAATCAGGAGCCGTTTATGTGCATCAGCGGAGCCCAAATTGTGATTAAAAACAATGAAATCAGATTAATACAGCATTAATCTTGGATTGGTTTTATTTTAAGTTATGGGTTAAAGAAGGGTGTGGGGAGAAGAACTGCCCCAGAAAACTACCCCAAGTTCCTGAAAAGGTTCCTGCAATGGAAATCACTTATAGAGTATGTTAAAGACCTCAGACTGAGTTGAAAGTTCAGTATAACACATTAAAATGTGTGCTTCTAACGTTGTAAAATCTGAAAGAGTTAAAGTGGTATACATAGTTTAATAAGGCACTGCATAAAAAATAGTTTATATTTACTATTTTAAAAAAACTAATGGAGAGACAAAAAAAAGGTTTTCAAACTGCTCCAGGCCGTGGTGAAACTAAAAAGTAAGACGTCTCTGTGGAGTTCATGTCATCGGGTCAATTTCAGAGCAGCCTTCCATTGCAAATTTAATCAGTATTAATATTTTAGGCTTTTACTTCTGCACCAGGCCATTCGGAGAGGTTGCGGAGTAGAATGTAGAGTAAGTGTCTTAACAGTGTTCCTTGTGGTCAAATGAGAGCTTTTCAAAAATACGACAGACAACGAGATCTGGACAGATGCTAGGTCATTATGATCTTGACTGTTTATATTTGGAACATCTCCCAGGGCTTCTTTAAGTTTCTAAACTGACATACTGTTAAAATAAGAATAAGTTGAGTGCATGTTTATTGAAATATTTCCCTATCTGCCACAAATCAGATGGGGAAAATTGTCATAATTACTTGTGAGAGTCTAGAAGTCTCATGACTTATGGTTTGAAAAAACTTTTCTCACCCGAATCTACTAACGTTCATGCATGTTTTATTGCTGTACTGAATTTAGTATTCTGTTATTTTACCAGCTGACTTTTCTGCCACATGCAAGGCTATCATATCATGCAGTGTTGGAATCACAGTGAGAAGTAATGGAGCAATAACTAGTGCGGAAGAGCTCGGTTTAGGCGCCTAAATTCCCTTCCCATGAGGGAGGGGGGGGGGGGGGGGTTACATTCAAAACACTCAAGCACTTAACACCAGCACACGGTCGAGCGACTGCTTTGCTTCTCATCGTTTCCTTCCACTCTTTCCTCCTGTAGCTCATCATCGTGCTGTCATGACAACAGTTCCCGCTGCCAGTACCAAGTCTTGTGAATGGGTCTTGAAAATAACTGTAATTTATTTCTGCTTCATTTTCATGTTAATGTATGTTTACGCTGCAGCGAGGTGGTTTTTAACTATTATCTTGTTTTTTTTATGAGCGAGGAGTTTTTTACGGAGCTATATAAAAGTAGCACTTTGTCATCATGTAACCTTGCTGTCTTTTTATTGCTCCATATGCAGCACCTTGCTGAAATGTTCAAAGCCCTTGATTTTTTTTCTCTCTCTTGTCACATAACAACATCAGATTTTAACGTCTTAGTATTATATCATAGATTAACACATAGTACCACATTGTTGTGAAGTAATAGTGAAATGGTACACGGTTTTCACAATTCAGTCATGGCTATCCATGCATCCTCTTTTACACTGACACAAAATGAAGAGCATTATTTGGAAGAACAACTCTTGAGAAGCTCCATAATGTATCAGTTTGTGCAATTAAATCAAATTAATTATGCAGTACTTTCTCAACAAAACACACCGAAGGGAAGTTTTCCTCTCTACTGTCGCTACATGCATGCTCAGTATGAGGGATTGCTGCAAGTCAGTGACTCGATGTAATCTCTTGGGTTTCCTTAGATAGAAATCCTTTTTCCAATTAGAACAATAAGCTGAATTTAACAACATTGTTTGATAACTAGGATCAATTGGAATGGATGTACTTAAAGAGTAACTAAACCCCAAAACAACTTTTTTTGCTTCTAAACTCTATAAATGGGTCTTTACCAATGCAGTCTTTCAGTTTCTGGGGATTTTTTTACATTTTGGTGTAAACTTGTTTAATTCTACACTTTTTGGTCTAAAAACGTCTTAGTTCTGCCCCCTTAGGGTTGAACTGTGGCTACTGCATTTGAATTTTGTGATTGGTGGAGAGCGGTACATCTCTACGTCACAGGCATCGACTGAGTCACAGCAGCCATGGTCTCACAGAGACGCCCTGTGAGTTTGGGTATAAAACTATCAAACATACCGGCCCTGTGGCGAGTTTGGAGTTGAATTGCGTTTTACAGGTTACCATTTTTATCACATTAGCACTTAGTTAGCATAGCTAACATACTGTTTGAACGTTAGCCTATGCATTACCACACAGACTGGACTCCTCCTGTCTCTATCCCTCAGCAGCAGCGCCAGCCTCGGACAGCGCTGACTCAGCGCCCCAAGCCAGCGGCTCGAATTGATATGGCTCGCGGCCGCTGGGCTCCATAAAGCCCCTCTCTACTCCTCTATCTCCGGTGACGACGGAGGAGATCCCCTGGTTCAGGGCACCGAGCCAGTGCCGCTGAGGCAGAGGGAGACAGGAGGAGTCCGGTCTCTGAGTGGTAATGCTAACATAGGCTAACGTTCAAAACAGATGAATGTTGATCAGATCGATCAGTCGCAAAACTGCCAACGTCGCAAAATTGCCACTGTCCATGTTTCAGTGTCACATTAAGCGAGCTGTCACTGTCCTCCGGTACACACCCCCACGTTCCCCCCTCCGCTTTTCCTCAACACTTGGCCATGCCCCTCTATGCTTCCTGGCACCGCCCACTTTGTAGAATTTTTCAAATGTTATCTGGGGGCGGGGTTAGGATTTTTCAGGGGGTTCAGTTACACTTTAACTTGTAGACATGTTAATTGGTGCAACATAGGTAAACTGAATTGAATTGAAGTTTGTGGTAGCAATTGTTGGGCCCAGCCATGACTGGAAAACAAGGACTGAACTACAGGACCTAACCTAACCCTTATCAGGCAGGTATTGACAAGCAGTAAATAAGACTAAAAATTATTTGGTTATTTTCCTGATGATCAGGTGGTGCCCCAATTTGGTAACTTTGATCTAAATTACTGATCTTGTTAATAATTGCCATAGACTATTAGTAGTTATTTATAGCCAACTCTTGTTGTTGATATTGTAAAATGCTTTTATAAAACGCTGTGTTCTGTTTTTTACATTGACCTGTGTGCCTAATGTTCAGTTTTGTACTCAATCAATTTAATGTCCCTATTAAAACAGAATCAGAGGTTCAACTGAGATATCCTAAAACATTCTCCCTTGATATACGTTTTTTGTGTCTGAGGCTAAGAGGGATCAAGCAACAACCGTTTGAAAATCAGACACCTAATCATTCATGTGCACCTAGTTGAATTAATGGCTGGCAGATCCCTGAACCCTGCGACTCTCAAGCACCGTGGTGGAGGAGTTTGTTTTTCCTCATCATTCATCCACCTAACCATTTCCATCTATTAGTTTTTTTGCAGAGTCTTTAGGTCAAGTCTGACCTTCCTAGAAATATGTGCTAAAAATCCATACAAAAGTGTTGTGTTTCTACTTAAAAAATGCACAAAGTTGCAACGTGCAGAAACCATTTGCCGTGTAGAATTTTATAAAAGTAAAATATATTACAAAAAGGTCATCTGCTGACTGCTAATGAAATTCAAAGTCACAGAGCAGCATGAAACTATACATCCATCTTTCGATTTACTTCATGTTGAAGTGGGGTCTCAGAATTTCGTGAGGTGCATTGCTCTAGACAGATATTGCTTGTTCCGGGTGCCAGAAAAGTGAGTGTAAAGTACTTTCGCAGGTTTATGAATCCAATAAACCTTCCCTGAGGTGAAAACAAGGTAACGCTCAAACAGGAAGAGCAGGAAGATTGGGAGCAGGATCGACAATATAGGGTGAATATGATAATTTTGTGATTTTTGGAAAGAGAAGGAGCAAGAGAAGTTTATGTAGCAGAGATGGAGTTCCTCCAGGTGGAAGCTGTCAATAAGTTAGAACAGAATCTCAGGAAAAGAGATCTGACTTCACTCTAAAAAAAATTGAGCATGGTAGGTTGGGTAAATAGAGTTTCAAGTGATGTGAGTAAAGGAAGATGATGGTGTAGGAGGCCTAAAACTCGACAAAAACAATGAAAGGCTGAAGAGAGGCGGGGGAGGAAGGCAGCGAGACATATAAAGATGGATCAAGCATTCAGTGAAGTGGAGACGGAGGGTGTGATTGAGGGCACGAGGAGGGATGAGGTGTGGGAAAGCAGCCGTGATGAGATGGCTTCTACTGGACCATGAGATTGATGAATCTGCTTCAGAGAGAGAAGGAAGAGATAGTGGAAGGAGGAGGAAAGAAAGCCTTGATGAAAAGACCAATCGCAGTCCCGCAAGACACAACAAAATCCATAGCATGATAAAGGAATGAGTCGCTCTTATCTCCAGCCCTCTATCTTAGAACACAGCACCAGAGGCATCTTTGCAGATTGCGCTATCTCTAATCGGATTTTTTTATTTTAATTTAAATTTTTTATCATCACTTGTGTGTGATCACAAGCCACTGTCATATCACAGGAGATTACAGCATATCTGGTGCGAATAAGTCTTTGAAAAGATGGGATTTAATTTACTTTGACATTCTAACAGCAAACGGCCTATTAGCTGGGTGTCAATTTTTTCCTTTAAAAGCCAACTGGTACCCAAATCCACTTGAAATTTAATAAATATTTTGCGTTGGTGATCCTCCACTCCGGTCTCAAATCTTTAAGCGCGTCCAGCAGGTTTCTTCTAGTATCGCCCTCTATTCAGCGCTGACCAACTTCCCTGTCCCTGCTTGGGTAGAGCATCCACACAGAATGATTTAGTTTAGTGAATAAACATCACCATACAGAACATGGAAAACATATGAAAAAAACTGCAAACCCACATGGCCAGGTTTAGAGAAGGTTAACGAAAAAAGCAGCCAGTGGTAACGAGAAGTTCTCAGTTGCAGTATTCATTGACATGAAGATTTTTTTTTACCAATAATCATAATATTCACCAGAAAAAAAAAGGAAAAGTGTGGAATTTGGGGAGTGGTGTTAAACTGGCTGAAAAGTTGTATTAAAAACCGTCAAGAGTTTGTTAAAATAGATCAGAACAGTTAAATCTAACTTGTGGGGTGCCACAAGTAGGAGTGAGAGGCCCAAAACTGTTTGTATTGTATTTAAACAACATGGTAAAATAAGTACTATAAACTGATGTTACATGTATATTCTCTACTAGGGAACATCTACAGCTACTTTTGGAAGCACTCAAATCAGAAATTAAAAAATAAAACATTGGTTTGACAGCAAAAAGTATTAACATTTTAGAAAACTATATTTTTGTTTTAAGGTTATCAGAAAATTCCAGTATAGAAAACAAAAAAACTAACTGATAATATTGAAGTGGAAAGAGTGTTTCAATTAAAGTTTCTCGAAGAGATACTGGACCATAAAATCTGCTGGAAGCTTTAAATAAATCAAATCGTGGTAGCATATCAGAGTAATACTGTCGCCACGGTCTGTCTTTTAAATGCCCCGTGGTGGCATAGCGAGGCAAGAATATTGCGCCATTCGTGCTGCCAGGCTTGAAAGTAATATTACCACAACGCTGGCCTTGACCACCTATGAATGACCAAAGGCTCCCTGATAACGCCCAATGTGGGTTTTAGGAAACACACAAAGTCACTATTTTTTTAAAGAAAAATTATGGGATCTGGTTAAATATAAAACTGGTTCTTTGTTTTGTATTTGACTATATTTTATTTGTGTTTCAATACTTTGTGTTGGTCTATCATGTTAAATCCAACTAGAATACACTGAGGCTTGTGATTAGACAAAATGCAGAAAATTTCATGGGTTCAGCATGAACTCTAAAGCACTGTAGGTGTTTGACTAGCAAAGAGGTTCTGAGCAGCTCACAGAATAATATGTAAAGTCCACATGAGGTGAGAAGAGGCTGAGTGAAGAGGTGGGAGAGTGAGAAGAGGAAGTGGATATTAATCTGTTCTCATGAGGCCGTTTCACCTCCTCTGCTTCGATTCGTCTCTTCCTCCTCCTCCTCTCTGTTGCTGCTCTGATTTGTCAGCCGCTGCCTTGGTCCGAGGGGGATAAGAGCGAGATAAACAGCATTTGCAAACAGAGTGGTGGGATTGGAGACGCAGTAGGCCCCAGTGTTCCTTCTGATATTCTCTTTCTTCAGCATACAGTGTTCCCATCACAGTGACAGGATAAGCCTGCACAGCTGCTGATTTTATGGGCTGTAATGAAATAGGGAGGAAAAAACAGTGCTGTGCCACTATAAATCCCTCCTCCGGAATATAAGATCAAGTCTGTTCCAACAGTTAACATGCTGGTCCTACTGCTGTTTTATTACCTGGTTTTGATTTGTCTTTTACTCTCTGTTTTCCCAGATGCAACAGAGGACCTTTCTTCGAGCTGCGATGGGACTCTGTAAAGCTACAGATTTAAGACACGTCCTCAGCACTCCTTCTCAATCACAACACCAGCGGTAGACAGTGGAGAGGACCCATTATATGAAATTAATGTCAGCGGCGTTGCGGAGGCAGCCAGACGCTGCACCGCCGGATCTAACACTACCCATGGAGGTGTGGCCTCAATGTTTCCAACACTGCTACTGCTGCTAATTCCAGGCCAGGGAACAGCGATGCCTTCTAAGGTCTCCTGCTTGTACTTGCTGACTGTGGTATGCTGGGCCAGCGCTCTGTGGTACCTGAGTGTGACCCGCCCTTCCTCTTCCTTCGTGGGCCAAGTGTCAATACCAATTCGCAAGGGGCCCAAAGTAAGCAAGAACTCCACGTTCAGCAACATCCGCACGCGCTCGCTCAACCCCCACGACTTCGGCTACCTCATCAACGAGGCCAAGAAGTGCGAGGCCGAGTCGCCGTTCCTCATCATCCTGATCAGCACCACCCACAAAGAGTTCAACGCCCGTCAGGCCATCAGGGAGACGTGGGGCGACGAGACCACGTTTCCGGACGTGCGCGTCATCACGCTCTTCCTGCTGGGCCGAAGCACAGATGCCGTCCTCAACCAGATGGTGGAGCAGGAGAGTCAGATATTTCATGACATCATTGTGGAGGATTTTATCGACTCGTACCACAACCTGACGCTTAAAACACTGATGGGGATGCGCTGGGTGGCCACATTCTGCCCTAAGGCTCAATATGTTCTCAAGACAGACAGCGACATCTTTGTCAACATGGAGAACCTCATCTATAACCTCCTGAAGCCCACCACCAAGCCAAGGCGGAGGTATTTTACTGGCTACGTCATCAACGGTGGGCCAATCAGAGACATGCGCAGTAAGTGGTACATGCCCAGGGATCTCTACCCTGAAAGCAAGTACCCACCATTCTGCTCTGGCACCGGCTATGTCTTCTCAGCAGACGTGGCCGAGCTCATATACAAGACCTCGTTACACACCAGGCTGCTGCACCTGGAGGACGTGTACGTCGGCGTGTGTCTCCGTAAGCTAGGCATCCACCCTTTCCAGAACAGCGGCTTCAACCACTGGAAGATGGCCTACAGCCTCTGCCGCTACCGCCGGGTGGTCACTGTCCACCAGATCTCCCCGGAAGAGATGCACCGCATCTGGAACGACATGACCAGCAAGAAACACCTGAAGTGTTAGCAGACTGCGCCGTTCTCCAGATGCTTTCAGGGCTTTGTTGTGCTTTCCTGCGCAAGACCAAAGCAAACTCCCCTGGATTATCCCGTTGGCTCAAACTTCAAGGATGGACCGAAATGGAAAGTCCTCCCGTGGTTACTTGTCCACGCCAGCCCTGGAAAGATTTTTACATGACGGGAAGCATAAACATGTGTTTAGCTTCTAATTTACACCAGGCACAGACTGTCTCTAATTACCAGGAGTGCAGATGAGATAAAAGCTGACAGATGCTCTGCTCGGCTCAGTCACAAGGCCTGATTTTGAATGTTCTTCATGTATTTCTTGTATTTTCTGAACAAGGTGTTATACTGGATATTGGATACTGCAGTAGTCAATGTGAGGACTATTGTGTATCTACAGTGCGATGACTAGATGTTGAAAGCAGCCGTGTTTATGAGAGAACATCAATGTTCTGCACAGACAAACGTTTTATTTTCTAAAAGATTTAAAGAGAAACAGATCAGAATGAAAACATGGCTGCTAGCATTCCCAGGTGAATGTTAACCTCTGATGTGTGAAGTGCGGTATTTTGTCTCTGGCAGTGCTGTGAGCAGGCTGCAAACGACTGTATTTTCTATTACTTGAACATAGAGAGCAGGAGAAGTGTAAACCGAGAACAAATCTTATCGTTTTTGAGTGCTTTTTCTTTGTTTTCCATTACTTGAGATTAAATAAACCCGTTTCATAAGATTCGATGCCCATTTTCTTCTGCACACTTTAATGCACGTAACCTGAAAGTTAATATACGTTTGATTTCTCTGTAGGAGTGAAAGCCCGCAATTACGGCTGCTGCTCTCCACGGCAGCTGCACTCTTCACAGCGAGTGCCGCCAAACCTTCCTCTTGCCTCTGGAAGCATTCCCGCTGTCTGTGCAGGTGGTGGAAGAGTCAGGCAGACTCCATCGTGTGATTAAATCAAATCCGTGTAACTGGGAGCTGGAAGATGTCTCTGAGCAATTACAGTGGCTGTGCAAAGTATTCACACACCTTGTTACAACAACAAAACATTTTATGTAGTTCACTGGGATGTTATATGACAGACCAACATGGTCTGGATGCTTTGTTTCAAACCTTTTCACAAATGCAATGCAAATATAAATGAACAGCAAAGAAAGGAAGGCAATAATCAACCATGCATCATTTTTCTTGTACTTCACAATTTTGAACTACTCTGCATTGGTCTGAAATGGGAAAGTTTAGATTAAATTACCATGTATATGCCACAGTTAAAGTTCAAACCTAAATCTAATTCATCTGTGAGAAACCTTGAAAATGTTAAGACACTATTCACCAAATCTGGCAGAGCTAGAACAATGAGCTAGAACAATGAGCAAGAATTTCAAAGCAAAGCTAAGAGACAAAACCCCAAAAGACTCGCATCTGTAACTGGTCCACTTTTTACATTACTATACTAGGTTTTGTGTTAGATTTATTATTGCAATTATCCCATCACATAAAATCAAAATAAAATAAATTAAGATGGTTGAAATGTGACAAAAATTCATTAGTACTTTTGCAAGCACTTGCAAAAAAAAAAGGAGTTGTTTGACAGTAGAAATCCAAGGATGTGACCTTTTTCCCCAAACTACATGAATCACTCACTATTTTTCTGCCCATTATGGGCCATTAAGTTGCATTATTCAAGAACAATAAAAAAAAAAATCTTTCATCAGATCTGCTGTAGCTGACAGCATCTATCAGCTAGTTTCTCAAAAAACAGTCAGCGTGACATGAAGCAAAACGTTATGTTGAGGCCAACTGTAATCATTTTAAACTTGAACGTTATGGTGCGTTCCTTTTAGCTCAGAAGTCTGAACTCAAGATGGGTTTCACCTCACACCCGTGTAAACAGCGTTCCAGTTAACGAAGTCATATAGGTCGAGATTCCAATATGGTGACGCCCATGTGGCCATTGTAGGTGCAAACGTTTTAAGCTGTACTTTTCACATGCAAATACCACTTGTATTTGCAAGTTTAGAGTTGCAGGCTCTACATATGTTACATTGATTTTAGACACACTCTTACTAGTGACTCTTGTAAAATAAACACCACTATTATTGATGCAAGGAGTGGCCAGATTGAAACTGGAAGTTGGCACAAGAAAATATCTGACTTTCCAAGTGCGATATCCGACTTCTCCAGTTGATTTTTCCAGCTACAAGTTGAACTGAACATTAATACTAGCTTTGGTTTACTATTTCAATCATGTTAAGGTTTGGTGTTTGAGTGGACCACTGGTATTCGTGTTCATTTATTTTCATTTTTTAAACCATTCTTATTTAGACTAACTGTGGTGACTGAGATCATTGTTTTATTTACTGATCCAATTTTGATCACACTACAATAAGGTAAATAGCCTTACGTTTCCTTACATGTAAAGATGTGCTTAATTCTTGTCTGTTTTCTAATAGTAACATGTGTGCATACTAGAGGTGGGAGAGAAAATCAATTTTTTATGCATCACAATGTGGAAAAGAACAATTCTGAATCCATTAACAAACGTCAAACATTTACCTTATTGGTAATTTACTTTTGAGGGACACCAAAGGCGTTTATTTATAGTTCCAATTTAGTTATAGCACCACATTCAGCAGCTTTTGCACATGTAGAAAATGACGTCAAACATGAGCCACAACTCAAAAAAACATGAAGAATCTTGTACTACAGTGTCACCTGTAGGTGGAAGTAAAACGACCTACTGTAACGCAATCGGCCAGAGAAGCAGCTTGGCCCTGATTCAGAAAAGGTGAAGCTAATTACAAAGCTTACTGCATCTTTCGCCACTATCAAAAATCATTAAGAACCAGGACTCTCCCACTATGGAGCAGTCTTGTGTGATACAGGATCCCACCGGAAACGTATTTAACCGAAACCGCTATCCCTACACACTACACAAGGAGACCACAGTGTAAGGATCACAAGCAGCAGGCGTGATGGACGCAGATAACTGGACCTTTTCTGTGGCGTGGAAGCTTGCATGTTGTGTGCTCCAAAGCGAGAGAGGTGAAATCGAGTCACACGGGTGCAAATATGAATAAGATGTAACAGCATTTAGCAGAGGAGTGCCAGATTGTTGACGATGAAGATTGAGTGAGAGAACTTCAATTTACTCATTTGTGAATGAACGTTACATCAATATTTAAACATTGTAGCCTCCTGAATCATAATCGTATGGAATTGTGAAGCGTCTACAGAACACAAAGTTTTTTCACATTTCAGCCATTTAGCTTTCTTTTTTTTATTGAGGAAATTGGAGGTAGTCCTTATTCTTCTTCACACTATCCGCTTTTTAAAAATGTTTAAGCACCTCTGATAGCCCTGTTTAAAAGCCTCACCTGATATCCTCCAAACCTATGTCTTGTCCTTTTAGCCAACTAGTTCAAACGTTCTTTCACTGGAGCACATAACGTTTCTTGAAGTATTTGGGTGGTTCATGTGGGCAGCTTTAGCTAATCATTATAGCCCCACCTCCACTATAATCTTCAATAAGCCCAATGCTGTTTGGACATGCTCCTCGCCTGCTTTTAGTTTGGGTGTATGAACAAACTCCTGTCTCGCATACCTCATTAACAGGAAAAATACAGTCAAACTTCTTTACTGGACCCGGTTATCTGAGTTTATCAGCTGAGCTGCTGCTCGTTGCATCGGTGTCTCCATCGACTTCAGTGGTGCAACCTCCAACTCTCGAGTCTTTCTCCGTTTGTTAAGATTACCCGACAAACCAGCCGAAGTTTGAAGAAAATGAGCCGACGTCTCTCTCTTCCATTATGACTCGGCACTAAAAGTTCTGGTGGGTGAAACTCTTTTCCTTAAAGTCTCTCCTTGATTCTGGCGTTTTCTCCTTCCTGTGTTGATGTAACCACTAGCTCTGAACACCCAGTAATTTGTTCCCTTTGTTAATTTGTTCCGCCGTCGTCGTCTTGATGCTGCCGCTCAGCTGAAACAAACTGTAGGCCCAGTTTCGTGATGAGCCGGGAGAAGAGTGTGCGAGTGACGTGACAATCAGGAGCGTGACGGAAATCTGAGCTTCCAGCAAATTATATGCAAAAGGATAAATATTGTACTGTTTCTAGTGCATCTGAAGATTCAACCAATTTTCTTTAATCTGAGAGGGGGAGAGTTTAGGTCAGCTGGTTGAAACTTGGATCGAATTGGGTCTTCAGTCAGAACAATGGTCCCAAACACATCAAAACAGAGCTCTCTAGGAGATCCTTGAGTTACTACATGTCCTTTCTGTTTTCTGGTTTACATTAGCTAAGATTGTGCTGCTGTTTAATCATTCAAATGCTTCCCTAAAAGACCAAAATTAGGAGGTTTTATCTTACATGCTGTAAGGACCAACAGAATCCATCTGAAGAATCAGCTGAATATTATTACATAAGGCCAACAGAAACGTATCTGATAACTGTCCTTGTGTTCGTGGTTGTCCCTGTGTGTCACCACTTATGTGCTGGACGGTGGAGGTAATTATCTGAAATCATTAGTGTCTTGCAGGTTTGTTTCCACTCAAGCCGAAAAGAGCTGCACAATTTTTCAGCCATGTCTGAAAACTCTTTTTCCTCTTAAAAGACGAAAGCAATTAAGGAAAAACATAGTGATTGGCTTTCTGCAAAGGTCATCCACTTTGCAGCTCCAGCCAAACACCTACCAGGTGTTACACCAGGTGTTCGGTGTGTGACTTCACTTTGGATGTGCGTGGGATAAAGCACAGTGCGAGAGCTCTTTGTTGCAGCCATCAGCATTATCGTCTCTGGGAGCGGCGGCGGCCCTCTGGGACTCAATGTAGGAGACATAAAATAGCATCCTTGGTTCTGCACTTGTGAAAACAAACAGAACAATGTGGGAATCGCTGTCGATGAGCCGGCGAGCTCAAACGGTTTCGCCGTGGGAACCTTTCGGGATTCTGTTGGCGTGAAAACACACGGCGGCTGTAATGACTTCTTTATATTGGATATATTCCCGGCTGACGTGTTTGCATCAAACGCTCCTGTTTGATGACTTTTTCCAACAGTCTGGCAAAACTTCAGCATAACCGGGAGTTTTATTCCAGCGCGCTTATGATGCGCTTGCTCTTTAGGCTTATCATGTGGAAAAGACTGCAGCTCATCCACCAGCTGCCACACTGTTATCAGTTAATAACTATATTTTCTTCCAGAAAATTTAGAGGAATAGTGTGCCTACGAGTACACATATGAAATAATTGGTATTCACAGCTTCTTGGGCTCAACGTTGTGTTTTGCATTTCTATGATCCCCCCCATGGCCTATGCAATATGCTGAGTAATAGTATACTCTGGAATTATCCAAACAACCTGGTGGTGGAGCATTTAAAAACAGCTACTGTGAGGGGAAAATGAAAGGCGTGTGATTAGTTCAAGGCTGGTGGTAAATGGAGTTTGTAACGAAGGAGGCAGAGAGCTGGAATGCTTCGATTTCCAAAGCCATGAGGTGTTGCACAAGTATTCACATCCCTTTGTCTTTTTTTAAATACATTTTACCACATTACAGCAACAAAATGTAGCCTCAATGGTTTGCAAGAGACTATGAATCAAAAAACACAGCAGACAGGTCAGAGATAAAGTTGTGGAGAAATCAGAGTTGGGTTATAAAACAATATCACAAGCTTTCAACATCTCACAGAGCTCTGTTTAATACATTATCTAAATATGGAAAGAGTATAGGACAGCTGCAAGCCTACAAAGATAGGCCTTTGACGAGAGGTTGCACTAGACATGTTGTTGTTCGTCATTTTGACTGACACGGTCAAAAAAAATCCCATCTCAAACTATTTTTACCTTTCAATCTTTTTAAAGGTTTTGTGGCCACAGTGGCCTTTATTTGAAAGGGGATACTACATAGAAGGGGGAGAAGACATCCGGTAAAGGTCCACTGAGACAGGACTCAAACCTGGGACGACCACGTCGAGGACTGAGGCCTCCGTACACGGGGGCGCCCGCACTAACCACTGCTCTATGCGATGCCCTTACCTGTCAATTTTTAAAATGCTTTTCAATTGTAATGGTTTTTTATTCATTTTTAAAATATTTAATCCGAACAAGCTGGACAGAGAACTACATATATAAAAAAGGAAATAAGGCAATTGCACATCTGGTGTGGCCTGAATGCACACTCTCACAAGTTCCTTCTGCTCCGCATGGAACTGAAATGCGCATCCACTTGTGCGTAGTTAAAATATGGTGATTGCTGCAGAGGTTAGTGTGATGAGGTCATTGGTTTTTGCCTCCGACTTCTCATGGAGGTTAAGATGTTATTCTAGAGACTGAATCCTCACGCTCCTGCCACACTGAAGGCTGAAATTAAGCGCCACAAGTTTTGAAATGAGGGATAATTTTTTCAATTCCAACTTCTGATTTCTTCAATTGAAGCGATTAGAAGTTGGAAAGACCCTGAATAAGCCGTTCCATGACCTGCAGGCTATCGCTTCAGCGGGAGGAAATTCTCCAGCATGGTTGGTACAATATCAGACTCTTGGGAGCGAAGCGCTCCAAAGCTTCAGTAACTTTTCAACAAGTTGCACGGAGTATGGTGTCCAGGTCTGAGACGATGCTCTCATTTATTTTTTTTTTTGATGGATTGATTGATTGATTGATTTTGTTATCTGTACTCCATGCGTAAAGTTGGAACTGTATGCCCATTTGCAAGTGGTCAAAGATGTGAAGAGTAATCCAGTCAAAATGAAGGACAGTTAATATTCGACTTCCATGGCCACTGTCTTTGACCTAAAGTCCCCGACCAGACAAAAGGCGATAATCAAGCTAGGTAGAGGCCAAAATAGGAGAGATCACAATTAACTTGGTGGTGGTGGCAGCATCATTCGGGTGAATGTGGGCAAGAATTGATGGGAAGATGAATGGAGCTGAATAAAGGACATTTCTTGAAGATCAATCCAGGTTTGGATCCAAGCATATAATGTATTAGAATGGCCTAGTCAAAGTTAAAGCTGCAGAGATTTTTTGAATCCGACGTACCAAGGCCCCTCCCAAAACACTCCCCCCTTCCCTCCCCTTCCCTCCCTCCAGCCCTACCACAGCAGTTGTGCACGCGCATCACCTGTGGCAACACAGCGAGTCAAAGAAGTAAGCAGCAAGCGCTATTGAGCGCCACCCGATTGTATTTTTGCTACGGACATTTTGGAGGTGAGCAACTTCTGCATGACTGATGCTCTCTCACAATATGGCGACTGTAAACGGGAAGACACGGTGCGATCTGTGTGCATGGCCCCATGTTCACATGTTTGCGCGATCCGTATGCAAGTTGATTGACAGGAGACAATGTGGAAACTTGAATTCGATTGGCTAAAAAAAATTTGCCGCTCAGTGTGAAATGCATATGGGTCTATGGGAGGAAGGTGGGATTAAGACAAATAAGTGTTGTGGAGCACTAGCCTTTTATCATAGTATTGAACCCCACTATAATTTTAAAGATTTATAAAACTTTGATACATAAATATATTCTCTGGACTGCAGCTTTAATACCTAATCCCAATTGAAATTCTGTGGCAAAACTTGTCAATTTATGTTTACAGAAACTCTGTCAAATCTGACTGATCTTAAGCTGTTCAGCAAAGACAAACAGACCGGAAATTCTGTCTCAAAGTAGCCAAAGCTGTTAGAGACGTATCCCAAGAGACCCGAAGCTGTGGTTCTATGGCCATTTGCATTGGCAAAACAAGTTCACGATCTTATCAATTTCTTCCCATCTAAGTACCACTTTGTGTTGGTCCTTAGATAAAAACATAATGAATTTTGTGGGTGTAACTGGACAAAATGTGGAAAATGTCAATGGATGGGAGGTCTCTTGGAGACTCTAGCACGGCTCAGTGAAGATCTTACTTTCAAATTTTGATCTAGTTAGATCGTTCAGGCTCTAGAGGCAATTTTCTTAAAGCGGATTAATCCACAGCACAGAGAATTTTATAAACTCAGCAAAAAAAAAACGTCCTCTGCCTTTCAACTGTTTTTACTTTCAGTAAACTTAATGTGTGTAAATATTTGTATGAACACTAAAAGAGTCAACACCATAAGTCACAAATTAAAAATGTTTCGCAGACATGTGACTAACAGAGGTAGAATAATGTGTCCTTGAATGAAGGGAGGCTCAAAATCAAAAGTACCAGTCAGTATCTGGTGTGGCCACCAGCTGCTTGAAGTACTGCAGTGCATCTCCTCCTCATGGACTGGACCAGACTTGTCCGTTCTTGCTGTGAGATGTTACCCGACTCTTCCACCAAGGCACTTGCAAGTTCCTGGACATTTCTGGGGGGAATGGCCCTAGCCCTCACCCTGCGATCCAACAGGTCCCAGACGTGCTCAATGGGATTGAGATCCGGGCTCTTCGCCAGCCATGGCAGAACACTGACATTGCTGTCATGCAGAAACTCACGCATAGAACGAGCAGTATGGCTGGTGGCATTGTCCTGCTGGAGGATCATGTCCGGATGAGCATGCATAAAGGGTACCACATGAGGGAGGAGGATGTCTTCCCTGTACCGCAAGGCATTGAGATTGCCTGCAATGACAACAAGCTCAGTCCGATGGTGATGTGATATACCGCCCCAGACCATGACGGACCCCCCACCTCCAAATCGATCCCGCTCCAGGGTACAGGCCTCGGTGTAACGCTCATTCCTTCGACGATAAACATGAATCCGTCCATCACCCCTGGTGAGACAAAACCGTGACTAATCAGTGAAGAGCACTTTTTGCCACTCCTGTCTGGTCCAGCGAAGGTGGGTTTGTGCCCATAGGCGGCGTTGTTGCTGGTGATGTCTGGTAAGGACCTGCCTTACAACAGGCCTACAAGCCCTCAGTCCAGCCTCTCTCAGCCTATTGTGGACAGTCTGAGCACAGATGGAGGGATTGTGTGTTCCTGGTGTGACTCGGGCAGTTGTTGTGGCCATCCTGTACCTGTCACGCAGGTGTGATATTCGGATGTACCGATCCTGTGCAGGTGTTGTTACACGTGGTCTTCCACTGCCAGGATGATCAGCTGTCCTTCCTGTCTCCCTGTAGCGCTGTCTTAGGCGTCTCACAGTGCGGACATGCCAATTTATTGCCCTAGCCACATCAGCAGTCCTCATGCCTCCCTGCAGCATGCCTAATGCACGTTCACGCAGATGAGCAGGGACCCTGAGCATCTTTCTTTGGGTGTTTTTCACAGTGTGTAGACAAGTCTCTTTAATGTCCTGCGTTTTTAGAACTGTGACCTTAAATGCCTGCTTTCTGTAAGCTGTTAAGGTCTTAACGACCATTCCACAGGTGCATGTTAATTAATTGATTATGGTTAATTGAACATGCATGGAAAACATTATTTAAACCCTTTACAATTAAGATCTGTAAAGTTATTTGGATTTTTACAACATTATTGTTGAAATACACAGTCCTGAAAAAGGGACATTTCTTTTTTTGCTGAGTTTATATTTTTTAATCCTTTTCTAATCCGTCTATGCATATTTGCACTTCCTTTCACCTTAGTTGTCCTCAGCCTTCCAGTTTGCATGACCTCTGTGTCACTTGTCCTCTGAGGCATCGAGAATGTGTGTTTATGAGAATAATATCAGTGGAATAATGTGCCATCTGTGTCCTCACTTTTCAACCAAGGTATGAAAACCAGGCTGGCTGAGAGCAGCTGAGAATCTGTTGCAGAGTCTTATGTCTCCTGCAGGAGAACATGGCCTGACACCGAGGTCCTTCATGCATGCCTTCCTGAAATATTTCCTAGTCAGTGGAGGCTTTGTGACTGGCTGTTATTTTTGGAAGTGCTGGATAGTTTTTGTTGTTGCCTAAAAGCAAGAATATTTCTGGCTTGAACTTTGGAGTCATGTCCGGTTTGTATGTCCCAGCTCTGCTTGTGTGGGTTTCTCTCACGGTTCAGAGGGCATATCAGGTTAAAATCTGATGGAAACTGACTGTAGGCTGTGACCATGAATGCATGGATGTCTGTGTGTGTTTCATCATGAGGTGTGCAGGGAGAAACTGCGGCCCCCTGCAACCTGGAGGGGACAAGTTTGCTATCGAGGGCAGATGGAGGTTAGTTCGTTGTGTAGCTTTCGGGGAATTTGTTTTCTGCACACATTTTTTTTCATAAGTCAAGCAAACTATTCTTACAAGTTTTGAAAGCTTAGAATGTAATTTACAAATATTAATACTAATAAAGCAAATGGAGAAAATCTTAAGAAGGGCGGCCATTACTGCAAGTGCGATTATCTTGCAGCTAAGAACATGTTAGTTTAACCCAACTAATGCAGTGCTTTCTCATTTCTCAACCACGTTCAAGGGCACATCACGTCGTCATGGAAAAGATGTTGGTCTGTTAAAGAAGGATCCAATTATTGCCCTGCATCAAGCAGAGAAAACATCTGAAGAGATTGCTGGAACTACAAAATTTTGGTCAAATGGTAAATGACCTTTACTTGTATACCACTTTAACTTGTCCAAAGGACCTCAAAACTCTTTATACTACATTCAGCCATACACACACATTCACATGCTGATTGTGGTAAGCTACATTGGCTGTAATACAATCGCTGCCACAGGGATTTCTGACCACCACTAGCAGGCAAGACAGGTGAAGTGTCTTGCCCAAGGACACAACAACTGAGTTAGACAGACCAGGAGTTGGAACCAGCAACCCACTGCAGGCCGAGGGACACGGGCGGGAAACGGCTGGGCGGGGTCAACACTTCCTTGCTATTCACAGTCTAATCTGAGTATGTCACTTTATTTTTAATAACTGCAAAATACTTTGATTTTTGTAATTGAGTCCTTAATGTTTATAGTGAACGCTTCTATTATCTGTCACTTTGCTGCTAATCAGTGAGGCTAACTAGAGAAAAGGGCTTCAATTTGGACGGGAGTATAACGATTGGACTCTGGAGCAGTGCAAGAAGGTCATGTGGTTTGATAAGTCCAGATTGACCCTCTTCCCGAGTGATGGGGAGTATCAGGGTAAGAAGTGATGCTCCCATCATGCCTAGTGCCTACTGTAGAAGCCTGTGGGAGTAGGGCTGCCACCTGAGGTTGCTCAATATGGTCAGGTCCAGGTTCCCAACATTATGAGCCCAAAGAATGAGACTACCTGATTATGCTGAAGGACTCGGTTATTCCATCAATGGATCTTTTCATTCCCTGATGGTACAGTTATTTTCCAAGATGACAATGGCAGGATTCGTGGGGCTCAAATTTTGAAAAAGTGGTTCAGGGATCATGAGTTGAAATTTTCACACATGGCTGGACCACCACAGAGTCCGGACCTTAACCCCAATGAGAATCTTTGGGATGTACTGGAGGAGGGTTTGCACAGTTGTTAGACCCTTCCATCATCAATACTAGATCTTGGTGAAAAAATAACTTAGCACTGGATAAAAATAGATCTGGTGACATTGTAGAAGTTTATCAAAACAATGTGACAGTGAATGTTTGTCAATTTCAATTCCATTCGGTTTATTTATATAGCGTAGATTCATAATAAATGTCATCTCAAGGCACTTTACAAGAGAAGTCATTTCAATACAATCATACAAACATTCCAATCAGTTTGAAGTTTTAGTTTGTTTTCTATTTAGGGAATCCCAGCAGACTGCATTGAGTCAATGACTTGAGGTTGTGCCCCATTTATGCAGACTCCAACCACAGCAATCCCTCACACTGAGCAAGCATGTAGCGACAGTGGAGAGAAAAAACTCCCCTTCAACAGGAAGAAACCTCCAGCAGAACCTGTCTCAGTACGAGCGGCCATCTGCCATAACCGTCAGTTCGTCAGTTTGAGCAGAAACACAGAAAGAACAAAAAGAACTGACATAAGAGTACTTTCTATATTAAAGAAAGTAAAAGCAGGATACCAGACCAGGTGTAGCTTCTATAGAGAGAAAAACACTGAAAGAGAACAAAGTTAACAGTCGAAATAATGCAACTGGAGAGTAGTAGAAGAGAAAAGTAGCAGATTGAAGAAAAGTGGTCAGTCTGTCCTCCAGCAGTCTAAGCCTATAGCAGCATAACAGATAGCTCAGGATAACCTAAGCCACTGAAACCTTTATCAATAAGGAACGTTTTAAGCCTGGCCTTAAAAGTAAACAGAGTGTCTGCCTCACGGACTAAAGCTGGGAGCTGGTTCCACAGGAGAGGAGCCTGATAACTAAAAGATCTGCCTCCCATTCTACTTTTAGAAATCTTACTTTGTCGAAATTAAAGCTAAAGGAACTCTGGTGAAATATGACCGTTTAAAATAAAAATTGTGGCAACATTCTTCAAAGGTTCCACTTGTAACCCTTGAACAAATACAAATTTTGTTTTTAATATTTTTTTCTAAATTACTGATCATCTTTTTAATTTCAGGCATCATAAATAAAAGATATTCAAAAATTTCCTGAGTTGCTGACTTCGTAAATACCGATTTTGGCAATTAATATTCAATAGACTTATTTTCTCATCACACTCAGTCAAACTGTAGTTCTTGGGGTGAAATGTTAAGAGTTGACAGCAACATGGATTCTGGTTCAATTTAATTTTTGTATAAAGCAACAACTTGTTAAAGTCTAGGTTAAATTGCGATGGTAATGTCTCTAAAAACAAACACATTTAAATGTAAGTCAGTGACAGAAATTCCAGAACGTGATGAAAAACACACAAAAAATCCCCCAAAATGAACAATTTTTATTGATGCATCAACAAAACCAAAGTTATTCTGAAATATAATTTTTTTTAAAGGGACCTAGGGGGAAACATCAAGAGCACATGGTTGTGCTGTACAGTGTGTACAGTACATGTTCATATCTGGCAGGAAAACTGGTGATTACTGGTTTCTCCATAAACTCAAAGGTCACAACTTGATAGAGTTCAGTGATCAAAAGCACAGCAGCCATTATTCTTCATATTCCTGCCTGCTTTCACTCTTTAGATGCACACAGAGGCAAAAGTCAATTTGACTGAACAGTCCGATTTGTTGTGCAAAACAAATCAATAAAAGTTGCATTTGTTTCCCGATTTTTCTGCAGAAACTGAAAGTCGCTGAGAATCTCAGAGGGTACAGAGTTTCTACAAGGGATTGAGTCAAACGCCGCTGCTACAGACAGTCAGATGTGTGGAACAAACCCCAAAGTTATGACATGAAAATTGATATCTGCCGGGACAAACGGTCCAGCCGATGACAGAATTTCACAGCACGAATTATTTCCTGTCACCCGGAACAGATGGATGGGATTTAAATTGGAAGCATACATCAGTGTGCGAGGCAGAGGCCGCGACGAGCCCCTGACGAAGACAAGTGTGACAGCCAGGCTGAATTTGCATTGCGTCAACTATAAATTAACTCTTAATGTCCTGGGATGAAAGCTGCTGAACTGGAGGAGGCGTAGAGCTCCTGCCCCACCTTCCTGTGAAGGCTGCAGTCTCATATTTATGACCAGCTGCGAGCTTATTAATATTTGCATATTTCAGAGTGGAGCCTCATAAATAGCTCATGGGCTGTGAATATGAAGCTCAGGTAACCGAAGCAGCCTTCCTGACTTTTTGATGTCAACATTCTCACCCAAAGCTCCTTATTTCTGTGTCTTGAAGGCTGCTAGGAGTGTTGAGCAACAGTAAGGGTGTTTGCTGGAAAGGTCACCCTTGTCTAAGGTTTTCTTTTTCTTGCTGCGAACCAACAATGCTCGCTAAGCCTGTTAGAAGGAGGCGAGGCAGTCCAGCATCTCACGGCCTCATAAAATTGGGGTACAAGCTCCCAGAGTCAGTCATGTCCCAGATGAGCTAATCTTTATCCACAGCTCTTTTTAATATATTAATTTCAATATATTCTAAAGCCCCTTTTGAGGCTTGAGCTCCTACCTGAAGCAATTTAGTCTGCTTTTGAAATGCATAATGCAACTTTCTTATTCTTTTCAAGCTTTCTGCTCAGTTTTTACAGTGAAGAAGAGATTTGGTAGAAGTGGTTAAACTCGGCATGCACACATAAATTAATATAAGCATCTATAATATTTCTGATGTTTGCCTCTTGAACCTTTTCACGTGTATTTATGTTAAAAAGCACAAATTATGCGTTGGATCGCAAAGAAAAATGTTACAACTTGAAAAGCACTCGGAGACCGCAGACCTCCGCCAGGGCCACTTCCCTCTCCCTCCCCATGTTGTTATCTTATTGTAACTTTCAGTACTTTTCCAAAAAAATGTCTATTAATGAGACCCAAGGCTGTGTTCATGCTGTCGCTCTGCTATTCCAGCAGAGAGGGGAGATTCGCGCATGTGCATTTATTCGCTGTGCATATGGTCCAACCGTTGCGGGGTTGCTGCAGAAGCTCAGCCATCTGTGAGCTCTCTGAGACACGCTTCATGTCGGATCAACCCCCAAACTTAATGAGTCGTTCCTGGTCCCATTGCGGACATTTCCTGAAAATCCCAGGGAAATCCGTCCATAACATTTTGAGTTATCTTGCTAGCAGACAAACAAACAGCACAAAAACATATACAGTGGCTTGCAAAATTATTCGGCCCCCTTGAACTTTTCCACATTTTGTCACATTACAGCCACAAACAGGAATCAATTTTATTGGACTTCCAGGTGAAAGACCAATACAAAGTGGTGTACACATGAGAAGTGGAACGAAAATCATACATGATTCCAAACATTTTTTACAAATAAGTGAAAAGTGGGGTGTGCGTAATTATTCAGCCCCCTGAGTCAATACTTTGTAGAACCACCTTTTGCTGCACTTACAGCTCCCAGTCTTTTAGGGTATGTCTCTACCAGCATTGCACATCTAGAGACTGAAATTCTTGCCCATTCTTATTTGCAAAACAGCTCCAGCTCAGTCAGATTAGATGGACAGCGTTTGTGAACAGCAGTTTTCAGATCTTGCCACAGATTCTCGATTGGATTTAGATCTGGACTTTGACTGGGCCATTCTAACACATGGATATGTTTTGTTTTAAACCATTCCATTGTTGCCCTGGCTTTATGTTTCGGGTCGTTGTCCTGCTGGAAGGTGAACCTCCGCCCCAGTCTCAAGTCTTTTGCAGACTCCAAGAGGTTTTCTTCCAAGATTGCCCTGTATTTGGCTCCATCCATCTTCCCATCAACTCTGACCAGCTTCCCTGTCCCTGCTGAAGAGAAGCACCCCCAGAGCATGATGCTGCCACCACCATATTTGAAAGTGGGGATGGTGTGTTCAGAGTCATGTGTAGTGTTAGTTTTCCGCCACACATAGCGTTTTCCATTTTGGCCAAAAAGTTCCATTTTGGTCTCATCTGACCAGAGCACCTTCTTCCACATGTTTGCTGTGTCCCCCACATGGCTTGTGGCAAACTGCAAACGGGACTTCTTATGGTTTTCCTTTAACAATGGCTTCCTTCTTGCCACTCTTCCATAAAGGCCAACTTTGTGCAGTGCACCACTAATAGTTGTCCTATGGACAGATTCCCCCACCTGAGCTGTAGATCTCTGCAGCTCATCCAGAGTCACCATGGGTTTCTTGGCTGCATTTCTGATCAGCGCTCTTCTTGTTCGGCCTGTGAGTTTAGGTGGACAGCCTTGTCTTGGTAGGTTTACAGTTGTGCCATACTCCTTCCATTTCTGAATGATCACTTGAACAGTGCTCCATGGGATGTTCAAGGCTTGGGAAATCTTTTTGTAGCCTAAGCCTGCTTTATATTTCTCAATAACTTTATCCCTGACCTGTCTGGTGTGTTCTTTGGACTTCATGGTGTTGTTGCTCCCAACATTCTCTTAGACAACCTCTGAGGCCGTCACAGGGCAGCTGTATTTGTACTGACATTAGATTACACACAGGTGCCTCTATTTAGTCATTAGCACTCATCAGGCAATGTCTATTCAATTCAGTTTATTTATATAGCGCCAATTCACAACAGATGTCATCTCAAGGCACTTAACAAGAAGTCATTTCAATACATTTATACAAACATTCCAATCAGTTAAAAAGTTTCCTATTTAAGGAATCCCAGCAGATTGCGTCAGTCATTGGCGTGAGGTCGGGCCCCATTGATGCAGACTTTCCAACCACAGCAATCCTTCAGCAATTCCTCACACTGAGCAAGCATGCAGCGACGGTGGAGAGGAAAAACTCCCCTTTAACAGGAAGAAACCTCCAACAGAACCAGGCTCAGTAGGACCGGCCATCTGCCACGACCGTCTGGGGGTTTGAGAAGACAGAGCGGAGCCACAGAAGGAACAGAAGATCTGATATAAGAGAACTTTCTATGTTACAGAAAGTAAAAAGTTGATAACAGAACACAGTGGATGTTCAGTTACTGGGAGGATCATCCCAGTCGATGACCCCCGTCCAACAGGGCATTGCAGCCAAGCAGGATACCAGACCCGGTGTAGCTTCTATGGAGAGAAAAACACTGAGAGAAAACAAAGTTAACAGTCGAAATAACAGAATGTACTGTAATACAACTGGAGAGTCATAGGAGAAAAGGAAGTAGCAGAGTGAAGAAAATTGGTCTGTCCTCCAGCAGTCTAAGCCTATAGCAGCATAACTACAGAGATAGCTCTATGGGCAACTGACTGCACTCAGACCAAAGGGGGCTGAATAATTACGCACACCCCACTTTTCAGTTATTTATTTGTAAAAAATGTTTGGAATCATGTATGATTTTCGTTCCACTTGTCACGTGTACACCACTTTGTATTGGTCTTTCACCTGGAATTCCAATAAAGTTGATTCATGTTTGTGGCTGTAATGTGATAAAATGTGGAAAAGTTAGAGGGGGCCGAATACATTTGGAAGCCACTGTACCTCCTGGCTGAGGTTGTTGATTTAAAACATCTTTTCTCTAAAGCAGAGGTGGACTGGTGTTGAAATTCAGCTTGTTTTTGATAGGCCTTTTATCTGATTGCTCAAAAGATGTAAGTGGAACAATAATTTTAACAAAAATACTTATAATGTTTTATACAACCAATAATATTAATAAGATGTTTAAGGTAATAACAGGCTATTAATATGTTTTATGTAATCACAACCAGAGGTGGGTATCTAGTTACATTTATTTGAGTAGATGTTGTTGGGTTTTTTGGGGGGGGAGGGGGATACTTTTGGGAGTAGTTTTACCGCACCACACTTTTTACTTTTACTTGAGTAATATTATTATGAAGTATCACTACCTATTTTAAGTATTAATTCAATCAATACATTTTATGTTGAAAATTTTTGATTTAAAAAAATATTTCTTCTGCTTTCAATATATTTTGTAATTATATTTATGTGTTTTAATTATTTCATTGTACTGTTTACGATACTGGAATTTACAGATAACTTGTATATTATAAATTTTTTTCTGTCTGTCTGATAAAATCATTTTTAATAATCAGTGCCAATAGAACTGATGTTCTGATCAGTTAGTACTTGAGTAGCCTTTTTACGTATTTTTACTCTTGAGTAAATTCTTGGATTGCTACTTTATACTTTTACTATAGTGATGCTCTTACTTGAATGCAGTCTTTGGTACTCCACCCACCTCTGGTCCCAACATAAAAACATGCCGGAATATTTCCAAACTCCGTGGAATCAAACGCAGCCAGAGAGACGGAGAAACTTTTCTGTGGCTGATTTGGTGAATGAATGAAGAAAACATCTTTGCCCAGGGACGGTGGACCATATTTTGTTTTTGTACAGCAATCTCCGGATAAAATAAATGGCAGCCGTCGGAAATGAAATGGAAATAATTCATTGTAATGTTATATTCAGCATGTTAGAGAAAGTTCAGCTAAACATTAATCACTTTCAAAAAAAGTGCTGCCTTGCGCGGAAATCTTTTAACCCACGTGCAGAATCAAACGGCTAGTCCAAATAGTAATTAAGGATTTGCAACATGGGTCTGCTGTGCAGGCCGATGGGCGGAGGAGATAAGCGAAGGTGCGAAGCAGCAGTACCGTTCACAAAGATCTTCTATAAAGGAAGATGCCTCACCCATACACAAACAGGCACACAGCAGGACAGTGGCTCAACTGCTCAACAATAAAAGACGTGCAGATTTCTGATTGCCTAACTACTGTGTGATATACTGGCTCACATCAGTGTCACTGCGCACTCAGGTTGGGGCACAAATATAACGCCATGATTATCAGCAGCGTCGAAGTGCAGTTTTTGAGCAAAACTGCGGGATCTCACTCAGAAAAGTGTGGGTGGTAAAGCACCCTCATCCCCCACGAGTCTGACGCAAATAACCTGGGAGGTTGATGGCTCTGATTCAGATCATTGGTAATAATTTTCAGACATCTCAGGCCTCAACATTTCCCCATTATTTCTTCATCTGTGCTGTATCCATACTGTTTGTGTGACTAGCCTAGCCAACTCACCTCTCATTTAGACATGTACATGAACAGCCCGCCCTTCACTATCTCTGATTGGTTTAGACCACGATATGGGCCTAATGTGTGTCACAGGGAGACGTTAAGTGGCAGAGACCTCGTTATTTTTTCTTAAATGACTGGCTACATCTGTGCGACCTCAGATGTATTTTAGGTGCACTACTAAGTAAATAGGTGGCATTTGTAACCAAATCGGCCGAACTCTAGAGTCCCGATATTTACATAACTAACTTAATTGCGAGGCTGCACAGTGGCACAGATGGTAGCACTGTTGCTTTGCAGTAAGGCCCCAGGCCGGGTTCGAATCCTGGCCTGGGGGCCATGTCCTCCCTGTGCAGGCGTGCGTTTTTCTCGCTGGGTACTCTAACTTCCACCCAAAAAGCATGAAAGTTTCTCTAAATGTGTCTCTCTAAATTCTCCTTAGGTGTGAGAATGTACATGTTTATATGCCCTTCGATGGACTGGCTTACCTGTCCAGGGAGTACCCTTCCTCTCGCCCAATGATCACTGTAGCTGGGCACCACTCCCCGCCCCCCTCAAGCAACCCTTCAAGGATAAGCGGATAAAGACAATGGATAGACGGATTGGTTTATGTGGGTGTATTGGAGTAAGGACCAGCTACTGACTCCAAAGCTTCTCCCAAACCCACAAGGGGTGTCAAGAACCCCCACCCAGAAATCTGTGACAGTGTTGGCTGTTGGTGGGTAGGTGCAATAATACTCCCAGTCACAGGGTGGCACCCAACACACAGCAGAGAAAGAATATAATGGATCAGACGAAGAGCAAAAGCAGAATAACACTTGAGGGACCTGCTTTTCTGTAATTTATTATCTCTCTGGGACAACAAGGACACAAAATCATCCCCGATTTTGACAGGAAACCACTTTACTCCTTTTTTGTTCTTTTCTTCTTCTCCTCCTCCACTATAGACAATGAAAAATCCAGCCTTTGAGGCCATAGAGCAAACTGCATATCTCTGAGTGGAATGTGATTGTTCAGCGG
Source organism: Valencia hispanica (assembly GCA_963556495.2). Taxonomy (NCBI): domain Eukaryota; kingdom Metazoa; phylum Chordata; class Actinopteri; order Cyprinodontiformes; family Valenciidae; genus Valencia; species Valencia hispanica. The sequence continues at coordinate 13,554,630 of OY747723.1, forward strand.
GGCTAAAAATAGTACGGACAGGGGTGTTTGCTTGTGTGCGAGGTGCCGGACTGCTACCATAAATCGACACACAGGTACCTCAAGGTCTTAAAGACTTTTTATTTATGAAGTACCTGAACACTACGCATCTTTTTCCTTCCACCGCACAATTATGTATTACTTTGTGTAAAATAAATGTGACTATTTTAGGCTTAAACATGACTAAACATTTACAGTAAGAATAATATATATATTTTTAAATCACTAAAAGAGCTGTAGGGATTTTTTTTAGCAGAAAGAAAAACAGCGATAACAACATGGAGGATAGTCAGGGTTAGGTCACTCTCGATGCAGAAAATGTTTGTGGAAAACAAAACTTTGTTCTGAGCTTTTGTAGCCTCTTTTGAATGTCATTTGATAACGTAAGGCTAAGAATAAATCTACTGATATGGGATAATCAGTCTGCTTTCTTCCTTCACATGCACCAAAGTTTGTAATTGAATTATGTCTTCTTTATTTAACGAATTTGACTATTCTTGTTATAATTAGCAAACTTCACTCAGGTCTTATTTCATCATTATCATAATTATTGTTTTATATTTTAATTGTTCTGTTTAGGAACTACTACTATGTGTGGCATAAAACAAATCCTGCACATCTTGCTGTACACTGGTTTTTCCCAACCTTGGTCCTCTAAGCACACCGCCCTGCATGTTTTAGATGTTGCCCTGCTTTAACGCGCCTCCTTTAGATGATTGGAGTTCAGCAAAGGGCCAACAATTACAAATCAACTGTGCTGAAGCGGGGAAACATCTAAAACATGCAGGGCAGTGTCCCTTGAGGACCCAGGGTTGAAAAACACAGCTGTACACTATCACCATCTGTGAAACATGGTGATGGCAGCAACATGCTGTGGGGGGTGCTTTTCTTCAGCAAAAACAGAGAAGCTGGCCAAAAAAAAACAAAAACAACACGAGACTAGGGTGAAGGTTCACCTTCCAGCAGGTCAGTGACTCTAAAGATACAACGAGAGCCAGGGGCGGAGTGGGACACTAAAATCCACAGGGATAATTCTGACAATCAAAAGTGTAAATATGTCCTGCTATGTTTTATACCATTTAATTGGAAGACTAAGCTCTGTCAGTGCCTTACTTGCCCACCCGTAGAGGCGGCCCTGTCTCCACTATCATTCTGTGCAGTGCATTCAACCAAATCAGGGTGAAACAGTCTCACTCATAGGGCTATACCGCAATGTACCACAATCGACATCCACACAAGGACATAAACACCTCAATTTGGATAATGCAGAGAATATACTTGTTTGTTTTTAGTACTTTGTAAAAAATAAGTAGGGCATATTTAGCATGCATCAAATGTTTCTTGCCAACTGCCATTAAACAGAAGTTTATTGCTTGTGGTATTATTTTCAGTGGGGGATTTTTCTCATAAGTATTAAATGTCCTACGTTTATGAACTCACCATACATTTCGAACGTTCCTTGAATGCACCACAGGTGTGAGATGCAGTGTAGAACAGACAAGCTTCTGCCTTAATTCCCGTTGAAAGATCGGTCTTATATACATGCATGTTAATTTTTTACTTTTGAATTGACATTAACTACCAAAAAACTTCGTTTGTGAGTGGATGAAATGAACCGAAAAAGGTTTATGATTGGTCAGTGGACATAGTCTGATCATGCTGCGTACACATGTGCAGATCAAGCGCAATCGGTTCATTGGATAAACGCATTCCCAATTCCCAAGAGGCTTTGCTCCATTCTACATCAGATATACAGATAGATAGATACTTTATTGATCCCCAAGAGGAAATTCAAGAACAAACAAACAAATCAAATAGTGTTTTTTAATTTTTTAACAACTGATATAAATACTAGTTGGGCATTTTTTGTACCTTAATTGGGAGTATATGGCCGCTATTCACGGTTAATATAATGATATCAATGACATTGATAAGCTCAGAGTCAGGCCTGTAGCGTTTGCCTCGCCGGCTGCTTAAATTGTGACTTGCTGTGTAAATCCTTCAGCCGGCCGACTTCCCGGTCGGCCCGATGGCCACTCCGCCCCTGGCCAGAACTCCAATGGAATGGTTTACATGAATCCATCTTCATGGGTTCAAATTTTTAAAATCCAACCATCAATCCATAAGGAGAATCTTTTTGTAACGTGAAAAAGTTCAAGGCTTTATGAATACTTTTGCAAGGCACTGTCATGCCTGGAACTAGTTTAGCTGCATTCTCCCCTTAACTTGTTGGATTTTTGTCTCTTTTCTCTCTCTTTGTTTTTTTTTTTATATTCTAAATCCGTCTCCCAGAAGCTCCTTCCACGTCGCCGCGTCTCTGAAAATCTGAGGCAGGCTTAAGCCCCCCCCCCCCCCCCTTCATCTTCCTCTATCTTCCTCCCTCCGTTGCCGTTTCCTCCCGTCTGATTCTGCTCTCTCTGTGGGGCTTAGGAAATCCTCAGCAGATGAATGAGAGACTGTTTGGCTGCTTCTGTGTCGCTGACAGGAAACAGCGCGGAATGCAAAAGCAAAGCCGCTTCCACCAGGCTTGCTTCGCAGACATGATATTTATGGATTTAGAGAGACAGCCTGACATTGTCTTTGTCCTTGTTTAACATGTTCGTGAACTTGTCAACGCAAAATGTTTTGGGCGCAGCATGCAGAGGAATGCAGAGTGTGTACCTAAATCAAGGGCTTTTATTTTCAGATGCTATGAATGCAGTCAGAAGACGATCGTTTCAGGGGGGAAAAAATACTTGTCCGCATTTACAGCACAGTCTTTATTGTATTTTTGTATGTTTTTATAATGATTAACTAACACATAGCAAATAATTGTGAAGTGATGCAGCGCACCAAAACTGAGCGTTGAACATTCCCATTCACACACAGATGCAACCACTTCACTGTTCTGTATAAAGATGCTTCCGATGAACAAAATAATCCACAAGTTCCACAGACAGCACTCCTGAAACAGTCCAAAATGCAACGATTTTGTTTCTGAAGCTGTTATTAGATGCATGTGAATACATCTTAAAAGCTACTTTAATATAATTGTTCCATCCTCTGATGAAAGTCTTTCAGACCTCAAGTTAAACACTTTTCCAACCAGAAAGATAACAGGAGCTGTGTGTCTGAGTCATTTCCCAAACAAACAGGTTTGAGGTGCATTTGTATTCAACCCCCTTCTACTCTGATACCCCCAATTCCCTGTAGAAGTCAGCAGATTTCTCATGATTCTGGGTTGTTTTGGGGTTTAGTTTCTGTTGGAACGCTAGATTCTTCGTTCATCGTTGCGTTCCCTTCATGATCCCGCCATTTAATTTATTAAAGATATTCCCATCAAAAATCAAGTCTGCATTAAGGTCCTCATCCTTTCCATCATGACCAAAAGTAGTAACTCGTCCCTAAACTAATGAGCAGAGCATTGAGCGGAGGCGGCTTCAGCAGAGGAAGGAAAGCTGGTGTTGGGGAAGACGGGTGGAGCTAAATGTGTTTAGAATGCAGGAACCTTTTCAGGAACCAGTGTAGTTTGTCTCCTCCCTGCGTTTTGACTGGAACATCCAGAACCAAATCAGACAAGAGCAGGTAGGAATCTACCATATAAACGACCCTGGTAGGGATATATACATCTCTCACTGGTTTAATACCCCTAGCAAGTTTTATATAATACAGCCATAATATCTACAAGGAGTTTTTATTTATTTGCTAGCATAACATTTTAAGCTCGGACACCCATGACGGACATCCCAGAGTTTGCATTAAAATTCATCTGCCAAACTTGGGGACATTTTTAACCAGAGCTTTCAGCGTCTTTACGTAGATAAACACTCTGCTCAAAGCCGTTTCAAAAAGTTTAAAACCGGTAAGGTTTATTAGTGTTCAAGTTCTGAGATACAGATTCTGCGACAAGTGCTCTTAATCGTTTATTGATTTTAACTTTGAATGGAGCAGAAAACACTGTTACTATGAGACTTCTCGCAGGCTTTAATTAATAAAGATTTGTGGATTATTAGAACATTCCTCTAAACTGTAGGAGGGATTTTAATTCAGTTTCAGCGCTTAACCACCATGAAATTGTCTTAAAAATGTCTTCAGATAGCCAGCTGTAATCCTGATTGGAACTTTTCTTTTTTTCCTTTCTTTCCGAGAGTCACGATAGTTTGGTTTTTCAGCCTGTGGCTTTTAAACCCTACACACTGTAAAACAGTCTGAGATGAATGCAGTAATAGTCGGATTTCATGGTTTTAAATCGCATTCTGGATTCTGCTGTGGATCTTAGATCTGTGTACCCAGATCCTCCGGCCAGAGGGGGGAGCTGCTCACAAAAAAGCAAAACGAAACAAAAAAAACCGCCTTAGAATGGCCTAGTAAAAAAAATCATGTCTACAGATGCTCTCTACCCAATCTGACAGCTTGAGCTATTTAAGCAAAGAAGAATGGGCACAAATTTCAGTCAATATTTGTCTGAAGCCGCAGTTATGGTGGTTGTACATAATATGGAACCATCCAGAGGACGACACCTGACCATTCAGAGGCACAACTATAGAGCACAGCTCAGAAGAAATCCAGGGTTCTAAGATGTTGTGATTTAGAGAGGACTTTTGTAAATTAGGCTATTAAAAGAGTTTAATTCTAATAATCTTTTAGCCCTCCTTCATTGGCTGCCAGTTATATTCAGAATAGAGTTCAAGATGCTCCTTCTCACATACAAAGCCCTTAATAATCGAGCTCCATTTTACAGCATAGATCAAATAGATTTGATTAAATTCTAATAATAAATAATTATTAACCATTACGCCTTCTGGTCAACTCAGCAAAGCAGCTTTGGTTCGTCTTCTTCTTTAAATCTATTTTCCATACACCCATCCATTTCCAGCCAGGTGTAGCCGGCCCCCGCTCTGCCTGACCTCCTGTAATTGTCTCATTTCCCTCGTCTGTCTCTCTCTCCCTGCCATCCAGGCACTGATAAGCGTCGTCTTATAGCACTTTTCCCCTCATTCATCACGCGACTTCCAGGTGCTGAATGCAGGTATGCAGCAAGCAAATAAATAAATATCTGACAACGGGAAGCCTGAATAGATGAGAAATCCGGCGCTGTGTCAAGACGAGCTGCATGGAAAATCCAATCAGGCCTCAAGTGTGCGCAAGATTAATAGCTGCTGTTATTTAGACTCGACTCAAAGGCGCCCGGAGCGTGCCATTTGGGCCATTGAGTGATTGTGGAGGGGAAAATAGATCATATTCGCTCTGCAGAGATGGTGGGGTTTTATTTAAAGGCAATCAAACCCCAAGAACTTTGAAAAGTAAGGGTGAGAAGCTCATAACCCGGTGGGCGGTTGTTAAAAGTCAGCATCCTCCTTTCATCTTTGGCTTGAATTTTATAGAAAACAGGAGAGCAGTTATTCCTCCACACTGTGGCAGTAAAAACAACGAAGGTTGGCGGCGATGGGCCAGTGTCAACAATATGACGGCCGAGGTCTTAAAGGGAGATGATCACACACGGCGCGATAAACCCAGTCAAATGAGTGGCCCTGAATAATAACACATTTACCTTTCACTTTAACGCGCGTTTAAAAACTGCTGCCAGTAACATTATGTTGAACTCGATGAAGACTGCACACGCAGTTTCTATAAAACCCTTTCAGTGCCTTGCAAAAATATTCGTAGCCCCGTGAGTTTTTTTTACAACCACATACTTTTAGGTATTTTATAGCGATTTTAGGGCATAATTGTGTAGTGGAAAGGCTTTCATTATTTTTTTTACCAATAAAAATCTGAAAAATGGTGGCTTAAAATTGTATTCAGCCCCTTTTACTCTGATACTCCTAAATTTCTGTGCGATCAATTGCCTTCAAAAATCGTTAGTAAGGATACCCAGTAATTGCTGACATAATTTATACATTCAATTTCCAAAATTTGAAGAGTGATGGGGAAATTCCAAATGGATTTTATCACTACAATATTCAGCAACAGTATCGTAATTACACATTTTCCTAATATCACGCAGCCCCAGTAGACTTTATATTTGAAGGGAAATTTGTTACTAATCTGAATGCGGTGAGAATTGGCCCAGGTTGATGGTGGTGCGTGGCGGCCGGCCGCGGCCCCTGCGGTGGCGGCCGGCCACGGCCCCTGTGGTGGCGGGGGCCCCTCGTCGGCTGGTCCCTTGTCGGGTCCCTGCTGGGGGGTGGGACGCCCCTGGGCCCCGGCTCTCCCGGTCCATGGACCGGCCTGCCCTGGCACGGCCGGTTGCCGGCGGGGCCCGTGGGCTCGTCACTGGTGCCCCCCGGGCCCCTGCATAGTAGCCACTGGACGTTCCCCTGAGGTTCTCCTTTGCTCCTCTCTTGGGGGATGCGGTCGGCACCGCCCTGGTCCGCCTGGGGCTCTGGAGTTCCTTTGGACGTCTTTGCTCCGATCTCCTTCATGTCTGCATCGATTCCTGGGAGACGGATTGATGCCTGCTCACACCAACTATCGAACACTCTTATGGAGAAACCTTATATGTACCAGCATGCTAACACACACACATAGATGTGGGGTCTCTGGTGTTTAAGGATATATTCTTGGGCTGAGGTTATCATTACTAGATCTTGATTAATCGATACCATGAGTTTTTCTGTGACATTCTTGTTGTATTTATATCTATTTTTGTGTGATGTGGTTGTGTAATTCTTAGTTCACAATGTTTGTTTTGTTTTGTCGATGTTCCTTTTTGGTTTTTCCCCTCTCTCTGCTGTCCTGTGGGTGTGGAGGCAGACTTCAATGTTTTCCTGTGTTTTCTTTGTTCCCTTTCCTCTCTTGTATTTTCAACTCATCCTCTCTCATGACTTTTTGTTTTCTACCTCTCTTCTTCATCTTCTTTCTTTCTTCCCCTTAATTTCCCCTGTCCGTGTCCATAACATCAGGAGATAAAACCCCCAGCAATTCATAATAAAGATTTTTCACACATATATCAAGTGGAGGACTATAGCAAAAGCTGTACTGCTCCGCTTGTGAAAGTAAATCTGTCGGGCTTCTACTTGGTACTCAGACACCAATTCTGAGCTCCACACTGCCAAACAGAACACGTAAAAAAAATAAAAAATTAATCTGAATTAAATCAAATCAAACTTTATTTATAAAGCGCTTTTCATTCAATAAGTTGCATCACAAAGTGCTTTACAGATTAAAATGACCCCACATAAACCACCTTCCCTTCCCTCCCCCACAGATTTAAAAGCATGGTCACAGTTATACCCCCCTCCCCCCAACCCATCTCCCATGCTCACACACAGTTAAAAGCAACAGTAAAAAAGGACATTGGGCCGAGTGCAGATGAACCATGCAAGGAAATGCCATCAGAGGAGCCATCTGCCCCGGCAGCGGTAGATCAACAACAACAGCTGAGGCGCTGACACCGGGCGCCAAGTGGAGGCAAGGCCAAGACCCCCACCTCCACCCAAGCTCCACCTGGAGAGCACCCAGGCAGCCACAGCTGACCACCGCTGCCGGGGCAGAGGGCTCCCACAGAGGAAACACTGGAACGGGGATTAAGATAAGTTAAAGTATAGAAATAAACAGTAAATTTATGTGCTAAGATTAAATAGTAAAACACTGATAAAAATAAAATCATATAAAATATGCAGAGCAATTAAACAAACAGTAATAAATAATAATCAGTTAAAAGCTAGGCTAAAAAGGTGAGTCTTGAGCCTCCTCTTAAAAACATGAATGTTCTCCACGACCCTGAGGTCCTCCGGCAGCCTGTTCCAGAGGTGAGGGCCATAAAACTGGAAAGACGCCTCGCCATGCGTGGGTGTCCTGACTTTTGGGGTGACAAGGAGACGGCTGCCAGAGAAGGGCAGAGACCACGAAGGTTAATATGGTAAAAGCAGTTCAGAGAGATAAGAAGACCCAAAACCACTAAGACACTTAAAAACCATTAAAAGAACCTTAAAGTCGATCCTGAAACATACGGGAGCCAATGCAATGAGTTTAAAACAGATTTAATGTGCTCCCGCCTCCTGGTCTTCATCAGGACACGTGCTGCTGAATTTTGTAGTAGTTGTAAACCTGATATACTCTTTTTGGGAAGACCAGAACGCAGGGTATTACAGTAATCAATTCTACTGGAGCTAAAAGCATGCATCAGTGTCTCCACATTGGCCCGAGAGAGAATGGGGCGGACTCTGGCGATGTTCTTTAGTTGATAAGAACCTATTTTAGTAATATGTTTAATGTGAGGAATAAAAGTCAGCTCAGAGTCAAAAATCACGCCCAAGTTCTTCACTTGTAAAGAAGGATTCAAAGACAGTGATCGTAGTTTTGGTAAAAGTTTCTCTCTCTGAGCCTGAGGATCGATGACTAAAACTTCAGTTTTGTCCTGGTTGAGCTGGAGAAAGTTTTCGGCCATCCAGGATTTAATGTCTAAAATGCAGTGTTATGGCAAAAAAAAAGTATCTCAGGGTTTCCATAATAAAGAAGACTTGAGTCCCAAACATGTCTGGCCAGACCATGGAGGGGACAGAGTTACTCGTGCATCACCCTAACCAACCTTTCTAACTAACCGCTTAAATAATATTCAGCAATCATTGTTTATCTCTGTAGATGTCTTCTCCAACCTTCACGCCCCGCCTCCGGAGAGCTGCTCCATGCGAGTCTCATATCAGCGCATAAAACAGCTCATCCGAAGGCCAGACTGTTATCTTACTGCCGCGGCGTCTGTCTCTCTGGTGACCTGACACATATATATCATAAACATTAAGTTGGAGCAATAACCTTGTCATTTTACCCTAGATGCATTCACTAAACAGAGAATATACACTTAATTCCTAATTGCATAACAATTTTCCACCACAGCAGTTAAAAAGTGCATCCATTGGCCGTGTGTTATCAGGAGACATGGAGATGTATAACTGTGTATCATCAACATAACTGTGAAAGTTAACTCCATGTCTTCTGATGACGCTGCCAAGAGGGAGCATATAAAGGTTAAAAAGCACTGGGCCTAAAATCGACCCCTGGGGCACACCACATGTAATCCTATGGACCCTAGAGGAGCAGGTATCTAAACTTATCATAAAAGTCCTGTCTGTGAGATAGGATGTGAACCATTTGTGAACATCACCAGAGAGGCCGATCTGTTTAAAACGGGTTAAAAGAATAGTGTGGTCTACTGTATCAAAGGCGGCGTTTAGATCCAGTAGAACCAACACTGTCACCTTCTGAGCGTCATAATTTATTCTAAAATCATTTAAAATCTTTAGAAGGCCCGTCTCTGTGCTGTGGTTCACCCTAATACCAGAATGAAATTTCTCCAGGACATTGTGCTCATTAATAAAATCATTAAGTTGAATTATAACAATTTTTTCTAAAATTTTGCTTAAAAAAGGTAAGTTAGATACCGGTCTAAAATTGTTAAAATCATTCAAATCTAAATTGCTCTTCTTCAACAGGGGCCTCATTACCGCCCCTTTAAAGGCGTCAGGAAAGACCCCCGTCTGAAGGGAGCAATTCACCATGGTTAAAATCTCATCTCTAAAAGATCCATAAAATTGCTTAAAAAAAGAAATGCGAATAATAATTTTTTTCAGCTAGATGGACTTTCACGCTCCTTGATGTAAAAGCTAGACATAGATCTCAGTCAAAATTCTGCAGCTCAAAAAAATAAGCCGGAAAATAAAGAATATGGCAAACACAGATTATTAACAATCACCATTGCAGTTATAAACGGCTATGTCACAGATATTTGTTTTCCTAAAATCGTGAGCCCTTTAGCCAGGGCTGGCGCGAGGTTTTACAGGGCCCTAAGTAGGGTTGGGTACTTTTAGATTGTTTTTTGTGTTTTTTTCGATACCAGTACCTTAAAGATACCTGGTTTTCAGTACTGGTACCTGAACAATACTTTAATTGGTGCCTATGTTTTTAAGTCTAATTTTAAGAGAGAAAAAAAGTACTTAAAATTTTTTTTTATTGTTATTATTATTGCACTAAGTGAAAACACAGCAAACTTTCAATCCAAACAGTAAACAATTTAACAAATATTTTTTCGTTTTTACACAATTTTTAGAGCAAGATTAGGACAGAAAAATGTAAATTTGTATAAAAAATAAAAACGTTTTAACTTTTTGTTGCAAAACAAAAGTACACTGTATGCGCTGACTGGTGTGAACGCGCCATTAAGCCGCGTTCACACCGGTCAGCGTGTCCAGGCGTCAAATCGCTCAAACGGACGAAAGTCGATGCTTTAAAATTAAAACCCAGCTGCTTGCACACTTGTGGTCTGCGTCGGCGCGTCGGGGCATCAGCGCGTCACGTCATTACGTCAGCGTGCGGGCGTGGATTTGTCTGTTGCTAGTTGTTTACAACATGGCGGATCTTGTCGGATCAGCAGCGCGTCTTCAACTACCGGCTCTCCCGAGCCCGGCTGGTGGTGGAAGATGCATTCGGGATCTGGTCTGCACAGTGGAGAATGTTTCACCGCAGACTGGAAGTCAACCCCGAAGTTGTGGAGAAGTGTGTGAAGTGTGCGTTAGCTACCGTAGCGTTAGCTAACATAACAAGAAAGTTAAAAGAAAAAATATTTTTTTCTATGTTTAACTGCTTACCTGGCACTCCAATATCCTCCGATATCTTCCTCCAAATCAGGTCCGATCTCTTCCTGTCTTTGTAAAAAGACGAAGACGGGTCATACAGTTCACGGACATTACATACAGCGACGATCAGTTTGTCCTCCATCTTGAATAAAAAATTTGCCGATTCCCCCATGGAAGGAGTTACTACGTCAGTACAACAAGTCGCTCTGATTGGTTGACGCCGCGCGTCTGCTGCCCGAAAGTTCAATTTTCCCAACTTGAGCAGCAGACGCCCCGACGGAGTCGGACCGTCGGGGCATCAGCCGCGTGGACGCGCTGATGCCAGCTGCGCCGACGCGCGCGACTTGCTGCTTGGCAGTTTGACGCCCACTAGATGCGTAGATACCATAGACTTGGATGTCATCTAGCTGCCCTGCTGCCTGGACGCGCTGACCGGTGTGAACGCGGCTTTAGTCCGCAAACTCGCGTTGCGCAAGCCAAGCAAGTGGAGAGGTGTTGTTGTAAACGAGAGGCGGGGCTGTGTGTGAGTGAGAGAGTAGCATCCCCCACAATCATGTGTTGCGCACCATTGGAAGGAAAGGTGCTATGCGGCTCATCAGCAGAGACATTTTATTGGGAAAGTACCAAAATTTAACACCAAAAATGTTTTCTTTTTTTGTTTTAGCCTGTACTATAGAGGTACTGAGTTTTGGTACCTAACCCTAATCATAATTTGATTTGGGGCCCCTCTTCCTGTTAATAACATCAGCACCATTAACAGCATTCAAAACAAGATCAGGTGGAATCTGGAAGAAGACGTTTAATTGGCTGAGCTTTAAAGTAGTCAAGGGTAATTGGTTGTTATTTGCTGAGCTGAAACACAGAAAAGATTAAACTCGTAGCATCAGATTGTAAACATGGTAACACAACGGTTGAACAACGAATTCTTTGTATTTTCACAAAGTATACTTGACAATACCTTTAAATCCTGCAAACAAAATTTCTGCTATTAATTTATCTATGCTGAAATCATCAAATCAAATACAACAGTATTCTCATTTTCAACAAGCAAATAGAATACATTTTAGATACAGTACATAGTCTGTGGTAAAAGTCAGCCATTTATGAGAGCCCTAAGGAGCCTCTTTTATTGCAAAAAAAACAAACAAAACTGAAGTGCTTGGCCTACATGCGTAATACTTTATGTGGCGAAAACCTAAGACTGTGCATCATCATGGTGGTGGCAACATCATGCTGAGGAGATACTTTTATTCAGTAAAAAGGAAACTGGTCCGAAAACCTGTTAGATGCTGCAAAAGAGTTTAAATTGGGACAAAGGTTCACTATCTAGATGCAAAACTCAGAATGACTCAGTTCGCAGATGTAATTGCACCAAAAGCTGGCATTATAAAGCGTAAACCACCGATAACTCCCTCAACACTATTCAGATATTGTTATTTAATCTATTTATTTCCAGTTGAGCATTATTTGCTCCTTGGTGTTGGTCTATACACAAGTAAAATCCTTATAAAACACTCTGACAATTGTGGCTTGTAATGTGACAAACGTAACGGGGTACAAATACTTTTGGAAGGGACTGTATGTCCGTGTCAGCTTGAAGCTTCTCTCCTCAACATCTTGTTGCAAAATCAGACCAAAATCACTCTCACTCACAAACACTTTAAAGAATAGCACACTTTTTCCCCCATCATGGCAAATCAACCTTTCCACTGGTTGTCACAATTCAAGAGGCTTTCACAAAAAAAATCGACATGACCTCATGTAATCATTGAACCTGGTTGTCAGTTTCATGTTGTTGGGTCTCTTTAGCAGCTGGAATAAGTTTCTACAGAACTTCCTTCACACTGGATCTGTTTTTTTTCATTTGACTTTCCGGTTGACACAGAAACTGCAAACTGAGGCTGTTTTAATCTCATAATTTGTGTGACATTGAATTACTTTTTTTTTTTTTTTTTATACATTTTTTTGTGTATTTGCTATTTTTTTCTAGATGTTAGTGGCAAATTAGGAGGATAGCCCACAATCACTCTCAGCAATTTCCTCCCCTCGTTGCCATTCAGGCGGCTGATTAAAAACAGGAAAAGACCAGTGTCTGTCAGCACTAATTACCTATGCAAATAGCCTCACCAAAGCAATTATACCTCAGTAACACACACACACATTAGCAACTGTGTTCTACCTAGTCCTGTCATTATACACAATTAAAAGATGTCTAAAAGCCTCCAGCTCTATTTTATACATTTTTGTCAGGACCAGATAAAAGTAGTCATTCTTCAGTAGATTCCCTTGCAAACTACCTTTGCTACTGCTTATTTACTCATTTCTAACCAGAAAAGCGAATACAATTGGGCAAACCCACACACAAAAATTCCCAATAGAAACCAGATATATACTTGCTCTCGTTGCTCTCATGCATGAGCTAAAGACACTATATAAAAATTCCTTGAAGGGTTACTCTGTATTTTTTGAAGGCAGGTGTAGCTGAGTCGACATCAGTAATAAGAACCTTCACCTGCAGTGATGTCACCATAAATTTCTTCAAAATGGAACACAAAACTAGTTAACGGTTTGTTTTTGCTGACTTTAGCAACTCGAAATCAAAAAAAAGAATGTCAGTGGGAAACTTATCTTGTGTTTATAATTATTCACAGACGATTGTAACGTCTGGTGTCGTTCTTACTAGCTAGTCTCTGCTCAAAGCAGCAGACTGACAGTTAAAGACATACATTATGATATATGAAACTAATTCATCAAAATAATCAGGTTCTCTTCACCCTTCATAAACAATCTTTTCACAACATGGCGTGTGTTTTTCTGGGTATGCATGTTTAGCATCTAGCTATGTTTTATTTTTTTCAGTTAGCTACTTGGTGTTGGAATTAGGTCTTTTTAGGTAGAGCAGTGGTTCCCGAACTATTCCTGCTGGCCCCCTCTTTGGTTTATAAGAAAATGTCCTTTGACATGTCATTACTGGACTGAAGAATAACCTGTGTTTTGATGGCTGCTGTTGTCAGTCATAGTCAGAACCATGTCAATAGCGCGGGGAAGTATTAAATTCTCCATGATTGTGTGCCACACTGTGCCACTCGGTACCGAACTTTATTTGAGCTTAGTTGAGCATTTGCAGATGTCCATGTAACGAAACCAAAGGCACGATATGCTACATAATATTTCCTACTCTTTGGCTTGGAAGGAAATTCCTTTGGAAGCATGTTGGCGATGTTATATCTTCCGCTTTGCGTTTATGTGGGAGCCTCATCAATAACCTGTCTATTATGTTAGCAGTGTCCAAGCGGCGAGCACTCCACTTTGGGAGCCACTGAGGTAGAGAGTGTTGTTCATTTAGATGAAAGTTTCCCCGTCACATGCAATATGCATATATTGATTAATCTACAGCGTATAAGAAACTGTTTGGATTGATTTGGTTGGTGGAAATGCTTTTGCACCCCATACGGGTTGAAAAAGGTTAATATATCAATTGAATATTCCAATTCCAGGTGCCATTGAACAAATGTAATCCCTATTACGAGTGCCTAGGCTGCCAGACATCATACATCTAAGTGGAGATTTAGTTGCCGTTGTCGGTGAAGAACACGACCAGTTTACTTCTAGTTGGGTAAGGAATGTGTCAATGGCCTACACCAAGGAAAGTCTGTCCCTCATTACCAGGAAGGTAAGAATTTTACTTTTCTATCAAACCATAAGCAAGTGCGGCCAGGTACTAGCTTTCAATTTGAAAACCTACATCTGGTCTATAAGCTACACTGCAGGGGGCCTAAATTCAACATGTACCCAGCCTGCCTGAGGTGATTAAGTGGCATTTGATGTTCCTTTGTGGCTTCACTACAGTAGCAGTGTCTGGTTAGTTCGCAGGTGTACTATTCCAAACACCGTACATGTATATGTTGAAAAGTCAAGCTAGACCTGACTTTACTGGTTGTTTTCACATTGACGCAAACCATGTATGAAGCAATTAAATGGAAACACTAGAAAATGCGGACTTGTATAAATCAAATCAGAATAAGCTCCTTTTTGTTGGATATTCTTTTGCTGACACTTGTTCTTCTGGGGGCCTCTGACTAATTGTTAACCTATGTGGGCGGTGGATGTTAAACTTACTATATAAACAGTAGCTTGATACACCCAACATGTACCTATGTATTATATCTAGACGGGTTGCCGCACAGGACCACAGACGTGCAAATGTCCAGAAAAATCTTTACATGTTCAGTAAGGCATTTTGTCATTTTAAGTCAAAACACCACCTCAGAATAATGTTAACATCGTCCTCTATGTGTACAAAGTACAACTCTGGCGCAGTCTCCTTCAATAAAATAACTTATTTTTTCTCTCAGCTCAACACATTTGAGCTTTCTCTCACGACTTCTGCGACTTTCATTTTCCAGAAAACAGTCAAGCTCAGAAAAGCGAGGACGGGTGTGAACTTGTTTATTTCAGCCGTGTGGTTAGAACAGATGAGGTGGAGAAAGAATCAGCACAAATATCCTCGTGATTACATTGCTTTCTGTTCCACTGAGAGCATTGGGGGATAAGAAATTGGTATGGCTCTTGGTTTACAGGAATATGGCACACTGGGGCTGTAATGTTATTGATTTTTGATTGTCAAATACAACCCTGTTTACATGAGAATAAGGCCACTCAATGAGATGAAAGCAATTTGTTAGCATAAGAGCAAACTGCTCATACTAAGTCATTGGAAGTAGTGCAAGTAAAGAACTTTCAAAAATATATATTTTTTTAAATAAAATTCATTATATCGCCGCATAAACTTTATGACAAAGTTGTATTTGACAGGTATTATTGGTTTATTTTAAATTGTGACATTAAGGAAAGTAATTGCAAAAAATTTTCACCTGAAAAACAAAACAAAACATGAAATACTTCTTTTGATTTTTACACAAACAAATGTCAAATATGTTTGTGTCAGAATGCTAAGTGCTCTAGGTGGAAACAAAGGGTGTAATATGTGCCAGAATGTAGCTTAAGTTTTTAGCTGTAAACTGTAAAACAGGCCTTAAAAGAAGATACACCTCACAGCCAAGAGGATTGGAACAAAGATGAATTTGTTACCATTTTTATGATCAATAGCAGTTAGAGTAATCCCAGTTCGGAGAATAAGGAAGGAATTCTCAAAGGGGAGTCGTGCAAACAGCTTGCAAGTAGGGTTCATTCTGTACATAGAAATGTAAAGGTTTCCTAGCAGTTTAAACAGACGTATAGTATTAAGTATTTCTACACCACATCAGGTTTTAAATGCATTAATAATCACTGTGGAAACAGTCTTAGCTCTACCACAGAAGCTAACATCTACAGTCTTCCTTATTTCAGCTCTTAGGGGTACAGCCAATCAGCAGCAAGGAAAATAAATGACACTCCTGGATTGGCTACTTTGCAAATGCCAGCTAAGAGCGTGTCAAGTAGCATTGGGCCCACGTTTGAAAAGCTTTCCACACTGCATTTTCTTTTGAATATGTTAGATATGCTACATGAAAAGAAAATCTGAGTATATTCCGCGAATAATTTGGAGTTGCGTTCCACAGAAAAATCCACAAATAGGTGAATCAGTGAATACTGAACCGTGAATAGCCTCTGTGTGCCAAAATAAGTGCATGTCGGTAAATCATAGCTTTTTCAGCCTTTAAGAGCTTTTCTTCTGGAACTTACCTGCATGTCTATCCATCTATGATCTAATCAACTCTGCTCTGGTTCGCTGTCTGTGCTGAGGAAAAGCATTCCCACAGCATGATGCTGCCACTACCACTGCTTCTGTCGAGTTAGTTCAAGGCAAAACAGTAAATCTGGTCTCATCTAACCAGGCCCCCATAAACATATCTTTTCAATTTTTTGGTTTCTCAATATGTCCTTCCTAAAGATTATGAAGCTTTGTTTGAAAACCCCCAAAATGACCCAGGCCTTAAAAGCATTTTGAAATCTAGGTAAAAATATGTGACAGCATATATGAATAATGAATCATTTAATTATCTTTTTACATCTTGTATTCATTTATATACTCAATAGATATACAATATTCATGATATATCAACATTATTGCTGTACTTTTAATGTATTTTGAAGGACACATTCACAATTCCTTGTCATTTACATGTAAATTATGCTATTTCTTTATTGATAAAGATAAAGTGGATAGATCTCATCTAAATTTAACAATATAGGAACTAGGGAATACAAGGACTTCAGAAGATTTTCCGTTTACTTCTGGCAAGAGAAGATCTTCCATTCCGACATGGAGAAAATGTCAAAACATTTTCCCCGTGCCAATAGCCACAACAGCTAACACTGCCTACGACTCAAACCGTTAAAGAACGTTTGACAACACTTTCTTAGTCTCAAGAGAGACAGTGGTTGATTCTGGCGAACGTTGCCAGTCTGGGATGGAAAACTGAAGCTTCTGCTAGACAGGTGGGATGGTGTCAATAATACAGTCATATTTATGGCCACGCTTTATATTGGATGGTCTTCCCCCTACTTCCCTTCCCCCAACCTTTAAAAGCTAGGTAGATGGTCAGAGACTTTCCCACACAAAGATGAGAAAAAATTCTGAAGTCTTTGGGGATTTGCTTGCGTTTTGGGGATTTCCATGTGTTTTGGGATTTGCATGTGTTTTGGAATTTGGGATTTGCATGTGTTTTGGAGTTTGAATGTGTTGTGGGGATTTACATGTGTTTAAGGATTTGCATGTGTTTTGGAATTTGCATGTGTTTTGGGGATTGGCATATATTTTGGGATTTGCATGTGTTTTGGGGATTTGCATGTGTTTTGGGATCTGTATGTTTTTTTGGGATTTGCATGTGTTTTGGGATTTGCATGTGTTTTGGAATTCGGAATTTTTAATGTGTTTTGGGATTTGCATGTGTTTTGGAGTTTGAACGTGTTTTGGGGATTTGCATGTGTTTTGGAATTTGCATGTGTTTTGGGACGGGTAAGTGTTGTGGGGATTTACATGTGTTTAAGGATTTGCATGCGTTTGGGGATTGCCATGTGTTTGGGGATTGGTATTTATTTGGGGGATTGGCATGTGTTTTGGGGATCTGCATGTTTTTTTTGGGATTTGCATGTGTTTTGGGATTTGCATGTGTTTTGGAGTTTGAACGTGTTTTGGGGATTTGCATGTGTTTTGGAATTTGCATGTGTTTTGGGACGGGTAAGTGTTGTGGGGATTTACATGTGTTTAAGGATTTGCATGTGTTTTGGAATTTGCATGTGTTTTGGAATTTGCATGTGTTTTGGGGATTGGCATATATTTGGGGAATTGCATCTGTTTTGGGGATTTGCATGTGTTTTGGCATCGATATGTTTTTTTTGGGGGGATTTGCATGTGTTTTGGGTATTGGCATGTGTTTGGGGATTGGCATTTGTTTTGGGGATTGGCATGTGTTTTGGGGATGTGCATGTTTTTTTGGGATTTGCATGTGTTTTGGAAATTGCATGTGTTTTGGGGATTGGCATGTGTTTTGGGATTTTCATGAGTTTTGGTATGTGCAAGCGCTTAGGTGATTTGCATGTGTTTTGGAATTTGAAATTTGCATGTGTTTTGGAATTCGGAAATTGCATGTGTTTTGGGGATTTGCATGTGTTTTGGGACTTGTAAGTGTTGTGGGGATTTACATATGTTTAAGCATTTGCATGTGTTTTGGAATTTGCAAGTGTTTTGGAATTTGGGATTTGCATATATTTTGGGATTTGCATGTGTTTTGGGGATTTGCATGTGTTTTGGGATCGATATGTTTTTTGGGGGGGTTTGCATGTGTTTTGGGATTTGCATATGTTTTGGGTATTGGCATGTGTTTTGGGTATTGGCATGTGTTTGGGGATTGGCATGTGTTTTGGGGATGTGCATGTTTTTTTTGGGATTTGCATGTGTTTTGGGGATTGGCATGTGTTTTGGGGATGTGCATGTTTTTTTGGGATTTGCATGTGTTTTGGGGATTGGCATGTGTTTGGGGATTGGCATGTGTTTTGGGGATGTGCATGTTTTTTGGGGATTTGCATGTGTTTTGGGGATTGGCATGTGTCTTGGGATTTTCAAGAGTTTTGGGATATGCAAGTGCTTTGGGGATTTGCATGTGTTTTGGGATTTGAATGTGTTTTGGAATTCGGAATTTGCATGTGTTTTGGAATTTGCATGTGTTTAAGGATTTGCATGTGTTTTTTGCATGGGATTGGCATACATTTTGGGATTTGCATCTGTTTTGGGGATTTGCATGTGTTTTGGGATTTGCATATGTTTTGGGTATTGGCATGTGTTTGGGGATTGGCATGTGTTTTGGGGATGTGCATGTTTTTTTGGGATTTGCATGTGTTTTGGGGATTGGCATGTGTTTTGGGGATGTGCATGTTTTTTGGGGATTTGCATGTGTTTTGGGGATTGGCATGTGTTTTGGGGATGTGCATGTTTTTTTGGGATTGGCATGTGTTTTGGGGATGTGCATGTTTTTTTGGGATTTGCATGTGTTTTGGGGATTGGCATGTGTTTGGGGATTGGCATGTGTTTTGGAGATGTGCATGTTTTTTTGGGATTTGCATGTGTTTTGGGGATTTGCATGTGTTTTGGGGATTGGCATGTGTCTTGGGATTTTCATGAGTTTTGGGATATGCAAGTGCTTTGGGGATTTGCATGTGTTTTGGGATTTGAATGTGTTTCGGAATTCGGAATTTGCATGTGTTTTGGAATTTGCATGTGTTTAAGGATTTGCATGTGTTTTGGAATTTACATGTGTTTGGGGTATTGGCATATATTTTGGGATTTGCATGTGTTTTGGGGATTTGCATGTGTTTTGGGATCTGTATGTTTTTTGGGGATTTGCATGTGTTTTGGAATATGGACATGTTTTGGAATATGCATGTGCTTTGGGGATTGGCATGTGTTTGGGGATTGGCATGTGTTTTGTGGATTTGCATGTGTTTTGGGATTTGTATGTTTTTTTGGGATTTGCATGTGTTTTGGGGATTGGCATGTGTTTGGGGATTTTCATGGGTTTTGGGATTTGTATGTTTTTTTGGGATTTACATGTGCTTTGGCGATTTGTGTGTGTTTTGCGATTTGCATGTGTTTTGGGGATTTGTAGGTGTTTGGGGATTTGCATACACTTTGTCTCTAGGGGCCACCGTAGGTTTTGCCAATCACAACCTGTGTTTAAAAATAATTTGTGATCAGTTTACTGTAATCCAGTCCAGGCCTTTTAGTTTACTATTAAAAATATGCTACGAAGCAGAAGCTGACTACAGAGTCATACCCAGCTAATGATTAGCTTATTGTGGTATTCTCACAGCGCTTACAAGTTGTTTTGTCACTGTTACTTTTTTCTACTAGGTGGCCAAAAGGGTGCAACAAACAGCTTTAAACAATTGGAGGATTTTTCAGTGTTTATGGAGAAATATTCTGTCAGCTAGTGCTGTGAGAAGTCTTTAGCAGTCGATACAACATGGCAACTCAAGATCTACCTTCGAGCTAAAAATGCACAGCGCAATGTCCGTCGGTTTTTACCTGCTTCACTCAGGCAGCGTTGACAGGAAGTGAACATAACAAAATTGTTTGGGCCTTTGGCTGCTTGAGTGCAAAATAGAAAGATCTATCACACTTTGCCCTCGGAACCCTGTAACACTGACCAGAACAGAGAGCAACAAATGACTCCCTTAAAATTGACCTTACCTTTCTCACCATCTGCCTTGTTTCTTACACTCTTCCTGTGTGCCAATTACGTTACTGGTAGTACTGACTACATAGGATATTAATATTTTTGCTGTATTTTGTGAAGTTACCATAGACAAAGACATGGCAAAAGGTTAAAATGGATGCAGCAGACCAACTACATACAACTCAAGTCCTTTAAATAATTTGTGTTAACTATTGAGAATAGGATCATGTAGACAAAATACTAGGTAGGGCCGACAAATATAGTCTAGCTGTTTGATCCATAAACAGATTTCTTCTGTTTTTGCTTTTATGTCGTATCTAAATACTTCAGATCACAAATACATTTTATACAAGATAAAATAACCTAAATAAATACAAAATACAGTTTTCAAATCCATATTTCATGTATTAAGGGAGAAAGATTTATTCAAACCAACCAGGCCCTGTACAATAATAGAATATAATGTACAAATAAATATTTGTTTTTGTTTAACCGTGAATTAACAATGATTAACCCCATATATATCCTTTAGAATCACTTCAATAGAACTTTTCTGACAACATGAAGAAGGCTAAAAGATTTCAAAGAGCAACACATCAAACCCGAACTGAAAAAATTCAAGAACAGATGCAAAGTAAAGTCTATTACATCTATCAGTCTGGAAAAAGGTTAAAAAGCTATTTCTAATGTTTTGAAAGTGCAGCAAACCACAATATTAACAAGCAGAGGACAATAGTGGACCCGTATCATCAAAGACTCATCCACAAGGTCACAACAGAACCCAGAACAACATCTAAAGTCCTACAGAAATCACTTGCTTCAGTTCAGAGTTCATGTTCCAACAATGAGAAAGAGAGAATGGACAAAAATGGCTTTGATGTGAGCGTTTAAAAGATGAGAAACAAAGGTTTTACGGGGAAATAATCTGTGAACAGGATGAGACAAAATTTGACCTTCCTGGAAGGGATTGGGTCCAGTTTCATCTGGTCTAAAACTAATATAGCATCTCCAAGAAACAACATCATACTGGTGGTAATTTGATTTTGTGGGCTCGCAGAACAGCTTGCAACAATTGAAGGAACCATGAATTTTCTTCTCTATCAGATAATCCCCAAAGAGAATGTCTGAACATCAGTTTGTGTGCAGAAGGACAATGACCTAAATCCCACTACCTTGTTCACCCGGAAATGGTTTGGATGAATAATAGTAAATGAAGGTTTTGGAGAGGCCTAGCCAAAGTTTGGGCTTAAAAAAAGATTACAAAACTTTGGAATTACCTTAAAAGGGTGGTTCATGTTAAAGAAAACACAATTTTGGTCAGTGTGGCACCAGAGTCGATGCATGTAATAAGGCAGAGCACATGTATTGATCTGCTCGTACTGCAATGTCAATCTATTGGTGGCAACACTGAGGAGCTCTTTGCTAATCTAACCAACGTGTTGTTCTCAGATTGTATCTGATGGATAATTTGCTCTCAGACAGCATACTGTTTAGGCTGCTGAATGTTACTGCTATCTCTGGGTATTTCAAGGGGACTAAACAAACTGAATATTTGATCTGAGTCGGGCAATCGGCAGCGTTGGACGTGAGTGAAATCACACGAGGTTGAGGAAAAGTGTGATGACTGTGACTGCAGCTACATCAGCGAACCTAATAGAGCTGAAGACGGCTGCCTACGCACCCCCCCTCCCATTCGTCTTAGGGGAAACATTTTCTTAACGTTGGGGTCAGCAGAACAAAAACACTAGCTCCCACATCGCTTCCCCCTTGGTTTGAAACGTGACTCTCTCCCGCTTCTCTAATGAACGAGAAGATTAAACACTTGATGCATGCAGAATGTCTCCCCAAACACAGAGTAGCATCCAGGGTCAAAGAACTACATGGATCTAGCATCCAGAGAAGTCTGCAGCTTTCATCTTCAACTTTCATTGCGCTCATTTCACCAGGCATATTATTTACACCTGATTAGACAAGAAAGTTTACCCCCCACTCCATGGAGGAATATTACCAATGTCCTTTTTTTTCTAAAACGTTTACATACCAAGAAACAGTGAATTAAAAATCATCACCTTTGAGGAATTGCGCCCTTGTCAGCTACCATGACTGATGTCTGGCGTGTGCTTGATGGAAGCTGAGCAACAACAACTCGCCTGCTGACTTTTAAATTAGCACTTGAATTTAGTAAATAGACCCAAGGCCACACATTCAGCTGGACTCTTAACAAGAATACTCAGTGGTAATCATTTATGAGTTGCATTTATGATCAGGATTTTTATCTCCTGTATTTAAAGAACAGTCACAATAAAGGCTAATTGGATTCAGTCTAAACAGAGGCACCTGTTCCTGTGTGCTTTGGAAGGAGCTCCTAATAGCCGATTGCATGCATGCTTGTTCTATCTAGAGAGCTAACTGTGTGCTTCTCTTCAAACATGGTACTTTTAACCTGAAGTTGAAAGTCATATTTTCGTGAGATTCACGAGGTCTTGAAGAGCCACCACAGACAGACATATCTGGTACATGGGCTATAGCCCAGGGTGGGCTGGCCATGGGGAGGTTTGGGAGTTTTCCCGAACGGCTGGTCTATTCTAGGGCCGGTGGCCGGAAGGTATTTTTTGTTTTGTTTTTTGTACTCCAAAAGCAGCCGCGGTTGAGCCACTGTGATGATTCTGCAGTGTGTCTGTGTTCGTTAGTGACACAACACGTGAGTGAGGCGTCTTCCTTTATAGAAGATCTTTGTGAGCGGTAGGCTGCAGTTGGGGCACACCTTCGCTGAGTCTGCAGAGCTGCAGTTCTGCTCCTGTTATAAATAGCCTACATATTTCAGTACTATCTGGACTCGTCGTTTGATTCAGAATGTGGGTTAAAAGTTTTTCATGCAAGGCATTAATATTTTGAAAGTGATTTGTTTTCAGCTGAATTTTCTCTAACATGCTGAATATAAAAAATCATTTCCATTGTATTTACCTGGAATGTTGCCATTTATTTGATCCGGAGATTGTTGTACAAAAACTAAATATGGTCCACAGTCCGGTTACTAGAGTAACTGATCAGAACGTCAGATCAGTTCTACTAGCGCTGATTTAAAAAAAATGATTTCATCAGACAGACAAAAACACAAAGTTATATGTAAATCCTGGTATTTTAAAGAGTACAATGAAAGAATCGATACATATAAATATCATTACAAAATAAAAAATTTGAACCAGAGGAAACTTTTTTTAATAAAAATTTCCTTCATAAAACTTATTAAACTAATACACAACAAGTATTGTATCTATGTTAGAGCAAAGTAAAGTGTTTCCAGTGGGAGTATATAGTGTTTACCATATATTAAGTTCATCTCCATACCTCAGCGGCTGGAAAATAACATTAGAACAATAGAGCTAGTGTACAAACAACAGGGTCTCACTTTAACATAAACTGTACGTTTGTGTCCTTGTCTGATACATTTTTGGTTGGAACAAGTTTGTTTTGTTTAATTGAAACTATTTGCAGGAATTACTGTAATAATTACTCGTACTTAAGTAAAAGTTATAGGTATGATGCAGTAAAATTACTCAAGTAAATGTAGGCTAATTGAATAAATGTAACTAGTTACTACCCACCTCTGGTCATGCCAACTTAAAAACCTGTTATACTACCAATAAATGTTTATAATAAGTTATGGTTCTTCTTGCATCCTTTGTGCGATCAGATAAAAGGCCTCTCTGAACCAAGCTCCTGCTGGCTTTAGCTTTCCCATTCCTTGTGTTAAACAACATCTGAACCAGATACAATGTCAAAAGTGTCTTACATGGGCTGAGGAGAAACATGAATGATCGTTTGCTTGGTGGTCCACTTTCCAATCCCGACTCCCTAGGAAAAAGGATGGACAACCATAGGGTGCGGTGGGTAACTACTGTTTTAATATGTTGAGATTGTCACAATCTCTCAGTTTATATGAACACTGTTTAAATCGATATCCAACTTCTATTCAGAGCTTAATGTTAGGCCCTCATTGTCCCTGTGGCAACGATTACTTTTTCACAGCAGCGATAACAATGATTATTGTAATAAAGACCATCATTATGTGTCATCATTGAAAAATTATGTTCTTTTCAAACTTCTGTTCACTTCCCTGTTAGTTATATATAACCTAAAGCAAGGAAATCCTTTCACAGTGGCTCCAGTTATTCTGGTTCCTTGTGTCAGTGCATGTTTGAACACCACACAGTGAAAATGAGTGAGACCTCAACACTTTTTAATGTTGTTCTTGCTTCACATGCTCTGCCATGTTAATGCACGAGTGGCCCAGGCACAAAGCACACTAACACCAGGGTCAGAGATGTTGAGAGTAAACACAAAGCTAATCTGAGGGCGAGCAAATGCCATTATGTTGAATCCAGTTTGCTGTCGCCACGCCGGACATTCTGCTTTCCTCAAAAGGTCAGGATTGTATTTTTTAGCAATGATTTATTGTTGCCAGTGAAGTGGACACCTCAACAGATCGGTCGAGCACATGAAAATCATTTAGCCTGATTGAACCGAGACTCGCTTTGAGCTCTAGTCCGGAACATAACCTCCAGCTGCTCTCTCAGATCAAACATGAAACATCTCTTTTCTCCCTCTGACCTGCCAGGACATTTGAAATCTCAGACAAAGTCTCCCCTGCTGTAAGGGGACATTTTAACCAAATTAAAGCATGGATCTCCATCTTATTTAATGCTCCCATGAGTCAATCAATTTGCTCTCATTAAGGGGGCTGTAATAGCTGCTTATGTTCAGCTGTAGGTGAGAACAGGTAAAACTAATTATCTCTAAAGGAATTCAACTCCACATGAAGGTACAGTTGGTGTTCACAAGCCAAAATAAAGCTTAATAATTAGTTCTGTGACAATGTATTATGATTATAATGCATTGCAGAATTAGTGATAATTCCACGTTTTAAGTGTTAATGTGAATGAAGAGTTTAGGATTGTTGATGTGATTTTCTATTGAAGGGTTATGAACAGTCAATATCTTACCTATTGAAGATAATAGATGTAAGGAGAACTCGTCCTACCAGATCTCAGGATATAAAACACATTTCTTGTTACTCTGAAGTTTATTTCATGTCACACTATCCAGTTACCTTCACCATGATAATTTATCTGATGAAGTCTATGAATATGTTATTATGAGCCTTGGATATGAATGATATTGTCTATGTTTGAGAGTCTTATTTTGAAGTCAGAAAGGAAGTGTTCTTGCTTTGACAGAATCAGTTTCCAAATCGATTATCCAGCTGGCTGATAACTCTTTCTTAAAAAAGTGAACAATTTCTCCAGAAATCCCTCTAGGTGCTAAACTTAAGGACTGTTGCACAGTTTTAATGAGATAAGACCACATTTAATCTTCTCTAAATTAACATCTAAAATACTTGGACTGATCAAAGCTGCGTTGCATAATTTTACCCACTGAGGATGGACATAATTTCAGCAAAGAGACTACACGTGTGAAAAGTTACCCGGACCTGGCAATGTCTCTCCCTGCCTGCCTGAGAACCTGAACCAATCAACTGGCCCCCATCTTCAGTCACATCTTCATCAAGTCTCTAAAGCAATGCGTGGTTCACTTCTGCTTTAACCCCTTTGCAATCATCCCAGTCCCCAATAAATCCACCATAACGGGGTTGAATGAACACAGACCTGTTGCCACTGACTTCTGTGATCATCAAACCCTTGGAGCGACTGGTGCTGAAGAATCTAAAGGCCATCACAGGCCCCCTGCTGGAGCCACTGCTGGAGTTCCAGAGTGCTTACCAGGCGAACGGGTAAGCAGATAATTCAGTGCGCTTGGGACGACACTTTATCCTGCACCACCTCCACCCCCCCAGGGAGGTATGCAAGAGTCCTGTTTGTAGAGTTTAGCTCGGTCTTCATCATCAACAACCCGGACGTCCTCAACCAGAAGCTCCTCCCGGTGCATAGCTGTCAAGTATCCCGTTTTGGCCGGGAAAGTACCGTATTTTACCCCGCTTTCCAACCATCCTCCCCTATTATTATTTTCCCATATATCTCCCGTATTACATATATCTTTAAAAATTCCTCTGCCTCTCCAAACTGATCTCTGGAACAGTAGGAGGCGATAATGCTCCTTTAAGCTGGTAGCCAACCGCCGTTAAACAAGAAGAATGAAGAAGAAGAAGTAGTCTCGCGAGAACCGCCACATACAGTTGCCCCTGTGGCAGTTGTCGCGAGATTTGTGCAGATAGCGGGGGCATTACAGAAACAGAAAACGAGAGAGATGGATGAAAGGGAAGAAGGAATTCCTGCCAAAAAATCAAAGGTTTGTAAATATCAAAAAAGTGTTAAAGAATGCAAAATCTGTAACAAGCTTGTATAATAAGTCACTAATGAATGTCAGAGACCCACAGGAGTGAACATGATATATGTAAGGGATAATGCCCGACGAGGTGTCCATTATCAGAAATTAATGGACTTCGCGGAAGCAACCGTCCGATGCGAATGGACACCTCGTCGGGCATTATCCCGCTTATACCATGGTCACTTACGAAAGAAAGAAGTATTTAATCAATTAATAATACTTTAATGTGTTTTAGAGTTAAAATTATCAGGGTTTTTATTTTTATAAGTTGAGCGCACTATTTAATATCACCTGTATACAGGCGTTGCCAAGCAACGTGGCCACAGCGAGCCGACCGCAGCAGTTGATCAGTGATGGGAAGTGAGATTGTGGCTTTACCTTACGTTACGTTACCATCCCAGTCTTCAAAGTTGTCAAACTCACCAAATAAGTTAAAAGAAATGATAAAATCACTCATGTTTTGTCTGTCTTGCTGTTGCGATGAGTCAACTGTGAAATAACGATGAGTCTCCGTTGCCATGGTAACCCTCTAGCGTTTGAGCCAGCGCAATGATTTAGAGCTGTCATCAGGCAATTTGATGGGACGCCTTTCCTATGTGTACATTATCACTTTTTAACCTACACCCTCCAGCCAATCAGAATTGAGTATTCACCCAGCCCATGGTATAATAGAAGAAAATGTGTAATGAAAATGAAATGTAAATGTTTCACTTAAAGACAACCATTGTGAAATAAACTGTAAGTATGTAATGTGTTAAATAGCATGTGAATTGAAAAATGTAAAATCAATAAATGTACTTGATTTACCCTTTTGTGTTTTCATTTAGGCTGTATTATAACATAATGTTCACAGCATTTCAATGTCAAAGGAAGGCCTATCAGATTCTGAACACCTAATTGTAGTTAGTAATTGGTTGAAAAGTGATTATAGACTTTTTTGTACACCTATCCTAAAATGTAAGAGATACTATAGGTTGGTGTGTTTGGCTCGCGGCTGATGGAATTTTCCCTTATTTTGAAATCCAAAACTTGACAGGTATGTCCAGGTCACAGTGCTGTCATCCACCTGTCAGTGGATCACCAGCTTCCTGACTGACTGACTGACCGGCAGCAGTAGGTGAGGCTGGGGAGTATCTTCTCTCACACAAGAACTGACAGCACTGGCACTCCCCAGGGGTGTGTTCTCTCCCTCCTCCTATTCTCTCTGTGAAGCACCTCAATAGACCGGTCTGTGCAACTATATGTATAGAGTTAAAAACTGGCAATGACATACATTTCGATCATAACATTGTTAAACATTTGCGCTGTACGTAAGCGTCTACACTTAATCTATATATAACCAGAGAATATATTGTTCTTGTTTTTATTCAAAGAGGCAGTTATTCAGGATGAGTCATACTTTCCAAGCAGAAATACACTGCAGCTGATGATTATTTACATGTGAAAGGCAGGGTGCCACCAAGGATCTTCCTAGAAAGGTTTAGTTAAATGATAACTTATTGAGTTTTGCACAGTCTTACTTTCATATTTGGTAGTTAGGCTTTACATGTCGATTTCCCAGTATGATTTACCCAGAAAGATCATTGGTGGAGCGCCTCCTCCTTGCACCATTTCCTGTGTAAATGACAATCAGCTTCTGTGTAAATAACCATCCTGTGCAAAATGACTACAATTTGAAAGTTCATAAAATAACATTTGCATGAACCGCAATGATGTTTTAGGATTAGAGTTTGAATTAAAAGCCCAAATCTGTATGGGTCCCTTTCAGACAAGCTGTTAGCTTTAGCTTTCACATCCAACTAATCTGTATTCACACTAAACGAAGATCCTAGGAGATTTTTGTATGTTTGTATGGTAGGTGGATTAGAGGCATGTCTTGAAGACATAAAAAACATGGATGACTCTAAACTTTCTGCTTTTTAATTCTCACAAGACAGAACTTGCCGTCTTTGGACCAGAAGCTCTAAAAAAGAAACTGCTTAGTCAGTCACTTCATCTGGATTGTATTAAATTGCCCCCCAGTAATAACGTAAAGAACCTTGCAGTCATTTTTGACCAAGACATGGCATTCAAATCCCAAATCAAACAGGTCTCTAGGATTTCCTTCACCTCAGGGTATTACTAAAATTAGAAACATCCTGTCCAGGAGTGATGCTGAGAAACTAGTCCATGCATTTGTTACCTCAAGGCTAGACTACTGTAATTCTTTAGTATCAGGAAGTCCACAAAATGTAATTACAAGCCTTCGGTTGATTCAAAATGCTGCAGCAAGAGTTCTGATGAATATAAAGAAGAGAAATCACATTTGTCCTGTTTTAGTTTTCCTTCATTCCCTTCACAGAGATCTAATTGTTTCATATGTTCCTAACAAAGCACTTTGCTCTCAGACTGCAGGTTTATTTTTAGTTCATATTATTTCTAAAAGTAGAATGGGAGGCAGATCATTTAGTTATCAGGCTCCTCTCCTCTGGAACCAGCTCCCAGTTGTAGTCTGTGAGGCAGACACTCTGTTTACCTTTTAGACCATGCTTAAAAAGTTCCTTTTTGATAAAGGTTTCAGTGGCTTAGGTTAACCTGAGCTGTCTGTTATGCTGCTATAGGGTTAGACTGCTGGAGGACAGACTGACCACTTTTCTGCACTCTGCTGCTTTTCTCTTCTACTACTCTCCAGTTGTATATATCTATAAATAATTCGACGGTTAACTTTGTTTTTTCTCATTTTTCTCTCCATAGAAGCTACACGTGGTCTGGTTTCCTGCTTAGCTACATTGCCCTGTTGGACGGGGAGCATCGACTGGGATGATACTCTCAGTAACGTCCTCCGTGTCATGTTATCAATTTTTTACTTTCTTTAATATAGAAAATACTCTTACGTCAGTTCTTTTTGTTCCTTCTGTGTCTCTGCTCTGTCTTCTCGAACCCCCAGACGGTCGTGGCAGATGGCCGCTCGTACTGAGCCAGGTTCTGTTGGAGGTTTCTTCCTGTTAAAGGGGAGTTTTTCCTTTCCACTTTCGCTACATGCTTGCTCAGTATGAGGGATTGCTATAGTTGGAGTCTGCATCAACGGGGAGCAAATGCCAGTCAGTGAGTCGATGCAATGTGCTAGGATTCCTAAAATAGAAAACTTTTAAACTGATTGGAATGTTTGAAGGATTGTATTGAAACGACTTTTCTTGTGAAGTGCCTTGAGATGACATCTGTTGTGAATCGGCGCTATATAAATAAACTGAATTGAATTGACTTTACCAACAACAGGTGAGATATTAAGTGCTTAGAAACTTTTAACAGAACCTAACATAAAAATAAATCTTAAACCATCCCTTTAAACAGGCACATCAGTCAGCCTCCAGCGCTCGTTTCCATCAATTAGAATCACATTGACATTACATGCTGCAAAGTCAAACAGTGTTCCCTCACTGAATGAATTGGCAGTAGAAGCAGATAGATTAGATTGCATCTCTGGAATGCTAATTTACCAGGAGCCTGGATCAGGAGTGGTCGTGATTAAAGACTCCAATTCTCAGAGGTCAGTGTTGTGTGATCACATATTACCGCTAACTGATCGAGTGTGTCTGACACCTGCACTCGACGGTGTGGCTGTCACAAGCGGAGGCATCAGAACCTGTGGAAGCAGGCTGCTCGATGGGAGTCCTGTCACACATGAACATTTCATTCAGTCACTGAGTTGCTAAGTAGCTGTGTTATTCTATCATGCTCCTCCGTCATGCCGTTGTTTATGTAAAAGTGTGTGTGTAGGGGGGGCGTGAGCAGCTGCTTTTCTAGCGGCTTAGCCCTGAAATGCTGCCATCCAGCATTATCTTCACACAGCAGAAAGCCCCGCCATGTGTCATCCCACCAAGCGGATAGCTTTTTAAGTGCTTGTGTTTTAATGCAGCTCTGTTGCTACAGAGTCAATATTTAAATGCAATTATTTTGAGTGTATTGACTTCAAATAAGTGACTGGAACTGGAAACAGCATCTTTGTTAACCAGCGTACAGCGCCATGCAAAAGCATTTAGCTGTCATCTTACAACAACAAACTTACCTGTACAGGTAAGTAAAAAAAATGGTGAAAAAAAAATACCATGAAAATGTTCAATATTTTTTGTGATTCATTTCAGAAAGGAACATTTGTATATTATAAACATTTATTACACATAGAGTTAAATATTTCAAGTATTTATTTCTAGTGTATTTGATGAGTATGGCACATGAAAACCCAAAATTCAAAGTCTTAGAAAATGTGAATATTATATGACACCAGTTTTAATGTAGAAATGTTGGATAATATCCGTATTATCAATCAATCAATCAAACGTTATTTATAAAATGCTTTTCATACAACAGTTGCAGCTTAAAGTGCTTTACAGAATTAAAATGACCCCACAAAAACCACATTCCCATCCCTCCCCCACATAATTAAAAGCATGATCACAATTATACCCCGCTCCCCCAGACCCAACCTTTATGCACGCACAAACTTAAGAGCAGCAATAAAAAGGACATTGGGCTGAGTACAGATGAGCCAGGTTAAAAAACGCCATCAAAGGAGCCATCTGCACCGGCAGCAGCACATCAACTGCAGCAGCCAAGGCGCTGACACAAGGCGCCCAGAGGAGGCAAGGCTGAGACACCCACTCAAGCGCTACCTGGAGAGGACCCAGGCAGCCACAGTGGATAAATATAAGATTAAAAAGTAAAACACTGATAAAATGTATTAGGTAAAACATTTAGAGCAATTAAACAGACTATAATAAATGATAATCAGTTAAAAGCTAGGCAAAAAAGGTGAGTCTTTAGCCTGCACTTAAAAACATAAACGTTCTCTTCTGCCCCTGCCAGAGGAGTGCAGAGACTACGAAGGTTCATATGGTAAAAGCAGTTCTGAAAGATAAGAAGGCCCAAGACCATTAAGACAATGAAAAACCATTAAAAGAACCTTAAATTCAAATCCTAAAAGATACGGGGAGCCAATGCAATGAATTTAAGACCAGTGTAATGTGCTCCCGGCTCCTGGTCTTCGTCAGGACACGTGCTGCTGAATTATGTAGAAGTTGTAAACCTGATATGCTCTTTTTGGGAAGACAAGAAAGCAGGGCAATACAGTAATCAATTCTACTGGAGATAAATGTATGCATTAATGTCTCCGTATTGGCCCAAGAGAGAATGGGGCGGACTCTGGCGATGTTCTTTAGATGATAAAAACCTATTTTAGTAATATGTTTAATGTGAGGGATAAAAGTCAACTCAGAATCAAAAATCACACCCAGGTTCTTCACTTGTAAAGTAGGATTAAAAGACAGTGATTGTAGTTTTGGTAAAAGTTTCTCTCTCTGAGCCTCAGGACCGATGACTAAAACTTCAGTTTTGTCCTGGTTGGGCTGGAGAACGTTTTCTGCAATCCAGGATTTGACTGGATTTTAACTGCCTGAAATGCAGTCAAAAAGTGCGTCCATTGGCCGTGTGCTATCATTATGGGCTACACTATCATGAGGATGGTTCTCTGTTAAGCTACAGTGACAAAGGTGTTTACGTACCAACTGCTGTTCGGTTTGCAAGAACAATTACAGGCATTCTTGAGAAAATTTGGTAATTTTCTGCCGTATGCAGTGATCATAGAGTACAGGACGAAGATCATCTAGCGGTGGTGCTTTCCTTCATCAGCAGCAGGAGGACCAGGAGAGAAGACAGCAATGCTGGTGGGTGCATTCATGAATACAGAGGCGCCACCTCTATGGTCATTACAAGACTCTGTTTTATGAACTGGACTGCAAGTCAGAAGATTTTATACTTCCCCTCCCCAAGAACTTCAAGAAGGTACAGTACCTCCGCCTTATTTAAGCCTAACGTGCACGTTCATAGGAACGCTCTAAGGGCCACCCAAGAACAACTTAATGTGTTCTTGCAGCATACTTACAGCGACTGTAGGAATATGGGATTCTGGAATGGTCTCCTGGCCCTAAATAATCTCTGAATATCATGCGTTGTTCTTCGGTTGGTCCTAAGGCATTTGTATGGTGGCACTGCAACAAGGGTTTGGTGGCACCTTCATATGAAATTTTGTGCAAGACCATCAATCTGGCCACAAACTTAGGAACAGGCTACAAATGCTGAATTCTTATAAGGCTGACTTATGTAAGCCGTAAGAAATGATCCAAAATTGTTCATACGGTGTTCACATCTATTTGAAAAGGTCATTATGAACAAACAACCCTTTACTGGTACGCTCATTAGAAGATGCATGTTAAGTAGAGAAGCAGTATTTCTGCCCACTTTGGTGTTAGCAATAGGGTGATGCAGCTTATGTATGCAGATGACCCGGTGATGTTCAACACAAATAGTGCTGATTTACAGCAGCTCTTTCATATCTGTACTGAATATGGTGTGCAATGTGATATCAATTTCAATGTTGTTAAAAGTGCAATTTTGATTTCACGAACAAAGCGGGACAAAAGGCTAAATTTAAACTGCCTAACAATGTTCTTGAAGTTTATAAGAAGGCAAAATACCTGATCAAAGAAATGATGATAAAAACAGACAACAAATCAAGCTCTATATGCAGGCAACTACCATTGCACATAAGTTTAGTTTTTGTTCAGGTCCAGCAAAGGTGGTTTTGCTTAAAACATATTAAACTTCACTCTATACTGTCCTCCTTACTGTGGTCATTTTACTAACAATGTAACATGCAGAAGCTGCATAATCTATATATTGATGTGTTGAGAATCCTATTTAAAATTTGGGGTAATTGTAGATTTTATTTATATAATATTTTTGTTTTCAAATGTATTGCGTATATATATATATATATTTATTGGTCTACATGTTGTTTTGTTTTTATTCTGTGCAATTGTGGACTTGGGTCTGCTCAAATAAAGTTTTAAAATGTGCAAAGACAGGTTTAAACCTGTTGATTTATTTTTTGTTTTTAGGAGTGTACTTCTTGTTGCTATTTCCTCTGCTGCCATTCCTGCTGTTCAGTAAGATCATTATGTATTATACTTGGTGCAGCGACGCCTTGTGGTTAGTCTAGTAACTGCAACTTTCCAATGCTTATGTTTAGACTAGTTAATTCTTTAGTCAAATAAAGACCTGGGGTGGATCTAGAAGATGGATTTTTTTTTTGTCAGCAGGTGCAAATTTTTTTTTGCTTTAAATGATACAGCATCTCAACTGTCAAATTCTGAAAACTTTAAAGCAGACGAAAAGCACTGGATTATACATATAAATTAATATGTTTTAATGAAGCAAAACAACACTATGAACCAACAAAATTACTTATCAACAATATTACTGTCAGCTGCTGACTGAAGTCACCTCAGATCCATGGTGCAGGGACTACAGCTTACAACCATTAAGAGCAGATAATATAAAGCAAGAGGGTTTTATTTAAAAACTAACATTTCAAAACTGGCCTACAGAACAGATATACATGCACTTTAAATAAGATACAATAAACATCCCAGGCTCAAGCCCAAGTAGCCACACCCTATCTCCGCCCCTGAAAGAGACGTAAAACAGTCTCAACAATTTTAGTCATCAAAGTTTGACATTCCTCAGCCGCCATGATGCTCTTTAGTTTTAAAAAAAGGATGCAGTTTTCAACAACTTTATTGATACTCTTTAGTCTTGGTAAAATAATCAAAAATCCTAAAAAATATATACATAACTAAGTTTAGATAGGGAAAGATCCTCCAGCTTTGCTGTATTCTCCCCATCATGTTCCCCCGTTTCATGCCAGATCATAGCCGCGGATTTGCATCTGAAATATAGTCATTTGAAACTGGGGGGGGGGGGGGAAAGGAAGGTGAAAAACAAATTTACAACAAAAAAAAACAATGTTCAGAGAGGAAATATAGGGTCAATCTCTAAAAGAATATCGGAACCTGAAAGAAAAAAACTCAAATAGCCAAAGATAAATAAATGGGAAAAAAAACTAAAATATGTACTGGAGAAAATAAGCTAAAACGCAACTCTTTTTTTTTTTGTGATTGCATTTTTTTTTTTTTTCTAACTTTAAGTAGACTTTCGAGTTAAGTCGAAATTTAATGGTACTTCAGAATCAGAAATACTTTATTAATCCCCGAGGGGAAATTCAGGTTTTTCAGTACAACCCGTCCGAGAGAAACAAACAAAACAACACAGAGACAGACAGGATACGGGCTACTGTGGTAGCTGCCAGCATAAGGGGCGCTCCATATATGCAGATGAAAAGGGTAACATCAGGTCAGGGCGGACGAGGGGAGAAAAAAAAAGAGATGAGCATCTCAGTCCGCTCCTCGAGGGGAGGAGGCAAAGGTGCTTGACAAAAAACCCCACCCCAGTACATAGTAAGCACATCTTTCAAACGTCACGCACGAAGGACATCTACTGTCTGGAACTGTTGTCCCTCTTACAGAAAACAAACATGGTTTCACATGGGCAAAGTTATATATAATCACATAATCACATGAAAAATCTTTGACTCGTTTGAAATTCAAGTGAAAAACATGTGAGCACCTGTGTTTTACACACATTTTCTGTGTGAATTTGGAACATTTTCATGATAATAAACTGTAAAACCCATGGACATTCACATGTGAAGCCCGTGGGATAACATGTAAACCACAAGTAAAAAACCTACATGTGAAAACAATTTCTGAAACCCATGTGGAATTAAACGTAAACTCCTTGTGTCCTACACATGTGGTTTACCAGGTACCACAAGGAATAACATGTGATCCCATGTGAAGAACACGTTCAACCCATGTGACTTTTCCGAAATGGCCATTTTTGTAAACTTCCCTTGCCATCCATCCCCAAAGGTTCTCAACTGGATTTAGATCACGGGAACACACAGGATAGTCCAAAAGAGTGATGTTATTTTCCTGGAACAAGTCCCTTGTCCTGCGAGCATTGTGTACTGTAGTGTTGTCCTGTTGAAAAACCCATCGTTGCCACACAAACGAGGGACCTCAATCATGAGTGATTCTCTCTTGACGCCCCTGAACCTCCTGAAGCTCCATTGTTCCACTGAAGGAAAAAGCACCCCAGACCATAATGGCGCCCCCTCAGCTGTGGCGCATAGAAAACATCTCATGTGGGATGTGCTTATCATGCCAGTCACATTAGAAACCATCAGGACCATCAAGGTTAATTTTTTTTTTTCTCAACAGAGGATAAAACTTTATTCCAACGTTCATTGACCCTTGTTTGGTGGTCTCATGCAAACTCCAAATTGTCAGTTCTGTGACGTGCAAGGAGACGAGGCCTTTGAAAACGCTTTTTTGTTTTTGAAGCCCTTTGGTCTCAGATGCCATCTCATGGTCAAGGGACTGCAATCGGCACCACTAAAGCGTAGTTTATGCTTCTCTGTCTGCGGAGGTGCAGAGACACACAGCGCCACCCTAAATCAATGCATTGACCAAATAAATGGATGGATGTGCCATAACTTTCTCCAGCTGAATAGAAACAAAACTGAAGTGATTATTTTTGGACCCAAGGAGGAACGATCAAGAGTCAGCACACAGCTTCAATTAATACAGCTAGAAACTACTGATCAGGTTCGTAACCTAGGTGTAGTAATGGACTCAGACCTGAACCTCCAGGGTCACATAAAGGCAATAACAAGGTCAGCGTTCTATCACCTGAAGAACATCTCTAGGATTAAAGGACTGATTTTGCAACACGACCTAGAAAAACTCATCCATGCGTTTATCTTTAGTCGGATTGATTACTGCAACAGCATCTTCACAGGTCTGCCTAAAAAGTCAATCAGACAGCTGCAGCTGATCCAGAACGCTGCCCCTCGCGTCCTCACTAGAACCAGGAAAGTAGAGCACATCACCCCAGTTCTAAAGTCCTTACACTGGCTCCCTGTAGCTCAGAGAATAGACTTTAAAATACTTTTACTAGTTTATAAATCATTACATGGCTTAGCACCAAAATATGTTGAAGACCTGTTGTCATGGTACCAACCACCAAGACCACTCAGGTCCTCCAACTCTAGCCTACTAAACATCCCTAGACTCAGAACTAAACATGGAGAAGCAGCTTTCAGTTTCTATGCTCCCCTTATCTGGAACAGACTTCCTGACGAGTGTAGAGCTGCTGAAACTCTGAACTGCTTTAAATCGAGACTAAAAACCATCTGTTTAGAATTGCCTTTGAGTAAATGATTGATGTCATATGTATGAAATGTGTTCATGCTCTCTTGCTTTTTTTTTTTTCTCTTGCTTTATTGTGTATCATGTGTAATGTGTGTTTCTTTTATGTGTTTCTTTTAAATCACCAAATCATGTAAAGCACTTTGAATTACCCTGCTGTTGAAAGTGTGCTATACAAATAAAATTGCCTTGCCTTGCCATTGTCCATCAACGCATGGGCTCTCTGACATGCATGCAACGACGGACGGAGTACAGCTCAATTTTTAAACTATCAGTCGAACGCAACGAAGAGCGCACGTCTGTGATTGGTCAGCCCAACATTAGCCCAAGATCATTTTACCAGAACGGTGCTCTATAGTCTATGTAATTAATAGTCAATGCAGCTTTTGGGCACTAGATGCTTTATATTGCGAGGATAGTTTATCTAATATGGTCTTTTGGTGATTTTGAACACCAGGAGGTGTAGAGAACAACAAAACAGACTGCTGTGTTTGTTTATTTACATGTGTTTTTGGAGTATTCTATGAGCTGCACTTCCAGTAAAAAGCTTTACATCTCAATCAAAACTTGCTCTGTCGGCCATTGCTCCTTGAGGGGGTGTGTGTTTAAGCTGAAGTAAATAAACTGTCGTCAACCAGAGACGTCAGTGCAATGGAAAGCAGACCCGCCAGAAAAGGTCTGCACCCCTGCTGTCCTGGTGGAGAATTGCTTTGCAACGCCAACACACCAATGGAGAAGAATAAAAGGAAAACGTCTCCGTCAATACATGTGTGTACGAGTGCAAACTTGCTGATGGAGAAGTAAAAACCAGGCTTGAGGGTTCAGCTTGGAGATTTCATTTGCAAGTGTACTATTCCCCTTACAGGCAGCAGAGGGTGCTAGGAGTGACTTTATTCACCCTGTCATAAATCATTTTACCATATACCAACTTAAGTAGAGGATTCATTTACATGTAAATCCTGCCTTGTTTGCCTTTAACCCATGTTACTGTATACAATGTTGTCAAAACTATACTGAAACATATGTACATTTACAGTGAACATTTATACATTTACAGTGAATACATCCATAAACACAATGATGAGCCTAAATGTCTGGTTTACATAATCATCAATAATTATGAACAAAAATTAAATATTGATAGAATTGTTGATGAAATTCAAGCTTTAATCTGCTAATTATAGATCGGGGCACCAGTTCTTCGAACACTAAGACTATACCAGACAACCAGTGTCTTCTAAGAGGATAAGCTCACACGCTGTGGACAATAATTGCACCCACATACTGGACAAAACACGGAAAATTCTCTTTAAAATCATAATTGGGAATTTATTAAGAATATAGATCAACTTTACAGCCAAAGCATTTTACCAATAATTCCCATTTATCCTACTGCATGCAACTGCTACTACTACTGAACTTAGAAAATTGATTAATGTGTATGGAACAAACAATAAGCTTCACAGAATCATTTCAAAACATCGTTTATCATTAAAAAACCGGGTGGGGGGAGTCAGAGAAAGGATTTGGGTGTTTATTAGCTGGACGCAATCACGTTAGCTTTCCTTGTTGCAAAGCTAAAGCGCTAACAAAGGACGGCGTGGAGCAAAGGGCAATGGGAATAGCTTTGGCCAACAATGGGGTCAGCTACAGCTAACAAGGGTATTAGCCTTAGCTGACAATGGAAGTGGTGTGGAGAATAAAGGACAACAAAATTAGCCTTGGCTAACGATTGGAAGCCATACGGTCCAGCTGTGAGTGGGGAGTACCGGATCAAACCTGCGCAAAATATACAATCAAATGTGGGAGAGTGTGGGGAGAAGGTAGAGGTAGAGATAGAGATACAGAGAAATAAACTGTGGATCCCTTTTGGGATACAGCCAGCTTCAAACACAGCAAATAAACAGCTCAATACCAGCGTGCGGCGACGCTAAATGAGCAAACAGTGGTTTCAGAGTTTACAACACAAAACCGCTCCTCCAACCCCCCAATATTGACCTACACTTTAGAGTGTGAGCAGATTTGCACAACCCAAGATTTTTTTTTTAAATGTTATGGGCTTGGATTGACAATGTTATGAATGGAATATTTGGAAGCATTTACTAGTGTGATTAATTTCGGCAACCTATTAGTTACAAAATGTGATGCATGCGTGCCTATAGCCATGCCCAAGGCTGCTGCAAGCAAGCCAGAAAGCTGCAACCCTTATCCGTGCATCTGTTGCAACAGGCACAGCTGGCAGCAACAAGCAGGGTGCAAATAGCTATTATGAATAGATGTTATAATTTAGAAGATGCATCAGTGTTTGTTGTTTTTTGTCATATTTTGTAAGCTGTTTCACTTCCAGGCGTTTCACCAGGCCTGCCCCCCCTCCCTTTGCAGCACCAGCGAGCCACAGAGCAAATGCACCTTACTGCTCCCTGACCCACAGATGAGGTATAGAAAACCGACTCGTGCCTATGTTTTCCAAAAGAGATGTGATCTAGAGTGTTTTGCATGAAGGTATACCAGTGATCAAAATTAGATCAAAACGAGAGTAAGTTGTATCGGTTTTAATTTATGCTTATCTTGGTTTCAGCTAAACCAATAAAGCATGACCCACATTTACTCATCGAAATGCTCTGACACAATATTTTAATTAGGAAAAAAAAAAAAAAATCTATTTTGTTTGGAATCATTTTCATAAAATGTTTACTGTTATTGAATTCAAAGTGACTCTTTTTAGTGTGAAAAACCAATCCACTCAGATTTTGTATCTTATTTTTTAATGTGTGGTGAGTTCAATGTATAATCATAAAACAGTGTAGATAAAGTGAATTGCAGCTTTCTTATATCTGTAATGTGTTTCACTTTAAAAGCTTCAGTTAGGGACTCCTGTGGCGGTTGCATTGTTAAATCACCACCCTCACAAGAACATAGTACATTCCAGTTTCTTTAGTTGGTGCAACAAATCATCTGGTCTGTGCTCCCTCCATAGGTTCCCTAGTTAAAAGTGTGAGCCCCAGTATTTCAGTTGTCACACTTAAACATGCTTAAATCAGTCTCTTAATATGTACTCCTTTACAGCATCTACAGTGTCTTTATCTTTGGTCATGAAGTGAAATTGGTTTTATTTTGCCTATATCTTGAACTGCATATTTCTTGTCCTTTTTGCCACCTGGGAGGCAGTGCAAATAACCTTTGAGGAGAACACTTTAAGGAAAAATTGCAGAGGGGAGAGAAATAAGAGACAAAGAGAAGGAGTAAATGGCTGCCTGTGTGTGCTCAGAATGGGGACTAAATCTAACTGAATTTCTATATGATGTGTGAGGTTTTTTATCGAGACATTGAAAATAAAACAGAAAAATATTGCAGTGGTATTTTGGTTAAAATTGTGTTCTGTACTGTAAGTAAATTCATGAGTTGTTTGGAAAAACTGAAAAGTCAGTTAGGCTAAATTAAGTTCTCAACAATACGTTGTAACGATCATGTCGGTTAAAAATAAAGATTTGTACTACCTTCTAAAAGGTTTCGTCTTCAAGTAAATCAGTGAGCAATAAGCCCTGACTGTGTTATAAAAATAGATAACAAAATGTTTAAAATAAAATAAATAATAGCAGTAAAACACAGACAAAGCATACAAAGTAAAAACAGCAATATCACTAAAGTCCATATTTCTCACTAATTCGCTCTCAAGAGACATGAGAGTCAAATGATTCAGTCTTTCCTGTCCCATTGTGGATCCGAGTCTATTTTTTACTATTTTAAGCTTAAAGAAGGATCACTCACCACTTGCATTTGTGTCAGTCAGTGAAGTCTGAGTGCAATGTCCACATTTAGGAAGATGTCCTTGTACACTAGGTTCTTTTCTCTAATTAACTGTTAAGGCAGTGGATCAGATGTGATTCCTTTTCCACAAAAAAAATCTTTATGTTAATAAAATCTTTATAATATTTGATAATATTTCATTTGGAGATGAGATGCTTTGTTTCTTAGCTCTCGAACAGTAACATCAGAAAAGCTGTTCAGGAAACCAAAGATGTTGTTGAGCTTATCATATGCAGCATACCTGTGATCCATTTTAGAAATTAGTCTATCAACAACCACCAAAAAAACACGAGTGGAGAAATTTTGTTGGGATGATAATTCATCCTCTGAGGCTGTACTTTCTTAAAAAAATGCTTTTGGATTTTTGGGTCGTTCAGTGCTACCGCTGTGAACCTTTGAAACTGTTGGAGACAACCCCTTAGTTTGAGACTTAAACCTGTGAAACTGATCTCTCAGACCTCCAATGCGGCCCCCGCAAGGACCCCACCAAATTCAGAGCTTTAAACAAGTCCAGTTCCACAGCGTGTAAGGCAATGCTTGCTTTTTCAATGCACAGCAGAATACAGTGCCAAAATGTACACATAAAGGCCATTTCAACCTTGTCCATTTTTTGTCAAGTGACCTCGCTCATTTCTAGTTGCTGCATTTTGCATCATTTAAAATAATAGTCCCCGACCTTTTTTTTGCCAGGGACCGTTTTAATATCCGACAATATTGACATGGACCAGCGGATAAATGCAGAGTAACATCCTCTCTGACCCTCTAATGCTCTTTAGTCGCCATGGTAACATTTAAACATGCCTTTAAAATAAGATTCACCACAAAATTTAATATAAAGTGTGATGAAAATACAAGTCACCACAAAGCTGGATCAGTGGTAGCCCTGTAGCTGTTTCTCTGTAAGGAGACGGTCCATCTGGGGCAGTGATAAAAGCTTTATCGCCTCCATAGACTGTACAGTATATAGATCGCCTTATTAGAAAGCCCCTGTTGCCACATGAGAGCAGAGCGGGATTTGGTGATTGGAAACCGCCTTTCGTCATAAATCCATATTTTAGTTAGGACTCCTGGTATTGTCTGTTAAATGTAGCTTTCTTTTTCCTGAAAGTCGTAGTCCCTTCTTCTGTTTCTTCACTGAACCTTTCCAATTTTCAAAGAAACTTTTCAGATACTTCTATTTTTAATCATTCTGCTAGCTTGTTGGGTTTGTTTTTAGCGGTAACACATCATGTGACCGAGGCAAGTGCGAGTTAAAGCCAAAGGTAACAGAGAGAATCCGGTGATTGTTCAAAATAAAACACATTTTAGGCACGGATAATAAATAAAACGGGAATACTGCCCCACAACGCCGAGGCCCGGGGCTGGAGTTCCAGTAAAACCCTGCTAAAGTCTAGATTGCATGAAAGGTAAAGGTAACTTTATTTAAGTATCAAACAAATACATAATAAAAGAAAAATACAATATTTATTGTTTCATGTAATTACATCGAACCATTCTGGTTTACAGTCAGAAAGTATTATGTAAAGCTTCCAGAGATGCTAATACTAAAGTTAGAGTTGATGTACCAATGTCTGTCTGGGCTTCACAGAAACTTTTAAACCATTCAGGACCTGGATGTCAGGCCTAGTGGGGTAAGTGAACTTGCAGTCGATGAACTCAAGGTTCCCTTGGAAGTCATCCTACAAAAAAAAGTGACAGAATGGAGGAGGGAGTTGGGTTAAAAGGCCCGAACAGTAAGTTGTTTATTCTACTTGAAAAAATGACACGTTTTTTGTTTCCTTCGTTCCAACATACCTACATGTCTCTTTCCTTCGATTTAAAACAAACACTCAAACTTGACTTGCATCTTGTCTGCCTGCTTTATCTGTCTCAGTGGGGGGAATGTAGTGGGACACATTTAACACACAGAACAACAACATGCCCCACATACCCATGTACATCATAGTCCACTCTTTTTGGGTACCTGCTATATGAGGAAATTAAACTGATAAAGCTTTCTTACATTGACCGCACTTTATAATCCATCACAATACATTTTTCAAGTCAAATTGAGTAAAGGAACAAAAAGCTGCTGTATTTGAAACAAAAATAACACTTTAATTTCTAACATAAAATAGGCTTGAAAGAATACACAGTCATTCTAATATGTAAAAGAAGCTTTATCTTCTTCCATGACAAATGAATTACTGAGTTGACATAGCGTGAAGTAAATAAAAAAATCTAAATAAATCAAAGTTCTAGTTTAAAAATGTACATTTCTGCACTACTGCTAGCAACTAATTCAGCACAGTGGCATTTGAACAATTATGACCATTTCTACAGCTGTAAGAAACAAAAACATGCAGGATAACATCTCTTCTTTTCTCTCTTATGAAATTTCCAGCTCCTTCTCAAGATACCTTCGTAAAAATAAATACCGCAACAGCAAAGTGATTTATCCATCCTTATTGCTCATTCAGTGTCAAGATGGGCATACTTTCAGTCCTGATCTCAAAGAGAGCACTTGTGTCTGTGACCAGTTAGCTGATTGGTGCTCCCGTCGTAACCAGCTTGTAGTAGGCTCCGTTCAGGGCCATTAACTGGTCATGAGTCCCCTTCTCGATCACGAAGCCCCTGGACATGACGGCAATGATGTCAGAGTTCTGAATGGTGGAAAGGCGATGGGCGATGACGATGCACGTCCGTCCCTCTCTAGCTTTGTCCAGGGCTTCCTGCACGGTCTGTAATTGCCATCCAAACACACACATACATAAATATACATACATTGATGTGTGTGAAATGGTACACGCACACACACTGCAGGCGGGAGCCATCATCTAATCTCCAACAAAGCAGACAAAACCATCACAATTATAGCAATTTCACAATCATGTGTTGATTACTATCATTAGAATGTTCCAGTGGATCAGTGCATGGCAGAGGTCTCTTTGCTGCTCAGCATGGTTCAACACTTGGAGAAGGAAAAGCTACTGGAAAGCCCCACAGATAATATTCATCTGAGAGAGGCTGCACCAGAGGGTTGGGATGTACTGTAAGCAGCTTGTGATAATAATAGACATGATGAATGATGATGATGTTAACGATGAGAATAATTAACTGCCTGTCCTTTTTCCTTGCAGGGCCCGGAGAGCACTGAGCAGCTGCACTGTGCTGGGGGTAACAGCCCATCGGTTTACTGAACCATACCTTCTCGCTCTCCGTGTCCAAGGCGGAGGTGGCCTCATCCAGGAGCAGGATCTTGGGGTCACGTATGATCGCCCTGGCGATGGCAATGCGCTGTTTCTGACCACGAGACAGCTGAGAACCCTGAGAGCCCACATTGGTGTCGTATTTCTGAGGAATGGGGAGGGAACATGAACTACCATCATACAAAAGTCTGTTGGCTCTTGGCCTGGGTAAAAATTGGCTGTAGCATGAGTTACGTGAAATGTAGGATATTCCGTAAATGCTAATACGCATCAGCTGAATCTTTGCCACAGTGTATAGGCATTTTACACTCACAAGCCCATTTACATTTTGCTTGGATGGGGTTGAACCCCTTTATT
The DNA here is from genome assembly GCA_963556495.2 of Valencia hispanica. Lineage (NCBI taxonomy): Eukaryota > Metazoa > Chordata > Actinopteri > Cyprinodontiformes > Valenciidae > Valencia > Valencia hispanica. Next base: position 13,598,720 of record OY747723.1, read on the forward strand.
CTCAGAACTGCCTTAATTGTATGACAAAAATTCCTCGAACATTTTGGTCCGTATTGACATGATGTCATCGCACTGCTCCATATCAACATTCCAAAGGTGCCCAATTGGGTAAGATCTGGTGACAGTGGAGGCCATTGGAGTAAGTGAACATATTATGTTCAGGGAATTAGTTTTCAAAGTGAACCTAGAACATACCCCCCACCTCATGACATCACCAACACCAGCCTTAAACACTGATAAGGCAGAATTGAGTGATGATTTTATGCTTTTTACTAAGGCTGTGAAAATTAACGCAAGTCGTTAATTTGTAGAATTACCTGCCTCAAAGTTCGTCTTCATGCTTTTGTGGTAATCAGTGGGGTTTTTTATCATCTCAAACTAGTCTGAACATTCTCTCCTAACCTCTAACAAGACATTTTCTTAAATAAAACTGCGGCTTACTGGTTTATCTTTTGTGGACGATTCCATGTAAACCCAGAAAATAGTTGTATAGGAAAAGCCCAGTAGACCAGCAGTTGTTGAAATACCTAGACCAGTTTGTTTGTCGCTAACACATACCATGTTTAAAATATCTTAAATCCTCTTTCTTCTTCATTCTGCCTTGTGATTGGAATCTGTTAATCAAGTGATTGTACCTGAGAAAGTTGCAGGTGAATGTTAGTGCAGAGTTGTGGTGAAGAAGAGTGGAACTCTGCAGGAAATGGCTTGGTATAGTGGAAGAAACCACCTGCAGCCATTTAGTAGCTAAAAAAAAAATGGCAAAGACCCTACATGGCTGGCTTGACTTTCTAATAACCGCCTCCCTGAACACCCATTAACTCATCCCCATTTTCACAGAAGGACATCCACTGAAAATCTACAGTACCTCTGGGAGCGCCATAACAAACTCATGAAGCTGGGCCTTCTTGGCAGCCGAGATGACTTCGTTCATGCCGATTTCCCGCAAGTTGTCACCGTACTTGATGTTCTCCGCAATGCTACAGTCGAACAGAATGGGCTCTTGGGAAACAATGCCAATCTTGGAACGAAGGAAGGGCACGTTGACACGAGTTGATTCATGGCCATCAATCAGCTGCAGGAAGAAATTGATTTTGCCATTAGTAGAAAGTGATCTAATAATCAGCATAATGAGCCATCATAGCACTATCTCTACTGTAATTTTGCTCCTAACTATGCAGAGGATATTCTGTCCTCTTTGAATATCAGACAGACAATTAAGACAACGTGCTCCCAAACTATTTCAGTCGCAATTAAACCCATTTGATTCTTGGCAAAGATCCCTACCTGGCACAAAGACGACCCTCTGGAACAAGAACTGCCCCCTTTAAAAGGATGCACTCAGCAATTCTAACTGGTTTGAAGTAACGTGAAATATATCCATCACTACATACACTGAAAGTGTAGCAATTATTTCCTTGAATATGAAACATCAAGTGATATTTTTTCCAGTTATGATGAGCCTTATTAGAGTGATTGTACATAACATTTAGCCATCTGAAAGTTCAATATCTGGCATTTAACAAAGGTCAGCATTAGCTGTAATAGTAAAATAAGGGCAGTTTAAAACGTGAGAAAATGTGGAAGAGTTTTATGGAAATGAAAACCTTTGCAGGCACTGCAGATAGAATGAAACTGATTGCTTGTAGCGTGTTGCAGGATTTCCTCACCACTTTGCCATGATCAGGATCGTAGAACCTCTCCAGCAGCTGTACGCTGGTGCTCTTCCCGCAGCCGCTGCTACCCACAAAGGCCAATGTCTGTCCGGGCTTCACAGAAACATTTAAACCATTCAGGACCTGGATGTCAGGCCTAGTGGGGTAAGTGAACTTGCAGTCGATGAACTCAAGGTTCCCTTGGAAGTCATCCTAAAAAAAAAAGTGACAGAATGGAGGAGGGAGTTGGGTTAAAAGCCCGAACATTAAGTTGTTTATTCTACTTGAAAAAATGACAAGTTTTTTGTTTCCTTCGTTCCAACATACCTACATGTCTCTTTCCTTTGATCTAAAACAAACACTCAAACTTGACTTGCATCTTGTCTGCCTGCTTTATCTGTCTCAGTGGGGGAATGTAGTGGGACACATTTAACACACAGAACAACAACATGCCCCACATACCCATTTTTCTCCTCTGTTGCTGTAGATGCTGATTGGAGGCACACGGTCCAGCAGCTGGAAGAAACGCGCCGCTGATATCTTGGCCTTGGCGTAATCTGGAGTGTAAGAGGAGGCTCTGCCTAAAGCTGTGCCGCTGGTGACGATCGCTGAGATCACCCTGAAACAAACAGTAATACGCTTTGATTTCTCTTCTAGCAACGATTTTTTTTCTCATCTCAGGTTGACTTTTTTTTTATAGTCTGTCATCTTTTATTTATCAGTGACTCAGAGTCCTAACAAGACAAAGTATTTGTCTGATAGTTTGTGACTGAAAACATGACAACGTGCAAATACAGTTCCTTCAAAGGAGTTCATACCTCTTGATTCTCTACATTTTGATGCAATTTATATCAACACAAAGTTGTTCATAATTGTGAAGAGTGGATGGGATAAAAATGAAGTTGTTTTTGTATTCAGGCCTCCTAAGTCAACTTCGTAGGACCACTTTTTGGGGTATGTTTCTACCAGTTCAGCCATAGAAAAAACATTTTTGCCCATCCTATTTGCAAAGAAGTTAAAGATTACTCAGATTGGATGAAAAAGATCAGCTAAAATCTATTCCCTAATTTTAGGTTTGGACTTTGACTGAGCCGTTCTAACAGAAATATACCGTAATCTAAACAGTTTCATTGATTTAGGGTCGTTGTCCTTCACCCTAGTCTCAAGTCTCATGCTGCCTTTAACATGTTTCTTTCTGTAATATCCTAAAAATCCGTCTATCTTGCCATCAACTCTGACCAGCTTCCCTTTCCCTACTGACGGAAGGGTTCCCACAGCCTGATACTGCCATTACCATGTGTCACAATGGGTATTAAATGAAGTCTATTGTTTGTCTTTTATCACACATACCATCTTGCATGTAGGCTCATTTTTTTATCTCATCTGACTAGCCAGATAGAAGGAGTGCGTGACTGGGAGTCATCACGTCAACAGAATGTCCCCCTCAGCCAAAGAACCCTGCAGCCTCTCGAGATTTTCTCTGATTACGGCTCTCCTTGGACAGCTCTGCCTTGGTAGGTTGCTCTTGTGCTCAGATGTGAGTAGCTACATGAATTACTTAAGTCACACTTTGAGAAAATGTACTTCCAAGAGTAGTTTTACCAGGCAATTTGTTGTGATTTTGAAGTATAGCAACACTTAGGAACAGTTTGGCCACTCTAGCAACCTCTGGTCACTTTACTTAGGAAACAACAAACATGTTTTAATCAAGCATCCACCGACACACACCCATACAGCTTATGGTAAAGGGAGACTTCTTGTTTGTACACAAGCTCCCTTTCTTTCTATTAATATCTGTTGATCATGCAGTTGCAAAGTCCTTGGGTAGGCTTTTAGAGCACTTTTTAATTTTTACGTTTTTGGATGACTACTTTTTAATAGGGCTGTCCGTTATTATTGGCCTACCACTATTATCGTCCGACATTAAAATGTAAAATTGGAAATTAACAGCATCATAATTTTTTTTTTATGAAACAACTTTTATAACTTACTTTCATACCATGCACATATTGTACATCAAACTCTTAAGCTAATTCTCCTGTCACTCAAAATATCAAAATATGATGGATCCAAGGTTAAGTTTTTTAGATATTTTGTTTGACAAAACCCGCAATATATCCTGTGGTTTATGCATTTCTGAGCCAAACTTGAATGTTTAGGTAAATGTCTATTGGAGTTATCGGTTTATATCGGTATCGGAAATGAATATTTAGACTATATCGGTATATCAAAAATTGGTTTTAAAAAAAAGCCGATATTGAACATCCCTACTTCTTAATTCTGAGTATAAATACTTTTGAAGTAATGAGACTAATCTGAGAATCATGTATCATTTTCTTCCCACAATTGTACACTACTTTGTGTAGATCTAGCATAGGAAAGTCCCCAAAAATACATAGACCTTCGTGTCTGTAATGTAACAGATGTAACAAATAGGGAAAGGTCAAAGGGGTGTGAACACCTTTGTAATGCACAGTGTGAGCGTTTTTTTTAGAACCTTAATGAAGATTGGATAGTGTAGCTAGGCTTTCATTTCCCACCTGAACACCAAGCTGAAATGGAGCCCTTCTTGTTCCACCAGGTAGCCTCCGAACCTGAAGGACGCGGCATTTGTCAAGAAGACCACACACTGGGCGAAACCATAACAAGCCCCATAGACGTTCGCCTTCTTCAAGGCTGCTTGATACGGAGCGTCCAAGTGAGCCTCGTATGTTTCCACAAACCTCCTCTCTTTCCCTAAGCCAGAAATGGTGCGAATGTTATTCAAGGCCTCGGCTGAGATCTGCAAACAAAAGAGGAGAGTCGAGAGCGGAGATTAAATGACAGACAGAGCAGAGAAGCGGTTTCTAATTCATGCGTCTTTTAATATGTGAGGGAGAGATGAGGAAAATCTAGATAAGGCGGTCGCTCGGTTCTTATCTGTATCCTCCTCTATTGCTACTACAATAAGCCAATTTTCCCCCACGGGGATCATTAAATTTTCATCTAATCCACTTTACTTGGATGGGTGGGGTTTGCTGTATTGGTATAATTAACATGGCACAGAGAAAGTTCACAGTAAATTGACTTTTGAAGACTTTTTCTTTCATTTTGAACTTTCTGGCTCTTGTCCTTTGGGGGCTTTTTCCACTGTGCCCTTCAAGCACATTAGATTTTTAAGCTTGGGTGGCTCAAGCAGAGATGAAGCCTGAGAGTGTTAACCAAATTACAAAAGCAGACAAAAAACGGCTTTTCTGCCCACAAGTGAGAGACATCTTTTTATTGTTATAAAGAAGCTCAAGCATGGAGACTAAAATAGACACTGCTGTCAAGACTTCTCTTATCAGCTGTCAGTAGGTTAGACAGCAGATGTCAGCCGACACCTTTAAGGTTACCACGATTGCTGTCATGATGCTCTTGACTTGTCATTTCATATCTGAATGATGTATAATTTCAGACTATTCTGACAAATAGGTTTCAATGACATGTGGAAACTGTAGTTTGTATGCTTTTTGACCTGCCCGGCATATTCCATGGCCTGTTTGTCCTGCTTGGCGAAACCTGTGAGCATCTTGGCCTGGAAGCCACCCGAGAGTGCGATGAACGGCAGGAAGCAGAGGATGAGCAGTGTGAGCTTCCAGCTGAAGTAGAAGGACATGATGACGGCCACACCGATGTTGGTCAGAGAGTTGACAATCATACCGATCTGGGAGCCTGTAGCCTGTAGAGGAAAGTGTTTGTAAAAGAGTATTACAAGCTCAAACTGTATAATGCATAAATTCACAAAATGAATTCAATAATCTTCCCATTAACCCTGATAGGCTTCTTTGTCCCAGTTGAGAAAATCATCCCTCAGCATAATGCTGCCACCGTCATATTTCATGCTCAGGATGATGAGCCCCTAACCGTTTTTATTTTTTCAGGATTGTCCTGTATTTTACTTGTTGCAGCCTCTAACTTACCTTTATCCATCCTCGCATCAACTCTGACCAGCGTCCCTGTCCATGTTTTTAAAAACCCATCCCCTCAGCATAATCCTTCCGCCACCATGTTTCACTGTCAAAATGATTTGTTCTTTTTCAGTCTCTCTGTCCATATTGAAAAATCCCCGCAGAGCATGATGCAGCCTCTAATGGGTTTCTTCCAGGATTATTTCCTTCGTCCATCTTCTAGCACCTTTGACCAGCTTCCCTGTCCCTGCTAAAGAAGAGCATCTCTACAGCACAATCCTACCACCACTGTGTTTCACAACGATCCCAATTGTGAAACATAGTTTTTCTCCTCACATAGGCAAGGCAAGGCAAGGCAAGGTAATTTTATTTGTATAGCCCAATTTCAACAACAAGGTAATTCAAGGTGCTTCACATGATTAAGTAGTAAAATAAAGGCATAAATGTTATAAAATCAACTGGAACCCCTTCTGAAGTCAATTCTAAACTGGAAAGTCAGGGGGCCATTACCAATCCTGACCTCAAAATCCAAAATCTAGAGTACATCAATGTTTTTATTGAGTTGAAACATAAATATAAAATTATTCATATGAATTGGTTTTAAATTAAATAATGTGTAACACAGTAAGCCAAACAGGCTATTCCCGAAGGCTGAATGTGTTATTTAATGTGTTTTAAAAATTATTATTTTAGAGCCACTAACTCACCCCTTGCACTTGTGAGGCATCCGTTGCCAAACGTGTGGTCAGAGCCCCAGGGCTGTTCCTGTGATCATCAAACCAACCAATTTCTTGCCCAAGCATGGCTTGAAAACCAATTCGCCGTAACCTGCGGGTCAGCAGCTCTCCAGACTTGGCAAATGCGTAACCCTATAGACACATGCAGACAGGAATAGTTTTGATCAAATCTAAAATACCTTCATGTGAACACAATGTAATATACCTATTCTGAGTTATAAACTCCAATGACTCCCTTAGTCCCTTTGAAGGAGATGGGGTAAAGCCTTTTTTTTTATTTTGTAAATGCATTCATGCCCCCTCCCTGGGCTGCCACCTTATCGTGGAGGAGGGGTTTGAGTGTCCCAATGATCCTAGGAGCTATGTTGTCGGGGGCTTTTTGCTCCTGGTAGAGTCACCCATGGCAATTTGGTCCTAGGTGAGGGATCAGACAAAGTGCAGCCCAAAAGACCCCTATGACGGAAAAGAAAATTGGATTCAGTGTTCCTTCGCCCGGACACAGGTCACCGGGGCCCCCCTCTGGAGCTAGGCCTGGAGGCGGGGCACGTTGGCGAGCGCCTGGTGGCCGGGCGTCTACCCATGTGGCCCGGTCGGGCTTAGCCCGAAGAGGTTACATGGGTCCCCCTTCCCATGAGCTCACCACCTGTGGGAGGGGCCATAGGGGTTGGGTGCTGTGTAGGATGTGCGGTGGCCGAAGGCGGGGACCTTGGCAGTCCGATACTCGGCTGCAGAAGCTGGCTCTCGGGACGTGGAACGTCACGTCTCTGGTGGGGAAGGAGCCGGAGCTGGTGTGCGAGGTTGAGAGGTTTTGACTGTACATCATCGGACTCACCTTGACGCACGGCTCTGGAACCCGTCTCCTCGAGAGGGGTTGGAATCACTTCTACTCTGGAGTTGCCCCCGCTGAGAGGCGCCGAGCTGGGGTGGGCATATTTGTTGCCCCCCATTTCGGCGCCTGTACCTTGGGGTTTACCCCGGTGAACAAGAGGGTAGCCTCCCTCCGCCTACGGGTGGGGGGACGGGTCCTGACTGTTGTTTGCGCTTACGCACCAAACGGCAGATCAGATTACCCACCCTTTTTGGAGTCTTTGGAGGGGGTGCTGGAGAGTGCTCCTCCCAGGGACACCCTTGTTCTGCTGGGGGACTTCAATGCTCACGTGGGCAATGACAGTGAGATCTGGAGGGGTGTGGTTGGGTGGAATGGCCCCCCCGATCTGAACCCGAGTGGTGTCTTGTTATTGGACTTCTGTGCTCGTCATGGATTGTCCATAACGAACACCATGTTCAGGCATAAGGGTGTCCATATGTGCACTTGGCACCAGGACACCCTAGGCCGCAGCTGGATGATCGACTTGGTTGTCGTCTCATCTGATCTGCGGCCGCATGTTCTGGACACTGACCACTACCTGGTGATGAGTTGGCTTCAATGGTGGGGGAGGACGCCGGACAGACCTGGAAGGCCCAAACGTGTTGTGAGGGTCTGCTGGGAACGTCTGGCAGAGTCTCCTGTCAGGAGCTTCAACTCACACTTCCGGCAGAACTTCGAACTCATCCCGGGGGAGGCGGGGGACATTGAGTCCGAGTGGGCCATGTTCCGCGCCTCCATTGTCGAGGCGGCTGACCGGAGTTGTGGCCGCAAGGTGGTCGGTGCCTGTCGCGGCGGCAACCCCCGAACCCGCTGGTGGACACCAGCGGTAAGGGATGCTGTCAGGCTGAAGAAGGAGTCCTATTGGGCCTTTTTGGCTTGTGGGACCCCTGAAGCAGCTGATAGGTACCGGCAGGCCAAGTGGAGGGCAGCTCGGATGGTTGCGGAGGCAAAAACTCGGGCGTGGGAGGAGTTTGGAGAGGCCATGGAGAACGACTTCCGTACGGCTTCGAAGTGATTCTGGTCCACCATCCGGCGTCTCGGGGGGAGGAAGCGGTCTGCCACCAACACTGTTTACAGTGGGGATGGTGTGCTGCTGACCTCGACGCGGGACGTTTCGGGTCGGTGGATGGAATACTTCGAAGACCTCCTCAATCCCACCAGCACGCCTTCCAATCTGGAAGCAGGGTTTGGGGACTTTGGGTCGGGCTCTCCAATATCTGGTGCTGAGGTCACAGAGGGTGGATGAGATTCGGCCAGAGTTCCTCAGGGCCCTGGATGTTGTGGGGCTGTTCAATATTGCGTGGACATCGGGGCCGTTCCCTTGGATTGGCAGACCGGGGTGGTGGTCCCCCTGTTTAAAAAGGGGGACCACAGAGTGTATTCCAACTACAGGGGGATCACACTTCTGAGCCTCCCTGGTAAGGTCTATTCAGGGGTTCTGGAGAGGAGGGTCCGACGGATAGACGAACCCCGGATCCAGGAGGAACAATGCGGTTTTCATCCTGGCCGTGGAACACTGGACCAGCTCTACACCCTCAGCAGGGTCCTGGAGGGTGCGTGGGAGTTCGCCCAACCGGTCTACATGTGTTTTGTGGACTTGGAGAAGGCGTTCGACCGTGTCCCTCGGGGGGCTCTGTGGGGGGTGCTCCGGGAGTATGGGGTACCGGGCCCCTTGATACGGGCTGTTAGGTCCCTGTACGACTGGTGCCAAAGTTTGGTTCGCATTGCCGGCAGTAAGTCGGGCTTGTTTCTGGTGAGAGTTGGACTCCGCCAAGGCTGCCCTTTGTCACGATCCTGTTTATAACTTTCATGGACAGGATTTCTAGGCGCAGCCAAGGTGTTGAGGGGATCCGTTTCGGTGGCCTCAGGATCGGGTCTCTGCTTTTTGCAGATTACGTGGTCCTGTTGGCTTCATCGGAACATGATCTACAGCTTTCGCTGGAGCGGTTCGCATCCGAGTTTGAAGCGGCTGGGATGAGAATCAGCACCTCCAAATCCAAGGCCATGGTCTTGAGCCAGAAAAGGGTGGGGTGCCTTCTCTGGGTCGGGGATGAGGTCCTTCCCCAAGTGGAAGAGTTTAAGTATCTGGGGGTCTTGTTCACGAATGAGGGAAAAATGGAGCGGGAGATCGATAGACGGATTGGTAGGGCATCTGCAGTTATGCGGGCGCTGTACCGGTCTGTCGTGGTGAAGAGAGAAATGAGCCGAAAGGCGAAGCTCTCGATTTACCGGTCGATCTACGTTCCTACCCTCATCTATGGTCACGAACTCTGGGTGGTGACCGAAAGAACAAGATCACGGATACAAGCGGTCGAAATGAGTTTCCTCCGTAGGGTGTCTGGGCTCTCCCTTAGAGATAGGGTGAGAAGCTCAGTCATCCGGAGGGGGCTCAGAGTAGAGCCGCTGCTGCTCCACATCGAGAGGAGTCAGTTGAGGTGGCTCGGGCATCTGGTCAGGATGCCTCCTGGACGCCTCCCAGGTGAGGAGTTTCAGGCATGTCCTACCGGGAGGAGGCCCAGGGGAAGATCCAGGACACGCTGGAGGGACTATGTTTCTTGGCTGGCCTGGGAGCGTCTTGGGATTCCTCCCGAGGAGCTGGAACAAGTGGCTGGGGACAGGGAAGTCTGGGTGTCCTTGCTTAATCTGCGACCCGACCCCGGATAAGCGGAAGAAGATGGATGGATGGATGCATTCATTTATCAATGTAGAGTGCTATCTTGCGACTTTCTTGCTCTCCTGATGACAGCAGAGGATGAAAACAGTAGAAAAACACTAAAGCAATCAGTCTTGTCAAGGCTAACAGTTGCTCTACCTGCAGCATCTGGGTGAAGAAGGAGACCACTCCGACCATAACAAAGAACACACAGATTCCATTAATCTCTCTCCTCTGAGCATCAGAATCTGTCACAGAGAATGTCTGCAAACATACAGAATAAAGTTGCAGAAAAAGCAATATTAAATACTGCCCATCATGCTTATATATCAACAGCCGTGGGAAAATATTCGTACCCTTGTATCATAAACTTCATAAAATGTTGTAGTTGTTTGTTTTTAATAACCCAGGGACAAAAATTATACATGGTTTTCAATTTTTCTTAAAGGGGACATATTGTGCCTCTTTTTAAACTAGTTTTAATAGATCTATGATGTAGAAAACATCTTAAGGAAGTTGTTTGCACAAAATCACCATCACACAAATCTCACAAGCTCAATTCATGATAATTTCAGTCCCTTTCAGAATGAGTTGTTTAGGGGGCTCTGTCACTTTTATGCAAATAAGCAGTTACAGACCACACCCACCCATCTTGTTACTAGGCAGAGGGTTTGCCACACATGAGAATGGCATGGAATTGGAATTGGTGGATGACGTTTGACAGGTGAGGGGCGGTTATATGCAAATTCCGCTTATTTTGACGTCACAACACAAACGGCTTGTAGAAGCACAAGATTTCTGACAGCAAATACTAACCCAAAAAAATGGATGGATGGATGTCTTTTATTCATATTTGGAAATGGCAAAAAAGTGAAATTTGCATAATATTTCCCTTTTAACATGTAATAATCTAAAAAGTGTGGCATGCATTTTTATTCATCCCACTGAAATCATGACTGTGTAGATTTACTCAAGTCCTTTGGGATATTTCTCGACCGGATTTGCATGTCTATATAATAAGAATGTTTTCTTATCCTTCGTTGCAAAATATCTAAAGCTCACTCAGCCTGGACTTTGACTGGTCCATTCTAACAAATGACTATGCTTTGATTTAGCTGTAACTTAAAGTTTAGGATCTTTGTCTTTCTGGAAGTTGAATCTCCCTCCAATTTAGATTTTCTGCAGCCTCCATCAAGCTTTCCTCCAGGTTTGCCTTGTATTAACTCCATCTATCTTGCCATCAACTTTGATCATCACCCCTGCTCTTGCTGAAGTAAAGGACCCCACAGCATGATGCTGACACCACCACGTTTCACCGTGGAGCCTAAGTACAGGATGATGTAGTTTTGGGTTTTTTCTGCCACACAAAGCATTTTGCAAGTAGGCTAAGAATTTACATTTTAATGTCTGTTAGGCTACTGAAGTATTTATACTGAGATTAAATTACACACAAGTGAACTCCATTTAATAAAAAAGTGACATCTGAAGGTGGATGTTGCAATGGATTTCATAAAAGTGTTTTAAAGTAAAAGGGGTAAAAATAAAAGACACACCACACTTTTTAGATTTACAACTACTTTGTGTTGGTCTAGCACACAAAATACCCGCCCCCCCAAAAAAACCCAACAACCCCAAAACAAACAAACACACTGGAGTCCATTATTTTAACGAAACAAACTGTAACAGTATTGGTTAAATATGTGATTGTTGTATTACATAAAGAAAAATAACTTTGTTGATTTTCCCTTAAATCATACCGCCAAAATTTGACTGAATAGCAGAGAGTAAACTGGATTAACGCCTCCATTAACTGCAGCCCCAAACGATCCAAAGACCATGTAGGGCCACTCAGGTAAGTTGTATTTCAAAATCCTGGCAACTGGAGCAGGTTCCACAGATTCATCCTCCTCCTCCTCTGGCGTGGCTTTCTGAGGGTACACACAATAAGTTAACTGTCCTAGGATAACTGGGGAAAACTGTTAGAATAAAAACTAAAAATGGATATTGCAACAAACCTTGTAGTTATCTTCTTGAGACATAGAGTAGGCTATAGGCCCGAGATCTCCAGCAATGGGAACTGATGATTCTGGAATCAGGTTTGAAAGCTGGGATCGGGAGCGCTGTCGGATCGAAGCTCTGCTCAAAACAAATTGTTTGAGAAGTCCCTTGCTTATTGTACACTTAAATATTCAGGTGTTTTTGTACAATGTTACTGCTCTGCATTGTTGGTGTAACTGAACTGATTAACGGGAACCTTTAAGCCTCCCTTCTCTCACTGAATCAGTTAAGCGGCTCTGGATGATGGCGTAAGCTAAACACTCTAAATGTTGAAGAAAATGTAAAAGGTAATTAACTAAATTACGGCGCCACTGATTTCTGTAACACAGTCAATTTCAGCTATAAAAAGACAGCTGGAGCAATCTAGATCAATTTAGATGCACATTTAGAGCTGAGTAAATAAATGTGCACCCAAAGTGAGTGAAAGAGCACTTAATAAAGAAAGTGTTTGGACAATACCTTAAACTGGCACGATAGCTTCCCGCTCTGGAAAGATTTAACCTCTCTGGCTCCTGCTCTCCACCCTCAGCCACTAATATACAGCAAGAAAAAGGAAAGTGATGGTACTATTTAATAAAATACTCTGAAAGGGAAAGCAGAAACGATAAATACTGTGTGTGGGTGGGAGTCCAGAAGACAAGGATTACCTGAACAGAATGATAAAAGTCAAAGAGACAAAAATCTGCTTGATTTTTTAAAATAAATAATCACGATAACACAGAGTAGAGTCTCAGCTACTCGGGACATGACAATCGTAAGTGCCTAAATAGAAGGGAACTGAACTTCTTTTGTGTCCTAAAGTAATTTAGCCTGTTCTCCAAAAGGCTTCTTCAGTTCCGAACATGGTTTGGAAGTATCACGCTTAGAAGTTGCAGTCAGAACATACTCGCTATTGGGGCAATTAAGGTCACTAATTGGTCAGTTGAGGTCACTAATGGGGACGTTAAGGTCACTGATGGGGCTCTAAAGGACAAAAATGGGGCTTTCAAGGTCACTAATAGGGCTGTTACGGTCACTAATGGGTCCGTTCATGTCACTAGTTGGGAAATTAAGTTCCCCATTGGGTCTGTTAAGGTCAGTTACAGGTCCGTTAAGATCACTAATGGGGCCACTAAGGTCAACCATGGGATGGTTGACCTTAGTCACTAGTGGGGCAGTTAAGGTCACAAACATGGCCATTACGGTTACTGAAAGGGTCGTTAAGGTCACGAATGGGTCAGTTAATGTCCCTAGTGTGGCAGTTAAGTTCACTAATAGGGCAGTTAACGTCACTAATGGGGCCGGTAGGGTCAGTAACAGGGCTGTTAACCCTCTAACACAGAACGTGTCAACATCAACATATTTGCACAAGCAGAAGTTGCAAACTGTAACTCTGTGACAGTCTGTACTATGAAATCAAAATTTTAATGGGTTTTGAAAGTAAAGATGTTGAGCTTAGCTGTCAACATTGTTTATTACGGTAGGTTTTTGCTTTAAAAGAGATATTTTTCAGTTTTTGGCAGTTAACATGGCTGATAAGAAATGCTAAACTTACTTTGCCGGGCCTTGTCATTCAAAGCCTTGTCTCCTTGGCTTTGAAGGGTTACAAGAGTGAAGTAGATCCCCTTCCTCTCCAACAGTTCATTGTGTTTGCCCCTCTCCACTGCCCGGCCATGCTCAAAGCCAACAATTACATCTGCGTTCTTTATGGTGGACAGTCGGTGAGCAATAGAGATGGTGGTGCGTCCCAAGCGTACCTTTAAGAAGGGCCAAAATATTTCAGGTTACATGATTGTAACTGGATTATCTGGAAACAAAACCTTTTGCGTGAACACGCATTTTGCATACATGCAAGTTATACATACTTTATCTAAGGCTTCCTGAACAATAGCTTCACTCTCATTATCCAGAGCAGAAGTTGCCATGTCCAGCAGTAAGATGCGAGGGTTCCTGACCAAAGCACGAGCAATGGCTATCCTCTGTTTCTGCCCACCACTCATCTGGCCCCCACCTTCCCCCACCAGTGTGTCAAATTTCTGCAGAATTTCAAAACAGAATAGAGAATTACACTTTTTGGACCCACAGTTGGGTGAAAAAGTATTCCCTCCTGTGCATATTTTTGTGTTTTTGTTCGTAAATATTCCAGATAGTGTAATCAAACAAAAATAATTAGGATGTTTCCATGAAACATTTCATTATGCTTTCATGTTTCACTTTGGACAATGATCCAAAGCCCACCAGTAAGTCCACCTCTGAATAGTTAAAAAAAATAAGATGATGGTTTGTCTCGATTCTGGACTGTTTTGGGGTTTTGCTTATGCTAGGACTCTAGATTCTTCTTTGTTCCTATTTTGAGCTTTCATTTGTGCTTTTGTTTTGATATTTCTTTACTTTGGCCTAGTCATTTGTAGTTAATTTCTCTGTGTTCGTTTCTGCTTTATCATTATGCATTTAGAATTGTTATTCCTTATTTGAGTTTCTTTCTGTTTAGTGTTTTAACTGTCTTTCCTCTGTTTCCCCTGTTTTCCTCCTGCCACTCTACCTCCTGTCCCAGCTGCAACTCATTTCTGATCTTCCTCTGACGGCTTGCTCTCCCAGCTGCATCCATTTAATCCGTAATTATCTCCTCTGGTTTCTGTGCCATTCTCAACTACTCCCCAGTATATTTAAGCTTTCTGATCACTTCACTTCTCCCCTGAATTCTCTATCTTTAATCCTCCTAATCCTTTTCTTTGTGTTCCCTTTGTGGTCTTGTCTGTGCATTTATTGTAAGTCTGCCATTTCACTTATTGAATATTTCTCATTGAATATCAAGTACGTGTTTAGGTCCTCATTCTTAACATCATGACAAGGTGTTGGAGTGGACTAATCAAAGTTTGAACTTAAATCCAGTTGAGATGCCATGGTACGGCCTTAAAGAGGCCCTTCATTTTGCAAAGAAGTACCAAAATTCCTCCACAATGATATAAAAGAGTCACTGCCAGTTATTACAAACACTATATAGCACTTGTTGCTACCAAGGCTGGCACAGCTAGTTATTATCAACATTAAGTTCAATGGTCTGAAATATTAAAGTTGTAAATACACAAAAACAGAAAAGACATGTATAGGCTGCTAATACTTTTTTACAGCACTCTTCGTGATCTTAAACTGCATATTTCTAGTCCTTCTTCTCAGTGTGTATCAAACCTGTGGGAGGTCCATTATGAAGTTGTACGCGTTAGCCTCCTTCGCTGCAGTGATGATGTCCTCCATAGAGACGCCGGGTCGACCGTAGCGAATGTTTTCCGCAATGGTGGTGGCAAACAGTACAGGCTCCTGCTCCACAATGCCAATCAGAGAGCGCAGCCATTGGATGTTGAGGCCTCTGATGTCATGACCGTCCAGCGTCACCTGAAACGAAGGGCACAGTGACTAGGAGCTGATGCTAAACTTGATGGATGATGCTATTAAAGCAGTGTGCCACACCAATGTTCCCTTTTTTCTTGCAACAATTGTAGTTTGAAATGAAAAGATGGTCAGTCTTTTAGCAACCTTCAGAAATCAATATACACTTTCTGAGAAGCTAAAAAACGAGAGGAGGGTGTGTGAGGATCTGTAATTCCTTCAAAAGTGAAAAATGAGGCTGTTAGGAACCATTAACTGAATAATGAAACAGATTATCATGTACACCTGTCACCCTCAGGGGATCGTTATTTTTGAGAGCTGAAAAAGAGGTGGGAGTATGTCGAGGAAAACTTCAATCTCAGGAGAAGCGATAGGAGGAATGATGGAGGAACCAGTTCATTATGAGTGTGATTATGCTGAGCCCTGCACCCACCATGCCTTCTTTTGGGTCGTAGAAGCGCTGAATGAGTTGAATGGCAGTGCTCTTTCCTGCTCCGCTTGGCCCCACAAAGGCGGTGGTTTCACCCGACTTCACCGTCACACTGAGCTGGTCCAGGATCTACTTACAGACAAGTCATGGCTCCAAGGTGAGAAATATTTTGGGCAGAATTCTAAATGCAGAAACCTAAAACCTAAAAAAATCAGGTCTCTATTATCAAAAATATCTCTACCTTTCACAATGTAAGGCGCTGGAATTTAATGCATTTCTATTCCTCCACCCTTTATATGTTGATACCCCTAAATAAAATATGTGCAAGCACTTTCCCTAAGAATTCACAGAATAAGTAAATAGAGCCCACAAAACTTGAAGTTTGTGGTTGTAATGTCAAAAAATGTGAAAAAACTCCAGAGGTGTAAATACAAATTTGATCAAAGCCTGCAGATGGGCAATTTTTGTTATTGGGCCATATGGGAAGCAGAGTAGCATAAGTATGGGAAAAGTGCTGGATGGAGGGGTGTTGTTGGATGTTTGCATTAAAGAAGCTGCCACAAAGAGGACAAAATATGCTAATAGATGATGATATATGTCACACATGGTGGTAATACCATGGTTTGGGAAGGGTTTGCTGAAAATAAACCAACAAACAAAACAGCTTGTCCAGAAATACCAAAAGATGGTGAACTATTAACCTATACTGTAACTCTTTATAACTGAAATTTTTAAATGGCATAATCACAATTGAAAAACAATTAGATTACCCCAGAGTAATAAACACGTACATTTTCCTCTGCCTAAAACAGGTGTGTTTTCAGAAATTAATATATATATATATATATATATATATATATATATATATATATATATTACTTTATTTGTTCTGTTTTCCTGGTGCGCTATCAGGTCTTAAAATCTCAAAAATCTATAAAGCTTCTGATATTTTAAGCAGTACTTTACTTTAACTTCTGGTCTGGATGGATAGTGGAAGGTCACGTTGTGAAATTCAATATCTCCTTTGACTCGGTCAAGCTTGTATCCAGCCTCTGATAAACAGTCAATCTCCGGCTCCTGTGGTGACAAATATTAATGGAATAAAGAATGTACAATAGGGCGACGATTAAAACCAAAACACACCAAATTTCAGTGGAAAAATCTAAAGTATGAAGCATTCCTACCCTGTCAATAGTTTCAAATATTATAGTAGCAGCTCCACGGCCGGCTGCAAATGCCTCCAAACATGGGGAGGCCTGTCCCAAATTCATGGCTGCAACCAGCACCCCGAAAAAAACCTAAAACAAAATTAGTTTTGCTTGTTTTTTTTCTACTTTCATGACAGGAATCAAGAAAAACAAGACTTGCAAGAGAATAAAATGCTTTGCATGTTAAATCATGAGCAAATACCTGCAGCAGTGTTCCTGGTGTGTACTCCTGAGTGTCTATCACAAGAGTGGAGCCGTACCAGAAGGCCAGTGCATAGCACAAGAAGATGATCAGCCACATGTATCCAGTGAAAAAACCCATTATCATACCCTTCCTGATGCCCCATCGCTGGGCCGAGATCAAGTTCCTGTCATACCTTTAGAAAATGACAATCTCAGCTTAATTTATATGGAAAAAAATCAACACCTCTAGCTTCAATTTGCATCCTTGCATCATCCATACCTTTCCACTTCCTTTTTCTCCCCTCCAAAAGCAGCTACAGTCCTGATGGAAGAGAGAACCTCATCAGCCACAGCACCAGCTTTAGCGTAGGCCTGCAGCTCCCTCCCTGTCAACTTGGCCACGAACTGCGTGTTAGAAACGGACACACATTTGACTAAAGTGGACCGAAGCTCACTTCACATTGATGACATCAAGTTCAACTGAAGAAGTCAGAAACAAAGAAAAAGATGTAGAAAGCCATTGTGAGGTGGTGGGAAAATGATGGCAAATTATTTATAGTACTGTAATTACTGCTGCAAATCTCTTCGGGTAGGTCTCTACCAGCTTTACACTACTAGAGAAGGGAATTTTTCTCCAGCTCAGTCAGATCAGACAGGGACAATGAATAGCAATGAATTATAATGTTTAAGTCTTGCCACAGACATAATTTAATTAGATCTGGACTTTAACTGAGCCACATGAAAATGTGTTCATCTAAACCTACTCTATTGAAGTTCCGGATATATGTTTAACTCAGTTGGCATGCTGAGAAGTGAACCTTCATGCCAGTCTCATGTCTTTTGCAGCATGGAATCACGCTAAAGAAAGGCTTTCCCACAGCATGATGCTGCTATGACCGTGTTTCCTCCACCAAGTCCAGATTTCTAGAGTGCCTTGCAATAGATTTCTAAATGCAAATTCATGTCACACTTTTTCGGGTTTTATTTTATTTATTTGTTAACACCTGTACCATTTTGTAGAGGGAATGAAATGTTATTCATGGAGTTTTTTAATTCCTGGACAGCTCATCTTGAATTATAGTGCTTGAATGAAGTATAGCAACTGCTTTAAAAGGGAATTACTGATCTATTTTCAACTTGAGAAAGCACTTCTGAAATTTACACTGCATACAATTCCTAAGGTTCATTCGCCCAGCACATTAATTTCTCCGTGATTTTGGTATATTTCTTGACTGCATTTACTGCATCTACAAATTGACAACATAATGTTTATCCCTCTTTGGGTACTTTTGAAAATCTAATGAAACAGGTCTGTTTGAGCTTCCTTTAAATTGTCCATGACTGTTAGCCATTGACAACTTTGTATCTAAAAACTCACTCAGACATTATTGAATATGATAGCCATGTAGATTGAAAGGTTACTGGCAGCCTCACAAATACATTTTCTAAACATTGTAAGCATTAATCTCTCTCTGACTTTCTTTCAATAACCTCGCTGCATATCAGCAAAATAGATGTTTTTTATTAGCTCTATAAATTATGTCAGGAGACTCAGTTTTGCAAGTTAAACGTGAGTTTGAGATGTCAAGATAAAGATAAGTCACCTAAATGGAGATAATTAATCAAGTCAAGGTGATTTACACACAATGAAGAGAGGTTTATTCTCACCAGAGCCATGAGACCGGCTCCAACCCCAATCAGTGGACTGGCGGCGATGATGACAAGCGTTAACTTCCATCCTTTCACAAACCCGATGCAGAAACCACACACAAACGTGGTGAAGCGCTGAACAAATATGGCAACCTGGTCTGCGATGGCATCGTTGATCTTGTTTATGTCACTGTAAGACATACATGAGCCCTGTAAGTCAGACTCCTAAACTGCTACACAGTCCGTAAGCCTGAAAATGTGATCCCCGTCCAAACTCACTCTGACATACGAGTGTTGAGCTCCCCCACAGAGGTGCAGTCAAACCAGCCGATCTCCATCCTCATCACTTTGCTGAAGTACATTTTTCTGATGAGCTGAATCTGTCTGGCAGCGGCTGTCACCCACAGAGAGATCTGTCAGTGGAAAAAAGGAGGTCACACTTAGGGCATGTTTAAATAAAAAGCAAGCAGGGTATCAAGTGGTTTTTACGTGTGATTTCATGTTATTAGCAAAGAATTAGGCAAGTTTTACATGAATCTGTTTAAAGAGGCTTTTTTTTATGGTTCCGTAATAACTTAAGAATAGCTGGTCAGAGTCGATAGGAAGATGATGCAGCTAAATACGGGGCAATCCTGGAAGAAAACCTGTTATACCTGTTAACCCTCCAGTACGACAACTATCCTAGCTTTACAGCCAGAGCTACAATGGAATAGTTTGGCTCAACGTAAATTTATTTGTTAAAATGGCAAGGTCAAAGTCAGGGCATGTCACACTTTTTACATGTTTTATTTGCAAAATAGTTTAACAATCATGTATAATTTTTTTAATGGATCATATTTAGGTCCTAATGGACGTTGTTTCTATCTCCTTAAATCATGATAAAATACATTGTAGTTTGTAGTTGCAACGTGATAAAGTGTGAAAAGCTCAATGTGTTTACATTACTGTTGCAAAACTGTAAATCCACTTTATTTACTGTGAAAGCTGTTACCATCTAAATAAAAAATCCTAACTTGAAACCAGTAGATTTTTAATATACCTCATGCATTTATGAGTTAATGTGGTCCTCTTTGGTAATATGATGCAAGCTGAGAAACACTAACTAAGTTTTGCAGCACATAATTGTTCACACATCTAAAACTGACAGCAGTATAAATAGTCAGCATCACGTGATTTCTGTCTCACTTAAATCTTAATAGGAGTCAGTGCAAGTTTAGTAGAGCTTTGCACAATAAAAGCATAAAATAAGCAGAATATTTTTTTTACTTTTAGATGCTTGGATATCATACCAGACAAAGTAAACAATAAGCTGCTTTCCAAACAAGAGGACTGTTTGTATTTATATCAAAATTATAGATAAATCCCATTTTAATGCTATCGTCTAATTTACCCTAAAATGGGGCATTAACTTTGGCTCTATAGGGGCGGAGTAAAAATGTCAGACACCGTGAACCACATTTTTGACCTTGTATATGACTAACTTTCAAATGGCTTTCTTCATTATCCATCCATCCATCCATTATCTATACCAGCTTATCAAGCATGGTCACGGTGGGCTGTTGCTTATCTGCAGGGGTCATTGGGTGAGAGGGAGTGTTTCATTATATTATATTGTATTATACTTTTTTTGGTTCTTTTTTCATATAGCTCATTTTCTATATATTTTATTGTTGTGTCATAAATAAAACATTTTTAAGGTAATAGGGGTGATCTACACAGCTGCTAGGTGGCACATCTGAGTATGAGACAAAGGCGGGGTCAAAGTTGAACAGTGGGAGGAGCTAAATGCTTGACTTTGGCCACATTAGATGGTGCATTCCATTTGTAGTCAGAACTCCAAAAGTTCGACTTCGGAGTTGGAGAAATCAACAGCAATGCTTCCTCCACCCCCACCCCCCACCTTGCTGTCGGACTACCATTGGAAAGTCTGAGATTTTTTTCTTGCACCGACTTCCAGTTTCAATATGGCCACCCCCCGCATCAACAATAGTAGCTGTGGTGGAAACATGTTTACTTCACAAAACACACTCTTGTTGAGTGGGTCTAAAATCAATAGTATACATAGACTGCAACTCTAAACTTAACAAAATAAAAAGTGGTGTTCGCATATAGAAGTAAAAACAATATTTGTAAGAGGTACTACCAACAATGGCAACCTGGGCGCTGCCCTATTGAAATCCTGACTTCAACTACGTTAACTGTTTACTCGGGTGTGACATCAAACCCAGCTCCGAGTTCCAACTTCTGAGGTAAATGGAATGCACCAAGAGTCTGCCTTGAGCTAGGTAACAAGTTCACCTGATTAAATGGATTGATTAACTACCTAATGAGGGACTTAAAGTGTTTATGGACTTGCAAGATGGTGAACAAATGGCAGATAATGTCACAAGCAGGATTAGTTGTTCAGTTTAACAATGAAGGAAAGCAGTCCTAGTAAACTAGGTGACGTATATCTGATTTCTTTTAAATGTTTCATAAGTGATAGGATCAAATAATTTCAAGATTACTTCTTTGGTTTTAATTCAAGGATTGAGGGAAACAAACAATGTGATGATGTGATTTTTCGAGACCAACCTGTAAGTATCCTAACAAGAATACAGATACTCCAATCCCAACATAATAGAAGGCAAACATTGTCATCTCATGTTCAATGTCAAGAATCCTGAAAAGCAACATGCAGGCAGTTAAATAAAATATACACAAGAAACCTAAATGCATATCTGATTTTTTTTAATCACATCTTCATAGTACATCTACATTTCAAAGAGGCTACCTCATGAATTTTTACAGCCCACTTACCCACATGACATGTTTCTCAGTGGAATGAACATCTCTAATGTGGAGTTGATAAGACCCGGGTCGGACTGGTTCAGAGGCTGATTCATAGTATAGTTCCTCTTCCACTGGATGGTGTTGTTCACGCACTCCTTTCGGTCGTCACTCAGCTCGTTGAGCTCGATGTCGTACTCGATGAAGGTGTCGGTGAGCAGGCCGAACACCAGCAACATGAGGGGCTGGGCCGAGCCGTGCAGCACTGCGCATACGCTGCCCACCACCATCCTCAGAACATCCTTGCAGGTGGAAAAGCGGAACTGGGCAGTAAATATTAACAACACAATTGTATTAGAGGGAAAAATCTCACATGGAGAGATTAGAAAAACACAAAACAAACTGATTTTTACCAGCTGGAAGAAGCCAACTCTAATGGCAGGTTGCTCTTGATTTCCTTGAACCCTGTTTGGAAGGAAGTAGTCAAACATTGTATTTGCTAAATGAATGCAATTGGTAATTCAGAACGTCTAGAGCCATTTAGTACTTACTTCTCCTTGTTCTTTGAATTAGTCATGGACCTGCATGGGACAAAGCAGAACATTGTTGCCCCAGGTAACCCTTTTATAATTATGGCACAAAGAGGACCTAATACAAAATGTATAGAGAATCTCTTCGGTTCTCTTTAACTTTATGCAAACAATTAAAGTCTCTCTGAAATATACATACATTATCTTTTAGCATTCTGAAAAGAGCTGCAACAGTTTTTGAGCAAGGTTTTTAACTATACTGTGCTTTCAGACAGTGGTGGTTCTAGTTTCAATGGGGACTCATGCTTTTATGAATTTAGATGTGACAGACTACTTGCTAATATAGTTCAAACTGAGCATCAGAATGGGAAAGAAAGGGGAGTTTGGTGAAGTTGAAAGTTGCATGTCTATTTTTGCAAGATAGAGTATGTCAGAAACTACTAATCTACAAGGATTTTTACACACTACCATCTCTGTGGTTTAGGCCTGGTTCACACGGTAAAATGTTTATATTGATTTCTAGCCTACCAACAAGCTTAAGGACTGATGTCATGATGGCTCTGATGATGGTCTTATTAGATTTTCTTTCCATGTGTGGTGTGTTCAGACTGTTTTGGTCTGTGCAGAAGGATGTTGAGATTGGTCCAATCACACTATGGGGAAATTCAATATGCTGGATTGTCTTGGCCCGATATCACAGTGTGTTTGTGGTGTGTTCCAAGGACAAACGAGCATGCAGCTTGTTGAATGTGACGTGCAGCTAATCAGAAAGCGTGCTGACAGGCAGCGGTACGCCATGAAGGCGTCTAGCCTACCAAACCAAGGAGAAACTGAGGTGATGTAAGCGTGCTGATCACGTTTGATTTCTTGAGGATTTGTGAGATTTCCTGTCTGACCTAGGAATGTTCGTGAGTGAAATCTGTTTGTGTGTAGCATATCGTCATTGTAGTGTGGCCGCACATCACAGACTGTAGGACCATACTGTAGATCTTACGATAATTGTAACATTTTGAACTAGACCTCACTGAGAATGGTCAGACAAAGAGAAAGGATCCAGTTGTGTGAAATGCCACAACCATCTTTGAATGCACAACTGGTTCAGCCTTGAAGAAGATGGACAACAGAAGCAGATGACTACACTGGGTGACACTGCTGTCAACTATGAACAGGAAACTAAGGCTACAGTTCACACAGACTACACACTCAATTTCAGCAGCGTCAGAATTGGTGCATACATAAAAGAATGGATCAACTCCTCTTTGTAGCAACAGTTCAGGGTGGTAAAGATGTCAGGGTATGATGGTTACAAAGGCATCATTTGAACACCACAGCTTACCTAAGTATTGTTGCTGATCATGTCCACCCCTATCTGACCACAGCGCAGCTATTTGTTGATGGCTACTTCCAGCACAATAATCTCACACTGATTCTTTGAGTATGGTTTTCGAGTTTATTCTAATCCAATGGCCTCCGCAGTCACAGCATACCCGTCCCATCGAGTACCTTTGTGATGTGAAATGTGAGATTCTCATCATGAATGTTCACCCAACAAATCAAAAGGACTTATTAAGAGCATGGCGGTTGTCCTTTCTTCCACATAAGCTGTGGATCTCTGCAGCTTCTCCAAAGCTAATATAAGGCGACTTGGCTACGTCTATGATTAATGCTCTCGTTGCTTGACCTGTGAGTGCAGGTGGACTTTCGGGGGACTTTTGGTGCTGCCACAATTTTTTGGCAGTTTCAGCCTAATTTTGGGATTTCAGATTTGATTTGATTTTCTAAATATTTCAGATAATCTTTTTCTTTCCACTTTACAGTTATGCACTACTTTGTGTCTATTATATAAAATCCTAATTATATACACTAAAGTTTGTGGGTGTAATGAGACAAAAGTGGAAAAGTGGGTATAAAGCACTGTTAATGTTAATTCATAGGTGTTTGATGAATAAAATGACATTTTATGCGTTGTTAAGAATGTATAAATCAGTTCATTGTTTCTATAGTGAAAATAATAATGTGTCAGAATTTATAACGTCATACTTACATATATGAGCCAGCTGGTTCTGCAAAACAAACAGGACGGGCATTTAAACCAGTGGTTCAAACTGCTATCTGCAATATTATATTTAACTTCTATTCAAACATACTTTCCTCATTCATTACAACATAATCAATAAAAAGTCTGCTTTATGTATGTAATAGTACATTACCTTCTTCTGAAACTTCATAGCTGTGGTTATCCTGGCCCAGTTTCTTTATACTTTGCAGTCTTACAGATCCTGTCGGCATGTTAACAAAATCAGTTTTGGACGCCTAAAGTGTCAACCAAACTACGAGTTGATTAATTTACAGCTGCAAATCAGGAATTTTTCAATCTGATGTCTTTCTTATCCACAAATAAAACTGATCTTGAGTCCAGTTAAGCAGACACTCCAGAGTCCAGTTGATTGATGAACAGCTCCTGGAAGGTGGTTGTAGTTGTGACACTTTCTCAGGTGGGTACAGGTAGACACCCTTTACACGTTGCCTGCTAAGTCATGTGGTGTTGTTTGGGCTTGGTTGGAACTTAGGGTCAGATTGCTTTGTTTGAAGGTAAGTGTCCTATCGGTTCCTGTACTGAAAAGGCCAGTGACCTTCCAGAGCAAACAGTTCCCTTGCAGAAGCCCTGCACTCTTTCGGTGTATTTGCTAAATGTGGCCAGTGGGTTGATGAAAATAATAGCTTTAAACGGTCATTATGTAATTCCTCAAGAAGGAGGCAATCTTGTAATGAACAGAATGGCATTATAAGCTATAATATTTCAGCAGTCATTTGGATGAAAAACTTGCTTCAGTTCTAAATGACTTTTAAAGAGAAACTGATCTACGTCGAGACTTCATCACACATAATTAGGCCAGGAAGTCATTAAAGGAACAAGCAAAAATTTCAGTGAATGTATGAAACAGTTTAAGAGCTATTCTTCCATGAAAAGGTTGAAAAGTCTGCGAGACGAATATTAATTGTAGTTCTTCTAGCACCAGTTTCAAAAAAGTAGGCAGAAAAATATGCCAATGATAATTAATGAAGATGCAGATGGTTGTGAGGGCGAGAACAGTTTTGCTGGCTGGTAATAATCATCTAAATAAACTAAAATACTTGTAAACAGTTGAAATATATCACTCTGAGTGTAATGTATCAATATAATACATCAGTTTTATTTTGTAACTGAAATACTAAAACACAGAAAAGAAAAGGAAGAAAAATTATTATGTAATAGTTAATTTTAGCAAATGGCTCATTAGCTAAAGTCAGCAAAAAGTAATGAAATTTGGTTTATGGTTCCTCACCCTATAGTTTCCTCACCCTATTAACCCTCTAAATGTGTGCTGATGACTGCCAGACTAAGTATTGTATATGTTCATGTTGGAAAGTAAGGCATGTATGTCATACAAAACCCTAAAAACCACAAAAGGCTTTACATCTTTAAAAAAATTATAATGCCAGTTGTCCCTATTCTTTTTTTTTTTTTTTTCTTTTTTTTTTTACTTGTCCTGTTTGGCAGTGTGGAGCTCAGAATTGGTGTCTGAGTACCAAGTAGAAGCCCAACAGATTTACTTTCACAAGCGGAGCAGTACAGCTTTTTCTATAGTCCTCCACTTGATTTATGTGTGAAAAATCTTTATTATGAATTGTTGGGGTTTTCATTTCCTGATGTTATGGACACTGAGACGGAAAATTAAGGAGAAGAAAGAAGGAAGATGAAGAAGAGAGGTAGGAAACAAAATGTCACGAGAGAGGGTGAGTTGAAAATACAAGAGAGGAAGGGGAACAAAGAAAACACAGGAAGACATTGAAGTCTGCCTCCATACCCACAGGACGGCAGAGAGAGGGGGAAAAACAAAACAAAACACGAAAAAGGAACATCGACAAAACCAACCGAACATTGTGAACTAAGAATTACACAACCACATCACACAAAAATAGATATAAAAATACAACAACAATGTCACAATAAAAACTCATGGTACCAATTAATCAAGCTCTAGAAATGATAACCTCAGCCCAAGAATATATCCTTAAACACCAGAGACCCCACATCTATGTGTGTGTGTTAGCATGCTGGTGCATATAAGGTTTCTCCATAAGAGTGTTTGATAGTTGGTGTGAGCAGACATCAATCCGTCTCCCAGGAATCGATGCAGACATGAAGGAGATCGGAGCAAAGACGTCCAAAGGACCGCCAGGGACCCGGGCGGGGCCGACCGCTTCCCCCTAGAGAGGAGCAAAGGAGAACCCCAGGGGAACATCCAGCGGCCACTATGCAGGGGCCCTATTCTATTTGTAATTAACCTGTACATTTTCTCCACAAGGGTATAGCATCTTCTTCATGGCAGAGTTTTATTTAGATTTATCTGAATTCAATTTCCTTCAAATTCAAAAATACTTTCTTTATCCCATAAGGAAATTAAGTTATTTTTTAAATAACTGTTTTACACATATAAAATTATTCTACATTATACATACTTGTTCTGTAAAAGTAAAAATGAATTAAAGGTGCAAGCAGCCTCGAACGTTGCCTGTGTCACGACTGAGGGGGGAATTACACTGCCACCTTAATGGCACTTCAAAACTTTTAAAATTCTAGGTCATTAAAGATCATTATAGAAACCTGTGACTTTGTATTCAGTAGGTGGGGCTAAGGTCATGTAATATTTTACCCTTCCGATGTGTTAAACAGTCATCCACGAGGAAGCAAATACAATTTGGTGTGGATCTGATAATGCTTGAAGGAGATATGGCTATGTAAGTGTTTGGTACAGCTCCGACCTTGTGTGTGGAAGTTGAAAAACCTTTGTCTTTCATAGCAAAGGTCAGAATTTGACGCTTGAGTGCCCCCACATGCTTTGACGCAGTAAAAAAAGCTTTGAACAACTCTTGATCCCCAATGCCTTAAGAGTATATTAGCTCATTTAGAAGTCTGTTAGTCAAAAGCTTTTGGAGGAGTCCCTTCAGATATGTGTGTAAAAGTTACAAAATGGCGGGTTTGGACAATATGGCTGACTTCCTGCGTGGTTTGAAGAATGGCTGTAAAATAATTTTTTGTAAGTCTTGTGAAGTTAGTTGTGTGTACTAAATTATATAATTTCTAGGAGAAAGTGTGGCTTGGGGCCATAGGAGAGCACTGCTAAGAAATTAGACCACACCCACCCAATATTTGCATAAATATATGTTAGGGATTGGATTAATATCACTGATGTTCAACTTGATGCAGATCAGATGATACATGTGAAAATTAGAGCCAAACATGTGATCATGGCATAACATCAGACTTCACCATGCCGCCACGGCCACACCCCTTTGACAAAAAGGTCAAATATGGACCTTTAAAAGTAAAACATTACACTTCCTGTTCTCAGAGAAAGTAGGGCTAAGGTAATGTCAGCATTCGACCACCCAGATTTGATTGGGACCTGATACTGACCAATCAGAATACGTATCATGTTTGTGTTTGTTATAACATCGTTTAATGTTAAAAGTCAGGATTCTAATTAGTTAAGATCCCCCATACCTTATTAGCAACTCCAGCACAGGGAAAGCTCTGAACCCACCCCTGCCCCCTCTGCTAAAAAGAAACAAAAGAGGTTTCTACTCAAAACAGGAGATATTCCTCCACCTGGAATCCAGCTGAAAAACAGATTCGTAACCCTGAGTTCCCAGAAAGATGACTCAGCCCCCGGGACCAGTCAAAGCCATCAGGAGAAACCCAGACACATTAAGCGGACACATTGTCCTTACAAAGTAAGAGCCCCCCCAGCAAAGATTGTTATCATACAAGACGGCTCAATTAATGGAATTGAGGCTTTCTGTAGCAAGAAACCCAGAGTTTATAGCTGCTACAAAAATACAGTGAGAGACATCAGAAAAAATCCAGACAATTTTAGATCAACATCCTACGCTGGAAAAGCTCGTTATTCACGCTGCTGCAGCAGATATCGCGATAAGACAATCAGAGATTCTGAAGAGAGACTTGTCTGATCTCCTACAGAGACTTGACGGACTTAACGTAAACATCTTCATCAGAAGTTGCCCGGCGTCCCGGATTGTATCATTATAGTGCTTATCAGCAGCAGGAAAAATAAACCGTTAACCAAATGCTCTCATATTAAACAAAATCTCAAAATGATAACATGTCAGAAGGTTCAGGTGTCCATCATCACATTACTTAAGTTAGCTTTGTTAAACATTAGGTCTCTATCTGGGAAGTCATTCCTAATGAACGACTTTATCACTGAACATAATTTATGTGACCTTTTTTTATCAGAAACCTGGCTAGGTGTAAATAATGAAATGAACATCTGCAATCTTTCACAACTCAATGAACTTTAAAAAGGTATACCTGGGCACATTTGACTCATTTTAATACCTGACCACCCAGATAAATGAGCCTAACAAAGCTTTATTTCTTAGTTTATATAAACCCCCAAAATTTCACTCTAACTTCTTTAATGATTTCAGCGACCTTCTTTCTGTAATATGTATCGACTATGACAAATTAATCATTGTGGGGGACTTTAACATCCATACCGACAACCCCCAAGATAGACAGGCAAAAACACTAGATGATACTCTCCACAACTTCGGCCTGATCGAGCATGTCAAACAACCAACACACAATAAAGGACACACTCTGGACTTAATTATCAGCAAAGGTTTAAATGTATGCAACATCTTGGTAATTGATATTGCGTTATCAGACCATTTCTGTGTTTTCTTTGAAAGTACCATCTCTGCTAAATTATCCAGCCACAGTAAGACCACTATAAAAATGTGTTTTCTAGGGGACACTGGTACGTAGTGAAAAAAGGGACTGTCGATGAGCCGAGAGAAAATGGCGGAAAACTCGACTCCAGGTTCACTGTGAGATCTATAAAGACAGACTGAACAGATATCAATCAACTCTAAAAGATGCAAGGGAATCGTTCTTTTCTGAAATCATCAACAGGAATATTAATAACCTGCGGACTCTATTTGCAACAGTGGAAAGACTAACTAATCCTTTAGTGACAGTAGCCCCTGAACTAAATTCGACCATGGGCTGCAATGAATTTGCCTGCGTTTCCACTGAAAATATAACAATTAGAGGGTCAATCTGTACCTCAATACCAAACCCACTACCAATGCCATCTCAAATCAACACCAATGTGGAGAAAATGTCTGAATTCCATGAAATAAACAAAATACCTTGGAAAAAATCATTATCCAATTAAGCTCCTCCTGTTGCAGCCTTGATATCCTACCCACAGCTTTTCTAAAGAAAGTTCTTCCAGTCATTGGGTCTGATCTGGTTCAAATTGTTAACTCATCCCTGCTATCAGGTGTCTTCCCCCAGGCTTTGAAGACAGCAGTTATTAAACCGCTACTAAAGAAGAAGAATCTGGACAACATGTTAATGCATAACTACAGGCCGATCTCAAATCTTCCATTCCTCAGTAAGATCAATGAAAAAGCTGTGTTTCAACAGTTAAATAGCTTCCTAACAATGACCAACCGCTTTGATGTTTTTCACTCTGGTTTCCATGCTCACCACAGCACTGAGACTGCCCTTGTCAAAGTATTCAATGACATCTGCATAAATACAGACTGTGGTAGAACCACAGTGCTGGTTCTGTTGGACCTCAGTGCAGCATTTGACACTGTTGATCACGAAATAATATTAGAACCACTGGAGAGCTGGGTTGGACTTTCTGTTACAGTTCTTGGCTGGCTTGAGTCCTACCTAAAGAACAGGGACTTCTTTGTTTCAATAGAAAACTTTTTATCAGAACGAACATATGTATCAATGTCTTCATGCTCTCTTGCTTTGCTGATGTTTCTCTTGCTTTATTGATTTTTAACTTCCAATTTTATATTCAGTTTTTTCTTTTTTTTATCACCAAATTATGTAAAGCATCTTGATTTACCCTGTTTTTGAAAGTGTGGTATACAGATAAAATTGCCTTGCCTTGCCTTGCCTAGCAACTCACCAATTTTCAAATCAGTCAATCAAAACCTCTAGGAGGAGTTCAATCAAATGCAGAGGTAAAACTGGACAAAAATGGGTCAAAATTGCAGGTTAAATCTAAGATTGCTGACTTCCTAGTTATTGTAGATCATGGGTGCAAGATACTTTTAGGTAGGTCTTGGGAAGTTCTACGAGTGTTCAAAATTTCCTACCGCTACCATAAAGTGAGAAAAATAGGGAGGGTGTAATGTAGCATTCCTGGCAGTGCTGTTTTGATATTTCTGTTTTGAAATTTGCAAAACTCCTAAAATATGTAAATTTCACGCACGAGTGACACCTCCACAAAATGTGGTGAGCTTTCGTATATGTTTATGCCTCCAAAAACCTACATTCATTTGGCAGAAGAATAATAAGAAACATTTGGAAAACAATAGGCCTTTTGCACTTTTGCTACTCAAGCCTAATTATCTAATACCATGAAAATAAGCGTAAAGTGAGTTTTTAAACTCCTTTTACTTTGTCATATTTTGAGAAATACCTGCGTCACTTCCTACCCACTTCTTGATTGAATGTAAATTCCTTTAAATCTATATCTGCCAGAGTTATGCATACTTTTTGGCGCAACCTTTTTCAGGTTTTATTGAGATGTGTTTAACAGGATCAATTAATTTGATCTATCTAGCTATAAATCGGGTTAAACAGATGTGATCGTCATCTTATTAGGCAAACATTCCTGATTCGTTGAAATATTAATGTTGGATACTAAGTGAGATCAAAAAATAAGGACACTCATCATTCGCTTTTTCACAAAGATAAAATGTCACTTCTTTCCAGTGTAGTTGGCTGGAATTGAGGAGCAGTAAACTTGATCTGTCCTTCCATATGCGCTCCCAACGCAGGGAAAACAAATTCAGGGATAACTATCTTGGCATGACAGGGTCTTTTTTGCTTCTTCTTTTGTGGTTCTCTGATGCTGTTTATATGCATTAATAGTTTCTAGGTCAGGACACTTGTAACATTCCAAAAAACAAAATCGAAAGTGGGCACTCATCCGTTTTTTCCATTTTTATTTAGTGCACACAATGAACGGTTCAGAATCAAATATTTCATGTTGGTTCAATAAATAAAACATGAAAAAGCTACTGTTTCTGTTTTTGTTTTTATCAAAAATGAACTGCCTGAATGTACATGGATTGTAAAGATCCTTTGGACTTAGGATTTTAGTTGTAGTCTTTAGTTACCGTTTCTTTGTTTCGACTTCTGTTCCAGTTTTGTTTCAGATATTCTTATTCCTTTAGTGCAGTGTGTTCTTTTTACTTCACATATCTCATTACTCACCTTATGATTTGATGTGTTGTGTCACTGATTTCAGTAGGGACAGTTTCTGATTAGCAACATTCAGAAATGCGTAGTAACTAGTTACATTTTATCCAGTTACGTTTACTTAAGTAATGTTTGAAAAAAAGGCCTATAGTAGGTTTTTTACTAAAAAGAACATTTCACTTTTACTTCAGTGATATTATTATAAAGGTAATAATCACTACTTTTGCTTCAGTTTTTTACTCAAGCTTGTTCTAACCAAATATGCACCAGACACACGATTTATGTTTAAGTGAAACTTGGGTTAGGGTTATTTTCTCTCTGCTGTCCCCTGTGCCTTTTGGAGGTCAAGTGAATATAGAACAAACAGATATTGTCACTGGAAGTACTTTACCCTGTTCTAACATTGGAAAATTACATACAGTCAGGGGTGGACTGGCCATCTGGCATACCGGGTTTCATCCCGGTGGGCCGTTGACCCAATGTTGGCCGGTCCGCAGTTTTTTTGTTTGTTTTCTTTCTCCTCTCTCTAAATTCCCTCCAATTGGGCCGGCCAGTTGGCTACAGAGGGCTAGCAGTGTGTTGCCAGCATCGACACATATTATTGATCTATGTTTGTCATCGTCAAACAATCATGGGCTGACAGCCTATGAGAGCCATGACAGTGCTGTCAATCACAACACAAACAAGGGTGGGCGGGACCTCATGACATGGGCCGGAGTGGTGGGACGGGATGCTGCTGAGCTGAAAAAGGAGAAGGGTAAGAAACGCCCCGGTGGCGCTGAAAAAGTACGGCTCAAAAAGCTGAAATCTCTGGAGGTGGAAGCTGCTAAATGTTTAAGGTTGACAGACCTATGTGGTGCCGGGGTCACCCCTCCAGCAGGTGCTGCTGCGCGAGGAGACATCCATGGTAAGTAACGTTAGCGTGGAGTTGTGACCTGAATAACTGAATACTTGTGACAACGTTTTAGCCCAGAGTTGAAGGGCTGAATGTTGGTAGTTGCGGTTGATTTTGTTAAATATGCCAAATTGTGATACTTTCGATTATTATTGTTCAGATGATTTAGCTAAGCTAGCTAACAGCTACTAACGGCAGCGGTCTCTGGTTGCCATAGAAACAGTAAACATTAAGGGGAGACTAACTGAATAGGGAAAAAAGTTAGCTTCATGATACCTTCATGAAACTTGACAAACTTAATCCTAGTATTAAAACAAACATCTTTTGTATTAGAAGTTTTGATGTCAATTTTGTTTAGATATGCAAATTAGGTGTAATCTGGTCAAAAATGTGCAGATTTGCATATATTTGTAAACCTATCCTTTCAAAATTGGTGAGAGACCGATTTGATTTTTCTTTAATTTTCTAATCATATATGTTATCAAAAACTTTTTACAGAGGGAAATAGGTTTATTTCATTTCATTACTTCATAAATCAAAAAACAGTGTAAGTAACTCCAAAAAACTAATTTTCGGCCTGTTTTTTTACACAAAATAGCAAAAAAAATGTAGAATGATGTATTGACAAATCGCTCTGTAATTTTCTATCAGCTCATAGCATAAAACAATGGTGGAAAGTTTGGTGTATATAGGTATAACTGATTTCAAGATTATTCGTTTTGAATGTTGGAAAAAAATAATTTTGAGAAAAACGCAATTAAAGATTTGCATTAGATAATTCAATGCAATGTGAAGTGCAAATGACCCTTGAATCCCTCGTTTCGTGTTTGTGATTGGTCATTAATTTAAACAGGCATACCATTTTTGGATATTTTTCTTTTTACTTTTTCTTTTTTGGGGGCTTTTTGTTTAGACTGCTTCGCGTTAACAGGCAACCAGAAACCATGAGACGGAAAATAGAACGCCAAATCTGCTGTCTCACCCGCACTAAAATGATTAAAATAGTCGATTTTAGAGGTGTTTAAGAGTTGGAGTTTTTATTCTGAAAGCCAACATGTTAAGGATGTTAAATATCCACAAATCTCAAAGTTGACCAGGACACGAAAAATCCATGTTTTTGCCTGTAGTGTCTTGCCTTAACATGAACTAATGTGTCAAGCCACATGTGCTTTATTTGTTGACTGCTATCAAGGAATATGATTCTCATTTGTACTGTAGTATGCATGAGAGGAGATGATGCGAGATTTGTGGACTTTTATGTAGTGTCGGCTGAAAATGTAGTGGGCTGGTCTGGACAGAAAATGCCAGGGCTGAATTTTTGTCCCAGTCCACCCTTGCATACAGTAAGTATTGATTTTTTTATATAGATTTGGAAAACTGTCTTCTGCCTAAGGTTTTCATCTTGTAATTATTATGTTGTAATAATTTTTTATTTTATGTAATTTTTTATTTCTGTCTTTAAGTACACAATTTGCACATATACATATTTCTGTCAATCTTACATCACTTTTTACATATTAAATCAACTGTTTTAAGTAGCTAGTTTTTTTTTTTTACCAAATACTTTTTTACTGTTGAGTAATTTCTTAGATGGCTTTTTCTATCTCTTACTTAAGTAAAAATATATTGACTCTACCCACCCATAATAACAGTGCTATTTCATGGCTTCATTACTTCTTTGTCATAGTTCTGTCTATCCATTTCCTCATATTAAATCCCAGTATTATTATTATTATTATTGGTTTTTAATGGTTTTTCAAAAAAACGTTGATTTGGAAAAGTGTCTTCTGCCTAAGGATTTTATTTAGTAATTATGTTAGTTATCTGTGTTCATTTATGTATTTCTGTCTTTACATACACATTTTGAATGTGTACATATATCTGTCACTTTTTACTTATGAAATCAGACATAATTAGCAACTTTTCACTAAATACTTTTTTACTCTTGAGTAATTTCTTAAATTCATGCTTACCTATAGCTGCCATACATTTTGTTCATTAGACTCATCTGATTGTGGTTCCACTAATCACTTTCCTAACACCTCAGATGCTTCGTTCAAACTGCTGTTTTCTGGCTGTACGCTGTCAGCCTGTTTAGTTTACTTAGAACTTTTGGAACAGAAATTATGGTGGTGGTTTTGAGACACGTGATGACAACAGCCTGGCTCAGATGATACATTAAAGATGTCCGTAAAGACATCTATGAGTTCTAATAAACAGTCTCTCAGTACATGGCCAGGTATGTTGTCAGAACCCAGAGCTTTCTGTACATTAATCCTGCTAAGGGACCTCCTAGCCCACGCTAGGGACATGCAACTCCTGGTCGTCAAGAGAGGATGGGCTTTTCTGTGCTGTGGTGTTTTTTTTGCCTCAAAACGAGCAAAGAAGTTTTTGAAGTTTACTGAGCAGAGAGATAGAGCCGTCGCAGTACTGACTTATGGTCCATGATGTTCTGTATTCCACGCCACAGACTCCGAGTGTCTCTGCTGTCACTGAATAGAAGACTGATCCTCCTTGTTTACTGCCTCTTGGCCTCTTTGATGCCACAGGATAGGTTGGCTCCTACTGTTCTCAGGCCCACCTTATCCCCACCTCTGAAGCCAGTGTTCCGAATCTTCAGGAGCTCTCACCTGTAAGCCATGGTTTTTGATTGACCCTGACAGTGATGGCTTTTGTGTCCGTGACATCATCGAAGCATTTGTTATTAAAGCCAGTCACAGTACTCCTGGATGTTTATGGAATTGCCATTAATGGCAGTTCTTTTAAACTTTTTCCAGTCTGTGGTGGCAAAACAGTTATGTGGTGCATCTAAAGACCCCTCTGGTCACACACATACCTGCGTCCAAACTGGTTTGGTGAGTTTAACCAGTGGACTATCGTTAACTTGATTAAAAATGTAAAAAGGCAGTTGTGAAATAGGTAAATGATTTCCCCAATCAATTAGGAAAGAAATGACACTCACTGCACTTTTGGCCTGAGTAATGGGTGCAGTTTAGGTGGCTTGCCAAGGGATTTATATGAATCAAGCTTTGTCAAACCAACTTATACTTAGACCAGCCCAAACATGTGCAGTATTGGAAAGTTTTGGAATCACAATTTTTCGTTTTGTTGACCTAGACTTTCTCTCTATCCTCCATAGATGATGGAAATAATAATTTGCAAAACCCTTACCAACAAACAATAAGCCTTTGGTGTTCACATAGCTTGAGAATGCCCTAAGAATACTTTTGCAACACAGTTGAATCAAAACAATAGATGAAATGTAGCAGGTGGAAAAAGGTGTCTTATTTCAAAAATAATACAGTAAAGTGGAGATGATGAAGAGCAATAAAAAATATTCCATAAAAACTCTGAAGCTTTGCTGCTTTAATTCATTGTAAAGACTTGATTTTTCTCAAGAACAATTTTATTATGCTCAGCCAAATATCATTCCCCCTTGTGTGGATACTTATATGTATTTTAAAACTTTACTTACAGCCACATCGCTTTATATATAAATAACATTAGAATGGTTTATGTCTGGCATGGATTCTCATGTGTCAGTTTAAATTTGACTTTCTCCATGTCCTATATTTGTCTAAATGTGACTTCTGACTAAAGCTGTGCCCACAAAGATCGCACCAGAATGATTTTTCACCTGTGTGGATTCTCTTGTGTGTGTTTCAAGATTTTGTTTTTGGTTAAAGGTTTTACCACATTGGTCACAAGAAAGATTTGCTGTTCGTGTTTCCTTTTAACACACTAGCTCTGCTCTCCTATTCATTGTCACTGTTATTAATGTCAGATTCTGACAATGTTTTCAGTTCAACATTGGGATGGTTCACATTCCTGTATCCTTTACCCATCTCAGTCTCTGAAGAGTTGCAAATCTCAACACGGACATTAAGATTTTGATTCCAGGTAGATTCAGCTCCTTCAAAGTCCTTTTCGCCACTTGTTCCTGTCATCTGGTGATTTGATCTCCTGGTTGCAAGACCGTTGTCATCATTATGGTTTTTATGAAGCTGTTAGAACAGAGAAGTCTCTGCATACTCACTCTTGAAGGAAGTGGTATAACCAGGAATACTGGCAGTATTGGTCTCCTCCTTAACACGGAGCAGCTTTTCCAATCAAGACATCTTCTAATTCCTCTTTTATGTAGGAGGGCTCTAGGATCTGCCGGACCACACCAGGACTCTTTTCTTCGGGGGCTTCAACTTTATCCAGCAGCATCTGTTTAACATCTGAAGAAACACATTATGGATAGAGTGAACAAAACTGTATTGACATGTACATTGGAGTGAAAAAGTATTTGCCCGCTTACAGCAGGGGAGACTGTTGTTCAATAAGAATCAGAAGGTGGTAGGTAGGATTTCTGCTTCCTCACATATCAATTTGCCCCTATGTAAGGGAATTAACCCCAACTGGTCTACATATTTGCATAATGATGTATGATTATGGAGTGTTCTGTGAGTGTGACTGGGTGAATATGGATCAGGTATTAACCACTGTGTTGACAGTTTGACTACAGAGCCACTATATGAATCTATGTACAGATTTCTTTTGTTTTTGCTTTTTTTCTTAATAAATGTTTTAGATAATTGAACAAAGAATCAGAGTAAATACCAAAGCAGTTTTAAAATTAGCATTTTAATTAATTAGGGAAGAAAAATATCCAAACCAACCTTGTTTTAAGTGAAAAACTACTTGCTCTTAACCAGTTAACTACATTTTGTGCAAAGCTGGGTTAAATTTCCAGAGCCACAACTAGTTCTGATAACAAATCTGTACCATCAATAAATCCATACAACAGAGCCTGTCAGACAACATAACAGAGTAAAAGACATGAAGCATCATCACATCATCCCCCAAGTTAAAGATTCAACAGCAGATAAACCAAGTTGCTGACATCTCTCAGCTTGTAATGGATTAACAAGACAAGTCTAAGCTCTTATGTTAGACTAATTATCTACACTGATTTTTTTAGGTTTTGATTATGTGTAAGCCATAATCATCACAATTACAAGTAATAAAGGTTTAATTTAGTCTGCTTGTATTAAACCTATATGATATATGACTTTCACTTTCTGAAATAAGTGACAAAAAATACTGAACTGTTTCACAATATTCTAATGTTTTTAGATGTATCTGTACTTCCAAGTAGGTTTGGATAAAATTTATATATATATGTGAAATACTGTAATTTTCAGACTCTTGAGTGCACCTGAGTATAAGCCGCACCAGCTAAATTTTAAAAGAAAATACATTTTGTACACATATAGGCTGCACCTGAATACAAGCCGCACATTTTCATGGTGTATCAGAAGATATTTACACAGAAAAAAGGCAGGAGGTAATGTTTTCGTGCCCATTTCTCTGTTTGTCTGTCTTTCTGTTGGCAAGATAACTCAAAACGTTATGGACGGATTTCAATTAAATTTTCAGGAATTGTCTGCAATGGGACCAAGAAAAACAGATAGGATTTTGGCGTTGATTTGACATGAAGCGCGTATCCACCCAACAACCAGCGGTGCTAACCTCCACCCTCGCCTGTGTCAGAGAGCTCACAAGTGGCTCCACTCCCACAGCAGCCCCGAATTTCCACTCTCCAATGGAAGACTGCAGCCATGCATCTCTCATTAACAGATATTTGATATGAAAAGTACCAAACGTTAGAAATATAGATAACAACATAGGGATGGGTATGGGAGGGGTGAGCTCCTGGAGGTCTGCGCTCTCGGAGTGCTTTTCTAGTTTTAATTTAAGGCATGCTTTTTTTCAAACTCTGGTTGAAAATTGGCAGTAGGGCGCCAACACAGCATCAACACAACATGACAGTAACATGCCTGGTTAAAAAAGTACTAACATACTTTAACCTACAAGAAAAGTCATTGGTCGCTGTCTTAATCTTCCTCATTAAAGCTACGGAAGTCGTCTTCTTCAGCGTCTTCTGAAAGCTTTTGTCTCTTTACACTGAGTTCTTGCCGCTGCCTCCTCCAATGTCTCACCATTGATTCATTGATGTCCAGCTTACCTGCAGTAGCTATTTCATTTTTTTTTTTACGTGTCCTGTTTGGCAGTGTGGAGCTCAGAATTGGTGTCTGAGTACCAAGTAGAAGCCCAACAGATTTACTTTCACAAGCGGAGCAGTACAGCTTTTGCTATAGTCCTCCACTTGATATATGTGTGAAAAATCTTTATTATGAATTGTTGGGGTTTTTATTTCCTGATGTTATGGACACAGAGACGGAAAATTAAGGAGAAGAAAGAAGGAAGATGAAGAAGAGAGGTAGGAAACAAAAAGTCAAGAGAGAGGATGAGTTGAAAATACAAGAGAGGAAGGGGAACAAAGAAAACACAGGAAGACATTGAAGTCTGCCTCCATACCCACAGGACGGCAGAGAGAGGGGGAAAAACAAAACAAAACACGAAAAAGGAACATCGACAAAACAAACCAAACATTGTGAACAAAAAATTACACAACCACATCACACAAAAATAGATATAAAAATACAACAACAATGTCACAGAAAAACTCATGGTACCGATTAATCAAGCTCTAGTAATGATAAACTCAGCCCAAGAATGTATCCTTAAACACCAGAGACCCCACATCTATGTGTGTGTGTTAGCATGCTGGTGCATATAAGGTTTCTCCATAAGAGTGTTCGATAGTTGGTGTGAGCAGGCATCAATCCGTCTCCCAGGAATCGATGCAGACATGAAGGAGATCGGAGCAAAGACGTTCAAAGGACCCCCAGAGCCCCAGGCGGACCCGGCGGGGCTGACCGCATCCCCCAAGAGTGGAGCAAAGGAGAACCCCAGGGGAACGTCCAGCGGCTACTATGCAGGGGCCCGGGGGACAGCAGTGACGAGCCCACGGGGGCCGGTCAATGGACCGGGAGAGCCGGGGCCTAGGGGCACCCCACCCCCCAGCAGGGACCCGACAAGGGACCGGCCAACGAGGGGCCCCCGGCACTGCAGGGGCCGCGGCCGGCCACCGGGCGCCACGCGCCGCCTCCACCCTAGGCCAATCCCCACCGCCAACATCCCAGCGCCCGACCCCTGCCCCACGTCGGGGCGCCCCACCGATAGCCGCAGGGGACGGACAGCATCCCCAGGCCGGGCTCAGCCAGCATCTGGACACCAAGTTGTACCAGCTCCCGGGTCCTGATCCCGCGCAACGCAGAGCGCCGTGACCAGGCATCCAACGAGGGCCAGGGCCAGGGCCAGGGCCGGTTACCACCCAAAGCCCAACCCCAGGCCTGCCACGACGTCCAGCGCCCCATCTGCCCAGTGATCCCACCCCCTGGGGTCCCCCCCAGACGCCTCCAACCCCAAAACCCCCACATCAGCAACAGTATCCCAAACGACAAAACCAAGTGCCCCCCACCCCCACTAGGTGATGGAGCCGATCAAAGGAGCCCAGAGAGATTGATCAGATATGGAGCCAGAGCCGTCTCAAGACCAATATGGTCCAACAAGAGATTTCTATACTGATTAATATTAAGAGCTTTTTTATTTTTCCAGTTAAGGAGGATAGTTTTCTTGGCGATGCATAAGGCAATGTGAACCATTAGAACTGACTTTGTGTCCATGGTGACATCATTTAAATTTCCTAACAGGCAAATTGAGGGAGATGGTGGGATGTTACATTTCAGACACTTTGATAAGTCCTCACATATCTGGCACCAAAATTTCTTAACAGGTGGACAGAACCAAACCGCATGAACATAAGTATCTGGTATATTGCTTGAGCATTGTAAGCAGGTATTAGACGATGTAAAACCCATCCTAAACATTCGTTGACCTGTATAGTGTACTCTATGAAGGATTTTGTATTGTATTAATTGCAAATGAGGATTTTTTGTTATTTTAAAGGTTCTTAAACATATCTGAGACCAGACGTTTTGGTCAAAGCAGGCTGATAAATCCACCTCCCATATTGAAATAGGGATGGCTATTGATTCATCTAATGTAGATAAAGTTTTGTATATTTTAGACAGCAATTTGGGGGGGGTTGAGATTAAGAAAATCTAAAACTCTTGCTGGAATTTGTAATTCAGCTGTATTGAGCCTAAATTTACCTTTAATAATAGATTTAATTTGTTGATATTCTAAGAATTTGTTTTTATCAATTCCATATTGTGTAATTAATGTATTAAATGGGATAAAGTCTGTTCCTTCAAATATATGTTCCAGGTATTCAATTCCATTGCACCTCCAGACTGGAAAACTTATCATACATTTTTTTTGCAAGATGTCGGCGTTATTCCAGATAGGTGTACGTCTGCATGGGATTATTGTGGACTCTGTCATTTTAGAAACTCCCACCATGCTGTCAGAGAGGAGCTGATATTTATGCTTTTAAAGCATTCATATTGTTTTATTTTAATTTTTTTGACGGCCAGCTATATTGCCTTTAACTCTTTCCCATGTCTTGCTCACTTTTACGCTTCCTACTATAGTGCCCCCCAAAGGCCATTAGCCAGTAAAACAATCTAGAAATTAGCCACATGATCGTTGTATAGGATGCAGGGTCCAAAGATTGTGAAAAAGATTGCTGCTTATAATCTTAAAAGTATGGTAATTACTTGAACAACCACTCTATTATCTTTATCTATTATCTTATGTTTTTTCTGATAGTGTTTGGTGATGTGAAATGTGTAAGCGCAAAGAAGAAAAAATCCGCAAAAAGGTAAATACTTTTCTAAAGTACTTCATATCACTTGTGTTATTATAGAGCTCCCTGGATTAGTCTATGAAACATCTCTATAAGAAAAACAAAACAAAAAAACACAACATCCTTTATTTAAACCATGTGAGTCAACCTCATTTTCATTTCTGGCCTCATAAATGTCTACAAAGGGCCAGTTGTGGCAGAATGGTTTGATAAAGCTACCCATAAACAAACTGTTAAAATATGAATAAATAGCTCTCGATGCATTGGACGAGTGCTTTTTAAAATTTAGTAATACTGAACATCTTGTCACATTGATGTTACTTGGCACTATACAAATAAAAACTGATTTGATTTGATTAATAAATATTTACAAACTTTTATTTGCAACAAATCAACAGCAGTTGTAAGTTTTTCTTCTTCTTCTCCCTGTTTTACACTGTTGGCTACTTAGACAATTTTCTCATTAGATGCATCTTACACACACTCTCACAAACAGTTTTATTTTTTAACATTTTGTTTTTATGTTTAATAACGCATTCCCATAATCCATGATTGGAAGTACTGGAACAAATGATAATCCACAACGCAAAAAAAGAAAAACTGCGATCCCTTATCAAGTGGTGTACCACGTCAAATAAAACTCCAAAAAGTCTAGATCTTGCAGGATCCGGAATGAATGATCTTCGATTGTCCTTTCGGTCACCTCCTGATAACAACCTTGTCTTCCCTTGGGTCCTCTTGTCTCCAGACAGCGCACATTACAAACAGGTAAAGGGCGCTCTTTCAGATCACGACTCCCCAGTCGCAGTAGTTCCTTATTCAGCTTTTTTAAATTACTGCTTAAAATGAACCAAGTTAAGACTAAGTTGAATTAAAGCAGCTGCAGTGCAGGACACTGGCTGCAGTTCAGGACCATTAACCACGAGTACAATTACACACCTTTTTTCCCCTTTCTGCAACACCTGCCGCAGCTCACATAAATAAGCTTGGGGCGACAATACGTGCAATGGTCTTAGAGACTTTCCCCCACTAATCCCTAACATACAGTGGGCAAAGAAGGATTACACAGATTAATGTAAATGCACACCATTTCTAATTCATCATATTTATACATAACGAGTGTGATATGCTCTGGATTACAATAATCTTTTTTTTAACGGACACAAATTAATGTTACGGTGTCACAATACCACTTAATGTGTTATTACAACGTATTAGTATTTGGGCCATTGTAGGGAAAAGAAAAATATTTTGGAGTAAATTTCCACCCCAAAAACTTGAGAGATTAATTTTATATATTTTCCAGAAAAAAACGTGGAAATTCTCAGATTTAGACAAGTTGAATATGATTTTGACCGTGTTTCCACCATTTGCAAGTCTCCACATTTGATCAAACTCCTCCTAAAGACTCTGACTGATCGGGTTGTAAATTGGTCAAAATGGCCTCCAGGCATGGAGAATCTGAAATTATCACAAAAAAATTATTTTCGTATATGTTGAAGGGGCGGGGCCAGGTCTCAAAATTTAACTAAACGTCAAAAAGTTTTAAGTTGTTATATCTCTTATGCAGAAAGTCATAGAGGGTTGAACTTTGCTGTGGTGGATCATCATCAGGTCCTTCACCAAGCCCAATAGTCAAATACTGACAACACTTAAACCCCACCCCTTAAGAACAGGAAGTGTAATGTTTTGCTATGAAAGCTATGAAACACCAAGCCCCCAGCCATACTGTATCTGCGGATTATGAAACTCTGTGTAGATATGTAATGTCTCAGGACCTACAACAAAGTCTCTTGGAGCTATGGTCTAATATATGGGTCGGCCTTTTTGGATCAAACCCCCCCATTTTGGGCAATTTATATATGTCATTTTTGAATGAACTCCTCCTTGAGCCTTTGACTCACAGACTTCAAAATGAGTCAGGATAGTCTTAAGGTATTGGGGACTAAAAGTTCTCAAAAGGTTTTTGCTGCGTCTAAGCATGTGGGCATGGCCAAGCCTCAAATATGGCTTCTTGTCATAAAAGTAGATGGAGTACTAACTTCCACAAACAAGGACACAGCTGCACCAAACTTTCTGTGTTTCATAACATACCAGCACTTAAAAAATTCTTAGGCTCATTTGTTCACCTAAGCCACCTGTCACCTAAGCCCTGCCCCTTGAAACAGGAAGTGTAATGTTTTCCTTAGAAAGGTCCATATTTGACTGCTTTTACCTAATCAATATCAAGCTGTGGTCAGTAACTGAAAGCAAGTTGGGGTAACTTGTTGTCCTGTCCATTTTTTTTGAAAGAGGGTGTGGCTCTGACGGCATGGCGAGGCCTCATATGTCATGGAAATACGTTTGGCTCTATTTTACACATACATCTGATGTGCACCAAATTCAACAACATGGATATTAGTCCAACTCCTAACACATATGTATGCAAATACTTGGTGGGCGTGGCCTAATCTATGCACAGGGCCCCTCAGCAGCATTAATACGATCGGTCACAAACAATACTTTCAACTAGTATTGTTAAATTCAGTGCATATTTGTGGTTTCTAAAGGCCTCTACAAAGCCAGTGTCCACACCCCATAGGTAGCCGGTCATTTTGCTCATAAGCTGCCATTTTGATCACTTTGTCATGCAGATTTTATCATCAGGCTCAGTGGAAGCGTTGAGGTGGTGTTGAGTCGACGGTGTGTGAGTCCTGCGGTTGCAGCGCTAAGCTGCGAGCGCCGTTCAACGCTGCTTACACCTTTAATTATTATTATTATCACTGCGGTGACTGATCCATAAAATCTAATAAATTTTCCAAAGGTTATTGATTTCGAATTCAGCATATTAGTTTTATGTAGTAGTTATTAGAAACATTAGTTGCTCCAAATAATG
Organism: Valencia hispanica; assembly: GCA_963556495.2. Classification (NCBI taxonomy): domain Eukaryota; kingdom Metazoa; phylum Chordata; class Actinopteri; order Cyprinodontiformes; family Valenciidae; genus Valencia; species Valencia hispanica. The sequence continues at coordinate 13,642,489 of OY747723.1, forward strand.
TTTTGTCTTCACTTCTGTTTTGCATTGAGATTTGGTTGTTTGACCTCAACCATAAGCTGCTAATAAGTCTTAAACTAATTACAATTGGTTTAAAACTAACTTAGCTTCACTTCCAAAACTCTTTAGTACGAGCCTTGGTCTTTAAAGAGCAGCTCACCACCCTACCAGAGTCTTACTCCATCCACATTTCCTGTTTGAAAAATGCACCAAAAGGAGGTGTAGCCAGGCAGACTCTGTTCAGAAGTGAAGACAGATATTGATATCTGTTACGGTTGTTTCACAATTTCCCTCTGAGCAACCCATGGGTTTACTGTGTCATTGTACCTTCACATAGAAACCCCATTAAACTTTCAGTTTGTAGGTAAATCCATACTCTGTTCAGAAGTGAAGACGTATATTGATATCTATTAAGGTTTTTTCACAATTTGCCTCTGAGTGACCCAAACTTTGCCACAAATGTCAAGTTTTAGAGAGGAGCGCTCGTTAAGTTAGAGTGTGAGATTGTCTTAGAGCTGGAAGTCTGATGATTTTTTTTACTCGCCATCAGTGTCACATATTTCACTCTACTGACATGATTTTTGGTCATGTGAAAGCCTAAACAATGAGATTCACACAATCTTTTCAAACTTTCTCGCTGTCTTGCCGGTGTCTTGCCGTTTTCTTTCAAAGCTGTCCAGAGCGCACAGATGTCGAACAATTCCGACCAGATTCTAGAAGATTCTCCTATATTTTAACATTGAGTATTCTGTTAATTTATTGAAGTTGAGCCATGTCACACACACACACAGCTGGCATCCTTGTATCCTAGCAACAGCACAGTGCTCCTGAGGAGAACAAAAGGTCACTTAAAAGGAACCCCGGCTATGAAGTGGTGTAGGCCCTAATAGGCCACAATTTTCTCTTGTACCAAAATATGTTGTTAAAAACACATAAAATATTGCCATTGATTTACAAATCTATAATATTTAGTACATATTTTGACCTACGTAGGACGCCATGTTTTCTGCACGCAATGCACTCTGGAGGCGATGACGTATATTGGTTGCACTTGGTAGCTATTGACGCTAGTCTTTGTTTACATGCTCACAGTAGTAATTATTAAGTAAAATGCCACTTTGCGCGGCTTTTGAATGGAATTTCCAGTCAAAAGGCAACAAGGGAAGTCATGTGAGTTTACACTGCTTTCCTACAGACAAGAAGAGGAGAAAGCAGTGGGAAGATGCCTGTGGACGGACACAACTTCCCAAAGATCCGCGGCTGTGTTCCCGACATTTTTCTCCTGATGCGTTTGAGGCTTTTAGTCGACCACAACTACTGAAAGATCTCACTGGAGCGACTGGGTATAATCGAAGACTGAAACTAAATGGTTTTCCGACCATTTTCCCACACAAGGAGCCTAAACGCCCTTGGGCGATAAGTGAAATACGCGGTAAAAAGCGCCAAAGACAAGAGACGCTGGACACTCATGAAACCAAGCTCTGGATGCTACTAATCTCCAAAATTATTCATAATTGAACACGTTTGATGACACGATAGCTTACCGTGAACTTCTGCTAACAAAAATGGGAGCTCTTGACAACAAACACTCTCCCTCTCGGTTACCATGGAGACGCATTTGCCGCACATGCACCACCGGTTTTGTCCCGCTCTTGCTTCATCCCGCCCTTCTTGCTCTTCATTTTGATGCTCGTTTTCTGAAACATCGTCAGTGCTGTCCTCCTCATTAATGTTTTGCTTGGGTTCAAATTGAAAAGGCTGAACAGATGACATGTTTATGTTTATGAACAGTCATAACAGGGTACCAAAGCCGGCCGGTGAAGATGCAACCATATGACGTCACTACCCAGAGTGCATTGTGACGCTAACAACAATGGCGATCTACAAGTTAAGCTATTTTTTACAAATTTTTTTTAAAACTAAGCCATTTAAAAGGTTTTTTATACCACTTTATTATAAGTGATACTAACATTTATCTTTTAAGAACTGCAAGTCTTTGTAGCCGGGCTTCCTTTTAAGTTCATCATAACTCTATTTGGACATGGATTTAAGGCCTTAGAAATTACTGGATTATCATTAGGAGAATCTCCTTATCCATATGATAGTCAATCAGGCTTAATGGAAAATATTTCAAAAAGGAGCTGCTGGCATTAATTCCACTGGAAGGCATCACCACTGGCACTATTATCTTTGATAAACTGGAGGAGCTATTTCAGAAGCATGGATTGCCATTTGAAAAAGTAATTCTAGTTTTCACAGATGGCGCTCCTGCCATGATTGGCCGAAACAGGGGACTAGTGAGCAGAATTAAGACTGTCGCTCCCAATGTTAATCCACTTCACTGTCTCAAAATTAAGTGGCGATCTTAAAGAGGTTATGAACAAAACAAATAAAATAATTAACTTCATTAGGTGGAATTCAAGCACACAGCACTGTTTATTTCGGAAATATGTGCAGGAATCAGAAGCCTCTCATGATGACCTTTTACTCCACAACGACATGCACTGACTTAGTACTGAGCACTGAATCTACAACTACAGAGAAAAGAAAAAATCTTTGTGGATATGGTTGAAAAACCTGATGCTTTTAGAAACAAACTCAATCTTTTCCAAACAGATATGTTGTCAGGGAGGCTGCAACACTTTAGCACGCTTAAGACCGTTGGTGACAGCAAGGTCACGGAGAACATGAAGACATTTATCACACAGCTGAGGGAAAATTTCTCGGCCAGATTTGATGATTTTGCCATTTCTAGGGATGTCATTGGATTTGAGCGTGACCCATTTACTATCAGCCCAGGTGGAGAATTTTCTGCCAATGTGAGAAAGGTAATGCCGCTGGACGAGGCAGTTATTCAAAGGGAACTGATTAAAATCCAGGCTGCAGGTGACATGAAGGCAGCTCTCTGTGGTGCTGAAAGCTTGAGCACATTTGGGTGGCTTTTCCCCAAGAGTATGACACACTGTATGAGCACATTTAGGTGCTCACTATGTTCGGATCAACAGTGAAACTGTGTTCTCAAAAATTAACTCTATAAAAACGCATAAGAGAAATTGTCTATCAAGCCAGTCTTTGGAAGACTGCTTACGCATAAGCCTGATTTCTGCCAAGCCAGATGTTAAGAGGATAGTGTCGAAGAGGAAACATAACTTCTCCCATCAATCAAACGTAAGTATTTCAGTCTTGTCATTTTCTTGGTTTTAATTTTTTGTACTTATGTGTGGGGTCACAGGTTGCTTTAATTTAAAGTACAGAGTACAATTTCCAATAACTAAGGCCTGTGCTTTCATTTGTCTGCTTTTTGTTTTCCCTCCTTTGCTCTTCAGCACCACGCTGTTGCCGCATGTCAAGCTGCTCCTGCGCTCCGTATCTGCCTTCTCTCCGCTCACAGTGCCTGGCTGCAACTCATCCCCCGCTGAGTGGAGAGGAACCCTACAATGTTTAAAAAAACTGTTGTTCTTTTTCTCAGGCCTGTTGTCTCCTCAGCATTCTTTATTGCTACTGGTGTTTGGCGTGTTTGACTGGCCTTAAGCATTTGCCGTCTTTTTCGTACTTTGCTGTAGTTTTAGTATCATAACCACTGCTGTTATTAGTATTACAGGCTGTTTATTTAGTATGTAAGGAAAAATCTTTGGGTTTTTGCCTTCTTGGTAAATATTATCTTCAGTTTCCTTTTTGCCAAAAAGCGCATTATCTTATTGAATAAATGAATGAATGAATACTTTATTGATGCCACGAGGGGAAATTCAGTTTACAGTACAACCCGTCCAAGAACATATAACAAGAAACAAACAAACAGGACCAGGTAGACTGAGGGTGCTAGCCATGATGCAGTGCTCCTATTACAGGTAGGAAACAGTCACAATAGGTGGGAGGAAAATTGGGAGGCGGAAAAAAATATATACATCTCAGACCTGCCCCCTACAGGAGGCATAGCTGAGGTACAGAAAAAAAACCCACCTTGATACATTGAAGCACAAACTAGACATACTGGAGACATTGGAGGAGGTAGGGGTGGGGAACTCCCCGCACAGAGAAATAGGTTTGCATCCTGACAGCGAGCCAACCATTCCGCTGTTCAAGGAGTGGGGGGGAGTCTTTAGGATACAGAGAGCATGTTGAAATCCAGATGCGCGTGCATGTCTGTAGCTGTGGCGTGAGCGTGCATGCATGTATGTGTGCATTAATGTGAGACCATAAAACTCCCCTCAGTTCAATCCTAGAATCTGTCGCCTGTGATGTAATATACTACCTTGGAGAGCTGAATCCGGGAGTTCACAGGCACATGTTGGGGATGGGTGGGGTGGGATGGAGCATCCTTTTACAACACATTTAGTTTTTTTTTTCCCAAGGGAGCGTTTTATGTTACTTAATTTTACTTACATTCAGCTTGTTTCCTCCCTTAATTATAATTCCTTTAGCTGGCTCTGCCTACCAACGGGGTCAATATTGTTTATTGTACATGTGTTGCTTTTCTCCCGTGAGCATTTTTTGTCATTGAGACACCCCGATTATGCACTGTTATAGTGGGAAGCGCAAGATTGGACATTCTAAAAACTGCTGCGGATAAAATAATAACAAAAGAAATGTTGAATGAGAGCATTGAGTTTGTAGTCATTTCTGATTAAAGACTGTTTAATTTGATTTTGAAAAAAATAGGACATGGACTTTTCTCTATTCCTTATTCAGTCACATTGGGGGGCCTGATAGAAAGCTCTGGTGGGCCGGTCATGGCTTGCAGGCCGCCAGTTGACATTCACTGCTCTGGAGCAATGGTTCCCAACCTGCAGTCCGTGACCACCCAGGGAGTCAATAGAGATCCCAGGGGGTCTGCACAATTTTGTTTGTGCTGAGGTTGTGAGGTCACCAAAATTATATAAATAAACATTACATTTATATTGTATTATATATTTATAGTTATATTGTAGACAAAAGAGAACTATTTTGGAGTAAATGGCCGTAGTGGCCTTTATTTGACAGTGGATAGCATAGAAAGGGGTAGAGAAGTGACGATGACATGCGGCAAAGGTCCACCAGGACGGGACTCAACTTAGGACAACCGCGTCAAGGGCTGAGGCTTCTGCACATGGGGCGCCCGCATTAACCACTAAGCCACACGCCACCCCACATTTGTGATACTTAAACTATGATATTTTCTGCCATTGTAAAGTCAAACATTTTCAAGAAATAATCCTCAAATATTTTTTAGAAAAAACTATTAAGTTTGATGAGATTTTAAATCTGTTATTTCTGACAGAAAATTGAAGTCCTATAAGATTTAAGTGCTATTTTCAAAAGTCTAAGAGTGTTGTGACACAATAGGTATGTTTTGGATATGAATAATTATGAAAAAATGCTCAGTTCAATTATGAATAAGATTGATAATTTTATGTCAAAATTACCAAGTTTGGGGCACCGTCCTGGGATCCAGGAACATAATTAATAGCCAAATAGTTTAGTCTAAGTTCATGTTTATGATTAACTCCCTGATAAGGCTGAGGTACCTAAACAATAGATGAAGGAATAAGTTACAGCAAGTTACCACATATGTATGTGGAATAATAACTAACAACGACTTTCCAAAAAACAACAATTTATTAACAAATAGAATTCAACTTTCCAGTCAAAATGCTTTAATCAACAAACTCATTAACCTAGTAAAACACAAATAAACTACTAAGTAAAAGAAGAATGAATAATAAAACTAACTAGAATATTTCAGGAAATTTAAAAGGGTCCTGCCACGTGGTACGTAATCAGTTTGAACCCCAATCAGAAGTTCTGTTGCAGAGTTTGCTTCAGCAAGAATGATGCATTGAGTTTCAAAGCTTAAATAGTTAAAGAGAAGCAAGTATTTATAAGTTAATTGGATTTAAGTAATGCTAGCTCGCATGCTAATACCAACTAGCATGTTCTCGTTAGTATCCAAGCAATCAGCATGATGAGTTAGTCAAAATGCATAAATTAGCTAAAATGATAACATGACCTAGCATGCTAATGCTAACTAGCATATTATCATTAGCTTTGAAGTAATCAGTGAAAAAAGTTAAGAATTTTAAAAAATGAGCTAAAATGCTAACATGAGCTTGCATGCTAACGCTAACTTTTATCATTAGCATCTGAATAATCAGTATGAAGAATGAGTTTAAAAGCAAAAATCAGCTAAAATGCTAGTCCGAGCATTGGTATGCTAAGTAGCATAATAATATGTAAAGGGTGTGAATACTTTTCTATGTGGTAGAATACTTTCCTAAGTAGGATGAAAGAGGTTGGTTTTAACAGCACATGCAGCAAAGTGCTTAGAAATGAATGAACAATGTCAGTGATAAAGCATCTTGGGAAATTGAGTTGTTTTTGGTGTCTCGCTCTAAGCAAATTCACCCACTGTTTGAAAACCATACATATATCGGATCTTTGCATTTATACAAGTTCTTTCAGACCACTGCTTCCACTGAAAGACAGACAGGGAGACAGAGTCCTTTAAGAGCCTCGAAGGTAGAGGTTCTGGTACATTGGCTTTTATGATTCTTGCTGAAGGGGTGAAGCTACATGCCACCACATTGGCTGGTTACCTCCACTACCTAGTTTAGGAGTGGAATGAGGCAGGAGTCACAGCTTCAAAAACCACCACATTCAGACGCATCCGGGAGGTGGGCTACAACTGTCGGGTTCCTCGGGTCAAACCACTTCTGAGCCTGAGCCAACGTAGGAAGCGTCTCAACTGGGCCAAAGAGAAGGACTGGACTGTTGGCCAGTCGTCCAAGGTCCTCTTTTCCGATTAAAGTAAAGTGTGCCTTTCATTCGGGAATCAAGTTCCAAGGGTTTGGAAGAAGATGGATGAGGAACAGAACCTAAGCTGCTTGAGGTCCAGTGTGAAATATCCACAGTCAGTCAGGATTTGGGGTGCAATGTCCAGTGCAGGTGTTGGTAAACTCAGATTTTTTAAATCCAACATCACCGCATCAGTCTAGCAGAATGTTTTAGAGGACTTCATAATTTCCTTTTCCTGAGGATCTTTATGAAGATGCAGATTTCAACTTCCAGCAGGACCTGGCCCCTGCCCATACTGCCAGAAGCACCAAAATCTGGTTTGATGCCCATGCCATCACAGTGCTTGACTGGCCAGCCAACTCGCCGGACTTATAAACCCCATTGAGAATCTATGGTGTATTATCAAGAGGAAAATGAGGGGCACCAGACCCAAAAACAAAGAGCTGACAGCAAGCATCAAGGAAATCTAGGCTTCAATAACTCCCAGACAATGCCACAGGGTGATTGCCTCAATGGCACAGCGCATCGAGGCAGTGATTAAGACAAAGGGATTCCCTACCAAGTATTGAAGATTGACATATCATTTTGAAAGTACCATATTTTGATTGATTTGATGTGATCCTAATTTTTCTGAGCTGGAAACCCAAACTATGTACAAATAAACAACTAAATACTCGAAATAGTTTACGTTGTGGGCCCTGAATCTATAGTCTATTGAGGTTTAATGTTTTGAATGGAAATATGAAAATAAATAAACTTTTCCATGATATTCTAATATTTTTGGAAAGGGTCTGTATGTTGCGGTCGCACCCTAGTGACTTGGGATAATAAAGGAAATACGAGTATGTAAACACTGACAATTGCTAAGAAAAAGGAACAGAAATTTGGAAGGAAGTTATTATATCAAATATTAATATATTGAGATTCAATAGTTGAACTTTATTTTAGTAGAGCATCTAGCCCTCACAGTGTCTGCTGGGAAAAACTCTGGACCTTGAACAAATTTAGTTGATGAACCTTGCTCTAGAGGGTCACATTAATAGTTAAATTGGATGTATTTATGGATGTATTTTGGTGCAAAAGTATTTGTGCTTTCTAACTGTGAAGTTAAATTCACATAGAATTCTATCACAATTTTTTTCTTAACAGAGAAAAGTCAGAGAATGCAACTGCAAAAAATCACTGATGCGAGTCCCAAAAACTGCTTTAAAAGCCGCACCTCTGTTTCCCACCTCCTTCTCTTTTTTCTCCATTTGTGACTCTTAAAGTGGAGCAAAACATTTTGTGACTTGTGGGTAATGCCTAGATCCGTACAGTAGGGGGCAGTGCCGGACTTAGTATTAGGAAACCAGATTTATCCCTATGTTTAGCATTGTGGGCCTGAGAGTGATGTGATCAGACATTCAAAGCAGATTAAATCTCTAAAATGTTTCACAAACTAAAATGCTATAATTCTTCAAACTTGGACTACATTATTCCACACTAATGGCAGAATATTTAAAATCCAGTTTGTGATTGTATATATTACACTGTTTTTAAATCGGATCAAAATCCCCAGTTATTATTTTCTTGGGTGCTTTAAACATTTCATGCACATAAAGCAAAACAGAACAGATTTAGGGGTGTGTTTGTGTAAATGCGTGTGTTTACAAAGATGTCCATGACTTTTATATGTATTGTGGTTTTGAATTGTAAGATTATAAAGGTAGTTTTCATAACACTATAAGTTATTGTTTAGAAACATTCCATTGAAGAGTGATCACTTATCAATTAAAATCTTCAGTTGATTGAACTAATCCTAGAGGTTTTGATCAACTGACTTGAGAATTGGTGAATTTGCTAAAAAAGTATGGGGGATCTTAAATTATTAAAACCCTGACTTTTCGTGCATGTTGAAAGGGTGGGGCGAGGCCTCAACCTTTTGCTACACACAAAACATTATATGATGTTATAACAAACACAAACACGACACCTAATCTGATTGGTCAGTATCAGGTCCCTAACAACTCTGGGTGGTCAAATGCTGACATAACCTTAGCCTTACTCTCTCTGTGAACAGGAAGTGTAATGTTTTACTTTTAAAGCTCAATCTTTGACCTTCTTTACCTAATCAACATCAAACTATACAAAGTGACAGAAGATAAGTTGGTGTAACTCTGCATACAATAGAGACAGGTTTGTGAAAGGGGTGTGGCCGTTGTGAAGTTTGATGTTACGCCATGGTTATTTGTTTGGCTCTAATTTTCACATGTATTATCAAATTGAACGTCATTGATATTAATACAGTCCCTAACATATATTTATGCAAATATTGGGTCGGTGTGGCCTATTTTTTAGCAGTGCTCTCTAGAAAGATTAAGTGAATCAGCCCCAAGCCAACCAGAGCAGATTAAAGCTGCTCACGTTGTTGAGACTTTTAGCCATTTTACCCGAGTCAGACTACAATTGAAAGCCAACTTAAGCTTTGTGTAACCCTATTTAGGCCTCGCAGGTCTATTAAATAGACAGTAAATAAATATTTATCACAGACAGCTTTAATTTTATGTGTCTTGAGGAATTTGTGGAACATAATTGTTATTCAATCTACTCTGAATGTCTGATGACAGCTGCAGAATCACAACATTACTCTCAAGGCCGTCAGTGCTAGAGATATTTTCGATTTGCTAATTCTGAGTCCGGCAGCGCCCCCTGCTGTACGGGCATAGGCATTACCCACAAGTCACAGATTGTTTTGCTTCACTTTAAGCAAGAAGAACGGAGCTTGTGAAGCAGTTTTTGTGACTTTCATTTACGGTTTTGTGCAGTTGCATTCACCGACTTGTGTCTGTGTTAAGAAAGAAAATATGATAACATTCTGTGTGACTTCAACTTCAGAGTTATAGGGCGCAAATACTTTTGCATGAAAAAGTGTTGAGTGACAGTTAGCAGCAGTTATTCTAACTGCCTATAAAATAGCGCTGGTATAATCGAATTGATGTTTTTAGTTGCTTACATTTAAAAAGATAAATGCAACAACTGTTTCAAAAATTTAGCAAGGTTTTCCTCAAACACATGCTGTGTTTGGCTTTTGACCCTGTTGATCTTTATTTAGGCAGAAAGCTAAGCTACAAACAGAGACATAAGTACACACGTAGGCTACTTGTTATGGTTAATCCAGTAGGAACACTGACACTATAACTGACTAACTATAGCTGATTCAGAATGTGGGTTAAAAGTTGTTTTATGCAAGGCAATAACGTTTTGAAAGTTTATTTTTAGCTGAATTTTCTCTAACATGCTAAATATAATGAATCATTTCCATTTTTTTTACATGGACTGTACATACAGCATTTGAAAAACAAGAGCAAAAATTCTTCCTTACTTTTGTTTTTACCTTGCTGAAAAGAATAGTCCACCATGATATGACGGTATCTCCAGAATAACTAAAATACCCAGTGTGCATATAGAAAAGAAAAAGTGAAAAAAACGTAATGCTTTGCCATTATTTTTTACATTTGATTCGAGGAGGCTCAACCTTGACTGTCATACGCACTGTGAACTTTTCCCATGTAAACATTTGCTTTGTCCAGTCTGCTTCAAAGTTCTGATGTCAGCGTGATTCTATAGGATCTTACGATTCCAACATATGTCAATCATCCAAATCGTCCAATACAAACTGGAGTTACAGGTCTGCGTAATTCTAAAAACAGATATTTTGTTTAGCTCGGGGGCCCGCCCTGCCCCGCAGTTATGCGCAGGTGATCAGATGAGCAGGTGAGTCGAGAGTGAACGATTCAGCTTCGATTCTTTTGTTTGCGTTCGAAAAATCAGTAACAAAGCCCTGACAATTACTTAGAATGATAGTTCATCAGAGGTTTGTGTTGAGGACTCGTCATCAGAAGAGGAAAATCGAATTTTACCGAGGAAGAGAGGTATGTCCCAACTAGCTAGTGCTAATGCTTTTTCTCTGTCAGCCATTTTATATAGATGTTTTTTTTTCTAATTGTGTTCTTAGATGTTTGTATATAGACAATTTTTTAAACTATTTTGTTCACATATTTTTGTGCCTGTATGTATGTATGTATATATAATATAGTGAATTTATGTGTGGATATTTGTGAAGATATGTCTACATAGATGTGTGTAAAAATATATTTGTGGGTTGTATTTGTAGTTTCTATATGTATATTTTTTGCTAACTCTTTGTCTGTCATAATATTCTTTTAGCCACCTCGGCATTCATCCATAGCTTACTCATCAACGCTTCACCATGCCCAAGCAGACTGCTGGAATGTCATACAGAGAGACACAGCTGCCTGAAAGGTATATATATATATATATATATATATATATATATATATATATATATATATATATATATAGTGTGTGTGGGTGTGTGGGTGTGTGTAGACATTTATGTGTAGATGTGTATGCATACATTTATAATTTCTCTAATTATTTTTCTGTTATCTTGTTTTAGTGAGGATGAAGACTAAATACCTCCAAGGCCTTCAACTTCTGCGCACCCAACCAATAAGGCAAAAATGGGGAAAGCTAGGGCAACAGCTGTCCAAAGAGGTCTGCTGACACTCCAGTGGGTGAAGATGCGTGGTGCCACAGACATGAGGAGGACAGCCCTTCTGAGTCCTTTAGGTTCATGCTCACGAGCCAACAGCCCCTACACTTGACCAAACAGCCACATGGTCTCCCCTCTCTCTCTCTTCCAGCTCTTCTTCAGTTCATCTGTAATTTGGACAATTATCGACAATACCAATACTACAAAAAGGAAAGAGGCTGTCAGAAAGTTCCTTTGGACTCCCCTCACTGTAACAGACTTATATGTTTTCCTATCCATTATTATATACACCGGAGTTGTAAATGTGCACCACAGGGCTGACTGCTGAAGGGATGAGTGGCCATATAATTTTCAATTATTCCGTAACACTATGCAGATAAGCCAGTTTGAGGCAATTTTGTGGTCATTTCACCTCAGCTTAAAAGAAACAAAAACAACCCTGATCACAGCCGTCGTTGCAACATCAGGCCACTCTACGATCATATTGTTACTGCATGCAAAGCACATTACCATCGAGGAGGAATTGGCCGATTGCGCATGCGTCAGCGACTGCCAGACCAGCCAAGACCGGCTCCCCAACAAGCACGGTTTTTAACTGGTTTTAAATCTTTTTAAAGACTGCTTCTAAACGATTTTAACACCACTAACTTATTAATAATCAGGGCGTTTTTTATCGGATCGTTTTAATCGGTGGGGAGGGCGGACTACTTCTCCCCTCACCATGCCTCCACACACCTGCAGTCCTGGGTGTGACGGCTTTAAAAATCTCAGCCAGAGGGTTCTGGAGCTGGAGCAAAGGATCTCAACACTTCACCAAATCCAGGATCATGAGCGCGACGTGGACATCATCTTTGGCCAGACTTTCGCTGTGTCCGCCAGCTGTGCAGCAGTGCACAGCTGGTGGACACTATTTCCTGCCAGCCCCGCAAAGCTGTGGAGGGAGGATCCATTGCTGGGCCTCCAGGTGGACTCGGGGTGCCAAACGCCCGCATGACATCTTCTGCAGAGGAGGACTGCTGGTTCCAGCAGGGGGCTAAACCAAAAGCCCCCATCACCTCCACTCCAGTGCTCCAGGTTGCCCGGTTAACAGTTGGGCCCGGTTGCGATGGGGGCGCTTGGAGCAGCCGCCAACGCTCTCCTCCAACCTGCCTGCCATTGTTCAACCGTTTCAGCACAATGGATGCAGATTTTCCTCCTCTGACAGCCACTGGTCCCCGTAGCTCCGTAGGATTGCCACCCAATCCTTCCCAGCAGCCGGAGCAATAGCCAGACTCCGCCAGCCTTCCACGTTGCGCCAAACCCCAGGCTGCAGCCAGAACTCGCTGAGGAGTGCTCCACTACCCCGCTAACCCACGGAACGAGCCCTCAGCGTCGATTAAACATCGCTGGAGTCCTGGGGAAGCTTCTCCACCTGGCATACATCAAGTCCTGGATGGTGAACGATCCTCTGCCCAGCGCAAACATCCGCCTGCAGACCCGCCGCCCACCACACTCGTCATCGGGGACTCCATAATCAGAAACGTGAGGATGAAAGGAGCCTTCACTTTGTGTTTCCCTGGAGCTACTGTTACAGACATTGTTGAACAGATCCCGCACCTCATTGATCAACACATATCTGGGAGTAAAGTTGTGATTCACGTAGGTACTAATGACATTCCTAAACAGCAGTCTGAGCTCCTGAAGTGTGATTTTCTTCACCTTTTTAATCTTTTAGAAAACATGCATGTCTCTGTTTTTATCTCTGGCCCCACCCCCACTGTTGGCAGAGGAATTGGGCTTTTTAGCAGACTCCTATCCCTGAGTACTTGGCTGTCCTCTATCACCGTTGTTCACAATATTGGTTTTATAGACAATTTTAAATTTTTGGGGGGCAGGAAGCACCTGTTTGGACCAGATGGGCACCATACTAATAGACAGGGTCCCATATGCTGGCAATGAGCCCGGCATGACCACGCCCCCCCCCCCCCCCCCCCCCCCCGTCTACCACACGGTCTACCACACCGGCCCCAGCTGCACCTGCCCTGTCTGTACTCTCCGCCACATCCTGATGTGTAGCTGGTCCCTGCTCCTAGGAATTCACCCCTGATTTTAACAGTAACTCACATACTGGACTTGGACCTTGTTTTACATCATTCATACCTGTTATTATCAGCAGAGAGCAGACTAAAAATCATAAACTGAACAAATGCAACCCAATTAATCTCAAAAAGTTACCAAAAGCCCCACTTTCAGCAAATCATACAGTCACTCTATCTCCAATCACCATTAATATGGCACTTTTTAAAGTTCGCTCTCTGCTGAACAAAACTTTTATAATAAATTATCTGATTTTAGACCATAATCTTCATTGTTTATTTTTAACAGAAACTTGGCTGAGTGCAGATGCCCCTGTTGTTCTTACAGAGGCCTCCCCACCTAATTTTAACTTCACTTATTCTACGAGGAGTAGCAAAAGGGGAGGCGGAACTACTTTTATTAGTTCATCAACAATTTCCGCCAAACCTGTTTTATTTGATAACTATTTTACTTTTGAATATATTGCAACTGTTTTTAGCACTCCTCAGATTTTATGTGTCACAATTTATAGGCCTCCTAAAAAGAGTGCACTTTTTATTCACAAATTTTAAAAGTTTTAACAATTTCGCACAACTCCTTTGAAAGGATCATTTTAGCTGGTGATTTTAATCTACATATGTATAACCTTTTAGATCCTTTATCAACAGATTTTTTTAAATATTCTGACTTATATGGATTTCAACCAACATGTCATGCAGCCGACTCACAACAAAGGACACACCCCGGACTTGGTCATCACGCATGGCCTGTCCACTCGTGTGTCCTCTGTTGTGGACTTGGCTGTCTCTGACCACTACTGTGTGTTTTTTAACATCACCAATTTTATCCAGCAGGAGACATCTGTGAGAACTGTCAGGAAGCACCATCTTACCCCTAAAGTGGCTGCAGGTTTTCTGGAAATTTTGGAAACGAATCCTCTTATTGTTTTACCTGCCCCCTGTAATTTTATTGTCAATGATTTTAACAGAAGGCTTCAGTCCACTCTTGACCAGCTTGCTCCACTACAAGTTAAAAGCTTAAAAATGTTTTACTATTTAAACTTAGCACATTAATTTTCTGTTTTTTTAATACTTTAATTTATCCTAATCCTCGTTCCAGTGTTTCTTCTGTGGGAGCCCTCTGCCCTGGGAGCGGTGGTCGGCTGTGGCTGCCTGGGTGCTCTCCAGGTGGAGCTTGGGTGGAGGTGGGGGTCTTGGGCTTACCTCCACTGGGCACCCAGTGTCAGTGCCTCGGCTGCTCCTGTAAATCTACCACTGGCGGGGCAGATGGCTCCTCTGATGGCGTTTTCTTTGCATGGTTCATCTGCACTCGGCTCAATGTCCTTTTTTACTGTTGCTTTTAACTGTGTGTGAATGGGAGTTGGGTTGGGGGGAGGGGGATATAACTGTGACCATGATTTTAAATCTGTAGGGAAGGGAAGGGAATGTGGTTTTATGTGGGGTCTGTAAAGCACTTTGTGATGCAACTTCTTGTATGAAAAGCGCTTTATAAATAAGGTTTGATTTGATTAAGTTACAGGGCATGCACTCTCAGCCCGATGAGAGGTCGCCTGGGTTGCTTCCCCATGTTCTTCATTTCAGCTAAATAAATAAAAAGTCCTAATAAAAATAATTTCCTGCTCCATTTTAAAAAGTAAATTATAAAAATATTATTTTTATGATAAATTTAATTAAATATATTACACAGACTCAGGTCATTAATTAGTTCGAGATTAGTTAAGGAATATCTGCGGTTTCTAGGCAATATTGAACTGAAGTATTTTGCATGGACTGTTATGGGAAATTATTAAACACCACTTCAAAGTCTACTTCAAAGTTTCACTCTAGCCCAATGACAATAAAAGCTCTGGCCTGGGCCAAAGCTCAGATATGGCATTACCCCATCTTAGGGCGGGGGGACAACTACGTTCTACCCGGGACAGAGCAGCAGTTTCCCAATCCCCCCCCCACACACACTTTTTCTGGGCCGAAGCGTGGATCCTCAGCCCACCTCTGGAGGTGGGCCAGGGCTCGATTAGGTTTCAGTGCAAATTGGGTCTGTAGACGTTGCGACACAGTGGCGCATTATCGACATGGCTGGTGTGACCGCAGGCCGTCTTTTTTAAACCGGTTGTGCTTAACCGGTTCACCCAGGTGTGACCGCAGCCTTACTTCCAATGTTTGGTGTCTGTACGAGTAGTATGGAATACATATTAAATCAGAAGGAACCCCTTGCTCTTGTAGCTTTCTAAACAACTTGCCATGATTAATCCGGTCAAAGGCTTTAGAGGCATCCAGGAAGCATGTGGTGGAATTATGTTTTCTGTAGCTACTGACACCCTCTTTCAGAGCATAGACACGCATGTCAGTGCCATGTTTACTTTTGAAGCCAAACTGAGACAGTGTGGACATTGAGTCCCAACCAAAAAAAACACATACTGTTCTCCATGACTGGTATTTATTATATGTATCTTGGTCCCAATAACATTCTCTCCGGTCAATCTCTCACAGAAGACGTAATTTCCCTCCTTACACAATTGGAATACTTCTGCAAGGTTGTGTCTGAACATATGATTTAAGCTCTGACAACAAACACAAATGATGATCAAAGTTGAACAGCCAGTTGCATTTTAGGCCAGCTCTGTAGCCTATGCGATTTGTGTGACCAGGGCCGCCGCTGTCCATACGCAAAGTACGCAGAGCGCGTAGGGGCCCTAGTTACCGTTTATTTGTGTAGACCTCAGTTCAAGTTTTAGATTCCTTTCGTGAAATGCGTTCTATTTAATTCTCTCACCTTTTGATTTGATATGTTAAGTGAGTAATTTCAGTAAGGAGTTTCTGGTTGATAACAATCAGAAATGGGTAGTAACTAGAAACATTTTATGCAGTTAAAATGTAACCATTCACGTGTGTAATGTTTGAAAGAAAAGTGCTTGTAAGTTTTTTCACTCCATAGAACTTTTCATTTTTACTTCAGTGGTATTATTATAAAGTAAATAATCACTACTCTTGCTTGAGTATAATTTTGGGCTACATTACACACCACGAGTTACTTATCTGATTGAAGAACAAGCTTGTTTTCACCAAATATGCCACAGACACAATTTATGTTTAAATCATGTGTTGGGTTTAGACTTGAATTCTCACTGAAGCTGTGTCCACAAAGATCACAGCGGAATGGTTTTTCTTCTGTTTGGATTCTTCTGTGTTGGTTTAAATGTGAGTTTCGACTGAAGCTGTGTCTACAAAGATCACAGCAGAAAGGTTTCTCTCCTGTGTGGATTCTCCGGTGTTTGTACAAAGCTTCATTATTTTAATGTTATTTCTTTTTTCTGCTGAGCCCCTGTGCCTTTTGGTGGTCAAGTGAATATAGAGTAAGCAGCAGATATTGCCATTCGAAGTACTTTAATCTCTTCTAACATATCTACATTACCTACTGTAAGTATTGATTTTTAAAGTTTTATGTTTAGAAGAACTGAATAGGTAAAGTGTGTCTTCTGCCTAAGGTTTTATTTGTAAATCGATCAATGGCATCGGGAGGAGATGAGCTGCTGCGATCTCGTGAGAGCTGTGCGTAAGTAATATGGCAGTAAACTGGTAAAACAAACAAACTCAGGTAAAAACAAACCATAACATTCGAGCCAAATATAGCAAACGTTTAATAATAATAACCATTATTTTGTATTTCTCCATAAAACAATCTGGACGAGGAAACCTTGCACAGCCTGGAAAGCTACTTGGACGAGTGCTTTGACAACATTGTTATGGGCAAGCCACAAAAATCCACCTCTGCTATGCCGACAAGCACACCATCACAAAAACGCACCCGTTCTGAGGCCAGCACCTGGACTGGACTCAATAGATAAGAAGCTAACCAGCCTAGACGCCCGTCTGGCCCTGGTTGAGGTTCTCCACAAAGAATTTCAAGCTCTAAGGGAATCCCTGGAGTTCAGCCAACAACAGGTAGCATCGGTCACTGCAGAAAACAAAACTCTGAGAGACAGTGTAAAGAAACTTACCGAGGGGGTGACGCAGCTGTCCAGAGAAAGTAAGAGGATGAAAGAAACTATTATGGATATACGGGAATGCGGGACAATCTTGTTTTTTCCGGGATCCCAGAACAGGCTAAGGACGACACTGAATCCACCGTCCGAGATTTTCTCCAACATCAGTTAAAGCTCCCAAGCGACACGGTAAAAAACATCACTTTTCGCCACGTCCACCGTTTCGGAGGTAAGAAGCCCAACAGCCGGCCGCGACAATTGTTGCTAAATTCGAGCATTACAAGCAAAAAGAGCAGGTCAGAGGCCGGGGCAGAGAGCTGCGGGGAACAAATTACAGCGTTAATGATCAATTTCCGGAGGAAATCCTGGTTAGAAGGCGCGTTTTGTTCCCAATCAGGAATAAATATATCAGTGAAGGCACCAGAGCTACAGTAGCAGTAGATAAACTGTATGTTAACGGGCAGCTGTTCAGGGATCCCCAGCTTACTCATTGGCTTTATTAGTCATGTAACACTGATCTGATAAGAGTTGTTTTATCATTCAACTATAATCTAATGTTAGCACAGCTCTGTAAAGTTGTTTACATTACTCAATGTGGGCGGGGCCAGGGCTAAGAACTGGGATACTGGCTCTTTTTTCTTTTCTCATCTTCACATGTCTATCACCAAATGTCTTTGTCACTCCTTTTTTCTTCTTTTATCACTCTCACACACACACATAATTTTTTCATAATATAACTATTTCTTTCTCTCTCACCCTCACCACCTTCACAACGTTCTTCTATTTTTCTCTTTCTTATATCTCGGCTTTTGGATTTTCAATCAGGCACCCCAAGCACAAACTAATAATGCACCTGTGTTTATCTGTCTCTATGGTGATATGGACTTTACAACTTTTGTCTCAAAACTATGACTACTCTAAGGTTTGTCACGTGGAATGTTCATGGAGCTGGCACCAGAGAGAAAAGAGTTAAGATTTTTAACCAGCTTAAAAGATTGAAGGCAGATGTCGTCTTATTACAAGAAACCCATAAATCTACCTCAGCTGCAGTTGATCTTAAATCCCCTGAGTATCCTTATGTGTTTTCTGCATGCTATAACTCTAGACAAAGGCGAGTAGCAATATTAATAAATAAAAATGTTAATTTTACAGTAATAGATACAGTTACAGATCCAGAGGGTAGATTTATTATAGTAAAACTATCTATACATAACCAAAAGTTATGTATTGTCAGTATATATGGTCCAAATGTTGATGACCCCTCATTCTTTCATTCCTTCTTCTCGGTGGTTCTTGAACACATGGATTGCTCACTTCTTCTTGTGGGCGACCTCAACTTTGGTTTAAATGAAGAAATAGACAGGCTCAGCACAGAAGGGACTCAGCGCAGCTGGAAATCTATAGATATACTCAAACAGTACATGAGCGATTATGGACTTTGCAATGCATGGCGATCTCTTCACCCCAATGACAAAAAATATACTTTCTTCTCAAATGTCCACCATTCTTATTCTTGACTGGATTATTTGTTAGTCAGCAGCTCACTGTTGACTGACATTTCAGACACTGAGATACACCCTATAGCTGTTAGCGATCATGCTCCTGTTTCTCTAACTTTCGTAAATAAAACAGAAACGCCTCAAAGCAAAAATTGGAGATTGAATATATCATTACTTAAGGATAAAGAATTTATTAAATATTTTGAAAAAAAGTGGGCTTCTTAATTGGAATATAATGACCTACATGGTACGTCACCATCCATTCTTTGGGAGGCAGGGAAAGCTGTGATTAGAGATAAAATAATCTCATTCTCATCAAATAAAAAGAAAATAGAAAAAAAACGTATTCAGGAATTAGAAGAAACTATTAATTCATTAGAAGCTTCTCTAGATGAGGAGAGACTAGGCAAAATCCGTAAAGCAAAGCTAGAATTAAATGAAATTATTAATAAACAGACCCAGTTCTTAATTCAAAGACTTAGGATAGAAAACTTTGAACAAGGTAAAAAATCAGGTAGATTTTTGGCTAACCACCTTAAAATTAATAAACAAAAAACAACTTTATCTGCTATTAAAGATCAGACCGGGAATACAGTATATGATCCCGGAAGAATAAACAACACCCCGTTGAAATTCCGAGGGCCCGCGGGCGGGCCCAGGGCATTTCCTAGTTTAAATCCACCAATTTTCTGCCTTCTAACTTTTATGAACCTATACATGTTTTATATCATTGGAAAGCTGAGAGTCTTGTGATTCCAATTATGCCTGGCGCTTAACGATACAATCATAACTGAAGACACAGTGAGCGCTTTTGCCTACACAAACGTTCTCCTGATGGAGGTATAAAAATATGGAACTCACCACTTTGTAGTCCAATAAACGTTACAAAACCGATCCATTTCGAACAAAAATGGTCTTTTTACATCAATAAGGGTCCGATTAAAGTCCTCCGATAAAGTTATTAGACCAGGTCAACAGCAAAACCAATAAAAAATTTAAAACAAACAATGAAAATGCGCTCCCGAAATGTCTGGCCATTTTGTAGTCTTTATGGCTTTGTTTCAGATTCATTCGCTTCTACTTCCGCCTACAAAGGTCACTGAGCATGCCCAGAAGAAAAGAAAATAAATCATCCAGTGTTTTCCTTACTTAGGGTACATCTCCAACCAATGGCGCATGGATGGAAAGTCACGTTATGGTAAGTAACTCGAACCAATTGCGGTCCAGAACTCTGATGATTGACGTATCGAATAGCCAATGTAATGCTGTAAACGCAGATATATAACATGACCGGGCGGACTTGTTCGCAGCCATTGTATATGACGTGCGTAAAATGTCTTATTCATGAAGAGATTACGCACAGTGCGTACCAGTAACATATTGTTTCAGCACCGTGTCCAACCCCCTTTATGATCAAAATACAACATTGAAGGAAGCCGTGGAGCTATATATGGTAAGATGAAGTTATGATTCTGATGATATTTTTAATTCAGTGAGGACTACGGCATTTACCCAGGAGATGGCACATTTGGCACACTTTTGACCACCTTTGACCTGTAGTTATAAAAATGTGTGCAGAATATTCATTTTTTGGTTTATTGCTGTCAAATTTGCTGTGGATGAAGGTAATACTTCAGACTTTAGACCCACAGTGTGTTTTAGGTCGCCACCTCTTTTTAAAGCCATTTTTACAGCATGTATTTATATAAAATAAATATTCGGACACAAATAAAATATTTTTTTGGGGTATTAAAATTCTTATTGTTTGGTAACAATAGCACTCAGAGATATTAACACAGTTCTGGGATAAATTTTAGAGTGTTTGCTTTCCAAAGAGACCCCAGCCATGTCTCTACTCAAAATGGTTCAAGAACAGCTTTAAGTTAATTTTGGTTATGCGTTTTTTAAAAATGTAGGGCGGAAATCGCAGGAATTTAAGGGGGTTTACAAGGCTTTATACTCACGAGAGATAAACGCATCAGATCATGAAATTGAAAAATTTTTGGATAACATAACACTACCTAAATTATCTGAAAGTCAAGCGATGGCCCTGGATTCACCACTAACAGCGGCTGAACTCCAGGAGGCCCTCCAAAGCATGCCCAATAAATAGGCTCCAGGCCCAGATGGATTTCCAGCAGAGTTCTATAAAGAATTCTGGAATATTCTGGCACCAACATTCCACAGAATGCTGCAGGAAACCAAGGAAAATGGCCGACTTCCACCAAATATGAATTCTGCCTACATTAGTCTTCTACTAAAATCCGGTAAAGACCCTTTGTTTTTTACCAGCTATCATCCCATATCCCTCATTAATGTTGATCTTAAAATAATCTGCAACGCCCTCGCAAAAAGGATAGAGAAAGTAACTCCTCTTAAAATACATCTTGATCAAACTGGTTTCATTAAAGAGAGACATTCATCCACAAATTCACGTAGATTAATAGATTTTATAGATTTTTCTTACTGTAAAAACATTAAAACTAATATATTATCTCTAGATGCAGAAAAAGCAAATGATAGAATTAACTGGAAATTCTTATTTGCAACCTTACATAAATTTGACTTTGGAAATTCTTTCATAAACTGGTTGAAAATATTATACAGTTCACCAACAGCATGTATCAGGACTAATAACCAAACATCCTCTAGGTTTTATCTTCAGAGAGGTACCAGGCAGGGATGTCCTCTCTCTCCCTCCCTGTTTGCTATTTTTATTGAACCACTAGCTGCAGCAATCAGGCAAACTCACAATATTAAAGGCATAAAATGCAATAACATAGAACATAAAATCAGTCTTTATGCAGATGATGTATGACTTTTTCTCCAGCATTCACAAACCTCTTTCTCTCAGGTAATCGGGCTGATAAACTCTTACTCAAACTTTTCAGATTATTCTATAAATTGGTTAAAATCTACAGTTCTTTTAATCAATTGTTCTGTCCAGAATTCAACTAATACACAACTGGAGTCAGGGAATATTACTTATTTAGGTATCAATGTCTCACCAAGACTGGCAGATTTAATAAAGCTAAACTACATCCCACTTTTAAAAAAAGTTGAGGATGATCTTGCTGGATGGAAATCCCTACCCATATCACTTATGGGAAGGGTTGATTCAATAAAAGTGATGGTTTTGCCCAGAATCAACTACTTATTCTCAATGATCCCAATTAAACCATCACTAGACTGGTTTAGATCTCTGGACTCCTCTGTGTCAAAATTTCTTTGGAAAGATAAACCCCCACGCATCAGCTTAAAAACACTGCAGAAGACCAAAGAAAAAGGAGGTCTAGATCTACCAAACTTCCATCATTATTTCTTAGCCAACAGGCTCCAATACATCTCAAGATGGTTAAAACATAGCTACCTAGATGAGTCCTGGATAGACGTAGAACACACTAGGCAATAAGATAAAACCTTTCAGACCGACCATTTATCAGCTCAAATATAAAACGACATGAATGCTTTAAAAGCATAAATATCAGCTCCTCTCTGACAGCATGGTGGGAATTTCTAAAAATGACAGAGTCCACAATAATCCCATGCAGACGTACACCCATCTGGAATAACTCCGACCTCTTGCCAAAAAAAATGTATGATAAGTTTTCCAGACTGGAGGTGCAATGGAATTGAATACCTGGAACATATATTTGAAGGAACAGACTTTATCCCATTTAATACATTAAATACACAATATGGAATTGATAAAAACAAATTATTAGAATATCAACAAATTAAATTTAAAGGTAAATTTAGGCTCAATACAGTTGAATTACAAATTCCAGCAAGAGTTTTAGATTTTCTTAATCTCAACCCCCCCAAATTGCTGTCTAAAATATACAAAATTTTATCTACATTAGATAAATCAATAGCCATCCCGATTTCAAAATGGGAGGTGGATTTATCAGCCAGCTTTGACCAAAACGTCTGGTCTCAGATATGTTTAAGAACCTTTAAAATAACAAAAAATCCTCATTTGCAATTAATACAATACAAAATCCTTCATAGGGTACACTATACAGGTCAACGGATGTTTAGGATGAGTATTACGACGTCTAATACCTGTTTACAATTCACAAGCAATATACCAGATACTTATGTTCATGCGGTTTGGTTCTGTCCACCTGTTAAGAAATTTTGGTGCCAGATATGTGAGGACTTATCAAAGTGTCTGAAATGTAACATCCCACCATCTCCCTCAGTTTGCCTGTTAGGAGATTTAAATGATGTCACCTTGGACACAAAGTCAGTTCTAATGGTTCACATTGCCTTATTCATCGCTAAGAAAACTATCCTTTTGAACTGGAAAAATAAAAACACTCTTAATATTAATCAGTATAGAAATCTCTTGTTGGACCATATTGGTCTTGAGACGACCTCTGGCTCCATATCTGATCAATCTCTCTGGGCTCCTTTGATAGGCTCCATCACCTAATAGGGGTGGGGGGCACTTGGTTTTGTCGTTTGGGATGCTGTTGTTGATGTGGGGGTTTTTGGGGTTGGAGGCGTCTGGGGGGGATCCCTGGGGATGGGATCACTGGGCGGACGGGGCGCTGGATGTCGTGGCCCCAACCTGGGGTTGGGCTTTGGTGGCTTTGGGTGGGTTGCACTGACGGACATGGTGGCTGTGCTGCGCCTGGGTAGGGTCTGGGGTGGGCCTGGGGATTCGGGGCACTGGGGCGCCGCACCCCCTGGCTGTGGTCCTGGCTGTGGTCCTGGCCGGGGTCGGCCGGCGTGGGGTCTCTGTTGCCTGTGGGGGTTGGGGCCGGCCGGCAGCCGGCATTTGCAGCCGCCTCTCTGGGCCAATTTTCATCGCCGGCCCCTGTATGGCGTCTCGCCTTGTTTGCTGGTTGGGGTGCCTGGCTGCTGGTCGCGGCGACTGGGTGGCATTTCTGGGCCTGAACAGTCCTTTTTCGCACTGGACTGAGCTCTTGGGTCTTGGTCTTTGTGCGCTGCGGGGCACTGGGGTCGGGCGTTTGCCAAGGTTCGGTCGGACCTGCGGGTAGACTGGCCGGGTAGTGGGCGTGCAGGGCAGGTGGGTGGGGCGCTGGGTTTGGTCGACTGCCGGACCATTGAGCAGCAATGGTCGCTCCACAAGGGAATGGGGCTGGTGGATGTCGGCCTGGTGGGTCGGCCGCCCGGTTCATCGGTTTGATCCTGGTCTGGGCAGGTACGTCGCCGGGGTTTGGGCTGCGGGGGCCTCCGATGCGCAGGTGGCGCTGGGGTCCTAATTTGCTGGCAGGGAGGCTATTGCTAACTAGCGAAAGGTGTGCACTTGGACGTGGGGGGGGGGGGGTCGAACTCAACCTGGGTGTCTAGTGTCTTTTGTGTTCTGATAGCAGAGCGAATGTCAGGGTGGGTTTAGTTCTCCTTCTAGGATGGGGCTGGGAGGACTGCCTTGGGGTCCGTGGGGCTTGGTGGTGCTGTGGCCATGGGTCCCGGGTTGAACGTGCCATGGCCTCCCTCCCCTGGTGGATCCCGGTGAACAGCGGTGCCTATTGGGGTCAGTGGGGGAGCTGGCTCCCTGGGAAGACATTTTGTCTCCTAGTCCTTCCCTCCCCATGCCCGAACACCTCTGTCCACCATCACTTTACCACTCATATAGGGTCTTGGGGCATGGGCACATCACTGGGGTGATGCCCGTGGCGTCCTGGGTCATAATTTTAATATACAACTTAGACACTCCCACTTATAACATTTTCATGCGACACACATGTAGGAACGTTGGGGTGGGCACACTTTTCGGCATCCAGAGGGGGAGCGGTTCAATCAGCTTCACCTCTGGTGCCGGTGCCCACTGTTAAACCACATTTAGACACTGAGGGCTCGAGGTGGGGGTTGGGGGATGTGTGGCTGCCTTCCCCACATCCCACCCCTCTGTTTTAAATGCACATTATACCAACACGCATCAACACCATACTCGAGCGGGAGGATAGAGGATAGGGGTCTTCACACACCCCTGTTCACTACAGGCCATCAGGGGATTGGGGTCCGGAGAAGGAACAGGTGGTCTGGTCGGGGTCCTGTTTTGTTTTTTCCCCTCTCTCTGCCTACCTGTGGTTATGGAGGAAGACTTCAATATTTTCCTGTGTTTTCTTTGTTCCCTTTCCTCGCTTGTATTTTCAACTCACCCTCTCTCATGACTTTTTGTTTCCTACCTCTCTTCTTCATCTTTTTTCTTTCTTCCCCTTAATCTTCCATCTCCGTGTCCATAACATCAGGAAATAAAACCCCCAGCAATTCATAATAAAGATTTTTCACACATATATCAAGTGGAGTACTATAGCAAAAGCTGTACTGCTCCGCTTGTGAAAGTAAATCTGTTGGGCTTCTACTTGGTACTCAGACACCAATTCTGAGCTCCACACTGCCAAACAGGACACGTTTAAAAAAATAAAAAATAAAAAGAGAATATAGAGTAAGCAGCATTATTGCGCCATCCGAAGTACTTTAATCTCTCTACATATGCACATTACCTACTGTAAGTATTTTTTTTAAGTTTTATGTTTAGAAAAACTGATTAGGTAAAGTGTGTCTTCTGCCTAAGGTTTTATTTTTTAATAATCTTAGTTATTTGTGTTATTTCTTTATTTTTGTTTTTAGGTAGGCTAGACAGTTTGGACAAACATATTTCTGGCAGTCTTACATCACTTTTTACATATTAAATTTGACGTTATAATTAGCTTAACTAATTTTTACCAAATACTTTTTTACTTTTAAGTAATTTCTTAGATTGCTTTTTAAAAACTTTCACTTAAGTAAAAATATATTGAAGTAGTGTTATTTTTACTTGAATACAAGTAAAGGGGACTCTACCCACCACTACTAATAGTGCAATTTTAAGGCTTCAGTACTTCTCTGTCATAGTTCTGTTTAGCCGTTTGCTCATATTAAATTTTTTTAACATGTAATATCTATTATAATTTAATATTAAGTTCTTTTTAACCCATAGCTGCCATACAATTTCTTCATTAGACTCATCTAATTGTGGTTTCAGTCATCATTTTCCTAAAATATACATTTCACATCAAATTGCCCCGTCAAGCTTGCTTTCCAGAGTTTAGTTTACTTAGAAATGTGAATAAATCAGTTGCTTTATTAAGTATGTTATTTTTGTAAACTTGATTAAAGTTAAAAAAGGTAAATGATTTCCCCAATATGTTAAGAAAATTGTAATACATAAATCCATTATTGACTCACCATACTCTTTGCCTGAGTTTTGGGTGGAGTTTAGGGGGTGCTCCAGAGGATTTGTTTTGCATCAAGTTTTATCAAACAAACTGAAACTTAAACAAACCCAAGCATGTGTGCAGTGTTGGAACACTTTGGAAATCACAATTTCCAATGTTTGTTGACATACACTTTCTATCCTACATAATGATGGAAATAATAATGTCCAAAATCATTACAAACAATCAATTAGTCTTTTGTGTTTACATAGCTAGAGAATGGCCTGAGAATACTTTAGCAATGCAGTTGAATCAAACCAATACATGAAATATAGCTGATAGAATACAGTTGTTTGAAAACAAGATTTATTAGAGAAAAATTACAGGAATATGGAGTTGATGAGAACGCACTAACAAATATTTCATAACAAAGTCCAGCTTTTGCTGAATCCATTCATTGTAAAGTCTCTTGATTTTTCTCAAGAGATATTATAATATCAAATATCATTCCTCCTTGTGTGGATTCTTATATGTATTTTTAAACGTTACTTATTAGCTAAATCGCTTTTTACATATATCACATTAGAATGGTTTCTCTGCTGTGTGGATTCTCCGGTGTCGATTTAAACTTGAATTTTGACTAAAGCTGTGTCCACAAAGATCACAGCAGAATGGTTTCTCTCCTGTGTGGATTCTCCGGTGTGTGTCTAAATTTGATTGTCGACTGAAACTGTGTCCACAAAGATCACAGCAGAATGGTTTCTCTCCTGTGTGGATTCTTCTGTGTTGGTTTAATTGTGACTTTTGACTGAAGCTGTGTCCACAAAGATCACAGCAGAATGGTTTCTTTTCTGTGTGGATTCTCCGGTGGTTGTCTAAACTTGATTTTCGACTGAAACTGTGTCCACAAAGATCACAGCAGAATGGTTTCTCTCCTGTATGGATTCTTCTGTGTTGGTTTAAGTGTGACTTTTGACTGAAGCTTTGTCCACAAAGATCACAGCAGAATGGTTTCTCTCCTGTGTGGATTCTCCTGTGTTTGTCTAAATTTGACTTTTGATTACAGCTGTGTCCACAAAGATCACAGCAGAATGGTTTCTCTCCTGTATGGATTCTCCTGTGTTTGTCTAAATTTGACTTTATGCTAAAGCTGTGTCCACAAAGATCACAGCAAAACAGTTTATCTCCTTTGTGGATTCTCTTGTGTGTGTTTAGATTATTTTCCTTAAATGTTTTACCACATTTGTCATAAGTAAAGTATGTATGTTTTGTCTGAACTGTCTTTTTTGAGTCTACAGTTTTCTCAACCCTAAAACATTTTTCACTAACCAAACCGCTTGAACATCCTGTTCTTGGAAAATGTGCCAATTCATTGTCACATTGTCAGATTCTGACAATGACAGTTCAACGTTGGGATGGTTCTCATTCCTGTATTTTTCATCATCCTTATCAACTTCAGTCTCTGAAGAGTTGCAGATCTCTACACAAACATTAAGATTTTGATTCCAGGTAGATTCAGCTCCTCCAAAGTCCTTTTCACCAATTGTTCCTGTCATCTTGTGATATGATCTCCTGGTTCTAAGATCATTGTCATCTTTTTGCTGTGAGAACAGAGGAGTGTCTGCATCTTCACTCTTGATAGAAGTGGTAGAAACAGGAAAACTGGACAGATCGGTCTTGTCCTTAACGTGGAGTTGCTTTTCCTCTCGACCAATCAAGACTTCCTCCAATTCCTTCTTTATGTAGGAGGTCACTGGGACCTGCAGGACCACACCAGGACTCTTTTCTTCAGCGGCTTCAACTTTATCCAGCAGCATCTGTTTAACACCTGAAGGAACACATTATGGACAGAGTGAACAAAACTGTATTTACACATACAATGCAGTGAAAAAGGATTTTTACCATTTACAGCAGGGGAGACTGTTGTTCAATAAGAATCAGAAGGTGGTAGGTATGATTTCTGCTTCCTCATATATCAATTTGCCCCTAGGTAAGGCACTTAACCCCAACTGGTCTACATATTTGCATAACGAAGTTTGATTATGTAGTGTGTTGTGAGTGTGACTGGGTGAATGTGGATCAGCTACTAACTAAGGCTGGGGCGCGTCGATGTGTCATCATGTTGGTCCAGGTTGACATGCAAGATAGTAAAACGAAACAGTCAACACAACTTCAGTTCTGGAATACAGCCTCTGCCGGTTTATTAGCTTACATACCTTCTCTGAGCAGGACAAAGCATTGACGACATACAGGTCTGTCGTCTTCAAATACGACTCCCTTCTTTTATTAGCACAGAGATTTTATACCTAGTCCGTGTGTCATATTGATGCAAGAACTGTCCAACAGTATCCAGATGTTTCCTCTCCCTAACAACTTATCAACATAACATTCCTCTGAGGGAACATGTCCTCATAGCCAAGGCTATAATTTAGCTGGGCCGCAGCAGGTCAGACTGACCTCTCTGAGCTGTAACACACCGCACATCGTATTATTGATGGGACCACCTCGGACTTGCATTTACCACAACAGTCACTTGCATCTTTGAATTATTGCTCTTGTATTATCTTACGTAATCTTCTTTTGAAAGAAACAATTCAGTCTTAGTGTATTAAACCTTTTCAAAAACAAAACAAAGAAGAAGATAAAACATTGCCAAATAAGCTTCTAAACCAACCTCCTTCCAAGCCAAAGAGTAGAAAACATGACAAAGCATATATTGCCTTAAATTTTGTTACATCAAAAACTGCAAATGATCACCTGAGCTCATATAAAGTTTTGCACATAGTGGCACTGTGACAAAGCGCACACAACTGCGGAGGATTATATACTTCCCTCCACTATTGACATGGTTCCATCTATGATTCATAACAGAGGCCAGCAAACTATGGGTTATTCTTCCTCTGTCCAATATGCACATTTATGCGATGTCAACAGACATATAGGGACTTTGTAAAAATCTCCACAGATGGGGCAAAGACTATAGGCACGTTTCCAATATCGGAATTTCAGGAGCAGCAGAAATAACAAGAGACAGTGGAAGAAGCTGTAATGGGTGCTGCGTTATGTTTGTTGTTGTTATAAAACTGCTTCGCCTGCAACTATTCTTATTTTTACAGAACCCGGTTGTCTGCTCATTTCCCTCTGAATTACAACCAATTAGCGGGAGTTAACCACAGCTCCCGCTGAGCGACTCGTCGCGCCATTCCGACTACACACCCCCAGACCTGGTACTCCGCTGGTTCCTGAAATGGCCCCGAAAACGGCCCCGTCAGTCCGACCTGGTGTAGTGGAGACACGCATATCGGGAAGGCCCAGTCAGATTACCCTGAAGTTCCGATAGTGGAAATGGGCCTTATGGCTGGGAAACTAGGAGGACTGCAGGCATTCATGAAGTGTGTCTTCCCCAATAATGTAGTGCACGCGCTGCATTATACACCGCTACGCACTGGTGTCTAAACAGCCAAGTCCCAAGCTGAATGATGTAATGATCCATGTCTTTGGCCCAGTCAACTACATCAAAACACAACCTGTCAACGCCCCGATTTTTGCGGTACTGTGCGTGAAAAAGGACTCAGAGAGTCCCGATAACTGTCATGTTGGAAGGTGCTTCCAGGGTATTTTATTGTAACAAGTTTTTGATTAAACTTTCATATAGTGGCATATTTCCGAAAGCAATGTTCAATGAACCAAATTCTGTAATTCAGGGCACAAACGCACACTTCCACCTGGCAGATAAAGTGACATCACAGCAGGCTCACACCTGTTACTGAAAAGTTGTGATGATTGAAGACCTCAGTTTAGTAAAACAAGCTTTACAATATTTTTCCCCCTCTCAGAGTTCTTTATATTTTAAACCAACTGTGCACAGAGAGGATTTAAAAATGAAGTGAAAGCAGTGTAATATAATGTGGCACATGGGCAGGGGCGTAGCAAGCTTTTCAAAGGTGTGGGGGATGGATGTGATTTTTTGTGAACAAAAACGATGAATACAGTGACCGAAGGGTACAAAACGTATAACATACAAGATATGAAAAGCTTCATATTTAAAGTGGCCCTGCCATGAAATTTGAATTTTTGAGTCTTTTTGTCATATTTGTTAGTTTCCCCAGCCTGCCTATGTCCCCTAAGGGGTTAAAACGACTGATTAGTGTTTCCTTTGTCCCCGGGTATGTCTGCCTACATAGTGAAATTAGCACTCAGAAACGGGCTGTTTTGCAGTTTGGCATATGACCTCACGTTTCAGCATATGTTGTCACTGAGTTCCAACCAATTACCCTCTTCTCTGAACTACACTCTCTAAGTCCCTCCCCCCGCAGCGCGTATAATTACATTTCATACATAGGGTAATATTGGAATTTAGGCAATTTGTGGTGCGCAAATGCATGTCTGTCAATGTTTCATCAGATGCGGACGTTAGAGACTCAATTGACAATAGAGGCGCATGGCTTGGGCCCCGCCCACCAAAACTCGATCGTTCTGTGCTAATGCTAACAGAAGAGCCACCTAGTAGGGGCTGCAATTCTACAACAAGCCTGAGCTAATGCAAACGATCCTTTGATACAATATTAAGGTACTTAGAGTCTGACTAAAAAGGGCCCAAACATCACGGGGAATTTCATGCCAGGGGCGCTTTAAATAAGTGACTTGTTTCCCCTCTGTAACCACACATTCCAGAAATTTGCAATTCTATCAATTAGACCTATTGGTCGCTTTGTCATGCTATGAGCACCTTAACCCCCACCCCTTGGAACATTATCACCTTATCATTCAAAAAGCAGCTATTTGGGCAACCAAGCAGAGCCTAGGAAAAAGAGGACCAGTACTATAGTACTTTTTCAAATCATGCTACAGATTCTTTCTGTCCTAAACTACTCAAATTATTATTTAATCAATTTCACAATAGTCTAATGTTTTTAGATGCATCTGTACTTCCAGGTTGGTTTGCATAACACTGTTTTTACAGATCTCTGTTGTTGAGTCCATGAAATCTTTCCAAAGAAATGTAAAACAACAAAGTCTCCTTTGTTTAGTCCAGGTGAGTCAAGCTCATTTTCATTTCAGACCTCTTCAAGATCAAGAGTGTCCTCAAAGGGCCAGTTATGGCAGAATGGATGGATAAATCTACCCATAAACAAACAGTTAAAATATGAATAAATAGCTCTCTGCATTGGATGAATGCTATTTAAAGTCCAGTAAAACTGTACATCGTTTCACACTGATGTGATTTGGCACAATACAAAAAACACTGACTTGATTTGACTGCTAAATATTTAATGCCCCCCCCCCCCACCCCCCAACCCCAACTCCTAACAGCAATTAAAGTGATTAAGTACAAGCATTTATTTGCAAAAAAGGGTTTTGTTATTTTTCTCCTTGTTTGACACTGTAGGCTATATAGACAACTTCTTTCGTCTCTAAGTCATCATATGCATCTTACATAAACACTACATACATTTTAATTTTTTAATATTTTGCTTTTATGTTTAATTCCCAGAAACATATGCATATATGCATATATAGTGTAGCCCCCTTAAAAAAGAAAGTGGCTAGCCATAGGAGGCTGACTCCTTGGTTCAACGCAGAGTTGCGTACTTTAAAGCAGAATACTAGGATACAGCATATTTTTCATCATTAATAGAGGCGAATAA
The DNA here is from genome assembly GCA_963556495.2 of Valencia hispanica. Classification (NCBI taxonomy): domain Eukaryota; kingdom Metazoa; phylum Chordata; class Actinopteri; order Cyprinodontiformes; family Valenciidae; genus Valencia; species Valencia hispanica. The sequence continues at coordinate 13,674,189 of OY747723.1, forward strand.
AAACAATCCTAGGTTTCTTTTTAGTACAGTTGTCAAACTTACACAGTCATAGCTCTGTTGAGCCAACTATTCCCCCTGCTCTTAGCAGTGATGATTTTATGGGATTCTTCATAAATAAAATTAATTATATTAAAAATAAAATCATTGGCATCCTCCCAAACACGATTACTTCTTCCTCAGTAAATGAGACAGTATCGGAAAGAACTGTAGAACCTCAGTTGTGCTTAGGCTGTTTTGATTCAGTCGAGCTTTCGGAATTATCAAAAATATTAGCCTCATCTAAACCTTCAACTTGTATGTTGGACCCAATTCCAACCAAATTATTTAAAGAAGTGTTCCATTTGGTTCCTGGCCCCATTTTGGATATGATGAATCTATCCTTAGTAAACGGATATGTACCAGAGGAATTTAAAATAGCTGTAATTAAACCTTTACTCAAGAAACCTTCCCTTGATCAAGATGACTTAGTGAATTGCAGACCTATATCTAACCTTCCTTTCTTATCCAAAGTCCTTGAGAAAATTGTTGCTAATCAAGTCTGTGAGCATCTAAACAGTAACGAGCTGTTTGAAGAGTTTCAGTCAGGTTTTAGAGCTCATCATAGCACTGAAACAGCACTGCTGAAGGTTACTAACGATATTCTCATGGCCTCAGATAATGGACTTGTGTCTGTTCTGGTTTTGTTAGATCTCAGTGCTGCTTTTGACACAGTCGATCATAATATTCTCTTAGAAAGGCTTGAACATGTTGCAGGGATCAGAGGAACAGCACTAGGCTGGTTTAAATCATATTTGCCTGATAGATTCCAATTTGTTCATCTAAATGATAAATCTTCACTCTCAAGGGTTACTTGTGGAGTTCCACAGGGTTCTGTGCTTGGACCAATTCTGTTCACCATATATATGCTCCCAATTGGTAGAATCATTAGACAGCATGGGATAAATTTCCATAGCTATGCCGATGATACACAACTATATTTATCCATAAATCCTGATGAACCCAGTCAGTTAGGTAGATTACAGGCATGTCTGGAAGACATAAAAGCATGGATGACCCTAAACTTTTTGCTTTTAAATTCTGACAAGACAGAAGTTGCTGTCTTTGGAACAGAAGTTCTTAAACAGAAACTGATTAGTCAATCACTTCATCTGGATGGCATTAAATTGGCCCCCAGTAATAACGTAAAGAACCTCGGCGTTATTTTTGACCAAGACTTGACATTTAAATCCCATATTAAACAGGTTTCTAGGATTTATTTCTTTCACCTCCGGAATATTGCAAAAATTAGAAACATCCTGTCCAGGAGTGATGCTGAGAAACTAGGCCATGCATTTGTTACCTCAAGGCTGGACTACTGTAATTCTTTACTATCAGGAAGTCCACAAAATGCCATTAAAAGCCTTCAGTTGATCCAAAATGCGGCAGCAAGAGTTCTGATGAATATTAAAAAGAGAGATCACATTTCTCCTGTTTTAGCTTCCCTTCATTGGCTCCCTGTTAAATCCAGAAGAGAATTTAAGATCCTTCTTCTTACATACAAAGCCCTTAATAATCAAGCTCCATCATACATCAGAGATCTAATTGTTCCATATGTTCCTAAAAGAGCCCTTCGCTCTCAGACTGCAGGTTTACTTGTAGTTCCTAGGATCTCTAAAAGTAGAATGGGAGGCAGATCTTTTAGTTATCAGGCTCCTCTCCTGTGGAACCAGCTCCCAGCTTTAGTCCGTGAGGCAGACACTCTGTTTACTTTTAAGGCCAGGCTTAAAACTTTCCTTTTTGATAAAGCTTATAGTTAGAGTGGCTTAGGTCATCCTGAGCTATCTCTGTAGTTATGCTGCTATAGACTTAGACTGCTGGAGGACAGACTTACCAATTTTCTTCACTCTGCTACTTCCTTTTCTCCTACGACTCTCCAGTTGTATTACAGTACATTCTGTTATTTCGACTGTTAACTTTGTTTTCTCTCAGTGTTTTTCTCCCCATCGAAGATATACCTGGTCTGGTATCCTGCTTGGCTGCAATGCCCTGTTGGACGGGGGGCATTGACTGGGATGATCCTCTCAGTAACTGAACATCCACTGTGTCCTGTTATCAACTTTTTACTTTCTGTAACATAGAAAGTTCTCTTATATCGGATCTTCTGTTCCTTCTGTGTTCTGCTCTGTCTTCTCAAACCCCCAGACGGTCGTGGCAGATGGCCGCTCCTACTGAGCCTGGTTCTGTTGGAGGTTTCTTCCTGTTAAAGGGGAGTTTTTCCTCTCCACTGTTGCAACATGCTTGCTCAGTATGAGGGATTGCTGAAGGATTGCTGTGGTTGGAAATCTTCCCAACCTCACGCCAATGACTGACGCAATCTGCTGGGATTCCTTAAATAGGAAACTTTTTAACTGATTGGAATGTTTGTATAATTGTATTGAAATGACTTCTTGTTAAGTGCCTTGAGATGACATCTGTTGTGAATTGGCGCTATATAAATAAACTGAATTGAATTGAATAAAAATCCCCCCCCCCCACAAATTTAAACACAATTATACATTAAAGAGCAACATTAAAAGGAAATTAAAATAGAAAGTAGGATGGACACTGGGCCGAGTACAGATGTGCCAGGTTGGGTAAGGAAACGTCATCAAGGGAGCCATCTGCCCCAGCAACAGCGGGTCAACAGCAGCAGCCGAGGCACCGACCCAGGGCGTCTAGAGGAGGGGAGGCCAGGATTGTGACCTCCATCCACGCACCCCCTGGAGAGCACCCAGGCAGCTACAGCCGACCACTGCTCCCAGGGCAGAGGGCTCCCATAGAGGAAACACTGGAACGATGTGTCTATGTTTTTTTGTTTTTTTTGTGTTTTTTATCCGTGTAAGACAGGCTAACATGTTAAAATACACAAATAAATAAATAGATCGATAGGTAGGTAAATTAATAAATAAATTAAATTAAATTAACGAGATAAGTACAAGACCAAGTAGTAAAACACTGGTCAATAAAAGCATGAAAAGCAAATAACAGGTAGTAAATAATAATCAGTTAATTAAAAGCTAGGCTAAAAAGGTTGAAAAGGTGAGTCTTGAGCCTACTTTTAAAAACATGAATGTTCTCTGCGGCCCTAAGGACCTCAGGCAGCCTGTTCCTATATCCATCATGCAGCAAAATCTTTGAAGAGGAATGGGACAAAGCAACAAAAGACTCACAGATTGAATTTATAACAGAGTACATAGTGATAGGAAAACAAGGTGCAGCTATAAATGTGAAGACAAACCCCTGCATTGAGAGATGGTACAATGTACCAGAATCTGCACCACAAATAACTCTGTTGTTTAATGAAGGCTTTGAATCCAAAGCTTTGGGGCCAATGATGTTAACAGCAAACCAGGCTCCATGGCAAACAACAGATAATCCTCTGATCTTTACGACTAAAGGTTCAGCTATGATCAAAATCCTTTGCAAAACTTCTACACTTGCTAAAGCACAAGTAGTGTTGATCCCAAAGAAACAGGAAAAACAACAGTTTTGAGAATCAAAAACCCGCCAGGACACGTTGAAAAAGGACATGTTTGACCATGTCCAGAGCAGCTTTGGTCAAAACAAGACACAGATGTAGGTCTGGTACAATCACCCAGTCCAGTTGAAATACACCTAAAACAGAATGTCAGACTACCTAATCGTCCCCAATACCCAATGAAACCAGAACAAGGAGTGAGTGCAACAATTTATGGCCTACAAAAAGCAGGAGTCTTGAAAGAAACAAATAGCGTTTGTAATACGCCCATCTTTCCAGTCTTAAAAGCAGATAAGTCAAAGTATCGTTTGGTGCATGACTTAAGACCTATCAACGAAATAATCGAAGACTGGCCTGCAGAAGTCCCAAATCTGCATTCATTACTCACAAATTTACCTCCCGATGCCAACTTTTTCACCGTCATAGATCTGTGTTCGGCATTTTTTAGTATTCCTTTGGCAGAAGCCTCCCAGTACCTTTTTGCTTTTAGGTGCAGAGGAAAACAATACACATACACAAGACTCCCACAGGGATTTAAACACAGCCCTCATGTGTTTAACCAAATCCTTAAACAGGATCTTGAAGGGATTGACATCGAGGGTACATTAATACAGTATGTTGATGACATACTAATTTGCTCAAAAACCATTGAAAGTTGCCACCAAGACTCAATTAAAGTTCTTACCAGATTGGCTGAAGGAGGCCATAAGGCCTCTCAAGCAAAACCCCAATACTGTCAACCACAGGTAGAGTACCTGGGGAGAGTGGTCTCCTATGGTTCTGTCTCCATTTCACCAGAACATTTGGAAGGAGTCAGCAAATCTCCCCAGCCATAAACAGTTGGTCAAATGATGACATTTTTAGGAATGACTGGTTTCAGCTCTGAATGGATTGACAATTACGCTAAAAAACGGCACCACTTAGAGCAATAATGAAAGATGCAGGTGTTGATTCACTGAAATCACAGCTAAAATGGACAACTGAAGCTAAAATAGCTTTCGAAACAATCAAACAAAACATGCAGACAGCACCGTGTCTCGCGACACCGGACTACACAAAACCATTTCTACTATATGTAGCTAATCGACAAAACATGTATGCCTCAGCAGTTCTGATGCAGGAATCATGCAGCGGTCGACAAAAATAGCCAATTGCCTACTATAGTGTAAACTTGACAACGTAGTCCAAGGTTGGCCTCCGTGCTATCAAGGCCTAGCTGCAGTGCACTATGCCTATGAAAAGGCCTCAGTGATTACAATGGGGTATCCAGTCATCATTTATACCTATCACAAAATCACGGAAGTCATTAACCAAAGAAGATTTGTGGTACATCAATCAAGATGTTTGCAGTACATGCCACTATTGACGTACCCAGATGTAACAATAAAAAAATGCTTAACAAGCAATCCTGCAAATGTTGTTCCGTTTGAGTTAGAAGGAGGACCTCATGAGTGTCCTATCCAACACGGTAGACAAATAAATGAGCTAATTTCAGCAATGATGCTACCATCAAAACTTGCAGTGATTAAATGTCCAGCTCACCGCAAGGGCAACACAGATGTAATAAAAGGCAACAATGCGGCAGATACGGCAGCAAAACTAGCTTCTAAATGTGAAGTTGTTATTCTAAGTCCAGTTATTTCCGTGGAAACAAGCATCAAAAGACAAAAACGGTTTGTGGAGGTCACATGAAGGTTTGATTGTGACACCAGTTTCACTACTGACAATTTTGATATCAGACTGTCATGGCATGGACCATTGTGGTAGAGCCGAAGTTATATGAAAACTAAACCGCCAAGGTTACTGGTCACCATACTTGAAAGCAATGGTTGACGTAATACTAAGCAGATGCAGTGTTGTGCGCAGAACAATGTTCGAAAAGGCATAAAAACACCAGTAGGACACATTCCGGTTCCTGAAGGCCCATTCAGACACTTTGTCATAGACTACGTTGACATGCTTAAGCTAGTAAGGGGACAGCGATACATGTTGGTCGTAATTGACAGATTTAACCGATGGGTGGAAGCTATTCCATCAAAAGATATGAGTGCAGAGACTGTAGTGAAGTTTCTGGTTCGTGAAGTTGTAACTTGTTTCGGAATACCATCAGAAATCTCTTCGGACAATGGTCCTGCATTTGTTCACAAAGTTTTCAAAGGCATTTTACAACAGTTGAGAATCAAGCAGAGATTAGGATCTGTCTACCATCCTCAGAGTCAGGGAATTGTTGAACGTGTGAATGGAACTCTGAAATCAAAGATTAACAGAATATGTGCATGTGCTAAACTAAACTGGGCGCATGGTTTGCCACTCGCTTTGCTTTCTTACCGCATGCAAACACACAGATCAACACATTTGTCTCCGCATGGAGCCCTAACAGGCAGGGCTATGCCAGCCCCGCATCTCAGGGGTCCCCATAAGGGCCCCCCGCTTGAGCAAGCAGAACAGGAACTAAAAATTTATGCCAGGCAACTAACTAGTATCCACAAAGCAATTTATCTGCAGTAGAAGGAGAAGGAAGTTGCTGCTAGCAGAGATAACGAAGGTCCAGTGGCCCCTGGAGACCAAGTGTACGTTAAGGTCTTCCGGAGGAAATAGCACGAACCAAGGCGTGAGGGTCCGTTCATTGTGGATCAAGCAACACCAACAGCTGTCCAAATCGAGGGTAGCTCGAAATGGTACCATCTGAGCCACTGCACGAACGTCCGAGAAGCAACTAAGGAGAGTGCAAGTTAACGAAATAAGACAGAAAAAGTCAAGGACAATGAGAAAGATTGTAAGTCTGATAACTGTTCTGTGTTGGGGGATGGCAGAAATGCTGATACTGAAGGGACTGGTCCTGGAGGAGGTGAAGATGGACCCGAGAGGTGTGGGAAGCGACGTCCAGTCACCAGAGCTTTTGCAAAGGCAGCAGACGGAAGGAAGAGTCCACCTCAAAAAAGTTAAGTATGATGCAACCATGCCGCACCACACCAGATCAGTCAGGACACCAGTATTCAGTAAAATCTCACATAGTTTGCGTTCACGTAGACAAACTGACACTGTTAATGAAACTGAACATGCTAAACAGCTACCGGAGATTGACATTGGCTTTAAAGTGGAATGGGTTCCTATAACAGATCCCACTCCAGTTCCCATCCCCACAGTATTACCAACTACACCTGTGCCAATACCGAATAGTGCTTTACTAACTACTCCAGGAGTACCAACAATAGTGGCTACTCCTAGCCCACCACCAGTTACTACCAACAGGCAACCTGTAACACAAGGAACCACACCTAGAACTGTTACACCAGTTATAGAACGGTATCCCTTAAATGTGGGTGACGAGGTCAGTTCTGACCGTCGTCAGGGGGGACTGGATACAATTAATGGGTCACAATATCAAAATTTTAACAATCCCAGTTACAGACCAATTCGAGTCAAATCACAAAATGTAGCCGTCCCTAGAGCAAGAAGGCCCAAGCCAGTAGAAGATGTGCTTTGGGCAAAAGCTAATCAGAATAGCTGGTATTTGCAACGAAGAAAATGACCTCTACCGAGTGTATTATGCGCTCTGAAGCACCAGGAGTAGTTCCAATTGTAGTTCCAGAAAAATATACTTTTGAAGAGTGTGCCTCAGTACAGAAACAAGCCTGTAAAATAGGAGATTTTAATAATCCAACTGGAGTACCATTATTTTTTGGGATTTTCCATGTGTGGAATTAAATGCAGATTAATGTATGGGTCAAGAGGAATTCATAATTACTTAGATAAGTATAGAGGTTATAAAATTGAGGAGTAATGTGCAGAGTTTAACATTTCAACAACACAAAATGGTTTGCCAACAATTCACAATGTAGATTATGAAGCCGAATATGAATGCTTTGCTAGTGGAGGTTTTACAGAAAGCGAAGGAACTTTTGTGGGAAACACAACAGTAAAATGTAAGGTAACTTGGGTTCTATCTTGGTTTCCACATGCTAACATGACACCTATTTTTATTACTACACCAGTTTGGTATGAAAACCCTGAACCATTTAGCCAGACATGTGATAACATGACAATGACAATTCCTCCTTTATACTTTTTGAGTGAACAAACTTTGGCAATAGCAGACAGTTATTTTATGTGTGGAGATGACATCTTGCTGAACATTCCATAATACCTCAGATAGCAATTAATGCAAATGTGGAATGAATTGATTAAATTTACTATAATCAAAAACTAATTCTAAATTATACTAGTGATGTTCTTGGACTGTTAGGCCAGCAGTTGCATGAAACTAGTAAGATGGCATTGCAAAATCGGCAGGCCATAGATTGGATCATGGCAGACCAAGGAGGAGTCTGCCAGATTTTTGGTGATCAGTGTTGCACACATATTCCAAGCAATACTGCGCCTGATGGAACTTTCTCTGCAGCAATGTCTAAGCTTAAAATCCTTAGAGAAGAACTTTGTATGAATGCTGGTAAGAATGACTGGTCTGGGTGGTTAGATCTAAATTTAGGGGATTGGAAAGCAATGCTAATTAATAATCTTGCTCCATCATACATCAGAGATCTAATTGTTCCTTATGTTCCTAACAGAGCCCTTCGCTCTCAGACTGCAGGTTTACTTGTAATTCCTAGGATTTCTAAAAGTAGAATGGGAGGCAGATCTTTTAGTTATCAGGCTCCTCTCCTGTGGAACCAGCTCCCAGCTTTAGTCCGTGAGGCAGACACTCTGTTTACTTTTAAGGCCAGGCTTAAAACTTTCCTTTTTGATAAAGCTTATAGTTAGAGTGGCTTAGGTCATCCTGAGCTATCTCTGTAGTTATGCTGCTATAGGCTTAGACTGCTGGAGGACAGACTTACCAATTTTCTTCACTCTGCTACTTCCTTTTCTCCTACGACTCTCCAGTTGTATTACAGTACATTCTGTTATTTCGACTGTTAACTTTGTTTTCTCTCAGTGTTTTTCTCTCCATAGAAGATATACCTGGTCTGGTATCCTGCTTGGCTGCAATGCCCTGTTGGACGGGGGGCATCGACTGGGATGATCCTCCCAGTAACTGAACATCCACTGTGTCCTGTTATTAACTTTTTACATTCTGTAACATAGAAAGTTCTCTTATATCAGATCTTCTGTTCCTTCTGTGTTTCTGCTCTGTCTTCTCAAACCCCCAGACGGTCGTAGCAGATGGCCGCTCCTACTGAGCCTGGTTCTGTTGGAGGTTTCTTCCTGTTAAAGGTGAGTTTTTCCGCTCCACCATCGCTACATGCTTGCTCAGTATGAGGGATTGCTGAAGGATTGCTGTGGTTGGAAAGTCTGCATCAACGGGGCCCAACCTCACGCCAATGACTGACGCAATCTGCTGGGATTCCTTAAATAGGAAACTTTTTAACTGATTGGAATGTTTGTATAATTGTATTGAAATGACTTCTTGTTAAGTGCCTTGAGATGACATCTGTTGTGAATTGGTGCTATATAAATAAACTGAATTGAATTGAATTGAATTAATTAAGGTGGCAATTAGTGCGACCATAGCACTAATTGTAATTTTCTCATTGGCATGTTGCATCATACCCATCATGAAGCGGATATGGATAAGGACACTGACTTCTCAGATGAACTTGGCTGCTGCATCCCAGTTGGTCCAGATGGAGAGGACCACAGTGAACTGTCCTCCCCACCTCCTACGCATCTGAACATCCAGGCCAAGGACTCTTTAGTGGAGCCAGCTCAAGTAATAAACTGTCTTTTGAATAAATAAGTCCACCTCCAGGACCCCATCAGCCCTCAATGGAACCCACACCAAGAATCTTTATTTTGTTCTTTGCTTAACCTACTTCATCTACTTCACACATCTATTTTTCATTTTCATGAACAATCGAGACATTTCAACAATCTTATTAAGTAAATTTTTGTGGACAATCGAGACATTGAAACATTTTCATAATCACATTTCCTATGGACAATAGTGACATTTTAACATTCCTATATACTACATGTAGTGTATGTTTAAGGTGTTAGTCAACATGTATGTAATTTCATTGTATTTTGAATTTATCCAGGTTTGTATTTACTCACATTTTGAGATAAGACGATTCCTCATGTCGGTTAAGGTGATTTGGTGTACCGAAACATTGTCAAAAATAATTTAGTTGCCCGGGCAAGGGGGGCTGTAGAGTAATTTTCCTGTTCAAGAACACCCAACAGGTTTTTCGACTGTACACAACGAATCACCACTGGCTTAGGATTGACTATCTTTATTTCAATATTTATCCAGGTTACATGTACGCTCATATAGGTGTTAGTATATCCCCACCATTTCTTGTTTTTCCTTCATCATTTACAGGTATATATGTTACTCACATTCAAAGTTTGTTAATTAGTCAAATTAGTTTTTTGGTGCCCTTAGAGAGCACCACAGGTGGGGATGTTGTGGTAGAATGATAAATGTCCAAAATGTTCTTATCGAAAATGCTACGTGAAGGAATATGTGTGTTTATTCAGAGAAAGTCACTCTGACACGATAAATTATAAACTTGGCTAGCAGAACATGTTCCCTCAGAGAGCGTCTTATCGAAAGGATGCAGCTGGATTACAGACAGCACTGGCGCCAATATGACGCACCAACTAGGTATAAAATCTGGGTGATAATAATAGAAGGGGAGTCTAGTCTGGGGCTTGCCGGAGAGTCTTACTGGGGTATTTGAAGACGACAGAACTGTATGTCATCAATGCTTTGTCCTGCTCAGAGAAGGTATGTAAACTAATAAACCGGCAGAGGCTGTATTCCAGAACTGAAGTTGTGTTGGCTTTGTTTGTTTGTTTAACTGGACTCAATATCTTTCCATGTTAACCTGGTTCAACATTCAAAATAACCAACAGAAATATTCCCATGCTTAGCACAGTGGGACCTGAAAGTGACACAAAACTAAAATTGGCTTCCGATTGTAGTCCAACTCGGGAAAATGGCTAAAGGGCGATTCCACTTAATTACTACAAATGTGAGCATCTGTAATCTGCTCTAGTTTAAAAACTAAAATATTATGACTTTTCAAATCTGGAATTGATTATTCTACACTACAGGAGAATCAATCAAGCCCAGTTTGGGATTTGTGCAATCTTTGTTCGATTTGTGAAAGTTTAATAAAGAGCGATTTCACCACTTTTTGTTGGATCTGGATCTTGCTATAGCTGTTCCAGCTCAGGAAAAAGGTTAGAGTTAACACATCATATTGTACATTACGGTACACATAGGCTAGAATCCTGAGTTATACCCCTCTAAAAAGAACATTTGTAAAATGTTAATTCATAATAAGTGATCACTCAGTGCTCTTCATTTCAATGAAACGTTTAAAAACAACTTATAGTGCTGAAAAAATACCTTTATAATTCAATTCAGTTTATTTATATAGCGCCAATTCACAACAGATGTCATCTCAAGGCACTTAACAAGAATTCATTTCAATACATTTATACAAACATTCCAATCAGTTAAAAAGTTTCCTATTTAAGGAATCCCAGAAGATTGCGTCAGTCATTGGCGTGAGGTTGGGCCCCGTTGATGCAGACTTTCCAACCACAGCAATCCTTCAGCAGTCCCTCATACTGAGCAAGCATGTAGCGACGGTGGAGAGGAAAAACTCCCCTTTAACAGGAAGAAACCTCCAACAGAACCAGGCTCAGTAGGAGCGGCCATCTGCCACGACCGTCTGGGGGTTTGAGAAGACAGAGCAGAAACACAGAAGGAACAGAAGATCTGATATAAGAGAACTTTCTATTTTACAGAAAGTAAAAAGTTAATAACAGGACACAGTGGATGTTCAGTTACTGGGAGGATCATCCCAGTCGATGCCCCCCGTCCAACAGGGCATTCAATTCAATTCAATTCAAATTCAAAAATACTTTATTGATCCCAGAGGGAAATTAAGTGTTGGTATAGCTCATATAATTAATTCTTTATGGAGTTGTTGTAGATAATGATGGCTGTGGGCAGGAAGGATTTCCTGTAGCGGTCTGTATTGCAGCGAAACTGAAGAAGCCTCCGACTGAAGACGCTCTGTTGTTGTATGACTGTCTCATGAAGAGGATGCTCAGGGGTGTCAATAATTTTTTTGATTTTATGAAGAATCCTTCTTTGCATTATCATCTCCAGATTTTCCACAGTTGTCCCAAGAACAGAACCAGCCTTCTTTATCAGGTTGTTTAGCCTATTTAAATCCCTGGCTCTGATGCTGCTACCCCAACAGCTGATGGCTGAAGAGATTACACTCTCCACAACAGACTTGTAGAAGATCTGCAGCATCTTGCTGCAAACTTTGAAGGACCTAAGCTTCCTCAAGAAGTACAGTCTGCTCTGTCCCTTCTTGTAGACGGCTTCACAGTTGCGCCTCCAGTCCAGTCTGTTGTCAAGGTGAACTCCGAGGTATTTATATTCCTCAACCACCTCCACTTCTTCTCCCATGATGGAAACAGTGTTTGACTTATCCCTGTTTCTTCTGAAATCTACAATCATCTCCTTTGTTTTGTTCACATTCAAGGTGAGACGATTGTTTCCACAGCATGTCACAAAGCGGTCCATCACCTCTCTGTATTCAGCTTCTTGTCCATCTCTGATACACCCGACAATTGCAGAGTCATCTGAGTATTTCTGCAGATGACAGGTCTCTGATTTGTACTGGAAGTCTGAGGTGTACAGAGTAAAAAGGAATGGTGAGAGTACGGTCCCTTGTGGTGCTCCTGTGCTGCTGACCACCTGGTTTGACACACAATTCTTCAGTCTCACAAATTGTGGTCTTTTGGTCAGGTAGTCATTGATCCAGGCAATTGTTGAGGGCTCCACCTGTGTCTTCAGGAGTTTCTGACAAAGCAAATCAGGCTGAATTGTGTTAAATGCACTGGAGAAATCAAAGAACATGATCCTCACAGTGCTGCCTGCTTTGTCCAGATGACAATGGGTTGGTTGAAGTAGGTGGATGATGGCATCTTCAACTCCAACTCCACAGCGATAAGCAAACTGCAGTGGGTCCTGATACGTTCTTGTTTGCTTACTCAGGGGTGCCAACAGGAGTCTCTCCAGGACCTTCATGATGTGGGACGTCAGGGCAACGGGTCTATAGTCATTGATGACTGATGGGTGAGTTCTTTTGGGTACTGGAACAAGGCAGGATGTCTTCCACAACACTGGAACCTTCTCCTGAGTTAAGCTAAGGTTAAAGAGGTGCTGCAGAATCCCACAGAGCTGCTCTGCACAGGCCTTCAGGACTCTGGGGCTGACACCATCTGGACCTGCAGCCTTGTTCCGGTTCAGTTTCTCCAGCTGCCTCTTCACGTGACTTTTGGAGACAGACAAGTGGGAGGGGGAGGCAAAGGGGGTAGCAGCATTTCCTGACTTGGTTGAAGTCAAACTTGTGGAATTAGAAGAGTCCATGGCTGAGGTGAAGGATAAAACATCTGAGGTGTAACAGGATCTTATATCGGATCTTCTGTTCCTTCTGTGTTCTGCTCTGTCTTCTCAAACCCCCAGACGGTCGTGGCAGATGGCCGCTCCTACTGAGCCTGGTTCTGTTGGAGGTTTCTTCCTGTTAAAGGGGAGTTTTTCCTCTCCACTGTCGCTACATGCTTGCTCAGTATGAGGGATTGCTGAAGGATTGCTGTGGTTGGAAATCTGCCCAACCTCACGCCAATGACTGACGCAATCTGCTGGGATTCCTTAAATAGGAAACTTTTTAACTGATTGGAATGTTTGTATAATTGTATTGAAATGACTTCTTGTTAAGTGCCTTGAGATGACATCTGTTGTGAATTGGCGCTATATAAATAAACTGAATTGAATTGAATTGAATTGAATTGAATTGAAAGCTGTTGATCAGAGGATAGTGGGATGTCTGTTTGGCTGGGAACAGGAGAGGGGGATGCTGAGCTAGTTCCTGAACTGAACCTGTTGAAGAATGTGTTCAGTTAATTGGCTCTGTCCAGACTTCCATCTATCCAATCCTTCCTGTCCTTAAAACCTGTGATCTTTCTCATCCCTGACCAGACATCTCGGATATTGTTCCTCTGTAGTTTGTTCTCCAGCTTCTTCCTGTATGCCTCTTTGCTGTCTCTGATCTTGAAATTAAGTTGCTTCTGTATACTCCTCAGTAATTCCCTGTCTCCCACCCTGAAGGCTCTTTTTTTCTTGTTTAGCAGTTCCTTCAGGTCACTGGTGATCCAGGGTTTGTTATTACGGAAGCATCTCACTGTTCTGGTGGGGATGATGTTGTCCACACAGAAGTTTATATAGTCAGTCACACACTCAGTCATGGCATTGATGTCCTCTCCATGTGCTTGACAAAGAGTCATCCAGTCTGTGGTTGCAAAACAATCCTGCAGGGCTTCTTCAGCTTCCTGTGACCATTTTCTCACAGTTCGTTTTGTCACAGGTTGCCTCTGAACAAGTGGTTTATATTCTGAACAGAGAAAAACAAGATTGTGATCTGATTGTCCCAGAGGAGGTCTTGGTTTGGACGTGTATGAATCCTTTACATTTGCATAAAACAAATCTAAGGTCCTGTTTTCTCTTGTAGAGCAGCTGACAAATTGTTGAAATGTTGGAAGTGTAGTAGAGAGCGAGGCATGATTAAAATCACCAGATATTGCCACAAATGCATTGGGGGGCTGTGTCTGTAGCTTAGCAACAATGGAACTGATGACATCACATGCATTGTCGGCAACGGCTGAAGGTGGAATGTAAACAACTGCCGAAATTACACTGGTGAACTCTCTTGGCAAATAATATGGACGAAAACCTACTGCCAAGAGTTCGAGACCTGGGCTGCAAAGACGACACTTCACAGTAACATGTCCTGGATGACACCATCTGTTGTTTACAAGCACTGCTACTTCACCAACTTTCCTTTTTCTACTCGTCTTCAGATCTCTGTCTGCTCGTACAGTCAGGAAGCCTGGCAGACAGACCTTGGAGTCGGGGATATGATCCAGCAGCCACGTCTCCTTAAAACACATAACACTGCATTCACGGTACTCTGGCTGAGTCCTTGTAAGGGCTTGGAGTTCATCCATCTTGTTAGCCAGTGATCTTACGTTGCCCATTATGATCGATGGAAGAGATGGCTTGAACTTCCTCTTTCTCTGTCTCCTTTTCGCTCCTGCTCTGCATCCACGTCTCCTCCTTATCAACTCATCAGGGATTTGTGGTTTCAGTTGAGGTATTATTTCAGCTTTTGCGATGTTAATCAGCTGCTCCCGGCTGTAAACCACATTGTTGGCATGGTTACGCATCATAACAAATTGTAAAAAAGGGAAAAATTTACAGCAAAAATCCTTCCAGCTTCACAGCACCAAAAACTAGAAAGTATACAGGTCAAAAAAATGCAATCTTCTTTAAGAAAAAAGAGGAACCAATGTACAAAAAAACCCCCCCAAAAAACAACAACTTAATATGTAGCCAACAGAGCCACTCCAACATGCAGCCACCCAGAGCAGCGCAATTCTAGAATATCCTGCAGCCAAGCAGGATACCAGACCAGGTATATCTTCTATGGAGAGAAAAACACTGAGAGAAAACAAAGTTAACAGTAAGAAATAACAGAATGTACTGTAATACAACTGGAGAGTCGTAGGAGAAAAGGAAGTAGCAGAGTGAAGAAAATTGGTAAGTCTGTCCTCCAGCAGTCTAAGCCTATAGCAGCATAACTACAGAGATAGCTCAGGATGACCTAAGCCACTCTAACTATAAGCTTTATCAAAAAGGAAAGTTTTAAGCCTGGCCTTAAAAGTAAACAGAGTGTCTGCCTCACGGACTAAAGCCGGGAGCTGGTTCCACAGGAGAGGAGCCTGATAACTAAAAGATCTGCCTCCCATTCTACTTTTAGAAATCCTAGAAATTACAAGTAAACCTGCAGTCTGAGAGCGAAGGGCTCTGTTAGGAACATAAGGAACAATTAGATCTCTGATGTATGATGGAGCAAGATTATTAAGGGCTTTGTATGTAAGAAGAAGGATCTTAAATTCTATTCTGGATTTAACAGGGAGCCAATGAAGGGAAGCTAAAACAGGAGAAATGTGATCTCTCTTTTTAATATTCATCAGAACTCTTGCTGCCGCATTTTGGATCAACTGAAGGCTTTTAATGGCATTTTGTGGACTACCTGATAGTAAAGAATTACAGTAGTCCAGCCTTGAGGTAACTAATGCATGGACTAGTTTCTCAGCATCACTCCTGGATAGGATGTTTCTAATTTTAGCAATATTCCGGAGGTGAAAGAAAGAAATCCTAGAAACCTGTTTAATATGGGATTTAAATGTCAAGTCTCGGTCAAAAATAACGCCGAGGTTCTTTACGTTATTACTGGGGGCCAATTTAATGCCATCCAGATGAAGTGATTGACTAATCAGTTTCTGTTTAAGAACTTCTGGTCCAAAGACAGCAATTTCTGTTTTGTCAGAATTTAAAAGCAAAAAGTTTAGGGTCATCCATGTTTTTATGTCTTCCAGACATGTCTGTAATCTACCTAACTGACTGGGTTCATCAGGATTTATGGATAAATATAGTTGTGTATCATCGGCATAGCTGTGGAAATTTATCCCATGCTGTCTAATGATTCTACCAATTGGGAGCATATATATGGTGAACAGAATTGGTCCAAGCACAGAACCCTGTGGAACTCCACAAGTAACCCTTGAGAGTGAAGAAGATTGATCTTTTAGATGAACAAACTGGAATCTATCAGACAAATATGATTTAAACCAGCCTAGTGCTGTTCCTTTGATCCCTGCAACATGTTCAAGCCTTTCTAAGAGAATATTATGATCGACTGTGTCAAAAGCAGCACTGAGATCTAACAAAACCAGAACAGACACAAGTCCATTATCTGAGGCCATGAGAATATCATTAGTAACCTTCACCAGTGCTGTTTCAGTGCTATAATGAGCTCTAAAACCTGCCTGAAACTCTTCAAACAGCTTGTTATTGTTTAAGTGCTCACAGACTTGATTAGCATTAATTTTCTCAAGGACTTTGGATAAGAAAGGAAGGTTAGATATAGGTCTGTAATTCACTAAGTCATCTTGATCAAGGGAAGGTTTCTTGAGTAAAGGTGTAATTACAGCTATTTTAAATTCCTGTGGTACGTATCCATTTACTAAGGATAGATTCATCATATCCAAAATGGGGCCAGGAACCAAATGGAACACTTCTTTAAATAATTTGGTTGGAATTGGGTCCAACATACAAGTTGAAGGTTTAGATGAGGCTAATATTTTTGATAATTCCGAAAGCTCGACTGAATCAAAACAGCCTAAGCACAACTGAGGATCTAGAGTTCTTTCCGATACTGCCTCATTTACTGAGGAAGAAGTAATCATGTTTGGGAGGATGCCAATGATTTTATTTTTAATAGAATTAATTTTATTTATGAAGAATCCCATAAAATCATCACTGCTAAGAGCTGGGGGAATAGTTGGCTCAACAGAGCTATGACTTTGTGTAAGTTTGGTAACTGTACTAAAAAGAAACCTAGGATTGTTTTTATTCGCCTCTATTAATGATGAAAAATATGCTGTTCTAGCTTGTCGAAGGGTCTTTTTATACAGCAATAGACTGTTATTCCAGGTTAAATAGGAATCCTCTAGGTGTGTAGAGCGCCATTTTCTCTCCAACTTCCTAGTATTCTGCTTTAAAGTACGCAACTCTGCGTTGAACCAAGGAGTCAGCCTCCTATGGCTAGCCATTTTCTTTTTTAAGGGGGCTACACTATCTAATGCCAAACGCAATGACGACGTAACGCTGTGAACCAGATCATCAATTTCTGAAGGGTTAGAGATAGAATTCCTGCCATCCACTGTGTTACCCTGAGACACTAAGGAAAGTAAGAATGTAACAGATTCTTTAAAAATTGTTGCAGCATTGTCTGATAAAGCTCTACTATAATGAAATTTTCTTTCAGATTTAAAATGGTCAGTTAAAGTAAATTCAAAAGTTATTAAGAAGTGGTCAGACAGGACCGGGTTATGTGGGTGGACTGTTATTTCCTCACGCTCAATACCGTATGTCAGTACAAGGTCCAAAGTGTGTTTGCCCGAGTGGGTCGATCCCTGTACTTTTTGAGTAAAGCCAATTGAGTCTAAAATAGCACTAAAGGCTGCATTTAGGCTTTCACTTTCAGTATCCACATGAATATTAAAGTCCCCCACTATAATAACCCTATCAGTATTTAATACTAAATCAGATAAAAAATGTGAGATCTGATCCAAGAATTGAGAGTAAGGGCCTGGTGGATGATACAAAACCACAAACAAAAATGGTCTTAATGTTTTGCAACTTGGATGAGGAAAATTAAGGGTTAGATGTTCAAAAGAACTGTAGCTATCAATTGGTCTGGGACTAATTAGTAAATCAGAACGAAAAATGGTTGCAACTCCTCCTCCTCGCCCAGTATTTCTAGGAATGTGAAAATTTAAATGACTGGAAGGAGTTGACTCATTTATACTGACATAATCCTCCTGCTGCAACCAGGTTTCTGTGAGACAAAGGAAATCAATGTGATTATCACAAATCAAGTCATTTACTAACAAAGTTTTTGAGGAGAGAGATTTTATGTTTAATAAACCACATTTAATAGATTTATTTTTCTGTTCAGTCAAAGTTGTAATTATTTTTATGAGATTTCCATAATTTGCTTTTGTTGGCTTAATTTTTAATCCATTTAATTTTGGCCGGGGGCAAGACACTGTCTCTATAGGGTAATGGGGGGGTAACAGTACAGAAGCAGCAGAGAGGTGAGTTAAACTACGACTCTGCTTCCTGGTCTGGACCCTGGGTTGTCAGTGTTTTGGAGGACTAATAAATACGGCCATATTCCTAGAAAGAAGAGGTGCTCCATCCAAAGTGGGATGGATGCCCTCTCTCCTGATCAGACCAGGTTTTCCCCAAAATGTTCTCCAGTTATCAATGTAGCCCACATCATTTGCAGGACACCACCCAGACAACCATTGATGGAATGACAGCATGCGGCTAAACATGTCGTCACTGGTCCGATCAGGCAGGGGACCAGAAAAGATTACAGGGTCTGACATTGTTTTTGCAAACTTACACACCGAAGCAACACTAATTTTAGTGACCTCCGATTGGCGTAACCGGGTGTCATTACCGCCAGCGTGAATAACAATCTTACTGTATTTACGCTTATCTTTAGCCAGCAGTTTCAGGTAGGATTTAATGTCGCCCGTTCTGGCCCCTGGCAAACATTTGACTTTGGTCAATGGTGTCTCTAATGCCACGTTTCTGACTATGGAGCTGCCAATTACCAGGGTCGGTTTCTCAGCGGGTGTGTCGTTGAGCGGGGAAAATCTGTTAGAAACGCGGACCGGTTGGTGGTGGCCCGGGGGCTGGGTCCTAGAACTATGCTTCCTACGTACAGTCACCCAACCAGCCTGAGGTCCCGGCTGCGCGGGCTCTACCGGAGGACAGCTAGGGGGTTCTATCCTTGTTGGCTCCGCGCTGGCTAATGGGCTTCGGCTATCTCCTGGATTTTCAACAGCGCGGAGCCGTGCTTCTAATTCTGATACCCTCGCCTCCAAAGCTACAAAAATATTACATTTATTACAGTTACCATTATCACTAAAGGAGGCAGGGAAGTAACTAAACATCTGACAGAGAGAGCAAGAGAGAAGAGAAGAGCTAAAGACAGGAGAGAGAAGAGTAGCCATAGCCGCAATGAAGCTAAGCTAACTGAGCTAGCAAGACCTTACCGCCCCAAGAAAAGCTGTGTGAAACACAAGGAGTTCCCAAAACGTAAAGTACCACCACAAAACGTGTGTTTTAGTGTGCTTGTGTGTTAAAATAACTTAGAAAGGCCTCAGCAGAGAGAAAATAAGATCAATTCAAGAGAGTCTGAACACCAAACAGTTTACAGGGAGCGCAACAGGGACAACAGGAAATGACGCAATACGGCTTACCCCCGTCGAATCAGCTGTTGCAAAAAAATAATAATCTGACAACTCAAACCCACAATACATATAAACGTCACTGGATATCTATATAAACACACACACTGACAAAAAGTTACTCCTAAACCTGTTCTATTCTCCCGTATGCGCACAAATTTTTAGAGCACCTAAAAAATAATAACTGAGGATCTGATTTAAACACAGCGTGTAATTTACCTGGCTTTATAATAAAAACATCAAAAATAAAGTAAAGGTTTCACAAATGACCAACTGGACATTAAATACCCTGCCATTAGTGTAGAATAATATAGTCCAGGTTTAAAGAGTTTAAAGGCGTATTCACACCAGCCTTATTTAGTTCACTTAAAGGAGGGTTGGTGCGTTCTTCTTATGCAGAAAGAGCAATTCTGAGGTCCAGTACATCAATAATTTTACCTGAAATAGATCTGTAAGTTCAATAAATGATTTATACTACCTATTTGAAATTTTGCACTCACAGCATGTCCACACTGAACGCCTTGAAATTAGCTCCATGTCTCTTTAAGAGTCTCGGACATGCCCCCTTCAACACGCTGTCGTCAACGTTATCACAACATTCTCCAGTCACATGGGAACGACGCATTACAGTACTGTAGCACCTGTGGTACTACTTTCCACAGGTGCTACCTGATTGCTGCTGACGACGCTCTGCTTTAGTGCTCTGGGAGCGGGGGAGGGAGGGCTGTGGAGAGCTGTGGGCGGTAATCAAAATATAGGGGCATTGCTGGGAGGTTGGGGCATTCCTAGGAGGACCCTGGCGTTCAGTGCTCAACATGGCGGCCGCAAACATACATAAATCAACCTAAGAAAAACTTTAGGCATGTTTTTAAGGAGGGAATGGCATAAGAATGTGATGAAAGCTTTAAAAAGTGGATTTTACATGCCACCCCTTCTTTAAACAAAATCAAATTTGATTCCTCTCTTGGTCTGGACCTTTTGGGCCAGTGTGAACACAACCCAGCGAACTCTGGTCCGCACCAAACAAGCAAACCGAGACCCAGCTGAAGAGGGATTTTTGGGGGTATTGATTTAGTTACCTGTACGTGCACAAAGTTGAAAATGTCTGCGCATTTGCACAAGTGGTCAGGGGTTTGAATACTAATCTGTCAGAAGTCGCTGGTGAAGGAAGGGTGTTTATTTAAGGTGCTGCTGGTGATGATGATGATGATGATGATGATGATGATGATGATGATGATGATGATGATGATGATGATGGTGACGACAGGAACGGAGAGACAGGACATCGGACGGGTAACAGCAGGACAACACACCATGTAGACAATGATCCAGCGCTGAGTGAGGGGAAGTGACAGGTTATAAACACATGAGGAAAGGAGGGTCAGGTGTGGATGATTGCAGAGACAGGTGTTGACTTATTTTTACATTGCTTCCTAGTTTTACCCTGCTTAGACGTTTACTGTCAAATGGCTGAAAGACCTTAGCGCACTGGTCTTTTTATTGAGAAACTCTGGTCCTGTTAGATTTACTTACAGTGTCAATAGGAACTGCGGCAAAACAAAAACATTTGGTTCGAACCAAAGCAAGTGAACTGACAGATCTTCCTGGTGTGAATCCACCCTAGGTTTTGTAGTTCCTCAGCTGGACGAGTTCTAGCCAGGTCTAGATGCAAGAAAAAGTGCAGGAATTTACTTTTATTGAACTTTCACAAATCAAATAAAAGTTTCACAGGATTTAAATCCATCCCTGCTCCAACACACCTCAATCAAATGAATGGCTCGTTACCAGCCTCATTATCAGAACTTGATGGCATGCAGAAAAGGTAATTAAATCAGTTGCTTCAGCTGTGCAACAATGACTTTAAAATTTCTGGAAATTAATTAATAATAGAAATGATACTCTTGCAAATTAGATGCCTACTCTAGTCTTTAGATTTCATCTTCATTCTCCTCAGTCACTTTATAGATGAACTCTTACTTTGCACAGCATTATTATAGATTTTGTGTCCATGTGTGATGCGCTGCAGTGCAGCCCGCTTTCTATTCTGTCTTTGAGCAGATCAGAATCATCCACTAGGCAGCAGCTTGGTGAGGAAGTCAGGTGAGAGAAAAGGTATCGTATTGCATGCATCGCACCAGAAAATTTAAGTATGCTTATTGGTCCCCTTACAAAGCATGAGAATCCAGACATTTTCATCAATCTATGAAATTCCCCGGACAGCATGTGAAAACTGGACATGTCTGGGGAAAAGAAGACGGTTGGTCAGTCTAATGGCGTTTAAAGCTGGGCAGAAAATACGCACGTCGTTTTATGTGGTGCATTTTGTGCATTCGAGTTCACTGGGTCCAGCGAAGTTTTTCATTCACATGGAGGATGTTGCATAATCACAAATGACCAGAATGTATTTGTAACCAGATGCGCTCCTCTCGAAGGGTCCTACAATGTCCATACCTATCCTGTTAAATGGTGTAGAAATAAGGGGTACCTGCTGAAGCTGTGCTCTTGGTACTCCCCGAGATGACGTCAGGTGGCAGATCTCACACATTGCACAATATTCTTTCAAGTCTGTGTACATTCCAGGCCAAACAAATCTATTGCAGGATCTATTGTGTGTTTTCTGAAATGCCAAATGGACGACCCATGGAACTGAATGACCAAGTTCCAGGACTTTCAGAGTGAAACAATGTGGCAATGCTAAGGTTTCTACCATACCTTGTCTTTGATATAGAATGTCCTTGTTTATTATATAGATGGCTTCTGCCAAGCAGTCCCCTTTTGCAAACTTGACGCCCTCTATTTCTGAAACTTTGTAGCAACATCTGAGGGAACTTCAAAATCTACTGGTGTACTTGGTTCTTTAACTTGCTCAGCCGTTTTATTACATGCCCTCAAGCCTGACCCGAGGAATTTTTCTCTCCTCTTTTGTAACCTAGTTTTGCGTTGCTTTATTGAACCCTGATCCAACTCAACATGGTAGAAAGGTAGTTCTTCCGGAATATTATGCTCTTTGTGAGATCTAGTAGTGACCCTATTACAGGAGGTCTGAACCCTATCTGCCTGATTTTGAACAGGTGACATCATACTATCCCTGCCCTTTGGCTGCAGGTCAGCTTGTGCTTGTGTGATGAGATCAAAAAGTACTGGGATGTCCCTGCCCAAAATCACAGAGTAAGGGAGATTTGGTACCAAGGCAACTGGAATCAGGTAAGTTTGACCATCCACCGTAAGATAAACTTCAGCTGTGGGACACACCTTTTCATCCCCATTGGCACAGCATTTATTAGCTGAAACATCAGTCCAAAGTTCTTGTGATACTATGTCAGACCGTATTACAGTTTTAAAGCAACCCGAGTCTAACAAAGCATCCTCACGCTGACCATTTGTTAGTACCGGGACTGTCAAAACCTCTTTCTGATGTGTTAATGCAAAATGGTGTATCTCAGTCAACTTATTGTTATTGCATATTCAGTAACGTTGTGTTTGGTTGTATTGTAAGAGCTCATTGTAATTTCATTTATCTGTCTTATCTAGCTCTTACAGTGTTTCGTGAAGGAAAGGTAAATTTGTGTTAAAAATAAGGATGACGGCTGAAGATAAATAAAAATCCTCTGAGAAACATCAGTACGCTTCACCATTGTCTGGCTGGGGTTTGCTACATTTGTACACAATTGGATGCCTTGATGCTCATTATGTGTTGATTTTATTCTTTTAGAACAGTGTACCAAGTTTGTACAATGTACATACATTTGTACTTCTGATGGATGAAGGGGATGCTAGGGGTTCTGATGATGCTGCGAGGCACCGAAGCCATTCACCACATCAACCCAGGTGAAAGACGGAGACAGGGCAAAAAAAACTTCAGCCCCCACTTCGTTGGTTTGGCTTTCATGTACTGGTTGATACCCCGCCTGGCCTTGGTTTCCACCATTCTTTCATCCACTGCAAGGTGCTGTCTTGGGTGGTAAAAGACCCTGCACCTTGTGCCAATCATTTCCATCAGAGGCTCATCCAAATGCTGGTCAGAATGACCATGAACCGGTCTCACGGCTTGATGGTGGCAACGTGAAAAATTGTTCCAGGACACCAAAAGTGGCTGATGTTTGGGAGGCGGTTGAGGTATTCTGTGATCAGAGTTCAAGTGTGAGAGCTGCAATGTGGGCCTGTGCTTACAGGTAGACAGGAACTGTCACTGGCTGTACCATCAGGACCAGGAAGTATGAGGAGATATGCAGGGAGGGGAAAAAAACAAATCTGTACATAGTTTTAATTATTGGCCGGTTTTTTTTCACAAGTGAGAGAGAAAGAAAAAAGAAAATTGTAAATATGTTATATACTGTTGAAATTGTTAATTCATGAAGTAAAATCTGTACTTTATGTTCATCTGCAGTCTTTTCTTATCACTAAAAGTCTCAAATCTAATTTTGATTTTGTGTTTTTCATCATTTCAAACAGTTTTTACACTGGTTTAGTATACAGTATATTGAAAAATAATGTCATATATTGAAATTTCCAAGTGTTCTGGAAATAGGAGCCAATAGCATTTCCTTACGTGACATGTTCAGCCCATTTTATAGTTTAAAATAAAAATAAAAATGCCAGACGGACATTTTCAGGCTTCAAGTGTTAACTAATACTTTCCAAAAAAGCTTTTGGTTAACATACATTATGCGGTAAAATCATCCCCTGTTTATTATACTTTGAGGAAGATTCTTACCTGTCTTTTGTCCACACGACACCGTAATGGATCCTTAACGGAAACAAAGATGTTGCTGGGCAAACTTCTTTTGCTCTGTGATAAGGGTGGAGCTTTTCGGATGTGCAACTGCACAGTGCTCACTGCTTACTTTAGGATTTGAACATTTTGTAGGGAAATGTGTAGCAAACTTCTCTGTTTAAAGTTGTATAGTGCTTCAGACCTCTATTAAATTCTAAATATCTTAATAGTCTAATAAAAAGTGGACCTAGCCCAGTGGCTATTATTAAAAATAGCATCCATGTCTGACATAATAAATTTTGAATATCTTAGGAGTGGAGCCCAGCTGGAGCCCACTAGTTTAGCCCATCTACTGCCCATGTGGGGCCCAAAAACAAAGCCCACTCTGAGCCCATGCCCAGCCGAAGCCCAACTACCCCAAGTGAGGCCCATGTGGACCCCAATTGGATGTGTTTGCAGGGTAGTTACCGTTTATTTGTGTAGACCTCAGTTCAAGTTTTATATTGCTTTTGTGAAATGTTTTCCATTTAATTCTCTCACCTTTTGATTTGATATGTTAAGTGAATAATTTCAGTAAGGAGTTCTGGTTAATAGAATGGTCTGGTCAATCAGAAATGGGTAGTAACTAGAAACATTTTATGCAGTTAAAATGTAACCATTCACGTGAGTAATGTTTGAAGTGCTTGTAAGAGTTTTTTTACTCCATAGAACTTTTCATTTTTACTTCAGTGACATTATTATAAAGTTAATAATCACTACTCCTGCTTGAGTATAATTTTGGGCTACTTTACACACCACGAGTTACTTATCTGATTGAATAACAAACTTGTTTTCACCAAATATCCAACAGACACAATTTATGCTTAAATCATGTGTTGGGTTTAAACTTGAATTTTCACTGAAGCTGTGTCCACAAAGATCACAGCAGAATGGTTTCTCTCCTGTGTGGAGCAATACAGTTAAATCAGACCAATACATGAAATATAGCTGATAAAATACAGTTGGTTGAAAACAAGATTTATTAGAGAAAAATTACAGGAATATGGAGTTGATGAGAACACTAACAAATATTCCATAACAAATTCCAGCTTTTGCTGCTTCAATTCACTGTAAAGTCACTTGATTTTTCTCAAGAGATATTATAATATGCTTAGCCAAATATCATTCCTCCTTGTGTGGATTCTTATATGTATTTTTAAACGTTAGTTATTAGCTAAATCGATTTTTAGTTACATCATATTAGAATGGTTTTTCTGCTGTGTGGATTCTCCGGTGTCTATTTAAACTTGAATTTTTACTAAAGCTGTGTCCACAAAGATCACAGCAGAATGGTTTCTCTCCTGTGTGGATTCTTCTGTGTTGGTTTAATTGTGACTTTTGACTGAACATGTGTCCACAAAGATCACAGCAGAATGGTTTCTCTCCTGTGTGGATTCTTCTGTGTTGGTTTAATTGTGACTTTTGACTGAACATGTGTCCACAAAGATCACAGCAGAATGGTTTCTCTCCTGTGTGGATTCTCCGGTGTGTGTCTAAATTTGATTGTCGACTGAAACTGTGTCCACAAAGATCACAGCAGAATGGTTTCTCTCCTGTGTGCATTCTCCGGTGTGTGTCTAAATTTGATTGTCGACTGAAACTGTG
Organism: Valencia hispanica; assembly: GCA_963556495.2. Lineage (NCBI taxonomy): Eukaryota > Metazoa > Chordata > Actinopteri > Cyprinodontiformes > Valenciidae > Valencia > Valencia hispanica. The sequence continues at coordinate 13,699,961 of OY747723.1, forward strand.
TCCACAAAGATCACAGCAGAATGGTTTCTTTTCTGTGTGGATTCTCCTGTGTTTGTCTAAATTTGACTTTATACTAAAGCTGTGTCCACAAAGATCACAGCAGAATGGTTTCTCTCCTGTGTGGATTCTCCGGTGTTTGTCTAAATCTGACTTTTGATTACAGCTGTGTCCACAAAGATCACAGCAGAATGGTTTCTCTCCTGTATGGATTCTTCTGTGTTGGTTTAATTGTGACTTTCGACTGAAGCTGTGTCCACAAAGATCACAGCAGAATGGTTTCTCTCCTGTGTGGATTCTTCTGTGTTGGTTTAATTGTGACTTTTGACTGAAACTGTGTCCACAAAGATCACAGCAGAATGGTTTCTCTCCTGTGTGGATTCTCCGGTGTTTGTCTAAATCTGACTTTCGACTACAGCTGTGTCCACAAAGATCACAGCAGAATGGTTTCTCTCCTGTATGGATTCTCCTGTGTTTGTCTAAATTTGACTTTATACTAAAGCTGTGTCCACAAAGATCACAGCAAAACAGTTTATCTCCTTTGTGGATTCTCTTGTGTGTGTTTAGATTATTTTCCTTAAATGTTTTACCACATTTGTCATAAGTAGAGTATGTATGTTTTGTCTGAACTGTCTTTTTTGAGTCTACAGTTTTCTCAACCCTAAAACATTTTTCACTAACCAAACCGCTTGAAAATCCTGTTCTTGGAAAATGTGCCAATTCATTGTCACTGTCAGATTCTGACAATGACAGTTCAACGTTCGCATGGTTCTCATTCCTGTATTTTTCATCATCCTCACCGACTTCAGTCTCTGAAGAGTTGCAGATTTCTACACGAACATTAAGATTTTGATTCCAGGTAGATCCAGCTCCTCCAAAGTCCTTTTCACCAATTGTTCCTGTCATCTTGTGATATGATCTCCTGGTTCTAAGATCATTGTCGTCTTTTTGCTGTGAGAACAGAGGAGTGTCTGCATCTTCACTCTTGATAGAAGTGGTAGAAACAGGAAAACTGGCAGTATCGGTCTTGTCCTTAACGTGGAGTTGCTTTTCCTCTCGACCAATCAAGACTTCCTCCAATTCCTTCTTTATGTAGGAGGTCACTTGGACCTGCAGGACCACACCAGGACTCTTTTCTTCAGCGGCTTCAACTTTATCCAGCAGCATCTGTTTAACACCTGAAGGAACACATTATGGACAGAGTGAACAAAACTGTATTTAGACATACAATGCAGTGAAAAAGGATATTTACCATTTACAGCAGGGGAGACTGTTGTTCAATAAGAATCAGAAGGTGGTAGGTATGATTTCTGCTTCCTCATATATCAATTTGCCCCTAGGTAAGGCACTTAACCCCAACTGGTCTACATATTTGCATAACGAAGTTTGATTATGTAGTGTGTTGTGAGTGTGACTGGGTGAATGTGGATCAGGTACTAACTAGGGCTGGGGCGCGTCGATGTGTCATCATGTTGGTCCAGGTTGACATGCAAGATAGTAAAACGAAACAGTCAACAGCATTGACGACATACAGGTCTGTCGTCTTCAAATACGACTCCCTTCTTTTATTAGCACACAGATTTTATACCTAGTCCGTGCGTCATATTGATGCAAGAACTGTCCAACAGTATCCAGATGTTTCCTCTCCCTAACAACTTATCAACATAACATTCCTCTGAGGGAACATGTCCTCATAGCCAAGGCTATAATTTAGCTGGGCCGCAGCAGGTCAGACTGACCTCTCTCAGCTGTAACACACCGCACATCGTATTATTGATGGGACCACCTCGGTCTTGCATTTACCACAACAGTCACTTGTATCCTGGAATTATTGCTCTTGTATTATCTTACGTTATCTTCTTTTGATAGAAACAATTCAGTCTTAGTGTATTAAACCTTTTCCAAAAGAAAACCAAAAGAAACATTCTCCTTTGTTTAGTCATTACAGGGGGGGCACGTTATGAATAAGACAATTTAAACGCTAATATAGCTGACAGGTTTTAGAAGAGGCTCCCAAATAAACACAAAGCAGAAGATAGAACATTACCAAATAAGCTTCTAAACCAACTTCCTTCCAAGCCAAAGAGTAGAAAACATTACAAAGCATATATTGCCTTAAATTTTGTTACATCAAAAACTGCAAATGATCACCTGAGCTCATATAAAGTTTTGTACATAGTGGCACTGTGACAAAGCGCACACAACTGCGGAGGATTATATACTTCCCTGCACTATTGACATGGTTCCATCTATGATTCATAACAGAGGCCAGCAAACTATGGGTTATTCTTCCTCTGTCCAATATGCACATTTATGCGATGTCAACAGACATATAGGGACTTTGTAAAAATCTCCACAGATGGGGCAAAGACTATAGGCACGTTTCCAATATCGGAATTTCAGGAGCAGCAGAAATAACAAGAGACAATGGAAGAAGCAGTAATGGGTGCTGCGTTATGTTTGTTGTTGTTATAAAACTGCTTCGCCAGCAACTATTCTTATTTTTACAGAGCCGGTTGTCTGCTCATTTCCCTCTGAATTACAACCAATTAGCGGGAGTTAACCACAGCTCCCGCTGAGCGACTCGTTGCGCCATTCCGACTACACACCCCCAGACCTGGTACTCCGCTGGTTCCTGAAATGGCCCCGAAAACGGCCCCGTCAGTCCGACCTGGTGTAGTGGAGACACGCATATCGGGAAGGTCCAGTCAGATTACCCTGAAGTTCCGATAGTGGAAATGGGCCTTATGGCTGGGAAACTAGGAGGACTGCAGGCATTCATGAAGTGTGTCTTCCCCAATAATGTAGTGCACGCGCTGCATTATACACCTCTACGCACTGGTGTCTAAACAGCCAATTCCCAAGCTGAATGATGTAATGATCCATGTCTTTGGCCCAGTCAACTACATCAAAACACAACCTGTCAACGCCCCGATTTTTGCGGTACTGTGCGTGAAAAAGGACTCAGAGAGTCCCGATAACTGTCATGTTGGAAGGTGCTTCCAGGGTATTTTATTGTAACAAGTTTTTGATTAAACTTTCATATAGTGGCATATTTCCGAAAGCAATGTTCAATGAACCAAATTCTGTGATTCAGGGCACAAACGCACACCTCCACCTGGCAGATAAAGTGACATCACAGCAGGCTCACACCTGTTACTGAAAAGTTGTGATGATTGAAGACCTCAGTTTTGTAAAACAACCTTTACAATATTTTTCCCCCTCTCAGAGTTCTTTATATTTTAAACCAACTGTGCACAGAGAGGATTTAAAAATGAAGTGAAAGCAGTGTAATATAATGTGGCACATGGGCAGGGGCGTAGCAAGCTTTTCAAAGGTGTGGGGGATGGATGTGATTTTTTGTGAACAAAAACGATGAATACAGTGACCGAAGGGTACAAAAGGTATAACATACAAGATATGAAAAGCTTCATATTTAAAGTGGCCCTGCCATGAAATTTGAATATTTTGAGTCTTTTTGTCATATTTGTTAGTTTCCCCAGCCTGCCTATGTCCCCTAAGGGGTTAAAACGACTGATTAGTGTTTCCTTTGTCCCCGGGTATGTCTGCCTACATAGTGAAATTAGCACTCAGAAACGGGCTGTTTTGCAGTTCGGCATATGACCTCACGTTTCAGAATATTTTGTCACTGAGTTCCAACCAATTAACCTCTTCTCTGAACTACACTCTCCAAGTCCCTCCCCCCGCAGCGCGTATAATTACATTTCATACATAGGGTAATATTGGAATTTAGGCAATTTGTGGTGCGCAAATGCATGTCTGTCAATGTTTCATCAGATGCGGACGTTAGAGACTCAATTGACAATAGAGGTGCATGGCCTGGGCCCCGCCCACCAAAACTCGATCGTTCTGTGCTAATGCTAACAGAAGAGCCACCTAGTAGGGGCTGCAATTCTACAACAAGGCTGAGCTAATGCAAACGATCCTTTGATACAGTATTAAGGTACTTAGAGTGTGACTAAAAAGGGCCCAAACGTCACGGGGAATTTCATGCCAGGGGCGCTTTAAATAAGTGACTTGTTTCCCCTCTGTAACCACACATTCCAGAAATTTGCAATTCTATCAATTAGACCTATTGGTCGGTTTGTCATGCTATGAGCACTTAAACCCCCACCCCTTGGAACATTATCACCTTATCATTCAAAAAGCAGCTATTTGGGCAACCAAGCAGAGCCAAGGAAAAAGAGGACTAGTACTATAGTACTTTTTCAAATCATGCTACAGATTCTTTCTGTCCTAAATTACCCAAATTATTATTTAATCAATTTCACAATAGTCTAATGTTTTTAGATGCATCTGTATTTCCAGGTTGGTTTGCATAACACTGTTTTTACAGATCTCTGTTGTTGAGTCCATGAAATCTGTCCAAAGAAATGTAAAACTCAAAGTCTCCTTTGTTTAGTCCAGGTGAGTCAAGCTCATTTTCATTTCAGACCTCTTCAAGATCATGAGTGTCCTCAAAGGGCCAGTTATGGCAGAATGGATGGATAAATCTACCCATAAACAAACAGTTAAAATATGAATAAATAGCTCTCTGCATTGGATGAATGCTATTTAAAGTCCAGTAAAACTGTACATCGTTTCACATTGATGTGATTTGGCACAATACAAAAAAACACTGACTTGATTTGACTGCTAAATATTAAATGCCCCCCCCAACCCCAACTCCTAACAGCAATTAAAGTGATTAAGTACAAGCATTTATTTGCAAAAAAGGGTTTTGTTATTATTCTCCTTGTTTGACACTGTAGGCTATATAGACAACTTATTTCGTCTCTAAGTCATCATATGCATCTTACATAAACACTACATACATTTTCATTTTTTAATATTTTGCTTTTATGTTTAATTCCCAGAAACATATGCATATATGCATATATAGTGTAGCCCCCTTAAAAAAGAAAGTGGCTAGCCATAGGAGGCTGACTCCTTGGTTCAACGCAGAGTTGCGTACTTTAAAGCAGAATAGTAGGAAGTTAGAGAGAAAATGGCGCTCTACACACCTAGAGGATTCCTATTAAACCTGGAATAACAGTCTACTGCTGTATAAAAAGACCCTTCGACAAGCTAGAACAGCATATTTTTCATCATCAATAGAGGCGAATAAAAACAATCCTAGGTTTCTTTTTAGTACAGTTGCCAAACTTACACAAAGTCATAGCTCTGTTGAGCCAACTATTCCCCCAGCTCTTAGCAGTGATGATTTTATGGAATTCTTCATAAATAAAATTAATTCTATTAAAAATAAAATCATTGGCATCCTCCCAAACACGCCAATGACTGACGCAATCTGCTGGGATTCCTTAAATAGGAAACTTTTTAACTGATTGGAATGTTTGTATAATTGTATTGAAATGACTTCTTGTTAAGTGCCTTGAGATGACATCTGTTGTGAATTGGCGCTATATAAATAAACTGAATTGAATTGAATTGAATTGATTACTTCTTCCTCAGTAAATGAGTCAGTAACGGAAAGAACTGTAGAACCTCAGTTGTGCTTAGGCTGTTTTGATTCAGTCGAGCTTTCGGAATTATCAAAAATATTAGCCTCATCTAAACCTTCAACTTGTATGTTGGACCCAATTCCAACCAAATTATTTAAAGAAGTGTTCCATTTGGTTCCTGGCCCCATTTAGGATATGATGAATCTATCCTTAGTAAACGGATACGTACCACAGGAATTTAAAATAGCTGTAATTAAACCTTTACTCAAGAAACCTTCCCTTGATCAAGATGACTTAGTGAATTACAGACCTATATCTAACCTTCCTTTCTTATCCAAAGTCCTTGAGAAAATTGTTGCTAATCAAGTCTGTGAGCATCTAAACAGTAACGAGCTGTTTGAAGAGTTTCAGTCAGGTTTTAGAGCTCATCATAGCACTGAAACAGCACTGGTGAAGGTTACTAATGATATTCTCATGGCCTCAGATAATGGACTGGTGTCTGTTCTGGTTTTGTTAGATCTCAGTGCTGCTTTTGACACAGTCGATCATAATATTCTCTTAGAAAGGCTTGAACATGTTGCAGGGATCAGAGGAACAGCACTAGGCTGGTTTAAATCATATTTGTCTGATAGATTCCAGTTTGTTCATCTAAATGATAAATCTTCTTCACTCTCAAGGGTTACTTGTGGAGTTCCACAGGGTTCTGTGCTTGGACCAATTCTGTTCACCATATATATGCTCCCAATTGGTAGAATCATTAGACAGCATGGGATAAATTTCCACAGCTATGCCGATGATACACAACTATATTTATCCATAAATCCTGATGAACCCAGTCAATTAGGTAGATTACAGGCATGTCTGGAAGACATAAAAACATGGATGACCCTAAACTTTTTGCTTTTAAATTCTGTCAAAACAGAAGTTGCTGTCTTTGGACCAGAAGTTCTTAAACAGAAACTGATTAGTCAATCACTTCATCTGGATGGCATTAAATTGGCCCCCAGTAATAACGTAAAGAACCTCGCGTTATTTTTGACCGAGACTTGACATTTAAATCCCATATTAAACAGGTTTCTAGGATTTCTTTCTTTCACCTCCGGAATATTGCTAAAATTAGAAACATCCTGTCCAGGAGTGATGCTGAGAAACTAGTCCATGCATTTGTTACCTCAAGGCTGGACTACTGTAATTCTTTACTATCAGGCAGTCCACAAAATGTCATTAAAAGCCTTCAGTTGATCCAAAATGCGGCAGCAAGAGTTCTGATGAATATTAAAAAGAGAGATCACATTTATCCTGTTTTAGCTTTCCTTCATTGGCTCCCTGTTAAATCCAGAATAGAATTTAAGATCCTTCTTCTTACATACAAAGCCCTTAATAATCAAGCTCCATCATACATCAGAGATCTAATTGTTCCATATGTTCCTAACAGAGCCCTTCGTTCTCAGACTGCAGGTTTACTTGTAGTTCCTAGGATTTCTAAAAGTAGAATGGGAGGAAGATCTTTTAATTATCAGGCTCCTCTCCTGTGGAACCAGCTCCCAGCTTTTGTCCGTGAGGCAGACACTCTGTTTACTTATAAGGCCAGGCTTAAAACTTTCCTTTTTGATAAAGCTTATAGTTAGAGTGGCTTAGATCATCCTGAGCTATCTCTGTAGTTATGCTGCTATAGGCTTAGACTGCTGGGGGACAGACTTACCAATTTTCTTCACTCTGCTACTTCCTTTTCTCCTATGACTCTCCAGTTGTATTACAGTACATTCTGTTATTTCGACTGTTAACTTTGTTTTCTCTGTGTTTTTCTCTCCATAGAAGATATACCTGGTCTGGTATCCTGCTTGGCTGCAATGCCCTGTTGGACGGGGGGCATCGACTGGGATGATCCTCCCAGTAACTGAACATCCCCTGTGTCCTGTTATTAACTTTTTACTTTCTGTAACATAGGAAGTTCTCTTATATAAGATCTTCTGTTCCTTCTGTGTCTCTGCTCTGTCTTCTCAAACCCCCAGACGGTCGTGGCAGATGGCCGCTCCTACTGAGCCTGGTTCTGTTGGAGGTTTCTTCCTGTTAAAGGGGAGTTTTTCCTCTCCACCGTCGCTACATGCTTGCTCAGTATGAGGGACTGCTGAAGGATTGCTGTGGTTGGAAAGTCTGCATCAACGGGGCCCAACCTCACGCCAATGACTGACGCAATCTGCTGGGATTCCTTAAATAGGAAACTTTTTAACTGATTGGAATGTTTGTATAAATGTATTGAAATGACTTCTTGTTAAGTACCTTGAGATGACATCTGTTGTGAATTGGCGCTATATAAATAAACTGAATTGAAAATTGAAACATGATGCAGAATTCAGTGTTTTTTTTTTATTTTGAAATTTTATTAACTTTTGGGGGGAATTTTAAATTGCAATGTTTGGGCTGTAGGTTAGCAGAATTTCAGTGATTTCACTCACTCTAATCATATGTAAAAAACTATTAGGGGTTATTTGTAGTTTACTGCTTGTAAAGACCGACATGGCTTTGGTACAGATCAAAATCACAAAGTATACCAGAGATTCCTGCCTTTACCCACAACTTGTTTCACCTCTGAAACCACACATTCCAGAAATCAGCAATTCTATCAGGTAGACCTATTGGTTGCTTTGTCATGTTATGCGCACTTAAACCCCCACCCCCTAGAACATTATCACCTTATCATTCAAAAAGCAGCTATTTGGGCAACCAAGCAGAGCCTAGGAAAAAGAGGACCAGTACTATAGAACTTTTTCAAATCATGCTACAGAATTCTTTCTATCTTAAACTACTCAGATTATTATTTAATCTCATTGGAATGTGTCTTTTGATTACTAATGTAATGCAAAACATTACATTAGTACCACAAAACATTGCATTTTAATCTAAAATCAAACCTGTAAAAATGTTACAATACTGAATACTGATTAACATTAAAAACTAATAAATATGAGGATATTTCTCTTTGTATTTCCACCATCAAAGCAATAGAAAGTAAAATTCCTCAATATGAAGTGTAATTTGCAGACAAAACCTTTGCTGCCTTTTTGTCAAACTGTTGTGAAATTACATAGTTATAACAAGCTCAAAATCTCACAATATCAGAATATTAAATGGTGTCCTAAAGTTGCATGATCTACACACATCAATTATCACAGAAAAAGATCTTTAAACATTTTTACTTACTTGAGTCTTGATTCATCCTGCCCAAAACAGCAAGGTGATGTACTACAAGTCAGGTTCCCAGGTGGTATGACTTAATGGTCAGATAACCAGGCCTATTTACACATTCTACCATCCAATAGCATTGCAGACCGGAACAATAAGACCTATAGTAATGTAAATGTAGTTTTAAACAGACGAAAAAAGGGGAGAGTTTATTTCTATAGATTTAAATGTGATGGGTCTCTGGGAGTGAACCCACAGAAACCCAAATATTAAGACAACTGCAAATTGTCTTCATTTTCAACCTTTTCGATGCTGTTCTAGGAGGCATATGATACAGAAATAAAAAAACTTTTAATTATGACATTTTATGAACTATAAGGGAATGTTGTAAAATTGAAACGTTTTGGCTTAAGGGTAGTAGAAGTTTAGTGATTTCACTCACACTCTGAACACGTAATGCACAATTAATGTGTTATTCGTACTTTACTGCTTGTAAAAACCCACAGAAGAATATGTCTCTACACAATAATAATAGTATCATAGGAACACAAGTCCTTTTTATGAACAAAGATGTCAAACAAAAAGTGAGTATCATATTTAAAAACACTGGATCCTGACTATATGTACAAATCCTGAACAAAACCCAGAATGTGCATGTTTTGTATGTTAAATTGATTAGTTTCTGTTAGTCCCAAAAGCAGTTCTTTTGCTCTGAAAAGCAGAGGCGAACATTGCACTTCCTGCAAATAATGTTGGTGTATCCATTAGTACAGTATCTGCACCGTTCTCTATCAGCTTTGGAGGGAAAATGTTCTATCATGTCTTTGCAAACTTTGCTTGGTGGGTGCTCTGTTGGGAACATATGGAACAATCAGATCTCTGATGTATGATGGAGCTTGATTATTAAGGTCTTTATATGTAAAAAGGAGGATCTTAAATTCTATTGTGAATTTAACAGAGACCCAGTTTTAGTCAAAATTAAAACTTCAACCGACACTGGAGAATCCACAAAGGAGAAAAACCATTCTAGTGTGATATCTGTAAAAAGAGATTTAGCTAATAGGTAAAGTTTTAGAATACATATAAGAATCCACACAAGGAGGAAGGATATTTGGCTTACCATATTATAACATCTGTTGAGAAAAATCAAAAGACTTTACAATGAATTGAAGCAGCAACAGCTGAAGAGTTTGTCATGGAATATTTGTTAGTGTTCTCATCAACTCCATATTCCTGTAATATTTCTCTAATAAATCTTATTTTCAACCAACTGTATTCCATTAGCTATATTTAATCGATTCGTCTGGTTCAACTGTATTGCTAAAGTATTCTCAGGCCCTCATCAAGCGATGTAAACACCAAAGACTAATTGATTCTCTGTAATGGTTTTGAACATTATTATTTCCATCATGTCTAGGAATGTCCAGGTTTGATGCTGAGGAACTAGTCCATGCATGTGTTTCCTCAAGGCTGGACTACTGTAGTTCTTTTCTATCAGAAAGTCCCCAGAATGTAATTGAAAGCCTTCAGTTGATCCAAAAGAGTTCTGGTGAATATTAAATAGAGAGATCACATTTTTTTCCTGTTTAGCCTCCCTTCATTGGCTCCCTGTTAAATCCACAATAGAATTTAAGATCCTTCTTCTTACATACAAAGCCCTTAATAATCAAGCTCCATCATACATCAGAGATCTGATTTTTCCTTTTGTTCCCAATAGAGCACTTCGCTCTCAGACTGCAGGTTTACTGGTGGATCGTAGGATTTCTAAAAGTAGAATGGAAGGCAAATATTTTACCATTAGGCTCGTCTCCTGTGGAACCAGCTTCCAGTTTTAGTCCGTGCGGCAGAGGGCAGACACTCTGTCTACTTTTAATTCTAAGCTAAAAACGTTCCTTTTCGATAAACCTTATAGTTAGGTTGGCTAAGGTCATCCTGAGCTATCTCTGTAGTTATGCGGCTATAGGCTTAGACTGCTGGGGGACAGACTGGCCACTTTTCTTCACTCTGCTACTTTTCAATTTCAATTAAATTCAATTCAGTTTATTTATATAGCGCCAATTCACAACAGATGTCATCTCCAGGCACTTAACAAGAAGTCATTTCAATACATTTATACAAACATTCCAATCAGTTTAAAAGTTTCCTATTTAAGGAATCCCAGCAGCTTGCGTCAGTCATTGGCGTGAGGTTGGGCCCCGTTGATGCAGACTTGATGCAGCAATCCTTCAGCAGTCCCTCATACTGAGCAAGCATGTAGCGACGGTGGAGAGGAAAAACTCCCCTTTAACAGGAAGAAACCTCCAACAGAACCAGGCTCAGTAGGAGCGGCCATCTGCCACGACCGTCTGGGGGTTTGAGAAGACAGAGCAGAACACAGAAGGAACAGAAGATTTGATATAAGAGAACTTTCTATGTTACAGAAAGTAAAAAGTTGATAACATGACACAGTGGATGTTCAGTTACTGGGAGGATCATCCCAGTCGATGCCTCCCGTCCAACAGGGCATTGCAGCCAAGCAGGATACCAGACCAGGTATATCTTCTATGGAGAGAAAAACACTGAGAGAAAACAAAGTTAACAGTCGAAATAACAGAATGTACTGTAATACAACTGGAGAGTAGTATTAGAAAAGGAAGTAGCAGAGTGAAGAAAATTGGTAAGTCTGTCCTCCGGCAGTCTAAGCCTATAGCAGCATAACTACAGAGATAGCTCAGGATGACCTTAGCCACTCTAACTATAAGCTTTATCAAAAAGAAAGTTTTAAGCCTGGCCTTAAAAGTAAACAGAGTGTCTGCCTCACGGACAAAAGCTGGGAGCTGGTTCCACAGGAGAGGAGCCTGATAACTAAAAGATCTGCCTCCCATTCTACTTTTAGAAATCCTAGGAACTACAAGTAAACCTGCAGTCTGAGAGCGAAGGGCTCTGTTAGGAACATATGGAACAATTAGATCTCTGATGTATGATGGAGCTTGATTATTAAGGGCTTTGTATGTAAGAAGAAGGATCTTAAATTCTATTCTGGATTTAACAGGGAGCCAATGAAGGGAAGCTAAAGCAGGAGAAATGTGATCTCTCTTTTTAATATTCATCAGAACTCTTGCTGCCGCATTTTGGATCAACTGAAGGCTTTTAATGGCATTTTGTGGACTTCCTGATAGTAAAGAATTACAGTAGTCCAGCCTTGAGGTAACAAATGCATGGACTAGTTTCTCAGCATCACTCCTGGACAGGATGTTTCTAATTTTAGCAATATTCCGGAGGTGAAAGAAAGAAATCCTAGAAACCTGTTTAATATGGGATTTAAATGTCAAGTCTTGGTCAAAAATAACGCCGAGGTTCTTTACGTTATTACTGGGGGCCAATTTAATGCCATCCAGATGAAGTGATTGACTAATCAGTTTCTGTTAAAAAGTGACAAAAAACTGAACTATTTTACAATAGTCGAATTTTTTTTAAATGCATCTTTACCTCCAGGTTGGCTTGCATAACACTTAATAAATAAAATTAATAAACTCATTCAATTACTGCTCTTTTATTATTTTAGGTTATCTTCTTTTAGTTGAAACAATTGTTTGGTGATGTGAAATATGTAAGTGCAAAGAATAAGAAAAAAATTCTGCAACAAGTTAATTTATTTTCTGAAGCATTTCATATAACTTGTGTTTTTACAGATCTCTCTTGTCCATTAAACCTTTCCAAAAGAAATTCAAAACAAAAAAGTTTCCTTTGCGTAGTCCAGGTGAGTCAACCTCATTTTCATTTCAGAGGATGGATAAATCTACCCATAAACAAACAGTCAAAATATGAATAAACAGCTCTCTCAGCATTGAATGAGTGCCATTTAAAGTCCAGTAATGCTGTGCATTGTTTCACATTGATGTAATTTGGCACTAACAAAAAACACTGACTTGATTTGACTCCTAAATATTTAGTGTCCCCCCCCAACCCCAACTCCTAACAGCAATTAAAGTGATTAAGTACAAGCTTTTATTTGCAAGAAAATAAACAGCAGCTGTAGGCTTTTGTTATTATTCTCCTTGTTTGACACTGTAGGCTATATAGACAACTTTCTTCTCCTTTAAGTCATTATATGCATCTTACAAACACTCAACAGTTTCATTTTTTAATATTTAGATTTTATGGTTAACCCCCTGAAACCTAAATATAAATGTTTTTTTTACTACATTTTATCCCCCTAACCTTTTAAATGTTCTAGGAGGCATTATGATGCAGAATTCAGTGTTTTTGTAAATTATGAAATTTTAGTAACTTTCTGGGGAATTTAAAATAGCAACATTTGGGCTAGTAGAATTTAGCAGAATTTCAGTGATTTCACTCACACTCTGAACATATGTAAAGAACAATTATGGGTTATTTGTAGTTTACTGCTTGTAAAGACCCACACGGCCTTGGTACAGATCAAGATCGCAAAGTATGCCAGAGATTCCTGTTTTTACCTACAACTTTTTTCCCCTCTGAAACCACACATTCCAGAAATCAGCAATTCTATCAGGTAGACCTAATCTTTGCTTTGTCATGTTATGAGCACTTAAACCCCCACCCCCTAGAACATTATCACCTTATCATTCAAAAAGCAGCTATTTGGGCAACCAAGCAGAGCCTAGGAAAAAGAGGACCAGTACTATAGAACTTTTTCAAATCATGCTACAGAATTCTTTCTATCTTAAACTACTCAAATCATTATTTGATCTCATTGGAATCTGTCTTTTGATTACTAATGTAAGGCAAAACATTACGTTAGTACCACAAAATACGTTATTACTGGGGGCCAATTGAATGCCATCCATACAAACATACCCACAAATGACGCCAGTATTGAAGCTATGTGTAGTGGACATCTAGTAGTACCAAGCAGTAACAGCACAAGGCAGTAGATTTGAAGAAAGGGGCTGTTTTATTCAGCAATGTATTGCAACCCGCTACAGCACATAGGTGTTGATCTGCCATCGTCTTCTCTACTCCTCAGAACCTGAGCGGGCGGGGGGGGAGCAGTGTAGGAGCTTGTGGCTCCGCCCAGTGGAGTTACTACGCAACAACTCCAGTCTATTTTAGCTGGCATTTTAACGTCTGCTACTGATTCACAGCCATTTGAATGCAGAAATACTCAGAAATACAACTTTGAGTTTAATTTTCTCAAGATATGTCCTCTAGCATCAGAAAAATGCCACAAGAACATGTTAACACCTAGAAAAACATGATTTTCATCGCAGTGGGTCTTTAATGAAAAAGGGGACATGAAGCTTTGCCAGAGTGGAGGAAAGTCAAGACCTTACTTACTTGAATCAAGATTCAAGTGAGTAAAAAGGTTTAGAGATTTTTTCTCTGGGATAATATATATGTGTACATGAAGCGATTTTGGGATACCATTGAATATACTGATATTGTGAGATTTTGAGCTTGTTATGCCTATGTTGTAATATTACATCAGTGGGTAAAAGGGCAGCGAAGGTTTTGTCTTCACATTCCACTTCATATTGAGGAATTTTACTTTCTTTTGTTTTGATGGTGGGAATACAAAGAGAAATATCAAAGTTTTAATCTGTTTTTAATGTTAATCAGTATTCAGTATTGTAACATTTTTACAAGTTTGATTTTAGATTAAAATGCAATATTTTGTGGTACTAACGTAATGTTTTGCCTTACATTAGTAATCAAAAGACAGATTCCAATGAGATCAAATAATGATTTGAGTAGTTTAGGATAGAAAGAATTCTGTAGCATGATTTGAAAAAGTACTATAGTACTGGTCCTCTTTTTCCTGGGCTCTGCTTGGTTGCCCAAATACCTACTTTTTGAATGATAAGGAGATAATGTTCTAGGGGGTGGGGTTTTTAGTGCTCATACCAAGACAAAGGGACAAATAGGTCTACCTGATAGAATTGCTGATTTCTGGAATGTGTGGTTTCAGAGGTGAAACAAGTTGTGGGTAAAAACAGGAATATCTAGCATACTTTGCGATTTTGATCTGTACCAAGGCCGTGTGGGTCTTTACAAGCAGTAAACTACAAATAACCCATAATTGTTCTTTACATATGTTCAAAGTGTGAGTGAAATCACTGAAATTCTGCTAAATTCTCCTAGTCCAAATATTGCAATTCTAAATTCCCCCCAAAAGTTAATAAAATTTCATAATTTAAAAAACCACTGAATTCTGCATCATAATGCCTCCTAGAACATCTAAAAGGTTGGGGGGATAAAATTCAGTTTAAAAAATATATATATTTAGGTTTCAGGGGGTTAAACACAAAAACTAAATATTAAAAAATGAAACTGTGTTGAGTGTTTGTAAGATGCATTTGATGACTTTAAGGAGAGGAAAGTTGTCTATATAGCCTACAGTGTAAAACAAGGAGAATAATAACAAAAGACTACAACTGCTGTTTGGTAAATTTTGTAAATAAAAGTTTGTAATTAAGCACTTCAATGGCGATATGGGGAGGGCGGGGGGTCATTAAATATTTAGCAGTCAAATTCAGTCCCTTTTTTTCTGTATGGTGCTAAATTACATCAATATGAAACAATGCACAGCATTACTGGACTTTAAATAGCACTCATTCAATGCAGAGAGCGCTATTTATTCATATTTTAACTGTTTGTTTATGGGTAGATTTATCCATCCATTCTGCCACAACTGGCCCTTTGAGGACACTCATGACCTTGAAGAGGTATGAAATGAAAATGAAGTTGACTCACCTGGACTAAACAAAGGAAACTTTTTTGTTTTAAATTTTTTAGGAAAGGTTTCATGGACAAGAGAGATCTGTAAAAACACAAGTGATATGAAATGCTTCAGAAAATAAATTATCTTGTCGCAGAAATTTTTTCTTATTCTTTGCACTTACATATTTCACATCACCAAACAATTATTTCAACTAAAAGAAGATAACCTAAGATAATAAAAGAGCAGTAATTGAATGAATTTATAAATTTTATTTATTAAGTGTTATGCAAGCCAACCTGGAAGTACAGATGCATTTAAAAACATTAGACGATTGTAAAATAGTTCAGTTTTTAGTCACTTATTTCAGAAAGAGAAAGTCATATCATATAGGTTGATTAAACGCAGACTGAATTGTTTCAAAACCTTTATCATTTGTAATTGTGATGATTATGGCTTACATTGTGTCTCTGCTCTGTCTTCTCAAACCCCCAGACGGTCGTGGCAGATGGCCGCTCCTACTGAGCCTGGTTCTGTTGGAGGTTTCTTCCTGTTAAAGGGGAGTTTTTCCTCTCCACCGTCGCTACATGCTTGCTCAGTATGAAGGATTGCTGAAGGATTGCTGTGGTTGGAAAGTCTGCATCAACGGGGCCCAACCTCACGCCAATGACTGACGCAATCTGCTGGGATTCCTTAAATAGGAAACTTTTTAACTGATTGGAATCTTTGTATAGATGTATTGAAATGACTTCTTGTTAAGTGCCTTGAGATGACATCTGTTGTGAATTGGCGCAATATAAATAAACTGAATTGAAAAAAAATTACACATAATGAAAACCTAAAAGTCAGTGTCTGATAAAATTTGTCTCACATAAGAACTTAGGCTTTGCTTTTTAACCCATTAAAAGCTGAGAGACGTCAGTGACTTGGTTTAAATCGGGGCATGATGTGATGATGCTTCACGTCTTTTAGACTTGTTATGTTGTCTGACAGGCTTTGTTTTATGGATTTCTTGATGGTAAAGATTCGTTTTCGGACCTGGTGGTGGCGATAGAAATCTAACTCAGCTTTGCACATATTGTAGTTAATCAGTGAAGTCATGATTTAACAACGAGGGCGAGTACTTTTTCACTTACAACCAGGTTAGTTTGGATATTTTTCTTCCCCATTTAATTAAAATGCTAATTTTTAAACTAGTTTTGTATTTACTGTGGTTCTCTCTGTTGGGTATTACAATCTGTTCAATTATCTAAAACATGTATTTAGACAAAAAAACAAAAACAAAAAAATAATCTGCATATAGATTCATGTGTTCCTTCAGATGTTAAACAGATGCTGCTGGTTAAAGTTGAAGCCCCTGAAGATATGAGTCCTGGTGTGGTCCTGCAGGTCCCAGAGCCCTCCTACAGAAAAGAGGAATTGGAGGAAGTCTCGGTTGGTCGAGAGGAAAAGCAGCTCCATGATAAGGAGGACAACGATTCTGCCAGTTTTCCTGTTTCTAGCACTTCCATCAAGAGTGAAGATGCAGACACTCCTCTGTTCTCACGGCTTCATAAACAGCAAAAAGATGACAACGATCTTACAACCAGGAGATCAAATCACCAGATGACAGGAACAACTGGTGAAAAGGACTTTGGAGGAGCTGAATCTACCTGGAATCAAAATCTTAATGTTGGTGTTGAGATTTGCAACTCTTCAGAGACTGAAGTCGGTGAGGATGATGAAGAATACAGGAAGGTGAACCATCCCATGGTTGAACTGTTATTGTCAGAATCTGACAGTGACAATAAATTGGAGAGCAGAGCTAGTGGAAACACTATCAACAAATTTTACATCTGCTCTGATTGTGGGAAAAAAATTAACAAACCTTCTCTGAAGAGACACATGACATATTTTCCGAGAACACATTGTTCAAGCAGTTTGGTTAGTGAAAAATGTTTTAAGGTTGAGAAAACTGTAGACTCACAAAAGACAGTTCAGACAAGACATACATCCTGTACTTGTGACAAATGTGGTAAAAAATTTAAGAAAAAACATCTAAACACACACAGGAGAATCCATACAGGAGAGAAACCATTCTGCTGTGATCTTTGTGGGCACAGCTTTAGTACAAAGTCACATTTAAACCAACACAAAAAAATCCACACAGGAGAGAAACCATTCTGCTGTGATCTTTGTGGGCACAGCTTTAGTACAAAGTCACATTTAAACCAACACAAAAAAATCCACACAGGAGAGAAACCATTCTGCTGTGATCTTTGTGGGCACAGCTTTAGTCAAAATTCAAGTTTAAATCGACACCGGAGAATCCACACAGCAGAGAAACCATTCTAATATGATGTAACTAAAAAGTGATTTAGCTAATAAGTAACATTTAAAAATACATATAAGAATCCACACAAGGAGGAATGATACTTGGCTAAGCATATTATAATATCTCTTGAGAAAAATCAAGAGACTTTACAATGAATTGAAGCAGAAAAAGCTGGACTTTGTTATGAAATATTTGTTAGTTTTCTCATCAACTCTATATTCCTGTAATTTTTCTCTAATAAATCTTGTTTTCAACCAACTGTATTCTATCAGCTATATTTCATGTATTGGTCTGATTCAACTGTATTGCTAAAGTATTCTTAGGCCATTCTCAAGCTATGTAAACACAAAAGACTAATTGATCGTTTGTAATGGTTTTGGAAATTATTATTTCCATCATCTATGTAGGATAGAAAGTTTATGTCAACAAACATTGGAAATTGTGATTTCCAAAGTGTTGCAATACTGCACACATGCTTGGGTTTGTTTAAGTTTCAGTTGGTTTAATAAAACTTGATGCAAAACAAATCCTCTACAGCACCCCCTAAACTGCACCCAATACTCAGGCATCATTACATATTAAAAAAAATTCATATGAGCAAACGGCTAAACAGTACTATGACAGAGAAGTACTGAAGCCTTAAAATTGCACTATTATTAGAGGTGGATAGATTCCCCAGAAATCGTATTCAAGTAAAAAAAACACTACTTCAATATATTTTTACTTAAGTAAAAGTTTTTTTTTAAACAATCTAAGAAATTACTCAACATTAAAAAAGTATTTGGTAAAATTTAGTTAAGCTAATTCTAACGTCAGATTTAATATGTAAAAAGTGATGTAAGACTGCCAGAAATATGTATGTCCAAACTGTGTAACCTACTTAAAAACAAAAATAAAGAAATAACACAAATAACTAATATTATTAAAAAATAAAACCTTAGGCAGACGACACACTTTATCTAATCAGTTTTTCTTAACATAAAACTTTAAAAATCAATACTTACAGTAGGTAATGTACATATGTTAGAAGAGATTAAAGTACTTCCAATGGCAATATCTGCTGCTTATTCTGTATTCACTTGACCTCCAAAAGGCACAGGGGCTCAGCAGAAAAAATAACAAGAAAATAATGAAGCTTTGTACAAACACCAGAGAATCCACACAGGAGAAAAACCATTCTGCTGTGATCTTTGTGGACACAGCTTCAGTGAAAATTCAAGTTTAAACCCAACACATGATTTAAACATAAATTGTGTCTGTTGCATATTTGGTGAAAACAAGCTTGTTATTCAATCAGATAAGTAACTCGTGGTGTGTAAGGTAGCCCAAATTATACTCAAGCAAGTGTAGTGATTATTTACTTTATAATAATGCCACTGAGGTAAAAATGAAAAGTTCTATGGAGTGAAAAAACTCTTACAAGCACTTTTCTTTCATACATAACTCACGTGAATGGTTACATTTTAACTGCAAAAAATGTTTCTAGTTACTACCCATTTCTGATTTTTACTAACCAGAACTCCGTACTGAAATTATTTACTTAACATATCAAATCAAAAGGTGAGAGAGTTAAATGGAACGCATTCAACGAAAGGAATCTAAAACTTGAACTGAATTAAAGTTTTATATATTAAATGCCGCAACATCTTCCCTTCTTGCAGTCATCACGGTGACAAACTCGTCCAGATTGGCTACACTGCTCACTGTATAGCCGCTCATGGGATATGAAGCTCTCGTCTGACCACCAAGTCAATAAGACGGACTCAGCCAAGTCAAACACTCCTGCAGTCACAAAGATCATTCGCTGTTTTCAGTGTATACTAACGGACAAGTTGGCATGTTGTTTATGTATTCGTTGGGCTTTATTTGCGCACAGTATGCTTCAGTGTTAATCCTAAAACCACCACAAGGCAAACATTTTTAGAATGCAAAATCTGCAGACAACTGCGAGTGATATACATTTTTATTTGTGCTGTTTATGACTGAAGCTACTTACTGTACTATAGATCGCCTGTTTTGGAGGCAATTCGTCTGAGAGAAAAAGGAAAGAGAAGGAAAAGTTACTGACGATGACTTCAGGACATAAGCCCAATCACAGTGCCTTTTCTTTTGAAGAATAATTAGAGAGTAGACATTTGGGACCTCACCAACCAGTGGATTTTAACACCGTTCAAGGACCTTGAGAGATTATTATTGGTTTAAAGGGGATTATTTAACAGATCATACAGTTATTGAAAAGTGCCCAGATGAAAGGTCTGCATTTTATGTTATAGAAATTAACAACACTGGTGAGTGACCCTTTATTTGTAATTTCATGTATAAAATAGATTTCATTTTTCAGTTGCATTTATATAAAATAGTGTTTGCAGTTTGTAGATTTGTTCTTTTTTATGTCGTTCATTTAATATCGATCAAAGTCAGACTGTATGCATCACATAAAAATTTGTTGTTGCTATTAGCTGTTGAGTTGTTGTCCCCCAACTAACTTATCATGCCAGAGGTCATCTGTTTTGTGTCTCTAATGTTGTGTTTTATGCTTTAACTGTTTATTGCTGTTTTTAATCAGGTAAAGTACCTTGAATTACCTTGTTGTTGAAAGTGTGCAATACAAATAAAATTGCCTTGCCTTGCCTAAAGTGTGTTCTTTGATTACTTATTGATTACTAATTATACATTAGCTGAAATACTGTTATTCAAATAACATTTTAGAATTAAAGATATATTTAAAAAAACTATAAGTGACCTTTATTTGCTG
The DNA here is from genome assembly GCA_963556495.2 of Valencia hispanica. Classification (NCBI taxonomy): domain Eukaryota; kingdom Metazoa; phylum Chordata; class Actinopteri; order Cyprinodontiformes; family Valenciidae; genus Valencia; species Valencia hispanica. The sequence continues at coordinate 13,720,354 of OY747723.1, forward strand.
GTGTAGAAAACAGGTCTTAAAACGGCCCGACTCACTGACAACTGAAAGCAGGTGACATCTGGCTTTGAAGTCTTATCGAAGGCCAGGAGGGCCGAAAACGCGAGAAATTTCATGTGTCTTTCACAGGTTAACAACACGTAAACAACCCGCAAAAAACGCGTACTTTGCGTGTGCATTTAATCAACGTGAAAACAATACGTAAACAACGTGTTAATGACGCGCAAACAAGGCCTTCATTTTACGTGTAGATTTATGTCGCTGCTGATTCGCGTCCTCTCTCGCCCCGCAGGAGGGTTAGGGTAGGCTACCCTACCCCTCGGCTCAGAGTTCTGACTTATTGTCCTGCTGTAAACATTGCAATATGTTGCAATTCACTTCTGTGGCAACACTTAACTATTCTGAACAAATGAAACATCAAATTGGCTACTTTTCTTCTGATTGAAAAATGATTACATTTTATTGGATCATACAGGTGCGCCTCCTCATCTCCCTGTTCCACATTTTGCCGTAGCATTCCTGGGTCTGGCCTTTCGCCACCCTGAGGAACCGGACTAAGCTTGTTCAAAGGAGGTCCGACAGTATTGAGAAATAGCAGGACAATATGTATAGATGCTTGGCTTGTGGAGCTCAGCAGATCACAGCGGGCTGCAGATAACGCTATTTTTGTGGAGAAGATAATAACTAAAAGATCTGCCTCCCTTGGAACTACAAGTAAACCTGCAGTCTGAGAGCGAAGTGCTCTGTTGGGAATATATGGAACATTTAGATCTCTGATGTATGATGGAGCTTGATTATTAAGGCCTTTGTATGTAAGAAGAAGGATCTTAAATTCTAATGTTGACAAAAAATGACAAAAACCTGCCCTTTGCATTAAACAGCAATATTTTCAATATTGAAAACATAACTTATGTGCAGCAAATATTTGATACATCTGTCATATATCATACCAGCATGTCCAAAAGTCTTTTGACAGGACTCTAGTTATTTTGGAGTACAGGAGAGGGTGTAATTACAGGGTTGAACAGGTACCAAAAAAATAGAAATTAGTATTAACAAGCTAGGCCACTCCAGGACCTTGACATGCTTCTTACAAAGCCACTTCTTCGTTACCTTCACTCCACTCCACTCCTCCATCTTCAGTCCCTGGCTGATGTAAGAAGGTTTTCACCCAAAATCATACATGGCCCCATTCATTCTTTCCTTTACATGAAACAGTCGTCCTGGTCCCTTTGGAGAAAAACAGGTCCAAAGCATGATGCTCCCATCCAATGCTTCACAGTAGGTATGGTGTTCTTTGGATGCAGCTCTGCAATCTTTCTCCTCCAAACACGACAAGTAGAGTTTTTACCAAAAAGTTATATTGTGGTTTCATCTGACCATATGACATTCTTCCAATCCTCTTCTGGATCATCCAAATGCTCTCTAGCAATTGTTACTTTGGTCCCAGCTTTCTGCAGGTCATTCACTAGCCCCCCCCCCCCCCCCCCCCTGTGGGATTATGGGATTCTTGCTCACCGTTCTTGTGATCATTTTGACCCCACAGGGTGAGATCTTGCGTGGAGCTCCAGATCAACGGAGATTATCAGTGGTCTTGGATGCTTTCCATTTTCTAATAATTGCTCCCACAGTTGATTTCTTCGCATCAAGCTGATTACCTATTGCAAATTCAGTCTTACAGAGCCTCTTAAAGAAAAAGGTCTGTCAGAGCCAGAAATCTGGCTTGGTTGTAGTTGACCAAATACATATTTTCCACCAAAATTTTAAAATAAATTCTTTAAAAATGTGACCATGTGTTTTTTTGTATTTAAAAAAAATCTTTTTGTCTCTCGGGTAATGAAAATTACGGGCCTTTCTCAGCTTTTTAAGTGGGACAGCTTGCACAATTGGTAGCTGTCAAAATACTTTTTGCCCCACTGTAAATTCTGTGTAACTTTTTCAAATCCACTGCTGCAGAAATAAATATGAGGCCCCCATTCTCTAATAGTAAACTAACTAATAAAAAGATATGCCTCTCAGTAATACTATTTCCGCTTCCCAATTAGTTTATTTTACACATCTCATTACATGCGTAATCCTTTACTTTTATGTACTCACACTGAAGAGATAAGAATTCTGTAAATGTTGAGCATACACTTATTTTGTGTGTAAAATTAAGTCTTTTGTCTAACAGGGGGACACGGAAAAGACATCCGGGTGAGGAGGCATGTGGTCTTTAAAGTTATGTTCCGGCTGATAGATGACTTGCATGTGACCTTTAAAATATATGTTCCTGCTTAATATATGACTTGTTTAGGGTTCATACAGAGTGCACAAAGTTGTTTTACGGGGGTCTGATTCTGCAGGGCATGTGAAAACACTTAGCAGTGATCAATCAAGAAGAGTGTAGTACATCCTGCGTTGCCTTTTGTGAAGAAACATTGACCATTATTCTGTGAAAAAAATGTGTGAGGTGGGGGTTCATGCTCTGGTTCAATAAAAGCTATGCGGAGATGCAGAAGGATTGCTCAGTTGATCGCTGAGCCCGTCTGCAGACGTTCTTGCTGGCAAAATTCATAACTGTTGTCTGTTGCTTCTTATTGCTCCTTGTTACAGAAATGAACGAACACGCTGGAAGGTGAAACAAGAGCCTGAGAGTGCTTAGGAGTCAGAACATTAAATTGGTGTCTGTTCCTTTAAAGGAGGCCTTAGCTTAGATTGACAAAAATCACTTCCAACAACACACACCACTATGTTTTATAAAACTGTGATGATTCATGTTGTAACAGGACCAGAATGCAGAATGTGGAAGGTTCTTAGCAAGCATATTTAATAATGACAACAACTCTACTACTTCTCTTAATCTCTTAAAGTATATCCTATCTTAACTAAGTTTTATCTTTAAATTAAATAAATTAAATTACCCAACCCTTACCTAATTATTTTTTAACAACGTTTTACGGTCATTACTGGAACACCCACATCGTCTTACTCTAAACTGTATAAACTTGAGCAGATGATGGTCCATCTTAAGGGGTTATTCTTCATAAAAATGTCTATTCTCTGTAATGAGGGAAGGTGTAGCCCAATGAGGTCAACACCCTATATTAAGCTGTTCACCCTTTTTAGGCAGCTTCAAGGTTTTAGACAATAGCAATCAAAACACGGATTAAACTGAAATTGAAAAGTCAAAAAGTCACTCAGAGGATGGCAGCACTCTTTAAATTAGTGGGGTGTGATCACAGAACCATCAAATGTCATCAGGGTGGCAACGAACATATTGAGAGAAAAAAATGAACTGCCAACAATTTGACAATCAAGGGTTAAGTCACCAGGAAGCAGTTGTCTTTTCTGTTACATTCAACAACTGGAATCCACCCTAATTGCGAATTACAATATGTATTGTGTTCAGTAACAACTATAAACCAAACACACTTTTACTTTTAAATTCTGTCATTTGAAATGAAAACAATGTAATGACATTAGAATACATCTATTTAGTAAAAAATGTCATTTGTATGTTATTCATTATTTGAATGTATTATTTGTGTTGCAATAATTAAAAATATATTGAAAATGATCAGGACGAAGTATCTTCTCCAAAATAATTGCGTTATCTGCAGCCTGCTGTGATCTGCTGAGCTCCACAAACCAAACTTCCATATTGTCCTGCTCTTTCTCAATACTGTCGGACCACCTTTGAACAAGCTTAGTCCGGTTCCTCAGGGTGGTGAAAGGACCCAGGACTGCTACTGCAAGATGCGGAACAGGGAGGAGGATGAGGAAGCGCACCTGTGTGATCCAATAAAATGTAATCATTTTTCATTCAGAAGAAAAGTTACTAATTTAATATTTAACTTGTTCAGAGTAGTTAAGTGTTGCCACAAAAGTGAATAACAGCAAATTAAATGATTCTTTGCAACATATTGTAATGTTTACAGCAGGACAATAAGTCTGAGCCGAGAACGGACCTACTGAGTCTGCCTCTCAATTCAATTTCAGTTAAATTCAATTCAGTTTATTTCTATAGCGCCAATTCACAACAGATGTCATCTCAAGGCACTTAACAAGAAGTCATTTCAATACATTTATACAAACATTCCAATCAGTTAAAAAGTTTCCTATTTAAGGAATCCCAGCAGGGGCGAGAGAGGACGAGGTGGTATATGAAGCAGCAGAACAATATTAGATGTTTTGCTTGAAATAATGAGGGAAATACAACGGGTATTAAAGAAGGATTGCGTTATCCTATCATTTGTCAAAACCTCCGTTACTTTTCATCATATATAGTCTTATCAGAAGTGCACCCACAGCTGATATGCGTCTTCTGTGTGGACCTGCACGTGAATTTGCACATATCAGCTGACCGCTCGCTGGAGCTTGTATGCTAGTCAAGCTGCCTTATTTGACTCTGCAGATCAGCCTCATATTAATGTGTTCTGTCCGTGTTTCATCACCTTCTCTTATGCTGCTTGATGATTTAAACCTGCTGCTCTCGAGTTTACTGAGTCTGAGGATATCTATGATTGTGTGTGTTCCGGTATCAGTGTTGGCCTCAGTGGACTCTGGTCTCACATGGCTACTTGCGTTCCGGTATCGTTTGATTTACAAATAACTAGTAAAAGTTAATCCATTATTTGAAAGTATTATTTGCGTTAAAATACTTAAAAAAAATATTGAAAATGATCGGGATGGAGTATCTTCTTAATATCACCTTCAGGAGATTCTAGCAGATGACAAAAATAGCATTATCTGCAGCCTGCTGTTATCTGCTGAGCTCCCCCCTTTTCTGATTGTTGTAGTGGTTCATCCCACGTCTTGGAAGCTAATCAGCAGCGACATAACCCTACACGTAAAGTACGTGTTGTTTTCGCGTCATTAACACGTTGCTTACGTGTTGTTTTCGCGTTGATTATCTTCACACGCAAAGTATGCGTTGTTTCCCCGTTGTTTACGTGTTGTTTACGTGTGAAAGACACACGAAATTTTGTGCGTTTTTGGCCCTCCTGGCCTTCGATAGCCCCTCATGCATGTGCACAACGTGAAGAGGAATGAAACTGAAAAAGCAGCACTGGTAAAACGGTGGCATTGAATAAAAAAATGGCATTGTCAAAAATGAGATGAATTTGTGAAAACTTGATTGTGAGTTATTTGTTTCAATCTGTATATTTTGAATTTCGTTTAAACTTTTTTCGCTTAAAATTTTTATTTCACTTTCAATACAGACATTTTCACACATTTATTTCATATTCAAAATTTATATTTTCAGTTGTAGTTATATTTTTCAATGCCAATTATTTATTTTCCCTGCCAGTATTTATTTTCAGTTTCACTTTAAGATGGCATCGTTTTGATGCCATACTTTTGCAGGCGCTGCGTCATCTGCTTGCGCCTTGTAGCTAACAGCGGTGATTTGTCGTAATGTAGTCCCAAGTTGAAATCGGCTCCTGTAATTACCCTTTCGCGCAGTCCAGCAAGCCCCGGCCTCCTTAGTTACTGTTGCTAACTCGGTCAAAACGCAACAACTCACTACATGTTTACAATAGGAGCCTCCAGGGCCGAAATGATTCCTCAAGAGGCTCTTGAGAACATTTAAGGCATAAATGGTAGGCAGAATGCCTTGGAGGGCTATGTACACAATTTCAAAGTAGAAATTAATTTAAATAGACTGAAAGTAGAGGAACGAATCTTCCAATTTCAAAGCAGGAGGGAGTAGCCTCATCTAGCATCAGTCGTCTTTGACCAGGGAAACATCATTGAAGAGCAGCACTGTTCATGTACAGTAGGGTAATGTGTTAAATTCATTTACCATAAGTTTAATAGCCTGCTAAGTGACTAGCTTAAGATAGTTCATTATTTGTAGGCTTTATGTGATTTATACAAATTTACATGACCTGATTGCTAAGGTTATTCAAGATCATTGTCTTACCTTCAAAGAAACATAGACATCCTTCTTGATAGTGGTCACATTGAGTTGACTGTGCGGTCTGCCACACAGCTTTATCCATCGAAGACATTTATCCATGTTCTGGTACAGTTTTGGAAACAGAATATAATAAACGTTGTTGCTTATCCTCTCGGGATACCGTGTATCAGTTTTGCAAGTGCCCCAGGCGTTTATTTTAAACATATTTAGACCTTGAAACACAAATACAGCTTAGAAATCCACAAAAGTGTTGCAACGGTTGTCTCTAAAGCGAGAGGGTGAAAATGTCTGAGTCTGCTTCCAGGAAACTGCTAGTGGAATGCTATTGGTTCATTTGTGTTTGACAAACAAAAGATCTGGAATAAGCAAAGAAGAGAAAAAGGAGGGGTTCGTGCGTGAAGCTGATGTGTTTTTTAGCACCCGGGAGGATGAAAAATGTTTTAAACTTTGTTTTCTCCTAAAGTTCCGCCGAAAGAAAAATAAAATAAAAGAGAAAACTCACTTCCATATTTTAAAAAATCCTATGAAGAGTAAGGTAAACTTTACTGTGATCTAAATGAATTATTTTAAACAAGCGACCACCTTCCCCCTTACCCTCAAGGAAGGGCCGTTCTGATAATAAACAAGACCCCCCTTCTATCCCCCAACAATGGGTCATTAGTTGTTCTCTTAATAAACAAACCAACTGTGATGGGGTGCGACAGAAACCGGCAAAATGGACTTCCTGAGAAGACTTGTTTGAAACCAGATTGATCATGTGTTTTAAAATTGTTAAAGGTTATCCAACTGCAGGGAGGCAGAAGGGAAGGAACACACCTCCCCCCGCTAGCTGATAAGGAGGAGGATGTCTTATGAGCTGCGTGCAGCTCTCTGTATACAAAAGCTTGGGATTTCTTAAGTGCAGCGGCAACTGTTACTTTATAATAATAATAATAATAAAAAACTTAGCTAATATTGTTAATGATATTCATGGGATGTCTGTGAGATCTCTCATATAGTAGAAAAGAAATGGTTTCAAATGACGGATTATGAGCAGAGTGATTTTATTTTGAAATACAGGCGGATGTCTACAGGTCCTGTGGGGTAGCAGCTGGGTGGCTACGTGGATTTATTCTTTGTAACAAGCGGCAGCTTCAGATGCTTGCTTCTAACATTTTAATGACAGATAGATACATGTTGAAAGGAAACAATCTTGTAATGTGCTGGGTTAGAGACTTAAAAAGAGAAGAAATGTTCGTTACGGGATTACTGTAGTAAAGAATGTAGTAACGCACTCCAAAATTCAACTTTAGTTACCGTAGCACACTGAGTACACACACTGAGCGCACTTCAATATTTAAACTCAAGGGAGTTGTTGCTAGTGGGACAAAATTAAGGGTCTGATTAAGCGGGAAAGATGTCTGGACCTACACCTGAGATTGGGAGAGGTTGCCGGCCCTCGCCCCAATCTGAGTTGAGAATGGTACCAGGTTTTGAACATCTAGCAACAGACGCTTCCACATATAATCATAATAATAAGCTAATTTGTCGAATCTTAATGAAGGAGCAGATAAGCAGAGAGCAAGGAATAGAGATGTGATGTTTTATTATGGAAATATCAGTTGCTGTTTATCTCATTGACAAAATTATAGGAAGTTATTGAAGTCAGATGGGTAGAAATTATGAAATTGGAGGAATTTTGTTTTCCACTAAAAAAGAATGAGATTGAGTTGTTAGAAAATGAAAAAAAATAATAGATTTAGCTACAGGAAGAATCTGTAGTGGTAATTATATTATCTCCAGACTGTTTTTTAATTTTAATATTATTGCTAACAGAAGATCCAAATTGAACTTTGCATGTTTTTGGCATTTGGCCAACAATGGGGAACAGGGGCATGGCGACCTCTAGTGGCGAACTAATTAAAGCATATCTTACGGACAATTCAATTCTCATACTGATTAGTTTGTGGACAAGAAGTGTGTCAGACATGAAAAAAAGAAAAGCTTCTCATATAAAATTAAGAAACAGCTTTGAGTAATCAAAGGCTGTACTGAAGAAGCTCTATTTGGTAAGAAAAGATAATTTCTCCTAATGGATTTGTAATGTTAACAGTGAGACATTTAGATACACTAACTGTTGCAGAAATGTTGTTTAGAGAAATAATGCCTAGATTTGATATCCACAAATGATCTATAGTGGTAACGGAACACATTTTGTGAATGAAATAATTGATAAAATAGGACAAAGATTATAGATCATTTTTAAGAGACAATTGGATTATAAAAGCAGATTAAGAAAGGCCATGGATAAGACTAAACAGAATTGGAGATACTGTTTGGTTATGATAAAGTTATATATGAATATAACACCAAGTAATTGAACGGATTTGATGAGACCTTATCCTTCCTACAGTTTGGTATATTAAAATAAGAGGAACAATTACAAACTGATTTATGACTTTATGATAAAAATGTTGCAAATAAAATAAAAAAAGCAATGGAAGAAACAGGACAAAATTGGACATTGTCTTGATTTGGTAAACTATACATGTATATAATACCAAATTTGAATATTGGCCTCATTCTATTTGAAATAATCTATGGGTAAGATATAGAATTCCTTAGATTGGTATACTCTCTTCTAAAGAAACAATTTGATCAAGATCTGGTGGGTTTTCATGATCAAAATACTGATAAGTACATAAGTTATAAATGCAAACTAATCATATGCCAGATGACCCTATATTCCTACAGGAAGAAGTGAGCTGAAAGTAGGTGACTGGATCTGTAAACAGAAAACTGGGCATCACCCAGGTGGAAGGGGCAATTCCAGGTATTTTTGACCACACCAACGCTGTAGAGTCTGAGTTGGATACACTTAACCCATTGTAGAAAGCAGAGACCATCACTAGATATAGGGAAAGCAGTCTAAGAGAAGTGGTGTTTAAGACTGATTACAAAGGGAGGTGGATACAATATGGTCCACTTGTCTCAACCTCAGTGAAGAGTACCAGGAGATCCACTTTTCTAAAGAGACTGCTTGAAGGGAGACATAGTAACGATGAAGGTTTTTCTGGTTTTTCTGCTATTTAGTACTTTTATTTTTACAGCTTTTTGGTGGTGTTATTCCATAGGAATTTTAAGACTCACAGAAGAATGACATATAGCACATGAGAATGCTGATTTATTTTCTTGGTTCACTCAGAGAAGGACACACAGAAACCCATTTGAATCTAGCGTATGGTGACAATATGCAAGATATCTAGCAAATAAATGAAGCATTATTAACTGTTTTGTTTTTTCTCAGATGCCATATTCTGTAGGACATTTACCCAGATATGTAGAAGCTTTCACTAATCTTAATGATCTGTTTCCAGATGTTACACTCCACTCCAAGATTTGGACAAATTCTGAGCGTGAAGTAAATGAACGATTAGGAAGTTATATGGGTAAAAATGTATATACTTCCATGACAAAAGTAAGGGTAAATTGGAGACTGGGACAACATGGGATTGATCTAAATAGTTAAAGCTGGACCAGTACACTTAAAACCTGACCAAAGATTTATTTGTTTTGAAAATGATAAAAATCTGACCACATTTTCATACCAATCTGGGTACATGGGAAAAATATATAGTATGTGCTCCATTCTTCGTGAATGTGATGAACTTTTCTATGGACGACCTGCTGATTCTCTGCCGATTTTGGCTCTGACACAATTACCCTCAAAATGAGAACGGTGGATGTGCTTCTGTTAAGACCTAAAGAGCATTCTTTTCTTGTATTTGCAGAGCAGATCCGACACAGCAGAAGGAGGAGGCGTGATATTTGAGCCCCTCATGATCCCATCTGGGCTCCGATATGCCCCCTGAAAACAAATTATGGAGTGATTGAAATAAGGTTCTATTATCTATTTTCCCATGGACCGGGGTGGGTAAGGTCATGTTTTGATTGGACACATTAAATTATAGATTCAGTGGTTTTGTTAATTCTTCCCTGGCAGTTCTAAAAGGTATAGCAGCTGAGATCTAGGAATTGAGCTTAACTATAAATATACATGGAGATTAATCTACAATACAGGTGTTTATTGAACTATAACATCTCTCCGTAACAGGCTGCAAATCTAGTCACACCTGTTTAACAGGTGACTTATATAATTGGATGTTTCTGAAAAAGTTCTGTTTCAGAAAAGGGGAGGAGATCCTTAGGCACAAGGGGAACTTAAATTTCAATTATTTTTTACGGAACAAAGCCTTTGAATTTGTCGCTTTAAAAGCATTTCAGATAAATAAATAAAAAACAGGATATGTTTAGGGTTCAACAGTTTTTTGGTTAAATAGGTTGAAATTATAGTTTTTTTATAAGTATTGGGCTTCATCGGCTCAGAAAAATGAATAACAATAGTCGGTGATGTGGTAAAATCTTATAAGACTATAGGTTTAATGAACTACACTGTTAGCAGTGTAAATGAATAAAATTAGACTGATCCTTTTCTGCGGGTTGAGATTTAAAGCAGCAAATCATTTTTCTTTTGAGCGGTCTCTCATGCTCATCATGCCACTTGCACAATCCAAAAAGACCAGATGTTTCCTGTTTTCATCCTGTTTTGGCACCTTTGTGCGGTTGGTTGTTTTAGCACACAACACATTCATCTTACATTGTGGCATGTTTATGCATTTAGTGTTTGTTTGGAAATTTTATTTTATTTTCATTATAAGCTCTACTATATGTTTTGAAGAAAAATTCTTTATGGTCAAGGTTTTTCCAGTGTTGTTCATTTTTGATACAGGATTTTTAGAGTGCACTTTGCGTCAATGATGATTCCTGGGCTGTCCCTGTGGGACCCCAGTGCTGTATTCCAGTCCCCCAGAATCCCATCTCCCCACCCTGACATATTTAGGTGTGGATTTTAATCCAGGATGCCAGGGAGGGGGCTACACCCATACCCATCAGTTTGTTTCTAAGTATGGGAGGCTTTATGGTGTTAAAAACGCTGGAGAAGTTGAAGAACATGATCAGGACATAAGAACTAGGCACATCCTGGCAGTAGTATGTCCGGTGCAGCATGTAAAGGACGGCATCTTCAACTCATAAGTGTTCCTGATAGGGAAACTGGTGGGGGTCCAGTTCCTCAGCAACCTGCAGTTTCAATCGACGAACAAGGACGCCTCCGATGTCTTCATGATGTGAGATGTCAAAGCCACTGGTCTGTAATCATTAATTTCTACTGGTCGCCCTATCTTGGGCGCCTGAATGAGACATGAAATCTTCCACAGCACTGGGAGTTTTTCTATCTGAAGACTCAGATTGAAGAGCCTCTGCTGGGGAACTGCTAGTTGTCCTTCACAGTCCTTCAGAAGCCTTGGACAAAAGCCATCCGGACCAACAGCCTTGTCCAGTTGAAGTTTCCTGAGCTCAACTCCCACCTCTTCTTCTGTTATCAACAGTTGGAGCAGCTCAGGATGTAGGGGAGGGGGGGCAGCACAGGCGTTTAAGGTGGAGTGAGTAACCACCGAGGTGGGGGGAGCAGCTGCAGAAGTGGAGGAAGCAGCCGCAGAGATGGAGGTGCAGGGAGCAGCTGCAGACGTGGAGATGGAAGTAGCAGCTGCAGACCTGGAGGTGGAGGAAGCAGCGGCAGAGATGGAGGTGGAGGGAGTAGTACAGCCCTGTAGGCCTCCTTCTGGTTGGCATAGAACAGATCTAGAGACTTTTCTCCACGTTCTGGACAGACCTCATACTGTACAAAGACAGTTGGGCAGAAGGACAGAGAGACATGATTAAAATCCCCCGTGATCACAATGAGAGCCTCTGGTTGGTGGGTCTGTATCCTAGCAACAACGTCATGGATTATGTCACACGTCGCTGCAAGAACTCCTCTCGGAGGAACATAAACCGTTATAACAGCCACATATGGAATCTCCCATGGCATGTAGTATGGTCTGAAACCAACAGCCAGCATTTCAATATCGGTACAACATACATTCTGTTTAACCGTCAAGTTCCGGGGGTTAACCCATCTCTGATTGCAGAATAATATAACTCCCCAACATTGGCACCTCCCACTCCTCCGTGGATCTCTATCCGCTTGCATAACTGCATGTCCACGCATGAGTCCGGTGTGTTGTCATTCAGCCAAGACTCTGTTAGACAGATCAGACTGCACTCCGTATACAGCTTTTGGTTCCGCACAAGCGACTCAAATTCGTCAGACTTGTTTGGAAGGCAAGGCAAGGCAAGGCAAGGCAAGGCAATTTTATTTGTATAGCACACTTTCAACAGCAGGGTAATTCAAGGTGCTTTACATGATTTGGTGATGGAAGTGAGTTAACATTTCCCATGATTACACAGGGTAGGAAAAGCTTATGTCTCCACCTCTTAACGTTGATCTTCACCTTTACCTTGACTCCAGCTCTGCATCCACAAAACGTCCTCCTTAGTTCCGTTGAAATGGGATATTTCAGTCCATGACTTGTCCTTGAGACTTCCAACAGTTTTTCCCTTGTGTAAATTACTTTATCAGACGCTGTACACATTATCGAAAAACTATCGAAAAGAAAAAAGTACAAAAATATATTACTTTCAACAAAAATAATAAAGTATTTTAAAAAATTTTAAAAGGTTTGTAAACTACAAAAAAAACTTAAAAAGTAATTAAACTACAAAAAAAATCACATGAAGCCTACAAATAGTGTGCTATCTTAAGCTAGCCACTTAGCAGGCAATTATGTTAACTAATGGTAAATTAATTTAACACAATGTTCATGCTGTACATAAACAGTGCTGTTCTTCAATAATGTTTCACTGGTCAAAGACGACTAATGCTAGATGAGGCTTCGGCCAACTGCTTTGAAACCGGAAGATTCGTGCCTCTAGTTTCAGTCTATTTTCATGTATTTCTACTTTAAAATTATGTACATAGCACTCCTATGCATTCTATGCAAGGAGGATCTTAAATTCTATTTTGGACTTAACAATGACTTCACCAATGAAGCGAGGCTGAAACTGGAGAAATGTGATCTCTCTTTTTAATATTCATCAGAACTCTTGGTGCTTCCTTTTTGGATCAACTGAAGGCTTTTAATTACATTTTGTGGACTTTCTGATGGTAAAGAATTACAGTAGTCCAGCCTTGAGGTAACAAATGCATGGACTAGTTTCTCAGCATCACTCCTGGACAGGAGGTTTCTAATTTTAGCAATATTCCTGAGTTGAAAGAAGGAAATCCTAGAAACCTGTTTAATATAGGATTTGTAAGTCATGTCTTGGTCTAAAATAACAAAGAGGTTATTTACGTTTTTCTGGGGGCAAATTTAATACCATCCAGATGAAGTGATTGGCTAAGCAGTTTCTTTTTTCCGAGCTTTTGGTCCAAAGAAGGTAACCTCTGTCTTGTCAGAATTTAGGGAAAAAAAAGTTTAGTGTCATCCAGGTTTTTAAGTCTTCCAGACATGCCTGTAATCTACCTAAATGACTGGATTCATCTGGATTTATGGATACATATAGGTTTGTATCATCGGCATAACTGTGGAAATTTATCCCATGCTGTCTAATGATTTTACCAATTAGAAACATATGTTGTGCCGCAGATAGGTAGGATTTGGCTATGAATAATTATTAATAATTGCTTAGGGCAATTATTAATAAGATTAATAATTTCATGTAAAAATTACCATGTTTAGGGGCACCATCCTGTTGGATTCCAGGAACATTTATATATATGTATATAGCCAAATTGTTCAGTCTCAGATAATTAAACAATAGATGAAGGAATAAGTTCTAACGCAGTGGACATTAATTGTACGCATCACTCCAAGTAATCCCAGACAACTTCTCTTTAAGATAAGGGGACTTTATTTAGGAAATAGAAAATCCCATCTGTTCTAAAGCATGCAAAAATTACTACAGATCTTAGACAATAATAATAGGTGAACATTAAACACAATTAACATGAAATGAAATCAGTGAGACAGCTGAGGTTCGGGTCAGAAAAGGAGGGGGGGCCTCACTCCAGGGAGCCCAAATCACAGATAGCCTAGGAGACAAAGTCATAAATCTCAGCTCTGTGCCAAGATGGAGGAGAGCACATGGAGCCTAAGAAAGAATCATAAAACTAGCTTTGGCTAAAGGAGCACATGGGGGAAGCGTCCATGTGGTAGGCCTCTGCTTTAGCGACAGACTAAAGACAATGGAGTTAAACTTTTCAGCTAAGACCAGCTAACGCAGGCCGGACTGAGCCCGACTGCCGATGGAGTTATCAGGGAGGGAGAGAGAGGGAAAACAAGAGGAAGGAAAAAGAAAGGCGTGATCTGCTCAGGCTAAAACAGACAGTTTCAAAGACAGCAATTTCACAGCTCAGACTTATACGTGCGACGACACAAAAATGAGCAAACAGGTACAGCGCTTAAAAACACTTTAACCAACAATGAACGAGATCTAACTCGTTAAAACTCTATTTTCTCTGTTGATCTATGCCCAGACACATTATTAGTATAAATGAACCGGTTCAGTCCTACTTTGCCTTGAAGGAGGTCCAGTCCACTAGAAGGAGAGTGAATTGTGTCCGTAGTTGAGCAAGAAAAGGAAGAGTTATAAAAAAAACCTGTACAGGATTTTAAGGACCGTGTGGCCCAAAGGCAGGCTGGATGGCCTGCAGGATCGACGTCTTCGAAGCGAGTTCTTCCCCAGTCCAGCGGGTCAGAACAAAAGAGAATCTTCACCAGTGAGATGTCCTCTGTTCAGCAGTAGTTCATCCAAGAACTTCAAGCTGGAGAACCATTCAAAATGGGCGCGACTACTCTTATAGCCCCCTTTGGCCGTGAGGTCATCGCTGATGTCACCGTGGGTGGTCACGGACCAATAGGAGTGTGTTGGGGGTCACTGCTAGGATTGCTGGGAAATGTGGTCTGCTCAGTCCATCTTTGAAATAGCTCCCAGACATCCAAAAGTCTGTTCAGTTCATCTTATGAGAAATGCAATCACAACACATACACACACACACACACACACACATATATATATATATATATATATATATATATATATATATATATATAGTAAACAGAATTCCTCCAAGCACAGAACACTGTGGTACTCCTCAAGTAACCCTTGAGTGTGATGAAGATTTATCAATTACATGAACAAACTGTAATCTGTCGGATGATTTAAACCAGCCTAGTGCTGTTCCTTTGATCCCTGGAACATGTTAAAGCCTCGCTAAGAGAATATTTTGATCAACTGTGTCAAAAGCAGCACTGAGATCTAACAATACCAGAACACTCCCAAGTCCATTCTCTGAGGCCATGATAATATCATTAGTAACTTTCACCAGTGCTGTTTCAGTGCTATGATGAGCTCTAAAACCTGACGGAAATTCTTCAAACAGGTCGTTACTGTTTAGATGCTCACATACTTGATTAGCAACTATTTTCTCAAGGAATTTAGAGAAGAAAGGATGGTTAGATGTAGTTCTGTAATAACTAAGTCATCTTGATCGTGAGAAAGTTTTTTAAGTAGAGGTTTAATTACAGCAACTTCAAATTCCTGTGGTACGTATCCATTTACTAAGGATAGATTTATCAAATCTAAAATGGGGCTAGTAACCAAAAGGAAGACTTCCCTAAATAATTTGGTCGAGATTGGGTCCAACATACCAGTTGAAGGTTTAGATGAAGATAAAAATTTTGATAATTCCGAAAACTCGACTGAATCAAAACAGTCCAAACACAAATGAGATTCAACAGTTCTCTGATGCTGCCTCACTTACTGAGAGAGAAGTAGTCATGTTTTGGAGAATGCCAAAGATTATATTTTTAATAGAATTAATTTTATTTATGAAGAATCCCATGAAGTCATCACTACTAAGAGCTGGGGGAATAGTTGGCTCAACAGACCAATGACTCTGTGTAAGTTTGGCGACTGTACTAAAAAGAAACCTAGGATTGTTTTTATTCACCTCTATTAATCATGAAAAATATGCTATTCTAGCTTTTTGAAGGGTCTTCTTATACAGCAGGAGACTATTTTTCCACGTTAAATAGGAATCCTCTAGTGGTGTAGAGCAGTGATTCCCAACCGGGGGTACTCGTACCCCTAGTGGTGCACATTATAGGGGTATGCGGAAAAATTTTAATATTTTATTTCCCTGATGATGGGTAAATATTATCAGCCATTCCATTAGCTGTGCCCTGGTAAGGAAAGACAATCGGTCTGGGATGTGTTGCTTAATGAATAATAAACCCAGCTTTTATCAATGAATAGAGCAAAAAAGACTTAAACAACAACTACATGAAGGAAAGACTAGAGCAGGGCTGTGCACCTGCACGACGTTCCGCTACCAAGTGAGGGCATGAGAGAAAGGACAAGACAGACAAACGTCACAACTGACAAAAACACTCCAAAGCAGCCACCGTCAAATATGGATAAATGGCTGAAACGTCTTGTTGCTCTGGATCCAGGAGGGGGTTCAGCGGACCCCAAGACACGCAAAAAAGAAGCCAAACCCAAACCTAGGCAGTACAATGACAACTATATTTTCTTTGGATTCACTTCTACGTCTCCAGACCTGCCACAGCCTCAGTGCTTCCTTTTGTGGGGAAATCCTTGCAAATAGCGCAATGAAGCCGGCCCATTTACAGCAACATCAGAGCACTAAACACTCGGGAAGTATCGGTAAAACGGAGACTTTTTACAAACGAAAGTTGTCGGAACTAAGGTTAGGGCAGACTGTATTGATGAAAGCTACTTTTGTATCAAGCAAAGCACTGGAGGCGTCATACGCCGTATCCCTGCTTGTGGCTGAGTCAAAACAGCCACCCTCAATTGTTTAAGAGCTCATTCTTCCTGCAGCTTGTGTTATGGCTGAAATTATGATGGACAAGAAAGAAGCTGACACACTAAAAAAGGTTCCCCTGTCGAACAACACTGTGTCCCGTTGGATCAACGATATGTCGGTTAATATTATTGGACAAGTGGTGAAGAAAATAAAACAAGCCAGTCAGTTCGCTTTGCAGCTGGATGAAATGACAGACGTGACTGGAGATGCTCAGCTCCTGGCCTTCGTTCGTTACAAAGATGTGTCGGACATAAATGAGCATATTTTATTTTGTAAAAAGCTGCCAGGAAAGACAACTGGAGGAGAAATGTTCCAGGTTATAGACAGCTTTTTCAAAGAACATGATATGCAGTGGAATACATGGCGCCACGTCTTTACTGATGGTGCGGCTGCGACGACGGGAAGCGTGAAGGGACTGTTCGGACACATCAAAAAGGTAAACAATGACATTAAATGGATGCACTGTATTATTCATCGCGACGCACTCGCTAGTAAGAAGGTTTGTCCTGATTTATGTGCTATTATGGATGATGCTGAGAATATGATAAACTTAATCCAATGCCCACCACTGAATCATAGACTGTTTGAAACTCTCTGTCATAAGAACGGCGCAGAGCATGAACAGCTATTGATCCACACAGATGTGCGCTGGCTTTCACGTGGAAAAATGCTCCTTAGACTCTATGAACTTCGCAGTGGAGTTTTTATGTTCCTCAAGGAGCATCTGCATCCTCTTGCTGTGGTGTTTGAGGATGCAAACTGGGTGGCACGCCTTGTATATCTTGTTCATCTGTTTACCAAACTTAACGAGCTCAACCAATCTCTTCAGGGGAAGGAGTCACACATCCTTAAAATGTATGACAGAGTGAAAGGATTCACTAAGAAGCTCAAACTATGGGAGAGGAAATGTGATGAGGGAGATGTGAGCTGTTTCCCACTACTTGATGCCCATCTTGCCACCATTGATTCTGCCCGGGGTCCAGTGGTCAAACTGGTGAAAGCACATCTGTCCAAACTTAGCATGGATTTTAGCCAGTATTTTCAGGACATTGAAGAAAAGTCAGAAAGACTGGACTGGGTGAGGGACCCATTCATTGTGAGTGAGAGCAGCAGTATCCTTCATGGAAGGCTGCAGGAGCATCTGATGGATTTATCATCTGACCGTGGGCTGAAAATAGCATTTGCTGAGAAGGCATTGACTGAGTTTTGGTGTGATGTGGAGAAGGAATACCCTGAACTGGGAAAACATGCACTGTTTGAACTTTTACCTTTTGGTTCTACCTATATGTGTGAGGTGACCTTCTCAGCTTTGACACACATCAAAACCAAGCAGAGGAACAGACTGGATGTGGAGAACAGCCTGGTAACATCTGTTTCCACACTGCCCCCAGATCTATCAGAGCTTATCAAAGATAAGCAAGCTCAGGTGTTTCATTGAACTAAGCTAAGTTGAATGATGAAAACAAAGTAAAACTGATATGGTTATTTATTTTAATGTTTTGCTCCTGATGTTCTAAGTTTAAATGTGTGTTTAAAGGGGACTCATTCAAAAGAGATCCAGCTTTTGTTATAACAAAGGGAGGTTTATTTACTTTTTTGTTATTTAGTATTTATTTTCAGATTTATTATTCACTTTCATGGCAACATATATATTTATATTAAATTTAAAATGAAAAAAAGTTCAAGTTATGGAGATTTAATAAAATGATTAAAATTTGATAATCAGTTGTACATTCTACTTTTGGAGAATCATCAACAGATTTGACAAAGGGGGTACTTGTGGTATGAGAAAATCTCTCGGGGGGTACATCCAAAACATGATGGGAAACACTGTTCTATAAGACCATATCAACAACAGTAAGAGTTTATAATAAGTGTTTCAAAATGCATTCATGTAACATTAGATATTTACAATAAATGAAAGAGATGAATTTATTTTATTTATTTATTTGCTTAAAACTAACTCAAATTCGTTTCCTCTCTTGGTCCGGACTTGGGCCAGTGTAAATACAACCCAGTGAACTCTGGTGCGCACCAAACAAGCAAACCTAGACCCAGCTGAAGAGGTGGTCTTGGAGCGGTTCCAAACGAACCCTGGTGCAGAGCAAATCAGGTGTGAAAGTGACCGAACTATATGCAAACCAGTAAACAAAATATTACCTTTTTAGTCCCGGCTGGCACCCTTCTTTGTGGTAAGTTATGAGAAGTAGCCTAATTGTTTTTATTTTATTTTTTAATATTTTTAAGCCTGAACAAATTAATCTCCCCACTGTGACATCAATACAGTCTATTCATATTCTATTCATATTTATAATAAAACCACAATAAACCATCAATTATACACAGAACTTCTCAAATCCTATAATAATGCTGTAAGAAATTCAAGAAATGCTTACTTTGCAAAAATCATATCAGACAATAAAAATAATCCTAAAATTCTTTTTTCCACTATTGATAAAATTTGTAACTGTACTACTAATGCATTTCAGAAACCCCCCTCAAACAATCTTTGTGAGGAGTTCGCAGACCACTTCAGAGGGAAGGTAGACACCATCAGATGTAATATTTTATCTTCTCAAAGTCACATGGTTTTAGACAAATCGGAATGTGTGTCTCTACCAGAGGAAACACTGGACAGTTTTGTCCTGGTAGAGGCTGAGACTCTTGATAAAGTTTTCTCCTTAGTGAGGCCCACCACATGTGTTTTGGACCCGATTTCCACTTCATTTTTTAAGCCATTATTTGAATCTTTTAGGGATGAGATTTTAACCATGATGAATTGCTCCCTTCAGACGGGGGTCTTTCCTGCCGCCTTTAAAGGGGCGGTAGTGAAGCCCCTGCTGAAGAAGAGCAACTGAACCGGAACAAGGCTGCAGGTCCAGATTTTGATGATTTTAATAATTTTAGACCAGTATCTAACTTACCATTTTTAAGCAAGGTTTTAGAAAAGCTTCTTTTAATTCAACTTAATGATTTTATTAATGAGCACAATGTCCTGGAGAAATTTCAGTCTGGTTTTAGGGTGAACCACAGCACAGAGACGGCCCTTCTGAAGATTTGAAATGATTTTAGAATAAATTATGACGCTCTGAAGGTGACAGTGTTGGTTCTACTGGATCTAAGCGCTGCCTTTGATACAGTAGACCACACTATTCTTTTTACTCGTTTAAAACAGATCGGCCTCTCTGGTGATGTTCACAAATGGTTTACATCCTATCTCACAGACAGGACTTTTATGGTAAGTTTAGATACCTGCTCTTCTAGGGTCCACAGGATTACATGTGGTGTGCCCCAGGGTTCAATTTTAGGCCCAGTGCTTTTTAACCTTTATATGCTCCCTCTTGGCAGCGTCATCAGGAGACATGGAGTTAACTTTCACAGTTATGCTGATGATACACAGCTGTACATCTCCATGTCTCCCGACGACACACGGCCAATGGATGCACTTTTTAACTGCATTTTAGACATGAAATCCTGGATGGCAGAAAACTTTCTCCAGCTCAACCAGGACAAAACTGAAGTTTTAGTCATCGGTCCTGAGGCTCAGAGAGAGAAGCTTTTACCAAAACTACAATCACTGTCTTTTAATCTATCTTTACAAGTGAAGAACCTGGGCGTGATTTTTAACTCTGAGCTGACTTTTATCCCTCACATAAAAAATATCACTAAAATAGGTTTTTGTCACCTTAAGAACATCGCCAGAGTCCGCCCCATTCTCTCTCGGGCCAACACGGAGACGCTGATGCATGCTTTTATCACCAGTAGGATTGATTACTGTAATGCCCTGCTTTCTGGTCTTCCCAAAAAGAGTATCTCAAGTTTACAGCTTTTACAAAATTCAGCAGCACGTGTCCTGACGAAGACCAGGAGATGGGAACACATTACACCTGTCTTAGAATCACTGCATTGGCTCCCCGTGTGTCTTAGGATCGAGTTTAAGGTTCTTTTAATGGTTCTTAAGTGTCTTAATGGCCTTGGGCCTTCTTATCTATCAGAGCTGCTTTTACCATATGGACCTTCGTGGTCTCTGCGCTCCTCTGGCAGCCGTCTACTTGCCATCCCAAAAGACAGGACACACACTCATGGTGAGGCGTCTTTCCATTATTATGGCCCTCACCTCTGGAACAGGCTGCCTGAGGTCCTTAGGGCCGCAGAGAACATTCATGTTTTTTAAAGTAGGCTCAAGACTCACCTTTTTAACCTTTTTAGCCTAGCTTTTAATTAACTGATTACTATTTACTGCCTGTTATTTGCTTTTCATGCTTTTAATGATCAGTGTTTTACTACTTGGTCTTGTACTTATCTCGTTAATTTAATTTAATTTATTTATTAATTTACCTACCAATCGATCTATTTATTTATTTATTTGTGTATTTTAACATGTTAGCCTGTTTTAACAGATAAAAAAAAAAAAAAAAGGAAAAAACACAGACACATCGTTCCAGTGTTTCCTCTATGGGAGCCCTCTGCCCTGGGAGCAGTGGTCGGCTGTAGCTGCCTGGGTGCTCTCCAGGGGGTCACAATCCTGGCCTCCCCTCCTCTGGACGCCCTGGGTCGGTGCCTCGGTTGCTGCTGTTGACCCGCTGTTGCTGGGGCAGATGGCTCCCTTGATGACGTTTCCTTACCCAACCTGGCACATCTGTACTGGGCCCAGTGTCCATCCTACTTTCTATTTTAATCTCCTTTTAATGTTGCTCTTATGTGTCCGCACATGGGGATAGGATTGGGGGGGGGGGGGTATAATTGTGTTTAAATTTGTGTGTGGGGGGGGGGGGGGGGGGGGGTTATTCTGTAAAGCACTTTGAATTGCATTTTTTGTATGAAAAGCGCTCTATAAATAAAGTTTATTATTATTGTTATTATGTTATGTTAGTTCCACACAATCCATCTATCTGCATCCTATTGTACACTCAAACATTTTTGTTAAGATCTGTAGCTGTATCAGGGGTCACGCTACAATCTTTTGTTGTCGGTCATTTTGGAAAAAAAAGCAATCCTGTCATAATTTTTATCCATCCATTTTTAAATGATAAGATATTAAGTAGTTCCTTTTCATTGATTTTATTTTATATTAAAGCCGAAGAAACTGATCAGAGAAGCCACATCATGCCATCACACATTGAGCGGATGAATAAACTACATGTATTATGAACATTTCACCTGCTTTGGCCTGAGCCTTCCGCAAGGAGCTGAACTGCTCCGCCTTTGTGTAAAGTTGAACAAGTTGAACATGTCTGCGCATTTGCACAAGTGGTCAGGGGTTTGAATAGTAATCTGTCAGAATGACCAACACCCTTCAGATTTTTCCATACCAGTTTAGAAAATTGGTCAAATATGGAAAATATTCAGTTAACATTACCCCTATGTATTAAGCATAATGGAAGAAAGACAATAAGAACAGCACTCTCCATTATTTTTGTTGACTTATTTTCACATTGCTTCCTGGTTTTACCCTGCTTACACGTTTACTGTGAAATGGCTGAAAGACCTTAGCACACAGATCCTTTTGTTGAGAAACTCAAGTCCTGTTGCATTTACTCACAGTGTGAATAGGAACCAAAGCAACACAAAAACATTTGGTCCGAACCAAAGCAAGTGAACTAACAGATCTTCCTGGTGTAAATACACCCTAGGTTGGACCAGTTCTAGCCAGGTTCAGATGCAACACAAAGTGCAGGAATTTACTCTTATTGAACTTTTTCTAATAAATAAAAGTTTCACAGGATTTAAATTCATCCCTGCTCCAACACACCTGAATCAAATGAATGGCTCGTTACCAGCCCCGTTATCAAAACTTGACGGAATGCAGAAAAGGTAATAAAATAATTTGATTCAGCTGTGCAACAATGACTTTAAAATCTCTGGAAATGTATTAATAATAGAAATGATTACTCCTCTAAATTAGATGCCTACTCCAGTCTTTAGATTTCCTCTTCCTTCTTCTCAGTCAATTTATAGATGAATTCTCACTTTGCACAGCATTATTATTGATTTTGTGTCCATGTGGACCTTCTGGATCTTTGCCGTTTTTGTCACACACAGAAACACGTATTATTGGTCCCCTTAAAAATGATGAAAACCCGGACAATTTCATCAATCTATGAAATCCCCCCAGACAGCACGTTTCTCCCTAATTATCATTTAGTAGTCAATGCAGCATTTGGGATAGTTGCTGTATATTGCAAGGTCAGTTTATCTAATATGGTCTTTTGGTGATTTTGAACACCAGGAGGTGTAGGGAAACGAATAGACTGCTGTGTTTGTTTATTTACATGCGTCTTTAGAGCATTCAGTGAGCTGCACTTCGAGTAAAAGCTTTCCAGTTCGATCAAAACTCACTCTCTGTCGGCCATTGCTCTTTGAGTGGAAATGCGTTTAACAGCTGAAGAAAATAAACTGTCGTTGACCAGAGATATCACTGCAATGGCCGCATTTCCCAAATGCGATCGTTCTTAAAGACTTAAGAAGGCTCCTAAGAAGGGTTCGGCTAAGAAGGAGCGCCAAGATACGGGTATTTCCCAGAAGCGTTCATGTCCATGGTTCATTTGCAGAGGTGTATGGATGAATCCTACCAGTTTTCGTTCAGTGAAAGAACGCAACGGTCAGCTGGGGGTTTTTTCTCCTGCTCAGCACCGTTCAACGGGTCCGTGGGTAGCTTGCCATCTTGTTTCTTACTCTCAGAATCTAACTTCGACGTTAGCTCAGAATTTTCCGATCCAACTCTAATGGCCAAGTCACTAACGTCACCAAGGCCAGGACAGGTCAAAAAAACAAAAATACATCGTACATAGTACCAAAAGAATGGTTTTATGTAGACTCTTATCTGGTTTAATAATTTTCTTCTCTTATTTAGGCAGAAGTTCCGCAAGGACTGTCTGCATATCTCCCTCTTTCAGAGAAGAAAAAACAAAAACAAAAAGAACAACCCGGTTTGTTGTGGCGGGTCACATGAGTCACGCTGCCATGTTTCCTTTCAAAATAAGAGTCTCAACACATATTTTAACCATTTTACATGAATTGGTACGGTTTTAACCTATAAATACGTTCTAAACACAGAACATGAATTATTGTTTAACTATTTATAGCATTGCATATATATTTTAATGAGTTTTTAAATCATTATGATCTATTTATTGAGTATTTATGAGTTTTGCTGTACTCTTTATGACTGTCAGGGTTTTATTTATTTAGAACTATGTTGACCAGGGTTACACTCGGACCGTAAAGGTCCTTGAGCCTTTAATTTCAGTTGTAGTCTTTAGGTACCGTTTATTTGAGTAGACCTCAGTTTAAGTTTTATATTCCTTTTGTGAAATGTGTTCCATTGACTTATTGTTCTTTCATTACTCACATTTTGATTTGATATGTTGAGTCATTAATTTCAGTAAGGAGTTTCTGCTTAATAACAATCAGAAATTGGGAGTAACCAGTTACATTTTATACAGTTACATTTACTCGAGTAATGTTTGAAGGATTTTTTTTTTCCACTCCACAGAACTTTTTAGTTTTATTGACATTGTTATAAAGTTAATAATCACTACTCTTGCTTGAGTATAATTTCAGGCTACTTTACACACCACGAGTTACTTATCTGATTGAATGACAAGCTTGTTTTCACCAAATATGCAACAGACACAATTATCTTTAAATCATGTGTTGGGTTTAAACTTGAATTTTCACTGAAGCTGTCTCCACAAAGATCACAGCGGAATGGTTTTTCTCCTGTGTGGATTCTCCAGTGTTTTTCTGCTGAGCCCCTGTGCCTTTTGGAGGTCAAGAGAATACAGCATAAGCAGCAGATATTGCCATTGGAAGTACTTTAATCTCTTCTAACATATGTACATTACCTACTGTAAGTATTGATTTTTAAAGGTTTATGTTAAGAAAAATTGATTAGGTAAAGTGTGTCTCCTGCTTTAGGGTTTTTTGTAATAATGTTAGTTATTTGTGTTATTTCTTTATTTTTGTTTTTAAGTAGGTTACACAGTTTGGACATACATATTTCTCTCAGTCTTATGTCACTTCTACATATTAAATCCGACGTTATAATTAGTAACCTTTTACCAAATACTTTTTTACTGTTGAGTAATTTCTTGCTTTTTAAGCAAGAAAAGATTGCTTTTTAAAAAACTTTTACTTAAATAAAAATATATTGAAGTAGTGTTATTTTTACTTGAATACGATTTTTGGGGACTCTACCCACCTCTAGTAATAGTGCAATTTTAAGGTTTCAGTACTTCTCTGTCATAGTACTGTTTAGCCATTTGCTTATATAAAATTTCTTTAATATGTAATATCCAATATAATTTAATATTAAATTCTTTGTAACCCATAGCTGCCATACAATTTGTTCATTAGACCCATCTGATTGGGGTTCCAGTCATCCTTTTCCTAAAATATACATTTCACATCAGATTGTCCCGTCAAGCTTGTTTTCCAGGGTTTAGTTTACTTAGAAATGTGAATAAATCAGTTGCTTTAAGTATGTTACTTTTGTAAACTTGATTAAAGTTGAAAAAGGTAAATGATTTCCACAATATGTTGAGAAAATTGTCATACATAAATCTATTATTGACTCACCATACTCTTTGCCTGAGTATTGGGTGCAGTTTAGGGGGTGCTGTAGAGGATTTGTTTTGCATTAAGTTTTATCAAACCAACTGAAACTTAAACAAACCCAAACATGTGTGCAGTATTGCAACACTTTGGAAATCACAATTTCCAAAGTTTGTTGACATACACTTTCTATCCTACATAGATTATGGAAATAATAATTTCCAAAACAATCAATTAGTCTTTTATGTTTACATAGCTTGAGAAGAGCCTGAGAATACTTAAGCAATACAGGTAAATCAGACCAATACATGAAATATAGCTGATAAAATACAGTTGGTTGAAAACAAGATTTATTAGAGAAAAATTACAGGAATATGGAGTTGATGAGAACACTAACAAATATTCCATAAAAGTCCAGCTTTTGCTGCTTCAATTCACTGTAAAGTCACTTGATTTTTCTCAAGAGATATTATAATATGCTTAGCCAAATATCATTCCTCCTTGTGTGGATTCTTATGTGTAGTTATTAGCTAAATCGCTTTTTAGTTACTTCATATTAGAAGGGTTTCTCTGCTGTGTGGATTCTCCGGTGTCTATTTAAACTTGAATTTTTACTAAAGCTGTGTCCACAAAGATCACAGCAGAATGGTTTCTCTCCTGTGTGGATTCTTCTGTGTTGGTTTAATTGTGACTTTTGACTGAACATGTGTCCACAAAGATCACAGCAGAATGGTTTCTCTCCTGTGTGGATTCTCCGGTGTTTGTCTAAACTTGATTTTCGACTGAAACTGTGTCCACAAAGATCACAGCAGAATGGTTTCTCTCCTGTGTGGATTCTTCTGTGTTTGTCTAAACTTGATTTTCGACTGAAACTGTGTCCACAAAGATCACAGCAGAATGGTTTCTCTCCTGTGTGGATTCTTCTGTGTTGGTATAATTGTGACTTTTGACTGAACATGTGTCCACAAAGATCACAGCAGAATGGTTTCTCTCCTGTGTGGATTCTCCGGTGTTTGTCTAAATCTGACTTTCGAGTACAGCTGTATCCACAAAGATCACAGCAGAATGGTTTCTCTCCTGAGTGGATTCTTCTGTGTTGGTTTAAAATTGACCTGTTACTGAAGCTGTGTCCACAAAGATCACAGCAGAATGGTTTCTCTCCTGTGTGGATTCTCCGGTGTTTGTCTAAATCTGACTTCTGATTACAGCTGTGTCCACAAAGATCACAGCAGAATGGTTTCTCTCCTGTATGGATTCTCCTGTGTTTGTCTAAATTTGACTTTATACGAAAGCTGTGTCCACAAAGATCACAGCAGAATGGTTTCTCTCCTGTATGGATTCTTCTGTGTTGGTTTAATTGTGACTTTTGACTGAAACTGTGTCCACAAAGATCACAGCAGAATGGTTTCTCTCCTGTGTGGATTCTCCGGTGTTTGTCTAAATCTGACTTCTGATTACAGCTGTGTCCACAAAGATCACAGCAGAATGGTTTCTCTCCTGTATGGATTCTCCTGTGTTTGTCTAAATTTGACTTTATACGAAAGCTGTGTCCACAAAGATCACAGCAGAATGGTTTCTCTCCTGTGTGGATTCTTCTGTGTTGGTTTAATTGTGACTTTTGACTGAAACTGTGTCCACAAAGATCACAGCAGAATGGTTTCTCTCCTGTGTGGATTCTCCGGTGTTTGTCTAAATCTGATTTTTGACTACAGCTGTGTCCACAAAGATCACAGCAGAATGGTTTCTCTCCTGTCTGGATTCTTCTGTGTTTGTCTAAATTTGACTTTATTCTAAAGCTGTGTCCACAAAGATCACAGCAGAATGGTTTCTCTCCTGTGTGGATTCTTCTGTGTTGATCTAAATGTGAGTTTTGACTGAACCTGTTTCCACAAATATCACAGCAAAACAGTTTCTCTCCTGTGTGGATTCTCTTGTGTGTGTTTAGATTATTTTCCTTAAATGTTTTACCACATTTGTCATAAGTAGAGTATGTATGTTTTGTCTGAACTGTCTTTTGTGAGTCTACAGTTTTCTCAACCCTAAAACATTTTTCACTAACCAAACCGCTTGAACATCCTGTTCTTGGAAAATGTGCCATGTGTCTCTTCAGAGAAGGCTTGTTAACAAATTCTTTCCCACAATCAGAGGAGATGAAAGATTTGTTGATAGTGTTTCCACTAGCTCTGCTCTCCAATTCATTGTCAATGTCTTCTTCTTCCTCTTCAGTCTCTGAAGAGTTGCAGATCTCTACACGAACATTAAGATTTTGATTCCAGGTAGATTCAGCTCCTCCAAAGTCCTTTTCACCAATTGTTCCTGTCATCTTGTGATATGATCTCCTGGTTGTAAGATCATTGTCATCTTTTTGCTGTGAGAACAGAGGAGTGTCTGCATCTTCACTCTTGATAGAAGTGGTAGAAACAGGAAAACTGGCAGTATCGTTGTCCTCCATAACTTGGAGTTGCTTTTCCTCTCGACGAATCAAGACTTCCTCCAATTCCTTCTTTATGTATGAGGTCACTGGGCCCTGCAGGACCACACCAGGACTCATATCTTCAGGGGCTTCAACTTTATCCAGCAGCATCTGTTTAACACCTGAAGGAACACATTATGGACAGAGTGAACAAAACTGTATTTACACATACAATGCACATACCATTTACAGCAGGGGAGACTGTTGTTCAATAAGAATCTTAAGGTGGTAGGTATGATTTCTGCTTACTCATATATCAATTTGCCCCTAGGTAAGGCACTTAACCCCAACTGGTCTACATATTTGCATAACGAAGTTTGATTATGTAGTGTGTTGTGAGTGTGACTGGGTGAATGTGGATCAGCTACTAACTAGGGCTGGGGCGCGTCGATGTGTGATCATGTTGGTCCAGGTTGACATGCACGATAGTAAAACGAAACAGTCAACACAACTTCAATTCTGGAATACAGCCTCTGCCGGTTTATTAGCTTATATACCTTCTCTGAGCAGGACAAAGCATTGACGACATACAGGTCTCTCGTCTTCAAATACGACTCCCTTCTTTTATTTGCACACAGATTTTATACCTAGTTTGTGCGTCATATTGATGCAAGAACTGTCCAACAGTATCCAGATGTTTCCTCTCCCTAACAACTTATCAACATAACATTCCTCTGAGGGAACATGTCCTCATAGCCAAGGCTATAATTTAGCTGGGCCGCAGCAGGTCAGACTGACCTCTCTGAGCTGTAACACACCGCACATCGTATTATTGATGGGACCACCTCGGTCTTGCATTTACCACAACAGTCACTTGTATCCTGGAATTATTGCTCTTGTATTATCTTACGTTATCTTCTTTTGATAGAAACAATTCAGTCTTAGTGTATTAAACCTTTTCAAAAACAAAACAAAGAAGAAGATAAAACATTGCCAAATAAGCTTCTAAACCAACTTCCTTCCAAGCCAAAGAGTAGAAAACATGACAAGCATATATTGCCTTAAATTTTGTTACATCAAAAACTGCAAATGATCACCTGAGCTCATATAAAGTTTTGTACATAGTGGCACTGTGACAAAGCGCACACAACTGCGGAGGATTATATACTTCCCTGCACTATTGACATGGTTCCATCTATGATTCATAACAGAGGCCAGCAAACTATGGGTTATTCTTCCTCTGTCCAATATGCACATTAATGCGATGTCAACAGACATATAGGGACTCTGTAAAAATCTCCACAGATGGGGCAAAGACTATAGGCACGTTTCCAATATCGGAATTTCAGGAGCAGCAGAAATAACAAGAGACAATGGAAGAAGCAGTAATGGGTGCTGCGTTATGTTTGTTGTTGTTATAAAACTGCTTCGCCAGCAACTATTCTTATTTTTACAGAGCCAGTTGTCTGCTCATTTCCCTCTGAATTACAACCAATTAGCGGGAGTTAACCACAGCTCCCGCTGAGCGACTCGTCGCGCCATTCCGACTACACACCCCCAGACCTGGTACTCCGCTGGTTCCTGAAATGGCCCCGAAAACGGCCCCGTCAGTCCGATCTGGTGTAGACACGCATATCGGGAAGGTCCAGTCAGATTACCCTGAAGTTCCGATAGTGGAAATGGGCCTTATGGCTGGGAAACTAGGAGGACTGCAGGCATTCATGAAGTGTGTCTTCCCCAATAATGTAGTGCACGAGCTGCATTATACACCTCTACGCACTGGTGTCTAAACAGCCAAGTCCCAAGCTGAATGATGTAATGATTCATGTCTTTGGCCCAGTCAACTACATCAAAACACAACCTGTCAACGCCCCGATTTTTGCGGTACTGTGCGTGAAAAAGGACTCAGAGAGTCCCGATAACTGTCATGTTGGAAGGTGCTTCCAGGGTATTTTATTGTAACAAGTTTTTGATTAAACTTTCATATAGTGGCATATTTCCGAAAGCAATGTTCAATTAACCAAATTCTGTGATTCAGGGCACAAACGCACACCTCCACCTGGCAGATAAAGTGACATCACAGCAGGCTCACACCTGTTACTGAAAAGTTGTGATGATTGAAGACCTCAGTTTTGTAAAACAACCTTTACAATATTTTTCCCCTCTCAGAGTTCTTTATATTTTAAACCAACTGTGCACAGAGAGGATTTAAAAATGTAGTGAAAGCAGTGTAATACAACGTGGCACATAGGCAGGGGCTTAGCAAGCTTTTCAAAGGTGTGGGGGATGGATGTGATTTTTTGTGAACAAATACGATGAATACAGTGACCGAAGGGTACAAAAGGTATAACATACAAGATATGAAAAGCTTCATATTTAAAGTGGCCCTGCCATGAAATTTGAATTTTTTGAGTCTTTTTGTCATATTTGTTAGTTTCCCCAGCCTGCCTATGTCCCCTAAGGGGTTAAAACGACTGATTAGTGTTTCCTTTGTCCCCGGGTATGTCTGCCTACATAGTGAAATTAGCACTCAGAAACGGGCTGTTTTGCAGTTCGGCAAATGACCTCACGTTTCAGCATATGTTGTCACTGAGTTCCAGCCAATTACCCTCTTCTCTGAACTACACTCTCCAATTCCCTCCCCCCGCAGCGCGTATAACAACCTAAACAACGAGAGCTATGGTAAATGGCAAACAACAAACCGACAGCATGGATTCCAGACCACATCGACACTGTCCTCCCCACTGATAAGCATGTGGATGGACTTTATTTTTGCAGGGAATGTACCCGACCGACTTCCGAAACGCGTGGTCGTTTGTGGCAAACATTTCTCTGATGAATGTTTAATAACTTGGGACAATACAGCAGTGGATTCGCAGATCGGCTTAAACTTTTACCAGGATCAATACCAACTCTCCATGAACCAGCAAATATCCCTGTACAAGTAATTAGCCTATATTTCCGCAATAATGTCCATCAGCTGTTTTTTACTAGTGTTTCCCACACAGACGAATCTGTGGCGGTGCGCCACAGATTAAACTCCGACCGCCACAGATTCAACACCGACCAAAAAAAATTTTAAAATCAACACCGAACGTCACATATTGCGTTTCGTTTTTCTTTTTGCGCTATTTAAAACACGCAGCGCATTCATTCCCTGCTCTCTTTTCGTCTCTGTCACTCACGTCTCTCTCGCACACACATACACACACACATATGCCAGAAAAGGTCCTAAATAGGATAGCAATACAAGAACACACATACACACACACACAGCCCCTCCCCTTCGTGCACAGCACGTCTGTCTGGATCACCTGTGGAAGACGTGCTCTACCTTTCTGGTTCCTCCTCAGGTACCTCGCCGTCCGGATCAGATTCCGGATCAAATTGAAACGCCATAACAATAGCCGATAACTGAGCCATTACTGTCGTGGTGAAGCTAGAGACGTAATGAGGACGGATGGATGTGT
The DNA here is from genome assembly GCA_963556495.2 of Valencia hispanica. Classification (NCBI taxonomy): domain Eukaryota; kingdom Metazoa; phylum Chordata; class Actinopteri; order Cyprinodontiformes; family Valenciidae; genus Valencia; species Valencia hispanica. The sequence goes on from OY747723.1 coordinate 13,751,505, forward strand.
GGATGGATGATCAAATATTTTATTAGGCCTGTAATTTGTAAACAGATTATTGTTCAACACACAATATAATTAGGCCTAAACCTAATTACATTTCATAGATAGGGTAATATTGGAATTTGGGCAATTTGTGGTGCGCAAATGCATGTCTGTCAATGTTTCATCAGATGCGGACGTTAGAGACTCAATTGACAATAGAGGCGCATGGCTTGGGCCCCGCCCACCAAAACTCGATCGTTCTGTGCTAATGCTAACAGAAGAGCCACCTAGTAGGGGCTGCAATTCTACAACAAGGGTGAGCTAATGCAAACGATCCTTTGATACAGTATTAAGGTACTTAGAGTGTGACTAAAAAGGGCCCAAACGTCACGGGAAATTTCATGCCAGGGGCGCTTTAAATAAGTGACTTGTTTCCCCTCTGAAACCACACATTCCAGAAATTAGCAATTCTATCAGTTAGACCTATTGGTCGCTTTGTCATGCTATGAGCACTTAAACCCCCACCCCTTGGAACATTATCACCTCATCATTCAAAAAGCAGCTATTTGGGCAACCAAGCAGAGCCTAGGAAAAAGAGGACCAGTACTATAGAACTTTTTCAAATCATGCTACAGATTCTTTCAGTCCTACATTACCCAAATTATTATTTAATCAATTTCACAATAGTCTAATGTTTTTAGATGCATCTGTACTTCCAAGTTGGTTTGCATAACACTGTTTTTACAGATCTCTGTTGTTGAGTCCATGAAATCTTTCCAAAGAAATGTAAAGCAACAAAGTCTCCTTTCTTTTGTCCAGGTGAGTAAAGCTCATTTTCATTTCAGACCTCTTCAAGATCATGAGTGTCCTCAAAGGGCCGGTTATGGCAGAATGGATGGATAAATCTACCCATAAACAAACAGTTAAAATATGAATAAATAGCTCTCTGCATTGGATGAATGCTATTTAAAGTCCAGTAAAACTGTACATCGTTTCACATTGATGTGATTTGGCACTATACAAAAAACACTGACTTGATTTGACTGCTAAATATTTAATGCCCCCCCCCCCCCCCCCAACCCCAACTCCTAACAGCAAATAAAGTGATTAAGTACAAGCATTTATTTGCAAAAAAGGCTTTTGTTATTATTCTCCTTGTTTGACACTGTAGGCTATATAGACAACTTCTTTCGTCTCTAAGTCATCATATGCATCTTACATAAACACTTCATACATTTTCGTTTTTTTATATTTTTGTTTTTATGTTTAATTCCCAGAAACATATGCATATGATGCAGAATTCAATGTTTTTTAATGAAATTATTTTAACTTTTGGGGGGAATTTAAAATTGCAACGTTTGGGCTGTAGGTTAGCAGAACTTCAGTGATTTCACTCACTCTGATCATATGTAAAAAACTATTAAGGGTTATTTGTAGTTTACTGCTTGTAAAAACCGACACGGCTTTGATACAGATCAAAATCACAAAGTATACCAGAGATTCCTGCCTTTACCCACAACTTGTTTCACCTCTGAAACCACACATTCCAGAAATCAGCAATTCTATCAGGTAGACCTATTGGTTGCTTTGTCATGTTATGCGCACTTAAACCCCCACCCCCTAGAACATTATCACCTTATCATTCAAAAAGCAGCTATTTGGGCAACCAAGCAGAGCCAAGGAAAAAGAGGACCAGTACTATAGAACTTTTTCAAATCATGCTACAGAATTCTTTCTATCTTAAACTACTCAGATTATTATTTAATCTCATTGGAATGTGTCTTTTGATTACTAATGTAATGCAAAACATTACATTAGTACCACAAAACATTGCATTTTAATCTAAAATCAAACCTGTAAAAATGTTACAATACTGAATACTGATCAACATTAAAAACTAATAAATATGAGGATATTTCTCTTTGTATTTCCACCATCAAAGCAATAGAAAGTAAAATTCCTCAATATGAAGTGTAATTTGCAGACAAAACCTTTGCTGCCTTTTTGTCAAACTGTTGTAAAATTACATAGTTATAACAAGCTCAAAATCTCACAATATCAGAATATTAAATGGTGTCCTAAAGTTGCATGATCTACACACATCAATTATCACAGAAAAAGATCTCTAAACCTTTTTACTTACTTGAATCTTGATTCATCCTGCCCAAAACAACAAGGTGATGTACTACAAGTCAGGTTCCCAGGTGGTATGACTTAATGGTCAGATAACCAGGCCTATTTACACATTCTACCATCCAATAGCATTGCAGGCCGGAACAATAAGACCTATAGTAATGTAAATGTAGTTTTAAACAGACGAAAAAAGGGGAGAGTTTATTTCTATAGACTTAATGTGATGGGTCTCTGGGAGTGAACCCACAGAAACCCAAATATTAAGACAACTGCAAATTGTCTTCATTTTTAACCTTTTCGATGCTGTTCTAGGAGGCATATGATACAGAAAAAAAAACTTTTAATTATGACATTTTTGTAACTATAGGGGAATGTTGTAAAATTGAAACGTTTTGGCTTAAGGGTAGTAGAATTTTAGTGATTTCACTCACAATCTGAACACGTAATGCACAATTAATGTGTTATTCGTACTTTACTGCTTGTAAAAACCCACAGAAGTATATGTCTCTACACAATAATAATAGTATCATAGGAACACAAGTCCTTCTAATGAACAAAGATGTCAAACAAAAAGTGAGTATCATATTTAAAAACACTGGATCCTGACTATACGTACAAATCCTGAACAAAACCCAGAATGTGCATGTTTTGTATGTTAAATTGATTAGTTTCTGTTAGTCCCAAATGCAGTTCTTTTGCTCTGAAAAGCAGAGGCGAACATTGCACTTCCTGAAGATAATGTTGGTGTATCCTTTAGTACAGTATCTGCACCGTTCTCTATCAGCTTTGGAGAGAAAATGTTCTATCATGTCTTTGCAAACTTTGCTTGGTGGGTGCTCTGTTGGGAACATATGGAACAGTCAGATCTCTGATGTATGATGGAGCTTGATTATTAAGGTCTTTATATGTAAAAAGGAGGATCTTAAATTCTATTGTGAATTTAACAGAGACACAGTTTTAGTCCAAATTAAAACTTCAACCGACACTGGAGAATCCACAAAGGAGAAAAACCATTCTAGTGTGATATATGTAAAAAGAGATTTAGCTAAAAGGTAAAGTTTTAGAATACATATAAGAATCCACACAAGGAGGAAGGATATTTGGCTTACCATATTATAACATCTGTTGAGAAAAATCAAAAGACTTTACAATGAATTGAAGCAGCAAAGGCTGCAGAGTTTGTTATGGAATATTTGTTAGTGTTCTCATCAACTCCATATTCCTGTAATATTTCTCTAATAAATCTTATTTTCAACCAACTGTATTCCGTCTTGTTCACGAATGAGGGAAAAATGGAGCGGGAGATCGATAGACGGATTGGTGGGGCGTCTGCAGTTATGCGGGCGCTCTACCGGTCTGTCGTGGTGAAGAGAGAGCTGAGCCAAAAGGCGAAGCTCTCGATTTACCAGTCGATCTACGTTCCTACCCTCATCTATGGTCACGAACTCTGGGTGGTGACCGAAAGAACGAGATCACGGATACAAGCGGCTGAAATGAGTTTCCTACGCAGAGTGTCTGGGCTCTCCCTTAGAGATAGGGTGAGAAGCTCGGCCATCCGGAGGGGGCTCAGAATAGAGCCGCTGCTTCTCCACATCGAGAGGAGTCAGTTGAGGTGGCTCGGGCATCTGGTCAGGATGTCTCCTGGACACCTCCCTGGTGAGGTGTTTCAGGCACGTCTCACCGGGAGGAGGCCCAGGGGAAGGCCCAGGACACGCTGGAGGGACTATGTTTCACGGCTGGCCTGGGAGCGCCTTGGGGTTCCTCCCGAGGAGCTGGAACAAGTGGCTGGGGAGAGGGAAGTCTGGGTCTCTTTGCTTAGGCTGCTGCACCCGCAACCCGACCCCGGATTAGCGGAAGAAAATGGATGGATGGATGGATGGATGTATTCCATTAGCTATATTTAATCGATTCGTCTGATTCAACTGTATTGCTAAAGTATTCTCAGGCCCTCATCAAGCAATGTAAACACCAAAGACTAATTGATTCTCTGTAATGGTTTTGAACATTATTATTTCCATCATGTCTAGGAATGTCCAGGATGGATGCTGAGGAACTAGTCCATGCATGTGTTTCCTTAAGGCTGGACTACTGTAGTTCTTTACTATCAGAAAGTCCACAAAATGTAATTGAAAGCCTTCAGTTGATCCAAAATTCAGTAACAAGAGTTCTGGTAAATATTAAAAAGAGAGATCACATTTTTCCTGTTTAGCCTCCCTTCATTGGCTCCCTGTTAAATCCAGAATAGAATTTAAGATCCTCCTTCTTACATTTAAAGCCCTTAATAATCAAGCTCCATCATCCATCAGAGATCTGATTGTTCCATAGGCAAGGGAATCTTCTTTGTATAGCACACTTTCAACAAGAGGGTAATTCAATTGACATTTAAATCCCATATTAAACAGGTTTCTAGGATTTCCTTCTTTCGCTTCCGGAATATTGCTAAAATTAAAAACATTCTGTCCAGGAGTGATGCTGAGAAACTAGTCTATGCATTTGTTACCTCAAGGCTAGACTACTGTAATTCTTTACTACCAGATAGTCCACAAAATGCCATTAAAAGCCTTCAGTTGATCCAAAATGCGGCAGCAAGAGTTCTGATGAATATTAAAAAGAGAGATCCCATTTCTCCTGCTTTAGCTTCCCTTCATTGGCTCCCTGTTAAATCCAGAATAGAATTTAACCTCTTAAGCCCCAGGGTCTCTCCAAGCTCCTAGCTCGAATAGGACATGCCCAACATTAATTTATTTTTTCTCTGCAAAAACAAACTCGGTGTAAACAATCTTGGTATCAAAATGAAGCCAATGCTTGTGAGATTTAATCAGAGGTGTAAAAATTACAGCAAATGTTACTATGCCAGAGTAATTGTAGCTTGAACATAGACTAATTACAAGATTCTTTATTCACGCCTAATTTTTTTTCTCATATTACAGTATATAAACCGTTCAAAATATGCTCCAGTAGAATATAAACTGCATATAATCATAAACCAACATGTGTAGATTACCTGTACCAAGATTCGTGTTGATGAAGTGAAGTGGAGCAAAGTTACAGAGGTTTTAGTGAAAAAATAGCTAGGTTTTTTTGCAGTTTGGCACAGTTCGACACATTTCGGCACAATTTGGCACACAGTGAAAGTTTCAAATTCTCAATTCCTGATCTACTGATTGCATTCAAGCTCAATTATATACCTGAAAACAAAGTGTTTTTTATATTTTTTGGTGAAATATCCAAAATATTTATCACCCTATTTAAATAACACTATAACACAGGCTTGACTCCAACTGAAGAACATTTATTCAAATTCCAAATACAACAAAATTGTGAAATATACATATGAAATGGATAACAAAACTGTTCACAACCCCCTCCTCTAATCAATGCAAATGTTATATGGATGGTAATGTGCTTTGCATGCAGTAAAAATATGATCGTAGAGTGGCCTGATTTCCCACAGACGACTGTAATCAGGGGTGCTTTTTGTTTCTTTTCATTGTCCTAATTCACAAAGCTGAGAGGCAATGGCCACAAGATTGCCTCAAACTGGTTTCTCTGCATAGTGTTACGTGATTTAAAATTATATGGCCACTCACCCAGCAGTTAGCCACAACTCCTGTGTATATAATGATGGATAGGACACATATAAGTCTGTTACTGTGAGGGGAGTCCAAAGGAACTTTCTGCCAGCCTCTTTCCTTTTTGTAGCATTGGTATTGTCGATAATTGTCCAAATTACAGATGAACTGAAGAGGAGCTGGAAGTAAGAGAGAGGGGAGACCATGCTGCTGTTTGGTCAAATGTAGGGCCCGGTGGCCTTGTGAGCATGAACCTAAAAGACTCAGGAGTGCTGTCCTCCTCATGTCTGTGGCATCTTCACCCACTTGGAGTGTCAGCAGACCTCTTTGGACAGCTGTTGCCTTAGCTTAGTTGAAGGCCTTGGAGGTATTTAGTCTTCATCCTCACTAAAACAAGATAACAGAAAAATAGAGAAATTATAAATATATGCATACACATCTACATATAAGTGTCTACACACACACACACAGATATATATACATACACACATACACACAAACACACCCACACACACACAGATATACATACATACATACATACATACATACATACATACATACATACATACATACATACATACATACATACATACATACATACATACATACATACATACATACATACATACATACATACATACATACATACATACATACATACATACATACATACATATAAATAAATAAATAAATACTTTTCAGGCAGCTGTGTCTCTCTGTATGACGTTCCAGCAGTCTGCTTGAGCCTGGTGAAGCGTTGATGATGATGAGTAAGCTAAGGATGAACGCTGAGGTGACTAAAAGAATATTATGACAGAAAAAGAGTTAGTAAAATATATACAAAAACTATAAATACAACCCACAAATATTATTACACACATCTACACAAATATCCACACATAAATTCACAAATCTCTTTCTCTCATATATATATATATATATATATATATATATATATATATATATATATATATATATATATTTATATATATATATATACACAAAGGCACAAAAAGATGTGAACAAAATAGTTACAAAAACTGTCTATATACAAACATCTAAGAACACACAAAAAACACATCTATATAAAATGGCTGACAGAGCTGTTAGCATTAGCTAGTTGGGACGTACCTCTCTTCCTCCGGTAAAATCAGGTTTTCCTCTTCCGATGACGAGTCCTCAACACAAACCTCCGATGAACTATCATTCCAAATAATCGCCAGGGCTTCGTCGGTGATGATTCTCTTCTCTTGAAGCGCCATTTTTGGAACGCAAACAAAACAATCGAAGCTGAATCGTCACCTGCTCATCTGCTCACCTGATCACCTGCGCGTAACTGCGTCACAGCGCTCGCCCCCGAGCCAAACAAAATATCTGTTTTTAGAATTACGCACACCTGTAACTCCAGTTTCTATTGGCCGATTTGGATGATTGACATATGGTTAGAATCGTAAGGTCCTATAGAATCACGCTGACATCAGAACTTTGAAACAGATTGGACAAAGCAAATGTTTACATGGGGAAAGTTCACAGTTCGCACGTCAGACAAAGTTGAGCTTCCTCGAATCAAATGTAAAAAATAATGGCAAAGGATTACTTTTTTTTCACTTTTTCTTTTCTAAATACACACTGGATATTTTTGTTATTCTGGAAATACAGTCATATCACGGTGGATTATTCTTTTCAGCACGGAAAAACAAAGGTAAGAAAAAAATTATGCTCTTGTTTTTCAAATGCTGTACGTATTTTTGGGCTTATTTTGCTGCTTATTTGCTGAAATTTGCACGTAGCGTGATGAGACTTGTAGCTTTAGAATCTGTGAGATGCTGGCTTTCAGGGAAGGCAAAGTTTGCTCAGTTCTGTTCGCCAGGGTGACCGACAGGTTCGATTGAAAGTGTTCATGTAAAAATCGCAAAATAGCACAACTGTTCCTTTAATTGTGTTACTATGTGATTCTGTTGTTTACTTGTTTACTTTTAAGGCCAGGCTTAAAACTTTCCATTTTGATAAAGCTTATAGTTAGAGTGGCTTAGGTCATCCTGAGCTAGCTCTGAATGCTATAGGCTTAGACTGCTGGAGGACAGACTTACCAATTTTCTTCACTCTGCTATTTCCTTTTCTACTAATACTCTCCAGTTGTATTACAGTACATTCTGCTATTTTGACTGTTAACTTTGTTTTCTCTCAGTGTTTTTCTCTCCATAGAAGATATACCTGGTCTGCTATCCTGCTTGGCTGCAATGCCCTGTTGGACGGGGGGCATCGACTGGGATGATGCTCCCAGTGGCTGAACATCCACTGTGTCCTGTTATCAACCTTTTACTTTCTGTAACATAGAGAGTACTCTTATAATGGATCTTTTGTTCCTTCTGTCTCTGCTCTGTCTTCTCAAACCCCCAGACGGTTGTGGCAGATGGCCACTCCTACTGAGCCTGGTTCTGTTGGAGGTTTCTTACTGTTTAAGGGGAGTGTTTTCTCTCCACCGTCACTACATGCTTGCTCAGTATGATGGATTGCTGAAGGATTGCTGTGGTTGGAAAGTCTGTCCAACCTCACGCCAATGACTGACGCAATCTGCTGGGATTCCTTAAATGGGAAACTTTTTAACTGATTGGAATGTTTGTATAAATGTATTGAAATGACTTCTTGTTAAGTGCCATGAGATGACATATGTTGTGAATTGGCGCTATATAAATAAACTGAATTGAATTGAAGGTGCTTTACATGATTTGGTGATAAAGAAAAACATAGAATATAACATTGGAATTTCAAAGCAGCAATTTAGCACGAAACACCTGGTGACATTGTAATGTAAAGCTGAGTATCATCTGCATAGTTATAGTAGATAATCTTGTTGGTTGTTATAATATGACCTAGTGGGAGCAATGTAGACATTAAATAAGAGGGGCCCTAAGATAGAGCCCTGGGGAAACCCTGCATGTGATTTCTGTTTGTTCCGATAAAAAAATTGCCTATTGACATCAAGAAGTTTCTGTTCTTAAGGTAAGAGTCAAACCAGCTAAGTACTGTGCCAGAGTCCGACCCAGCTCTCCAGTCATTCCAATAGTAAACCATGATCAGCAATGTCAAATGCTTCGCTGAGGTCCAAAAGTACCAGCCCTGTGGTTCTACCACAGTCTGTATTTTTGCGGATGTCATTGAAAACTTTGACGAGGGCAGTCTCTGTGCTGTGGTGAGCATGGAAACCAGATTGAAAAACATAAAAGCAGTTGGTCATTGTTAAGAAGCTATTTAACTGTTGAAACACAGCTTGTTCAATATTCTTACTGATGAATGGAAGATTAGAGATTGGCCTGTAGTTCTGCATTAACATGTTGTCCAGGTTGTTCTTCTTTAGTAGGAGTTGAATAACTGCTGTTTTTAAAGCCTGGGGGAATACACCTGACAGGAGGGATCAATTTATTATTCAATCAATTCAGAACTAATGACTGGGAAAACTTTATTTAGAAAAACTGTGGGTAGGACATTGAGGCAACAAGAAGAGGAGCTTAATTGGTAAATCATTTCTTCAAGGTTTGTTTGGTTAAGTTTTTGGAATTCAGACATTTTCTCTACATTGGTGTTGAGTGGGGATGACATTGGTACAGATGTACAGATTGATCCTCTAATTTTCAAAATGTTTTCAGTAAAAAAGCTGGCAAATTCATTGCAAGCCCTGCTGGAGTCTACTGTCGCAGGAAGATTTGTTAGTCTCTCAACTGTTGCAAATAAAGTCTGTGCATTATTAATATTTCTGTTAATGATTTCGGAAAGAGCGATTCCCTTTCGTCTTTCAATATTAAGTGATGTATGTTTAGTCTGTCTGTAGATCTTATAGTGAAACTGAAGTTGAGTTTTCCACCATTTTCTCTCTGCTTGTCGACACTCCCTTTTTTCACTACGTACCCTTGGATCGGTAGTCCATGTAGACTTCTTTTTACCCAAGACTATTTTCACTTTGATTGGAGCAATGATATTAATGATGTCTGAACTTTTGGAGAAAACATTATTTACAGGCTTGTTCACCGAGTTTGTGTTGGAGGAAGAAGGGGATGGGGGTGAGGGGAGAGAGTACATTTGTTTAAAGGTTTCAACTGAACTGTCCCCAAGAATTTACAAGGAAACACAGAAAAAATCCCAACAGAGTACTTGGCTCTCAGACTGCAGGTTTATTGATGGTTCCTAGGATTACTAAAAGTAGAATGGGAGGCAGATCTTTTAGTTATTAGGCTCCTCTCCTGTGGAACCAGCTCCCACTTTTAGTCCATGAGGCAGACACCCCGTCTACTTTTAAGACCAGGCTTAAAACGTTCCTTTTTGAGAAAGCTTAAAGTTAGAGTTGCTTAGGTCATCCTTAACTATCTCTGTAGTTACGCTGCTATAGGCTTAGACTGCGGGAGGACAGACTGACCACTTTTCTTCACTCTGCTACTTTTCTCTTATACTACTCTCCAGTTGCATTATATGCTGTTATTTTGACTGTTAACCTTGTTTTTTATCAGTTTTTTTCTCACCATAGAAGCTACACCTGGTCGAGTATCCTGATTAGCTGCAATGCTCTGTTGGACGGGGATGGCATCCCAGTAACCGAACATCTCCTTTGTCCAGTAATCAACTTTTTACTTTCTATAATAGAGAAAGTACTCTTACATAAGTTTTTTTGTTCTTTCTGTGTCTCTGGTCTGTCTTCTCAAACCCCCAGACGGTCGTGGCAGACGGACACTGGATTAACGGGGCACACCTGCCAGTCAATGACTCCATGCAATCTGCTGGGATTCCTCACATATAAAACTAGCTAAACCTATAAAATGATTGGTGATAGAAAGCTGACCTTGTTATTGCCTTTATGTGAACCTGGAGGTTCAGGTTTGAGTCCATTACTACACCTAGATTTTGGGCCTGATCAGTAGTTTCTATATGTATTAACTGAAGCTTTGTGCTGACTGTTGATCGTTCCTCTTTAAGTCCAAAAGTAATTACTTCTGTTTTGTTTCTGTTCAGCTGGAGAAAGTTATGGCACATCCATCCATTGATTTTCTTGATGCATTTACTTAGGGCTTGAATGGGTTCAAAGTCACCTGGTGACATCGTAATGTAGAGCTGAGTATCATCTGCATAGTTATGATAGTTATTCTTATTGGTTGTTATAATCTGGGCTAGTGGGAGCATGTAGATATTAAATAGGAGGGGCCCCAGGATGGAGCCCTGGGGCACCCAAAATGTGATTTCTGTTCGTTCTGATGAAAAGTTTCCTATTGAAACAAAGAAGTTTCTGTTGTCTAGGTAAGACTCGAACCAGCCAAGTACTGTACCAGAGAGTCTGACCCAGCTCTCCAGTCGTTCCAATAATATGTCACCATAAACAGTGTCAAATGCTGCACTAAGGTCCAACCACCGTCTGTATTTATGCGAATGTCATTGAAAACTTTGACGAGGGCAGTCTCAGTGCTGTGGTGAGCTTGGAAACCAGACTGAAAAACATAAAAGCAGTTGGTCATTGTTAGGAAGCTATTTAACTGCTGAAACACAGCTTTTTAAATAATTTTACTGATGAATGCAGTCGCGGTTCAAGACCAACTTTATCAGGGGGGCCAGGGTGGGGCCAGTGTTTTTTCATGGGGTCACAGAACAAAAAGCAAACAAACAGAAAACAGGGCAATATTTCACCGTTTAATTTATTAAGTGTGCCACAGAGCCATATACGGTTCCAAAATTGCAGGTTGCAGACCCCTGATCTAGCATCGTCAGCCTAATAGCATATCTGCCTAACTCATTTTTTCAGGTTTTTGGAAAAGAAGAAAAAACACCCTTTTTTCACTAAATTGTAAGAACTTTTTATTTATATGTTAAAGGTGACTCCCACCAGATGTGTGAACAAGTTTGAAATAAAAAAACAGACACAATAACTATTGCATCACATATAAAACTGACTTGTGCAAATTTTGCAGGGAACTCAATTTGACTTAGGCAGTTTTTATAATAAAGTAAAAACCATCAAACTTGTTTCTTGCCTTAACATAACCTGGTTATTTAACTATTATCTTAACTTAAGACCTAACGTTAACTAACGTGAAACAATGTTTCACTTGCCTAACCCAGATTGTTTTATTTGCATTGGTGACGCAGGTTGTTGTAGTAGTCATGGACCACTCTTGGTAGGACGAGTTTCATTGACTGCAAGTCCTGGAATTTCCTCAGAGTAAGTGGCAATTGGGTCGGAAAGAGTGGGACCCAGGGGAATGGTTCTCTGGGGATGGTCACTCGCTGAGGCAGGCCCTTCCAGTCTGACTCAAACGCTAACTTATAGCGAATCGTACCATCTGCCAAGTACTGGAGAGCCCGAAGGTCATGGACTGTGGGATCACCTGGTTTTCTACCTGGCCGGATGGTTGTGACGTAGGCGCCAGATAACTTTATGAAGTTATTGTGGTACAACTGGGTGACCTTGTACGGGGATGGGTTCAAAGGTGCAGTTTCAAAAATGACGATGTAATCACGCGGAGTGTAAATGTCTTTCCTGATACGGCGTTCAATGCAGCTATGCATCGAGTCACACTCCATTTGTGTGTGCCCTGCAACCAGAAATTTTTGTTCAATTGTGATATCATGCTTCATGGCCAGATCAAGGTACGCATTTGCAATGGTGCAACACCGATTCTGATAGCCGCAGCCATCACTCCAGACTATGATTTTTTAAATATTTGGGTTGGCCTCTAAGACTGACTCAAAGTGTTTGAACTGCAGATGGGCAAAAACCTCGCTGCTGAGGGAGCCCTCGTGCTCCTCCCAGGGGTAACAATAGCCATCTTTGTTACCCAGGTTGAAGCAAGTAAAGTTGTGCATCTGCAATTTAGTTTTATAATACATTGTGCTCGCTTGGGTCTTGGGGCACAAAAGAACACGCTGCAGGTCTATTGTCCACACTGAGAGTTTGTCACTGGATTCCTGTTTATCCTTAGCTTTTTCAGCCTGAGCTTCAGCCTTTAATTTCAAATGAGCCTTAAGGGTATCCTGATCTACATTTCCTGCCTTGGCACCAACACATACATCACACTGGTCTTTCCGTGGTATGAACACAGAGTATTTCAACTCACGGAACACTTTGCGGAAATACCCCTCACTCACAACCCGTGCTCCATTCTCACCAACAGCTTTACAGTATTGTTTGTACAGGTCACAAATAACTGTTCCAGGCTCCAGAAACTTCGTGTCTTGATAGGAGGGAACATGGCGGCAGTAATGGGATGGAACGGTAGGCAGACATGAGAGCCAATCCTTCATGAAGGACAGGTCAGCATTTGATATGGGCGCATGTGGACCTAACAAGTACAAATAAAACATGGAAATTAGAATAGAGATACACTATAGACTTGCAAGGTAACTATAGCAAGATCATGCAAATACACCATTACTGGATATAATAACCCCTCTCCCACAGCAATTTGAAATCGAATTTTCAAGTACAATCATTATTTTGTGATTTACTTACCAGTCCTATTGATCTTGGGTTTGGGCAGATCTGTATTGATGTTCCTGTTCAACCATGATCCAATGGTTCTGGGGGCAATGCCAAGTGTTGAACAGAAAAGATTCTTACACACAGGTAGTGTACAGCCATCTGCCAGTTGCAAGTTGTATAATAGAGAATGTTTTCTCCTTGATGCAGCACCGGCTTTACTCTGCTTTATAGGCACCTGTAGGTAAAGGAAAATACAATAGCAAATCCAGATAGACTGAAGTACAGGCTGATGAGCTGAGGAGACAGTAGAGATGAAAAATTTACTCCAATAAATCACTTACACTTTCTATTAAAGCCTGGATATACAGCTTCCGTGTCTCCCAGGAAGTCATGGACCAGAATTTTTTTAAAATATCTGTCCTCTCTTCACCACAAAGCAGTTCACAACTTCGCTTTGTTGACCTTAAGCAGTACTGTGATCTACAGGGTGGGCCCATGGTCTTTGGCTGTCTCTCCTTTCCTTTTGCATCTTGGTAACTTTCTCCCTTAAGACGTTTCTCTTTCATCATCTGTCGCTTCCACATGTGTGACCTTGGATTCTTATGACGTTTACATGCATGTCCTCTTTCTTCACTCCTCTCACCTCCTCCCTCCTCTCTGTGTTCACCTTCCTCACCTTTTTCTTCCTCACTGTGTTGAGATGAGTCTGTATCACTTCCACTTGTTGACCAGTTTTCTTTCTTGGGTATATAGTCATTATCCAAGATAGGGTCATCATGGTCACTCTCTCACCATGAATCAGGAGCAGCTCTGGAAGCTTCATCTACTGTTTCTTCTTCAGTATGTTGCCAGGTGTCCATGTCCTTGTCACTTCCTGACCCATCTTCTTCCTCATGTCCAAACTCACTCTCTGAATTGATATCATGTTGATTTCCTGATCCTGAAGCATAAAATAGTACAGCAACAGTTATTTTTTTTGTTTGCTGAAATAAATTCTATATAAAACTAACAATGAAATGTATAAAAACACTCAAAAGGCAAATTCATATAAAATAAACCAAATAAATTCCTGCTAAAATAAATGCTAAATATAACGCTATTAAACAATCAACAGCAGTGTTGATATTTTTAACAGACTACAGTATATCTACTCAAATCAAGAATTTTGTTCATATATTTATAGCTAGTATTATTTTAGCAAACAAAATGTAACTGATGCAGTGTATAGAATTTAGCTTTGCTTTAGCTTAAAACATTAGCTTTAGGCTAGCTATTTTGCAGTCCTTATTCCTTTGTTGCAGAAACGTGATTAAAAGTTTAAACACACAATTCATAAGTGACTTTAGTGTATAGAATGTTTGGGAAATATGAATAAGCTTACCTGATGAATCAAAGATGAGATTTAATGCTTCATTTATGCTAAGACGAGCCTTGTTCTTCATGGGGGCACCCATTGTTGTGTAGCGCAAAAACTGCTCAAGTCATTTTGAGATGACTTGGGCACATTTTTATATAGCATCAAAAATGCCCAAGTCAATTAGATGACTAAAGCAGATAGTGTTTTTTGAATGATTCAAGCCTTCTGATTGGCTGAGAACATAGGTAGTTATACAGGGTGGTGCAGCAGTGAAAGGAGAGTAGAGTTAGGCCAATATCTCAATTTGGCCAAAAAATGAGTTAGGCAGAAATGCTATTAGGCTGACGATATGAAAGCAGCGATCCTATTTCAATACGTCAACTTATTTTTTTTATTCATTGATAAATTAAAACTGTGAAGGTAAAAAATTAAATTGGTCCAAGGGACCAATTAGCTATGTTTTTTGTTCCAGTGCATTTCATGATAAGAAGCTGATTATTAGCTAGTATTATCTCATCAGTACAGGGGCCAAGACCAGTTCTACAGGGGCACTGGCCACTGTTGGCCCCTGTCTAGAACCGCCCATGGATAAATGGAAGATTAAAGAGGACATAAAACGTTAATGGGGGCAAAACAACTCAACAGCTAATAGCAAAAATTAATTCTTCTGTGATGCATACAGTCTGACTTTGATCAACAATAAATGGACCACATAAAATAGCACACTGAGAAACACCACTTTATATAAATGCAACTGAAAAATTAAATCTTTTTTATACATGAAATTAGAAATAAAACGTCACTCACCAACATTGTTCATTTCTTGAACATAAAATGCAGATCGTTCATCTGGGCAAACTTTTCAATAACTGTATAATCTTTCATATAATCCCATTTAAACCCATAATTATCTCTCAAAGTCCCTGAATGATATTAAAATGCACTGGTTGGTGAAGTCCCAAATGTTAACTCTCTAATCCTTTTTCAAAGGGAAAGGCGCTAAATGTAGATTTTTTCAAAAAACCTACTTCATTCATTTTTTTTGTCTTTGTAGCTAACAAGGATAAACTACCTGAGATGGCTCTCAACTTCTATCTGACAGAATGTAAATGTGATGTGTGCTATTCCGATATTTTATTACGAGTTATACATGAACAACATTCGCATTTGGCAAAACGGAAAGCATCACTTTCTTCTGGTTTGGACCCCTGTGGTTTTATAGCGGGATCAGCTTGGGGATGAAGCTGATCCCTTGCTAAACCACAAGTAGTGTCGATCCCAAAGAAACAGGAAAAACAACGGTTTGGAGAATCAAAAACCCGCCAGGACACGTTGAAAAATGACATGTTAGACCATGTCCAGAGCAGCTTTGGTCAAAACAAGACACAGATGTAGGTCTGGTACAATCAGCCAGTCCAGTTGAAATACACCTAAAACAGAATGTCAGACTACCTAATCGTCCCCAATACCCCATGAAACCAGAACCAGAACAAGGAGTGAGTGCAACAATTTATAGCCTACAAAAAGCAGGAGTCTCGAAAGAAACAAATAGCGTTTGAAATACGCCCATCTTTCCAGTCTTAAAAGCAGATAAGTCAAAGTATCGTTTGGTGCATGACTTAAGACCTATCAACGACATAATCGAAGATTGGCCTGCAGAAGTCCCAAATCTACATACATTACTCACAAATTTACCTCCTGATGCCAAATTTTTCACCGTCATAGATCTTTTTTTTTCTTTTTTTTTACGTGTCCAGTTTGGCAGTGTGGAGCTCAGAATTGGTGTCTGAGTACCAAGTAGAAGCCCAACAGATTTACTTTCACAAGCGGAGCAGTACAGGTTTTGCTATAGTACTCCGCTTGATATATGCGTGAAAAATCTTTATTATGAATTGTTGGGGTTTTTATTTCCTCATGTTATGGACACGGAGATGGAAAATTAAGGAGAAGAAAGAAGGAAGATGAAGAAGAGAGGTAGGAAACAAAAAGTCAAGAGAGAGGGTGAGTTGAAAATACAAGAGAGGAAGGGGAACAAAGAAAACACAGGAAGACATTGAAGTCTGCCTCCATACCCACAGGACGGCAGAGAGAGGGGGAAAAACAAAGCAAAACACGAAAAAGGAACATCGACAAAACCAACCAAACATTGTGAACTAAGAATTACACAACCACATCCCACAAAAATAGATATAAAAATACAACAACAATGTCACAGAAAAACTCATGGTACCGATTAATCAAGCTCTAGTAATGATAACCTCAGCCCAAGAATATTTCCTTAAACACCAGAGACCCCACATCTATGTGTGTGTGTTAGCATGCTGGTGCATATAAGGTTTCTCCATAAGACTGTTCAATAGTTGGTGTGAGCAGACATCAATCAGTCTCCCAGGAATCGATGCAGACATGAAGGAGATCGGAGCAAAGACGTCCAAAGGACCGCCAGAGCCCCAAGCGGACCCGGGCGGGGCCGACCGCATCCCCCAAGAGAGGAGCAAAGGAGAACCCCAGGGGAAAGTCCAGTGGCCACTATGCAGGGGCCCGGGGGGCAGCAGTGACGAGCTCACGGGCCCCGCCGGCAACCGGCCGCGCCGGGGCGGGGCGGTCAACGGACCGGGGGAGCCAGGGCCCAGGGGCACCCCACCCCCCAGCAGGGACCCGACAAGGGACCGGCGACAAGGGGCCCCCGGCACCACAGGGGCCGCGGCTGGCCGCCGGCCACCACGCGCCGCCTCCACCCTAGGCCAATCCCCACCGCCAACATCCCAGCGCCCCACCGATAGCCGCAGGGGACGGACAGCATCCCCAGGCCAGGCTCAGCCAGCATCTGGACACCAAGTTGTACCAGCTCCCAGGTCCTGATCCCGCGCAACGCAGGGCGCCGAGACCAGGCATCCAACGAGGGCCAGGGCCGGTCCAACCCGCCAATGAACCGGCCACGCATGGTGCGCACAGAACAGGTGATCAAACGAGCAGAGACACCGGATACGCATCCCGCCGAGCCACCGAGCAGGCACCACCCAACAATCCCAAACCTGGCACCTCTAAAAGAGGTGCCCCAACCAACCAAAGGAAGATATCGGCCCACCGCATCGGCAGGAGACCAAACCCAGCGCCCCACGCCCCACCCACCTGCCCTGCACGCCCACCACCCGGCCAGTCCATCCGCAAGTCCGACCGAACCCAGCCAAATGCCCAACCACAGCCCCCCACACAAAGACCAAGACCCAGGAGCCAAGTCCAGTGCAAAAAAGGACTGATCCGGCCCAGAAACGCCACCCAGCCGCCGCGACCAGCAGCCAGGCACCCCAACCAGCAAACAAGGCGAGACGCCATACAGGGACTGGCGATGACAATCGGCCCAGAGAAAAAGAGAGAGGCGGCTGCACATGCCGGCCGCCGGCCGGCCACGACCCCCACAGCCAACAGAGACCCCACGCCGGCCGACCCCAGCCCATCATAGATCTGTGTTCGGCATTTTTTTAGTATTCCTTTGGCAGAAGCCTCCCAGTACCTTTTTGCTTTTAGGTGCAGAGGAAAACAATACACATACACAAGACTCCAACAGGGATTTAAACACAGCCCTCATGTATTTAACCAAATCCTTAAACAGGATCTTGAACGGATTGACATCGAGGGTACATTAATACAGTATGTTGATGACATACTAATTTCCACAAAAACCATTGAAAGTTGCCACCAAGACTCAATTAAAGTTCTTACCAGATTGGCTGAAGGAGGCCATAAGGCCTCTCAAGCAAAACTCCAATACTGTCAACCACAGGTAGAGTACCTGGGGAGAGTGGTCTCCTATGGTTCTGTCTCCATTTCACCAGAACATTTGGAAGGAGTCAGCAAAGCTCCCCAGCAATAAACACTTGGTCAAATGATGACATTTTTAGGAATGACGCTGAAAAAAAACGGCACCACTTAGAGCAATAATGAAAGATGCAGGTGTTGATTCACTGAAATCACAGCTAAAATGGACAACTGAAGCTAAAATAGCTTTCGAAACAATCAAACGAGACATGCAGACAGCACCGTGTCTCGCGACACCGGACTACACAAAACCATTTCTACTACATGTCGCTAATCGACAAAACATGGATGCCTCAGCAGTTCTGATGCAGGAATCATGCAGCAGTCGACAAAAATAGCCAATTGCCTACTATAGTGTAAAACTTGACAACATAGTCCAAGGTTGGCCTCCGTGCTATCAAGGCCGAGCTGCAGTGCACTATGCCTATGAAAAGGCCTCAGTGATTACAATGGGGTATCCAGTCATCATTTATACCCATCACAAAATCACGGAACTCATTAACCAAAGAAGATTTGTGGTACGTCAATCAAGATGTTTGCAGTACATGTCACTATTGATGTACCCAGATGTAACAATAAAAAAATGCTTAACGAGCAATCCGGCAAATGTTGTTCCGTTTGAGTTAGAAGGAGGACCTCATGAGTGTATAACTGAATCAATGAAATACACTAGATTAAGACCAGATTTGGAATCTACACCTTTTGAGAATCCCGACGTAACATATTTTGTAGATGGATCTTGTTTCAAAGACTACTTCGGAAACCACGCAGGCTATGCAGTGGTTGGGAAAATAAACAGTGAGTTCAAAACAGTCAAAGCAGAACAATGTGAGCAACCCTGCTCAGCCCAATTGGCCGAGCTGACAGCATTGACAGAGGCTTGTAAGCTAGCTGGAGGAAAGATAGCAAACATTTACTACGATTCCACCTATGCTCATGGAGTGTGCCACCTTTTCGGCAATGTGTGGAAACAAAGAGCATTCAAAAAGTTGACGGAAGTCCTATCCAACACGGTAGACAAATAAATGAGCTAATTTCAGCAATGATGGTACCATCACAACTTTCAGTGATTAAATGTCCAGCTCACCGCAAGGGCAACACAGATGTAATAAAAGGCAACAATGCGGCAGATAAGGCAGCAAAACTAGCTTCTAAATGTGAAGTTGCTATTCTAAGTCCAGTTATTTCCGTGGAAACAACTGTTACACCTGAAGACATCATTCAGATACAAGAAAATGCCACTCCGAGTGAACAACACATGTGGCATCAGAGAGGAGCATCAAAAGACAAAAACGGTTTGTGGAGGTCACATGAAGGTTTGATTGTGACACCAGTTTCACTACTGACAATTTTGATATCAGACTGTCATGGCATGGACCATTGTGGTAGAGCCGAAGTTATATGAAAACTAAACCGCCAATGTTACTGGTCACCATACTTGAAAGCTATGGTTGACGAAATACTAAGCAGATGCAGTGTTTGTGCGCAGAACAATGTTCGTAAAGGCATAAAAACAACAGTGGGACACATTCCGGTTCCTGAAGGCCCATTCAGACACTTTGTCATAGACTACGTTGACATGCTTAAGCCAGTAAGGGGACAGCGATACATGTTGGTCGTAATTGACAGATTTAGCCGATGGGTGGAAGCTATTCCATCAAAAGATATGAGTGCAGAGACTGTAGTGAAGTTTCTGGTTCGTGAAGTTGTAACTAGTTTCGGAATACCATCAGAAATCTCTTCGGACAATGGTCCTTCATTTGTTCACAAAGTTTTCAAAGGCATTTTACAACAGTTGAGAATCAAGCAGAGATTAGGATCTGTCTACCATCCTCAGAGTCAGGGAATTGTTGAACGTGTGAATGGAACTCTGAAATCAAAGATTAACAGAATATGTGCATGTGCTAAACTAAACTGGGTGCATGCTTTGCCACACGCTTTGCTTTCTTACCGCATGCAAACACACAGATCAACACATTTGTCTCCGCATGGAGCCCTAACAGGCAGGGCTATGCCACCCCCGCATCTCAGGGGACCCCATAAGGGCCCCCCGCTTGAGCAAGCGGAACAGGAACTAAAAAGTTATGTCAGGCAACTAACTAGTATCCACAAAGCAATTTATCTGCAGTAGAAGGAGAAGGAAGTTGCTGCTAGCAGAGATAACGAAGGTCCAGTGGCCCCTGGAGACCAAGTGTACGTTAAGGTCTTCCGGAGGAAATAGCACGAACCAAGCCGTGAGGGTCCGTTCATTGTGGCTCAAGCAACACCAACAGCTGTCCAAATCGAGGGCAGCTCGACATGGTACCATCTGAGCCACTGCACAAACGTCCGGGAAGCAACTAAGGAGAGTGCAAGTCAGCAAAATAAGACAGAAAAAGTCAAGGACAATGAGAAAGATTGTAAGTCTGATAACTGTTCTGTGTTGGGGGATGGCAGAAATGCTGATACTGAAGGGACTGGTCCTGGAAGAGGTGAGGATGGACCCGAGAGGTGTGGGAAGCGACATCCAGTCACCAGAGCTTTTGCAAAGGCAGCAGACGGAAGGAAGAGTCCACCTCAAAAAAGTTAAGTATGATGCAACCATGCTGCACCACACCAGATCAGTCAGGACACCAGTATTCAGTAAAATCTCACATAGTTTGCGTTCACGTAGACAAACTGACACTGTTAATGAAACTGAACATGCTAAAAAGCTACCGGAGATTGACGTTGGCTTTAAAGTGGAATGGGTTCCTATAACAGATCCCACTCCAATTCCCATCCCCACAGTATTACCAACTACACCTGTGCCAACACCGAATAGTGCTTTAGTAACTACTCCAGGAGTACCAACAATAGTGGCTACTCCTAGCCCACCACCAGTTACTACCAACAGGCAACCTGTAACACAAGGAACCACACCTAGAACTGTTACACCAGTTATAGAACAGGTCCCCTTAAATGTGGGTGACGAGGTCAGTTCTGACCATCGTCAGGGGGGACTGGATACAATTAATGGGTCACAATATCAAAATATAAACAATCCCAGTTACAGACCAATTCAAGTCAAATCACAAAATGTGGCCGTCCCTAGAGCAAGAAGGCCCAGGCCAGTAGAAGATGTGCTTTGGGCAAAAGCTAATCAGAATTGCTGGTATTTGCAACGAAGGAAATGACCTCTAATGAGTGTATTATGCGCTCTGAAGCACCAGGAGTAGTTCCAATTGTAGTTCCAGAAAAATGTACTTTTGAAGAGTGTGCCTCAGTACAGAAACAAGCCTGTAAAATAGGAGATTTTAATAATGAAACTGGAGTACCATTATTTTTTGGGATTTTCCATGTGTGGAATTAAATGCAGATTAATGTATGGGTCAAGAAGAATTCATAATTACTTAGATAAGTATAGAGGTTATAAAATTGAGGAATAATGTGCAGAGTTTAACATTTCAACAACACAAAATGGTTTGCCAACAATTTACAAAGTAGATTATGAAGCCGAATATGAATGCTTTGCTAGTGGAGGTTTTACAGAAAGCGAAGGAACTTTTGTGGGAAACACAACAGTAAAATGTAAGGTAACTTGAGTTCTATCTTGGTTTCCACATGCTAACATGACACCTATTTTTATTACTACAAAAGTTTGGTATGAAAACCCTGAACCATTTAGCCAGACATGTGATAACATGACAATGACAATTCCTCCTTTATACTTTTTGAGTGAACAAACTTGGGCAATAGCAGACAGTTATTCTGTGTGGAGATGACATCTTGCTGAACATTTTGAACCACAGTGGATAGGTTTGTGTACTATGGTAAGACTGTAAATGCCTGTAACAATGCTACATGAAGGTGTTAATAAAATAATTAACCTTGATCAAGTGAATAACAACCCGAGAGCAAAACGAGAATATGTACGTGATCAGACTGTTTATCTTGACATAATAGGACAACCTAGAGGAATTCCAAATGAATTTAAGGCAAGACATTAAGTTAAAGCAGGATTTGAGTCCATAATACCTCAGATAGCAATTAATAAAAATGTGGAATGAATTGATTAAATTTACTATAATCAACAACAAATTCTAAATTATACTAGTGATGTTCTTGGACTGTTAGGCCAGCAGTTGCATGAAACTAGTAAGATGGCATTGCAAAATCGGCAGGCCATAGATTGGATCATGGCAGACCAAGGAGGAGTCTGCCAGATTTTTGGTGATCAGTGTTGCACACATATTCCAAGCAATACTCCGCCTGATGGAACTTTCTCTGCAGCAATGTCTAAGCCTAAAATCCTTAGAGAATAACTTTGTATGAATGCTGGTAAGAATGACTGGTCTGGGTGGTTAGATCTAAATTTAGGGGATTGGAAAGCAATGCTAATTAAGGTGGCAATTAGTGCGACCATAGCACTAATTGTAATTTTCTCATTGGCATGTTGCATCATACCCATCATGAAGCGGATATGGATAAGGACACTGACTTCTCAGATGAACTTGGCTGCTGCATCCCAGTTGGTCCAGATGGAGAGGACCACAGTTAACTGTCCTCCCCACCTCCTACGCATCTGAACATCCAGGCCAAGGACTCTTTAGTGGAGCCAGCTCAAGTAATAAACTGTCTTTTGAATAAATAAGTCCACCTCCAGGACCCCATCAGCCATCAATGGAAACCACACCAAGAATCTTTATTTTGTTCTTTGCTTAACCTACTTCATCTACTTCACACATCTATTTTTCATTTTCATGAACAATCGAGACATTTCAACAATCTTTTTAAGTACATTTTTGTGGACAATCGAGACATTGAAACATTTTCATAATCACATTTCCTATGGACAATAGTGACATTTTAACATTCCTATATACTACATGTAGTGTATGTTTAAGGTGTTAGACAACATGTATGTAATTTCATTGTATTTTGAATTTATCCAGGGTTGTATTTACTCACATTTTGAGTTAAGACGATTCGTCATGTCGGTTAAGGTGATTTGGTGTACCGAAACATTGTCAAAAATAATTTAGTCGCCCGGGCCAGGGGGGCTGTAGAGTAATTTTCCTGTTCAAGAACACCTGACAGGTTTTTCGACTCTACACAACGAATCACCACTGGCTTAGGATTGACTATCTTTATTTCAATATTTATCCAGGTTACACGTAAGCTCATATAGGTGTTAGTATATCCCCACCATTTCTTGTTTTTCATTCATCATTTACAGGTATATATGTTACTCACATTTAAAGGTTGTTAATTAGTCTAATTAGTTTTTTGGTGCCCTTAGAGAGCACCACAGGGGGGGATGTTGTGGTAGAATGATAAATGTCCAAAATGTTCTTATCGAAAATGCTACGTGAAGGAATTTGTGTGTTTATTCAGAGAAAGTCACTCTGACACGATAAATTATAAACTTGGCTAGCAGAACATGTTCCCTCAGAGAGCGTCTTATCGAAAGGATGCAGCTGGATTACAGACAGCACTGGCGCCAATATGACGCACGAACTAGGTATAAAATCTGGGTGATAATAATAGAAGGGGAGTCTAGTCTGGGGCTTGCCGGAGAGTCTTGCTGGGGTATTTGAAGACGACAGAACTGAATGTCATCAATGCTTTGTCCTGCTCAGAGAAGGTATGTAAACTAATAAACCGGCAGAGGCTGTATTCCAGAACTGAAGTTGTGTTGGCTTTGTTTGTTTGTTTAACTGGACTCAATATCTATCCATGTTAACCTGGTTCAACATTCAAAATAACCAACAGAAATATTCCCATGCTTAGCACAGTGGGACCGGAAAGTGACACAAAACTAAAATTGGCTTCCAATTGTAGTCCAACTCGGGAAAATGGCTAAAGGGCGATTCCACTTAATTACTACAAATGTGAGCATCTGTAATCTGCTCTAGTTTAAAAACTAAAATATAATGACTTTTCAAACCTGGAATTGATTATTCTACACTACAGGAGAATCAATCAAACCCAGTTTGGGATTTGTGCAATCTTTGTTCGATTTGTACGGTGGCCCAGAAGGGTCGAGACAACACAACACAAAAGAAATGCTCACAACACAAAACAAAAACTCACAACACAAAAGAAAAAGCCACAACACAAAAGAAAAAGTCACAACACAACAAAAGAAAAAGCCACAACACAACACAAAAGAAAAAGCCACAACACAACACAAAAGAAAAAGCCACAACACAACACAAGAAAAAGTCACAACACAAAAGAAAAAGCCACAACACAACACAACAAAAAGTCACAACACAAAAGAAAAAGCCACAACACAACACAACAAAAAGTCACAACACAAAAGAAAAAGCCACAACACAACACAACAAAAAGTCACAACACAACACAAAAGAAACAGCCACAACGGAAGTAAATCGCAACGGAAGTTGGATTAAAATTGAAGTTCTAATTAAACGGCCAGCTGGTGGCGGTAATGCGCTACAACCATACAGTCTATGGCTACAACTGAAGATGCAGAGGAAGTAGAAGGAGGAGGAAGTTTGCCAACCGCCAAAAAAATCCTACAAAGAAGTAGAAGGAGGAGGAAGAGAGAGATAGCAGAGAATCTGAGTTTTATTCTATTGGAAAAGTAAGTAAAACATTGATGTTGTTTAGTTAATGTTGATATGTGCCGTTTTAAATGTTAATGCTTTTACTGTACTGAGTTATAAGGGTTACACAGAGATAAATGTGGGGCCCCGATATCAAAGGCGGTAACGTAGCTATGACGCAGAGCTAACTATATTTGAATAGAAAAACAATAATGTGAAGAGATTAAATGACAAGAACCCACAAAGATGAACGAACTATGCAATTTCACTGAATGACCAGCGAATATCTGGGCCATTGTTGATGGGTACAATGGCATTAGTTGTGCCGCACTCTGCTCCCCAGAAATCGCAGTCAAAGGAGCTGACACTGGAAATATGCCGTCATGTCCATACAGTAATAGAGCACGAGGGCGCCCTTGCAGGCAAAAACAATGAAAGAGAGATAAGAGACTCAACCATAACAATTGCTTATTTTTAACATGCCTGATATTTTTCAGTTTCCAAAGTGGATATTTATTTTACAGTACATTTTTGAGAAACACAAAGTCAAAGAACAGCCTAATGCTTTTCCAAGTTAGCTATTTTGTCACTTTCAGGAGTTTATTTTCCCAAATTCTCAGGGGGTGACAACAAATTTCAAAATTCTACAGCAAAATTCGGGAATATTTATTCTGGTTGTAGTATGGCTGAGCCTTTACCATATTCTGAAGAGTTTGTTGTCACATAAAAATTTGGAAAACTAAACTGAAAGTGACAAAACAGTTGACCTGGAAAGGCATTAGGCTGTACTTTGACTTTGTAGTTCTCAAAAATTTATTGTAAAATGATAAATTACTTACAATGAATACAGAAAAATATTAGGTAGGCTATAAATAAGCAATTCTCTTGGTTAAGACTCTCAGTTATTCTCTCTTCTATTATTTCCACCTGGAAGGGTGCCCCAGTGCTCTATTACCATACTGTACTGTGTATGGGCTAAGCTATTTTTTTTTATACAGCTAGTGTCGGCTCACTTGACCCCGGTCTTCAGGAAGAGGTTGCAAGTGTGATAACTGAAGTTAGAATTTTTTTTATTACCCCTTTAAATATGTTAATAACTTAATTTCAGCCAAACTCCAGCTTAATGAATGTTATCAAATCTAAACATATCTCATAATAATATATGTATGCTTTTTTTTTATAGAGTAACAGCACACAATGTTTTGCCCTTTTTGTGGATTTTTTCAACATTCGCTCACAGCATTTTGCTGTTCTTGTGGCAAGGATATAAAATTTCTGCGTCCTTCTGATGAGACTGCTTCAAGTGAAGGTAGCTTTTCGAAGACTTTTTTTATAATAAGAGACTTTACTGTAGAGTATAGTTATTCAATTGCTCACAGTATGTCTGAACGATATGCAATGGTGATCTATGAACGCTCTTGGTATATTATTCTTTGACCCAGGAAAAACAGAAACATCAGCTGTGGAATCATTCCAAAATTTCCGGGTATTAAAAGAAAAGGAGAGACAATTATGTTTTAAAAGGAAAAAAACACAACACAGAGAAAACAATGTCAAGGTAATTTATGCTGGTTCTTTAGTTTGATGTATTTTGGGTGTTTTTTGCTGACAATTTTAATGTTGCCTTAATCTTTGTATTTCTACAGATTTCTGTTGCTCTTATGCATTTGAAAGAGGGAACACTAAAACATGTAAGAGGTTCAGTCATCCCCCTAGAAGTGAATTCAATTCAATTCAATTTTCAATTCAGTTTATTTATATAGCGCCAATTCACAACAGATGTCATCTCAAGGCACTTAACAAGAAGTCATTTCAATACAATTATACAAACATTCCAATCAGTTAAAAAGTTTCCTATTTAAGGAATCCCAGCAGATTGCGTCAGTCATTGGCGTGAGGTTGGGCAGATTTCCAACCACAGCAATCCTTCAGCAATCCCTCATACTGAGTCCAGGGGTTGATGCCGAGCATTTGCACACAGCTGCCGTGCAAAAGATGAAGAACTTCAATAAACAATTGGGTAGTGCCTCCTATGTTCTACTGTATCCAGATGGTACAAAGATAATTAACATCCCAGGATCTGAAAAGCCATTCACTCTGAAGGGTTTCAAGGATGCATTGGGGAAGGCCTATCAGCGCATCACAGTTTACATTTGTAAAGAAGAGGACTACCTTGCCTTTTGTACGTGATTTTGAATTTTTTAACTGAACAAAGTATTGATGTATATACTCAGAATTAATATTGTAATGTGAGTTCATGTGTCATCTTGTACTTGGCAGCTCAGTCCAGCCCCGACACAGACTCTGAAACATCAGATTCAGAAGTAATCATTACAAGCAGAAGTGTTGCAGAGTTCAATGCAGCCGATACAGTGGTGAGCACAAAATACTCTGTTTTCTAATAGCCATAGACATGGTTTAAAAAGGGGAAGAAGTGTATTAAGATGCTTATTTAAATGTTATAGAAATTATTTTATGAGAATCTCTTATTCGTTTTAAAAATTTCACCAAAAAAATCAACATTGATGATGTAAGTTTAATAAAAGTAATACTTTAATGTTTTTCAGGTGTGGAATCCTGCTTTGAACAGTACTGAAAGTGGAGTGTCACACATTGATTTGGAAGAGGTTATTTTCATATCCATCAGATTATTGTATGATATGCCTCATTTCACCTAATGCCAGTATAGTATGGAATGGGTAGCTTTTAGCATGTGTCCATTACCTGTGTCTGTTCTGAGTCGACCCCTTTTTTCGGACTACCTCTGCCTTGGTTCGAAGCGTGCCGAAGCAACTCAGCATGCCCACCTATGGACTGATTGGTCCGGTAATCCCTCCCACTCCTACCAGCACCATCTAGTACGTCTGTCGTCTCTACTCAATGGCGCTGACTCCTATGTAGCAGCGGTAGCCACTGATTGGTCTGGAGATGTTTTTATCTAGGAGTACGCTATAATTTAAAGTTTCAAGTAAGCAGCACACTGCAGTAAACTCCAAGCAGCCTAAAATTAAAAAGAGATCAATGTTAGTCATGAAATATAAAGATTTTAAACAATGTGGGGATCTTGTTAGTATATATACTATTGAATCCATGCATATCTCTGTTGTCACGTTGGCTGAGTGGTTAGTTTAGGTGTCTTTCACTCGGTAGGTCCAGGTGCACCTCTTGCTATTGTGGGGGCTCAAATTCTTTTTCACAGTAGGTTCACAGACATTCTTCCTGGTTTCAGAAAAACACCTTTTTTTTAAGATTTATTTTTTTTATTATTATTTATATTTTATTTTTAAACAAAGTTCTGACATCAAGACAGTCGCCAGATCAGTTATGTATGTTCAGTGCTGAACAGTGTGGACGGCCAATAAATTAATAATAACAATTCTGTTGATTAATTTGTTCCCCAAAAACTGTACAACGTCAACTCATTCTTCAATGCATTGTTAAGCATGTACAGTGCAACCAGAAAGTATTCAGACCCTTTCAAGTTTTCCACATTTTTGTCATATTTCAGAGTCATTTTGAAATGGATTCAATTTGTTTGTTTTTCTCATTAATCTACACAGAATACTCCAACACTCCACAAAAAATCAGGTGTTTGGAGTGTTTTGTGATTTTATTAAAAATAAAAGTCTGAAATATTCAATTTACATAAGTATTCAGACCCTGGGGAGAAGGTTTACTTTTCAACATGACAAAGACCCGAAGCAATACGGCCAAAAAGACACAGGATTGGCTTCGGGAAAACTCTGTGAAAGTCCTGGAGTGGCCCAGCCAGAGTCCGGACCTGAACCCAATCGACCATCTCGGGAGGGACCTGAAGGTGGCCGTGCACCGGCGCTGCCCATCCAATCTGGTTGAGCTTGAACGATTCTGCCAAAATCAGGGTAGGGTAGAAAACCTCAAAGAAGTGGAGTTGAGTGTACTAATGCTGACCTTTGAGTAACTCAAGCCAATCATTGTGAAAACAGAGCAATAAAACTAAAGAAAGAATGTTGGCCTGGCAAAAAAGAACTTTGTGTGTGAGTTTAAAGTCCAACTCACCCCCTAATCAACTTATTTTTGCTCATAAACCCTAAAAATAAGTGTCTTAATAGTATAATCTACAAGTCTCTTCATTATTTTAGTTTTTTTTTGTACATTTTAGTAATTCATTCTGTACCGTACTGGCCCTAGTGGAAATGGGGCATTAGACATGTTTATTTTTGTAATAATAGTGACCCTTTCGACATACTCTGCATTCTGACCTACATCTCCAAAAAAATAAATTTTTAGATGATCTAGTATATTCTAACTTTATTTTGATTATTTCCATATATCCAACTTTTAATTGTTTGAGAAACAGATTTCACTTTCGGACACAGAAGAAGGCCCGACAACATCAAAGTGTGCCATGGAAACTGCATGCTACAGGTATTATCTGCTCTTAGAATTTGTTAATGTAATGCTTGGTAGGAAAACCTATACAATGTTTTCTGATAAATTTAATTTTACAGCAAATACACTGAACTCTACGCACCAATTGTGGTGGACCAGGAGGATTCTAATAGTGAGGCAGGCAGTACATATTCTCAGAAGGATGCAGAGTAAGAAAAGTATTCCCCTCGACAACTATTACTTTAAGTCTGCAATCATGCATATATATATATATATATATATATATATATATATATATATATATATATATATATATATATATATATATATATATATATATATATAAGTAACAGCAATGATCTGTGTTGTGATAGGATGGACTAACTATCTGTATCAGAGGTTATTGCAAACCTGGCTCTCCAGATCGATCGTCACTCTGTCAGCAGATTTAACATTTGCCGTTCTGACATTTGGGATGGCGCTGTGAGAGGATTTAAACGAGGAACATTCTCTGCAAACAATGACCTTCTTGTAAAGTTTTCTGATGATGGCGGCATATTTTAGGATGGTCTCGATACAGGTGGTCACTTGTAAAAACAAATGCATATGCAGCGCATCCGAAGAAGTGCACTGACTGTTTTACAAGCTTGCCAGACAAAACAACAAAATACCAGGGATGCACCGAAATGAAAATTCTTGGCCGAAACTGAATACAGAAAATGAGGAAATCGAGGCCGAAAAGTGAAACACCCAAATAAATTTTCATTAATAGAACTGTAGCATTTATGTGTAATAACCTCAATAAAATCAAGGTATTGCAATAAATCAATTACAAAACTATTACTATTAGCACTGAGATAGCAAAAATGCACAATATAAATTTAAATTCACTCCTGTGTACATTAAATAATTAATTGTAAATAAACTGAGATAATAAATTATAAATGTACAGGCTTAGAGCTGAAAGTCCTGCTAAAAGACAGTGAAATTCAATATGCTCTCTTATAAAACACCAAGTGTCAGGTGCCTTTCAAATACTTCTGTGTGGGACTACTACAAAAGACTAAAATAAAGTGCATTCAGAACAAGTGTAACTGCAGATAAATATGACAATATTTTCTCTCTAGACCTACAACAAAGATCACAATAAAGATTACCATAACCTAAAGGTCTTTATAAACAACAAATGCACCAATAATTGTGGACGTAGGCTACAAAGTGGGAAACAAATATTTAAACTCTAGACACATGCCCATTCTACTTCTTAAGGTAAAGTGGCAGGTTTTTCTTAATGAAGAGTAGCATTTCTGCTTTGTCATCATTGCTCTCAGTGAAACGTCTGTTGACAGACTTGAAGAGTGTACTTTTCATTGTTTTCGCCCCGTGGTCCGTCTCAACTTCTTTACTTAACCGCTTTAGTGCCGCTAATGACGGTATTACGTCTGCAACAGATGCATTGGAGCAGCTGATCTCTTCAGTTACCTGCTCAAGCGGGGCAAGGACAGATAGGGTGTTTTCTATTAGGACCTACTGGTGGGAAGTGAATGTCGCGAGGAATTCGTAATCTGCTCTGTAAGCAGCCAAAACTCGCTTTTGTGCAAACAGGCTTTCCAGCATGTAAAGAGTGCTGTTCCAGCATGTACTCACATCTTGTTGGAACCATTTCATTTGTGTTCCAAGGGTATCAAGCATAGACTGTAAGCAGGAATAAGCCAGCTGAGAATGTTTAAAGTGGCAAACTATTCTTCTGCCTATAGCTAAGATGTATTTTACACTGCGCTGAGACAGCACTCCCTCATTCACAGCCAGATGTAGTGTGTGCGCCATTCACCATATTCCTCTCAGCTGGCTGTCTATCGCTTTTGCCATATTTCTTGCGTTGTCGCTCACTTTGGCATGTGCTTTAGATCAGTCAATTTGCCAGGTGTTGAACATGTTAGTGAATGCATCAGAAATTGCTGCTGCTGCTGTGTGTGAGCCTCTAAACTCTTGTGAATGGAGCAGAATCTTTTGCAGCTTGAAATCTGTCGATCCACTGCGCGGTTAGGCTGAGCATGCTGGTGAGGCTGATGTCGGAGCTCCATATGTCGGTCGTGAAACTGATAGCTGTAATATCTGATGCTAGAAGCTCATGGACATTAATTGTGACGACATTAAACAACTCAGGTAAACACACATCTGAGAAATGTCGTCTGCTTGGGATTGCATAACGGGCTCAATGTGATCTAGAAGCCTACAAAATCTTACATCTTCTATCACAGAGAACGGCTGATCATCTAAGGCAATAAATTCCATAATTTTGTATCATGCCCTTTGACTTGGCAGAATCACTGGAAAACTTGTTTGCCTTTTAAAAAAAAAACCTCGCTCATCCTCCACACTTGGCCATGCCCCTCCGTGTCTCCTGGTCCTGTCCACTTTGGTAGAGTTTTTCAAATGTTGCCTGGGGGCGGGATGATGCTTTTTCATGGGGTTCAGTTGCTCCTCAAGTTGTAAAAATTACAGAGTGTGCCTTTAATTAAAATGTATTTTAGTGTAATATGGCAACTGATTTTTCACTTTATTGCTTTAATTTCCTTGAGCAGCAATCAGAGAGGATGAATATAGTTTGGCAGGGAAGATGATTTCTGTGTCCATTGTTCACGGTGGACCTGGCCCAAACTTTCTATCAGAGGATCTAGTTAACTACATCTCAGGGCATACCAGTTTCAATCCATCGATTGGAGACGTAACAGATCAAGACATAGGGAAAGTGCTACAGCAGG
The DNA here is from genome assembly GCA_963556495.2 of Valencia hispanica. NCBI lineage: Eukaryota > Metazoa > Chordata > Actinopteri > Cyprinodontiformes > Valenciidae > Valencia > Valencia hispanica. The sequence continues at coordinate 13,783,490 of OY747723.1, forward strand.
TATGAGGGTTGACATTTTTGTAGGGGAAAGAATTTAGTAAGGGTATCTGTTTTTGTTTTTTTTATTTAAGAAAGATATTTCCTGATTATTACTTATTCAATGTCTAATTACTGACAGCCACCTTATTTTTCTTAGATTGAAAATGCAACTTCACTAGAGAGCCTGCAGGACCTAATGGTACAGAACAGCACCATGTTGCAGACTGCTGGGTGTTTCAAACGTGTCTCGTCAGTGAAGGAAAAACACTCAATCATCAAGGATTACCTAAAGTGGTACATAATAGACAGGAACCACAGAGCAATTGAAAGGTAATGCTATTTCATTCTTGAAGAAATATGGTCAAGTGAAAAACATGACATCACTGTCATTATGGTTAAAACTCCACTGTGTTATTTTAGGTTCAAGGACGGACTTTCCAGTTTGCAGTTTTTGACAGCCCTGCAGCAACATCCTGCACTCCTGACCCCTGTTCTCTGTCATTCAAATGACAAGTTATCTGCTGCAGACATTGAAGACCTATTTCAGCCTAACCTTAGTCCAGGTGGAAGCAACAGTAGAGCCAAGGAGGACAAAACAAGATGCTTCTGGGGAGACTACCTCCTTGATTGTGAAGGTAATGGGCTAGACACAAATTGCCTGTCCTCCATTCATTTTCAATGGGACATGTGCGACAAAGCGATAATCGCAAGTCTCCCTACCGCTAAGTGAAACTCGAAAATCAGTCAACAGTCGCCACAAACTGAAACTAATAATTATTCCACGACCTACTACACATTGTTTAGGCGACTTTTGAACGACTGGAGGCGTGCAGTAAAATGGATTGCTGTTTGTTTACATGTATTTAAAATTTTTGAGTATTCAATGAGATACACTTCTAGTAAAAAAAGTTTCCAGCTCAATCACAGCTCTTTCTGTTGGCCATTGCTCCATGAGGGGGGATTTGTTTAAAAGCTTAAAGACCCAATCCAATGAAAATCTTGTTTTATCTGTTCTTAACATGTTGTTGTAGAATTTTTCTTATGCTAGAGGACATATCTGAAGAAAACAAGTAAAAAAAAAAGAAGGCAGTTTTGAGTATTTCTGCATTCAAAATGCTGTGAACCTGTAGCAGACCAATAAAGGCCACCGGGGTGCAGTGGACATTTGACATCATAAATCGGTAGGCGGAGCCTCCTTTCGCCCACTCCTGCCCCGTGTTCAAGCTGGAGGTAGGAGTGGTGGAGAGGTGGGGGGTAGGGGACGTGTCTTCAGCACCAAAGTTTCCACCCACAGGCCAGAGGTAAATTTCTAATGAGGTAAAGCCCCTGTTTTTAAAAAGTGCTACAGAAACACCACAGGTTATTTAATTTTGCATAATCACAATTTAAAGACCACAGAGAACACCTTTTTTTTTTTTTTTTTTTTAAAGGTGGTTGGAGTGGGACTTTTAAGAAGAAAAAAAAACTCTAAACAGAGACCTAACAGGAATAGTAGGCATACCAGCCAAAAAAAAAAGTCCCCACCACCTACTGTCCTGGTAGGGAATTCCTTTGAAACACTGACAGAACAGGTAAGTAGAAAAGAAACGTCCATATGTACGCATACCGGTGCAAACTTGCTGATGGAGAAGTAGAAACTAAGCTTAAGCTCCATTAAGATTAGGCCAGTTCAGTTCAAACTCAGCTGGACTGAGGTGTTTACATACATTTCAGAACCCCAAATCTTGTCAGACTGAAACAATATTTTGATTTTCCCTTAACGTATGTAAAATGAGTATTGTTTTTAATTGCATATATTATCAATTTATTTCTGTTTTGATTATCAGTAAGTGAAGGTTGTCTTTATTTTCAGAAAATGATAGTTCAGTTACCTTGGAGGAGATCTTCATGTTTTCTACTGGTCTGCCACGCATACCTCCTGCTGGTATGAATCCCCGGCCATGTCTCGAATTCCACTCAAGTTCAAGATTCCCCATGGCAAATACGTGTGCCAACACACTGAAGCTGCCCCTTTTGGACGACTACAACACTTTTAAAGTTAACATGAACTTTGGAATAAAGAATTCACCTGGCTTTGGGTGCTTTTAAAACACAATGAACTGTTTTGTTTCAATCCAAGATTTCTAGGAAGCTGTTCTTAATTCCTTGTTCCATTTTTTTGGGATCTATGTTAAACCCAACAAAGGAGAAACAATCTGTTGTTTGTATAACTAAAGGTTTGTTGTTGATGTAAGCACTGGAAAAACAGTTTAAAAAAAAGTTCTTAGAGAACAATTTCTGGACAGACATTTTTATTGACATTGCCCTTCATAATAAATATTGTGATAAAACCATAAAATACTTCAGCTGTCCACAAACAATTTCACAACTTTTTTCCCCCCATATACAGCCTACCACAAATCTGCCAGTGACCAAAAAAGTAAAACCAAAGCAAATTATAATTATACTACAGGTATTACATAGTAACACAGTCTTGCGTCTCTTCTTTTTTTGACAAGGTTATCAGAAGGGTAGGATCCCCTGGTGATGAACTTATTTCCATATCTATCATTTCATACAGACACTTGAGAAACCAGGTCAACACTGAAGTGTTCAGCAACACAGGGTACCAGAGTGGTCTGGATAACCGGATCCTTTTTATCATTCCACTGGGGAGACAAAATGATCAAGTAGTGAGGATGTGATGCATAGGTTCTTCTGGACAGGTGCACCTGTTGGACTGGTCCTGGCCACAGTAAAAAAAAAAAAAGGTGTATTCACGAATCAATTTCTTGTAACTAATTTCACTTTTTCCTAATCAACTGCTCTGTGGCTCTTAAGCCGCGTTCACACCGGTCAACGCGTCCAGGCAGCAGGGCAGCTAGATTACATGCAAGTCTATGGTATCTACGCATCTAGTGGGCGGCAAACTGCCAAGCAGCAAGTCGCGCGCGTCGGCGCAACTGGCATCAGAGCGTCCACGCAGCTGATGCCCGGACGCCCCGACGGACCGTCGGGGCGTCTGCTGCTCAAGTTGAGAAAATTGAACTTTCGGGCAGCAGACGCGCGGCGTCAACCAATCAGAGCGACTCGTTGTACTGACGTAGTAACTACTTCCATGGGGGAATCGGCAAATTTTTTATTCAAGATGGAGGACAAACTGATCGTCGCTGTATGTAATGTCCGTGAACTGTATGACCCGTCTTCGTCTTTTTACAAAGACAGGAAGAGATCGGATCTGATTTGGAGGAAGATATCAGAGGATATTGGAGTGCCAGGTAAGCAGTTAAATATATTTCTTTTAACTTTCAACGTTGTGTGGCTTCATTAATTAAAGCCCAAGCCACTCTCTCGACAAGATCCGCCATGTTGTAAACAACTAGCAACAGACAAATCCACGCCCGCACGCTGACGTAATGACGTGACGCGCTGATGCCCCGACGCGCCGACGCAGACCACAAGTGTGCAAGCAGCTGGGTTTTAATTTTAAAGCGTCGACTTTCGTCCGTTTGAGCGATTTGACGCCTGGACGCGCTGACCGGTGTGAACGCGGCTTAAGTTGCGAACACTCCAAATACATTTTACTCCTGAGATGAAAAATTCACAATACTTTATGAGCTGTCTAAGAACTTACATGACATGCTATATTACAATCCTGCCATGTTCTTCAGGGTTAAGTAGTTGTTGACGTCCGATTGCCAGTGTAGTGCAGGTGTCAATCCACTTTGTCTCTGAAGTTCTTAGAAGCATATTTGCTGATCATCTCCGACAGCAGGAGCTGATTGTGGTGGAATGAGACTTTGAAGCTGGCTCAGAGTTTGGCTTGATGCTTTAAATCCACAATTTCTCCCGTTAAATCTAGGAACAAAATATAGAAAATGTAGTCATGAATAACTCATCTATAAATCAATTCTTTGAAAAAAATAATACAGCCAGATATTCCTTAAAGGTGTATAATCAGAATATTACAATGAAAATTCACTATCGTTAAAATGGAAGATTAATAATTTTAACACAGCTTGAAGTACTAACCTGTGAGGCAAATAATACATTGCTTCTGGTCGTCCAGATGGGCATTTGGACTGTCTAACAGGACGAATCATGTGAGTGTTCCAGTATGTCTTGTATTCATTCAGTTCTTTCTGCAGGACATCCATAAAACAGTACTGAAGCAGGCTTGTGTGGTCATAGCTGCCATTAAAAAGATGTCTCTCCCTCAGGTCACCTAATAACTCCAGCCAAAATTGAATCCTAATGTAACAAAATACATGGTGCGATTAAAACAGTTTACTTATGACGTGGAAATTATTATTTTTTACAGATATATTGCTATAAAGAAGGAAATTTCTAAATATTCTCAAGAGTAATCTAAACTAGGCAAGATAAGTTTATTTGTATTGCACTCTTTCAACAAAATAGCAATTCACGGTATTTTGTGTGGCGGTGTGGGGAGAACTACATTAAAAACTACATTAGAAACACAAAACATGTGACACATTAAAACATTCCGTTCCTGCTATTAATCGTTTACTCAAAGGCAGCTTTAAACAGATGAGTTTCAAGTTTTGAGTTAAAGCAGCTTAGTGTTAGAGCAGCTTTGCAGTCGTCTGGAATAGGGATGCAACGATACCACTTTTTTCAAACCGATACGATACCGATATACTTGAATGTAAGTATTTGGCGATACCGAGTACCAATGCCGATACTTCTGCCACACACAAAAAAATGCAATGAATTGGAAGACAGGTTTTATTTTCTTCTCTGCTGGTTACAACTAAGGGTACTGAATTAGATTAAAATAAAATAGTAATACAAATGAATACAAAACAAAAATTTCAAGTGGAAAACTAAACATTTTCTTTGAAATTATAGCACAGTTTCCAGTTTCCATCGGTTCATGGTATCGGTTAACTGAAACCGATTCAGCACAAAAGAGCGGTATCGGCACCGATACCCAATACCAGTATCGGTGCATCCCTAGTCTGGAAGTTTGTTCAAGATTTGTGCGACTCTGAAACTGAAAACTACTTCTCCATGTTGGTTAGGATTCTACGGATGTTTAGTAAACTAGGGTTGGAGGACCTGATTGGTCTGCTGGGTTGGTATAGCAACAACAGATCATCATACTTTGGTGCTAAACTGTTCAATGATATATAAATTAGTAGGAGTATTTAGAAGTCTATTCAGTGAGCTACAGGGAGCCAGTGGAAGGACTTTAGAACTGGGGTGATGTGCTCTACTTTCCTGGTTCTAGTGACGCCAGCAGCAGCGTTCTGGATCAGCTGCAGCTGTCTGATTGCCTTTTTAAGTAGACCTTTGAGGACACTGTTACAGCAATCAATACGGCTAAAGATGAATGCATGGATGAGTTTTTAAATGTCCTGTTGTGATATCAGTCCTTTAATCCTAAAAATATTCTTCAGGTGATAGAAAGCTGACGTTGTTATTGCCTTTATGTGACTCTGGAGGTTCAAGTCTGAGTCCATTATTACATCTAGATATTAGGCCTGATCAGTCGTTTCTACTTGTATCAACTGAAGCTGTGTGCTGACTCTTGATCGTCCCTCTATAGGTCCAAAGATAATTCTTTTAGTTTTGTTTAGCTTATGACACATTTAAAAGGTTATTTACTAAATGCATTCACTTAGGGTTTAGATGGGTTCATAGTCACCTAAACTAAAGTCAACCAAAACAGCGAATAAAAATTTACTGACACAATGTACAGTGGATACACAAATGTGTACAGTTGAACAGTAAAAATATATGAGATACAAACCTTTGCTTGCGAAAGTAGGACCACCAGCTTTCAATGCGTTGGTTAGATGTTGATGTACCATACATATGACTTCTGGCTCCAGCAAATTCATCAGTTTGCTCTGATCTCAAGGAACAATGAAGTGCTGCCATGAGACCATTTTCTGTACCACAGTCAGTGCGAAGTCGTGATGAAAAGAGACCAAACTCAGCAACACAGTTTATATAATTTTGAGCAATCACATTGGGATCCTTGTTGGATTTTCCACAAGTGAGCCACATGATCTTTCTTGAGAAACCATCAATACAGCCACTTATTCCAATTCCAAACGGTTTTAGTTTATCATACCCATCAACATGCCAGACTTCATTTGGTCCCATTGAATGGTATGTTCTTCTGGCAAACCTCCTCCTTAAACGATTTTCTATCCCAGAAGGATCAATTTCCGTCATGAGGAGCATGACATCCTTTCTTCTGACTGTCAAAGAGTATTTTTGTTTCAGAACCTGCCACATTGCTCTGTAGCCTAAAAGTTTTCCAGATCCCCGAAGTTCTTCAGCTATAGCTGCCCGAACAGTAGCGGTTGGAGTGTAGTTTGTCCTCCGAGTTAGTTCTGCATCCCGTAATTTTCTTTTTAAAGAGCTGAGACTTATTGAAATATTGTGCTTAGTAGCCAGTAGATCTATAATTATTTCTAAATTATGATCCTCTGTAAAATACTTGTGGATAATTCCTTCCACCTCAGTTGCTTCAGACCCTGAGAACACACACACAAAAAAAAATTAGACACAAAATACATAAACACTTGGTGGCATGTTATATACAATCATCAATAGTTAAATTAAGCAGGAAAAATTTAATTGTTATTGATTTATTTAGTTTCCTTTTAGTCACTTGGTGTTCAAAACCACAACATTAATGAAACATACCGTCTGCTTGGTGCCTTCTTAAAAACTCAATATTCCTGCCACAGGAGCCGCAGAAAGACAGAAGAGTCTGAAGCATTGTCCCACAAAATGGGCAAAACATATTCTGAAAAAGGGACAACGGGGAATAATTTATTCTGTATCTTTTATAAAGTGAATTTAAAAAAAAATGTAGATACTTCTTTTAATATGTGTTCTACTAAGCTAGAATTGCAATAACTTTATCAAAATTAAAACTTTTTTTAGCCTTAAGAGTGTTAAAGTGCCTGCAGCTACTACAACATATGTTCTTAGGGGCCTGTACTGGAAAAAAAAACATTTGGAAGTTGAATAGATATGTTAAGATCCAGTAGAATCTCTGCAATCACATTTAACTCACCATAGTAACAAAGGCTAACACTATAGGGATTCTGATTCTGACAGAATGTTGATTTTAGAATTTCACATCTTGGTCATATTTAATTTTCATCAAAATAGATCAGAAATTGTATTTTTAGCTAAACAAATTAGGTGAAGACTACTATGAAATGATAAGAGGACTATTTTCTCTATACCTCTATAGTTTACAGCTGTAAACTAAACTGCAACAATGAAATTAAGTTTGTTTGTTTTTTTACCGATCACATTTTCTTACTTTTTAGCTATGTTGTCCAGTATCATGTTAATGTTTCTCTTTCACTCCTTACATCTGTACATGTAGTGCTGTTCTACAATGTATCAGATTGGGGAAAATTGTTTCTGTCGTTTAAGATCTTTGGATTATTGATTTATCATTCAAATAAAACATTAGCTCTGTCTATTATCTACCTTACTGCCCTAAACATGCCCTACAGTTTGATATCGGGGCCCCACATTTATCGCTGTGTAACCCTTATAACTCAGTACAGTAAACGCATTAACATTTAAAACGGCACATATCAACATTAACTAAACAACATCAATGTTTTACTTACTTTTCCAATAGAATAAAACTCCGATTCTCTGCTATCTCTCTCTTCCTCCTCCTACTTCTTTGTAGGATTTTTTTGGCGGTTGGCAAACTCTTCCTCCTCCTTCTACTTCCTCTGCATCTTCAGTTGTAGCCATAGACTGTATGGTTGTAGCGCATTACCGCCACCAGCTGGCCGTTTAATTAGAACTTCAATTTTAATCCAACTTCCGTTGCGATTTACTTCCGTTGTGGCTGTTTCTTTTGTGTTGTGTTGTGACTTTTTGTTGTGTTGTGTTGTGGCTGTTTCTTTTGTGTTGTGTTGTGACTTTTTGTTGTGTTGTGTTGTGGCTTTTTCTTTTGTGTTGTGTTGTGGCTTTTTCTTTTGTGTTGTGTTGTGGCTTTTTCTTTTGTGTTGTGTTGTGGCTTTTTCTTTTGTGTTGTGTTGTGACTTTTTCTTGTGTTGTGTTGTGGCTTTTTCTTTTGTGTTGTGTTGTGACTTTTTGTTGTGTTGTGTTGTGGCTGTTTCTTTTGTGTTGTGTTGTGGCTTTTTTCTTGTGTTGTGTTGTGACTTTTTCTTTTGTGTTGTGTTGTGGCTTTTTTCTTTTGTGTTGTGTTGTGGCTTTTTTCTTGTGTTGTGTTGTTACTTTTTCTTTTGTGTTGTGGCTTTTTCTTTTGTGTTGTGTTGTGGCTTTTTCTTTTGTGTTGTGAGTTTTTGTTTTGTGAGCATATCTTTTGTGTTGTGAGTTTTTGTTTTGTGAGCAAATCTTTTGTGTTGTGAGTTTTTGTTTTGTGTTGTGAGTTTTTGTTTTGAGTTGTGAGCATTTCTTTTGTGTTGTGTTGTCTCGACCCTTCTGGGCCACCGTAAAAAACAGCAATAAACAGTTAAAGCACAAAACACAACATTAGAGACACAAAACAATAGACCTCTGGCATAACAAGTGAGTTGGGGCACAACAGCTAATAGCAACAAGTTATTTTTCTGAGATGCATACAGTCTGACTATGATCGATATTAAATGAACCACATAAAATAGATCATATCTACACACTGCAAACACTATTTTATATAAATGCAACTGAAAAATGATAAAGGGTCACTCACCAGTGTTGTTAATTTCTAGAACATAAAATGCAGATCCTTCATCTGGGCACTTTTCAATAACTGACATAACCTCCAGTTATGCTTCATATTAAGTATATAACTTGGAGGCTGCAGGACATCTAGTGCTACTTTGCTGAAGCAGCCAAACATGAGCCTGTCCAGGTTTAGTAAAGATTAGTCTCATTGCAATATAAAATACCAAGACTGTTTGAAATCATTTTGTAGCCTAGTAAGTCCATGGAAATGAATTTAATGGGAGCGCTACATGTAAGTCCGGTCAGAAAATTGGTGTTTGGGTCAGCGAGAGGTTAAACCAAACAGGACCCAGCTCAGCGGATGCAGATCATTCACAGTCAGATCCACAAGCTGCAGTTTTTTTTTCAAAATGTATTATTAAAGTTATTATTAAAGGGGATTATAATATCTCAGAAGCAGCATTTTAAAATATATATCACATTACACAAATACACAAAAAAGAGCACATAAGTCAAGGCTCATTCTCTTTGGGAGTCTTAAACAAAAGTATTAAATTAATATTTTCTAATCTGCAGTAAAGAAACTTCAGCTAGACCCATGAAATTTAATTGATGTACTTTTCCATCTAGAAATGGGTACCAGCGGCACTGCAAGACTATGCTCTGAACGTGCTTGCATACGGGCTAGTACTTTAAAACCTGGATGTATCCACTGCTAAGAATGCTGCAGCATCTGCGCAGAAAGAAACCATGACTGTATAAAAAAGTGCAATGGAGTAATTTAAATAATAATCCGTTCAGATACTGTGGAAATTATGCTGGGAGCACAAGTGGATGTTAGATCTGCGCTGGTAGGAAATTCCACATCAGGTTTAGAAAAGTGGTGGAGATATGTCCCCGGCTAAAATTATGCCTATGACTGTTTAGAACAGCATTGTAAATATAATATGCCATTGCTTTATTTATTGCACTGTTTGTAGTTTATTTGCGCATTGCATGACTTAATTGCCTTTGTGTCATTGCACCGTATATATGAAATGGTTTTTGCCAAGCCATTTTACACGGTTCTCACAAGCATTATTTTTCACTTAAGTTAATGTTACCTATCATTAACTTACAGGGCATGCGCTCTCAGCCCGATGAGAGCTCGTCTGGGTTGCTTCCCCGTGTTCTCCATTTCAGCTAAATAAATAAAAAGTCCTAATAAAAATAATTTTCCGCTCCATTTTAAAAAGTAAATTATTATAAATTTTATTAAATATATTACACACACTCAGGTCACAGGTAAACAGATTTTTTCAAAGGAAGATAGTAGATTTATAAAGTATTAATTTTTCATGTTTTTAAGGAGACTGGCGCGAACACACTTGACTCAGACCCAGGAACTCAGTGAAATGTGATTTTATTGTTAAGCAGTCCGTGGAGGGGATTGGATGCTCGGCGCGGCTATGAGGACAGACTGGAAACATATAAAGAGGGATCAGCACTAGAAGGGAGATCAGAGGTGAGTGTGGAGCACAGTTAGAGGAACCAATACTGAGAGTTGAGATGTTGGATCTTACTTGCAGGAGGAGGCAGAGTTTGCTGAGGGTGGAGGTAAGTGGGTCCAGTATGTGAGTGGCTGGCAGAGGTGCAGAGTGCAGGATGGTCTTTTCCAATGTTCTTGACAGGTGGACAGGGTGAGGGCTAGAGGGTGGACAGGCAACCTTGGAGGACTAGGAGTCCAGTGGAGCAGTCTCAGGGGGGCTTCAGTAGGGGCGACGAGGAGGACAGACCGGGGATCCAGGGGAGCAGACGCTCGTCAGCGGAGAGAAAACCAGCCACTTCTGTAGCTTGGGGAATAACAGTGAGTACTGCTAGGAGAAAACACTGGTAAGTTTGCTGTTCAGAAAACCACACTGTAAAGCTAGAGCTGGCCTGATTAGTCAAATCATCTGGCATCTGCTTCAGGAATCTGCTCTCCTTTTAAAGCTCCTCCTGATTGCTGCTGGTGCTGCACCTGCCAGTCACACCCTGTGGGGAAAAGGTGAGCACACACAGCAAGCAGCCCACACCACACCCAACATAATTAGTTCGAGATTAGTTAAGGACTACCTGCGGTTGCTAGGCAATATGGAACTGAAGTATGTTGGATGGGCTATTATGGGAAATTATTAAACACCACTTCAAAGTCCACTTCAAAGCTTCACTCTAGCCCAATGACAATAAAAGCTCTGGCCTGGGCCAAAGCTCATATATGGCATTACCCCATCTTAGGGCGCGGTCACAACTACGTCCATGACTGGTATATATTATATGTATCTTGGTCCCAAAAACATTCTCTCTGGTCCAGCTCTCACAGAAGATGTAATTTCCCTCCTTACACAATTGGAATACTTCTGCAAGTTTGTGTCTGAACATATGATTTAAGTTCTGACAACAAACACAAATGATGATCAAAGTTGAACAGCCAGCTGCATTTTAGGCCGGCTCTGTAGCCTATGCGATTTGTGTGATCAGGGCCGACACTGTCCATACGCAAAGTACGCAGAGCGCGTAGGGCCCCTAGTTACCGTTTATTTGTGTAGACCTCAGTTCAAGTTTTAGATTCCTTTTGTGAAATGGGTTCAATTTAATTCCCTCACCTTTTGATTTGATATGTTAAGTGAGTAATTTCAGTAAGGAGTTTCTGGTTAATAACAATCAGAAATGGGTAGTGATGAGAGGAGATTTTTAAGTGAAAACCTGCGCCTCGCGCTGCTATGCTACCAGTCCCTGACCAGCCTGCTGTCTGCTAACTCCTCTCTCCCAGTTCGTTTATCCTGTGACAGAGTATAAAAAAGAATTACACATTCACACAATATACTGTATATGTTTGGGCATGCATGGGAAGAGATTCTCACCAAAATCATCTTCAAAGAAATCTTCCCCATAAATGCCTTTTATTACTTTACAAAGTTATTACAAAAGATTCTGGATTACAGGATCCAATCAGCTCAATAATACATATTCATATAGATGCAAAGTGTGCCTGTAGTCCGTCCCAAATAGGTTAAGCCCCTGTTAATATCTTCCTTTTGGTTGCTAAGCAGAAAACCTTCCTTCTCTCAACAGCCTATTTTGCACAACCAAACCAACAGATGTTTCCTGTTTTTTTCAGAGAATCGTGACCCATTGTCTAACTCATATCCTGTTCTTAACAGTTTTGTCCATTTAATCGTGACCGTTCCTTTCTGACCCGTGGGTCACATCCTGTGCCAACACTTTTCTGCATTTAGTTAATTATTTTAGCACACAACCCCTTCACCTTTTGGCCTATGTATTCATTCAATGCTTGTTTAAAAGTTTTTATTTACATTAGTAGTAACTAGAAACATTTTTTGCAGTTAAAATGTAACCATTCACGTGAGTAATGTATGAAAGAAAAGTGTTTGTAAGAGTTTTTTTTATCCATAGAACTTTTCATTTTTACTTCAGTGGCATTATTACAAAGTAAATAATCACTACTCTTGCTTGAGTATAATTTTGGGCTACTTTACAAACCACGAGTTACTTATCTGATTGAAGAACAAGCATGTTTTCACCAAATATGCCACAGACACAATTTATGTTTAAATCATGTGTTGGGTTTAAACTTGAATTTTCACTGAAGCTGTGTCCACAAAGATCACAGCAGAATGGTTTCTCTCCTGTGTGGATTCTCCGGTGTTTATACAAAGCTTCATTATTTTAATGTTTTGTTTTTTTTGCTGAGCCCCTGTACCTTTTGTTGGTCAAGTGAATATAGAGTAAGCAGCAGATATTGCCATTGGAAGTACTTTAATCTCTTCTAACATATGTACATTACCTACTGTAAGCATTGATTTTTAAAGTTTTATGTTAAGAAAAACTGATTGGGTAAAGTGTGTCTTCTGCCTAAGGTTTTATTTTTTAATAATGTTAGTTATTTGTGTTATTTCTTTATTTTTGTTTTTAAGTAGGCTAGACAGTTTGGACATACATATTTCTGGCAGTCTTACATCACTTTTTACATATTAAATCTGACATTATAATTAGCTTAACTAAGTTTTACCAAATACTTTTTTACTGTTGAGTAATTTCTTAGATTGCTTTTAAAAAACTTTTACTTAAGTAAAAATATATTGAAGTAGTGTTATTTTTACTTGAATACTTTTGGGGACTCTACCCACCTCTAGTAATAGTGCAATTTTAAGGCTTCAGTACTTCTCTGTCATAGTACTGTTTAGCCATTTGCTCATATTAATTTTTTTAAATATGTAATATCTAATATAATTTAATATTAAGTTCTTTGTAACCCATAGCTGCCGTACAATTTGGGCAAACTCATCTGATTGCGGTTCTAGTCATAATTTTCCTAAAATATACATTTCACATCAGATTGTCCCGTCAAGCTTGTTTTCCAGGGTTTAGTTTACTTAGAAATGTGAATAAATCAGTTGCTTTATTAAGTATGTTATTTTTGTAAACTTGATTAAAGTTAAAAAAAGGTAAATTATTATGATATGATATGATATGAAATGATATGTTGAGAAAATTGCCATACATAAATCCATCATTGACTCACCATACTCTTTGCCTGAGTATTGGGTGCAGTTTAGGGGGTGCTGTAGAGGATTTGTTTTGCATTAAGTTTAATCAAACCAACTGAAACTTAAACAAACCCAAGCATGTGTTCAGTATTGCAACACTTTGGAAATCACAATTTCCAAAGTTTGTTGACATAAACTTTCTATCCTACATAGAAGATGGAAATAATAATGTCCAAAACCATTACAAACGATCAATTAGTCTTTTGTGTTTACATAGCTTGAGAATGGCCTGAGAATACTTTAGCAATACAGTTAAATCAGACCAATACATGAAATATAGCTGATAGAATTCAATTGTTTGAAAACAAGATTTATTAGAGAAAAATTACAGGAATATAGAGTTGATGAGAACACTAACAAATATTCCATAACAAACTCCAGCTTTTGCTGCTTCAATTCACTGTAAAGTCTCTTGATTTTTCTCAAGAGATATTATAATATGCTTAGCCAAATATCATTTCTCCTTGTGTGGATTCTTATATGTATTTTTAAACGTTACTTATTGGCTAAATCGCTTTTTACATACATCACATTAGAATGGTTTCTCTGCTGTGTGGATTCTCCGGTGTCGATTTAAACTTGAATTTTGACTAAAGCTGTGTCCACAAAGATCACAGCAGAATGGTTTCTCTCCTGTATGGATTATTCTGTGTTGGTTTAAATGTGACTTTGTACTAAAGCTGTGTCCACAAAGATCACAGCAGAATGGTTTCTCTCCTGTGTGGATTCTCCGGTGTTTGCCTAAATCTGACTTTTGACTGAAGTGGTTTCCACAAAGATCACAGCAGAATGGTTTCTCTCCTGTATGGATTCTCCGGTGTTGGTTTAAATATGACTTTTGACTGAAAGTGTATCCACAAATATCACAGCAGAATGGTTTCTCTCCTGTGTGGATTCTCTGGTGTTTGTCTAAATCTGATTTTCGACTGAAGAGCTGTCCACAAAGATCACAGCAGAATGGTTTCTCTCCTGTGTGGATTCTTCTGTGTTGGTTTAAATGTGACTTTTGACTGAAAGTGTGTCCACAAAGATCACAGCAGAATGGTTTCTCTCCTGTGTGGATTCTCTTGTGTGTGTTTAGATTTTTTTTCTTAAATGTTTTACCACATTTGTCACAAGTACAGGATGTATGTTTTGTCTGAACGGTCTTTTGTGAGTCTACAGTTTTCTCAACCCTAAAACATTTTTCACTAACCGAACCGCTTGAACATCCTGTTCTTGGAAAATGTGTAATGTGTCTCTTCAGAGAAGGTTTGTTAATTTGTTTCCCACAATCAGAGCAGATGAAAGATTTGCTGGTAGTGTTTCCACTAGCTCTGCTGTTCAATTCATTGTCACTGTCATGTGACAATGGCAGTTCAACTTTGGGATGGTTCACCTTCCTGTATTCTTCATCATCCTCACCGACTTCAGTCTCTGAAGAGTTGCAAATCTCAACACCAACATTAAGATTTTGATTCCAGGTAGATTCAGCTCCTCCAAAGTCCTTTTCACCAGTTGTTCCTGTCATCTGGTGATTTGATCTCCTGGTTGTAAGATCGTTGTCATCTTTTTGCTGTTTATGAAGCCTTGAGAACAGAGGAGTGTCTGCATCTTCACTCTTGATGAAAGTGGTAGAAACAGGAAAACTGGCAGTATCGTTGTCCTCCTTAACATGGAGTTGCTTTTCCTCTTGACCAACCGAGACTTCCTCCAATTCCTCTTTTATGTAGGAGGGCTCTGGGACCTGCAGGACCACACCGGGACTCATATCTTCAGGGGCTTCAACTTTAACCAGCAGCATCTGTTTAACATCTGAAGGAACACATTATGGATAGAGTGAACAAAACTGTATTGACACGTACATCTCAGTGAAAAAGCATTTGCCCACTTATAGCAGGGGAGCCTGTTGTTCATTAAGAATCAGAAGATGGTAGGTATGATTTCTACTTTCTCACATATCAATTTGCCCCTAGGTAAGGCACTTAACCCCAACTGGTCTAGATATTTGTGTAACGATGTATGATTATGGTGTGTGTTGTCAATGCGACTGGGTGAATGTGGATCAAGTTTTAACCACCGTGTTGTCAGTTTGATTACAGATCCACTACATGAATCTATATGCAGATTTTTTATTTTTTTTTGTCTAAATACATGTTTTAGATAATTGAACAAATTGTAATACCCAACAGAGAAACCACAGTAAATACAAAACCAGTTTAAAAATTAGCATTTTAATTAAATGGGGAAGAAAAATATCCAAACTAACCGGGTTGTAAGTGAAAAAGTACTCGCCCTTGTTGTTAAATCATGACTTCACTGATTAACTACATTATGTGCAAAGCTGAGTTAAATTTCTATAGCCACCACCAGGTCCGATAAAAAGACTTTACCATCAAGAAATCCATAAAACAGAGCCTGTCAGACAACATAACAGACTAAAAGATGTGAAGCATCATCACATCATGCCCCGATTTAAACCAAGTCACTGACGTCTCTCAGCTTGTAATGGGGAAAAAAGCAAAGCCTAAGTTCTTATGTGAGACAAATTTTATCAGACACTGACTTTTAGGTTTTCATTATGTGTAAGCCATAATCATCACAATTACAAATGATAAAGGTTTTGAAACAATTCAGTCTGTGTTTAATCAACCTATATGATATATGACATTCTCTTTCTGAAATAAGTCACTAAAAACTGAACTATTTTACAATAGTCGAATGTTTTTAAATGCATCTGTACTTCCAGGTTGGCTTGCATAACACTTAATAAATAAAATAATAAAGTCATTCAATTACTGCTCTTTTATTATCTTAGGTTATCTTCTTTTAATTGAAACAATTGTTTGGTGATGTGAATTATGTAAGTCCAAAGAATAAGAAAAAAATTCTGCAACAAGGTAATTTATTTTCTGAAGCATTTCATATCACTTGTGTTTTTACAGATCTCTCTTGTCCATGAAACCTTTCCTAAAAAATTGAAAACAACAAAGTGTCCTTTGTTTAGTCCAGGCTAGTCAACTTCATTTTCATTTCAGACCTCTTCAAGATCATGAGTGTCCTCAAAGGGCCAGTTATGGCAGAATGGATGGATAAATCTACCCATAAACAAACAGTTAAAATATGAATAAATGGCGCTCTCTGCATTGAATGAGTGCTATTTAAAGTCCAGTAATGCTGTGCATTGTTTCATATTGATGTAATTTAGCACCATACAGAAAAAAACGGACTGGATTTGACTGCTAAATATATAATAGTCCCCCTTCCCCAAACCGCCATTAAAGTGCTTAATTACAAACTTTTATTTACAAAAAAATAAACAGCAGTTGTAGTCTTTTGTTATTATTCTCCTTGTTTTACACTGTAGGCTATATAGACAACTTTCTTCTCCTTTAAGTCATCATATGCATCTTACAAACACTCAACACAGTTTCATTTTTTAATATTTAGTTTTTATGTTTAACCCCCTGAAACCTAAATATATATATTTTTTAAACTGAATTTTATCACCCCAATCTTTTAGATGTTCTAGGAGGCATTATGATGCAGAATTCAGTGGTTTTTTAAATTATGAAATGTTTGTAACTTTTGGGAGGACTTTAAAATTGGAATATTTGGACTAGCAGAATTTAGGAGAATTTCTATGATTTCACTCACACTTTGAACATATGTAAAGAACAATTATGGGTTACTTGTAGTTTACTGCTTGTAAAGACCCACACGGCCTTGGTACAGATCAAAATCGCAAAGTATGCCAGAGATTCCTGTTTTTACCTACAACTTTTTTCCCCTCTGAAACCACACATTCCAGAAATCAGCAATTCTATCAGGTAGACCTATTGGTCCCTTTGTCATGCTATGAGCACTAAAAACCCCACCCCCTATAACATTATCACCTTATCATTCAAAAAGCAGGTATTTGGGAAACAAACAGACCCCAAGAAAAAGAAGACCAGTACTATAGTACTTTTTCAAATCATGCTACAGAATTCTTTCTAACATAAACTACTCAAATCATTATTTGATCTCATTGGAATCTGTCTTTTGATTATTAATGTAAGGCAAAACATTACGTTAGTACCACAAAATATTGCATTTTAATCTAAAATCAAACTTGTAAAAATGTTACAATACTGAATACTGATCAACATTAAAAACAGATTAAAACTTTGATATTTCTCTTTGTATTCCCACCATCAAACAAAAGAAAGTAAAATTCCTCAATATGAAGTGTAATGTGAAGATAAAACATTTGCTGCCCTTTTATCCACTGTTGAAAAATTACAACATAACAAGCTCAAAATCTCACAATATCAGTATATTCAATGGTATCCCAAAATCGCTTCATAAACACATATATACTATCACAGAAACAAAAAATCTCTAAACCTTTTTACTTACTTGAATCTTGATTCATCCTCTCCAAAACAACAAGGTGATGTACTACAAGGCAGATTCCCAGGTGGTATGACTTAATGGCCAGATAACCAGGCCTATTAACACAGTCTACCATCCAATAGCATTACAGAACTTAACAACAAGACCTATTAGTAATGTAAATGTGGTTTTAAAAAGAAGAAAAAAGGGGAGGGTTCATTTCTGAAGACTTAAATGTGATGTTGTAATATTACAACTGTGACTCTCTGGAAGTTAGCCCCAGAAACCCAAATATAGAAAAAACCTACAAATTGTCATCTTTTGCAAAATCTTCGATGCTGTTCTAGGAGGTATAGTGTGAGGTATAGAGTGTTTGTATAGACTTGACATTTAAATCCCATATTAAACAGGTTTCTAGGATTTCCTTCTTTCACCTCCGGAATATTGCTAAAATTAGAAACATCCTGTCCAGGAGTGATGCTGAGAAACTAGTCGATCCATTTGTTTCCTCATGGCTGGACTACTGTAATTCTTTATTATCAGGAAGTCCACAAAATGCCATTAAAAGCCTTCAGTTGATCCAAAATGCGGCAGCAAGAGTTCTGATGAATATTAAAAAGAGAGATCACATTTCTCCTGCTTTAGCTTCCCTTCATTGGCTCCCTGTTAAATCCAGAATAGAATTTAAGATCCTTCTTCTTACATACAAAGCCCTTAATAATCAAGCTCCATCATACATCAGAGATCTAATTGTTTAATATGTTCCTAACAGAGCACTTCGCTCTCAGACTGCAGATTTACTTGTAGTTCCTAGGATTTCAAAAAGTAGAATGGGAGGCAGATATTTTAGTTATCAGGCTCCTCTCCTGTGGAACCAGCTCCCAGCTTTAGTCCATGAGGCAGACACTCTGTTTACTTTTAAGACCAGGCTTAAAACTTTCCTTTTTGATAAAGCTTATAGTTAGAGTGGCTTAGGTCATCCTGAGCTATCTTTGTAGTTATGCTGCTATAGGCTTAGACTGCTGGAGGACAGACTTACCAATTTTCTTCACTCTGCTACTTCCTTTTCTACTACTACTCTCCAGTTGTATTACAGTACATTCTGTTATTTCGACAGTTAACTTTGTGTTCACTCAGTGATTTTCACTCCATAGAAGATATACCTGGTCTGGAATCCTGCTTGGCTGCAATGCCCTGTTGGACGGGGGCTTCGACTGGGATGATGCTCCCAGTGGCTGAACATCCACTGTGCCATGTTATCATCTTTTTACTTTCTGTAACATAGAGATAACTCTTATATCAGATCTTCTGTTCCTTCTGTGTTCTGCTCTGTCTTCTCAAACCCCCAGACGGTCGTGGCAGATGACCGCTCCTACTGAGCCTGGTTCTGTTGGAGGTTTCTTCCTGTTAAAGGGGAGTTTTTCCTCTCCACCGTCGCTACATGCTTTCTCAGTATGAGGGAATGCTGAAAGATTGCTGTGGTTGGAAAGTCTGCCCAACCTCATGCCAATGACTAACTCAATCTGCTGGGATTCCTTAAACAGGAAACTTTTTAACTGATTGGAATGTTTTTATAAATGTATTGAAATGACTTCTTGTTAAGTGCCTTGAGATGACATCTGTTGTGAATTGGCGCTATATAAATAAATTGAATTGAATTGTATATGATACAGAAAGTAATGTTCTTTTAAAGTTATGACATTTTAGTAACTTTTTTGGGGAATGTTGTAAAATTGCAACGTTTGGGCTGTGGGGTAGTAGAATGTCAGTTATATCACTCACACTCTGAAAACATGTAATGAACAATTATAGGGTTATTTGTACTTTAGCGCTTGTAAAGACCCACAGAAGTCCATGTATCTACACGAGCAGGAATGGATGACAGCAGGACAAAACACCATGGAGATAACTACAATGATCTGGCGCTGAGTGAGGGGAAGTGACGGGTTATGAAGCCATGAGGTAAGGAGGATATTTTGGACACCTGAATGAGACATGAAGTCTTCCACAGCACTGGGACTTTTTCTGTCTGAAGACTTAGATTGAAGAGCCTCTGCAGTGGAACTGCTATTTGTCCTGCACAGTCCTTCAGAAGCCTTGGACAAACTCCATTCGGAACAATAGCTTTGTCCGGTCGAATTTTCCTGAGCTCAACTCCCATCTCTTCTTCTGTTGTCAACAGTTGGGGCAGCTCAAGACGCAGGGAAGCGGGGGCAGCACAGATGTTTAAGATGGAGTGAGTAACCACTGAGGTGGAGGGAGCAGCTGCAGACGTGGAGGTAGAGGAAGCAGCCGCAGAGTTGGTGGTGGAGGGAGCAGCTGCAGAGATGGAGGTGGAGGGAGCAGGCGGAGAGATGGAGGTGGAGGGAGCAACAGACGTGGAGGAAGTAGCCGCAGATATGGAAGGAGCAGACGAGAAGGGAGCAGCCACAGTCATGGAGGTGGAGGAAGCATCTGCAGACGTGGAGTTGGAGAAAGCAGCCATGGAGGTGAAGGGAACAGCCTCAGATGTGGAGGTGGAGAAAGCAGTCGCAGAAGTCGAGGTGGAGGGAGCAGCCCCAGACATAGAGGTGGAGGGAGCAGCAGTATCAAAACTGGTTGAAGGAGTTAGCTTTCTCTACATCATCTTCTACAGACTGGACATTCTTCAGTTTATAGCCAGTGATGGTCTTCATCCTTTTCTATACCTCTTTGATGTCTCTGTTCTCCAGCTGTTTCTCTATCATTCTGTTGTACTCCACCTTAGTATTCCTCAGAGTCTTTTTCAGTTCCCGTTGCACACTTGTCACTGGGGATCCATGGTTTATTTTTAGAATAGCATCTAACACTCCTAACCGGAATAACCATGTCCCTACAGTCTCAGAAGATGATGTAGTCAGTGATGATGTCAACACTCCTGTCTATGTCCATCTCCTGCTTCTCCAGCAGCACATCCCAGTCTGTCCACTCAAAGCAGTCTTTAAGTGCATCACTTGCCTCTAGTGACCACTTCCTGAAAGATCTTATGGTAACAGGAAGGGTCTGTACATAAGGTTTGTATGTGGATTGGAAATAGACCATGTTGTGATCAGATCTGCCCGGTCGAGGGAGTGGTACACCCCTGTATGCCTCCTTCAGGTTGGCATAGAACAGATCTAGAGTCTTTCTCCACGTGTTGGACAGTTCACATACTGTACAAAGCCAGTCAGACAGGAGGACAGAGAGACATGATCACAATGAGAGCCTCTGGTTGGTGGGTCTGTATCCTAGCAACAACGTCATGGATGATGTCACACGTCGCTGCAGGAACTTCTCTCGGAGGAACATAAACAGTTATTACAGCCACATTTGAAATCTCCCTTGGCATGAAGTATGGTTGGAAACCAAAAGCCAGCAGTTTAATATCAGGACAACATAATTTCTGTTTAACCGTCAAGTTCCGGGGGTTAACCCGTCTCTGATTGCAGAATAATATTACTCCCCCACATTGGCACCTCCTGCTCCTCCGTGGATCTCTATCCGCTCGCACAGCTGGGAAGCCGGGTATGTCCATGCATGAGTCCGGTGTGTTGTCATTCAGCCAGGACTTCGTTTGACAGACCAGACTTCACTCCCTATACAGCTGCTGGTTCCACACAAGTGACCCCAATTCATCACACTTGTTTGGAAGTGAGTCAACGTTTCCCATGATGACACAAAAAGTCATTCAATTACAAAAACAATCACATAATGCCTACCAATAATGTGCTATCTTAAGCTAGCCACTTAGCAGGCTATTATATTAACTAATAGTAAATTAATTTAACACAATACCCTGCTGTATATGAACAGTGCTGTTCTTCAATAATGTTTCCCTTGTCAAAGACGACTAATGCTAGATGTGGCTTCTGCCTACTGCTTTAAAACCTGAAGATTTGTTCCCGTAATTTCAGTCTATTTTCATGTATTTGTACTTTAAAATAGTGTACATATCACTCCAATGCATACTGCCGACCTTCCTGAAGGCTCCTCGAAGATTTAAATTGTCTTTGTCAAAAAAGTTTTCAAGAGCCTCTTTATGAATCATTTCGACCCTGCAGGCTCCCATTTTAAACATGTAGTGAGCTGCCGCGTTTTGACCTAGTTAGCAACAGCAACTAATTTTCAGGTTATGGTTTCAAAGAGGACCCAAATGCAGAACGTTTAAGACTTCGAACTTAATTAATAATAAATTCCAAAACTTACAATAATTACGAGGAAGCCAGGGAACATAGAGACCAGGGAACGCAGGAACCAGGAAGGGAGGAAAAGACAGGCAATAGGGAAGGCAGGAACCAGACGGGGAAGAATGACAACGAACCAGCGAGTAGTGACTGAAGTAGAGGTGAATATATACTGGGGAGGAAATGAGGAAGTGACTGAGAAGACCAATGATCAATTAGTGGGAGCAGATGCAGGTGGGAGGGAGAGAGCTGGTGGAAGTAATCAACTGGGATAGGAGGTAAAAAGGCTGGGAGACAGAAGACTCTTAAGAAACTAAAGATAATAAGTCTGGAAGGGAATCTAAGGAAACACTGGAAAACAGAAGGAGGAATTAAATCTAACAACTGGGACTAATGAAGGATAAGTATTAATAGGAACTTGGGGAAAATAGAGATAAACACAAACCAGGGCAACCAAACACAAGACCACCAGAGGGATACAAGGAACAACTAAAACATAATAGAACTAAATAAGGAAAAACAAAACACAAACACCCAAGAACCATGACAGGACCCCCCCCTCAAGGGCGTGTACCAGACGCCCCAAGAATCCAAAACAAAAACGAAGGCTAAAGTCCAGAGGCCGGCGACGAAGGAGCAGGAACCTGGGAGGCCGTTCGACGACGAACCAAGAGACGAGAAACCAAGAGACGAGGAGGCCGGCGACGAGGAACCAAGAGACGAGGAGGCCGGCGACGAGGAACCAAGAGACGAGGAGGCCGGCGACGAGGAACCAAGAGACGAGGAACCAAGAGGGGTGGTGGCCGGCTGCGGAGCAGGACCTTGTGGCGTGGTGGCCGGCTGCGGAGCAGGACCTTGTGGCGTGGTGGCCGGCTGCGGAGCAGGATCTTGTGGCGTGGTGGCCGGCTGCGGAGCAGGACCTTGTGGCGTGGTGGCCGGCTGCGGAGCAGGACCTTGTGGCGTGGTGGCCGGCTGCTGAGCAGGACCTTGTGGCGTGGTGGGCGGCTGCGGAGCAGGACCTTGTGGCTTGGGAACCGGCTGCTGAGAACTTTGTGGCTTGGGAACCGGCTGCTGAGAACCTTGTGGCTTGGGAACCGGCTGCTGAGAACCTTGTGGCTAGGGAACCGGCGTCAACTCAGTGGACCTTGGTAGGACGCTGGGAACTCTCGAGAGGACAGAGTTGAAGACCCTCGACAGGATGGAGTAGAGGACTCCCGGAGAGGAGTAGAGGACCCACGACGTGGCGCTGAAGACCCACGGCAAAGAGGCGCTGAAGACCCACGACTTGGCGTGGGACTCACGGCCATGTCCGTCTGGATACCCTGGGCGGAGCCAAGAGCCCGAGGCCTATCCTTCTCGACACCCTCGGCGGAGTCTGGAGCCCGAGGCGTGTCCCTCTGGACACCCTCGGCGGAGTCTGGAGCCCGAGGCGTGTCCCTCTGGACACCCTCGGCGGAGTCTGGAGCCCGAGGCGTGTCCCTCTGGACACCCTTGGCGGAGTCTGGAACCAGGGGCGTGTCCCTCTGGACACCCTCGGCAGGGTCTGGAACCAGGGGCGTGTTCTCCGGAACACCCTCTGCGGAGTCAGGAACCCGAGGCGTGTCCTCCGGGACACCCCCGGCGGAGTCAGGAACCCGAGCTTGTCCTCCGGGACACCCCCGGCGGAGTCAGGAGCCAGAGCCGTGTCCTTCGGAACACCCCCGGCGGAGTCAGGAGCCAGAGCCGTGTCCTTCGGAACACCCCCTGTGGAGTCAGGAACCAGAGTCGTGTCCTCCGGAACACCCCCTGTGGAGTCAGGAACCAGAGGCGTGTTTTTTTGGACATCCTCAGTGAAGTCAGGAACCAGAGGCGTGTTTTCTGGAACATCCCCAATGGACTCAGGAACCAGAGGCGGGTCCTCCAGAACACCCCCTGTGGAATCAAGAACCAGAGGCATGTTTTCTGGAACATCCCCTGTGGAGTCAAGAACCAGAGGCGTGTTCTCTGGAACACCCCCAGTGGAGTCAGAAGCTAGAGGCGTGTGGCGTCTCCTCCAAATGGAGGTGCCGTAAGCCTCAAACAAGGCTTCCAACATCCCAGAGTCATTCTGGAACTGTTTACAAAATAACACAAACTCCTCCTCAGTGATGGTACCTCATAATGTTGGAGAGTCTGGAGGAGGAGCGGAAGGCGGGGCTTGAGGCTGGCTGGGAGCCGGGACCGGAGACTGGTCGTGCCGGCTTTGTGCAGGGAGCGGACCCCGGAAACGCGAGTGCTGTCGGGCGGCGGCTTGCTAAGGAGTACTTTTAGGTTGCGGGACTGCGCAATAGAGTAATTACAGGAGCCGATTTCGACTTGGGACTACATTATGACAAAGCAAAGCTGTGAGCTGTCGCTACAAGGCGCAAGCACATAAGGCAGCGCCTGCAAAAGACACTGACTTCTGGAAACACAAGTGCATGAGCTTCATTTAGCTTTTACTGCCATAGTTTGTGTACGTTACAATTCCAATGTAAGAAAATTGCTCTTGCTTGTGGAGCAAAGGGTTGCAAAAACAAGCCAAAGACATGCAGAAACACGATGTTTCACAAAATTCCATCTTATGTGGAATGAAGAAGACAATGACTTTCTGCCCTTTGAATTCCTCCAAGAACACCCGTGGAGAAAACTAATCAATATCTACTTTGAGAGGAGCATTTCACATCAGCGGACTATGAAGAAAAATGCTATATTCTACCCGAAAGATGGTACTGCGTCTGAAGAATACAGCAGTCCAATCAATTATTTTTTGTACAGTCTAATCTATCCACCTCTGTCCCAAAAAGTCTAGATCTCACCGGATCCAGGGATGCACGATTGTCCTTAGTGCTGGATCCTGATTACACCAGCAACCTTGTCTCCCCTCGGATCCTCTTGTCTCCGGACCACGCATGTCTAACCAACAGGTAAATGTTGCACATTCAGATCATGTCTCCCCAGTTGGAGCAGTTCATTAATCAGCTTTTTATTACTGCTCAAAACAAACTCTGGCACCTTCATTAACTATGACTGCACTCGCACACTGTTTTTCCCTTCCTACAAACCTGCAGCAGCTCAAATAAATAAGCTTGGGGGTTGGATAACTGCAAGTGTCTTAGGCCCCGTCTACATGGAGACGAAAGCAGGATACCAGACCAGGTGTAGCTTCTATGGAGAGAAAAACACTAAGAAAAAACAAAGTTAACAGTTGAAATAACAGCAAATAATTAAATTGGAGAGTAGTAGAAGAGAAAATTAGCAGAGTAAAGAAAAGTGGCTAGTCTGTCCTCCAACAGTCTAAGCCTATAGCCGCATAACTACAGAGATAGCTCAGGATGACCTAAGCCAACCTAACTATAAGTTTTATCGAAAAGGAAAGTTTTTAGCTTGGCCTTAAAAGTAGACAGAGTGTCTGCTGTCTGCCTCACGGACTAAAACTGGAAGCTGGTTCTACAGGAGACGAGCCTGATAAGTAAAAGATTTGCCTTTCATTCTACTTTTAGAAATCCTAGGAACCACCAGTAAACCTGCAGTCTGAGAGCGAAGTGGTCTATTGGGAACATAAGGAACAATCAGATCTCTGATGTATGATGGAGCTTGATTATTAAGGGCTTTATATGTAAGAAGGACGATCTCAAATTCAATTCAATTCAATTCAGTTTATTTATATAGCACCAATTCACAACAGATGTCATCTCAAGGCACTTAACAAGAAGTTATTTCAATACAATTATACAAACATTCCAATCAGTTAAAAAGTTTCCTATTTAAGGAATCCCAGCAGATTGCGTCAGTCATTGGCGTGAGGTTGGGCAGATTTCCAACCACAGCAATCCTACAGCAATCCCTCATACTGAGCAAGCATGCAGCGACGGTGGAGAGGAAAAACTCCCCTTCAACAGGAAGAAACCTCCAACAGAACCAGGCTCAGTAGGAGCGGCCATCTGCCACGACCGTCTGGGGGTTTGAGAAGACAGAGCAGAAACACAGAAGGAACAGAAGATCTGATATAAGAGAACTTTCTATGTTACAGAAAGTAAAAAGTTAATAACAGGACACAGTGGATGTTCAGTTACTGGGAGGATCATCCCAGTCGATGCCCCCCGTCCAACAGGGCATTGCAGCCAAGCAGGATACCAGACCAGGTATATCTACTATGGAGAGAAAAACACTGAGAGAAAACAAAGTTAACAGTCGAAATAACAGAATGTACTGTAATACAACTGGAGAGTCGTAGGAGAAAAGGAAGTAGCAGAGTGAAGAAAATTGGTAAGTCTGTCCTCCAGCAGTCTAAGCCTATAGCAGCATCACTACAGAGATAGCTCAGGATGACCTAAGCCACTCTAACTATAAGCTATATCAAAAAGGAAAGTTTTAAGCCTGGCCTTAAAAGTAAACAGAGTGTCTGCCTCACGGACTAAAGCTGGGAGCTGGTTCCACAGGAGAGGAGCCTGATAACTAAAAGATCTGCCTCCCATTCTACTTTTAGAAATCCTAGGAATTACAAGTAAAACCTGCAGTCTGAGAGCGAAGGGCTCTGTTAGGAACATAAGGAACAATTAGATCTCTGATGTATGATGGAGCTTGATTATTAAGGGCTTTGTATGTAAGAAGAAGGATCTTAAATTCTATTCTGGATTTAACAGGGAGCCAATGAAGGGAAGCTAAAGCAGGAGAAATGTGATCTCTCTTTTTAATATTCATCAGAACTCTTGCTGCCGCATTTTGGATCAACTGAAGGCTTTTAATGGCATTTTGTGGACTACCTGATAGTAAAGAATTACAGTAGTCCAGCCTTGAGGTAACAAATGCATGGACTAGTTTCTCAGCATCACTCCTGGACAGGATGTTTCTAATTTTAGCAATATTCCGGAGGTGAAAGAAAGAAATCCTAGAAACCTGTTTAATATGGGATTTAAATGTCAAGTCTCGGTCAAAAATAACGCCGAGGTTCTTTACGTTATTACTGGGGGCCAATTTAATGCCATCCAGATGAAGTGATTGACTAATCAGTTTCTGTTTAAGAACTTCTGGTCCAAAGACAGCAACTTCTGTTTTGTCAGAATATAAAAGCAAAAAGTTTAGGGTCATCCATGTTTTTATGTCTTCCAGACATGCCTGTAATCTACCTAACTGACTGGGTTCATCAGGATTAATGGATAAATATAGTTGTGTATCATCGGCATAGCTGTGGAAATTTATCCCATGCTGTCTAATGATTCTACCAATTGGGAGCATATATATGATGAACAGAATAGGTCCAAGCACAGAACCCTGTGGAACTCCACAAGTAACCCTTGAGAGTGAAGAAGATTTATCATTTAGATGAACAAACTGGAATCTATCAGACAAATATGATTTAAACCAGCCTAGTGCTGTTCCTTTGATCCCTGCAACATGTTCAAGCCTATCTAAGAGAATATTATGATCGACTGTGTCAAAAGCAGCACTGAGATCTAACAAAACCAGAACAGACACAAGTCCATTATCTGAGGCCATGAGAATATCATTAGTAACCTTCACCAGTGCTGTTTCAGTGCTATGATGAGCTCTAAAACCTGACTGAAACTCTTCAAATAGCTCGTTACTGTTTAAATGCTCACAGACTTGATTAGCAACAATTTTCTCAAGGACTTTGGATAAGAAAGGAAGGTTAGATATAGGTCTGTAATTCACTAAGTTTGGAGATTTGCATGTGACTTATGTGACTTGTGAGTTTGCCTGATTCAATCTGGAATATATTCGACGGGGGTAAGCCGTATTGCGTCATTTCCTGTTGTCACTGTTGCGCTCCCTGTAAACTGTTTGGTGTTCAGACTCTCTTGAATTGATCTTATTTTCTCTGTGCTGAGGCCTTTTTAAGTTATTTTAACACACAAGCACACTAAAACACACGTTTTGTGGTGGTATACTTTAAGTTTTGGGAACTCCTTGTGTTTCACACAGCTTTTCTTGGGGTGGTAAGGTCTCGCTAGCTCAGTTAGCTTAGCTTCATTGCGGCTATGGCTACTCTTCTCTCTCCTGTCTCTAACTCTTCTCTTCTCTCTTGCTCTCTCTGTCAGATGTTTAGTTACTTCCCCGCCTCCTTTAGTGATAATGGTAACTGTAATAAATGTAATATTTTTGTAGCTTTGGAGGCGAGGGTATCAGAATTAGAAGCACGGCTCTGCGCTGTTGAAAAACCAGCAGATAGCCGAAGCCCATTAGCCAGCGCGGAGCCAACAAGGATAGAACCCCCTAGCTGTCCTCCGGTAGAGCCCGCGCAGCCGGGACCTCAGGCCGGTTGGGTGACTGTACGTAGGAAGCATAGTTCTAGGACCCAGCCCCCGGGCCACCACCAACTGGTCCGCGTTTCTAACAGATTTTCCCCGCTCAGCGACACACCCGCTGAGAAACCGACCCTGGTAATTGGCAGCACCATAGTCAGAAACGTGGCATTAGAGACACCATTGACCATAGTCAAATGCTTGCCAGGGGCCGGAACGGGCGACATCAAATCCTACCTGAAACTGCTGGCTAAAGATAAGCGTAAATACAGTAAGATTGTTATTCACGCTGGCGGTAATGACACCCGGTTACGCCAATCGGAGGTCACTAAAATTAGTGTTGCTTCGGTGTGTAAGTTTGCCAAAACAATGTCAGACTCTGTAATCTTTTCTGGTCCCCTGCCTGATCGGACCAGTGACGACATGATTAGCCACATGCTGTCATTCCATCAATGGTTGTCTGGGTGGTGTCCTGCAAATGATGTGGGCTACATTGATAACTGGAGAACATTTTGGGGAAAACCTGGTCTGATCCGGAGAGACGGCATCCATCCCACTTTGGATGGAGCAGCTCTTCTTTCTAGGAATATGGCCGAATTTATTAGTCCTCCAAAACACTGACAACCCAGGGTCCAGACCAGGAAGCAGAGTCGTAGTTTAACTCACCTCTCTGCTGCTTCTGTACTGTTACCCCCCCATTACCCTATAGAAACAGTGTCTTGCCCACGGGCAAAATTAAATGGATTAAAAGTTAAGCCAACAAAAGCAAATAATGGAAATCTCATAAAAATAAATACAACTTTGACTGAACAGAAAAATAAATCTATTAAATGTGGTTTATTAAACATAAGATCTCTCTCCTCAAAGACTTTGTTAGTAAATGACTTGATTTGTGATAATCACATTGATTTCCTTTGTCTCACAGAAACCTGGTTGCAGCAGGAGGATTATGTCAGTATAAATGAGTCAACTCCTTCCAGTCATTTAAATTTTCACATTCCTAGAAATACTGGGCGAGGAGGAGGAGTTGCAACCATTTTTCGTTCTGATTTACTAATTAGTCCCAGACCAATTGATAGCTACAGTTCTTTTGAACATCTAACCCTTAATTTTCCTCATCCAAGTTGCAAAACATTAAGACCATTTTTGTTTGTGGTTTTGTGTCGTCCACCAGGCCCTTACTCTCAATTCTTGGATCAGATCTCACATTTTTTATCTGATTTAGTATTAAATACTGATAGGGTTATTATAGTGGGGGACTTTAATATTCATGTGGATACTGAAAGTGATAGCCTAAATGCAGCCTTTAGTGCTATTTTAGACTCAATTGGCTTTACTCAAAAAGTACAGGGATCAACCCACTCGGGCAAACACACTTTGGACCTTGTACTGACATACGGTATTGAGTGTGAGGAAATAACAGTCCACCCACATAACCCGGTCCTGTCTGACCACTTCTTAATAACTTTTGAATTTACTTTAACTGACCATTTTAAATCTGAAAGAAAATTTCATTATAGTACAGCTTTATCAGGTATCTCAGGTATTAAGGGCTTTGTATGTAAGAAGAAGGATCTTAAATTCTAATGTTGACAAAAAATGACAAAAACATGCCCTTTGCATTAAACAGCAATATTTTCAATATTGAAATTAAATAAATTAAATTACCCAACCCTTACCTAATTATTTTTTAACAACGTTTTACGGTCATTACTGGAACACCCACATCGTCTTACTCTAAACTGTATAAACTTGAGCAGATGATGGTCCATCTTAAGGGGTTATTCTTCATAAAAATGTATATTGTCTGTAATGAGGGAAGCTGTAGCCCAATGAGGTCAACACCCTATATTAAGCTGTTCACCCTTGTTAGGCAGCTTCAAGGTTTTAGACAATAGCAATCAAAACACGGATTAAACTGAAATTGAAAAGTCAAAAAGTCACTCAGAGGATGGCAGCACTCTTTAAATTAGTGGGGTGTGATCACAGAACCATCAAATGTCATCAGGGTGGCAACGAACATATTGAGAGAAAAAAATAAACTGCCAACAATTTGACAATCAAGGGTTAAGTCACCAGGAAGCAGTTGTCTTTTCTGTTACATTCAACTACTGGAATCCACCCTAATTGCGAATTACAATATGTATTGTGTTCAGTAACAACTATAAACCAAACACACTTTTACTTTTAAATTCTGTCATTTGAAATGAAAACAATGTAATGACATTTGAATACATCTATTTTTCGTAAAAAATGTCATTTGTATGTTATTCATTATTTGAATGTATTATTTGTGTTGCAATAATTAAAAATATATTGAAAATGATCAGGACGAAGTATCTTCTCCAAAACAATTGCGTTATCTGCAGCCTGCTGTGATCTGCTGAGCTCCACAAACCAAACTTCCATATTGTCCTGCTCTTTCTCAATACTGTCGGACCACCTTTGAACAAGCTTAGTCCGGTTCCTCAGGGTGGTGAAAGGACCCAGGACTGCTACTGCAAGATGCGGAACAGGGAGAAGGATGAGGAAGCGCACCTGTGTGATCTGATAAAATGTAATCATTTTTCAATCAGAAGAAAAGTTACCAATTTAATATTTAACTTGTTCAGAGTAGTTAAGTGTTGCCACAAAAGTGAATAACAGCAAATTAAATGATTCTTTGCAACATATTGTAATGTTTACAGCAGGACAATAAGTCTGAGCCGAGAACGGACCTACTGAGTCTGCCTCTCAATTCAATTTCAGTTAAATTCAATTCAGTTTATTTCTATAGCGCCAATTCACAACAGATGTCATCTCAAGGCACTTAACAAGAAGTCATTTCAATACATTTATACAAACATTCCAATCAGTTAAAAAGTTTCCTATTTAAGGAATCCCAGCAGGGGCGAGAGAGGACGAGGTGGTATATGAAGCAGCAGAACAATATTAGATGTTTTGCTTGACATAATGAGGGAAATACAACGGGTATTAAAGAAGGATTGCGTTATCCTGTTATTTGTCAAAACCTCCGTTACTTTTCATCATATATAGTCTTATCAGAAGTGCACCCACAGCTGATATGCGTCTTCTGTGTGGACGCTACACGCGAATTTGCACATATCAGCTGACCGCTCACTGGAGCTTGTATGTTAGTCAAGCTGCCTTATTTGACTCTGCAGATCAGCCTCATATTAATGTGTTCTGTCCGTGTTTCATCACCTTCTCTTATGCTGCTTGATGATTTACTCCTGCTGCTCTCGAGTTTACTGAGTCTGAGGATATCTATGATTGTGTGTGTTCCGGTATCAGTGTTGGCCTCAGTGGACTCTGGTCTCACATGGCTACTTGCGTTCAGGTATTGTTTGATTTACAAATAACTAGTAAAAGTTAATCCATTATTTGAAAGTATTATTTGCGTTAAAATAATTGTAAAAAATATTGAAAATGATCGGGATGGAGTATCTTCTTAATATCACCTTCAGGAGATTCTAGCAAAATAGCATTATCTGCAGCCTGCTGTTATATGCTGAGCTCCCCCCTTTTCTGATTGTTGTAGTGGTTCATCCCACGTCTTGGAAGCCAATCAGCAGCGACATAACCCTACACGTAAAGTACGTGTTGTTTTCGCGTTGATTATCTTCACACGCAAAGTACGCGTTGTTTCCGCGTTGTTAACGTGTTGTTTACGTGTGAAAGACACACTAAACTTTGCGCGTTTTTGGCCCTCCTGGCCTTCGATAGCCCCTCATGCGTGTGCACAACGTGAAGAGGAATGAAACTGACAAAGCAGCACTGGTAAAACGGTGGCATTGAATAAAAAAATGGCATTGTCAAAAATGAGATGAATGTGTGAAAACTTGATTGTGAGTTATTTGTTTCAATGTGTATATTTTGAATTTCATTTAAACTTTTTTCGCTTTAAATTTTTATTTCACTTTCAATACAGAAATTTTCACACATTTATTTCATATTCAAAATTTATATTTTCAGTTGTAGTTATATTTTTCAATGCCAATTATTTATTTTCCCTGCCAGTATTTATTTTCAGTTTCACTTTAAGATAGCATCGTTTTGATGCCATACTTTTGCAGGTGCTGCGTCATCTGCTTGGGCCTTGTAGCTAACAGCGATGATTTGTCGTAACGTAGTCCCACGTTGAAATCGGCTCCTGTAATGACCCTTTCGCGCAGTCCAGCAAGCCCCGGCCTCCTTAGTTACTGTTGCTAACTCGGTCAAAACGCAACAGCTCACTACATGTTTACAATAGGAGCCTCAAGTCCTCAAGAGGCTCTTGAGAACTTTTAAGGCATAAATGGTAGGCAGAATGCCTTGGAGGACTATGTACACAATTTCAAAGTAGAAATTAATTTAAATAGACTGAAAGTAGAGGAACGAATCTTCCAATTTCAAAGCAGGAGGGAGTAGCCTCATCTAGCATCAGTCGTCTTTGACCAGGGAAACATCATTGAAGAGCAGCACTGTTCATGTACAGTAGGGTAATGTGTTAAATTCATTTACCATAAGTTTAATAGCCTGCTAAGTGACTAGCTTAAGATAGTTCATTATTTGTAGGCTTTATGTGATTTATACAAATTTACATGACCTGATTGCTAAGGTTATTCAAGATCATTGTCTTACCTTCAAAGAAACATAGACATCCTTCTTGATAGTGGTCACATTGAGTTGACTGTGCGGTCTGCCACACAGCTTTATCCATCGAAGACATTTATCCATGTTCTGGTACAGTTTTGGAAACAGAATATAATAAACGTTGTTGCTTATCCTCTCGGGATACCGTGTATCAGTTTTGCAAGTGCCCCAGGCGTTTATTTTAAACATATTTAGACCTTGAAACACAAATACAGCTTAGAAATCCACAAAAGTGTTGCAATGGTTGTCTCTAAAGCGAGAGGGTGAAAATGTCTGAGTCTGCTTCCAGGAAACTGCTAGTGGAATGCTATTGGTTCATTTGTGTTTTCGGGGGGCGTGGCTGAGCAAAATTGAGTGATAGGTAAATTCCTTTGTGTTGCTTATTAGTGCAATTTGCAATCAATATACCTGAGGTAACCGGGAGTAATTCGGATTATTATTGAGTAATTTAATTTAATTTCAATTCAGTTTATTTATATAGCGCCAATTCACAACAGATGTCATCTCAAGGCACTTAAAAAGAAGTCATTTCAATACATTTATACAAACATTCCAATCAGTTAAAAAGTTTCCTATTAAGGAATCCCAGCAGATTGCGTCAGTCATTGGCGTGAGGTTGGGCAGACTTTCCAACCACAGCAATCCTTCAGCAATCCCTCATACTGAGCAAGCATGTAGCGACGGTGGAGAGGAAAAACTCCCCTTTAACAGGAAGAAACCTCCAACAGAACCAGGCTCAGTAGGAGCGGCCATCTGCCACGACCGTCTGGGGGTTTGAGAAGACAGAGCAGAGACACAGAAAGAACAGAAGATCTGATATAAGAGAACTTTCTATGTTACAGAAAGTAAAAAGTTGATAACAGGACACAGTGGATGTTCATTTTACATGACCTTTGCACACAAAATGCTAATTGTTCCCATTCACTTACATTGTTTATGCTAAACTAAAACAAACTAACTGCTGCCAGATTAGGATAATGACTGGGCAGGTTACAAAATGCTTTTTCTCACTTATTTAACTATTGGGAATATGGGAACACAATTTAGGGGTGGAATATCGCTTTAGGTCTACACAAATAAACCCACTGTCATGGTGCTGGGATATTATGGGGTTTCTGTTATGTTTTGACTTTAAATTCTTCTTTGTTACTTTTTTGAGTACTCATTTGTGGTTTGGTGGTATTTCTTTACTTTTGTAGTTCATTCTTCTGTGTTAGTTCTGTTGTTTTTTATTTTTCATATTTGGGATTATTAGTCTTTGATTTTAGTTCTGCTTTGTTTTTATATCTTTGTTTTCCTTCTGTGTTTCTTCCTCTTGTCTTATCTTACTCAGGGTTTTGAACTTTGAGTTTATTGTGTGCTTTTGTGTTATTTCTTCAGATATTACCCTTTTGTTACTCCTCTGTGTTTGTTTTTTACTTACTTATGCATTCAGGATTATTTTTTATTTAGATATATTTATATACTCAACCTGTGTTTTACTTTGCTGCTATTTTTATTTCCTCTATGCCATTCTGGATCCCTTTCCAAGCTACAATTGTCCTCTGTCTGCTCACTCACCCACCTGCATCTGATTACCCTGATTAAATTTCCCTCTGCTTCCTTTGTCATTTCACACTCTAACCTCAGTATTTAGGTAGTTTACTTTCTGTCATACCTTGTTGGATTCTTCATCTTCCTTCCCTCATTATTTTCTCCCTAAGTGTAGCTTCTACGTGATTTTAATTTTCCCAGTCAAACTTTACTCCCTCCCCTTTTTTCTTTAAATTACTAATAGCTAATTTGAAAAAGTACTTTAGAACTGGTCCTCTTTTTCCTGGGCTCTAATTGGTTGCCCAAATAGCTGTTTTTTTAATGATAAAGTGATAATGGTCTAGGGGGTGGGGGTTTAAGTGCTCATAGCATGACAAAGTGACCAATAGGTCTACCTGATAGAATAGCTGATTTCCGGAATGTGTGGTTTCAGAGGTAGAACAAGGTTTTGGTAAGGACAGAAATCTATGGTATTCTTTGATATTTG
Organism: Valencia hispanica; assembly: GCA_963556495.2. Classification (NCBI taxonomy): domain Eukaryota; kingdom Metazoa; phylum Chordata; class Actinopteri; order Cyprinodontiformes; family Valenciidae; genus Valencia; species Valencia hispanica. The sequence goes on from OY747723.1 coordinate 13,818,179, forward strand.
TCTTTGTGCCAGAAAAGCTTGAAGAAAAAGGGGACAAGAAGCTTTGTCAGAGTGGAGGCAAATCAAAACATTGGTGCTGTGAAACTTTATGAGAACTGGCAGGTTACACTTGAGTCATCCTTTGGTGGACAACAACCAATAGAGAAGATTCAAGTCTGGGACAAAAGCACCAAAAGATTTGTTCAGCCTGATCGGCACAGCTGTATCAGTGCCAAAGCGAGGTCGGCCATCTTCAAGCCCAGTTTCATGAAGGGGGAGCCCCTTGACTGCCCACAAGAGACATTTTACAGATTCTTCGGCTGCCAGCCAAAGAGTCAAACTGACACTCAAAAAGGAAAGTATGCAAAAACATGATTGGACATTGGATAATTTTACATCACCCCAAAAATTAATTAAAATGTCATAATTAAAATAAACTATTATTATTGTGTAGATACATAGACTTCTATGGGTCTTTACAAGCAGTAAAGTACAAATAACCCATTAATTGTTCATTACAGGTGTTCAAAGTGTGAGTGAAATTACTATAATTCTACTACCTTATAGCTCAAACGTTGCAATTTTACAGCATTCCCCCCAAAAGCTACTAAAATGTCATTATTTAAAAAAAACATAGATTTCTGCATCGTATGCCTCCTAGGTATGTAAAACGCTTAAAAGAAGGAAACTTATTTTAATCACATTTAAGTCTATAGAAATAAACCCTCCCCTTTTTCCTTCTTTTTAAAACTACATTTACATTACTATAGGTCTTATTGTTCCGGTCTGCAATGCTATTGGATGGTAGAATGTGTAAATAGGCCTGGTTATCTGACCATTAAGTCATACTACCTGGGAACCTGCCTTGTAGTACATCACCTTGTTGTTTTGGACAGGATGAATCAAGACTCAAGTAAGTAAAAAGGTTTAAAGATTTCTTTCTGTGAAAATCGATATGTGTACATCAAGGGATTTTAGGAGATTCTGAGATTTTGAGTTTGTTATGCCTACGTTGTAATTTTAAAACAGTGGATCAAAAGGGCAGCAAAAGTTTTGTCTGCACATTGCACTTCATATTTTGGAATTTTATTTTCTATTGTTTTGATAAAACAATAGAAATAAAAATAGATATATCAAAGTTATTATCAGTTTTTAATGTTGATCAGTTTTCAATAGTGTAAAAGTTTCACAAGTTTGATTTTAGCTAGTAATGCAATGTTTTGTTGTACTAATCTAATGTTTTGCATTAAATTAGTAATCAAAATACACATTCCAATAAGATTAAATAATAATTTGAGTATTTTAGGATTGAAAGAATTCTGTAGCATTATTTGAAAAAGTACTATAGTAATAGTCCTCTTTCCTGGGCTTTGCTTGGTTGCCCAAATAGCTGCTTTTTGAATAAGGTGATAATGTTCTAGATGGGTGGGGGTTTAAGTGGTCATAGCATGACAAAGCCACCAAAAGGTCTACCTGATTTCTGGAATATGTGGTTTCAGAGATGAAACAAGTTGTGGGTAAAGACAGGAATCTCTGGTATTATTTGTTATTTGGATCTGTACCAAGGCCGTGTGGGTCTTAAAAACTACAAATAACCGTTAATTGTTCTTTACATATGTTCACAGTGTGAGTGAAATCACTGTAATGACCTCCAGCCCAAATGTTGCAATTTTGAATCCCCACCAAAAGTTACAAAAAATTCATAATTAAAAAAACCACTGAATTCTGCATCATGTGCCTCCCAGAACAGCATCTAAAAGTTACTTTGTTGAGTGTTTGTGTAAAATGCATATGTTGACTTAAAGGAGATTAAAGTTGTCTATATAGCCTACAGTGTAAAACAAGGAGAATAATAACAGAAGCCTACAATTGCTGTTTATTTTTTTTAAATAAAAGATTGTAACTAATTATTTTAATTGTGGTTAGGAGCTGGAGTTGCGGAGGCATTAAATATTTAGCAGTCAAATCTAGTCAGTTTTTTTAGTGCCAAATTACATCAATGTCAAACGACGTCAGTATTACTGGACTTTAAAAAGCACTCATCCAATGCAGAGAGAGCAATTTATTCATATTTTAACTGTTTGTTTATGGCAGTGGTTCCCAAACTGTTTTTGCTGGGCCACTCTTTTGGTTTATAAGAAAAGGTTCACGCCCTCCCCTGTTGTAATTATTACTTTTTAAAATTAATCAATTTTATTTTTCATAAGTTTTACTGTGTAGTATTATATTGCATTGCTTTCAATAGATTTTTAATTCCTCTCTGTGCACAATTGGTTTAAAATATGAATAACTCTGAAAGGGGAAAAAACTTTTGTGAAGGTTGTTTTCCAAAACTGAGGTCTTCAATCATCATAACTTTTCAGTAACAGGTGTGAGCCTGCTGTGATGTCACTTTATCTGCCAGGTGGAGGTGTGCGTTTGTGCCCTGCGTCACTGAATTTGGTTCCTTGAACATTGCTTTCAGAAATACGCCACTATATGAAAGTTTCATCAAGAACTTGTAACAATAAAATTCCCTGGAAGCACCTTCCAACATGACAGTTATCAGGACAGCGGTCTCTCTGAGCCCTTTTTCTTGCACAGTATCGCAAAAATCGGGGCTTTGACAGGTTGTGTTTTGATGTAGTTGACTGTGCCAAAGACATGAATCATTACATCATTCAGCTCAGGACTCGGCTGTTTAGACGCCAGTGCGTCGCGTTGTATAATGCAGCGCGTGCACTACATTATTTGGGGAGACACGCTTAATGAACGCCTGCAGCCCTCTTAGTTACCCAGCCATAAGGCGCATTTCCACTATCGAAACTTCAGGGTAATCTGACTGGACCTTCCCGATATGTGTGTCTCCACTACACCAGGTTGGGTCAACAGGCCGTTTCCGGGGCCATTTCAGGAAATACCAGGAAGTACCAGGCCACTTCAGGAGTAGAATAGTTGTTGGTGAAGCAGTTTTATTACAACAACAAACATAACCCAGCAACCGTCTCTGCTTCTTCCATTGTCAATCTCTTGTTATTTTTGCTGCTCCTGAAGTTCCAATATTGGAAACGCGCCTATAGTGTTTGCCCCATCTGTTGTCACGCTGCCCTATTCACTCCTCATTGTCTGCACCTGTCTCAAATCATTCACACGTGATCCTACTCACCTCCTGCCTTTATTACCCATCACTTCCCTTCACTCAGTGCCGGATCATTACTATTGATGTCTCGTGTGCCTTCCTGCTGTCTCGTTCCTGCCCGATGTCCAGTCTCTCCGTTCCTGTCGTCGTCTTTTTCATCATCATCACCATCACCTTCACCGCCTCCTGTAATAAACATCCTTCACCTTCCTTCAGCGTGTGCGTTTGGGTCCATACTCCACACACATCCCTGACAGAATGATCCGACCTTAAAATGGACCCAGCACCCGCCCGGGAGATCGCTGTCCTGCGCCAGGACTTCTGGGCCAACCTAGCCAAACTCCCTGCCTCTCCTCACCTTCCTGTGTGGGTCTCCAGAGCTGAGGAAATCCTTGAAGTGCTCCCTCACTTCAAGAGGGTGTTCTCCGCTCCGGATCTCGCAGGCGTCCGAGCCTCCAGATTCTTCGTCTCATCAGGCGTCCGAGCCTCCAGATTCCCCGTCTCAGCAGGCGTCCAAGCCTCCAGATTCTCTTCGTCTCGGCCGACCTCTACCGGCCAGGCATCTTCGTCTCGGCCAACCAGCCAAGCTCCTCAGCCGCTGCCTGACCCTCAGAATAGGACCTAAGGGCCGTCTGCCCGAACTCCAGGTCCTCAAGGGAGGATCACCGGGTCGTCCTCCGGACCTCCGTCCAGCCAGAGGACGCCATCCGGGTCGTCCTCTGGACCTCCGTCCAGCCAGAGGATGCCATCCGGGTCGTCCGCCCGACCTCCGTCCAGCCAGGGGACGCCACCGGGGCCACCCACCTGGTCGTCCGCCAGACTTCCAGGGGCGTATCCCTCCTTCCATGGGTCCCCTCCACCCACCCTGGCAAGGGTGCTTCTTCTTCTTTCCTTTTTCTTTCTTACTCCTCTCTCCACGGCATCTGGAATCCGCCTTTAAAGGGGGGGTCCTGTCACGCTGCCCTATTCACTCCTCATTGTCTGCACCTGTCTCAAATCATTCACACCTGATCCTACTCACCTCCTGTCTTTATTACCCATCACTTCCCTTCACTCAGTGCTTCACATCATTACTATTGATGTCTCGTGTGCCTTCCCTGCTGTCTCGTTCCTGCCTGATGTCCAGTCTCTCCGTTCCTGTTGTCGTCTTCTTCATCATCATCACCATCACCATCACCTTCACCGCCTCCTGTAATAAACATCCTTCACCTTCCTTCAGCGTGTGCGTTTGGGTCCATACTCCACACACATCCCTGACATCTGTGCAGATTTCTACAAAGTCCCTATATGTCTGTTGACATCACATAAAGGTGCATATTGGAAAGAGGAAGAATAACCCATAGTTTGCTGGCCTCTGTTATGAATAATAGATGGAACCATTTCCATAGTGCAGGGAAGTATATAATCCTACGCAGTTGTGTGTGGTTTCTCATGCTGTCACTGTGTACAAAACTTTATATGAGCTCAGCTGATCCTTTACAGTTTTTGGTGTAACAAAATTAAAGGCAAAATATGCTTTTTCATATTTTTTACTCTTTAGCTTGGAAGGATGTTGGTTTAAAATATTATTTGGCACTGTTTCATCTTCTGTTTTGTGTTTATGTGGGAGCCTCGTCGAAAAACCTTTCAGTTATATACACTTTTTTGGTGTTCTTTTGGAAAGGTTTCATTGACTCAACAACTGATATCTGTAAATACACAGGTGATATGAAGTGCTTTAGAAAATAAATAACCTTGTTGCAGAATTATTCTTTGCACTTACATATTTCATAGGTTTGATACACACAGACTAAATTGTTTCTATCAAAACAAGATAAACTAAGATAATACAAGAGCAATAATTCAAGGACACAAGTGACAACGCACTGACGCGTCCCAGCCCTAGTTAGTACCTGGTCCACATTCACCCAGTTGCACTCACAACACACTCTATAATCATACTTCGTTACGCAAATATGTAGACCAGTTGGGGTTAAGTGCCTTACCTAGGCGCAAATTGATATGTGTGGAAGCAGAAATCATACCTACCACCTTCTGATTCTTAATGAACAACAGTCTCCCCTGCTGTAAATGGGAAAAATCAATTTTCACTTTATTTTATGTGTAAATACAGTTTTGTTCACTCTATCCATTATGTGTTCCTTCAGATGTTAAACAGATGCTGCTGGATAAAGTTGAAACCCCTGAAGAAAAGAGTCCTGGTGTGGTCCTGCTGGTCCCAGATCCCTCCTACATAAAAGAGGAATTGGAAGATGTCTTGATTGGTCGAGAGGACAAGCAGCCCCGCGTTAAGGACAAGACCGATACTGCCAGTTTTCCTGTTTCTACCACTTCCATTAAGAGTGAAGATGCAGACACTCCTCTTTTCTCACAGCAAAAAGATGAATATAATCTTACTACCAGGAGATCATATCACCAGATGACAGGAACAACTGGTGAAAAGGACTTTGGAGGAGCTGCATCTAGCTGGAATCAAAATCCTAATGTTCGTGTAGAGATCTGCAACTCTTCAGAGACTGAAGTCGGTGAGGATGATGAAGAACACAGGAAGGTGAACCATCCCAACGTTGAACTGTCATTGTCAGAATCTGACAGTGACAATGAATTGGAGAGCAGAGCTAGTGGAAACACTATCAACAAATCTTTTATCTCCTCTGATTGTGGGAAAGAATTTGTTAACAAGCCTTCTCTGAAGAGACACATGGCACATCTTCCAAGAACGGGATGTTCAAGCGGTTTGGTTAGTGAAAAATGTTTTAGGGTTGAGAAAACTGTAGACTCACAAAAGACAGTTCAGACAAAACATACATACTTTACTTATGACAAATGTGGTAAAACATTTAAGAAAAATAATCTAAACACACACAAGAGAATCCACACAGGAGAGAAACTGTTTTGCTGTGATCTTTGTGGACACATGTTCAGTCAAAAGTCACATTTAGACCAACACAGGAGAATCCACACAGGAGAGAAACCATTCTGCTGTGATCTTTGTGGACACAGCTTCAGTCAAAAGTCACATTTAAACCGACACAGGAGAATCCACACAGGAGAGAAACCATTCTGCTGTGATCTTTGTGGACACAGCTTTAGTCGAAATTCAAGTTTAAATCAACACCGGAGAATCCACACAGCAGAGAAACCATTCTGCTGTGATCTTTGTGGACACAGCTGTAGTCGAAAGTCAGATTTAAACGAACACAGGAGAATCCACACAGGAGAGAAACCATTCTGCTGTGATCTTTGTGGACACAGCTTCAGTGGAAAGTCACATTTAAACCAACACAGAAGAATCCACACAGGAGAGAAACCATTCTGCTGTGATCTTTGTGGACACAGCTGTAGTCGAAAGTCAGATTTAGACAAACACCGGAGAATCCACACAGGAGAGAAACCATTCTGCTGTGATCTTTGTGGACACAGCTTTAGTGATAATTCAAGTTTAAACCGACATCGGCGAATCCACACAGCAGAGAAACCATTCTAATGTGATGTATGTAAAAAGCAATTTAGCTAATAAGTAAAGTTTCAAAATACATATAAGAGTCCACATACGGAGGAATTATATTTGGCTAAGCATATTATAATATCTCTTGAGAAAATCAAGAGACTTTACAATGAATTGAAGCAGCAAAAGCTGGAGTTTGTTATGGAATATATAATAACTCTTGTTTTCAACCAAAATGTTGCAATACTGCACACATGCTTGGGTTGGTTTAACTCTTTAGGCGCTGGCATTTTTTCAGTAAAATCCTAAATTTTGATATCACTATTTCAAAACCTGTAGCCTTAATAGGGTTAGAGATAAAGGCATATTGTAAAGTAGAAAAATCTTCATTTGTGTCTTCAAATCTTCAATCTTAGTTTGTGATAGGAACAGATTCACTCATCTAATTTGCATATTATGACGTCATCAGGTAGCGGCCCTATTGGATGTCTTACATTTTTACAGATGTGCATCTTTTTATTTCATCTTTTTATTTGTTTCATTTTTTGTTTTTTTCTTTGGAGTTTTTTATATTTGCAGATCGTTATCGATCTAGAAAACATTGGTTGTAGTGCTTCAGTGTGGTATCTTTTATTGCAAGGTACTGCGCACAGACCTACTCCACAGGGAGTTTCTCCCACGTCTGCTGCTATTTCCGTGGGTTTTTACATTCCTGCCTCCTTTGTTACCATTAGCGATGTTTTAAAAACCCGTTGTTGGGTTCCATTTTCCACAAATGAACTGAACAGACTGTTAGACGGCTGGAAACCATTTTCCCCAGATGGAGTGCGCAAACCATATTTCCCAGCATTCCTAGCGGTGACCCCCAACACACTCCTATGGGTCTGTGGCCACCATTGGAGACATCAACGATGACATCATGGCCAAAGAGCTATAAAAGTGGTGGTGGCGGCCATTTCAAACTGTTCTCAGCAGAAACTCCTGCTACACAGAGGACATCTCACCGGTGAAAATTCTCTTTTGTTCTGACCCGCTGGACTGGGGAGAACTCTCATTTCAACACTTCGAGGTGCCCATCCTGTTTGTGTATCCAGCTTGGGCTATATCAGGACTGTTCCAAGACAGTTTGTTATGACATTGACTTGCAAGCCGTCCGGTCACACACGGTCCTAAAAATCCTGCGCAGGTTTCCTAACTCTTCCTTATCTTGCTCAACTACGGACATATTTTGCTCCCCTCTTCGTGGACCGGACTTCCCTTGAAGCAAAGTAGGACTGAACCTGTTCATTTATGCTAATCTTGTGTCTGGGCGGATAAATAGGGAAAATAGAGTTCTTAACGAGTTAGATCTTGTTCATTGTTGGTTTAAAGTGTTTTTAAGCGCTAAACCTGTTGGCTCATCACCGCACGCATAAGTTTGAGCTGTATTTGTTGTGTTTTAAACTGGTTTTTATCCTTAGCGGATCCCACACTTTCTTTCTCTCTTTTCCTTGTTTTTCTCTCTTGCTCTCTGATCACCTGGTCTGCAGAGTTTGGCTCAGTCCGACCTGCATTAGCTGGTCTGTTAGCTGAAAGGTTCACTCCATTGTTCCTTTGTCTATTAGTTAAAGCTGTGGCCTTCCACGTGGACAGTTCACAACATGTGCTCTGCCCCATTTTAGCCAAAGCTAGTTTTTGTCTCCTTACACTCCATGTGTTGTTCTCCATCTTAGCACAGAACTAAGTTTATGACCCTTTGTCTGACAGGTTATCTTTGACTTGAGTCCCATGGAGTGAGAGCCCCCTCCCTTCCTGAACCAAACCTCAGCTGTCCGTTTGTCCCTGATCCACTTTGTGTTAACTGTGTTAATTTTCACGTTATTGTTTTCTAAGATTTGTAGTAGTTGGTTGCATGCTGTAGAATAGATGGTAATAACTGAAGAAATGTTTTGGCTGTAAGGTTGATCTATTTTCTTAATAAATTCCCCTTAGCCTAAAGAGAAGTGGTCTGTGTTTAAATGGTGTATATGTACAATTATTGTCCATAGCGTGTGAATTTACACCTTCTAGAAGAGAGTTGATGTCTGGTCTTCTAATACAGAAGTGGTGCCCCGAATATTAATAAATTAAACTTGAACATCATCAATAATTATATTAATATTAAATTATTGATCATAACTATTGATGGTTATGTAAACCAGATAAAAACTTGCTCACTCTGTGTCACAACACCACCATGTCCCGTTCTCATATTCCAGACACAGTGGAACAAAGCATCGGACCTCATATGAGCTGCTTGTGGAGACTCATGGCTAACAGGCTTGCTGTTGCTGCGTGCTGAAGAAGCAGTGGTGTTTTGACCCCTTCTGCAACTGGAGTGCACACAGATCAGGAAGGGCGGATCCATTTTACTGCACCTCAATTCTAGTCAACTACATGTAAAAGAAGTGACATTTCATCTTTGTGAAAGAGCGAAAAATGAGTGTCATTACTTGATCATCCAGATAGTGGGTTACAGCAGAAAATACCATATGCATTGATCTCACGTAATATCACACATTATTTCAAGAAATTGAGAATATTTGTCTAATAAGAGGAGGATAACATCTGTGTAAACCCGATTCATAGCTAGATAGACCAAATTAATTGATCATGTTAGACACGTTATAATTAGTTACTTTTTACCAAACACTTTTTTACTCTTGAATGTCATAAAAAAACTTTAATTAAGCCTAGTATATACTTCTCTGTCAGCAGGTTTGCACCCTCTAGCATACATATTGATGGATACGTTTTCCTTTTATACTTCTCTGTTGGTGTGGCTGTGTTGCAAAGCAATTCCTCACCCGGACCGCAGGGGTCCAGACCTTTTCTGCAGGATCTGCCAACCATTGCAGTAATGTCTCTGGTCAAATACAATTTATTTTCTTCAGCTGTTAAACGCTCCACTCAAGGAGCAATGGCCGACAGAGAAAGAGTTTTGATTGAACTGGAAAGCTTTTGACTCAAGGTGCAGCTCATTGACTGCTCTAAAGACGCATGTAAACAAACAAACACAGCTGTCTATTTTGTTCCCTACATCTTGTAATGGCAAATAAATAGTATCTCAGGGTTTCCATTATAAAGAAGACTTGAGTCCAAGATGGCGTTAAAGTATTTAATTCAAACATGTCTGGCCAGACACGGAGGGGACAGAGTTACTCGTGCATCACCCTAACCAACCTTTCTAACTAACCGCTTAAATAGTATTCAGCAATCATTGTTTATCTCTGTAGATGTCTTCTCCAACGTTCACGCCCCGCCTCCGGAGAACTGCTTCACACGAGTCTCATATCAACGCATAAAGCAGCTCATCCGAAGGCCAGACTGTTATCTTACTGCCCCGGCGTCTGTCTCTCTGGTGACCTGACACATCTTTATCATAAACATTAAGTTGGAGCAATAAGCTTGTCATTTTACCCTAGATGCATTCACTAAACAGAGAATATACACTAAATTCCTAATTGCATAACAATTTTCCACCACAATTCCCTGCTTTTATTAACTTAAATAATACCATAAATATAAAGGAAAATTGTGTTCTATCACAAACTCCCTAAAAGGTTGGTAGGTTGATATAAAAAAAAAACAATGTTCAAAACACAAATTACAATCAGACATGAGACATGCTTGGCCATGGAATTAGCTCCCAGTGACAAATATTAGATCCTTCCCGATGACTTTGCTGAGACTCTTGTGCATTGAGACCGAAAACCCACGGGGTCTTCTTACACCATTTTCTTGTGGGCAAAATGTCATCTCAACAGCCCCTCGCCCCAGAGGCGGCCATCCACAGGTCTTGTCATCGGTCAGGATGTTCTAGATAAAACACAGAACAAAGGAGAAATTATGTAGCTTCTTCCAGTACACTTCAGAGGGTATTACATCAACACTAGATGTTGAAATGTATACTCTTCCCTTGCGCTGTTTGTTGTCTGTTGCCGTGAAGTCAGCCTCCGCCAGCATCCAGTGACCCGTAGCCACCGATCAGTCCTTCCTCAGAAAGTTGAGAGTGGTCACCCCTCAGAAGGTCCTCCAGTGAGAACCTTCCCATGCGACCCTTGGGAGCTGAGCTAATTAGGTATTAGAGCATTGATGTTCAAACATAGGTGAGCCAATTCACTAAAGGTGAATAGGATGATTATGACAAGTATAACCCACACCCTATGGTTTCAGATCAACCTGATGCAACTGTGTGCAAAAGCAATTCTAAACAACTCACAACCTGGTTAATGAGCCAAACCTCATCAACTGAAGCTAGATTATAATTAAGGTAATTGTCTCCAAATCACTCTGTACTAAATCCATGCCAAGAAAAAGACAACCAACCATTCTAACTCGTGAGAGTAAAAAATCCCAAGAATCAACTACTCCCCGCAAGAAGTAAAGAAGTTTTTCAGATCAAATTAAAACTTTTGTAAAGTTCCCAGACACAATATGTACTACAAGTCTGAACCCAAACCGAAATGGAATATGAAGTCAGACGTCAAGTCCAGGTAGTAAAAAAACCCTCATTAATTTATGACAGAGGTATGATTCACAAGAAACTAAATTACCTGCAAGTTACAGTTCTCTTCATAATCTCTTAAAAATCTGTTCCAATTACTATCAAATCCAATTCCCCCCCTTTTTTAAGGCATCGTCTTGCACATGCCTTAAAAAAAATCAAGAAACAAGGAAACAATAACTTCAACCGCTTCTCCGGTGTCAAGAAAAGAAACATAGTAGGTTTAAAGGTCATGCATAAGACATAACCTCAGAACCTGTGTATCCTGCTGCTGTCGCTGCTGAGGCAGCTTCAACCCCCAGATGATCATATCCCAATCATTTAGGTTTGCAATTAGGTTCTTATATTTGAATTACCTTGTTGTTGAAAGTGTGCTTACAAATAAAATTGCCTTGCCTTGCAAAAACAAAACAAACTAATAAGTTCCCCACATAGTTACCTAATGTATTTAAGAATTTTAGTCCTACTTGCATTAGCTACAAAACACTTCATTTCCCTCTGGGATCAATAAAGTATTTTGAATTGAATTAGACAACTTCTTCAGACCCTGCTTTTCCAGAATCTAATTGATGTTACAGTAAGGATTATCTTTGCAACCACCTTAGTTAAAATTGTTTTACTCAGGACACAGTTTATTTACCTAATTAATATCTCTGCTGCTGTTATTTGCTCCTCTGTTTCTTACAGTTTATTCTCTGTTAACTCCTTGAAAAAAACAAACATTTATTCTAAATGCACAATTTTAAAACCTGTACAACTGTAAAACATCTCTAATTCAATTTATCTAACTCAGTTGCACATTCAGACTTGAGTATGCCACTTCTATTTTAATAACAACGATGTCAAGTAACCTTTTTACCTTTACCTGATACTCTTGCTTAAGAAAGAAACTTTTCTTCATTGCAGTTTCTGTGTGTAGGACTTGAGTTATACTTTATACTTTAACGGAGTAATTATCTATTTGCCCACTTTTACCTCTACTCAGTATTTTAGACTGCTTATATTTTAAAATTAGCCTTGTTACCCCTGTTTCATTTAATCTTTTATTAAAAGGAACACACAAAAACCCCCTCAAACATCAAAAAGTGTTGCAACTGAATAGAATTTACTGCGGTTTGATAGTAGGTCTCACATTTATTATTCTGACACCCTGTTTTTATGCGATCTAAAGCATATAATGCACACAGGTGTTAACTGAATATTTTCCACATTTGTCCCGTCTTTAGAACAGTGACCGAAATTCTGAATCTATTTTTATCATCATTTGTCTTAATGAAGTAAACTAAATTTTAAAAAATAGAAACCAAGTTAAACCCCACTGTGTGTGTTTAGGTCACCATGCACTAAATGCATAATTTTCACATATACCATACCACTTTTTTTATATAGCACGTTTATACACAGCCGAGGCCGACCAAGGTGCTGTACAGAAGAACATCATATGCAGCTGAAACAGGTAGCCTAGTGTATCCCAAATGTGTCATTATTATTCAACATTTTTATTAAACATTACTATCATTAAGGAAAAGTTATTTTTGGTCGAGGTATGGCTAAAGCTTTATTCTTTATCATTTAATGTTCTAATCCTAAATTTGTTTTATGATTTCTACCTCCTTTGTGTGAATCTAAATGTATACAGTCTATGATCTAAATGCTTCTATTATCTGTCACTTTGCTGCGGGTGCAGCAGAAGTTCCCCTTCTTGGGAAAATAAAAGCATGATTCATGAAGTTAAGCATTGCCGTATTTTAATTTGGAAAGCTCATGTTTGAAACAGGAAGTGGTTTTGCGCAAAAACCAAACAGTTTGACTAACCCGGACTCGTTAACATCCAGGAAGTAACTGAAAACTCAAGACTAAACTTTTCATCTAAACAAGTGTTTAAGTTCCTATTTGTAGACTTCCAGCCGCAGTCTAAGAGCTATTAATGCTTCATTAGTGTCGGGATCTATGATTGTTTACAACCAGAGAATCGCAGCACATCGGTCAAAAGAAAGAAGCTTTTGGCTTAATTAGCTGATTAGTTGATTAACAATTAGAGAATCACATTAAACATGCAACGGACTTTATTTCAGATCATTTTTACCACATTGTAGTTAATAACTCGCTGGCTAAGATTAACCTTAGAGTGTCAACCCGCGTTGTATTCTATTCGTTTTCTGTAAATTACTCAAAAGACTGAAATACTTTCATACTGCTACTCGGATTTGTATTAACTGGAGTTGGTTTTCAATATATCCAATTCTAACGGTGCGTTTTCAGTGTTATTTCTATTTACTGCGGAGTAGGCTACGTTTATCAAAAGTATTAGTTTAACATAGAAACCATCGTTCATCTAGTTTATTGCTGAATTGCATCGTTTCTCATTGAATCTTAAAAGAACGTTTTCAAGCTAAGGTTCCCGGGCCAAACGCGGCCGCCCCTTATCTCATGAACACACAGTGTTATAGTTTTATCACTTACAATAGTTCACATTTAACATTTACCTTTGTGCATTATTTCCCCCCCGAGGCTTTTATTGATCAGCGCAAATCTAACAGCTGTAACTCACTGAGTACAGCACACCCATTTAAGAGGCTATAAAATTAATATGGATTCAGGTTAGAAAATACTCAAATATTAGATTGATGAGGTAAATGTAATTTCCATCTCTCACATTAATTTGAAGCATTGCTTTGGAAAAACCAGCGTAATAAATCAAATAGACTAAAGAATGTTTATTCATATTTGCACCTTGCAGAAAAATATCATTATTAATGATTGTTGGAAATGTGTTCCAGCAAATATGTTTTCAAAAATGATGTAGGAATAATGTAGGAATTTATTCTCCAGTAAATCACTGAGTCACGTTTAGATAATTAATCATTATTATATTATCACCATTAAAACTACAGCAAGTTTTCAAGATAATATAGTTTAGTTTAAACATTAAATCTGACTCATATGCACCAATATAGATCATAATAATCATCCATCATTCATTATGCTTTAAATTGGAATATTCTCTGTTTTATTTGATCTATTCATATCCAAGATCACTTGATGTTAAGATTGCAGTTTCCTAGATCTGTTGCGTTTAGTTTTTCAGATAGAGCGATGACATATTTATAATCCTGAGATCCCGAGCAATCCACTGATACTAAATGCATGTCAAATGCATTAAAAAGCCTATTTTGGAAATATTATTTAACAAGGATGAGAAAAGATAATGGAGTGTTTCCACGTCCTTCAGTCAGCATGCAGACACATCTCACAATTGGTGACCCAAGTCACAGAGAGTATCCTTGAGCTTCTCACATGTTGATTCAACATAACAATACATATCTCAGTTAACACAGAGACTTAACCTTTAACATGATCAACATAATTTTTCCACATTAAGCCATTCAAATCCTCTTTTATAAAAAATGCTACGCAGAAAAATTCTCACAACAGGCCTCAAATATTTTAGGCTTTGATAAAAGCCAAGAGAGCTACAACAAAACTAACTGTGAAATCTATATAGTTCAGGATTAGATTTTTACCCATAAACACCAAGTGATTATATTTTATTTGCTTTCTTAATTTGAAAAGTGATACGTCACTGTTGACGAACAATTACGTTTTGTTGGATTTGCTTTTACTCCAAAAAGTAAAACAATTGGCTGAACAGTGTCCAACATTAGTAATTCAGTCTGCTCATTCATTTGGAAACAAGCAATTAAATTCCAACATTTCATGTTCTCATTACGTTTCATTATTACTATTTTAAAGAAAACGGGTCCCCAGAGTGGTTTTGCAGCTACAGGGGATCACACTTCTTAGCCTACCTTGTAAGGTCTAAGAGAAAACGTTAGAATTTGAATTCCCTTCACCATAGCCCCAAATAAGCCAAAATATATAAGCACCCCCCAAACTCAGGTACGCACAGGTAACCTCCCAAGCCACTTGTCCATACCTTTTTGGGTCGAATCTCGAACATGACTCCTCCCCTGTAGACAAAGTGGTCAGTCCATTCTAGAAAAAAAAAAAAAAGAAAAAAAGAGAACCAGCCTGATTTGCATTCTGGTTCAGTTGAAATTTAAAATTGAATTGTTTGTGGATAAGGAGCGGCATAAGCAAAATTCCAAACTCACAGGACCACTGTATTGTTATAATTGATGGCCCCTAAAATGCATTTGAGGTATATTAATATTTACTTAAAACAGTGAGACGACTTCCCTTTTTTTACAAAATCAGGTGCCTTATATTAAGACCCACTTATATAACTTCCTGTGTTTACCCACCAGAGTGTGACAAAACCGATAGATTTCTAGGATCAAACCTCTCATGACCACTTGCACCTTATCCTGGTGTTCAAAATCGCTAAAATACCATATTAGATAAACTGGCCTTGCAATACAAAGCATCTATTGCCCAAAAGCTGCATTTTGTACACTTGTAGAACTCTGTAGAAGAAGTACACAAAACTCCATCTTGGATTGAATTTCTTTTCATAGTTTATCGTTTCTGTATTTGACAAAACTCCTAGAGATTTTGACCAATCGGCTTCAAATTTGGTCAGTATAGGCTCCAGATATGAGGAATTTAAAGTTATCAAAATTCTGTGTTTTCGGGCATGCTGAAGGCAGGCCTCAAACTTTGACTGCTCGCCAAAAATTTTAAAGTTTTTATATCTCCTAAGCAGAAAGTCACAGAGGCATGAAAGATGCTGTGGCTGATCATCGTCATGTCATAACCAAGCCCAATGGTAAAATCCTAACATCACTCTAGCCCAACCCCCTAAAGCCGCGTTCACACCGGTCAGCGCGTCCAGGCGTCAAATCGCTCAAACGGACGAAAGTCGACGCTTTAAAATGAAAACCCAGCTGCTTGCAGACTTGTGGTCTGCGTCGGCGCGTCGGGCCGTTAGCTAGCGTAGCGTTAGCTAACATAACAAGAAAGTTAAAATAAAAAATATTTTTTTCTATGTTTAACTGCTTACCTGGCACTCCAATATCCTCCGATATCTTCCTCCAAATCAGATCCGATCTCTTCCTGTCTTTGTAAAAAGACGAAGACGGGTCATACAGTTCACGGACATTACATACAGCGACGATCAGTTTGTCCTCCATCTTGAATAAAAAATTTGCCGATTCACCCATGGAAGGAGTTACTACGTCAGTACAACGAGTCGCTCTGATTGCTTGACGCCGCGCGTCTGCTGCCCGAAAGTTCAGTTTTCCCAACTTGACGCAGCAGACCGTCGGGGCGTCCGGGCATCAGCCGCGTGGACGCGCTGATGCCAGCTGCGCCGACGCGCGCGACTTGCTGCTTGGCAGTTTGGCGCCCACTAGATGCGTAGATACCATAGACTTGCATGTAATCTAGCTGCCCTGCTGCCTGGACGCGCTGACCGGTGTGAACGCGCCTTTAGAACAGAAGGGGTACTGTTTAGCTTAGAAAGGTCTATATTTTACACCAGTGATCTAATCAACATCAAACTGTGTCCAGTGTCAGAAGACAAGTTGGTATAAGTTGGTGTCTAGTACTGAGAGGTTTTGAAAGAGGGTGGGGCTTTGGCGGCATGGTAAAATCCGACGTAGTACAGTGATTGGCTCTTATTTGCACCAAATTTATCTGATATGCACCAAAGTATACATGACATACAAGTTAATAGTCCAAACCCTTGAAGTAGGCCTGGCCTAATTCATCCACAGCACCCCCTGGAAGCCTAAAAACCATGCATCCCAAGCCATACTTTTCGAGGAATATGAAACTTGGTATACATATGTGGTGTCTCAGGACCTGTCAGAACGCCAGTATTCAGCTCAGCAAACACTCTTTTGTTAGTCTAACAGTTTTCCCTTTTTTGGCAGAGCACAGAAAAGTTGTACACTCACTGTAGACTTACAATGAAACTATAGCATTTGAAATCATCTCAAAACAAAAAATCTTTGTGTTAACTGTGTTTAATTTTCACGTTATTGTTTTCTAAGATTTGTAGTAGTTGGTTGCATGCTGTAGAATAGATGGTAATAGCTGAAGAGTTGCGTACTTTAAAGCAGAATACTAGGAAGTTGGAGAGAAAATGGCGCTCTACACACCTAGAGGATTCCTATTTTACCTGGAATAACAGTCTACTGCTGTATAAAAAGACCCTTCGACAAGCTAGAACAGCATATTTTTCATTATTAATAGAGGCAAATAAAAACAATCCTAGGTTTCTTTTTAGTACAGTTGCCAAACTTACACAGAGTCATAGCTCTGTTGAGCCAACTATTCCCCCAGCCTTTAGCAGTGATGATTTTATGGGATTCTTCATCAATAAAATTAATTTCATTAAAAATAAAATCATTGGCATCCTCCCAAACATGATTACTTCTCCCTCAGTAAATGAGGCAGTATCGGAAAGAACTGTAGAACCTCAGTTGTGCTTAGGCTGTTTTAATTCAGTCAAGCTTTCAGAATTATCAAAAAAATTAGCCTCATCTAAACCTTCAACTTGTACGTTGGACCAAATCCCAACCAAATTATTTAAAGAAGTGTTCCATTTGGTTCCTGGCCCCATTTTGGATATGATGAATCTATCCTTAGTAAACGGATACGTACCACAGGAATTTAACATAGCTGTAATTAAACCTTTACTCAAGAAACCTTCCCTTGATCAAGATGACTTAGTGAATTACAGACCTATATCTAACCTTCCTTTCTTATCCAAAGTCCTTGAGAAAATTGTTGCTAATCAAGTCTGTGAGCATCTAAACAGTAACGAGCTGTTTGAAGAGTTTCAGTCAGGTTTTAGAGCTCATCATAGCACTGAAACAGCACTGGTGAAGGTTACTAATGATATTCTCATGGCCTCAGATAATGGATTTGTGTCTGTTCTGGCTTTGTTAGATCTGAGTGCTGCTTTTGACACAGTCAATCATAATATTCTCTTAGAAAGGCTTGAACATGTTGCAGGGATCAAAGGAACAGCACTAGGCTGGTTTAAATCATATTTGTCTGATAGATTCCAGTTTGTTCATCTAAATGATAAATCATCTTCACTCTCAAGGGTTACTTGTAGAGTTCCACAGGGTTCTGTGCTTGGATTTATGTCCATAAATCCTGATGAACCCAGTCAGTTAGGTAGATTACAGGCATGTCTGGAAGACATAAAAACATGGATGACCCTAAACTTTTTGCTTTTAAATTCTGACAAAACAGAAGTTGCTGTCTTTGGACCAGAAGTTCTTAAACAGAAACTGATTAGTCAATCCCTTAATCTGGATGGCATCAAATTGGCACCTCGGCGTTATTTTTGACCAAGACTTGACATTTAAATCCCATGTTAAACAGGTTTCTAGGATTTCTTTCTTTCACCTATTATCAATTAAATGTGGTTTATTAAACATAAGATCTCTCTCCTCAAAGACTTTGTTAGTAAATGACTTGATTTGTGATAATCACATTGATTTCCTTTGTCTCACAGAAACCTGGTTGCAGCAGGAGGATTATGTCAGTATAAATGAGTCAACTCCTTCCAGTCATTTAAATGTTCACATTCCTAGAAATACTGGGCGAGGAGGAGGAGTTGCAACCATTTTCCGTTCTGATTTACTAATTAGTCCCAGACCAATTGATAGCTACAGTTCTTTTGAACATCTAACCCTTAATTTTCCTCATCCAAGTTGCAAAACATTAAGACCATTTTTGTTTGTGGTTTTGTATCGTCCACCAGGCCCTTACTCTCAATTCTTGGATCAGATCTCACATTTTTTATCTGATTTAGTATTAAATACTGATAGGGTTATTATAGTGGGGGACTTCAATATCCATGTGGATACTGAAAGTGATAGCCTAAATGCAGCCTTTAATGCTATTTTAGACTCAATTGGCTTTACTCAAAAAGGACAGGGATCGACCCACTCAGGTAAACACACTTTGGACCTTGTACTGACATACGGTATTGAGTGTGAGGAAATAACAGTCCACCCACATAACCCGGTCCTGTCTGACCACTTCTTGATAACTTTTGAATTTACTTTAACTGACCATCTTAAATCTGAAAGAAAATTTCATTATAGTAGAACTTCATCAGACAATGCTGTAACAATTTTTAAAGAATCTGTTCCATTCTTACTTTCCTCAGTGTCTCAGAGTAACACAGTGGATGGCAGCAATTCTATCTCTAACCCTTCAGAAATTGATGGTCTGGTTCACAGCGTTACGTCCTCATTGCGTTTGGCATTAGATAGTGTAGCCCCATTAAAAAAGAAAGTGGCTAGTCATAGGAGGCTGACTCCTTGGTTTAACGCAGAGTTGCGTACTTTAAAGCAGAATACTAGGAAGTTGGAGAGAAAATGGCGCTCTACACATCTAGAGGATTCCTATGTAACCTGGAATAACAGTCTTCTGCTGTATAAAAAGACCCTTCGACAAGCTAGAACAGCATATTTTTCATCATTAATAGAGGCGAATAAAAACAATCCTAGGTTTCTTTTTAGTACAGTTGCCAAACTTACACAGTCATAGCTCTGTTGAGCAAACTATTCCCCCAGCTTCTTCCTCAGTAAATGAAAGAACTGTAGAACCTCAGTTGTGCTTAGGCTGTTTTGATTCAGTCGAGCTTTCAGAATTATCAAAAATATTAGCCTCATCTAAACCTTCAACTTGTATGTTGGACCCAATCCCAACCAAATTATTTAAAGAAGTGTTCCATTTGGTTCCTGGCCCCATTTTGGATATGATGAATCTATCCTTAGTAAACGGATACGTACCACAGGAATTTAAAATAGCTGTAATTAAACCTTTACTCAAGAAACCTTCCCTTGATCAAGATGACTTAGTGAATTACAGACCTATATCTAACCTTCCTTTCTTATCCAAAGTCCTTGAGAAAATTGTTGCTAATCAAGTCTGTGAACATCTAAACAGTAACGAGCTGTTTGAAGAGTTTCAGTCAGGTTTTAGAGCTCATCATAGCACTGAAACAGCACTGGTGAAGGTTACTAATGATATTCTCATGGCCTCAGATAATGGACTGGTGTCTGTTCTGGTTTTGTTAGATCTCAGTGCTGCTTTTGACACAGTCGATCATAATATTCTCTTAGAAAGGCTTGAACATGTTGCAGGGATCAAAGGAACAGCACTAGGCTGGTTTAAATCATATTTGTCTGATAGATTCCAGTTTGTTCATCTAAATGATTCCTTAAATAGGAAACTTTTTAACTGATTGGAATGTTTGTATAATTGTATTGAAATGACTTCTTGTTAAGTGCCTTGAGATGACATCTGTTGTGAATTGGCGCTATATAAATAAACTGAATTGAATTGAATTGAAAATTGAATTGAATTGAATTGAATTGAATTGAATTGAATTGAATTGAAATGATAAATCATCTTCACTCTCAAGGGTTACTTGTGGAGTTCCACAGGGTTCTGTCCTTGGACCAATTCTTTTCACCATATATATGCTTCCAATTGGTAGAATCATTAGACAGCATGGGATAAATTTCCACAGCTATGCCGATGATACACAACTATATTTATCCATAAATCCTGATGAACCCAGTCAGTTAGGTAGATTACAGGCATGTCTGGAAGACATAAAAGCATGGATGACCCTAAAGTTTTTGCTTTTAAATTCTGACAAAACAGAAGTTGCTGTCTTTGGACCAGAAGTTCTTAAACAGAAACTGATTAGTCAATCACTTCATCTGGATGGCATTAAATTGGCCCCCAGTAATAACGTAAAGAACCTCGGCGTTATTTTTGACCAAGACTTGACATTTAAATCCCATATTAAACAGGTTTCTAGGATTTCTTTCTTTCACCTCCGGAATATTGCTAAAATTAGAAACATCCTGTCCAGGAGTGATGCTGAGAAACTAGTCCATGCATTTGTTACCTCAAGGCTGGACAACTGTAATTCTTTACTATCAGGTAGTCCACAAAATGCCAATAAAAGCCTTCAGTTGATCCAAAATGCGGCAGCAAGAGTTCTGATGAATATTAAAAAGAGAGATCACATTTCTCCTGTTTTAGCTTCCCTTTATTGGCTCCCTGTTAAATCCAGAATAGAATTTAAGATCCTTCTTCTTACATACAAAGCCCTTAATAATCAAGCTCCATCATACATCAGAGATCTAATTGTTCCATCTGTTCCTAACAGAGCCCTTTGCTCTCAGACTGCAGGTTTACTTGTAGTTCCTAGGATTTCTAAAAGTAGAATGGGAGGCAGATCTTTTAGTTATCAGGCTCCTCTCCTGTGGAACCAGCTCCCAGCTTTAGTCCGTGAGGCAGACACTGTTTACTTTTAAGGCCAGGCTTAAAACTTTCCTTTTTGATAAAGCTTATAGTTAGAGTGGCTTAGGTCATCCTGAGCTATCCCTGTAGTTATGCTTCTATAGGCTTAGACTGCTGGAGGACAGACTGACCACTTTTCTTCACTCTGCTACTTCCTTTTCTCCTACGACTCTCCAGTTGTTTTACAGTACATTCTGTTATTTCGACTTTTAACTTTGTTTTCTCTCAGTGTTTTTCTCCCCATAGAAGATATACCTGGTCTGGTATCCTGCTTGGCTGCAATGCCCTGTTGGACGGGGGCATCGACTGGGATGATCCTCCCAGTAACTGAACATCCACTGTGTCCTGTTATCAACTTTTTACTTTCTGTAAAATAGAAAGTACTCCTATATCAGAGCTTCTGTTTCTTCTGTGTCTCTGCTCTGTCTTCTCAAACCCCCAGACGGTCGTGGCAGATGGCCGCTCCTACTGAGCCTGGTTCTGTTGGAGGTTTCTTCCTGTTAAAGGGGAGTTTTTCCTCTCCACCGTCGCTACATGCTTGCTCAGTATGAGGGATTGCTGAAGGATTGCTGTGGTTGGAAAGTCTGCCCAACCTCACGCCAATGACTGACGCAATCTGCTGGGATTCCTTAAATAGGAAACTTTTTAACTGATAGAAATGTTTGTATAAATGTATTGAAATGACTTCTTGTTAAGTGCTTTGTGATGACATCTGCTGTGAACTGGCGCTATATAAATAAACTGAATTGAATTGAATAGACTGTGACAAAAAAATCTGAGGAGTGCTAAAAACAGTTGCATTGAATTCAAAAGTGCTTTAACTATCAAATAAAACAGATTCTGCAGAAAGTGTTGATAAACTTATTAAAGCAGTACCGCCAGTGGCGGTTGGCCAATAGAGGGCGATAGGGCGCCCCCCCAATGTTTCCAAAGTGCTTTTGATCTTAATTAAAAATAAAAATTAACAATAATCACATATTCTAAGTCAATTGTGAGTTTAAATTCGTAACAAAGTATCATATATAAAAATATATATCATTTTCAGAGAATAAGCTCCCGCTGCGTAGCAGCTGGGGCGACAGAAAGATCGCCCCAAGCAGTGCAGCAGCCAGCCAATTACTGACAAGAAATTTGTACATAGCAACAGGAATTTATCCAATCAACGTCGGTGATTCGGCGGCATGAAGGGCGATAGAGAAATCGCCCCAAGGCTGGTGTGAGGGCGGGCAAGATATCTGGTGGTGACATTGGCAGTGTGATTTCTCTGTCACAAGGGGGCGCTGCTGTAAGGTTTGTGAGTTTAAATTTTTGTGGAAACCAAATGAGTTATTTGTTTGATTAAAATAATCAGTATTTCACATAGTAGCCTACTGGTATCCAGCCATATATGTTCAATTGTTTTGGGATGATTATTGAAAATGACTTGATAAGCTATATGCACAGCTCCACTACTTCCTGAACTCCGTACAGCCCTTTTATTTCCTGCCTGTATTGGACAAACTGATCAATCCAGGTGTGTCTGACCTCAGTAGTCACAACAACAATGGTCAGACACACCTGGATTAATCCATTTGTCCTATGATATAAGACAGGAAATAAAAGAGCTGTACTTAGTTCAGGAAATAGTGGAGTTGTGCACAAAGCTCAGAAAGCACAAGTTTGATTTTAAAAAATGAAAAAAAAGCACGTCCCACCAAGAATATTTTTCACCAGCCGCAACTGAGTACCGCCTTCCCTTTTGCTACTCCTTGTGGAATAAGTGAAGTTAAAGTCTGGCGGAGAGGCCTCTGAAAGAACAACAGGGGCAGCTGCACTCAGCCATGTTTCTGTTAAAAATAAAAAATCATGATTATGGTCTAAAATCAGATAATTGATTATAAAAGTTTTGTTCAACAGAGAGCAAACATTTAAAAGTGCCATATTAATAGTGACTGGAGATGGAGTGACAGTCTAACGTTTAGGCAAAGTGGGTCTTTTGGTAACTGTTACCTGGTAGTTACCTGTACTCCATTCACAAAGTTGAAAATGTCTGCGCATTTGCACAACTAATCTGTCAGAAGTCGCTGGTGAAGGAAGGGTGTTTATTTAAGGTGCTGCTGGTGGAATGATGATGATGATGATGATGATGATGATGATGATGATGATGATGATGATGATGATGATGATGATGGTAGTGACGACGGGAACTTGAGAGACAGGACATCGGACGGGTAACAGCAGGACAACACACTATGTAGACATCGACAATAATCTGGCACTGAGTGAGGGGAAGTGACGGGTTATAAACACATGAGGAAAGGAGGATCAGGTGTGGATGATTGGAGAGACAGGTGAGGACGATGATAAGGAGAGGGTGAATAGGGCAGCATGACACAGAATGACCAACACTCTTCAGGTTTTTCCATCACTGTTTAAAAAACAGGTCAAATACGGAAAATATTCGGTTAACGCTACCCCTATATATTAACCATAATGGTAGAAAGACGATAAGAACAGCACTCTCCATTATTTTTGTAGACTTATTTTTACATTGCCTTCTGGTTTTACTCGCTTAGACGTTTACTGTCAAATAGCTGAAATACCTTAGCACACTGGTCTTTTTGTTGAGAAACTCAAGTCCTGTTGGATTTACTTACAGTATCAACAGGAACCGTGGCAAAATAAAAACATTTGGTCCGAACCATAGCAAGCGAACTAACAGATCTCCCTTGTGTGAATACACCCTAGGTTGGACCAGTTCTAGCCAGGTTAAGATGCAACAGAAAGTGCAGGAATTTACTTTTATTGAACTTTCAAAAATAAATAAAAGTTTCACAGGATTTAAATGCATCCCTGCTCCAACACACCTGAATCAAATGAATGGCTCGTTACCAGCCCCGTTATCAGAACTTGATGGCATGCAGAAAACATAATTAAATAATTTGATTCAGCTGTGCAACAATGACTTTAAAATCTCTGGAAATTAATTAATAATACACTCAACAAAAATATAAACGCAACACCTTTGCTTCTGCTCCCATTTTTCATGAGATGGACTTAAAGATCTAAAATTCATTCCAGATACACAATATTACCATTTCTCTCAAACATTGTTCACAAATCAGTCTAAATGTGTGATAGTGAGCACTTCTGCTTTGCTGAGATAATCCATCCCACCTCACAGGTGTGCCACATCAAGATGCTGATCTGACATCATGATTAGTGCACAGGTGTACCGTATACTGCCCACAATAAAAGGCCACCCTGGAATGTGCAGTTTTTTGCTTTATTGGGGCCTGGGGACTCAAAACCGGTCAGTATCTGGTGTGACCACCATTTGCCTCATGCAGTGCAACACATCTTCTTCGCATAGAGTTTATCAGATTGTCAATTGTGGCCTGTGGAATGTTGGTCCACTCCTCTTCAATGGCTGTGCGAAGTTGTTGGATATTAGTGGGAACTGGTACACGCTGTCGTATACGCCGGTCAAGCACATCCCAAACATGCTCAATGGGTGACATGTCCGGTGAGTATGCTGGCCATGCAAGAACTGGGACATTTTCAGCT
Organism: Valencia hispanica; assembly: GCA_963556495.2. Taxonomy (NCBI): domain Eukaryota; kingdom Metazoa; phylum Chordata; class Actinopteri; order Cyprinodontiformes; family Valenciidae; genus Valencia; species Valencia hispanica. Next base: position 13,843,046 of record OY747723.1, read on the forward strand.
TCCAAGAATTGTGTACAGATCCTTGCAACATGGGGCCGTGCATTATCTTGTTGAAACATAAGGTGATGTTCATGGATGTATGGCACAACAATGGGCCTCAGGATCTCATCACGGTATCTCTGTGCATTCAAAATGCCATCAATAAAATGCACCTGTGTTCTTCGTCCATAACAGACGACGAGCATGCAGTTGAGCTTCCCTGAGACGGTTTCTGACAGTTTGTGCAGAAATTGTTTGGTTATGCAAACCAATTGTTTCAGCAGCTGTCTGAGTGGCTGGTCTCAGACTATCTTGGAGGTGAACCTGCTGGATGTGGAGGTCCTGGGCTGGTGTGGTTACACGTGGTCTGTGGTTGTGAGGCCGGTTGGATGTACTGCCATATTCTCTGAAACGCCTTTGGAGACGGCTTATGGTGGAGAAATGAACATTCAATGCACGAGCAACAGATCTGGTTGACATTCCTGCTGTCAGCATCCCAATTGCACGCTCCCTCAATGCTTGTGGCATCTGTGGCATTTTGCTGTGAGCCAAAACTGCACATTCCAGGGTGGCCTTTTATTGTGGGCAGTATAAGGTACACCTGTGCACTAATCATGATGTCAGATCAGCATCTTGATGTGGCACACCTGAGAGGTGGGATGGATTATCTCAGCAAAGCAGAAGTGCTCACTATCACACATTTAGACTGATTTGTGAACAATGTTTGAGAGAAATGGTAATATTGTGTATCTGAATTTTAGATCTTTAAGTCCATCTCATGAAAAATGGGAGCAGAAACAAAGGTGTTGCGTTTATATTTTTGTTGAGTGTAGAAATGATTACTCTTCCAAATTAGATGCCTACTCCAGTCTTTAGATTTCATCTTCATTCTCCTCAGTCAATTGATAGATATCTCACTTTGCACAGCATTTTTATAGATTTTGTGTTCATGTGGACCTTCTGGATCTTTGCTGCTTTTGTCACACACAGAAACACGTATGCCAGCTATGCCAACTCTGTTAATCTCTAAAGCTACAGTTGCGCTTTGATATCTTGTAAACAGCTGCAACGCCGTGCATGCACTGGAGTGCAGCGCTTCACAGCCCACTTACTGTTCCGTCTATGAACAGATCAGAATCATCCACTAGGCAGGTGAAGAAGCCAGATAAGAAATGTATCGCACCAGTCAATTTAAGTGTGCTTATTGGTCCCCTTAAAAATGATGAAAACCTGGACATTTTCATCAATCTATGAAATCCCCCCAGACAGCTCGTGAAATGTCTGGGGAAAAGAAGATGGTTGGTCAGCCTAAGAAAATCCATTTGTTCAGCTATCTATTCTATAAATTTGTTTTCTGTAATAGTTCAACATTTTTATGGTCAAAATCACTGAATTTCTATAATAATGAATTACACATTTTTTGTTCAAATACATGAAATAATGTGGCTGAGGCAGTGTTTTGCTTTGCCTCACCTCTGGTGGCGCTGTGTCACACAGTTTGATTACACATGTACAACATATGCAAATGTTACACTGTCTGTCTAATATATTCAACAAATGTGGGTGATATATTTAGTCTTTCTAATTGGCCATAAATGCTCTGTGAAAATATGCAGGGTGAGGCAGAAAATACTGTGCTGCACTGATAGAGGGCAGTGCTGAGCCCAATAGGCACAAGAGGCAACAGATGCTCTTCTTCTACGCAATGAAGACTGTAAACGGTCGTAAAAATACAGATGAAATTTAACCAATCCAGGACAACTTTTCTCCTTAATTATCATTTCACAGTAAAGCAGTCAGATTTTAAAAGATGATGGCAAACAAAGATGATTTTTACATGAAAGGGATGGAGATATTTGTGGAGGAGGATATGCGCTTAGACTTCATATACAAATAAATCTAAGATTATACACGATTTTCAAATATCATCTTTAAAGAAAGGGTCTGTCAAGGTTATATAAATAAATTAACAGAATCCAACATGGCGCTGTACATGGAGAGTAGCAGTGATGATGAGGAAAATACCCCTGGAAATTCTACAAAACCAAGTAAACATGTATGTAGAAAGTGCTACATGCATTTACCAATTTTTCAAATGCTGTAGTTTCATTGTAAGTCTGCAATGAGTGTACAACTTTTCTGTGCTCTGCCAAAAAAGAGAAAACTGTTAGGCCGGGAATATACTTGCTTTTTAACCTTGCGTAACATTGCATTGACACAAGCAGCAAGCTGCGTGTTGGGAATGTACTTGCTTGCGCACTCAACGTAGTACTGGAGAATTCCACTAGAAGCCAGAGTACAGAACTCATTCCAGAAAGAGTGCCGGTGTTTCCGGATTTGTAGGGCAAAAACAAAACAAACATGACAACCATAGAAGAGATAAGATTCTGGTTATTGTTGAGATCACGACAGAAAAAAAGACGGCGGCAGTTACCTGTACGATAAACTAAGCTAAATAAGAAGGGTGTTTTTAAAGTTCCTGGGGGGTGCTGGTAACCTATTTCTGTTGCGACTTTTGCGAAACCCTTAAATACGTACATTTCATTATCTACATGTCAATACCATGAAAATAAACAATTACTTTGATTACCCCCTTTACTTTGTCATACTTGCAAATACATGCCTCATTTTCTATACACTTCATGATTGAATGTAAACTCATTTCAATTCTATATCTGCCAGAGTTATGAATCATTTTGGCTGCAAATTTTACCCTAGTTTATACTTCTCTGTCTACAGAGGTGCGAATACACACAGCGCCATTATCCATCAATGCAAGGGTACTTCATCACTCACATAAGGGCGCAGGGAGTAGAGCCCAGTTTTTTAACTATCCATTGAATGCAAGTCTGTGATTGGTCAGCCCAACAGCAGCCCCAGATCATTTCACCAGAACGGTGCTCTATAGTTGATGTAATTAGTAGTCAATGCAGCTTTTGTGATCTAGTTGCTTTATTTTGCAAGGTCAGTTTATCTAATCTGGTATTTTGGTGATTTTGAACACCAGGAGGTGTAGGGAACAAATAGACCGCTGTATTTGTTTATTTACATGCATCTTTAGAGCATTCAATGAGCTGCACTTCGAGTAAAAGCTTTCCAGTTCGATCACAACTCACTTTCTGTCGGCCATTACTCCTTGAGTGGAAATGCAAGGCAAGGCAAGTTTATTTGTATAGCACAATTTATGTTACAAGACAATTCAAAGTGCTTTACATAAAACATCAAAAGCATTACAGCAGGGTGCAGGATGCAGAAAAAGCAAAAGTACAGGAATAAAAACCATGATTTAAAAAAAAAAAGAAAAAGAAAAAATCTTAAAAGTAGCCGTGCAGATTTAAAACTTAGAATAAAAGTCTAATCAAAAGCAGCTGAGAACAGGTGGGTCTTTAACCTGGATTTAAATAAACTGAGTGTTTCAGCTGATCTGAGGCTTTCTGGGAGTTTGTTCCAGACATGTGGAGCATAGAAGCTGAACGCAGCTTCTCCATGTCTGGTTCTGACTCTGGGAACTGATAAAAGAGCGGATCCAGATGACCTGAGGGGTCGAGTAGGTTCATACTGGGTCAGGAGATCACCGATGTATTTTGGTCCTAAACCATTCTGAGCTTTATAGACCAGCTGCAGAACTTTGAAGTCTATCCTCTGCCAGACAGGCAGCCAGTGTAAAGACCTCAGAGCTGGACTGATGTGGTCCACTTTTTTGGTTTTAGTGAGAACTTGAGCAGCAGAGTTCTGGATGAGCTGCAGTTTCCTAATTGATTTTTTTAGGTAGACCTGTAAAGACGCTGTTACAATAATCAAGCCGACTAAAGATGAATGCATGGACTAGTTTTTCCAGGTCCTGCTGAGACATCAGAACTTTTATCCTTGAGATATTCTTAAGGTGATAGTAGGCAGATTTTGTGATTGCCTTAATGTGTTTTTCAAAGTTTAGGTCTGAATCCATCACTATACCCAGATTTCTGAAGTGGTTGGTGATTTTTAGGTCTATGGACTGAAGCCCTGTGGTGACCTTCAATCTTTTCTCTTTAGCTCCAAAGACAATTACCTCCGTTTTGTTTTTGTTCAACTGCAGAAAATTGTGGCACATCCAGTCATTAATTTCCTCAATGCATTTGCCAAGAGCCTGTACAGGCCCTTGGTCTTCTGGTGACATTCTAATATATATCTGTGTGTCATCTGCGTAGCTATGGTAACTTATATTGTTGTTATTTATTACCTGTGCCAGTGGGAGCATATAGATGTTAAACAGAAGAGGTCCCAGGATGGAACCCTGGGGAACCCCATATGTAATTCCCGTCTGCTTAGATGTAAAGTTACTTATTGACACAAAGTACTTCCTGTTCTCTAAGTACGTTTTGAACCAGTTTAGTACAGTGCCAGAGAGACCCACCCAGTTCTCCAGTCGTTTTAGTAAAACAATGTGGTCAACTGTATCAAATGCAGCACTGAGATCCAGTAAAACTAACACTTACATTTTTCCACTGTCAGTATTCAAATGGATGTCATTGATGACTTTGGTCAGAGCTATCTCAGTGCTGTGGTGCTGTCTAAAACCTGACTGAAAGACATCATAGCAGTTGCTTTGTCTTAAGAAGTCATTCAGCTGATGAAAATACGCCTTTTCGATGATCTTACTTAAAAATGGAAGATTGGATATGGGCCTGTAGTTGTTCATTTGTGTCTTGTCCAGATTGTCTCTTTTCAGCAGGGGTTTAATTACAGCTGTTTTCAGGGGCTCTGGGAAAACACCCGACATTAAAGATGAGTTCACAATCTGTAACAGATCTGACTCCAAGATCTTTGAGACGTTTTTGAAAAAGCCTGTGGGCAGGATGTCTAAGCAGCAAGAGGATGAGTTCAGTTGACGTAAGATGTCCTCCCGATCTTTGCTGTTTATGAGATAAAACTGTTTCATGGTGTTTAAATGGATTTTCGGTGGACACTGTACATAACCTGAACCTGGCGTTAATGAACCAACTGCTTGTCTAATATTTTGGATTTTGTCTGTGAAGAATTTGGCAAAGTCATTGCAGGCCTTGGTGGAATAGAGTTCAGGTGCTACTGACACAGGAGAGTTTGTTAGCCTGTCGACAACAGCAAATAATGTGCGAGCACTGTGACTATTTCTGGTGATGATGTCAGAAAAATATGACTTCCTTGCATTCCTCAGTTGTAAGTTATAAGAGTGAAGTTTCTCTTTATAGATGTCATAATGAACCTGAAGTTTTGTTTTTCTCCATATGTGCTCGGCTTTCCGACACTCCCTTTTTTCATTTCTCACCAGTGTGGAATTTCTCCATCGAGACGTTTTCCTTCCAGAGATAACCTTCACCTTTGTGGGAGGAATAGTATCCATAACATTTAATATTTTAGCATTAAAGCTGTTGACAAGTTCATTGACTGAACCCCCTGACAGGGCAGGTGTTAGAGAGAAGACCTGGTTAAAGATCTCACTAGTGTTTTCAGTTATACATCATTTTGTGATAACCTCCGTTAAAACATTTATGTGAACCGAAATTATACTCTCAAAGAAAACACAACAATGGTCAGACAAGCCCACATCACGCACATTAATCTTGGAAATGCCCAGACCCTTCGAGATCAGTAAGTCCAAAACATGACCCTTATTATGTGTGGGCTCTGTTTATATGATGAGTCAGCCCAAAGTTGCCCAGAGTGTTACTCAGGTCTTTAGACCCTTTGTTCTGGGGATTGTCAACATGGATGTTAAAATCACTAACAATAATTATACAGTCATAATCAACACAGATTATAGACAGCAGTTCACTAAAATCATCATTAAAGTCAGCACAGTAATTTGGAGGCCGATAAATGTTAACAAACATGGCTCTAGATGAGGCATTCAGCTGTACAGCAACATATTTAAAAGAAGGAAAACTTCCAAGAGATAACTGCTTACACTGGAATGATTCATTAAATAAAACAGCAACTCCTCCACCCCTCCTGTTCTGTCTGGCCTGGTTGACAAAACTAAAGTTGGGAGAGGTTGATTCGATAAGAGAAACACTGCTATTCTTATCTAACCAAGTCTCAGTTAAAAACATAAAATCAAGGCCATGCTCAGTGATAAGATCATTGATTAAAAATGTCTTCCCTACTATAGACCTGACATTTAATAAGGCCATCAGGTTTAAGAGTATTATTGTGCCCCTTGTGTTTTGGGGCGGGCTGTGTACAGCGTATGTTTACGTTACTTAAAAACCTTTTAGAATGCAGTGCTCTGTGTTTTGACATAACTATTCAATTCAATTCAATTCAATTCAGTTTATTTATATAGCGCCAATTCACAACAGATGTCATCTCAAGGCACTTAACAAGAAGTCATTTCAATACATTTATACAAACATTCCAATCAGTTAAAAAGTTTTATTATTTAAGGAATCCCAGCAGATTACGTCAGTCATTGGCATGAGGTTGGGCCCCGTTGATGCAGACTTTCCAACCCCAGCAATCCTTCAGCAATCCCTCATACTGAGCAAGCATGTAGCGACGGTGGAGAGGAAAAACTCCCCTTTAACAGGAAGAAACCTCTAACAGAACCAGGCTCAGTAGGAGCGGCCATCTGCCACGACCGTCTGGGGGTTTGAGAAGACAGAGCAGAAACACAGAAGGAACAGAAGATCTGATATAAGAGAACTTTCTATGTTACAGAAAGTAAAAAGTTAATAACAGGACACAGTGGATGTTCAGTTACTGGGAGGATCATCCCAGTCGATGCCCCCCATCCAACAGGACATTGCAGCCAAGCAGGATACCAGACCAGGTATATCTTCTATGGGGAGAAAAACACTGAGAGAAAACAAAGTTAACAGACGAAATAGCAGAATGTACTGTAATACAACTGGAGAGTCGTAGGAGAAAAGGAAGTAGCAGAGTGAAGAAAATGGGTAAGTCTGTCCTCCAGCAGTCTAAGCCTATAGCAGCATAACTACAGAGATAGCTTAGGATGACCTTAGCCACTCTAACTATAAGCTTTATCAAAAAGGAAAGTTTTAAGCCTGGCCTTAAAAGTAAACAGAGTGTCTGCCTCACGGACTAAAGCTGGGAGCTGGTTCCACAGGAGAGGAGCCTGATAACTAAAATATCTGCCTCCCATTCTACTTTTAGAAATCCTAGGAACTACAAGTACACCTGCAGTCTGAGAGCAAAAGGGCTCTGTTAGGAACATAAGGAACAATTAGATCTCTGATGTATGATGGAGCTTGATTATTAAGGGCTTTGTATGAAGAAGAAGGATCTTAAATTCTATTCTGGATTTAACAGGGAGCCAATGAAGTGAAGCTAAAACAGGAGAAATGTGATCTCTCTTTTTAATATTCATCAGAACTCTTGCTGCCGCATTTTGGATCAACTGAAGGCTTTTATTGGCATTTTGTGGACTACCTGATAGTAAAGAATTACAGTAGTCCAGCCTTGAGGTAACAAATGCATGGACTAGTTTCTCAGCATCACTCCTGGACAGGATGTTTCTAATTTTAGCAATATTCCGGAGGTGAAAGACAGAAATCCTACAAACCTGTTTAATCTGGGATTTAAATGTCAAGTCTCGGTCAAAAATAACGCCGAGGTTCTTTACGTTATTACTGGGGGCCAATTTAATGCCATCCAGATGAAGTGATTGACTAATCAGTTTCTGTTTAAGAACTTCTGGTCCAAAGACAGCAACTTCTGTTTTGTCAGAATTTAAAAGCAAAAAGTTTAGGGTCATCCATGTTTTTATGTCTTCCAGACATGCCTGTAATCTACATAACTGACTGGGTTCATCAGGATTTATGGATAAATATAGTTGTGTATCATCTGCATAGCTGTGGAAATTTATCCCATGCTGTCTAATGATTGATTCTACCAATTGGGAGCATATATATGGTGAACAGAATTGGTCCAAGCACAGAACCCTGTGGAACTCCACAAGTAACCCTTGAGAGTGAAGAAGATTTATCATTTAGATGAACAAACTTGAATCTATCAGACAAATATGATTTAAACCAGCCTAGTGCTGTTCCTTTGATCCCTGCAACATGTTCAAGCCTTTCTAGGAGAATATTATGATCGACTGTGTCAAAAGCAGCACTGAGATCTAACAAAACTAGAACAGACACAAGTCCATTATCTGAGGCCATGAGAATATCATTAGTAACCTTCACCAGTGCTATTTCAGTTCTATGATGAGCTCTAAAACCTGACTGAAACTCTTCAAACAGCTCGTTATTGTTTAGATGCTCACAGGCTTGATTAGTGACAATTTTTTCAAGGACTTTGGATAAGAAAGGAAGGTTAGATATAGGTCTGTAATTCACTAAGTCATCTTGATCAAGGGAAGGTTTCTTGAGTAAATGTTTAATTACAGCTATTTTAAATTCCTGTGGTACGTATCCGTTTACTATGGATAGATTCATCATATCCAAAATGGGGCCAGGAACCAAATGGAACACTTCTTTAAATAATTTGGTTGGAATTGGGTTCAACATACAAGTTGAAGGTTTTTAGATGAGGCTAATATTTTTGATAATTCCAAAAGCTCGACTGAATCAAAACAGCCTAAGCACAACTAAGGTTCTACAGTTCTTTCCGATACTACCTCATTTACTGAGGAAGAAGTAATCATGTTTGGGAGGATGCCAATGATTTTATTTTTAATAGAATTAATTTTATTTATGAAGAATCCCATAAAATCATCACTGCTAAGAGCTGGGGGAATAGTTGGCTCAACAGAGCTATGACTGACTAAGTTTGGCAACTGTACTAAAAAGAAACCTAGGATTGTTTTTATTTGCCTCTATTAATGATGAAAAATATGCTGTTCTAGCTTGTTGAAGGGTCTTTTTATACAGCAATAGACTGTTATTCCAGGTTAAATAGGAATCCTCTTGGTGTGTAGAGCGCCATTTTCTCTCCAACTTCCTAGCATTCTGCTTTAAAGTACGCAACTCTGCGTTGAACCAAGGAGTCAGCCTCCTATGGCTAGCCACTTTGTTTTTAAGGGGGCTACACTATCTAATGCCAAACGCAATGAGGACATAACGCTGTGAACCAGATCATCAATTTCTGAAGGGTTAGAGATAGAATTGCTGCCATCCACTGTGTTACACTGAGACACTAAGGAAAGTAAGAATGGAACAGATTCTTTAAAAATTGTTACAGCATTGTCTGATAAAGCTCTACTAAAATGAAATTTTCTTTCAGATTTAAGATGGTCAGTTAAAGTAAATTCAAAAGTTATTAAGAAGTGGTCAGACAGGACCGGGTTATGTGGGTGAACTGTTATTTCCTCACACTCAATACCGTATGTCAGTACAAGGTCCAAAGTGTGTTTGCCCGAGTGGGTCTGTACTTTTTGAGTAAAGCCAATTGAGTCTAAAATAGCATTAAAGGCTGCATTTAGGCTATCACTTTCAGTGTCCACATGAATATTAAAGTCCCCCACTATAATAACCCTATCAGTATTTAATACTAAATCAGATAAAAAATGTGAGATCTGATCAAAGAATTGAGAGTAAGGGCCTGGTGGACGATACAAAACCACAAACAAAAATGGTCTTAATGTTTTGAAACTTGGATGAGGAAAATTAAGGGTTAGATGTTCAAAAGAACTGTAGCTATCAATTGGTCTGGGACTAATTAGTAAATCAGAACGAAAAATGGTTGCAACTCCTCCTCCTCGCCCAGTATTTCTAGGAATGTGAAAATTTAAATGACTGGAAGGAGTTGACTCATTTATACTGACATAATCCTCCTGCTCCAACCAGGTTTCTGTGAGACAAAGGAAATCAATGTGATTATTCAAGTCATTTACTAACAAAGTCTTTGAGGAGAGAGATGTTATGTTTAATAAACCACATTTAATAGATTTATTTTTCTGCTCAGTCAAAGTTGTATTTATTTTTATGAGATTTCCATAATTTGCTTTTGTTGGCTTAACTTTTAATCCATTGAATTTTGGCCGTGGGCAAGACACTGTAACAGTACAGAAGCAGAAGAGAGGTGGGTTAAACTACGACTCTGCTTCCTGGTCTGGACCCTGGGTTGTCATTGTTTTGGAGGACTAATAAATTCGGCCATATTCCTAGAAAGAAGAGCTGCTCCATCCAAATTGGGATGGATACCGTCTCTCCGGATCAGACCAGGTTTTCCCCAAAATGTTCTCCAGTTATCAATGTAGCCCACATCGTTTGCAGGACACCACCCAGACAACCATTGATGGAATGACAGCATACGGCTAAACATGTTGTCACTGGTCCGATCAGGCAGGGGACCAGAAAAGATTACCGAGTCTGACATTGTTTTGACAAACTTACACACCGAAGCAACACTAATTTTAGTGACCTCCGACTGGCGTAACCGGGTGTCATTACCGCCAGGGTGAATAACAATCTTACTGTATTTACGCTTATCTTTAGCCAGCAGTTTCAGGTAGGATTTGATGTCACCCCCTCTGGCCCCTGGCAAACATTTGACTATGGTCAATTGTGTCTCTAATGCCACGTTTCTGACTATGGAGCTGCCAATTACCAGGGTCGGCTTCTCAGCGGGTGTGTCGCTGAGCGGGGAAAATCTGTTAGAAATGCGGACCGGTTGGTGGTGGCCCGGGGGCTGGGTCCTAGAACTATGCTTCCTACGTACAGTCACCCAACCGGCCTGAGGTCCCGGCTGCGCGGTCTCTACCGGAGGACAGCTAGGGGGCTCTATCCTTGTTGGCCCCGCGCTGGCTAATGGGCTTCGGCTATCAGCTGGTTTTTCAACAGCGCAGAGCCGTGCTTCTAATTCTGATACCCTCGCCTCCAAAGCTACAAAAATATTACATTTATTACAGTTACCATTATTACTAAAGGAGGCAGGGAAGTAACTAAACATCTGACAGAGAGAGCAAGAGAGAAGAGAAGAGTAGCCATAGCCGCAATGAAGCTAAGCTAACTGAGCTAGCGAGACCTTACCACCCCAAGAAAAGCTGTGTGAAACACAAGGAGTTCCCAAAACGTAAAGTACACCACCACAAAACGTGTGTTTTAGTGTGCTTGTGTGTTAAAATAACTTAGAAAGGCCTCAGCACAGAGAAAATAAGATCAATTCAAGAGAGTCTGAACACCAAACAGCTTACAGGGAGCACAACAGTGACAACAGGAAATGATGCAATAGGGCTTGCCCCCGTCGAATCAGCTGGTGTTCTGGTTTAACTACATTCCTTCTGTTACTTATAAGTACAGAAATGATCGAAACTTCTAATGAACAGGGTCCCAGCTTGTCCTGGGAAAAGTTCTGACTGCTGATGTCCACGCAGCCTGGACCCTTAACACATCATACATCAGACTGTGGAGATTGTACATGCTTACGTGGTGGGGTAGTAGGGGGCCGGGCTTGTTGCCCTACCTTTGATCTTCCTGGTGTGGGGTTTATGGGTAAAGAAAACAGATTGGTCTGGGGGGTAGATCTGAGCCCAATCTTGACCCGCTCCATCATCTGCTCAGTGAATTTCAGATGGGGGGAGTGGGGGGAAGGGGGGCGGTAGGGAAGACTGTGGGCTGTCAGGGGTTTGCGGGGGCAATGGAGGTCCGCTGTCCTGTTCTTTAGGGCTGATGAGGGCTTTTGGTGCAAATAAAGATCCTTCTTCCTGCTTCTGTTCGAAGCTTCCCATGAGTGAGGGCAGAATGCGTTTAAGAGCTGAAGAAAATACATTGTTGTTAAGCAGAGATATCACTGCAATGGTAGGCAGACCCTCCAGAGAAGGTCTGCACCCCCACTGTCCTGGTGGGGAATTGCTTTGCTACACAGCCACACCAACAGAGAAGCATAAAAGGAAAACGTATCCATCTATATGTGTGCATGTGGTTGCAAACTTGCTGACGGAGAAGTATAAACTAGGCCTTATTCAGGTTTTTTATGACATTCAAGAGACATTCAAGAAAGTGTTTGGTAAAAGGTAACTAATTATAACGTTGTGTTTAACACGATCTATTAATTTGGTCTATCTCGCTATGAATCGGGTTTACACAGATGTTATCCTCTTCTTAGACGAATATTCTCAATTTGCTGAAATAATAACGTGTGATATTACGTGAGATCAATGCATATGGTATTTTCTGCTGAAACCCACTATCTGGATGATCAAGTAACGACACTCCTCTTTCGCTCTTTCACAAAAATGAATCACTTCTATATGTTGTTGGCTGGAATTGAGGTGCAGTCAACTGGATACGCCCTTCCTGCTCAGTTCTGCTCAATTGCAGGGGAAACTAATTCAGTGATAACTATCTTGGCATGGCAGGGTCTTTCACTCATTATCCATTTTTTTCCATTTTTGTTCAGTTTACAAAAAGAACGGTTCATTATCCATTTTTTGATTTTGGTTCAATAAATGAAAAATAAAAAATATATCGTTTTTCTGTTTTTTTATATCAAATGAACTGCCTGAATGTGCTTGGACCGTAAAGGTCTGTCACGCTGCCCTATTCACTCCTCATTGTCTGCACCTGTCTCAAATCATTCACATCTGATCCTACTCACCTCCTGCCTTTATTACCCATCACTTCCCTTCACTCAGTGCCGGATCATTAACTTACTATTGATGTCTCGTGTGCCTCCCCTGTTGTCTCGTTCCTGCTCGATGTCCAGTCTCTCCGTTCCTGTCGTCGTCTTCTTCATCATCATCACCATCACCTTCACCGCCTCCTGTAATAAACATCCTTCACCTTCCTTCAGCGTGTGCGTTTGGGTCCATACTCTACACACATCTCTGACAGAATGATCCGGCCTTAAAATGGACCCAGCACTCGCCCGGGAGATCGCCGTCCTGCGCCAGGACCTCTGGGCCATCCTGGCCAAACTCGCTGCCTCTCCTCACCTTCCTGTGCGGGTCTCCGGAACTGAGGAAATCCTTGGAGTGCTCCCTCACTTCAAGAGGGTGTTCTCCGCTTCCGGGTCACTCCCAGAGCCCGTTCCAGCTCCAGTCCGTGAGCCCGTTCCAGCTCCAGTCCGTGAGCCTGTTCCAGCTCCAGTCCGTGAGCCCGTTCCAGCTCCAGCCCGTGAGCCCATTCCAGCTCTAGCCCGTGAGCCCGTTCCAGCTCCAGTCCCAGAACCTGCCGTTATTGTGGCTGCTGTATTTTTAGCAGTCACAGCGGCAGCTCTCCAGCGACCGACATTTCCCCATGGGTCGCTGGAGCTCCTGGGGAGGGTCAGGGAGGACCCGTCCCCGTCGCTAGAGCTCCCAGGGAGGGTCAGGGAGGACCCGTCCCCGTCGCTAGAGCTCCCAGGGAGGGTCAGGGAGGACCCGTCCCCATCGCTAGAGCTCCCAGGGAGGGTCAAGGAGGACCCGTCCCCAACACTGGAGCCTCCAGACTCTTCGTCTCAGTAGGCGTCCGAGCCTCCAGATTCTTCGTCTCAGCAGGCGTCCGGGCCTCCAGATTCTTCGTCTCAGCCGGCGTCCGATCCTCCAGACTCTCTTTTTCTCAGCCGGCCTCTACCAGCCAGGCATCTTCTTCGCCGCCGACCAGCCAAGCTTCTCAGCCGCTGCCTAGACCTAAGAAGGGGACCTAAGGGCTGTCCGCCTGATCTCCAGGTCCCCAAGGGAGGATCACCAGGCCGTCCTCCGGGTCGTCCGCCCGATCTCCAGGTCCCCAAGGGAGGATCACCAGGCCGTCCTCCGGGTCGTCCGCTCGATCTCCATCCAGGAAGAGGACGCCATCTGGGTCGTCCGCCCAAAATCCAGGTCCTCAAGGGAGGATCACCAGGCCGTCCTCCGGACCTCCGTCCAGCCAGAGGACGCCACCGGGGCCGTCCGCCCGACCTCCGTCCAGCCAGAGGACGCCACCGGGGCCGTCCGCCCGACCTTTCAGGTCCTCAGGGGCCGCCCACCTGGTCGTCCGCCAGACTTCCAGGGGCGTATCCAAAAAGTCTCGGGGCCCTCCTTCCGTGGGCCCCCTCCACCCACCCTGGCAAGGGTGCTTCTTCTTTTTTCCTTTTTCTTTCTTACTCCTCTCTCCACGGCGTCTGGAATCCGCCTTTAAAGGGGGGGTCCTGTCACGCTGCCCTATTCACTCCTCATTGTCTGCACCTGTCTCAAATCATTCACACCTGATCCTGCTCACCTCCTGCCTTTATTACCCATCACTTCCCTTCACTCAGTGCCGGATCATTAACTTACTATTGATGTCTCGTGTGCCTCCCCTGCTGTCTCGTTCCTGCTCGATGTCCAGTCTCTCCGTTCCTGTCGTCGTCTTCTTCATCATCATCACCATCACCTTCACCGCCTCCTGTAATAGACATCCTTCACCTTCATTCAGCGTGTGCGTTTGGGTCCATACTCTACACACATCCCTGACAAGGTCCTTGAGACTTTTAATTTCAGTTGTAGTCTTTAGGTACCGTTTATTTGAGTAGACCTCACTTTAAGTTTTATATTCCTTTTGTGAAATGTGTTCCATTGACTTCTTGTTCTTTCATTACTCACATTTTGATTTGATATGTTGATTCATTAATTTCAGTAAGGAGTTTCTGCTTAATAACAATCAGAAATGGGTAGTAACTAGTTACATTTTATGCAGTTACATTTACTTGAGTAATGTTTGAAAGAAAATAGGTTTTTTTTCACTCAACAGAACTTTTCAATTTTACTTTAGTGACATTATTATAAAGTTAATAATCACTACTCTCGCTTGAGTATAATTTCAGGCTACTTTACACACCACGAGTTACTTATCTGATTGAAGAACAAGCTTGTTTTCACCAACTATGCAACAGACACAATTTATGTTTAAGTGTTCTTGTTTTTACAAAGCTTCATTATTTTAATTTTTTTTTTTCTGTTGAGCCTCTGTATCTTTTGGAGGTCAAGCGAATATAGATTAAACAGTAAATATTGCCATTGGAAGTACTTTAACCTGTAGGTAACATATGCACATTACCTACTGTAAGTATTCATTTTATGTTTATATTTTAAGTTTTATGTTAAGAAAAACTGATTAGGTAAAGTGTGTCTTCTGCCTTTATTTTGTAATTATTTTAGTTATTTGTGTTAATTCTTTATTTTTGTTTTGAAGTACACAGTTTGGACATACATATTTCTGTCAGTCTTACATCACTTTTTACATATTAAATCAGACGTTATAATTAATAACTTTTTACCAAATACTGTTTTACTCTTAAGTAATTTCTTAGAATGCTTTTTAAAAAACTTTTACTTTAGTAAAAATATACTGAAGTAGTGTTATTTTTACTTCAATGAGATTTTGGCGAACTCTACCCACCACTAGTAACAGTGCAATTTTCTGGCTTCAGTACTTCAGTACAGTGCATTTTCATCAGACTCATGAGATTGTGGTTCCAGTCATAATTTTCTTAACATATACATTTCTCATCAGATTCCCCAATCAAGCTTGTTTTCCAGCCAAACGCTGTCAGTGTTTAGTTTGTTTAGACATTTGAATAAATCAGTTGCTTTAATAAATGTAATTTTTTAAAACTTGATTGAAGTTAAAAAAAGGTAAATGATTTCCCCAATATGTTGAGAAAATTGCCATACATTAATCCATCATTGACTCGCCATACTCTTTGCCTAAGTTTTGGGTGCAGTTGAGGGAGTGCTGAAGAGGATTTGTGTTGCATCAAGTTTTATTAAACCAAGTGAAACTTAAACCAATCCAAGCATATGTTCAGTATTGCAACATTTTGGAAATCACAATTTCCTAAGTTTGTTGACCCACACATTCTATCCTACATAGACGACGGAAATAATATTTTCCAAAACCATTACAAACAATCAGTCTTTGGTGTTTACATCGCTTGAGAATGGCCTGAGAAGACCAGTAGATGAAATATAGCCAATGGAATACAGTTTGTTGAAAACAAGATTTATTAGAGGAAAAATTACAGGAATATGGAGTTGATGACAACACTAACAAATATTCCCTAACGAACTGCAGTTTTTGCTCCTTCTATTCATTGTAAAGTCGCTTGATTTTTTTCAAACGATGTTATAATATTCTTAGCCAAACATTATTCCTCCTTGTGTGGATTCTTTTATGTATTTTGAAACTTTACTTTTTAGCTAAATCACTTTTTACATACATCACATTATAATGGTTTCTCTGTTGTGTGGATTCTCCGGTGTCGGTTTAAACTTGATTTATCACTAAAGCTGTGTCCACAAAGATCACAGCAGAATGGTTTCTCTCCTGTGTGGATTCTTCTGTGTTGGTTTAATTGTGACTTTCGAATGAAGCCGTGTCCACAAAGATCACAGCGGAATGGTTTCTCTCCTGTGTGGATTCTTCTGTGTTGGATTAAAAGTGACTTTCGACTGAAGCTGTGTCCACAGATATCACAGCAGAATGGTTTCTCTCCTGTGTGGATTCTCCGGTGTTTGTCTAAATCTGACTTCCCACTACAGCTGTATCCACAAAGATCACAGTGGAATGGTTTCTCTCCAGTGTGGATTCTTCTGTGTCGGGTTAAATCTGACTTTCGACTACAGCTGTATCCACAAAGATCACAGCAGAATGGTTTCTCTCCTGTGTGGATTCTTCTATGTTGGTTTAAAATTGACTTTTGACTACAGCAGTATCCACAAAGATCACAGCAGAATGGTTTCTCTCCTGTGTGAATTCTCTTGTGTCTGTTTAAAATGGAATTTTCACTGAAGCTGTGTCCACAAAGATCACAGCAGAATGGTTTCTCTCCTGTATGGATTCTTCTGTGTTTGTCTAAATTTGACTTTTGACTGAACCTGTGTCCACAAAGATCACAGCAGAATGGTTTCTCTCCTGTATGGATTCTTCTGTGTTTGTCTAAATTTGACTTTTGACTGAACCTGTGTCCACAAAGATCACAGCAGAATGGTTTCTCTCCTGTGTGGATTCTTCTGTGTTGGCCTAAATGTGAGTTTCGACTGAACCTATGTCCACAAAGCTCACAGCAAAACAGTTTCTCTCCTGTGTGGATTCTCTTGTGTGTGTTTAGATTATTTTTCTTAAATGTTTTACCACATTTGTCACAAGTAAAATATGTATGTTTTGTCTGAACTGTCTTTTGTGAGTCTACAGTTTTCTCAACCCTAAAACATTTTTCACTAACTAAACCGCTTGAACATCCTGTTCTTGGAAAATGTGCCCTGTGTCTCTTCAGAGAAGGCTTGTTAACAGATTCTTTCCCACAATCAGAGCAGATGAAAGATTTGTTGATAGTGTTTCCACTAGCTCTGCTCTCCAATTCATTGTCACTCTCAGATTCTGACAATGATAGTTCAACTTTGGGATGGTTCACCTTCCTGTATGCTTCATCATCCTCACCGACTTCAGTCTCTGAAGAGTTGCAGATCTCTACACGAACATTAAGATTTTGATTCCAGGTAGATTCAGCTCCTCCAAAGTCCTTTTCACCAGTTGTTCCTGTCATCTTGTGATATGATCTCCTGGTTCTAAGATCATTGTCATCTTTTTGCTGTGAGAACAGAGGAGTGTCTGCATCTTCACTCTTAATGGAAGTGGTAGAAACAATAAAACTGGCAGTATCAGTCTCCTCCTTAACGCGGGGCTGCTTTTCCTCTAGACCAATCAAGACTTCCTCCAATTCTTCTTTTATGTAGGAGGGCTCTGGGACCTGCAGGACCACACCAGGACTCTTTTCTTCAGGGGTTTCAACTTTATCCAGCAGCATCTGTTTAACATCTGAAGGAACACATTATGGATAGAGTGACCAAACTGTATTGACACGTACAATGCAGTGAATAAGGTATGAATAATAAAATTTAAAAGCTAATATAGCTGACAGGTTTTGGACGAGGCTCCCAAATAAACACAAAGCAGAAGATAAAACATTGCCAAATAAGCTTCTAAACCAACATCCTTCCAAGCCAAAGACTAGAAAATATAACAAAGCATATATTGCCTAAAATTATGTTACACCAAAAACGGCAAATGATCACCTGAGCTCATATTAAGTTTTGTACATAGTGGCAGTGTGAAAAACCGCACACAACTGCGTAGGATTATATACTTCCCTGCACTATGGAAATGGTTCCATCTATGATTCATAACAGAGGCCAGCAAACTATGGGTTATTCTTCCTCTTTCCAATATGCACCTTTATGTGATGTCAACGGACATACAGGGACTTTGTAAAAATCTGCACAGATGGGGCAAAGACTATAGGCACGTTTCCAATATCGGAACTTTAGGAGCAGCAGAAATAACAAGAGATCGACAATGGAAGAAGCTGTGATGGGTGCTGCATTATGTTTTTAGTTGTAAAATTGCTTCGCCAACAACTATTCTTATTTTTACAGAGCCTGTAGTCTGCTCATTTCCCTATGAATTACAACCAATTAGCAGGAGTTAACCACAGCTCCCGCTTGGCGACTCGTCGGGCCCTTCCAACTACACACCCCCAGACCTGGTAATCCGTTGGTTCCTGAAATGGCCCCGAAAACGGCTCTGTCGGTCCGACCTGGTGTAGTGGAGACATGCATATCGGTAAGGTCCAGTCAGATTACTCTGAAGTTCCAATAGTGGAAATGGGCCTTATGGCTGGGAAACTAGGAGGGCTGCAGGTATTCATGAAGCATGTCTCCCCCAATAATGTAGTGCACGCGCTGCATTATACACCACGACACACTGGCGTCTAAACAGCCGTGTCCCGAGCTGAAATGTTGTAATGATCCATGTATTTGGCCCAGTCAACTACATCAAAACACAACTTGTCAAAGCCCCGTTTTTTGCGGTACTGTGCGAGAAAAAGGACTCCGAGAGTCCTGATAATTGTCATGTTGGAAAGTGCTTCCAGGGTATTTTATGTTAGAATGGTGGGTTCTGTAAATATATAGTGATAGATTGAGTTTGTACATGTACAATCGGTAGTTAGGATTTACTTATATTCTGCACCGCCACGGCCACCTATACTTTGTTCAGAGCATGAGAGACCATCTGTCTGCCTGTGCCAATGTGTGCACACATGCTGGTGTGGGTGTGAAAGTCTCCGGCCTCCTGTATGGATATAATAGTAAAAGAGAAGGAATATGTGTTGTGTTTCGCTGCACTGTGATTGTCTATTGTGATATAAGCATTGTTAGATTAGATAGCAGAGAGCCCCGCTGCAGCGAGAGTTGTGCAGAAGCTTTGTACATCTAAACTGGCATCATTGTTATGTTGTAGATCCTCAATAAAGGTTGGAATATCAATGTTGCGGACACACAGCCATTGGGTGGCGCTAACCCACATTCTAGCTCTGACAGGAGAAGAAGAGGACCAGAGGTTACATAAGGCACCGCCACAGATTTTCACGCTCTCTCCAGTTCTGGCGTTCAGCCAAACAGCGCCAGGAGAGATCCATGTTTCCTTCGCTGGCGAGGGAAAAGACGCGAGCTCTGGGAGGAACTCACTTCCAGGACAACAAGACTGTTGATCAATCAGGTGAATCAAACCCAGTGTTTTGAGATAAACCCCACTGTTCCGCCCTGGGCCCTGCTTTCTGAACAGATGCTGCCGTATGAAGCGAGCCGCTAACAAGCTACCGAATGCCGTAGAACCACGTCGAGACTGGAGCGTTACCCCACCGCGACAAAGCCTGGGACAATGCTATCTTGAACATGCAGAGAAGGTACTGTGTCAGTGAAATGAGGTGCAGCTGATCGCTGTTTAGCAATCCGGAGAGGACGAAACGACGTTCCAAGCTAATGCTACCCACGATTCGACAGCTATTATCCTCCCACTGCTAACGGACCGTAGCTGTGGCTAGCCTGCGGGCTAACGTTGTGTTAGCTTCGCCAATCATCCACGGAGCGACTTGGAGAACTTTAACCGTTCAATAAAGTCTGCCTGGGCAGAGGCGAGATTAGGTTAGTTTAAACACGATTTAAGGGTTGTGTATTTTCACTGGAGGTTTAAAGAGTGATTTTCGAGGTTTCCGATGGAAAGTCGTTTTATATCCTGCAACCTGAGTTATTCAATCCGACAGTTTTTCGTTGTTTGATGTTTAATAAATGATCCAGAGCGACTTTAAGCAGCACCACGTGAGTTAGCTGTAAGCTACATGCTCTAGCGAACCACGTGGGCCCGCCATTGATGGCATTTTATTCATGCACAATAAAGACTGCCGTTAATGCTATACAAAATAGAGATAGACTTTAAAACAGATAGTTTAAACACTAAACTAATCTTTTAAGTCATTTTTGAGACCGTCTTCTTGGTAAGTCAAAATACTAAATTAGATCAACATAATTGGTACTGCCGTTCACGTCAACATAAAGTCTAAATATTAAATTAGATCAATCACTGCGGTGACCGATCCATTAAATAGAATCAATTATCTAAAGGTTATTGATTTCTAATTCAGCAAATGGTTTAATGAAACATTGCTTCTTCCAAACAATGTTTTTCTTCACTTCTGCTTTGCATTGTGAATTGGGGGGTTTGAAAACAAACCAGAATCTGCTGATTAGTCTTAAACTAATCGCAATTAGTTTAGAACTAACTTAGCCTTATTCCCAACACTGTTCAATACAAGCCTTGTTTTTTGAGCAAACATATTCATTCTGAACTGTGACATCATTATAAATTTATTGTTGTTTCTATTTCTGTGCATTATCACTTTTACTGTTTTACTTCTGAGTGTGAGTTTTATTATCGTTATTCTTTTCTTAGTAGTTTAGTTGTGTTTTACTAGTTTGGTGAGTGTGTTGATTAAAGTATGTTAACTGAAAGTGAATTCTTTTTGTAATAAACTCTTGTATTTTGGAAAACTGTTGTTGTTATTTCACCTACATGTGTAGTAACTTGCTGTTCAGGTACGCCAAGAACTTATTCCTTCATATATTGTTTAATTACCTCAGCCTTATCTGGCAGGTAATCAAAAACATAAACTGAGGCTATTGATATTCCTGGAATCCAGGTGGTGCCCTAAACGTAAATTTTACATAAAATTATTAATCTGATTAATAATTGCCCTAAGCAATTATTTGTAATTATTCATAGCCAAAACCTACCTATCTGTGGCACAACAATAACAATTCAATCAAAATTCTTTGACACAACTGTAACAATAATACCACACAGTAAAACTTATGACAAATAAAATAATAAATTAATTTTAAAAAGTAATAATTACACCCTGGAGGGGCGTGAAAATTTTTTTATAAACCAAAAGAGGGGCCTAGCAAAAAAGAGTTTGGGAACCACTGCCATAAACAAACATTTGAAAAGAATATGAATAAATAGCTCTCTCTGCATTGGATGAGTGCTTTTTAAAGTCCAGTAATACTGTATGCCGTTTGACAAAAAAAACAGCAGTTGTAGGCTTTTGTTATTATTCTCCTTGTTTTACACTGTAGGCTATATAGACAACTTTCTTGAAATCAATTGAAAATTGTAACATTTGGGCAAGCAGAATTTCAGTGATTTCACTCACAATCTGGACATATGTAAAGAACAATTATGGGTTGTTTGTAGTTTACTGCTTGTAAAGACCCACAAGGCCTTGGTACAAATCAAAATCACAAAGTATCCCAGAGATTCCTGTCTTTACCCACAACTTGTTTCCCCTCTGAAACCACACGTTCCAGAAATCAGCAATTCTATCAATTAAAACTATTGGTTGCTTTGTCATGCTATGAGCACTTAAACCCCCACCCCCTAGAACATTATCACCTTATCATTCAAAAAGCAGTTATTTGGGCAACGAAGCAAACCCCAGGAAAGAGGACTGGTACTATAGTACTTTTTCAAATCATGCTACAGAATTCTTTCTATCTTAAAATACTCAAATTATTAATTAATCTTATTGGAATGTGTATTTTGATTACTAATTTAATGCAAAACATTAGATTAGTACAACAAAACATTGCATTTCTAGCTAAAATCAAACTTGTAAAAATGTTACAATATTGAAAACTGATCAACATTAAAAACTGATGACATTGATATTTCTATTTTTATTTCCACCATCAAAACAATAGAAAGTAAAATTCCAAAATATGAAGTGCAATGTGCAGACAAAACTTTTGCTGCCCTTTTGATCCACTGTTTAAAAATTACAACATAGGCATAACAAGCTCAAAATCTCAGAATCTCCTAAAATCCCTTGATGTACACATACATTTTCACAGAAAAAAAACCTTTAAACCTTTTTACTTACTTAAGTCTTGATTCATCCCGTCCAAAACAACAAAGTGATGTACTACAAGGCAGGTTCCCAGGTGGTATGACTTAATGGTCAGATAACCAGGCCTATTTACACATTCTTCCATCCAATAGCATTACAGACCTGAACAATGAGACCTATTAGTAATTTAAATGTGGTTTTAAAAAGAAGGAAAAAGGGGAGGGTTTATTTCTATAGACTTAAATGTGATTAAAAGAATTTTCCTTCTTTTAAGCCTTTTAAATACCTAGGAAGCATACGTTGCAGAAATCTGGTTTTTTGTGACATTTTAGTAGCTTTTTTAGTAGCTTTTTTAGAATTTTAGTAATTTCACTCACACTTTGAACACCTGTGATGAACAATTTATGGGTTATTTGTACTTTACTGCTTGTAAAGACCCACAGAAGTACATGTATCTACTCAATAATAATAGTTTATTTTAATTTCAGTTGTAGTCTTTAGGTACCGTTTATTTGAGTAGACCTCGGTTTAAGTTTTATATTCCTTTTGTGAAATGTGTGCCATTGACTTCTTGTTTTTTCATTACTCACATTTTGATTTGATATGTTGAGTCATTGATTTCAGTAAGGAGTTTCTGCTTAATAACAATCAGAAATGGGTAGTAACTAGTTACATTTTATGCAGTTACATTTACTTGAGTAATGTTTGAAAGAAAATAGTTTTTTTTCACTCGACAGAACTTTTCAATTTTACTTTAGTGACATTATTATAAAGTTAATAATCACTACTCTCGCTTGAGTATAATTTCAGGCTACTTTACACACCATGAGTTACTTATTTGATTGAAGAACAGGCTTGTTTTCACCAACTATGCAACAGACACAATTTATGTTTAAGTAAGTGTTCTTGTTTTTACAAAGCTTCATTATTTTAATGTAATTTTTTTTCTGTTGAGCCTCTGTGTCTTTTTGAGGTCACGTGAATATAGATTAAACAGTAAATATTGCCATTGGAAGTATTTTAACCTGTAGGTAACATATGCACATTACTGTAAGTATTGATTTTATGTTTATATTTTAAGTTTTATGTTAAGAAAAACTGATTAGGTAAAGTGTGTCTTCTGCCTTTATTTTGTAATTATGTTAGTTATTTGTGATAATTCTTTATTTTTGCTTTGAAGTACACAGTTTGGACATACATATTTCTGTCAGTCTTACATCACTTTTTACATATTAAATAAGACGTTATAATTAATAACTTTTTACCAAATACTTTTTTACTCTTAAGTAATTTCTTAGAATGCTTTTTAAAAAACTTTTACTTTAGTAAAAATATACTGAAGTAGTGCTATTTTTACTTCAATGAGATTTTTGGGGACTCTACCCACCACTAGGAAGGGTTGCAAGTGTTTTTCTGGTGTGTCTCGTGGTGCGCATGTGTCAGCGTCAGTCAGCCCACCAAGACCGGCTCCCTATCAAGCACGGTTTTTAACTGGTTTTAAACCTTTTAAAGACTGGTTTTAACTGATTTTTAAACACCACTGACTTATTAATAACCAGGACGTTTTTTACCGGATCGTTTTAATCGGTGGGAAGCGCGGATTACTTCTCCCCCGCCATGTCTCCACTCACCTGAAGTCCTGGGTGTGATGGCTGCGCAAAACTTACCCAGAGGGTTCTGGAGCTGGAGCAGAGGATCTCAACACTCCACCAAATCCAGGACCATGAGCGCGATGTGGACATCATCTTCGGCCGGACTTTCGCTGCCGCCAGCAGTCCACAGCTGGCGGACACCATTCCCTGCCAGCCCGACGAAGCTGTGGGGGGAAGATCAATCGCTGGGCCTCCAGGTGGACTCGGGGTGCCAAATGCCCGCGTAACATCTGCAGCAGAGGAGGACCGCTGGTTCCAGCAGGGGGCTAAACCAAAAGCCCCCATCAGCTCCACTCCGGTGCTCCAGGGTGCCCGGTTAACGGTTGGGCCAGGCCGGTGGCGGCTGCTCCAAGCGCCTCCACCGCTCTCCTCCAACCTGCCTGCCTTTATCAAACCGTTTCAGCGCCCTGGATGCGGATTTCCCTCCTCTGTCAGCCCTTGGTCGCCGTAGCTCCGAAGGGGCGCCGCCCAATCCCTCCCAGCAGCAGGAGCAACAGCCGGACTCCCGCAGCCCCCCACGTCGCGCCAAACCCCGGGCTGCAGCCAGAACTCGCCGAGGAGTGCTCCACTTCACCCCGAACCCACGGAACAAGCCCTCTGCGCCGATTAAACATCGCTGCAGTTCTGGGGAAGCTTCTACACCTGGCATACAGCAAGTCCTGGATGGTGAACGATCCTCTGCCCAGCGCAAACATCCCCCTGCAGACCCGCCGCCCACCACACTCATCATCGGGGACTCTATCATCAGAAACGTGAGGATGAGAGGAGCCCTTACACTGTGTTTCCCTGGAGCCACTGTCACGGACATTACCGAACAGATCCTGCAGCTCATTGATCATCACAAATCTGTGAGTAAAGTTGTGATTCATGCTGGTACCAATGAAATTTATAAACAGCAGTCTGAGCTCCTGAAGCGAGATTTTACTCACCTTTTAAATCTTTTAGAAAACACACGTCTCTGTTTTTATTTCTGGCCCCACTCCCACTATCGGCAGAGGAATTGGCCGTTTTAGCAGACTTTAATCCCTTAATACTTGGCTCTCCTCTATCACCGCCGTTCACAATATTGGTTTTATAGACAATTCTAACATTTTTTGGGGCGGGAAGCACCTGTTTGGACCAGATGGGCTCCATCTAAATAGACAAGGCACTCGTACACTGACATTGAGCCTGGCATGTCCACCCTCCCCTGTCAACTACACTGGCCACAGCTGCCCCTGCCCTCTCACACAGTCCCTCCATCTCCAATCACTATTAATATGGCACTTTTTAATGTTCGCTCTCTGCTGAACAAAACTTTTATAATAAATGATCTGATTTTAGACCATAATCTTCATTGTTTATTTTTAACAGAAACTTGACTGAGTGCAGATGCCCCTGTTGTTCTTACAGAGGCCTCCCCACCTAATTTTAACTTCACTTATTCTACGAGGAGTAGCAAAAGGGGAGGCGGAACTGCTTTTATAAGTTCATCAACACTTTCCGTCAAACCTGTTTTATTTGATAACTATTTTACTTTTGAATATAACGCAAATGTTTTTAGCACTCCTCAGATTTTATGTGTCACAATTTATAGGCCTCCTAAAAAGAGTGCACTTTTTATTCAAGAATTTTCAGAGTTTTTATACATTTTGCACAACTCCTTTGAAATGATCATTTTAGCTGGTGATTTTAATCTACATATAGATAACCTTTTAGATCCTTTATCAACAGATTTTTTAAACATCCTGACTTATATGGATTTTAGCCAACATGTCATGCAGCCGACTCACAACAAAGGACACACCCTGGACTTGGTCATCACGCATGGCCTGTCCACCAGTGTGTCCTCTGTTGTTAACTTGGCTGTCTCTGACCATTACTGTGTGTTTTTTAATATCACCAGTTTTATCCAGAAGGAGACCTCTGTGAGAACTGTCAGGAAGCGCCACCTAACCCCTGAAGTGGCTGCAGGTTTTCTGGAAATTTTTGAAAAGAATCCTCCTATTGTTTTACCTGCCCCCTGTGATTTTATTGTTAATAATTTTAACAGAATGCTTCAATCCGCTCTTGACCTGCTGGCTCCAGTTAAAGTTATAAACACACACTTAAAACCAACAACACCATGGAGAAACGAAGACCTTAAGAGATTAAAAAGGAGCTGCAGGGTGGCAGAGAGAAAATGGAGGAAAAATAAAATCACAATAACTCATCAAATGTACATCGAACGTCTCAAATCATATAACAATGCAGTAAGAAATTCCAGAAATGCATACTTTTCCAGAATCATCTCACAGCATAAAAATAATCCCAAAATTCTGTTTTCCACTATAGACAACATTTTTAACTGTACTACTAATGCATATCAGAAAACCCCCTCAAATGCTCTTTGTGAGGAGTTTGCAGACCACTTCAGAGGGAAGGTAGACACGATCAGATGTAATATTTTATCTTCTCAGTGTAACATGGTTTTAGACAAATCTGATTGTGTGTCTCTACCAGAGGAAACGCTGGACAGTTTTGTCCTGGTAGAAGCTGGGACTCTTGATAAAGTTTTCTCCTCAGTGAGGCCCACCACATGTGTTTTGGACCCGATTCCCACTTCCTTCTTTAAGCAATTTTCTGAATCTTTTAGAGATGAGATTTTAACCGTGATGAATTGCTCCCTTCAGACGGGGGTCTTTCCTGCCGCCTTTAAAGGGGCGGAAGTGAGGCCCCTGTTGAAGAAGAGCAATTTAGATTTAATGATTTTAACCATTTTAGACCGGTAACTAACTTACCTTTTTTAAGCAAAATTTTAGAAAAAATTTTTTAATTCAACTTAATGATTTTATTAATGAGCACAATGTCCTGGAGAAATTTCAGTCTGGTTTTAGGGTGAACCACAGCACAGAGACGGCCCTTCTAAAGATTTTGAATTATTTTAGATTAAACTATGATGCACAGAGGGTGACAGTGTTGGTTCTACTGGATCTAAGCGATGCCTTCGATACAGTAGACCACACTATTCTCTTAACCCGTTTAAAACAGATTGGCCTCTCTGGTGCTGTTCACAAATGGTTTACATCCTATCTCACAGACAGAACTTTTATGGTAACTTTAGATACCTGCTCCTCTAGGGTCCATAGGATTACATGTGGTGTGCCCCAGGGTTCGATTTTAGGCCCAGTGCTTTTTAACCTGTATATGCTCCCTCTTGGCAGCGTCATCAGAAGACATGGAGTCAACTTTCACAGTTATGCTGATGATACACAGCTGTACATCTCCATGTCTCCCGATGATACACGGCCAATGGATGCACTTTTTAACTGCATTTTAGACATTAAATCCTGGATTGCAGAAAACTTTCTCCAGCTCAACCAGTACAAAACTGAAGTTTTAGTCATCGGTCCTGAGGCTCAGAGAGAGAAACTTTTACCAAAACTACAATCACTGTCTTTTAATCCCTCTTTACAAGTGAAGAACCAGGGCGTGATTTTTGACTCTGAGCTGACTTTTATTCCTCACATAAAAAATATTACTAAAATAGGTTTTTATCAACTAAAGAACATCGCCAGAGTCCGCCCCATTCTCTCTCGGGCCAATACGGAGACACTGATGCATGCTTTTATCTCCAGTAGAATTGATTACTGTAATGCCCTGCTTTCTGGTCTTCCGAAAAAAAGAGTATATCAGGTTTACAACTACTACAAAATTCAGCAGCACGTGTCCTGATGAAGACCAGGAGGCGGGAGCACATTACACCGGTCTTAAAATCATTGCATTGGCTCCCCGTACATTTCAGGATCGACTTTAAGGTTCTTTTAATGGTTTTTAAGTGTCTTAATGGTCTTGGGCCTTCTTATCTCTCTGAACTGCTTTTACCATATAAACCTTCGTGGCCTCTGCGCTCCTCTGGCAGCCGTCTCCTTGTCACCCCAAAAGTCAGGACACACACGCATGGCGAGGCGTCTTTCCAGTTTTATGGCCCTCACCTCTGGAACAGGCTGCCAGAGGACCTCAGGGCTGCACAGAACGTTCATGTTTTTAAGAGCAGGCTCAAGACTCACTTTTGTAGCCTAGCTTTTAAAGGATTATTATTTATTACTGTTTATTTAATTGCTCTGCATGTTTTATATTATTATATTTTTATCAGTTTTACTATTTAATCTTAGCACATTAATTTACAGTTTATTTTTATACTTTAATTTATCTTAATCCCTGTTCCAGTGTTTCCTCTGTGGGAGCCCTCTGCCCCGGGAGCGGTGATCGGCTGTGGCTGGCTGGGTGCTCTCCAGGTGGAGCTTAGGTGGAGGTGGGGGTCTTGGCCTTGCCTCCACTGGGTGCCCTGTGTTGGTGCCTCGGCTGCTGCTGTTAGTCTACCGCTGCCGGGGCAGATGGCTCCTCTGATGGCGTTTCCTTGCATGGTTCATCTACACTCGGCCCAATGTCCTTTTTTACTTTTTCTTTTAACTGTGTGTGTGCATGGGAGATGGGTTGGGGGGAGGGGGGTATAACTGTGACCATGCTTTTAAATCTGTGTGGGAGGGAAGGGAAGGTGGTTTTATGTGGGGTCATTTTAATCTGTAAAGCACTTTTTGATGCAACTTCTTGTATGAAAAGCGCTTTATAAATAAAGTTTGATTTGATTTGATTAGTAACAGTGCAATTTTATGGCTTCAGTACTTCTCTGTCATAGTGCATTTTAGCCATTTGCTCATATTAAATTTCTTTAATTTTATCTAAGTTCTTGCTAACCCACTGCCATACGTTTTGTTAATCAGACTCATGAGATTGTGGTTCCAGTCATACTTTTCTTAACATATACATTTCTCATCAGATTCCCCCATCAAGCTTGTTTTCCAGCTGCACGCTGTCAGTGTTTAGTTTGTTTAGACATTTGAATAAATCAGTTGCTTTAATAAATGTTATTTTTTTAAACTTGATTGAAGTTAAAAAAAGGTAAATGATTTCCCCAATATGTTGAGAAAATTGCCATACATTAATCCATCATTGACTCGCCATACTCTTTGCCTAAGTTTTGGGTGCAGTTGAGGGAGTGCTGAAGAGGATTTGTGTTGCATCAAGTTTTATTAAACCAAGTGAAACTTAAACCAATCCAAGCACATGTTCAGTATTGCAACATTTTGGAAATCACAATTTCCTAAGTTTGTTGACCCACACATTCTATCCTACATAGACGACGGAAATAATATTTTCCAAAACCATTACAAACAATCAGTCTTTGGTGTTTACATCGCTTGAGAATGGCCTGAGAAGACCAGTAGATGAAATATAGCCAATGGAATACAGTTTGTTGAAAACAAGATTTATTAGAGGAAAAATTACAGGAATATGGAGTTGATGACAACACTAACAAATATTCCCTAACGAACTGCAGTTTTTGCTCCTTCTATTCATTGTAAAGTCGCTTGATTTTTTTCAAAAGATGTTATAATATTCTTAGCCAAACATTATTCCTCCTTGTGTGGATTCTTTTATGTATTTTGAAACTTTACTTTTTAGCTAAATCACTTTTTACATACATCACATTATAATGGTTTCTCTGTTGTGTGGATTCTCCGGTGTCGGTTTAAACTTGATTTATCACTAAAGGTGTGTCCACAAAGATCACAGAAGAATGGTTTCTCTCCTGTGTGGATTCTCCTGTGTTGGTTTAATTGTGACTTTTGAATGAAGCTGTGTCCACAAAGATCACAGCAGAATGGTTACTCTCTTGCGTGGATTCTTCTGTGTTGGATTAAAAGTGACTTTTGACTGAAGCTGTGTCCACAAATATCACAGCAGAATGGTTTCTCTCCTGTGTGGATTCTCCGGTGTTTGTCTAAATCTGACTTTCCACTACAGCTGTATCCACAAAGATCACAGTGGAATGGTTTCTCTCCAGTGTGGATTCTTCTGTGTTGGATTAAATCTGACTTTCGACTACAGCTGTGTCCACAAAGATCACAGCAGAATGGTTTCTCTCCTGTGTGGATTCTCCGGTGTTTGTCTAAATCTGACTTTTGACTACAGCTGTATCCACAAAGATCACAGCAGAATGGTTTCTCTCCTGTGTGAATTCTCTTGTGTCTGTTTAAAATGGAATTTTCACTGAAGCTGTGTCCACAAAGATCACAGCAGAATGGTTTCTCTCCTGTATGGATTCTCCTGTGTTGGTCTAAATGTGACTTTTTACTGAAGCTGTGTCCACAAAGATCACAGCAGAATGGTTTCTCTCCTGTATGGATTCTTCTGTGTTGGTCTAAATTTGACTTTTGACTGAACCTGTGTCCACAAAGATCACAGCAGAATGGTTTCTCTCCTGTGTGGATTCTTCTGTGTTGGTCTAAATGTGACTTTCGACTGAACCTGTGTCCACAAAGATCACAGCAAAACAGTTTCTCTCCTGTGTGGATTCTCTTGTGTGTGTTTAGATTATTTTTCTTAAATGTTTTACCACATTTGTCAAAAGTAAAGTATGTATGTTTTGTCTGAACTGTCTTTTGTGAGTCTACAGTTTTCTCAACCCTAAAACATTTTTCATTAACCAAACCGCTTGAACATCCTGTTATTGGAAGATGTGCCCTGTGTCTCTTCAGAGAAGCCTTGTTAACAGATTCTTTCCCACAATCAGAGGAGATGAAAGATTTGTTGATAGTGTTTCCACTAGCTCTGCTCTCCAATTCATTGTCAATGTCAGATTCTGACAATGATAGTTCAACTTTGGGATGGTTCACCTTCCTGTATGTTTCATCATCCTCATCGACTTCAGTCTCTGAAGAGTTGCAGATCTCTACACGAACATTAAGATTTTGATTCCAGGTAGATTCAGCTCCTCCAAAGTCCTTTTCACCAGTTGTTCCTGTCATCTGGTGATTTGATCTCCTGGTTCTAAGATCATTGTCATCTTTTTCCTGTGAGAACAGAGGAGTGTCTGCATCTTCACTCTTGATAGAAGTGGTAGAAACAGGAAAACTGGCAGTATCGGTCTCCTCCTTAACGCGGAGCTGCTTTTCCTCTAGACCAATCAAGACTTCCTCCAATTCCTCTTTTATGTAGGAGGGCTCTGGGACCTGCAGGACCACACCAGGACTCTTTTCTTCAGGGGCTTCAACTTTATCCAGCAGCATCTGTTTAACATCTGAAAGAACACATTATGGATAGAGTGACCAAAAGTGTGTTGACACGTACAATGCAGTGAAAAAGGATTTTTTACCATTTACAGCAGGGGAGACTGTTGTTCAATAGGAATCAGAAGGTGGTAGGTATGATTTCTGCTTCTTCACATATCAATTTGCCCCTTGGTAAGGCCCTTAACCCCAACTGGTCTACATATTTGCATAACGAAGTATGATTATGGAGTGTGTTAAATAACGCCCCCTGGGGGGAGGGGGGGGGGGAGCAGAGTCATTACAGGTGGGGGGGGGGTTACGGTATGAATAAGACAATTTAAACGCTAATATAGCTGGCAGGTTTTAGACAAGGCTCCCAAATAAACACAAAGCAGGAGATAAAACATTGCCAAATAAGCTTCTAAACCAACTTCCTTCCAAGCCAAAGAGTGCAAAATATGACAAAGCATATATTTCCTTGAATTTTGTTACACCAAAAACTGCAAATGATCACCTGAGCTCATATTAAGTTTTGTACATAGTGGCAGTGTGAAAAACCGCACACAACTGCGTAGGATTATATACTTCCCTGCACTATGGAAAGGGTTCCATTTATGATTCATAACAGAGGCCAGCAAACTATGGGTTATTCTTCCTCTTTCCAATATGCACCTTTATGTGATGTCAACGGACATATAGGGACTTTGTAAAAATATGCACAGATGGGGCAAAGACTCATTTATGCCGACATATTCCTCCTGATGCAGCCAAGTTTCTGTGAGGCAAAACAAATTAATTTGATTATCACAAATCAAGTCATTTACTAACAAAGTGTTTGAGGAGAGAGATCTCATGTTCAATGAACCACATTTAATAGTGTCGTATTTATCTTTATGAGATTTTCATGATTTGCTCTTGTTAAATTTTAATCCATTTCATTTTGTCCATGGGCAAGACACTGTCTCTATGGGGTAATGGGTGGGTAACAGTACAGAAGCTGAGGCCAGACAAACCCACCAGTGAACTGACCACGCATGGAACAGGAAGCGGAAGGCGCCAGGTCCGTCCCACGCCGAGCCACCCAACGGCACCACCCAACAGTGGTATCCTGCTTGGCTGCAATGCCCTGTTGGACGGGGGGCATCGACTGGGATGATCCTCCAAGTAACTGAACATCCACTGTGTCCTGTTATCAACTTTTTACTTTCTGTAACATAGAAAGTTCTCTTATATCAGATCTTCTGTTCCTTCTGTGTCTCTGCTCTGTCTTCTCAAACCCCCAGACGGTCGTGGCAGATGGCCGCTCCTACTGAGCCTGGTTCTGTTGGAGGTTTCTTCCTGTTAAAGGGGAGTTTTTCCTCTCCACCGTCGCTACATGCTTGCTCAGTATGAGGGATTGCTGAAGGATTGCTGTGGTTGGAAAGTCTGCATCAACGGGGCCCAACCTCACGCCAATGACTGACGCAATCTGCTGGGATTCCTTAAATAGGAAACTTTTTAACTGATTGGAACTTTTGTATAAATGTATTAAAAATTACTTCTTGTTAAGTTGCCTTGAGATGACATCTGTTGTGAATTGGCGCTATATAAATAAACTGAATTGAATTGAACAGTCAAAAACCGACACCCCCACAAGAGGTGGCATAACCAACACGAGGAAGACATCGGCCCGACACACCGGCCCACCCAGGCACACACCAGGGACGAACCGGACTGCACCTGGGCCCCAAGCCCCAACAATGAGAGCCCCCAACGTACCAGTGGGCAGGGG
Source organism: Valencia hispanica (assembly GCA_963556495.2). Lineage (NCBI taxonomy): Eukaryota > Metazoa > Chordata > Actinopteri > Cyprinodontiformes > Valenciidae > Valencia > Valencia hispanica. The sequence goes on from OY747723.1 coordinate 13,875,625, forward strand.
CATCAGTCACCGGTAGGGAGTGACTTAGGGGAAATAGGCCCCCATTATATGTAGGGCCTGAGATGAGCCAGTTGAGAGGGCAGCCGAGGACCCAACCTGACAGGTAGACAAAGACACACAGAGACAGTCATACGTACCCTCCCTCTAACGCACATTCATTTTCACCTGCACACTAAGACATCCAAGAAAGGACGCTGTACACTCACTTATACGCCCCATACACACTCTATACTCCCAGGTCCAGGTACCGATGCCCCAGCAGAGCAACCTGTCCCCGGCACTGGGAGATGAACCCACTACCCTTTAGGATGGAAACAAGCAGACCGCCCAAGCCCCCACTGTGGCAAGAGCAGCCCACCAGCCCGGGCCACCGACCAGACAGCCTGACTACCTCCTGGACCCCAACCCCTGATGCTCGGTAGTGAACAGGAGCGTGGAAAGACCGCTAGCCTCTCTCCTCCAGCTTGAATGTGGTGTTGATGCATGTTGTCATAATGTGCACTTAAAACAGAGGGGTGGGACATGGGAATGCTGTCAGACATCCCCATCCCCCTCCCCGAGCCCTCAGTGTCTAAAGGCAGTTAATCAGTGGGCACCGGCACCAGAGGTGAGGCTCATTGAAGGGCTCCTCCCCGAAGCCGGAAAGTGTGCCCACCACAAGGTCCCTACATGTGTGTGTCTTATGAAAATGTTATAAGTGAGAGTGTCTAAGTTGTACAGTAACATTGGGATCCAGGCCGCCACCGGACAGCGAAGATGGAAACCCTTCTCCGCACCCCTGTGACGTGCCCACGTCCCTACATGCATGGTACAATGATGGAGCAGGCGGACAGAGGTGTGGGGATGGGGAGGAAATGACTGGGGGACAAAATGCCTTCCCTGGGAGCCAGCTCCCCCACTTACTCAGATAGGCACCCCCGTTCAACACGATCCACCAGGGGAGGGAGGCCCCAGCATGTCTAGCTCAGGGCCCACAGCCGCAGCACCACCAAGCCCCACGGAGCCTCAGGCCGTCGCCCCCATTCCCATCCAGAGAGAGACCTAAACCCAACCCAACATTCAGACTACAATCAAGACACAAGACACTGGACACCCAGGTTGAGTTCAGACCCCCCCCCCCCCCCGTCCAAGCGGCCCCCATTGGGGAGAGCACCTGGGTTAGAAAGTAACAGCCTCCCCACCAGCAAGGAAACCCCCAGCACCCCTGCACATCAAATGGCCCCCTGCCAAGGCAGGAACCCAGCACCCCAAGGTGTCGACCCGCCAGGCTGACAACGACCCCCACCTGCCCACTGCTGTCCAATAGCTCAGCAAGCAACCAAACCCAGTGCCCCCAACCACCCGCCCCACACATCCACCACCCGGCCAGTCCACCGTGGAGCCCGACTGATACTGGCAAATGTATGACTCAGTCAAATGCCCGACCCCAGCACCCCGCAGAGTACAAAGAGTCAGACCCGGGGGCTATGTCAAGCACCAAAAAGACTGACCGGCCCAGAAACGCCGCCCACTCGCTGAAGCCACCAGCCGACACCCCAACGTGCAAATACGGCGAGGGGCTATCCATGAGCCGGCAATGGGAACCAGCCCAGAGAGGAGGAAAAAGTAGGCAGCAGATGCTGGCCCCTTCCGGCCGGCACCTGCAGCAGAGGCCCCCACGCTGGCCAAGACCCGGCCAGGACCTCAGCCAGGGGACGGGGCGCCCCAGGTCCCCCGAGCCCCCAGGCCCACCCCAGAACCACCCAGGAGCAGCTCAGCCGCCAGGCCAGTAACCCATGTCTGCCAGTGCAACCCCCTTATGGTACCGCATGCAGCCGTCAGAGAGTGCAGAGAGGTGGGTTAAACTACAACTCTACTTCCTGGTCTGGATTCTGGGTAGTCAGTGTTTTGGAGGACTGATAAATCTGGCCAGATTTCTAGAAAGTAGAGCTGCTCCATCCAAAGAGGGATGGATGCCGTCTCTCTCGATCAGACTAGGTTTTCCCCAATATGTTTGCCAGTTATCAATGTAGCCCACATCTTTTGCAGGACACCGCTCATACAACCACTGGTGGAATGACAGCATGTGGCTAAACATGTCGTGACTAGTTCGATCGTGCAGGGGACCAGAAAAGATTACGACATGAGTCCGACATTGTTTTGGCAAACTTACCCACCGAAGCAACAATAATTTTGGTAACCTCTGATTGGCGTAACCGGGTCTCATTGCCACCAGCGTGAATAACAGTCTTACTGTATTCACGCTTATCCATAGCCAGCAGTTTCAGGTAGGATTTAATGTCGCCCGTTCTGGCTCCTGCCAAGGGTTTGACTATGGTCAATGGTGTCTCTAATGCCACGTTTCTGACTATGGAGCTGCTGATTAAAAGGGTAGGCTTCTCAACGGGTGCGTCGCTGAGCGGGCAAAATCTGTTTGAAACGTGGATGGGTTGGTGGTGACCGGTGGGCTGTGTTCTAGAACTATCCTTCCTACGTACAATCACCCAGCCGGCCTGAGGTCCCGGCTGGTTACCATTATCACTAAAGGAGGCAGGGAAGTAACAAAACATCTGACACTGAGAGCAAGAGAGATGAGGAGATTTAGGCAGAGAATGAGCGATAGAAGGAGAGGGAAGAGGAGTAGCCATAGCCGCAATGAAGCAAAGCTAACTAAGCTAGTGAGTCCTTACCACGCCAAGAAAAACCGTGTGAAACACAAAAGAGTTCCCAAAACGTAAAGTACACCAACAGAAACTACGTGGTTTTTTTTTTTTTTTTTTTTTGTTTGTTTGTTTTGTTTGTTTTTTTTACGTGTCCTGTTTGGCAGTGTGGAGCTCAGAATTGGTGTCTGAGTACCAAGTAGAAGCCCAACAGATTTACTTTCACAAGCGGAGCAGTACAGCTTTTGCTATAGTACTCCACTTGATTTCTGTGTGAAAAATCTTTATTATGAATTGTTGGGGTTTTTATTTCTTGATGTTATGGACACGGAGACGGAAAATTAAGGAGAAGAAAGAAGGAAGATGAAGAAGACAGGTAGGAAACAAAATGTCATGAGAGAGGGTGAGTTGAAAATACAAGAGAGGAAGGGGAACAAAGAAAAGACAGGAAGACATTGAAGTCTGCCTCCATACCCACAGGACGGCAGAGAGAGGGGGAAAAACAAAACAAAACACGAAAAAGGAACATCGACAAAACCAACCAAACATTGTGAACTAAGAATTACACAACCACATCACACAAAAATAGATATAAAAATACAACAACAATGTCACAGAAAAACTCATGGTACCGATTAATCAAGCTCTAGTAATGATAACCTCAGCCCAAGAATATGTCCTTAAACACCAGAGACCCCACATCTATGTGTGTGTGTTAGCATGCTGGTGCATATAAGGTTTCTCCATAAGAGTGCTCGATAGTTGGTGTGAGCAGACATCAATCCGTCTCCCAGGAATCGATGCAGACATGAAGGAGATCGAAGCAAAGACGTCCAAAGGACCGCCAGAGCCCCAGGCGGACCCGGGCGGGGCCGACCGCATCCCCCAAGAGAGGAGCAAAGGAGAACCCCAGGGGAACATCCAGCGGCCACTATGCAGGGGCCCGGGGGGCAGCAGTGATGAGCCCACGGGCCCCGCCGGCAACCGGCCGCGCCGGGGCGGACCGGTCAACGGCCCGGGGGAGCCGGGGCCCAGGGGCACCCCACCGCCCAGCAGGGACCCGACAAGGGACCGGCCGACGCAGACGCCTCCACCCTAGGCCAATCCCCACCGCCAACATCCCAGCGCCCCACCAATAGCCGCAGGGGACGGACAGCATCCCCAGGCCGGGCTCAGCCAGCATCTGGACGCTAAGTTGTATCAGCTCCCGGGTCCTGATCCCGCGCAACGCAGGGCGCCGAGACCAGGCATCCAACGAGGGCCAGGGCCGGTCCAACCCGCCAACGAACCGGCCACGCGCAGTGCGCACAGATCAGGTGATCAAACGAGCAGAGACGCCGGATCCGCATCCCGCTGAGCCACCGAACAGGCACCACCCAACAATCCCAAACCTGGCACCTCTAAAAGAGGTGCCCCAACCAACCAAAGGAAGATATCGGCCCAGCGCATCGGCCGACCGACACACCGGCCCCCCCAGGCCCGGCCAGGCACGCACCAGGTCCGAACCGGATTGACCACCGGCGCACCGGCAGGCAGGGGCCCCCGTCACCGGCGGGGAGTGACGGAGGGGAAATAGGCCCGCCATTCAGTGTAAGGCCTGAGGTGCGCCAGGCGAGGGGGCAGACCAAGATCCAACCTGACAGGTAGACAAAGACATACAGACACAGTCATACGTTCCCTCCCTCTTAAACCCATACATTCTCTTTGACTCACCAAGACATCGAAAAAAATGACGCTGTACCCTCACTCACACACCCCATGCACACTTTATGCTCCCAGGTCCAGGTACCGATGTCCCAGGAGAGCCACCAGCCCCCGGACCCGGGAGGTGGACCCCCTACCTTCTAGGATGGAGACAAGCAGACCGCCAGGGGCCCCATAGTGGCAAAGCAGCCCGACAGCCCAGGACCCCGACCAGACCGCCTGTCCTCCTCCGGACCCCAACCCCTGATGCCCCGTAGCGAACAGGGGTGTGAAAAGACCCTTAGCCTCCATCCTCCCGCTCGAGTATGGTGTTGATGTGTGTTGTTATAATGTGCATTTAAAACAGAGGGGTGGGATGTGGGGGAGGCAGCCACACATCCCCCAACCCCCACCCCGAGCCCTCAGTGTCTATATGTGGATTAACAGTGGGCACCTGCACCAGAGGTGAAGCTGATTGTACCGCTCCCCCTCTGGGTGCCGAAAAGTGTGCCCACCCCAAAGTCCCTACATATGTGTCATGTGAAAATGTTATAAGTGGGAGTGTCTAAGTTGTATAGTAAAATTGGGACCCAGGACACCACGGGATAGCCACCCAGTGATGTGCCCATGCCCCAAGACCCTATATGAGTGGTAAAGTGATGGAGCGGGTGGACAGAGGTGTCCAGGGATGGTGAGGGAAGGACTGGGAGACAAAATGTCTTCCCAGGGAGCCAGCTCCCCCACTGACCCCAATAGGCACCGCTGTTCACCGGGATCCACCAGGGGAGGGAGGCCATGGCACGTCCGACCCGGGGCCCACGGCCACAGCACCACAAAGCCCCACAGACCCCAAGGCAGTCCCCCCAGCCCCATCCCAGAAGGGGAACTAAACCCACCCTGACATTCGCTCTACTCTCCGGCCAAATTCCCAACCCCAGCGCCCCACACAAAGACCAAGACCCAGGAGCCAAGTCCAGTGCAAAAAAGGACTGATCCGGCCCAGAAACGCCACCCAGCCGCCGCGACCAGCAGCCAGGCACCCCAACCAGCAAACAAGGCGAGACGCCATACAGGGACTGGCGATGACAATCGGCCCAGAGAAAAAGAGAGAGGCGGCTCCACATGCCGGCCGCCGGCCGGCCACGACCCCCACAGCCAACAGAGACCCCATGCCGGCCGACCCCCAGCCAGGACCACAGCTAGGGGGCGCGGCGCCCCTGAGCCCCGAATCCCCAGGACCACCCCAGACCCTACCCAGGCGCAGCACGGCCACCAGGCCAGCAACCCATGTCCGCCAGTGCAACCCCCCCAAGGCACCGCATGCAGCCATCAGGAGTCACCACCCAAAGCCCAACCCCAGGCCGGCCACGACGTCCAACGCCCCATCCGCCCAGTGATCCCACCCCCCAGGGTCCCCCCCAGACGCCTCCAACCCCAAAACCCCCACATCAGCAACAGTGTCCCAAACGACAAAACCAAGTGCCCCCCACCCCCACTAGGTGATGGAGCCGATCAAAGGAGCCCAGAGAGATTGATCAGATATGGAGCCAGAGGCCGTCTCAAGACCTATATGGTCCAACAAGAGATTTCTATACTGATTAATATTAAGAGCTTTTTTATTTTTCTAGTTCAGGAGGATAGTTTTCTTGGCGATGCATAAGGCAATGTGAACCATTAGAACTGACTTTGTGTCCATGGTGACATCATTTAAATTTCCTAACAGGCAAATTGAAGGAGATGGTGGGATGTTACATTTCAGACACTTTGATAAGTCCTCACATATCTGGCACCAAAATGTCTTAACAGGTGGACAGAACCAAAGCGCATGAACATAAGTATCTGGTATATTGCTTGTGCATTGTAAGCAGGTATTAGACGATGTAAAACCCATCCTAAACATTCGTTGACCTGTATAGTGTACTCTATGAAGGATTTTGTATTGTATTAATTGCAAATTAGGATTTTTTGTTATTTTAAAGTTTCTAAAACATATCTGAGACCAGACGTTTTGGTCAAAGCTGGCTGATAAATCCACCTCCCATTTTGAAATAGGGATGGCTATTGATTCATCTAATGTAGATAAAGTTTTGTATATTTTAGACAGCAATTTGGGGGGGTTGAGATTAAGAAAATCTAAAACTCTTGCTGGAATTTGTAATTCAGCTGTATTGAGCCTAAATTTACCTTTAATAATAGATTAAATTTGTTGATATTCTAAGAATTTGTTTTTATCAATTCCATATTGTGTAATTAATGTATTAAATGGGATAAAGTCTGTTCCTTCAAATATATGTTCCAGGTATTCAATTCCATTGCACCTCCAGACTGGGAAATTTATCATACATTTTTTTTGCAAGATGTCGGGGTTATTCCAGATGGGTGTACGTCTGCATGGGATTATTGTGGACTCTGTCATTTTTAGAAACTCCCACCATGCTGTCAGAGAGGAGCTGATATTTATGCTTTTAAAGCATTCATATTGTTTTATATTTGAGCTAATAAATGGTAGGTCTGAAAGTTTTATCTTATTACATAGTGTCTGTTCTACGTCTATCCAGGACTCGTCTAGGTAGCTATGTTTTAACAATCTTGATATGTATTGGAGCCTGTTGGCTAAGAAATAATGCTGGAAGTTTGGTAGATCTAGACCTCCTTTTCTTTGGTCTTCTGCAGTGTTTTTAAGCTGATACGTGGGGGTTTATCTTTCCAAAGAAATTTAGAGATAGAGGAGTCCAGAGATCTAAACCAGTCTAGTGATGGTTTACTTGGGATCATTGAGAATAAGTAGTTGATTCTGGGCAAAACCATCACTTTTATTGAAGCAACCCTTCCCATAAGTGATATGGGTAGAGATTTCCATCTAGCAAGATCATCTTCCACTTTTTTTAAAAGTGGGATGTAGTTTAGCGTTATTAAATCTGCCAGTCTTGGTGAGACTTTGATACCTAAATAGGTAATATTCCCTGACTGCAGTTGTGTATTAGTTGGATTCTGGACAGAAAAATTGATTGGAAGAACTGTAGATTTTAACCAATTTATAGAATAATCTGAAACATTTGAGTAAGAGTTTATCAACCCGATTACCTGAGAGAAAGAGGTTTGTGAATGCTGGAGAAAAAGTAATACATCATCTGCATAAAGACTGATTTTATGTTCTATGTTATTGCATTTTATGCCTTTAATATTGTGAGTTTGCCTGATCGCTGCAGCTAGTGGTTCAATAAAAATAGCGAACAGGGAGGGAGAGAGAGGACATCCCTGCCTGGTACCTCTCTGAAGATAAAACCTAGATGATGTTTGGTTATTTGTTCTGATACATGCTGTTGGTGAACTGTATAATATTTTCAACCAGTTTATAAAAGAATTTCCAAATCCAAATTTATGTAAGGTTACAAATAAGAATTTCCAGTTAACTCTATCAAATGCTTTTTCTGCATCTAAAGATAATATATTAGTTTTAATGTTTTTACAGTTAGAAAAATCTATTAAATCTATTAATCTACGTGAATTTGTGGATGAATGTCTCCCTTTAATAAAACCAGTTTGATCAGGATGTATTATAAGAGGGGTTACTCTCTCTATCCTTTTTGCGAGGGATTTGCAGATTATTTTAAGATCAACATTAATGAGGGATATGGGACGATAGCTGGTAGGAAACAAAGGGTCTTTTCCTGATTTTAGTAGAAGACTAATGTAGGCAGAATTCATATTTGGTGGAAGTTGGCCATTTTCCTTGGTTTCCTGCAGCATTCTGTAGAATGTTGGTGCCAGAATATTCCAGAATTCTTTATAGAACTCTGCTGGAAATCCATCTGGGCCTGGAGCCTTGTTATTGGGCATGCCTTGGAGGGCCTCCTGGAGTTCAGCCGCTGTTAGTGGTGAATCCAGGGCCATCGCTTGACTTTCAGATAATTTAGGTAGTGTTATGTTATCAAAAAATTTTTCAATTTCATGATCCGATGGATTTATCTCTGGTGAGTATAAAGCTTTGTAAAATTCTTTAAATGTGTTGTTTATTCTTCCAGGATCATATACTGTATTCCCGGTCTGATCTTTAATAGCAGATATAGTTGTTTTTTCTTTATTAATTTTTAGCTGGTTAGCCAAAAATCTACCTGATTTATTACCTTGTTCAAAGTTTTCTATCCTAAGTCTTTGAATTAGGAACTGGGTCTGTTTATTAATAATTTGATTTAATTCTAGCTTTGCTTTACGGATTTTGCCTAGTCTCTCCTCATCTAGAGAAGCTTCTAATGAATTAATAGTTTCTTCTAATTCCTGAATACGTTTTTTTTCCATTTTCTTTTTATTTGATGAGAATGAGATTATTTTACCTCTAATCACAGCTTTTCCTGCCTCCCAAAGAATGGATGGCGACGTACCAGGGAGGTTGTTATATTCCAAATATGAGGCCCACACTTTTTCAAAATATTTAATAAATTCTTTATCCTTAAGTAAGGATATATTAAATCTCCAATTTTTGCTTTGAGGTGTTTCTGTTTTATTTACTAAAGTTAGAGAAACAGGAGCATGATCGCTAACAGCTATAGGGTGTATCTCAGTGTCTGAAATGTCAGTCAACAGTGAGCTGCTGACTAACAAATAATCCAGTCGAGAATATGAATGGTGGACATTTGAGAAGAAAGTATATTTTTTGTCATTGGGGTGAAGAGATCGCCATGCATCACAAAGTCCATAATCGCTCATGTACTGTTTGACTATATCTATAGATTTCCAGCTGCGCTGAGTCCCTGCTGTGCTGAGCCTGTCTACTTCTTCATTTAAATCAAAGTTGAGGTCGCCCCCAAGAAGAAGTGAGCAATCCATGTGTTCAAGGAGCACAGAGAAGAAGGAATGAAAGAATGAGGGGTCATCAACATTTGGACCATATATACTGACAATACATAACTTTTGGTTATGTATAGATAGTTTTACTATAATAAATCTACCCTCTGGATCTGTAACTGTATCTATTACTGTAAAATTTACATTTTTATTTATTAATATTGCTACTCCCCTTTGTCTGGAGTTATAGCATGCAGAAAACACATTAGGAAACTCTGGGGATTTAAGATCATCTGCAGCTGAGGTAGATTTATGGGTTTCTTGTAATAAGACGACATCTGCCTTCAATCTTTTAAGCTGGTTAAGAATCTTAACTCTTTTCTCTCTGGTGCCTGCTCCATGAACATTCCATGTGACAAACCTTAGAGTAGTCATAGTTTTGAGACAAAAGTTGTAAAGTCCATATCACCAGAGACAGATAAACACAGGTGTATTATTAGTTTGTGCCTGGGGTTGCCTGATTGAAAATCCAAAAGCCGAGATATAAGAAAGAGAAAAATAGAAGAAAGTTGTGAAGGTGTGAAGGGTGAGGGTGAGAGAGAAAGAAATAGTTATGTTATGAAAAAATTCTGTGTGTGTGTGTGAGTGATAAAAGAAGGAAAAATGAGTGACAAAGACATTTGGTGATAGACATGTGAAGATGAGAAAAGAAAAAAGAGCCAGTATCCCAGTGCTTAGCCCTGGCCCCGCCCACATTGAGTGATGAAAACAACTTTACAGAGCTGTGCTAACATTAGATTATAGTTGACTGATAAAACAACTCTTATCTGACCAGTGTTACATGACTAATAAAGCCAAGGAGTAAGCTGGGGGTCCCTGAACAGCTGCCCGTTAACATACAGTTTATCTACCGCTACTGTAGCTCTAGTGCCTTCACTGATATATTTCTTCCTGATTGGGAACAAAACGCGCCTTCTATCCAGGATTTCCTTCGGATATTGATCGTTAATGCTATAATTCGTTCCCCGCAGCTCTCTGCCCTGGCCTCTGACCTGCTCTTTTTGCTTGTAATGCTCGAATTTAGCAACAATAGGTCGCGGCCGGCTGTTGTTGGGCTTCTTACCTCTGAGCCGGTGGACGCGGTGAAAAGTGATGTTTTTTACCGTGTCGCTTGGGAGCTTTAACTGATGTTGGAGAAAATCTCGGACGGTGGATTCAGCGTCGTCCTCAGCCTGTTCTGGGATCCTGGAAAATACAAGATTGTCCCGCATTCCCCTGGCCTGGATATCCAAGATAGTTTCTTTCATCCTCTTCCTTTCTCCGGACAGCTGCGTCATCCCCTCGGTGAGTTTCTTTACACTCTCCCTAAGCGTTTGGTTTTCTGCAGCGAGCGATGCTACCTGTTGTTGGCTGAACTCCAGGGATTCCCTTAGAGCTTGAAATTCTTTATGGAGAACCTCAACCAGGCCCAGACGGGCGTCTAGGCTGGTTAGCTTCTTATCTATTGAGTCCAGGACATCGCTGTAGCTTTTCTCTGGAGAGATGGTGGAGGTGCTGGCCTCAGAACGAGTGCGTTTTTGTGATGGTGTGCTTGTCGGCACAGCAGAGGTGGATTTCTGTGGCTTGCCCATAACAATGTTGTCAAAGCACTCGTCCAAGTAGCTTTCCAGGCTGTGCAAGGTTTCCTCGTCCAGTTTGTTTTATGGAGAAATACAAAATAATGGTTATTATTATTAAACGTTTGCTATATTTGGCTCAAATATTATGGTTTGTTTTTACCCGAGTTTGTTTGTTTTACCAGTTTACCGCCATATTACTTACGCACAGCTCTCGCGAGATCTCAGCAGCAGCTCATCTCCTCTGAAACTACGTGTTTTAGTGTGGTTGTGTGTTAAAATAACTTAGAAAGGCATCAGCACAGAGAAAACTAGATCAATTCAAGAGAGTCTTAACACCAAACAGCTCCACGGAGTGCAACAACAACAGGAAATGATGCAATATGGCTTACCCAATCAGCTCAGCCAATATACATGTTTGATTTCACATGTGCAACATATGCTGATGTTGCACGGTCTGTCTAAAGTATTTACTAAATATGTGTGACATATTTAGTCTTTCTGATTAGCCATAAATGCTCCGTGAAAATATGCAAGGTGAGACAGAGAATACAGTGCTGCACTGATAGAGGGCAGGCCCAATGGGCAACAGGTGCTCTTCTTCTACGCATTGAAAAGACTGTAAATGCTTGTAAAAATACAAAGAAATACAGCCAAAATTTAAGCAATCCAGGACAACACTCCTCCTTAATGATCATCTCCAGTGAAGCAGCCAGATTTTTTAAAATTAAGCCAGACAAAGATGATTTTTACATGAAAGTGATGGAGATATTTGTGGAGGAGGATAGGCGCATGGACTATATATACAAATAAAGCTAAGATGATATACGATTTTCAAATATAATTTTTAAAGAAAGGATCTGTAAAAATCAAATAAATAAATTTAACCAAATATTAAATATATTATTTTTCTTCCAATCGTATTATTGAACATTATGGGAGAAATTAAAACATAATTAAAAGCTGTTTAAACAAAAAAGCTTTTAATTAAGGTTTAAACTACTAACTTGGGTTTAGTGTACCAGATTCCAGAAGAGTCAGTGTCTCACTACTTATAAACTTTACACTCACAATATATAATATGACAATGTTTTGGGATGTATGTAATAGTAATAATTATTATTATTATCAGATTGATCCAGTATAATTGACCTAAACTCTGCTTTCTGTCTCCCTCAGTGCCACTTGAGGTCTTAATTCTACACAGATATATGCTCTTACTAAAGGCATAATTGTGTACTTGTATAAATAGTATCTTTCATAAAACATTTAAAAGACGTATTTAGCAGTGTTTATTTGACATCCGATCTCACTTCAAGATGGGAAATGTGAGACTGTGGCCATTCGCCCACGATTAGCAACTCAGTGAGTAGTGTAGGCTGCTGTGCTATTTAAAAAATGTGTTTTTTGAAACAATACAACGCACACATATATCTTCTTGTATGCTGCTGTGCTCTGCATGTTTTGCAAATGATTATGGTGGGCCGCCATAACTAAAAATGCAAGGGCCACTTTTGGGTCCCAGTCCAGCCCTGCACCGAAGGTTCAGTTTATGCCCCACTTGTTTCCTTTTCACACAGATAAATGCTCTTTTTAAAGGTTGCCATAGAAATACTTCTAAATGTGTTTTCCAACTTCTTTATGAACGCCATTTTTAACTTAAGTCCTCATCATACATATAAATTTTTTTAGAACTTTTTAACCCTTAAATGCAAGCTTTGGGACGAAAAAAAAGGAAACGTTTTGGGGGTGGGGGTTCAATTCAATTCAGTTTATTTATATAGCGCCAATTCACAACAGATGTAATCTCAAGGCACTTAACAAGAAGTCATTTCAATACATTTATACAAACATTCTAATCAGTTAAAAAGTTTCCTATTTAAGGAATCCCAGCAGATTGCGTCAGTCATTGGCGTGAGGTTGGGCCCCGTTGATGCAGACTTTCCAACCACAGCAATCCTTCAGCAATCCCTCATACTGAGCAAGCATGTAGCGACGGTGGAGAGGAAAAACTCCCCTTTAACAGGAAGAAACCTCTGACAGAACCAGGCTCAGTAGGAGTGGCCATCTGCCACGACCGTCTGGGGGTTTGAGAAGACAGAGCAGAGACACAGAAGGAACAGAAGATCCGATATAAGAGTACTCTCTATGTTACAGAAAGTAAAAAGTTGATAACATGACACAGTGGATGTTCAGTTACTGAGAGGATCATCCCAGTCGATGCCCCCCGTCCAACAGGGCATTGCAGCCAAGCAGGATACCAGACCAAGTATATCTTCTATGGAGAGAAAAACACTGAGAGAAAACAAAGTTAACAGTCGAAATAACAGAATGTACTGTAATACAACTGGAGAGAAGTAAGAGAAAAGGAAGTAGCAGAGTGAAGAAAATTGGTAAGTCTGTCCTCCGGCAGTCTAAGCCTATAGCAGCATAACTACAGAGATAGCTCAGGATGACCTTAGCCACTCTAACTATAAGCTTTATCAAAAAGGAAAGTTTTAAGCCTGGCCTTAAAAGTAAACAGAGTGTCTGCCTCACGGACAAAAGCTGGGAGCTGGTTCCACAGGAGAGGAGCCTGATAACTAAAAGATCTGCCTCCCATTCTACTTTTAGAAATCATAGGAACTACAAGTAAACCTGCAGTCTGAGAGCGAAGTGCTCTGTTGGGAACATATGAAACAATTAGATCTCTGATGTATGATGGAGCTTGATTATTAAGGGCTTTGTATGTAAGAAGAAGGATCTTAAATTCTATTCTGGATTTAACAGGGAGCCAATGAAGGGAAGCTAAAGCAGGAGAGATGTGATCTCTCTTTTTAATATTCATCAAAACTCTTGCTGCCGCATTTTGGATCAACTGAAGGCTTTTAATGGCATTCTGTGGACTACCTGATAGTAAGGAATTACAGTAGTCCAGCCTTGAGGTAACAAATGCATGGACTAGTTTCTCAGCATCACTCCTGGACAGGATGTTTCTAATTTTAGCAATATTCCGGAGGTGAAAGAAAGAAATCCTAGAAACCTGTTTAATATGAGATTTAAATGTCGAGTCTTGGTCAAAAATAATGCCGAGGTTCTTTACGTTATTACTGGGGGTTCATTCCATTTATGAAAATTGGTAGAACAGGACATGAAAAAAATACCTCAACCTTGTGAAATACAATAAAACCTTAAATTCAAAGAGATTTTAAAAATACCACGGGTAGCATGTTGAGAAAATAAAAAGGTTATAGTTAGTTTAAAGGCATTCAAAACTTTGAATAAAATAAAATAATAAAAGCTGAACACTAACAGCAAAATTATTATTTGGTCAAATTTTCAGGTGTTTTTATCAACGCAGCCAAAGTTATGCAAATATAAGTGACATTTTACAAAGAGACAAAAATTGTCAAGGGACCCAGGAGGGGTTACTGTCAGCTACAAAGTTGCCTTCAGAATGGGTTACTGGTGCACTAGTGGTTTTTCCCCTCTTCTTATGAACTATCCTGGTCATTCATGTAAGACAAAATGAAGAAAGTTTTCAACAAACATTCAAAGTAAACTAAGGGGGCCTAAAATAGAGTAACACAAACTAAAATTTTAGTTGACCTGTGCCATAAATATTTTACTTTGCAAGTAGAACAAATTCTCATCCAAAAGTAAACAGAAGTGCAGGCAAATTCAAAACTAACAAAAAAAGTCTAAGGTTTATGCTTTTGCTCAGATTGGTTTAAAAATATATTTTTTTCTTAAATACATAAATAGTAGGTGTATATTTAAAACACAGAAGTCTTCAGAAGTCTCTCATTTACTTCCGAGTGTAATTATTGGTTTAGTTTACCAACAATCTACCTGCTTTTGTACATGAAAACAAGTGAGTGGTAGTGAACAGCTGGTCATTCACCTTAGCCTTTAAAAGGCGTCACATCTAACAAGGACGACTATGTGTCTTTTACATGTGATGCCCCTACATGAAGGAATATAATTTTAGCTGACTTAGATACTGCAAACCATGTCTGTGAGTTAGTTCTTTAAGTTGCTTTGCGTTCTACTATTGCATCAAGTACACACCTGAATGTATTTGAAAGTATAATAATTTGTATTTGCTGTTATGTTTTGTAAGTGTGATTTTTTTTCCGCCCTACAGAGGTGAATGAAGTGTCTGTGCAACATGAAATGAATCGGGAAAATACACTGCCGCCATCTGGTGGTTGAAATCTAAGGAGCATCCCACTCAAGAAAACATCCCTATTTAAATTCTTGGCAGACTTACAGTGCTTTAAAAGAAAGTAATTGTCTGCAGCCCTAATATGAATCATAACAAAATGACTGCAGAATAGAACCCTCAACACAGACTGTGAAGGTGTTTGAGAATGGAACTCCTTTGCATTTTTCAACAAACAAATGTGTGTGATTGGGGTTTTATGTGATAGGTTAATATAAGGCTGTGGTAAATTGTGAAGAAAAACAGAACTAAATAAAAGCATTTAGCTCTTTCTTTCCTCCAGATCTGCATTTGTTACGATTAGTTTGTCTGAGATTTATGGAAATTCAGCACTAGTCTCTTCCTGCTGCAGCATTTGAACTCTCAAAGTCTGAAGCCCTGAAAAAACGAATAGCTGCAGACAGGCGCTCAGCAGCAGACTGTAAACAGATTGGAAGCTAAAGAAGGTTCCTGGATGGAGACCAAAAAGTGATAACAAGTCTCTACTGTAGATTTCAGCAGGTTTCATCAGTTTGCCATGTGCTGTGACTGTTATGATCCTATCTTTAGGCTTCCTACAGTTTGGGCTCAGATATATTATCATGAGGAAATCGTCCTTAAAAAGACAGGATTCTAAAAGGTCTTGTTTTTCAAATTTAAATTTTTTTGTGTCAGTTAAAGTGTTTTTGAAAATTGGTTGTGGTCCCCAACCAGTGCGAATACCGGGGGTTCACTTTATACAGTCCTAGCGGCATGGAAAAAAAATTCCAAATTGTTCAAATTGTCGCTTATTAAAAAGAAGCAATTGGATTATGTAAGCAGCAATATGCAGTGATCACTTCATATCAGATAAGCCTTGGCTAACAAACAAGCCAACCAACACTGCAACTGCAAGATAACCGCAAATAGTAACAATGTAATAACAATGTAAACCAGAGGTACGTAAAGGGCCAGGGTCTAGGTTTCACACGCATACGCTGTGTTGATAAACACATCCTTCTATACTCCTTGGCAAATATAAATATATATCATCCTTTATTGCCTGACAGAGGGGAAATTCAGCTGTATCAGCAGCAAAGTGACTTGAAGTAATTGAAGCATTTAGATTCAACTACAAAAATATAGAAAAACAGAATTAAGAATAATATATGTTCAGTGAAGAAAAAATGACAAAACTACTAAGTACCGTGTAGTTAGTAAAAATGGCATACTCAGATTTAGAGAATGTGTAACTGAGGAGGATAATTTAAAAATATTTACATTATGTACTATTATATATGATGAATTGCTCCTTTTTGGTGACAGTGACAGAGAGTTATGTGCCAATACTGCAACAGTGACCAAAGAGCCACTTGAGCCTGAAGCAGATAAAAATGTAAGTGGAAAAAATATGCTCCCCCTATCATTTGTTTCTGCAGCCGGGTCTGACTTTATATGCTGTTTTTGTATATGCTAAATTAGGAAGACTCTATTAACTTGTTTCCACTGGACCCTACAGCACAAGCCGGTGTGATTCGGTAAGATGTTTTATGGTTCCGAGTATTCAGGAGAGTGTTTCCAGCGCTAATTGAACTGTCACTGGGCAGGCGGGGTAAACCCAAACACCTAATGTGGGCTCATACTATGACAGAGGTGACGCACTAGTGTGTCTGTAGATTTACCGTCCCCCAATTACACCGCGGTCAAGTGAGCCGACACTTCGAAATACACAGCCAGGCCAGCCACCGCTAGGGCTCTTATAAACATTAGCTTCGCGTATACATGGTGCATTACGGTAATAGAGCACTGGGGCGCCCTTTCAGGTGAAAACAATGAAAGAGAGAGGAATTAAAAGGATTAACTTTAAGAAATGCTTTTTAAAAATAATTTTCCCGAGTACACATTTTATCATTTTACAGCAAGTTTTTGAGAAATACCAAGTCAAAGTACAGTATAATGCCTTTCCAGAATAAGCGTTTGTGTCATTTTCAGGAATTGATTTCTCCAAAATAAATAATTTGATGCACTGTTCCACATGTACATACAGTGCTTTTTCATAAATAAATAAATATATATCATTTGTATTTGGCCAACAAGGGGTGACATTCCAGATCCACTAGAATCATTCTCATAAAATAAATAGAAAGTTAGTGAAGATGAGAAACATGGCAACTGTTAACTTGTTAATTAACACAAGAGATCCCAGCTTGAGATCATGTGTTCTGTAGTTTTTTAGGCTTAAAGGAGTCATGACCTGTAATTTTCACTTTTCCATGAGAAAAAGGGTATGTTATGATTGCCTAACGATTATACACTGCCCGGGAAGCCGATATTTAAAAGTGAAACGTTTGTTTACCCCTGGGTTCGTCAACCAGCCCACGTGCACGGGCACTCAAATACGTGGTTTTAATTTCTGGCCGACTTGACGTCAAGTCGGCGCAGGATATACCATATATAGACATCGCAGACCTACCTATGCTGCAGGAAGCCCGCCCTCCCTCTCTCCTCTCTCCCCCTCGCTCCTCTCTCCCTCATATTCAGTCGAGCGCCGCCATTACTGAATTCTAGTGATGGGAATTCCAGCTCTTTTTGGAGAGCCAGTTCTTTTGGCCTGACTCACCATAAAGAGATTTTCTGTTGCTTAAAGTGTATTTATTACCAAAATTAATGCAAAACGATGTGTACCAAAACAAGCAGGGGGGAATGAAAAAAAAAAAAGGCTCCCAATGACGAGCCGGCTCCCATCGTTCACTTCAAAGAGTTAGCTCTTAGAGCCGGTTCCTTCGCGACCGACACATCACCGATTCGAAGTACGAACTCCATCGTGAAAGATGCAGAAAGTTTCTTCACGCAATGATGCATGAAGAAGACATATTCGTGTCAGCCTTTTATTTTAATCAGCTAAAACCATTTCTACCAGAAACGTAGTGCACACGTGAGTTGCTCTGTTGTTGACTGCCAGAATCAACATGGAAATATTTTTTCTATTTTTTTTACGCCGGAATCCTTTACGAATTTGGGACAATTTCAGGTGAAGTTGGCATCGAAGCTCCGTTTGGAAAAAGGGGCCATTCCAACAATCAGAGGCTTGCCTGCAATTGAAACGCCAAGGCTGTGTTTTTATTGCTCTGCTGTGTAACAAACAGCAGCTAACTGCTAATGTGGCTATTGTATGCTAGCAGGAGTAGTAGATATGGGTTAAGCGTTACCTGCGGTGTCAACCCCCCTCCTTCCTGCCACCAATCAACGTGCCCCTCATTTGCATTATTACAATGCCCGTCCACGACAGCCAAAGTATCGCATCAGATCTCGCGAGACACTAATGCCTTCAGAAATAAGGGTAAGAGGAGCTCTGTGTTTATTTTTTTCAAATTTTTTTTTTTTTTTAGAAGGGCCTGAAAGACTATCATAGAGTGTGGGTATCCAAGATAATACTAGGTTATGACTCCTTTAATAAGACTCCTTTACAATGGCAGAGCTGTGTGGTGGCCAAGGGTGGCCCTGGCCACCCCACTGTCAATCCTGGCCAGCCTATTGGCCACCCCAAGGGCAAACATCGCATCACAGTTGTCAGTAGTTTTTTTCATCCCATGCAGAGAACCTTTCCTTCACTGAAACGGCTCTCCGGGGTCACTTTTGCTGTGCACAAATCCTGTCTTTCGCGTGGTTTCAGCTCTGCTGCAGCAGCCAACGGTTCAACTACTACTCAACAGATAATTAAAAGTTATGGTATCCTAGGGGAAATTGTGTTTTTATACGTTTTATATCAGTTGTCTAACCAGTGACTGTATGTATGTAATGGTTTAGGACCAGAGTGGCAGTCGGGACGACCGGGACTTTTCCCGGTCGACCTGCTGAAGGATTTGAACAGCGGATCTCAATTTAAGCGGCCGCGAGGCAAACGCGACTGGCCTGACTGTGAGTTTATCAAAACCATTAACGTTATTAAACTCACCGCGAGTAGCGGCCACATACTTCCAATTAAGGTAGTGGAAATGTCCAACAAGTATTTATATCAGTTGTTCACTCTCTATATCTTAGTCATGGTTTTATCTTGTAGAACATTCATGGTCACAGATTAAAAAAATTAAAAAAACTATTTGATTTGTTTGTTTGTTCTTGAATTTCCTCTTGGGGATCAATAAAGTATCTATCTATCTATCTATCTATCTATCTATCTATCTATCTATCTATCTATCTATCTATCTATCTATCTATCTATCTATCGCTGCGTTCACAGTGCAGGGCTTAATGCTCAATTCCGATTATTTATTTTTTTATTTGATTTTTTTTGCAAGGCCGTTCACATTTCCAATTAAATGCGACCTTTTGGGGTCTCCTGTGTGAACATGAAATGCTCCAGAAATGACCCGCATGCGCAGAAGAGTACTCAACGGTCAACGACGTCACTTATTGTTTGCGGAAGTGGCTACACATGGATTTCAACAGTGGAGCTCGTTTAGCCTTATTAAAGTTATTTTCACAACGGAGCCAGGACAATTTCAATCTTCTCGTTTTAAAGGAGAAAAATAAAAAGGAGGATAGCAAGGTTTTTGGCCATGGCGTTTTGTGGAGCAGTGGTAGCAACGTTGGTACAGAGAAACGTGTGGGTTCGGAGTTGCAGCCAGGAGTTGTGGGAGACTGATGTGAGTGACTTCACTAATACAGAATTCATCAGTAACTTCCGAATGTCCAAATCCACTTTTGATTATGTTTGTGAGCGCCTTCAATTTACTCTGTCAAGGGAAGAGACATGTCTGCGGCAGCCCATAACAGTGCAGAAACGCGTATCAATGACGTGCGGGTCGGATACATGCGACCTGGCCGTTCAGACTGAAGTCGCATTTCAAAAGATCGGATACGTATCGGATTTTGGACCACATACCTAAGTGGCCTGGGTCGCATTTGACAAGATCGGATCAGTGTCGTTCAGACTGTCATGAAAAGGTCAGATACAGGTCGCATAGGGGCGAAAAAAATCGGAATTGGGTCGTTTCAGCCTGCAGTGTGAACGTAGCCTATATGTCTAATGTAGAATGGAGCAAAGCCTTTTGGGAATTGGGAATGCGTTTATCCAATGAACCGATTGCGCTTGCGGATCTGCGCATGTGTAATTATAAACCTTTTTCGGTTCATTTCATCCACTCACAAACGAAGTTTTTTGATAGTTAATTTTAATTCAAAAGTAAAAAATAAACATGCATGTATATAAGACCGATCTTTCAACGGGAATTAAGGCAGAAGCTTATCTGTACTACGCTGTATCTCACACCTGTGGTGCATTCAACGTTCGAAATGTATGGTGAGTTCAAAAACGTAGGACATTTAATACTTATGACAAAAATCCCCCACTGAAAATAATACCATAAGCAATAAACTTCTGTTTAATGGCAGTTGGCAAGAAACATTTGATGCATGCTAAATATGCCCTACTTATTTTTTACAAAGTACTAAAAAACAAACAAGTATATTCTCTGCATTATCCAAATTGAGGTGTTTATGTCCTTGTGTGGATGTCGATTGTGGTACATTGTGGTATAGCCCTGTGAGTGAGACTGTTTCACCCTGATTTGGTTGAATGCACTGCACAGAATGATAGTGGAGACAGGGCCGGCTCTACGGGTGGGCAAGGGTAGGCAATGCCCACCCAAACAGAGTGCCTTCCCACCGTTTGTGTGGTGGACCACCCGAGCTTCGCCCCGCATATGGACAGTGGCGTCCTGGACACATATTTCAGAATCCCGAAAATCAACTAGAAAAGACAGCCGAAGCCTGCAGGCGCAAACGGACGTCTGACTATAAAGTGAGTACATCTATGTACACGATTTGTTCAAGCATTATCACAAAGTTATTCCCGGTTAATACGTAACATCAACCAGCTGAGTTCGGCTTATTTACTAGACAAATAGCTTTCAGTTGCATCGCTAACTATAGTTATAACGTGACTGTGGCACTCTAAACACAAAGACCATACATCGCTAACTGTGTTCAATGTTTTGTAGACAATATCACCTTACAGATTACAGACACTTTCTGGAATGGGTGCTGCAGGGTGATAGATTAGGCCGAGGCCATCGTGTCGTTTTACCCGCCTGTGTTGTTCAGGCAATCCGCCAGAATCCAGCTGCGGACGGACATTACAGAGGACATGAAGAAGTTGAGGACGCTCTGGAGGAACTATAACTTCCATTATTGCTGTTAGAGTTTATGTAAATAAATGGTTTGCATTCAGGTTGTTGTAATCCTTTGTAGTGTTGCTCCAAGTATATAGAGAAATTGTTATTGTAAGACAAACATTTTAGAACTGGACCTAAGATACCCTTAGCAAAATGTAGTTTAAGTGTACTATGAGTATACTTTTTCCATACTAAAAGTGAGGCAGTATACTTTAAGGTTACTTTTAATATACTATATTTTATATACTTAACAGTATAGTGAAGTATACTTTATTGTATTTATGTTTGGTTCAAACATGTGCATTTGTCGTACTTTTTTATAGGGAGTTTTCAGTTGAACACCTGTTTACATTTTTACATGCAAATGTGCACTTTTTCCTTTGATTTTCTCAGCTAAAGAGGGCTTGATTTCATAGAGGCTCTTATTGTTTTTTTAAATGCACATCTTTAATGATCTAAGCAGGATTATAAATGCGCTGTATGGTACGTTGTGAAAAAACACTTAAAATATATCAAAGTTTTATTGTTTTATTCACAAATTAAATTTAAATAACAAGGGCATGAACATACTTATAAAAACTAAACAAGTGGTGGCAGAATATAAAAAGGTGCTGGTGAGGCAGAGCAGTGAGAGATAAACATGGAGAAGCGGCTTTGGAATGATGCTTTGGCAGTCTCTTTTGAAGGTTTCGGTATGGGGGCTATGTTGGGTGGCAACACAGGTTGTGGGAAGACAAGTGAGGAAGTCGCCATTTTGAACGGGATGTTTGGGTTCAGTCTATTTTCCAGGACCCTCTCGATTAGACTTGTGACAAAGTCTGTTGTATGTGGTGTGAAGACTTTTTTCAGTATCCACTGCTTGGATTTCTTGCAGTACACCTGATTGAACCGTAATTCTCCTGCAAATGACAAGGAACATAATAGCTTATAAAATATAAATGTAGATTGGATTGTAGTACACTTTTCTCCACAATGAATCTATAACACCTTTCAGCAAAGTATGCAAATTCAGTTAGCTGTTTTTATCATTATTGATTTTGGTTATTTTACTACTAAAAGAGCACATGGTAACAAACCTGTCACTGTGGTGGCTTGCTTCCTTTTCATAATGTTTTCATTGTGGTCCAAGATGGCAAGGTGGCATCTGTCCCTCATCCCCTCGTATGAGAAGGCCTGCCGCTTGGGGAGGTATTTCAACAGAGCACTATGAAAGTTCTCCAGTGGCCCTGTGTGCAATTACAAAGAGGAAAAAAGGATGGACAGGACTAATTAAAACATGTTCATTTAGGAATATTGAAAATAATGCAAGAGTAAAAGTGCATCTATTCTCACCAGTATGTTTGAAGAGTACCGTCTGGTTGAGGTCTTCCAAGAGCCTTTCGTTTAGGACCACGGACGACAGGGCCTGAAATGCCACCGAGTCCTTGTCAATCCATCTCCGCACCTTCTGGTCATGGGCAGTAAGAGGAGGATGGTCACAATGATGCCGTGTTCCGTCATTATCTCTCCACTCGTGTTCATTGCAAACATGGTGTGTAATGGATTTCCAACGGTTTTGTAGTGCCTTTGTGAATGAAAAGTTTTTCAATAATACTAATGCTATAAAAGACACAAATCAGATAGACACTTTATTGCAACTTTTGATTCATTACCTTTATGTTCCCCTTACTTATGGCACAGGTATACCACATGTGGTTTACGACAGACCTGTGAAAAATATTGAAATTAGTAATTTCCAACCTTGTAAAGCAATGGAACTTCTCCAAGATTACAAACCAACACTGACCTGGTCCATGCGAGAAGGATTTCTTTGTCCTTTTTTTCCCCCTTAGCCAGTAGCTTATTCCGGAAACCTGTGGTTGTAAATGCAGAACAATTATGGGAAAACACCAATATTGTCCATTTATTTCAGTGTTGTCCCCATTAACCCTGTCAGAGACATTTATATCCACTGTTTATTTTAGGTTTATTTAGCTATTACTTATTTTACCCACATGGTGGTCTATTGCACAGGGTGTGGCTTGTCACTGGGATTTATGTAGAACTACAGGTGCAGTGATCAATTTGGCTGAACACCCACTTCACCGACAGTTCACCACAGCAATTTCTTGTCATCATACTAACAATGTATTTTAAGAAAAATGGAGAGTTGCATGTGTGTGTTTACAAGAGTGGCAAAAAATTAATACCTTTGGCTGTGTGCCAGATGTCGAATTCGTGCTGGATTTCCGGATATTGTTTCCTCATGATCTTGCGTATTGAAGAGGAGCGGTCCGTGGTCATCACCTCCACGTCAAGGCCCATGTCCAGAAGCTCTGTCAATCCCCTTCTAAAACCCAGTGGCTCCATGGCTCCAGAGCTGGTGGCCTCTGTAGACTAAAGATTCAAGTTCGATGTTATCAAAGTTTTCAACATAGCAGCAGTGATTTTCCATTATTGTGATTCTGTATCCATCTTTATGTATCTTACCTGCACCAGCTCTGTGTGGATTATCTCCTTTGTATCGTCTAGCATAAACGTGTAGTGACAGTATTTTGCGATGAATCCTGGCGAGTCGCATCAGCCATCGCCCGCCAAGTGTGGCCGCTTCCCATCCTCCTGTTCAATAAAAACTCTTGCCAAGACTTCATTTCTTCTCTTCATATACAAGTACTCAATAGCAGGGTACAAGTATGCGTTTTGAATGGCATAAAATGTCTTTTGTGCAATCATTTGGACACCCATGGTTTTGCACCAGTCTGATAATTCAGTGTATGTTCCACCCTTGAACAGAACAGCTGCCACAGAAAGGAGATTCACCTCAGGCATTCCTCTAACATCAGGTGAAGATGTCCAAGTCCCCGAATGGCCCCCAAGACCAGTCCATTTCACCTTCCTCTGTCCCCCAGTATCATAGATGTTCTTTGCAGATATCGGTTTCCCACACATCTGGCAGAATCTGAACAGTGACATGAGGTTGGATTCATTGACAATGAACTTCTTTTCATGCCAGTCTTTTCCACCTTCATCTTCTGATGATGACGATAATGTGGGGGTGATGGTTGACTCAGGCTGATAGCTTTCATCGGTTACATCAACGTCAATGCAGCTGGCACTTCTATTCAGGCCTGGGGATGGCAACTGTAAAATCAAGAAGATGTTTCTTTTCAGTGTTAAATTCCACAAATTTCAATCATACATTAGTTTTAGCACTCTATTAGAGCCAATGTGCTGTACAAACTTACAATCTCTGCTGCTTGGACAGGGGTAGGTTGCATGATTGGTGTTGATGTTAGAGGACATTGTTCCACAGGTTCCGAAGACGACACCAGAGCAGCAGCAGACGCCGTTTCAGACTGAAATGCCATATACGTCCAATAATGTTAAAAACATTTCAACAACATCAAACTATACGGTAATTTCAACATCAAACTCTCAAACGTGAAACAAGGTGGATTTACTTTGATACCAGCAAACATAGCTAACTCTTTCTAAGCTATGAAGCTAACTCTCTGTTAGCGCCATAGCTGGAGCGTCTTTGTTAGCCTACATTGCTAATACGCTACTCCACTGCTCACAGGTGGAGTTTAGTGTAGGGTGACCAGATTTCTAAAGCGAAAATCGGGGACATTTTTTGCGCGGCGGTCAAAATTAAAAAGTTTAGTGATGCCGACACATTAGAACCACAAGCGAGGAAAACATGCGGAAGACGACAGATTTACTTGTAAATAGCAAACGTATATAAAACTCATAGTTTACGTCCTGCTTTACAGCAGTAGACTGTAGGTGTGTTCAGAAATACAGTCGAGCAAGTCTCTTACCTCCAAGCGAATGCGTTTAGGGCTGCTTGGTCAAGATGTTCCAGGCTGTTCATCGTCATCAGGAAAGGTAAACACCGACGGAATTGCAGTGTCCAAAAGAGTTACTCTCTTCATTCCAAAGACATTGAGTTCGAAGTCTTCCTTTTTGAAATGGAGACTGCAAACCTTCAGATTTTTTAGGTTTTCCACGGCTGTGTCTTCTGAATAGCTCGGGTGGTTTATCACTCTCAGCCACTGTTTGCGCCGCTCCATATCTTTCGGTAGAATATGAAAACTTACTTGTTGTCCTTTCCTTGTTCTGACTGAACATCCCAGTACCATGCAATAGTTCACCATCTTGAAAGAGTAATTTACTAATGAGTTCAGGCTCAACAGCTAAACGGAGGCGGTGTTCTGGATTAGTGGGGAGTTCAAGCTCAACAGCAAGCCTTCTTCTTTTGTTTATTGGCAGGTGGCAACCAACTTTAGGTGCATTTCCACCACCTACTGTAAGGGAGTGTGAGTCGTAACAGCAAGCCTTGTAGACGGAGGCGGTGTTTTGAATTAGTGGGAGTGGCTTGCAGAGCTGTGCTTTGTGGTGAATTGTGGGAGTTGTTGTCTTTCATACAAATGCACCCAAAAGTCATTTTCTGTCTTTTCTCGGTCAGATAGGCACCTAATTCGAAATGTATGTTACATTTCGACTACAAATATGACCCACTTTTAATAAAGATCAATGTTTCCATGGGTGAAATGCTCCTTTAAAGCGGAGACTCCCTCCGACAACTGCTCTCATGGAGCGGATACATCGCAGCTAAAGACTCGTTGCTAAAGGCGGTGGTTTCGGTTAGGGACCATCAATAAATTTCCAGACATCCCAGAAAATAAGACAATACCTGTGAGATCTCCTGACAAAATAACGCCCAAATATTGATACGTTGTTGCTCGACACCTGAGATACACGACACACTGATTTATTGATAAAAAAAGTCACGTAGTATTTCTTATTCATTTTTTACTGTAATAGTGAGGTGTCTTCTTCAATAGCTTCCAGGTCATGTGACTGAGTGACACCAAATTAATCTTAAAATTTATTACTACATCTAAATAACCAGACAAAACAATGTATTTTGAATTTGAATGCATATTACATTTTAAATTATATTTTACTGTAATATTTCAGGTTTTCTTTCAATAGCTTCCAGGTCATGTGACTGAGTGACACCAAATCCACCTTTAAATTTCTTACTACATCTAAATAACCAGACACAACAATTTATTTTCAATTTGAATGCATATTACATTTTATATTAATATTTTATTGTAATATTTCATGTTTTTCTTCAATAGCTTCCAGGTTATGTAACCAAATGACTCCAAATCTGTTCCCAGTTGTCCTAGGATATTAGACCAGTGATACACAAGAGTTTTTAAACACAGTTTTAACAATTTAATATTTTATATGAATATTTTTATGGAAAATTATGGATTTTGTTTCAATAGCTTCCAAGTTACGTGACCAAATGACTCAAAATTTGTTCCCAGTTGTCCCAGTATATTAGACTAATGAGACACATCTGCACGGGGCTCAGAGTAGAGCCAGTACTCCTCCATATCGAGAGGAGTCAGTTGAGGTGGCTCGGGCATCTGGTTAGGATGCCTCCTGGACGCCTCCCTGGTGAGGTGTTTCGGGCAAGTCCCACCGGGAGGAGACCCAGGGGAAGACCCTGGACACGCTGGAGGGACTATGTTTCTCAGCTGGCCTGGGAACACCTTGACATTCCTCCTGAGGAAGTGGCCGAAGTGGCTAGGGAGAGGGAAGTCTGGGTCTCTTTGCTTAAGCTGCTGCCCACATGACCCGACCCCAGATAAGCGGAAGAAGATGGATGGATGGATGGATGGGTGAATGCCCTAACAATATTTAAGGAAGTCAATAAATAAATAAATAAATAAAACCACAGAAAAGAAAATCCGAAACTTGAAATAATTTATTTAAATAATTTCTTTTCAGTACCAATATGTAGTTTCACCAGTTCTTTTATTTGAGTTCGATTTATATGTAAGACGTACTTTAAAAAATAGATTTTTGTAAAGTTTATATATGCTCTGTCTAAAAATAATACAAATTCTTTCAAGCATTGATTGCGGTGACCTGTATCTTTATCTTGCAAATTGTTTCCATGTTTTATAAGAAATTACTTGTTGCCATACTCTGCAGTGAAAAACAAAAAAGTCACTGTAGTTTTTGTTTAGACGGCAAAAGTCTTGATGGAGGCCTTTTCATTAATGCCAAAGACTAAATTCGAGACTTCAAAAAGGGCTATGAAAACAGTGAAAAGAGAGTTGGCCCTCAAAATCCTTGTGGGATCAGGTACCTTTACAGCTCAACAAAAACACACAATACTGCCATCAGTGCATTTCTTATCCATCTAAACTATTTACCAATCTCTTATATTTTACACCTTTGTTGCGCCACCCAAACATCCAGTTTTCGGGGGGGGGGGGGGGTTTCAGAGTTTGATGAGAATAACTGTTGTGCAAAGTGTGTTGCCTTTAAACCTCCTGCATCTGGGCCTCTGATAACAGACTGGGTGAGGTCTTGTTGATGGATTTCAAGTTTACACTAATATATCTGAGAAGGTCTAAAGCTAATTGTGAGGCCGGGTGAGAAGTAATTAAACATCATGAATACAGTTTTTTGATAATTTGTGTTATTTATCTTTACTTTTGACAGATCCAATGTGATAGCTGTGAAAGATGGTTCCATGCAAAGTGTCTGAATATGGAAAAGACAGTATATGAAAGTGCAAAGACTGGAATTTGGGAATGCCCATTATGCAAATGAAGTGCAGTGTACAAACTGAGTGAAAATGTGAGAAATTAGACACAGTAGAGATACAGTTTAGAGTTAATCTTTAAAATGCACAAACCACAACACAGTTTCATGTGGAATGAATGAAGGATGCATAAAAAAACAGATTATAAATTGGTGTTTTCTGTTCTCTAGATGTAATAGGACATTCTAAGATTGATTTGGTGTCACTTGGTCACATGACCTGGAAGCTATTGAATAAAAATTCATAATTTTCTATAAAAACATTTATATAAAATATGAGATGGTAAAAAAAATTGATAAAACTGTTGTGTCTCACTGGTCTTATATCCTACCACAACTGGGAAGAAATTTTGAGTCATTTGGTCACATGACCTGGAAGCTATTGAAGAAAAATCCATAATATTCCAAAAAAATATTCACATAAAATATGAGATTGTAAAAACTGTGTTAAAAACTCTTGTTTCTCACTGGTCTAATATCCTAGGACAATCATTTGGTTACAAAACCGGGAAGCTATTGAAGAAAAACATGAAATATTACAGTAAAATATTAATATAAAATATTATATGCATTAAAATTTAAAATAAATTGGTGTGTCTTGTTCTTTAGATGTATTAAGACATTTCAACATTGATTTGGTGTCACCTTGTCACATGAACTGGAAGCTATTGAAGGAAAACCTGAAATATTACAGTAAAATATTAATATAAAATATTATTTACATTCAAATTGAAAATAAATTGGTGTGTCTTGTTCTTTAGATGTATTAAGACATTTCAACATTGATTTGGTGTCACCTTGTCACATGAACTGGAAGCTATTGAAGGAAAACCTGAAATATTACAGTAAAATATTAATATAAAATATTATTTGCATTCAAATTGGAAATAAATTGTTGTGTCTGGTTATTTAGATGTAGTAAGACATTTTAAGGTTGATTTGGTGTCACTCCGTCACATGACCTGGAAGCTATTGAAAAAGACCCCTTACTATTACAGTAATAAATTAATAAGAAATATTACATGATTTTTTTTATCAATAAATCGGTGTGTCGTGTATCTTAGGTGTCGAGCAACAACGTATCAATATTTGGGCGTTACTTTGTCAGGAGATCTCACAGGTATTGTCTTATTTTCTGGGATGTCTGAAAATTTATTGATGGTCCCTAACCGAAACCACCGCCTTCAGGAGCGAGTCTTCAGCTGCGATGTATCCGCTCCATGAGAGCAGTTGTCGGTGAGACGTCGGAGGGAGTCTCCGCTTTAATGAAACGAATGTCTGTCGAATATCCAACTTAAAACTAACTTCACCGCGGTAATTAGCTGTATATAAGCGGGGAACAATTAGACCGACATACGAGCTCGTTTACGAGTTTTGATTAACATAACAATATTAAAATATATGTCTAATACCAACAACAAAAGCCAAATAACACAACCGATTTAAGTTTTTAATTTTTGTACCGCCCGATTTTAATATACTTACATTTAAAACTGTACTCCCCTCCCGCTTCATCCGCCATTGTTGCTGGAACAAAACAAACTCCCCTTCGGCCCGCAATGCATTTTGGGATATGGAGAGCATATACTCTGTCAATGGTTGAGGCCGGTGGGGCGCGTCCCCCCGGGGAGTAGGAAAAAAACTAAAAGAGAAAAATTTGCTATTTTTTTTATTATTAAACTACTGTCATAAAAAATTATTGTTTTGTATATACATGACTCCTGAATAGAAATCTAAATGTGTTTATACTGATTAAAAGAAAAAAGTTTTCAACACATTTGATTCGATTGTTGCACCCCCTCCCCCCACCCCCGGAGAGCCAGCGAACTTCAGTGTGACTTGCATAATAAAACCGCTTATCAACCAACAAAATTTGCAGTTCACCCCTCATCCGCTGGGGGCTGACTCCAGAAAGGAGCAATTTCCCATTGACTCCCATGTTAAAAAGGCCAACTTCACAGAAGAAATAAACCTGTTTACAGCCTGGTTCAAAAAACCTTTAGGTTTAATAGGTCAGGTTTATCGTCATGACAACTCTGAGGGGGGTGAGTTTTTTTCTAACTCATCCGTTTAGACATAATTTAATCTTGAAATTATGAAAAATTAGGAGCCTTGTTCAGCACATCTAAATCTAGCACTAGAATTATTACCTCAAATTCATTTAAACAAATTGCGTCCATTGTATCTAAAATATGAAAGATCATCAGGACTGAAAACCACTGAAATTAATTAAAAAAGAGAATACGACAGTCATCTGGTATGAAGAAACAATTCCTTCTATCGCAACCAGGAGGCGCCTGTTTATGCGTACTTCGACATAGATCTGCAGATTCGATTCTTGAACTGCAGATTCGATTCTTGAACCCTGACGTTGTCTAAAGTCCACTCTGACAGGAGACATTGCTGTGCTGCAGGTAAGACAAAAGCTCTCCACTATTTTGAGCATGTATTAGGACATTAAAGAATAGCAAGGGGATGAGAACACGAGAGGAACTGATGTGTCAGAATATGCATTACTGTATTCGTTGTCCCGCATGGTTTTTAATCAGAATGAAAAACGGAACATGCATTTCAATGCCCTGAACGTCCTTCTCTGTCATGTTACGAAGTATGGCGACATGAATGTTTCCAGTGGACATGTTGTATGTGACTTAAGTATTGGCAATGCTTTCCGGGGAGACTTAAACTAAACTTTCAGCTACAACTTTGTTTCACTGTACAGTAAAAAAAACAAACATTGAAAGCAACGCTCTATTTTACCTTCTGACCTCAAATTACTGGACTTAACTGAAGGAAATGTGATGACATTGCTGAAAGTAACCAGTTTCATTTAGTTTGTTTCAAAGACCGTTATTGGCTCATAAGGGTATATCCTAAGAGGAATGAGAAGAATGTGTGTTGGGAGGTGAACCGTTGGTTTCCCGTAGAAGTCCCTATATGGAAGCACATTCATGCCAAATGAAAAAAAATATATATAATTATGGTATATTTTTGGCCAACACTAATTCTGAAACTTGTTGAACTGTTAGTTGTCACTGGTTTTGTTATATAACACAGATATATCCAGGTTCTGTTTCACATCTATAGAACCTAGATATTTGTATTGAGGCAATGCGCAGATAAGGTTAATTATCATACTATCATGCCAACTTTATTTATAAACCACAACTGGAAAAAAATATTGCATATAGCTGCATGCTTAAAACATATATTAAAAGAAAAACACAGAAAAATCTAATATAGGGCACACACACAAAAAAGTTTATGTTATTGTTATTGTCCCTGCTGGTGATCGCAGCTGACCTGGGGCCTGTACCATGAAGGTAGCTGAACAAACTCGGGGTTACAGGATTGGTTTTGAGTCGACAAAACCAAACCGATGCAATCAGGCTTTATTGGTACCATGACGCAGGTTATCAACTTTCTCTGTCAACTCGGGCTTTGATCGTTAAACTAGGATTAATCCACAGGCGCGTGCACATAAGAGTGACGACGACACTGAACAACCAATCGCGTTAGATATGGATAGAGCGAGAGCTATATACTTTTCAACAGAGGAGCAAGAGATTATTCTCCAGAAAAATGAAGAATTTCGAAGTATTTTTCAAGCTCGCAGTAACACTGTATCTGCTGCCAAAGCAAGAGAACAATCGTGGAGGAAGATTGCTGATTGCGTTAATGCGTGGGTTAAACAATTAATGTACATTTATGTAGGCTAGGCATATTAAAATATATTAAATGCTAAAATGAAAATGTATTCGTGTTGATACATATATATATATATATATATATATATATATATATATATATATATATATTGTATATGTGTGTAGATGTATGTAAAATGTGAATGTATAGGCTATTACATCCTAAGAAAGCTTGATATTCATTGATTTTTAGATGCAACCCCAACTCCAAACGGTCTTGGCAGCAGATCAAGACAAAATATAAAAATATAATTCAAAGTGGTGAGTATTTACCATATATTTTATTATTTTCTTAGAACATTTAATCAAAAACACTTGTTTGCAGCAAACAGAAAAAAATGTGAAATAAGGAAAACTGGGGGAGGGCCACCTCCTCAAGATTACACTGTGGCAGAGGAGTTGGCTCTGAGCAACAACAATTATGGATGGGATTGCATGTGCTGTACAGTCAGGGCATGGCTTCGACGAGTCACATTTTTTATGTGCGGCTCAAGAAGCTCACAGAGATAAGACATTCCTTCCGCGGAAAATCTGTATCTTTTATACAAGTACGCATCAGGAAAGTCAAATGGATTTTGTCTGTCCCTAAAAACTCGTTCTCTACGAAGTGCTCGTCTTACAATTTGCGCGGAGATGTCCACAGGATTAGGGAGAAAAGGTGAAGCCATTGCAACAGAGAACAGACGCTGGGAATTAGTTACGTCACATATATGTGTCTTTGCTCACAGCTGATTGGTCAAACTTCAGTCTGAGATCTCGAATCCAGAACATAACCTGCCCCGGAGCAGGTTAGCTGTGCAGTGTAAGATACCATGGCAACGAACACCGATCAAAGCCGAGCTACTTTCATAGTACCCAAAACCCAGGGTTGGCGGAAACTAAGCTGAAACATAGCTGGCTAGCCACCTAATCCGGCTTCATGGTACAGGCCCCTGGTCACAGAAATCTGAGCAGAGAGTCCTAGCAGACCCCGGTGGTCGGTTACAAAACAAATAATGCCTCACACCAGATCTGAGCAAGGTTTTTTAAAATTCTTTTTAGGAGCTGGTTGTACCCACTGTATCACCATATTCCAAAATGTGAGCTGTACAGCAGTATGTTGTATGATCTCTCACTTAACCACACAGTGTTTTGTGCATCATAAAGCTACAGGAGACAGAGAGCTGTCAGGCGTTGTGTGGCGGTGGATTCCTACTGTTAAAATCTTTGGTGTCTTTGTGCTTATACTAACTCTGTAAGTTCACACATTCTTTCTACTTTATTTCTTCAGCCGTTAAGCCAAATTATTGTTCATAATGTTTTTCTGTAGCAGAAAAAGCCACACAAATATATTAGATGTATTATTATTATCTATCTGCCAGCTAGTTTTTTTTAAAGTATTGCAGGAAAAAGCCAGATCTGTCTTATCATCACATACGTAAACATAATTTAACTCAAATCATGTGCTTTGCTTAGATTAGAGTAAACACCAGATGGGTTTGTTGTGAAAAAAAAGCATGACTATGAGAACCCCCCTGCTAAGTACAGTGGAGGAGCTGTAATGCTGTGGGCCTGTTTCTTTCTTCCAAGAGAGAACCTTGTTCGTGTGCATCAGATCATGAACTCCTTTAAATACCCGGAGTTTTGGACTATGCTAGCAAAGTTAATATGGATATTCTATCGGGATAATGAACCAAAACCTATGGTCAAACTCTTCCTCTGACTCAAAACTAGACCTATAACCTGTGGTTTGACCCCGAAGAGAGAACCCAGGATACGTAGAGATTGTGCAGAGAGGACTGGTTGAATATCCAGTTTGGGCTTTACTAACATTTCTAGTGTGAGATAATGCTACTGTAACAGCAGTGGGGTTCATATAAGGATGTCTAAAAATGACCATTAGATCACAACATATTGGGCAGAAAAGGAAAATTGCACTTCTCTGATGGGCTCTCTGTAAAACCCATCCACAAACAGTTACTAAAGGGGTCTTTGGGCAACCAAACTGGTTCTATTGCGGGTTCGGACAGTCAGTAATTTAGTTTACTTCTTTCCATTTCAGCTGCTCACACAGTTTTAGCCCAGAAAAACAATTTTACAGAAACAGCGGATTTATGGCAAGATGAAGAAAAGGTGACTGCAATCCCTGAATGTGGATATTGAAACCCACCAAACTGAATGAAATAAAATCCAGGTCGGATTCATTTTAAGGACAGAAAAGTGGGAACTTTAGTTCTGAAGTGAAGTCATACTTTAATTGCCCCGTGACGGGCATTCCTTCTGAATGAAAGAAGGTAAACTAAGCTGGTATTCTTCTGAGACCCTGTCTGAACAGATATCCATCTTGTGTTTCAGTACCTGCTGGAAAGTTGGGAAATACGTGTATTTACTTGTTTCTGTCCTCAGAATTGGCCCACTTACAGATTTCTTTTGTTTTTGTTTTATTTTTGCAATTAAAACGGTCATATTATCAAAAACAAATTGCATACTACATAAAGGTAACTGAGAATATACTATTACAGTTGTGTTAAACAGGTTGAAAAAGCTTTCCACACTTTGCCTGGCCCTTTCACTTCGCTCTGAAGAGATTCTGGCTAGCTCTTCTTTGCAGAATTGCATTGGAAGGTTCTTGAGCATGAACACTTTGTTAAATCTCTTGTCACAGCACCAGAATTACATTTTAGACAACAGTATTTTCCTTAACATCCTAGGGCCTTCAAGATTGTGTTCTTTTAGGTCAGCAGTGGTTTTGTCCTTAGAAATCTTGCATTAAAGCCACAATATTCCAGGTCTAGAGTCCTTTAGATGTTGTTCAAGGTTCTTTTGTGATCTCCCGGATAAGCCGTCAACATGCTCTTGGAGTAATTTTTGTTGGTTGGTCACTCCTGAGAAGGTTGTCAGACAGGATGGGAGGGGGGTGGCAATTTTGTGTTTACTCTGAATATTTTTGTTGGAAGTCCCTTTAAAGTTGAGCCTGCCTTGCTTCACTTGTTTTACAGTAACAATTCTTTAACTTACAGACATGTTTCTGTATCTTCTGGGCCTGGTTGTCCTCTTCTACCTGTTCCGCTGGGCCAGGGAGCTGCCCAGGGTCGGTGATAAGGCCTGTAAGTATGTGTACATCACGGGCTGCGACAGCGGCTTCGGTAACCTCCTGGCCCGCCATCTGGACAAGATAGGCTTCCGAGTGATTGCCGGGTGTTTCACTGAGAAGGGAGAGGACGAGCTGAAGAAGGCCTGCTCTGGCAACCTGATAACAACACACCTGGATGTTACGTCGAAGGAGAGCTTGGCAAAAGTTGCAGCAATGATTAAGGACAAAGTCGGAGAGCGAGGTGAGTTGGTTGGAGACGGATGGATAGGCATTTCAACCAGATGTGTAACAGGTTGTTCAAGCCAAGCTTGAACAATCTCTTTTCCTAAATAGTTAAGAAAAATCTCTGCAGGAATTAGCAAGTGTTTGATTCCTTAATAAAATCTTAATTTGTACATTAATTTATGTTCTTTGCAGGACTCTGGGCTGTGGTGAACAACGCAGGTGTTGCGGTTCCCTCCGGCCCGTGCGACTGGCATACCCTCGACGATTACAAATTAATGCTGGACGTGAACCTGAACGGGGTAATTGGAGTCACACTGAGCGTCCTGCCTCTGATAAAGAAGGCCAAGGGTCGAGTGGTGAATGTCGCAAGCGTGTTTGGGAGGATCTCTGTCATCGGGGGCCCATATCCCGTCTCAAAGTTCGGTGTCGAGGCTTTCAACGACAGCCTCCGGTGAAACATTAACCTGCAACACAGTTTGTCAGTGTGCCAACACAGGGTTTTTGGTGTTTACAAAAATGACTTACTTTCCTCAGATTCAATATGGCTCCCTTTGGTGTCAAAGTCCTCTGCATTGAGCCGGGCTTCTTCAAAACCAGCATCACGGACAGCGAAATCCACACCAAAAATGTCCAAACACTGTGGGACAGACTGCCGCAGGACGTCAAAGACGACTATGGGGCTGAATTCCTCCAAAAATGTAAGCATAAATCCTCTGTTCCTCATTCGATTTTCTTCTCTCGTTTGCGTCAACAGACCCATTTTTCGTTCTAGCAAAAGACGTGATCAAAGAAAAGGTTTCCCGGATGAGCGACGGCGATCTGATGAAGGTTGTCAGCTGCATGGAGCATGCCATTTCCGCCACCTGGCCACGCAAACGCTACTCCCCCGGCTGGGACGCCAAGTTTTTCTGGCTGCCAATGTCATACATGCCAACATGCTTCGTTGATTACTTCTTTCTGAAGAACGCCATTCCCATGGCCAAGAAGTTACAGTAACCCTCCAATTAAGCATTCATCTTCATGCATTACCACTCTGTATATCTCAGCTGACAATACACATTTAAAACATTTGGCAGTCTGTCAAATTGCAACTTGACATCCAGGACCTTTTTAAACCAAATTCCTGGTTTTGAAAAAAAAAACAAAAAAACATTTGCTTAGATATTTTAGGAAGACGAATTAATAAAGTGAATAGTTTTTGTTTTTTAGTACTTATTTTAGTAAAAAAGTAATTAGGGCATATTCAGTAGGCATCAAATGTTGCTTGCCA
This sequence comes from Valencia hispanica, assembly GCA_963556495.2. Lineage (NCBI taxonomy): Eukaryota > Metazoa > Chordata > Actinopteri > Cyprinodontiformes > Valenciidae > Valencia > Valencia hispanica. The sequence continues at coordinate 13,911,576 of OY747723.1, forward strand.
ACCGCTATTAAACAGAAGTTTGTTGCTTATGGTATTATTTTCTGTGTTTTTTGTTATAAGTTTTAAATGTCCTACGTTATTGAATTCACCTTGCATTTCGAACGTTCCTTGAATGCACCACAGGTGTGTGATGCAGCTAGTATGGACAAGCTTCTACGTGATGTTTGTGTGTGGCTTATAAAAGAAAGATCGGTCTTTTATACTTGTGTGATTATATACTTATATACTTATGTAAATGGGTGAAATTAACCGAGAAACGTTTATGATTGGTCAGCTGTAGCCTACTGTGGTAATACTGCATGCACATGCGCAGATCATTCCCATTCTGAGTGTCTGGATGTAGAACAAGCCAGCTCTAATCTGTAGAGAATATCGGCGATAAAGTTTCAGAGAATGTTGCTAAGGGTGGACAGAAATGTCGCTAGATTTGTCGCTAGGTACTTTTTGGGGGAAAAAGGGGGTCTGAAAGTCGTTAGAAATAGTGACAGTCGCTAAATTGGCAACACTGACTGAGTAAGGGAGACGTAGCTGAAATTGCCCTAGAAAGTCGCTAGATGTCGCCAGATGACGCCTTACGCTAATTTGCATAATGATGTCATCACGTGATGACAATTGAAACATTAGGATTAGGATTTGATCATACAGGTTAAATAATTATTTAAACATTATTTAATTAATACATTATTTTAACAGGGGAAACATGCTACAGGGAAATGTGACTTCTGTCTTCAAGAAGAGACTGTGGAACATGTTCTATTATTTTGCCTGAAGTAAACTTGGGAAAACTGGTACAAAAGTGACAAAATATCAAATTGCAACTGGACATCAAAGACCTTTTAAAAAAATTTAGTTCTGAAACATACATTTGCTGAAATATCTCAAGAAGATGAAATTAATAGAGAGAATGTAGTGGTTTATTTGTTTTTTAGTACTTTGTAAAAATAAGTAGGGCAAATTTAGCATGCATCAAATGTTTCTTGCCAACCGCCATTAAACAGAAGTTTATTGCTTATGATTTTTATTTTCAGTGGGGTTTTTTGTCATAAGTTTTAAATGTCCTACGTTTTTTTAACTCACCATACGTTTCGAACGTTCCTTGAATGCACCACAGGTGTGAGATGCACAGACAAGCTTCTACCTGAATTCCAGTTGAAAGATCGGTTTTGCAGATTTATTTTTTCCTTTTGAATTTACATCAACTACAAAACAACTTTGTGAGTGGGTGAAATGAACCGATAAAGGTTTATGATTGGTCAGTCGACATACTCTGATCATCACATGCGCAGATCATTCCCTTTCTGAGTGTCGGGAAGGAGCAGGCTGGGTCTCTAAACTGCAGGAACTATCGGCGACAAAGTTTCACAGAAAGTAGCTAAGGGTGGTCAGAAATGTCGCTGGATTTGTCGCTAGGCGCTTTTTGGGGAAAAAAAAAAGTCGTTAAGGGGGTCTGAAAAGTCGTTAGAAATAGCGACAAAGTCGCTAAGTTGGAAACACTGCAAGCAAGTGCAGCGACTGCCACCCGCCCCCAAGCATCTACCAATCAGCAGCTACTTTGAATGAGAGCAGAGAGCCCTCTGAGCATTTTTCTTGAAATATCTTTGAACGTTTGGATTTTTGCATGCCATCACGTTTGGGGTGGCAGACACGGTATTTAGGGGGGCATTGCCCCACCTTGCCCATGCCTATATCCGGCCCCGTTCTGCAATGAACGAGCACACACGTATTTTCAAGTCACAAACACGATAGTTCATCGGGGCCGCTGCGTCCGCTGCTCCCGGCACACTGCCTGTGTTGGAGCGCGGGGACAGCTGCTTCATGCCCGGCGTCTCGTCCGTGACGGTAAAGGGCTTTTTTTCCCACAATAGTTGCATATACTAGCTTCTTGGAGCACAACAGACAAAAGTAGGTACCAGGCTCCCTTAGCTTCTGGCACCAGCTCCCAGTCTCCGCCCTTTTCATCTACATGCCCAGCGCCACTTGTTTTTAAGACCCTTGTCAACAACGACGTCTTCCGTCCTTTCTTCTGATTTCGGGAGAAACAACCGCCGGCTCGCGTGGAATGCTGCATTCAAGAGGGGTGTTTATTTTCGGGTTTGTACTTTAAAACATTTTACATTGAAATGGGTGTAAAAAGAAATTTGTTTTCCCATTTTGAAAGTAATGAGTCGGTGTTTTATATGTAGCGAGGAGCAATTTTATCGCTTATGTAGAGTCACCTTTAATATTTTACAGCCCTCAGTGGAGACTTAATGATTTCATTTTTTAACTGGAACATGCTCCATCTGGATCTGTTACATTTTTGAATTGTGTACCAAATACTTTTTAGGGTAACTGCAGTCAACTTGGTATGGTAGTTTTCTCAAGAGCCACATGTCCAAGAGGTGTTCTAATCTGAAGTTTTACATTCTTGTGCTGAAGATTGAATTTTAAGTCCCCCCAGACATTGTCTTGCAAAAGTAGCCAGTTTCTTCTTTGGGAAAAAGAGATAAAAAGCTAATCCACTTTCTTCCCAAAGCATTACAACTGCATAACTATCCACCATGTGAAGAGACAATCGTTTAAAGCAGGAGACAAGTTCATTTGTCCGTTTTATTTCCAAACGTAATAATCGACACCACTCAAAGCTCAAACACAGCTCAAGTATGCCATCTTGTGGTCAAAGTAGATGCCAACCATTTCATAAGATTCCTTACAAGTAACAGGACTATTATAACTAAAGCTTATGAAATATGCAGTTGACAAGTCTTGTTTGTGTAAAGACAGTTGATTTATTCCATCTTTCATTGGAAAACATTAAATAGAACTTTCAGGGCGACAAGACAGGTACATTTGTATTTTGACATGTTTTACAGACCAAGTGCTCCTAACCATAGGACCCTCCCACTCTCTGCTCAGAATGTTCAGATGTTTATGAGTGCTCCTCAGCCAGCTTCTCAGCTTTCTGGACCACTTCCTCGATGGGACCAACCATGTAGAAGGCCTGCTCGGGCAGATGATCGTACTCACCTGGAATAACAAATCCATAAAGTTATAAGGGGAATTTCAGCTTAAATGTAGATGGTTGAAATAACTTTACAATACTCACCCCCAAGGATGCTCTTAAAGCCCTTGATGGTTTCTTTAAGGGGCACCAGCTTGCCCAAGTGGCCTGTGAAGACCTCGGCCACCTGGAAGGGCTGAGAGAGGAAACGCTGGATCTTGCGGGCACGGGCCACGGTCAGTTTGTCCTCCTCAGACAACTCATCCATACCCAGGATGGCAATAATGTCCTGAAGGGACTTGTAGTCCTGCAAGAAGGCCGACTGGTTATTTTAGGAAATATCCAACAACTGTTCATAACAAAACACATCAAAAATGCTGTTCCCAACCTGAAGGATTTTCTGCACACCACGGGCAATGTCATAATGCTCAGCTCCTACGATGTTCGGGTCCATGATACGGGAGGTGGAGTCCAGGGGGTCGACGGCAGGGTAGATGCCCAACTCAGCGATGGCACGAGACAGCACAGTGGTGGCGTCCAAGTGAGCGAAGGTGGTGGCTGGAGCAGGGTCAGTCAAGTCGTCAGCGGGCACATAGATGGCCTGGAGAGAAAAAAAATGGATCCGCTCAAAGACCAACTCTAGCATCAAGATCCTACGGTCTAGTATAGTTTGACTTTTTTTTTTTTTTTAAATCAAGGAATACAATCTAGAATTAATTCTTCATCTGGGGGACTCAAAATACAGTCATAAAACCCTGCTCCAACAAGAGTATGTCAAAGTTCTGCAGGACCAAACAAAGGACTTAATTTCCTTCAGGCATGACAGCAAAGGCATCCAGTTGTTGCAAGACAGTGCCCCCTACAGACAGCAGTCTGAAAGCCCTACTTTTAGGGATCCTTTGAAATTTGAACTGTCTAAACCACCTTAACATTTGATTTTAGAGATGCACCGATATGAAAATTTGGGCCGATACCGATGTCCGATATTAATCCCACTGTTATGGCCGATAACCGATAAAGCACCGATATGGTACATTTACCTACACTTTCGACATCGTAGAAAATCAACCACACCATCTACATCGCTACTCTGCTTGAGTTAAACACCTCCACATTCCTGCGCCGCATCACTTTCACATGACCAAACAAACACCACATGGATAACACCCCCCCGAAACACAAGACACGTCAAAAAGATGGAAATAAATAAACATTGGCTGTTAATATCGGCCCTCTGTTACTTATTGGACAGATGCCGCTATGTTAAAAAAAACGCCTAACATCGGCCGATACCGATGTTGATGCCGATATATCGTGCATCCCTATTTGACTTTACAATTTTTTGTATCAAATGTTCACATTAGAAGTTATGTAAAGATTAATGTATGTTGCATTTTCACACCAGATAATCTTCACCATTTAGATCATTAGTTGTCCTTACCACAGAGGCCTCCAAAAATATTCATTTTGTCTTTGAGTAAACCGGGTTTCATTTTTCTATCTGTCAACTGCTTGTATTTCTTCCAATTTGTTGGTAAACAATGCCACTTTCGTATTTGTCCCCCCCCCCTCAATTCCTAAAAGTAACCCGTTACACCAGGTGTTGCCTTTTCTTCTGGTAATAAGTAAAGGACAAGAGGTTTGCAGTGGCAGGTTTCATTGGTTTTTCTAAGTATCTTTGTAAATATATGCAGTTGTAACTTCCAACAATGACAGCATGTAAGGAGGTGATCCCTTTTGAGCTTTAACACTGGACTGGAAGTTTAGAGAATATAGAGAGGAGGTTAACACACTACTGTTGGTCTTTGCACAGAAATGTTCTTTTTGGATGTCTGTCACTGGCAGATTGTTACCATCTTACATAGCCAGGTAGCCATTCCCTGAAAGGCTACATTTCCAGCAGCTGAAATCAGAATGCTTTCTACAGTTGACTTATTTGTTGTTTTTCAACGTCCAATTCTATTCTAGATAGATTAGTATGCTATATATAGTTCATTTTAAAATTTACTGCAACATTATTTTAAAATTAAATCCACTGGAACCCTTGATGCACCGACATTTTTCTGCACACCTAAAGGATCACAGTATCATTTGTTTTATAACCCGTAATCATTTTCAAAAGTCTATGTAAACTCTTTCTTAAAAAAAAAAAGGTGTGTGTTAAGCAATCCAACTTCTGAAAAAGCCAGTTTTCACTTGTAGTACCTTTGTCATCCACTAAAGGGGAGATAAGTACAGAAAGGCAGAGCTTGAAGAATTATGTGCAACAAAAATTAAAACTTTTTAGTTTACCTGCACAGATGTGATTGAACCCTTCTTGGTGGTGGTGATTCTCTCCTGCATGGTACCCATGTCAGTGGCCAGAGTGGGCTGGTAACCCACAGCAGAGGGGATACGACCCAGCAGGGCAGACACCTGAGAGGGCAGGAGGTGATTTTTATTAGCAAAACCCATTTCTTTTTGGTGAAGAACATTCCTGCTATTTTATGCAGTGTTACAGACCTCAGAGCCAGCCTGTGTGAAGCGGAAGATGTTGTCGATGAAGAGCAGCACGTCCTGACCCTCCTGGTCACGGAAGTACTCAGCCACGGTGAGTCCAGTCAAAGCCACTCTGGCGCGGGCACCGGGGGGCTCGTTCATCTGTCCGTACACCAGCGCCACCTACCGCGAAAAAGAGTCGACATACAGCCCATCTTAACACTACAACGTGGTGGATGTCATTTCTCAGAGGATCATTCCGAGCCTCACCTTGGAGGTGGTGTCCTTCAGGTTGATGACACCAGACTCGATCATCTCATGGTACAAGTCGTTTCCCTCACGGGTACGCTCCCCAACACCAGCGAACACAGAGTAACCACCGTGGGCCTTGGCCACGTTGTTGATCAGCTCCATGATCAACACCGTCTTTCCTACTCCGGCACCACCGAACAGCCCTGAGGCGACGAAGACAAACATTACCATGTTGCTCTAAGCGATCATTGAGTGCAATTGGTATTTTATGAGTCTGTTCAATTCAGAAATACTTTTTTGATCCCAGGGGGAAATTAAATTAGTGTTGATCTTTACTACAAGTACATCAGATGGTGATTTGTATTGTCATGTTTAGAAGTTAAATATTAAAGGTTGTTTTAAGACCATACATTTCCACCTTGATCTGGTCTAACTGATGTGTTGTTAGCTGTAAAGCTGGCTACATCAGTTTGATGGCAGTGAGAATCAACCACAGCAGGTAAGACATTTACTGCTCTTAAGTAGACGCAATTAAAAATAGACTGATAGTCAAAAGCTATTCATTTGCAGCATCTTTGAGGTTTTCAAACAAAATGAAGAAAAACTAAGATGCAAGAAACAGATTATTTTCAACAAAGGCATGTTGGCCGTTCATTCAGACTGTTAGATCAGCCGATAACATGGATCTTAAAATCATGTTTCACTGCAGATCTGTGCAAAGACTTCCTCTTCAGTGATAATTGTTCACAACGAAAGGTTTTTAGGAGTCCTACATAGTTACAATAATGAAGAATTGTCATTTCACACAATATAGATTTTTCTACTAAAATTTTAAGTTAGACAAAGATGGTTTTTTTTTATTAAGGCTCTAGATAAAGATCTTGTGCACCTATAGATTGAGATTTGCAACAAAGTGAGCTACAACCTGTCCTGTTGAGTTTACCATGTCCCATAATGGAAGACTTTGCAGAATTTAAATAACATATTTGACATCAAAAATATTTGTTAGAGCAGTTTAATCAAGCCAGAAAAATTGGCTTTTATAAAGCACTTGTCATGTATAGCTCTTAAAGAGAAACTGGAATAAACAGGTCAAACTTTTAAATCAGAAAATCAAAATATCTGATCTCAAATCTTAAGATAAACCATCCCTTTCAAAAACTTAACTATCCCTTTAATGCTAATACATACCAATTTTTCCTCCCTTGGCATAAGGGGCCAGTAGGTCCACCACCTTAATGCCAGTCACAAGAATCTCCTGCTCCACGCTCATGTCAGTGAATTCAGGAGCCTCAGCATGGATAGGTGCAGTCCTAAGGGGGAAATATTTAAACACATCTGCATTCAACTCAAAAAGTAATGAAAGTTGTGCATCACAGGATTATAGAGTTGTTATTTCCACGCACTGTTTGGTACTGATGGGGCCCCTTTCATCAATGGGCTCGCCGATCACATTCATAATCCTGCCCAAGGTCTCAGGTCCCACTGGAATTCTGATGGGGGCACCAGTGTCCAGAACCCCCTGTCCACGAACGAGACCCTCAGTACCATCCATAGCAATGGTACGCACAGTGTTCTCCCCTGTAAACAGCAAGTTGTCTCAGCAAGCGTCCAGAAACGTCGAAATTGTTTCTTAGTTGAAGGCTAGAACGCTGATCGCTCACCAAGATGCTGAGCAACCTCCAGGACTAGCCTGGAGTCGCGACCAGCTACCTCCAGGGCGTTGAGGATGGGGGGGAGGCCCTCGTCGAACTGGACATCGACGACGGCACCGATGACAGCCACGATGCGGCCGGTGGCGGGTTTGGCAGCGGCCGCAGGAGCGACATAGTCTCTGCCTGCGGATGGATACGTACATGCGTAGTTACAACAGAGCCCTACACGGGTTAAACACTGCTATTTGATCACAAACAGGGCGACCTCAACATTACATGATTTAATATGGAGAATCCTTTGCCAACATTTTCTGCAGCTTTAAAACGATTTAAATACAATCTTGCATATGGAGATAACATTAGGATTTAGTAAAAATACAGCGCCTCATCGGTAGTAGTGTTTTGAATGACAAATGAATGACGTGCACTTTAGTCTAAAGTTACTGAAACTCCTAACCTTACCGAGACATTTTCTACAAGTATATAGTTCATAACTGCACTCTTTAATAGTTTATGTTCAACTAATTGCGTCTCTTTTGCAGAGGACCGCGTAACCTTGCTAATCTGCTAAGCTAGCAGAGCCTCATGTCATTTCACAAAGGTCATTTCTGATAACATTAAAAACTGCACAGTCCACTTATGTTCCAATACAACCCCCTATTCAATATCAGCATTTAAGTCAATGTATGTGCATTTTATGTTTTGGAGTAAGTGTAAGCGATACAAAATCTACATTTTAATCACAGAGGCCTACTACGTCACCGGCAGGCTAGCCAGCGTGTTGCTAGCCCCAGCTAACGTTAGCGCTGCCCTCTCAGACTATCAGCAATATTGTATCGCACGGTTTTCTCTTTTAAAAAAACAGCTCAGCATGCAGAAGTCTCACGCGAAAGGACAGCTGGAGATCCAACGAGGGACTTTAGGGGCTGGATCCCAGGCTTGAGAGCCTGCAAAGCCCCGGTGCAGCAGCGTCCCACAGCTCCTAACATGGTTAAAATGGCTGAAGGTGGAAGGAGACGGAGCGACTCGGGGGTTTATAAATGACTGAGCGCCCCAGCGGACTGCGCTTGCGCGAAAGCTCGAAGTCGTTACAGTGCGCATGCGTAGACGCAAAGCATAGCCAGCTGACATTATTCTGCCCTCCACAGAGCTAGACAGTGTGGCAGTGAATGGACTGCCAAAACAAAAGGTTAAAATAGGTAATATGCTATTTTCAATCTGTCGTTCAACGAATTTTGACTAGTAGATTAACAACATGTCGAGGGGAGTTTTGTCCTGCATCCCCAATAAATTTCATTCTAGATATCTCCATCCCAGGCACAGCACACAATATTCTAGGCCCCAGTTACACCAAGCTTGAACTAGGAATCAAAGAAGCATTCTGCTTATCTTAATACCACTGATGTCTTGTCATATCTTTTTTTGTGATTTTTATGTGATAGACCGACACAAAGTAGTGCACAATTCTGAATTGGAAGGAAAATAATAGAAATCTTGCCATAGATTCTAACTGGATTTAGGTCTGGATTTTGTCTAGGTCATTCTTACAAGTTAATATGCTATAATATACCCTAGACATTTTGTTCTGTATGTTTAGGGCTGTTGTCCTACTGAACTTTCACTGCTTCAAGCAAGTTTTCTTTAAGGATTGCCAATCTTTAACTCCATCTTCCCATCAACTTTGACCAGCCTATCTGTACTTCCTAAGGAAGAGCATCCCCACACCATGATGTTGGGACCACCATGTTTCACTATGGGGATTGTGTGTTTGGGGTGAGGCATGGTATTTTAGTTTAGTTTAGTAGTTTTTTTCTATCATCTGACCATAGCACCTTCTTACACACGTTTGCTGTTTATCAGTAAATAATAGTGCCTATAATTGTTGGCTATGTTAGTAAGTCTGCAGTACTTTTAATACAACTACACATCCCACAAAGTTAAAAGCTTGAATCTGCGTTCAGTTATATTTCTTGTCTATTATTGTTGTGTTCTTATATTTGTATTGTGAATTACCTAAATTAATTATAATGTCTGGCAAAAAGTAGAAAAGTGGCCCTATGAGTGTTATTTAACACCATCTGTGTGTCTGCTATATACTCTGCAACAACATCGTTTCGTGAGACTTGAATTTCTGCTCAGTAACACTAGAGGGAGCCAGTGGTACACTTGAAAACTAGACTCTCTCAACAATGTAGAGACAATCATAAAAGAGTGAATTCCCCAGTCACCCTGTAGCTTTTACCTCCTTGTCGTGTGCACTTCTCCTCGTTCTAAGGTGGAAGAAAGATGATACCTGGTAAAACTCCTAAAATGGTGGCGTGTGTTTGTTTACACTGACCTCCCGACAGTACAAAACAGTTGTCTTCAGAAGACACCTATTCCATAAATAGAGGTAAAGGCCTCAGAGGTTTGTTAGAGAGAACTAGTTATCAACTGTGGCAGTTTTTGATATGGGTAATCAGAGCAATTGCCCAGGGTGGCATTAGAAACTAGGCTGGATCAGCACAAGATAAGAAAATATAGCTTACCCGTCAGTTGCACATCAGGCATATTTTCTATTGCTTTTATGGATGTTATACAATACAGATGTGGTGTCCCCTGCATTTTGATTGGTTTGAAGGCGGTAGAAGGAGGGGCTTGCCACTGGTGATCAAACGGTATCATGAAGACCAAAGAACACCACCACCAGGTCAGGGACGAAGTTGGGTTATGTTGTAAAACAAGATCCCAAGCTTTAAGAGTATGGTACATCTGCAAACTTACCAAGACATGTTCATCCACCTTCTGCTGTGGGGATACCTTTTTTTAGCAGGGACAGGGAAAGTGGTTGAGAGATGATGGGTGGAGCTAAATATGAAGAAAACCTTGTCAAAATTCATTGTTGCTGTACGTTCAACTGAAAATCTCTGACAACACTTAAAGACGGATGTTCACCGTAGCTCTCTGACCTAGCTTGACCTGTTTGCAAGAACTAGAGTCTGTGGATGTGCACAACTGTACACATCAACCATTTTTCAACTGTAATTGCAGTAGAGGTGGGTAGAGTACCCCAAAATTGTACTCAAGTAAGAGTAGGACTACTTTCTCATATTTTTACTCAGGAAAAAGTAAAAAGTAACTATGTAAAAAATTACTTGAGTGAGAGTGAAAAAAGTATTTGGTAAAAGGTTATTTGAGTACTGAGTAACATCTGATTAAATATTTTTTAAATGATATAATCAGACATTAAAAAGTATAAAGTTAAGGAAAAAATCTTTTTTTTTAAATATTAAAATGAAAAATCTCCGTTACAAATAAATAACAAATTAACACAATTTATATATATATATGTCTTAGAAGAAGGTAAAAAGAACTTCCAGTGACAATTTATGGTGTTTACTGGATATTCACTTGACCTTGAAATGCAACATGCTCAATAAATAGAAGAATACATTGAAAAAAATAAAAAACTCGTGTGGAAACAGATGGTCTCCTTTAATAAACTGTAGGTTTGTGTCTGGTTTATTTTATACAGCAACAAGATCTGTTTTATTGTTTTGCAAAACATGTTTGTTTATCGTTCAGTGAATTTACTCACAGTGGGTAGAGCATTCAGAATTTACTCAAGATTAGCAATACCTCATAATAATATTGCTCAAGTAACAGTAAAAAGTACGGTGGAATGAAGCTACACATAAAAGTAAATTTTTCAAAAACGTACTCAACCAAATGTAACTGAGTGAATGTGGTTAGTTACTACCCACCTCTGAATTGCGGTGAATGGTGGTTCTATATTGGCCCGAGGGCTGAAACCAAACGTACACCACTTTTTAGCACTACTTTGTCTTCGTGTATCACATAAAGTCCTCATAAAATACATTGAAGTTTGTGGTTTTTATGTGTAACATGGGTATGAATACCTTTGCCCCGTAGATATATATAGATGGAGTATGAACAAAATTCATAGGATGGATCTGTCAATGTGCTCAGATGTGCTTGAAAGATGATTGATTTCACACTAGAGGGCGCTGTGTTACCAAAGGACACCAGACCCGAACAGGATGTTTTTGTTCTGTCACTGTCAGAACTGTGTTAAAAAGCAGCATGTAATTTCTCTTTAAAGAGTGTAAATCACAGATTTCTTCTAGACTAGGAACAGATTTTTGAGAAGCTATAATTAGTCAGCTTATCCATAAACAGTTGTGATCTTCTTTAAAGTCAAGGTTCCTACTCTGTGGAGTAATTGCAACATATCTCAGACACTCAGGGTATTCCTTCAGCTGAACAGAATAAACATACCCAGTGTTTTTGATATTACTGTGATTCTATTTAACCATGCTTGGCATCACTACCCAACCCAGCAGATGACTATCCGACCATCTGCACGCTTAGACACAGCCCCTCACCCGTCTGACTTTGTCTGCAAAAACACGGCACATGCCGCATTTGAATTAGGCATGCCTCAAAGTGAAAGCCCGATGACTGATGGCTGAGATTAGCGCGTTGGCGAGCTTTTGTGTTTTGTGTTTCTTGATTATTGCAGACACACGCTGGGGTCGTCAGCAGCTGCCGGCACCCGCGTAGACTCCGAAATATTGAAATGAAAAAAGTTGCCTGGCAAAAGAATGAAGCTAAGGTCAGTGGGTTGGCTTCTTGCTTGGAAAGAAAGAGTGTTAGGTTTCTGTGACTGCAGCCGCATTGGTTTGGACGTAAACTGCAGGAGTCTTAGTGATACAAGATTGGACACGCTTCCTACAAAAGCCATGGAGCTTGGTTACTGATCTGCTACATCATTCATTAGAAAGCTCAGGTAGCCATTTATGGATTTGATTTCATACAGATAAGCTTTTGCATAAACTGTTTTTACATAAAACAGATCATCCTTTTGTGTTGTTTTAGCCTTAAGTATTAAGTTGATCATCGTTCAACATCAACAGGCATATTCCCCTTTGGTGCTTATCAGCTAATATTTTATTCAAAACCTCATTAGATAAAGAACAATGGGATGAGTCTGAAGCGATGTCTGCAAATAATATTTTGTTTCTGTTCTTTTTTATCATTTCCTCGCTGCCTGAAGCATGCCTTTAGGCTGTGTACTGGTGCTATATGGTCCAAACGTTAAAATGCATGGATAATCCGATGGAAATTTCACTGGAAATGGTCAAAAATACGCTTACCAGCTGCTTTATATATGTACAGTCTATGGTTACACCTCACAAGTGGTGGCTTAAATCTCCTTTTGACTTCATCCAACAAAGACTCGGCGACAGTCTTCAGAGATTTTGGTCCATATTGACACAGTTGCTGAAAATACATTGGATGAACATCCACGATGAGAATCTGCTGTTCCACTGAATTCCAAAGGTGCTCTGTTGTATTGAGATGTGATTATGGAGGCCATTGGGGTGCAGTGAATGTATTGTTCTAATAAACCGGCCTTATTACTATAGACAAATGTGTTTGCGTCAACCCCAAATTCTTTAATTCAGATGGGAGTGCCTTTTTTGTTATTTTGCTGTGGAGTTAGCTTTCACTACATTGAGGCTGCAATAAAAACATTTTAAAACTACACTGACTGGATGTTTAAAGCTAAATAGAAGAAATTGAGCTAATTTAACCACATTTTTCCCAGTTTTATTCTTAATCAGTGCTTAATAAATTCCTTTTATCATTTGCACCTAAAGTATACACAGTGACAGATCCTTCACCAGGAGCTAGTGGTATTCCATTTTGTGTTTATTGTTTTATTTTTATTTTTACAATAGGAACCTTTTTATAGAAGCATTGTGTTTTTCAGGGGGGGTTTCCTCTGCCTTTCTTTTGTATCAGCTGAACAAACTATAGGGCCAGTACATATTACCTGGAAAGAGATGCCTTTCTGCCTCTCTGGCATTAGGGAGAGTGAAGCTTCTCATTAAAACGGTAATTTGGGGTTTTAAACTGTCAATCTTTTACAGTGTCTATGTTGCAAGGAAAAATAAGAATAACCACAACTCCCAGGAATGTGTCTCATTAACAGATCTAAAGAGCATTTTCCTGCTTGTTTGGGACATTTCACACTGGCTTTATGTTAAAAAAAAAACCTGTTTATTTTGCACATTTCCCCTGAAGTCTAAAATAGTTTAATAATGTTTTAGAGTGTAAGCACAGTGAAGAAACTTTATATTAATCTTTTATGGGTGTAGAACATGTTGCTATGACAAAAATAACATCTCTTTTTTCTCCAACATGCAGACCAAACTGTTGGCCTAAATTATGATTTTTTTTTTTTGGTTTTGAAATTTGTAAAAAAAAAAAAAAAAAAAAAAAAAAACAAGAAGAAAAAAAGCTATTCTTTGTTTTCCCATAATTTTCAAAAAGTCTGAACATTTAAATTTACAAGGGAACTGGACATAAAAGCATACATTTTTTCAATTTCAGTTTTCAACGAAACTGGCAGTTTGTATCACTTCTTTTTTTCCAATCTTTAAGGAAACTGGCATCACTAAGATAAATTGGTTTTCCCCAATCTTCAAGTAAACTAGAGCCTTTATCTTTTTTTTTTCTTTTTTTTGTTACTTTCAGTTTTTTTAGTCCATGCAGACCAGGCACTATGATTGTTACCAACAAAGGCAGTAGCTATATGAAGTCATAACAATTGATAACAATGTTGTTTTATGTCAAGATAACGTAAAAATACAACTTTATGTAGAATATGAAGCATGTCCAATTATCCCCAGTTATCTTTTAGGTCAAGCTAAAAACTTGTTAAAGCCAGTGACAAATTAGCAATGTTAGCAATACTTCTCAAAAGGAACGTTAAACTAAAAACCAAAATCAGGTTTGCTGTGTGTAATCTGAGTTGTATTTTTTAAGGCAGATATTCATTACTACCATCAGCACGAGTTTAATCCGCTTACCATATACTGTCTATCTTTCTTTTATGCTAACACGGTTAGCTCTGTGATGTTCAACAGGGAAATTCTAGTGACATAGTAAACATTTTGAGTCAGTGGACGTCTTTGCAGTTAATTCTTAATGCATCTGCTCACTCTGCCGAAAAATCTGAAATAAAATGCAAGTTGTTACCTTAAAAAAAACCTTAAAATGCTAAATTTCTACACATTTGAGTCACTGCTGCATTGAGTGGAAAGTAAGAGATGTCTAAATCTTTGTCTACTCTTTCAGCTCTCCATAATAATAATAATAATAATAATAATAATAATAATAATAAGAGTACTTGTCAGACCACACATTGTTTCTGATTGTTAGGAGTATTCTTAGAAAAGCATGAACTGATGTGACAGTAAAGAGCCACCTACGGTATGTTGGCCGTCTTCTCCTTAGTGCCATAACTATAGGTTTAAAGCATATGTATAATGTTGTAAAAACAGTAGTTAGGGCAAGGGACAAAGATACCCAGAGGGGCTATGGAGTATCAAAGAGATAAGTGGTTGCTTCCTCAGTTTTATAGAAGAAAGGCTTGCTCTTATTTTCTTTATGGCCCACACCTGTTTCCAAAAAACAATGGCAGAGCAGAAAAACGACCATCTTTACTAAAGCCTTTACTTTAACCTGCTAATTGAATATTTAGTTATAAACTGTAGCATGAAATAATAAATAACGTAGTGAAAATATGACTTAAAAAAAATTAACTATTCTTTTTCCTCTTGTGACAGGTTAAATAACTAAAATTATAACTGTTCATTTTTGACTGTAACTTTACAAACAACACCCCATAGTATGCATATTTCAAAGTACCTGCAGTAAAATATGATGGGAATATTAGAATCCATATCCAGACAATTTTTTCTTTAAGGCACAGGATATTTATACAGTATAATTTAGCCTCCTCGTTGTACAATGTTGCGCTACGCCAAAAAGAGCACAAACCTCCATTTTCTTTCAACAATGTTGTTCCAAACCAAGAACCCGTGCTTTGCTTAAACAGTGCGCCACAGGACAAAAAGGGAGCTAAGCGGGATTTAAGGGCTATCTTTTAAGAAGAGCATTCTTGAGTGACAGCTGACCTTTTTCTTTCTTTCTGAAAAGCGAGCAATAAAGGTGCTCCCTTCTACCCTTGTTGCTGGGTTATATGTCTTCAGCTGCAGATTGCAGGATGAAAACAGCCTAATAGATCAACAAGAATTTGACTTGAATGAGGAGTAGATGTAGTCACGTTTTATC
Organism: Valencia hispanica; assembly: GCA_963556495.2. Lineage (NCBI taxonomy): Eukaryota > Metazoa > Chordata > Actinopteri > Cyprinodontiformes > Valenciidae > Valencia > Valencia hispanica. Next base: position 13,927,086 of record OY747723.1, read on the forward strand.
TGTCAAGCTGAAACCGTCTCATGCGGGGTTAAAAACAACTGGAGAATTTTTATGAATATTGTTGCTCATTCAAGGGAGAGCTTGAACAAAAAAATCTAAGCAAAGTAGCATTTTATTTTATTTCACAAGCTCTAATAGTCTATTTTAGCGTTTGTAACATATTTTAAAGCATATTTAAAAGATATTTATTAATATGTACAGAATGACCCCTTGTACTTTTCCACATTCACGTTTCTGCTACAAACTTCAATTTGTTTTATAGGGATATTATCTAATAGACCGCCTAAATATAAAGTGTTAACAAAATGATTCATCTGGTGTGCATTTATGTTCAACCTTGTTTACTATGGTAATCCTAAATAAAATCCAGCACAAATCTTTGCCTTCAGAGGGTTCATTCATAGTATAAATACAGCTCTACTTTTAAGACAGTCATGAACAAACAGCTTCATGAAGACCAAGAAACACACCAGATGGATCAGGGATAAAGTTATGGGGAGATTTAAAGCAGCACACAACGTGGTAGTGGCAGCATCATGCCATTGGAATGTTTTTTTTCTTTTTTTTTTTAAGAGGGGCAGGTAGACTGGTCAGAGCTGTAGGCAAAATGGATTAAGCTAAATACAGGGCATACGATTATTTGTTGGACTTAAGGTTGTGAGAGGGTTATTAATGCTTTTGGAAGCCCCCGTATCTGTATATGGAACTTTTCCAGCACCCTTCATTTCACTGTGCTTCTCTGTGGCTTGTGGAATTATGCAGCTAGTCATGCCAAAAGCATTGATGACAAATGGATGAATAGATGTTTGCAAAGGAGAATTACGGCTGGCTGCTTCTTGCAAAGTGTTTAGCCTAAAGGCACGGCTCTCCAACATTTCTTTTCAGTTCTCTGGATTAACATTGAGGCGAGACTCCGAAAACACAATTACAGAAAACAAATATAAACATAGCATAAAGCAGCTGCATGAAATACATTTGCAGTAACAGTAATAGTACAGTATTTCCTGCTTGCTAAGCACCAACCAGCATCATGGCATTAAAGGTGGTTGGTGGTTAACCTCTAATGCTTCCTTCAGGGGTCTGTGGTGATCAAAATCAAACCTTAATGTGAGTGAATAGATGATGTTGCATTCATAAACTTAATTTCTAAGCTGTTATTAAAAATTGATGATTGATTTAAAAAACACTTAATTCCACTATAAATATGCAAATCCAAAATGTTTCAATAAAGTGTGGACATATTCTTCATGCTTACATCAACCTGATTGACAGGGGTTCCCGCATCCTCTTTAAAATCTACCCCCAAACCTGCCCAAACGACTGGATAATTTTTGCTCTCATTAGTGGAAGGATGCAACTTTAAAAATAACTAGAGGCTCTCTAATTACTACTGATGACATGTTTATCAGATAGAAATATCAGACACTATATACAAAGTTGTTGTTTTTTATATAAGAAAAAGTTTTGGTTGATGACTGAGTTAATAAATAGATACATTTTCTGTCATAATATGTGCTGCAACTTTTACTTTCTTGACCCGGTGGAAACTGGAATGTTTTGGTCCATCCAACCAAAGAGATCCAGATACAATTAACTTCAAAATGTCTCACCACAAGTAAACCTTCGGCTTAATGCTCAAGGTTTTTATATTTTACTCAGAAGTAAGACAGTAAGTAAGAAATTAAGAAACAAGTTAACAAATTAATTTTGGGGTTGCAGAGCTTTGTATAACTTTTTTTATTTTTTATTTTTACTCATTTTTCCTGTAAGATAACAATACTACCAGCTGTTCCACCTTGCCGGCACATTTAAACACTAGGTGTTATAAAATATGGATTTACATTCAAGTATCGAAAATTGATGTAGCACATGAACCCCACAATATTGCACCTAAATAAATATATGCCTGTGACAGTTGAAGATCCACACAGCATGATGCTGCCACAGTGGGGATGATCAGAGTAGTTTGGTTTGAGGTTACTTATATCCGTGGCTCGACAATGACATCACTGACTTCATATAAGACAGCGCTTTTCTGGCTCAGTGGTTAGATCGACGTCATTTCAGATGGAAATTAAGAGAGCCCAGGTAGCGCTTCTGAAATGAAAACGTAACTCGTAACAGCATAAACCATATATGATCACAAAACTAAAGCTACCGCGGATGAACGATCGTCCACCATTCCTGCGTTTGTTTAGCCCCATCACAGAGGCAGGATCATATTACTCAACGGTGCCAAGAACAGAAGCCCCTCTCCGGCGCAAATGACGTCGGTCAAACTTCTGTCAGTCATGCCCTAGGTGGCCAATAGGCTCTTAGCCCGACCCCACATAAAATTAGGTTTGACACCAAAAACGAAAGAACTGAATTGAAAGAGTAAACGGAGTACTGAAAGTGAAGGGGAAGGAAAAACGTAAACAATTTTGAACTATCTGAAAATACAAAACAGCAGTTTTAACAAACAAACAAAGGAAAAATAATTACATGAATGCAGCTGAAGTTGCAAGTTTTATATAAATATATTTTCAATTCTGATTTGTACCTTTGAATTTTTTGTCTTTGGTTACGGTTTTAGGTTTATAGGTATTTTTTCAAAATTCAAGTATACAATCCTTTTTTTAAAATTTACAATATGTATTTTTTGAGTTGATTTTTTGAGTTTACGATCTGTTTTTTCATTCTCGTTGAGCTGATCCTGTTTTGACACCATCAATTATTCCCGAGGGGATTTTATTGCTGCTATTTTCATACAGAGCAGCAATCAAAATGTGAAAATACTGATCTGAAAAAAACAGTGAATACACAATCAGAATGAGGGATTTTTAGTCTTCCTCCACACCCACACGCTGCTGTAAAGCTTGTGAGGGAGTGAGAGAGTTTAAAAAAGGGCAGGACCTTCTTTTCATTTTCTTCAGGATCACAATGACTTGAATTGAGGGAGTCCCATGAGAGACGGAGTGAACTCCCAACTTCTCTACATGGCAATGTTGCTGCTAATTCTGCTGGCATGATTCTGTGGTGCCTAATTTAGAAGCAGACTCTCAACTCAGGCCCAACATCTGGAAGAAGACGATCAACCTAATAATCTGCACATGGAAACCTGAATCAAAAAGTTCTTCTTTGTCTTCCTGAATATTTTCCATTACTGACAGGAGAGCAACAGTTTAAAGAGTGGAGCCCTAAATCAGCAACTTTGGAAGGTATGCATCCTTAATCTCTCAGTCACTAAAAGATGAAAACTCGTCTTTACTTATAGTGAAATGGAACTTCTGATCTTTTATTCATCATTTCAAATCTCCATGTTTGTGCTTAAAGCCCTCTGAGAAAAGTCATGGTCCCCTCTCTGCACTGGCTGCTCCTGCTGTGGAGACTTCAGGTTCTGTGGGCTCAAGACAATGAAGAAGAATTTGAAGATAGGGTGGTATCCACGAGAAGGGGAAACAAAATCTATACACCAAATTTCATACCACAAAATGGCAAATGTAAGTTTACTTTTGAGGTTGTTCCCCTCATTTCTTTGCATTATTTCTCATAGATTGATCATATCTCTGCTCTCTAAGCAGTCGATCTCCACTGTGACCGCTTAGTGCTCTGTTACCCAATGTTTTATTCACTCAGAATCCTGTTTCCTCAGGCGCATTCTCTCTGTGACATATTCATGTGAAGATTAATGTGGTTTATCCTCAGCCTATATTAGATCTGCGACTGCCTTCTGCAGCAGAAGGTTGATGCTGAAACTTGAATTGTTTTCAGTTTGTCTTGAAAATGAAGAGCCAGATTCTATATTTTCTATATAATGCTGCAGAACCCCTAACAGCCTGTAAGTCAACTGTTCCGCCACAGATGTTTATACAGATAAAACTTTGCTGTCCAATTCATTCCAAGTCATATTCATTTTTGATCCGCTGGGTCCTCAAACTTGGCAGGAATTAAAAGTGATAAATGAGGTATTGACGAAAGGTTGACAAGTAGTTTGGCTCCAGTAATTTGAAGAATATAAATATACTACCTCAGTACATGTGTTTGCTATGAAGCCAAAGCAGTCAACCTATACTGATGAAAAGCCAAAAGGTGCTATGATAGAAAAGCAGTCCTCCCCCTTGAAAGAGTATTAACTGTGTTTAAGCACATTTCTTTGGAAAGCCAAGTTCAATTTCACTCCACACACTTAAACCTGATTAGACCCAGACCTGTAGATTCAAGTACTTGCCTAAATAGAACCAGCCTAACAACATGAAGTAGGCTAAAAGATCTCGAAAATCAACATCTGCCACCATCTATCTATGAGTATCAGTCAGGAAAGGGTTACACAGCCATTACTATGGATTTCTGACTCTAGCAAACCATGGTGAGAGCAATAATCCACTAATGAAGAAAACATGGAGCAGTGATGTACCCTCCCAGCAATGGGTGGTCCACCAAAATTACTCTAAAGGCCCGTTTCCACAACCGGAGCTTCGGGGTAATTTTACCGGACCTTCAAGGTATGAGTGTGTCTCCATTTCATGGGGCACTTTCTGGGCCATTTTAGGAACCAAACGAGTACCATAATTTTTGGACTATTGAGCACACCATCAAAGAGACGCACCAGTTCAATTTGCAAATAAAATACATTTTGTACATATATAGGCCGCACCTGAATATAAGCCACACATTTTTATATTGTAACATGAGATATTTACACAGAAAGAGGGTGAAGAGTAGATTTATTTCATTACCTCCTCCAGGAGGTAATGTTTTTCTGCCCGTCTGTTTGTTTGCAATACAACTCAAAAAGTTATGGTCGGATTTTTATGATGTTTTCTGGAAATGTCTGCAATGGGACCAGGGGCAACTGATTAAATGTTGGGGTTGATCCAACATGAAGCGCATATCCACCCAGCGATGCTACCACGGTGCTACAGTGTCAGAGAGTTCACAAGCAGCTCCCATTGCAGCCTCCTTCTCCGCTTTCCACTGGAAGAGCACAGCCATGCGTCTCATTACCAGACATTTTATTGTAAAAGTACTGAAAGTTAGAATTAGATAACAACATGGGGATTGGGGGGGGGGGGTACTTTACTTTAGCTGAGCAAAACTGAGGAGAAGGAACTGTACACATTCCTTCATTGAGGTTCTACTTTTGCATTTGATAAAATTCAAATATATTAAGTCCCTTCAATAATTTGGAACTACAGGAAAGAGATTTTGTTTGGCAGCAAAGATTTAGAAAAAGGCGACGGCAACTTTATCCACCACTGCCTTTGCCTAAACTGCATTTGTTTAGGCAGTTTAAGTAAGTTCAAGTTGTTATTTTCTAATAACAAATGTTTATTAAATGCTACTTCTATTCTTCTCAGCACTTATTGATGAAGACTGCAGTTTGGAGTTGGCCTTCCTGGTTGACAGCTCAGAGAGCGCCAAGGACAACCATGAGCAGGAAAAACAGTTAATTTCCAATGTAATGGACCGACTGCAGGGTCTCCGGCTGCAGAATGGCATCAGACTTAGCTCTCGTGCAGCCCTCCTCCAGTACAGTAGTCATGTCAGGGTAGAACAGACCTTCAAACAGTGGGGTGGCATCGAAGACTTCAAAGCTAAAATTGCTCGTATTCCATACATTGGCCATGGCACCTACACTACCTATGCCATCAGTAACCTAACCCGCATATACTTGGAGGAGTCAGACAGCAATAGCATCAAGGTGGCAATCCTACTCTTTGATGGCATCTCACACCCAAGGAACCCGGACATTTTTACAGCTGTGAGTGATGCAAAAAACCAAGGTGTTCGGTTCTTCACAATAGGAATAACACCTGGAGCAAATGAGGAAAACAATATTAAACAGCTACGTCTAATTGCTAGTCTCCCAGAAACCCGCTACCTTCACAACTTGCAGGATGTTGGCATTGTGGAAAAGGTTGTCAAGGAAATTGTGAGTACATTTTATTATTTTCTTTTACTTTCCAGATTGCATGAAGAATACCAGTAAAGTGAAAATAGCTGATGTCACACTTTGCCCCCTTATTGGGCTATACTACATAGCCAGACTCTCCTGTAATCTGTTGAAGTTGATTTAGCTAACAGTTTACCAGGCTTTCTCATGGTTATTAATAGTTTTTTGGTCATTGATTGCCTTTGAACCAAACCTTACTACTGTATGCAAGGGTTTTAGCCAACGCATCTTTGAGAACTACCATGTTGGTTACAAAAATAAGATATTGCCAAAGGTTTCTGTCAAATGATCGTCTTTGGCACTGTCTTTGTAACAGCTTGTCTCTAAATGCTTAAAAGTGAAATTGTATTGCTGTGTTGTCCATAGTAAATGGGTTGAGCAAAGCTACCATCCCTCTAACATGAATAATTTGGTGGGAGTGTCAGTGAACCTTCAAAATACTTGTCACACTAATGGTTATCTATGGTATGGTAATGATTGTGTCTAATACTCTAGTCACACTATTGTGTATATCTGTTCCTTACAATAGTGTGGAAAGACATGATGCCATAGAACAATAATGTGTTGACATTGCATCTCTATACATTCAATACTGTAGCATACACAATTTGATTCCCAAATAATCCAGGATGCCACAAGGTTTTTGGACACAATGAAAAGTTGTGCCTCATGACTCCCACACAGCATGCGTGCACCACTATCTCTATTGTGCACTGCCGACAGCACAAATATCACAGCTATGACATTACTTCATCTCATTCCACTCTGTGAAAACACTTTACTCACCTGATCATGCAAGATGATCGCACCTGACAATTGTTCAGCTTAATCTGGCTGTAGATTTTTTGACTACAACGATTTTTAAAATCAAATAAATCAGACGGTGATAATAAAGAAAAGTAACATCCCGTCTCTACACAGCATGACACTGTGAATTCCATACCACTGATCCCAATATACACGCACCACTTGGAACAGGAACACTTCTAAAAGCAATATATATACTTAAAAAACGGTTCTTTTTTTGGCACTAGGGGCCTTTGACAAATGCTTGACAGGAAATGGGAAGAGAGATGGGAGAAGACATGTGGCAAAGGTCCCAAGGTTGGGAGTCAAACCTGGCACTGCCAAATCAGAGACCACAGCTCTGCTACTATGCCACACAATCCCCAAATATATATCCATCCATCCGTCCATCCATCCATTTTCTGTACCCGTCCTTCCTATGCAGGGTTGCGGGGGGGCTGATGCCTATCTCCAGCAGTCACAGGGTGAGAGGCGGGGTGCACCCTGGACAGGTCGCCAGTCCATTGCAGGGCCACATAGAGACATACAGGCAAACAACCATGCACTTATACCTAAGGGCAATTTAGAAAGACCAATAGTCAGGGGGAACTTCCTCATTATCCGGAGAGAGCCCACGCATGCACAGAGAGAACATGCAAACTCCGGGATTCGAACCCGAGCCTTCTTGCTGCATGAGCCAACTGCGCCACTGTGCAGCCCCGGCCCCAATATATATACTTTTAACAAGTCTCAAAAACTGCTGTTTGAGATCACAATATTCAAGAGAGTCCCAATCCTTTGGAAGAATCTGAAGAAACACGATGTTGGTCAAGACTTTTGCACTGTATTGTATATATGCTAAAGCACACACCTTCTGCTTTTGAGTTTCCACTGGAACCTGATGCATTACTTTACAATTAAACCACAAACTGGCCCTCCAAACAGAGAGTCTTGGAGTCAAGTTGAAGTTTTAGTGTCAGGTTTTAGACCTTACTGTTTATTGCTCTTTTGCATTGGTTTCATGCTAAGATTAGCGCGAACTTAGTTGGGGTAGGGCCAGTATCATGTAAGTTGTTAAGTTAATTTAATCAATTTGCAGAAATGACCATTCTCTCCTTATAAAACAGACGTTCCATATCAATCCTAAAGCATAGGTTATTTTTCTGCACAAAAACCTTCAAATGTCATGTAATGATTTCATAAGGCTGACAACTGAGGGTTGTTCCGGAAAGAAAAAGTAGCCGGTAGCTCATTTACACAAAAAAGGAATAACTGGCAACTTGGCAAGATTTAGAATTCCTCCAAACACTTTCACTAAGGAAATAAAACAGAAGTAACATGTTTTTGGTGTTCATGCTCGGACTTGCAGAAACACCCAAAGCCCACAACATTTTGCTGCAACTTATCTCAGTTGTGAAATTGCATGTGTGTTTGATAATTGCTTTTTTCTAGAGGGCAGACATTGATTGGAGATGGAAGCTTCAAAAAGCCATTATGTGAACAGACGCTTTCCAAATGTTAGCGCCTTTAGTTTCACCATGCACCCAATAACAACTTCCCAAGCTTCCGTTGTTGACGGCAGCCGATGCTATGATTTCCTGGCTTATTGCATCTCTAATGTACACCTGCTGCCAGACTAACAGGTCGGCTGTGAACGTTGTTAACTGAGATTGCTTCCCACTTGAATCAGCAGAGAGTTTCAAAACATAAAGGGATTTGTCTGTTAACATTCATGTTTGAAATTTTGTAGTGCAAAAGCATTCAAACTTGACTGTTCATGCAAACTTTAATAGTTGACTTTTATAAGCCACTGCTGTGTTTATTAGAATATATGCGGCACAACATCCGAGAGTCAACATCTTGACTTTTAGTCTGCACATATGCTTCATATTAAAACTCTTTGTCGGAAAATCGAGTGATGTAAGCACCAGAATCTAGCAAGAACACGCAACGCACGCAACATTCCAACAAACACTTCAAACACTACTTTGGACTTGTTCTTTAGTGGTGACACAGGTGGTACATATCTAAATATGATGAATGAAAAACTTTATGGGAAACTTGTGCAAAAACATCGAAAGCATTGGATCTGACAAACCACATTTTGCTGGCATGCTAGGGCCCAGCAGCAGCAGCAGCAGCTAGGACTCAGACTTTCATCTCATTTCCTTGTTTAGGCAGCATCTGTATGTCATAAGCATGTGCCTCTGTACCAGCCGTGAGCATGTCTTTTATCTTTACTCCCAGCGTTAAACTGCAAAATGCAGTTCTTTCGAAGTGAACAGACTGTTTGCATAGCTTTACTGTACTTCTCGGTCAGTGCAGAACCCTTTATGGACCTCTGGTAGGAATATGTAATTGATCATAATGTTTTTCTTTAAATTTAAATAGCATTACTTATTTGAAAATTTGATCTGCCTTTAAAAAAAGATGGGAAGATGTATCTTACAAGAGGAAGTACATGATGTAATCTGATGCACCAGATGGTTTGTTTCACAGAACCATCTGGGAAGTCCGCTGTGGAAAACATTGGTAAAAAAAAAAAGAAGACCAACGTCTTCCAGCAAAACACTTCTTAAACAATTGATTTAAGCAACTAGTACTGTATATTATGAGTAACTTTGTGCAAAAAGATTAATCTAGTACGACCAGCTGGATCTGTAAAGAAGAGATGCCATGTTGACCATTACCACACCAAAAGCTTCTCAGTTGCTGTAAGAAATGCTGTGTCCAATTCAGAGTAAATAAATGTAATTCTAGTTTCAGAATCAAGTAAAAGGTTCTAACCCTATTTGAACTGATCACAAATTTGGTTTGTATAATTTTATTAGGTGTGAACCTCATGTTTAAAACATTTTTTAATTCATATGATAAAGACTGATTGTATTAATTGAGACTGTTGTATTTCTTGTCCCATAGACTGCACTAACAGATGAAGGCGTAAGTACAAGTATTACAAGTATTCCAAGTTATGTTTGTATGGTTGTGGATCCATATGCACTTTTTTACTCCAATTTTGTATGTTTTTGCAGTGTCCAGTGATGAAGAGCCCGTGTCAATGTGAGAAAGGAGAGAGAGGACCAAGTGGCCCTGCAGTAAGTCATACTTTATATCTGTCCTATCGGGCATGATGGCTTGTATGCAGAAACATGCAGTTCAAACAGATGTCCATTCAGTCCAATGGGAATACCCCAGTTTTTAGACAGTGACCAAATGCTAGCAATGGACTAGTTTGGGAAATATAACTAAGATATTTTGCATCAGGTAGAGTAGAAACTTTTTAACAGTATTTTGCCATTTACAAAAATGGCCAACTGTAATGTACATATAAAATGGTTCATATGTCCTATAGCAGTGTCTTTGCAAGAAATGACTATGAATAAGGCCAACCTGTTGACTTACTTTACCTTTAAGATATTTGGGTTGAGTAGTTGTACAATGTGATGAAACTAAGTGAAAAAAGCAAGTTTGTCCATCTAAAAAGAAATGTATTTCATTGCATCAATTTTTTAAATGTAAATAGTTTATTAGGAATGAGCCTTCATTTTGCCTATATATAGGTGGGGGTTCACTACAGTACCCTCCACATCTTTTGGCAGCCCTTGGTAAATACATGTAAAGTGTCTAAAGACATTTAGTTAGTAATACTTGACTTCCTGTTTCCCACTTCCTGGAAGAGTGGAGCTCCTCACCCTGTCTCTAGGACCAAGCCACCCACTCTATTGAGGAATCTCATTTCACCTGGGGTCTGGCTCTTTTGGTCATAATCCATCCATCATGCCCATAGATGAGGCTTATAATGTAGACAGAGCCATAAATTGAGAGATTCATTTTTTGGCTCAGCTCTTTCTTCACCACAACAGACCAGAGTAATGACTCCATTACTTCATTAGTCTGGTACATGAGGCTCCAACTTTTCTATCTATCTCCAGCTTATTGCAACCATCACTGGTGAAGACAATACCAAAATAATCAAACTTCTTCTGACATAATTGTTGACCCTTCCTTGGACTGGTCACCTTTACAAGTAGAGAGTTTGAGTACCCCAATCAGGGCAATTTAGCTGGGGAGGCCGTGGCTTATTTTTTTTTTTTTTTGGGGGGGGGGGGGGGGGGGGGGGCAGTTTTTATTTAACCCCTTTGTGTTCTTACGTCTTCTTCTTCTTCTGCCATTACAGCCATTTACTCTGTTAATATATGCGAATGGATTTTTCCGAGCCATCTTTAAACACACCTTAAACATACACATGCACTACTTAGGACTGACTAGGAATAAACCCAATTCTCTTTCATTTCTGTGCAGAACTTTACTGCTTTCCATATATTTGAAAGAAATCTTAATTGCCACAATAAGCAAAGGAGTGTTAGGTAGGGTCTGCACAGGTGGAAAGAGAATATAAGTGGCTGAGAAAAAATATCTATGGCATTAGAGGGACTTCGAGGTTAATTTCTTCAGTAACATCACTGGTACTCATACTAATTCTATTTAAGAATTTTGCTTTTTACATTTTTATTTATCTTTAATGCAACAATAGTAAAGACCAGAGTAAGGGAGGAGACATAAGACCAGACGCCAGCAGCAGGGAAGATGATGCAGGGTCTTAGCAGGAAAGGAGAAATTAGAACTTGCTGTGAAAAAGAGATTCATTTGCTGGGAGAAACAAGTCAGGTATCAGGACAAGGTTTTCACAGATGATTCAGAATTACTCTCATTCCCACTCCAAAATATTTTGTTTATATTTTAACAGGTAGGCTACCAGGGTCAGCCATCTTAAGCCCTCTTTTATTATTCTTTAGAACCTTTAGCCATATCCCTTCATACCAGATATTTTGTAGATCTAAATCTAAATCTAGCAAAGTAGATTATAGTGTTTGTTTTGGTAATTTCGATTGATGTCAGTGTGTTTGATAACTTGTAAAAAACGTGCATTCTGAAGAGGTCATCAGTCATCATTATGCGTTATCTATCTTGATTTGCTGAAGCTAGTGTGTGAACTCGCACCTTCTTTCTTTAACCTGCCGTTAAATCTTTCCAGATTGACACCAACAGTCCATTGACACTGACATTTGAATCAAGTAATTTGTTTCTGCTGAGCAGCTAGGCCCTTGTAACTATTTATTTTATTAATGGTAATAATGATAATTAATAATAACTACATTTGAACCACTATTAATTTTGCTAATAACTAAGCCAGCCAGCACACTCATTGTGCAACAATGATTTAAATGGTCTTTAGCCACTGGGGAAAGGTGCGATTGAATGCAAGAGGATGATAAATTAATTTTTGACTTAATATAATTTATAACCTTAGTTTCCTGGTTGGGTCTTCCACTGCAAACTGACCACAAGGGGTCAGACTAAGCCAGATACAAGGACCTTTATGACAAATAAACACATACATTTGTCAACCTTGCCTGGAATTGGCAGACGGTGGGTACACTATTGGCCCAGAAAATGACCAGAGAGGCAAGTACAGGCAGGGACTGGAGGAAGCTGGTTCTGGTTCTAGGTATGTGGAATGCAATGTTGTAGTCAACTCACCATCTCTCGAGTCCAAGTCACATTCACGTCCTTAGTGTTTGAGTCCAAGTGCAATTCCTAATGGATTAGTCCAATTGAATCGCTAGGTCCTACTGGCCAAGTCCGAGTCCAATCACATTGCCAGATCCTGCTGGCCAAGTCCGAATCCCAAAAAGAATCTTCCAGACCAAGTCAAGTCATTATATCCTGAGGGCAAGTCAAACATAATAGAGCAGGGTGTAGATTTTAAGACTGAAATAGTGGCAGCCGTACATGGTTTACTTTATTTTAAAAATTAATTGTACTTAATGCCCCCATACTATCACCAAGCTAACACAGTAGCATGTGCATAACAATAAAATATGCTTTAAATAAATTCGAAAACAATAAATAATCAACATGTTACCAGTAAACTTAAAAGGTTTTTGGGAAGTTGTTATTACATTTTTCCAGTAATCTGAGCTAATATAACAAGCTAACATTAGCATCGGCTACATGCTAATCCCAACCATACCAATTTTTCATCCATCCAGTCCAAGTGCAAGTTATCGGCATGCTGATCAAGTCAAGTCACAAGTCCCTAAAAAGTGACTCAAGTCAGGAATTGAGTCCGAGTCCAGGAATCATACTCCATCCCTGGTGGAATATACCCTCAATAGAAAGCATGAAAGTCAGAGTCCTTGGGAGGCACGCCAGGAAAACACCTTTTTGGTTCCATCAGAAATGTGAACATGTGGAGTTTGTCTAACACTAATGGGACCTTTGCTGGAACTGGGCTTTGGTCAGATGAATCCAAGATAATTTTTTTTGAGCAACCAATAGTCCATGTCGGGTTTGTGTGGAACAAAGATGGAAAAGTAATTTGCACTCTCTTTTAAGCACAGCAGATGATCTATAATGCTGTGGGTCTTGTTGCCTTTCAAAGGTCCTGAGAAAGTTCTTACAGAAGCCCTGGCTCTCTGGGTGGTCTAGAGAGATTATGCAAGTTGTATTATACAAATAATACACAACAGAAAGGTTAGTAAGTGAGGCACATGTGAATGTTATTTAACCATTGCATTTAAATCACTGAACACCTGCATATTAAGCCACTTCAGTTGTATTTTGCTCTTCGGCTGCTCCCAGACATTAAATCTGCCTCCTTTACAATGAGTGCAGAGTAAAGCTCAGCAGACAAAGGCTCCTACAGGCTATATAATTGCAGGGTTCAGAAGAGTTTAGTGACTTGTGCGGGTTTTTAGAAGTCTTGTCTCCCTGAAGCAATGAGAGTAAAGCAAATGCCTTACATTCTTCTAACAGTTTATTGAGAACAGGTCTAAACATATATTTACATGGAAAATCAGCAGAGTCATGTCTGTTGAAGGAATGAATCCAGCCCCTAAAAAACACATGCTTGGGAGATTCAATGTTGCATGCAGTACTTTCTTTGCCTGCCAAACATGTCATGATACATGCTCCCTTTTACTCCACAGAGAAGGACGGCCCCAGTCCGACAAAGTGATCATTGCTTTGAAGCATTTTCTTTGGATTAGAGCAAAGTAATTATCCCTTTAGTACTGATTCTCAGAACAAAAGCTGTTATACATCAGGGGCAGCAGGGGACAAAGTGACGAAAGCAATGTGTGCGACTAGAGATAGCAGAGAAGACAAGAGTGTTCAGAGAGTCCATACTTTAAAAGAGGAAAGAGCCAAAAAGTCATTTGAGTAGACAAGGCAGCTTCAGTTAGGTTTGACTCATCCACTTCCCACATCATGTTTTCTCCAAAAAAATGGAGCTCTAATGGTTGGTATGAAGACCTGAAAACACTTAAGAAAGAAAGTTGTTCTATAAAATGGCAAAAACCTGGGTATTTCTAAACACAGTAATTGGTACTATGGTCAAGATTACTTTTTAATAAACTCCTCTTCATCTAAATATTAGTCTGATGGAGTCACTTCACTTTAGCTAATAACCAATAAATACACAGGGTAATTAAACGAAGAACAAAGAAACAGATTTGAAAAAAGGTCATAAGATGAAATAACAGAAAGATTACAAAGTTTTCCATCTACATGGTTCATAATTGACCAGCAGCTCTGAAATGGATTTTGGCCCAAGACCATTATAGACCATAAACAACATTTTAAATTATTTTAACAAACAGGGGGTAGTTGCAATGAATTTAAGGACCGGTGTGATAAAATCACTTTTCCTGGTGTTGGTCAAGACTCTACCAGAAGTAGAAGCTGCCTAATTCCTGTTGTTTTTTTGTTTTTTTGTTTTTTTTAGAGACTGGTATAGACACTTTTACAAAACTCCAACTTACTGAAACTAAAACCACTACACCATTTTTCCGTTTTTTGATAGAAAATCTTTATCCTGATGGTCTTTTTAAAGTGACAGTCAGCTGATTTCTTGGTAGGTTTTATTTATATGCTAAGGTTAGCTGTGACTCCATGATACCACGTAGGGTTTTTGTTGCTTGCTCTGTAACCTTTACAGGCACGGCAGGTGAAGTGTCTTGCCCAAGGACACAACAACCAAGACAGATGGAGCAGGGGTTCGAAATGGCAACCCAACAGTTACGGGACAAACTACTACTACCTCAGCCTTAGCAAATGTTTCAAAGAAAAACACAAAGCAGACTAATATTCTACCTCATCATCAGCTGCTTTTGATTCCTTGGAGTTAAGCAGTCATTAAGCAATAGAAGAGATTTCTGCCAACAAGATTGCTTTCTTTAATAGTCTTCTGTGGTTGAGATTGTTTTCATCCTAAAACTGTTGTCTCGACCTCTTCCACAGGGCAAGAAAGGACGTCCTGGAGAGGATGGAAGCCCCGGCCTGAAGGGACAAAAGGTGCTGCCAATGGAACAACCCTCAACTTTTAATATATGTTGGGGTTTTTTCTTATATAAAACTACTTCAGTACGGGTTCCCTTCGGAGTTAAATCAAAATCTTTCTTTAGGGTGAAAGTGGTCTCAGTGGACTTCCAGGCCGGGAAGGAGCGGAGGTGAGTCAAGGGACTTCAGTTTGGTGGATGAAGTCATGACCAAGTCACATCTTCTTTGTCCTCTATGCAAAATATCCACCAAAATCTGTATCTTTTTTTGCGTAAATTGCTGTCTTTGCTCGTGTCTTCTTGACTTAAAAAAAGTTGTCTTGCACACACAGGGTAAACCTGGATACAAAGGAGAGAAGGTATTGTATGGATTCTATTCTAAACCCCTCTTATGCCTCTTTGGTTTCCAAAACAAAGGGTTCCCACACTAATTTAAAATCATTATAATTGACAGTAGCTGGGGGATTATGAGCTTCAGACATGATGACATGCTACAACTTTGAAAACATTGTGGTATTTTGTTGTCCTTTGTTCAACCATGTTTAATCTGAGACCTGTCTGCAATCATCTGTACATTCCTGTCATTTTCTGCAGCTAGTATATTCCCATGGTATTACTTGTTGCAAAGCAGCTCCAGACTAAACCCATAAACAACAATATTATTTAAAGCTGTGTAGATTGTGTTTGAGACTGCAGTCTTTCCCAGAAGCTTGTTATTTGAGCAGGAACCTAAACTCTGTTTATTCTGTCACAGGGAGAGAGAGGAGAATGTGGCACACCAGGCATCAAAGGAGACAGAGTATGTACTTATTTGTAATTTTAACTTGACAACAAATATAAAATCTTACCTGCGGTTTTACGGCAATGTCTGATTTGGCAATTTGAGATGAATAAATCAACCTGAAGTTAAGTAGTATTCTGATTGAAGGTAATCTTTTTACAATCTATTTCAGTCATTTCTGATTTTAAAAAATACATTTTATTGCAGGGTCCTGAAGGAACTATTGGTCCAAGAGGAAACCGTGGACTTCAGGTACATATAATGTTTCCATATTTTCTCATTAGAATCAGTTAAATCCAGCTACTACTTTTCTATCCTATCCTAACTTCCACGTTTATGATGCCAGACAAACAGAACCTGAATGAATACAGAAATTAGTTTTGAATAATGATTTTACTCTTCATTGGGCCACATTAGAGTTTACAAAGTCTTACAAATATAACCCTTTCCAGACTGACATTGAACAGGCCTTTAGCCAAATTCATCCTATAAGACTGGTTCATTTTCAGGGATTTCTTGATTCGACAGTTCTGGCAGTAGTCAAGCAGGTCTGTGGTTAGTGAAAATGAATAAAATGCATTGTGGTACCGTTATTGTTACAAGAAAAGAACATATTCATAATTTAGAGTGGTTTGTATATCTTTTTTTCATTTGATAAATAAAATCATCAAAGAGCTAATGTATTCACTCAAGCTATTTTGTAGGATGTTAAAACAAATTTGATGATCTGAAACATTTACATGTAAAGAAGTAATCTATAATAGGGGCACTGCAAAATATGTTTAATGTAACTATTTTACAATGGATTTCTTTGTTATTGGCTGGTTTCCAACAGGAACATATTTTTATTTGCAACCTTTATTTGTTTTTTAGGGTTTGCCAGGTCAACCAGGTGATGTGGGACCTGAAGGAATCATGGGCAGAAAAGTAAGTATTTGCTTTTAGATTTTTTTTGAAAATTTAATCAGTTCTGTTCTCACCATGATGGATTTTCCAGTAGAGCTGCTTTAAATGAAGCCACTTTGGCTAAAACTCTGATGTGGATACAATATTTTTTTTTCTTCCAAACAACAAACGTGACTTTTAAACAAAGAAATGTTTATGCTTCATGAAACATTGTCAAGGTTACTTACTTTCTGACCTTACTTTCATACCAAGCACAAATTATACATCAAACTCTTCAGCTACTTTTCCTCTCACTCATGGTGTCCAAATATGACAGATCCAGCGCCAATTCACAACATGTCATCCCAAGGCGCTTTACAAGAAAATTCATTTCAATTCAATCATACATACATTTCAATTAATCTTTCAGTTCATAATTCCCATCAGTTTAAAAGTTTTCTATCTAAGAAAAACCAGCAGATTGCATTGAGTCACCGACTTGGAGCATTCACTCCTCCTGGACAAACATGTAGCGACAGTAGACAGGCGCTTGCGTTGGGTCGTTGACTTCACGGCAATCCCTCATACTAAGCATGCATGTAGCAACAGTGGAGAGTAAAAACACCCCTTTAACAGGAAGAAACCTCCAGCAGAAACTGGTTCAGTAAGAACGGCCATCTGTCACAGCGGACAGGGGGTTTGAGAAAACAGAGCAGATATACAATATCCTACTGATGTAATAGTACTTCCTATGTTAAAGAAAGCAAAAAGTTGATAGGAGAGGGAGAAAGTTCAGTCACTGGGAGCATCATCCCACCCAATGCCTCTCTCCAACAAGGCAAAATAGCCAAATAGGATGCCTGATCAGCTGTAGCTTCTATGGAGAGAAAAACACTAAAAGAAAACATAAAAGTATCTTAAAAGAAGACAGGGTGTCTGCCTCACAGACTAATGGCAGTATCGATTTGTATCGATATTGGAAATTAATATTAAGACTATATTGGTACTTGGATACAAGTAAAAAAAAGATGATAACAAACATCCCTAGTCATTACATCAACTTCTTAAACAGTGTGGCATAGATTTTTTTCCCCATGGCTGGGCATCACAATAAAAGTATATAATATTTACAGCCATGTCATGTTATACTATGCAGACGCTCTGTCTGCACTAATGAATTATGCCTAACGTTTAGAGCATGTAAGTCTGACCGATTAAATTATAATTAGTTTATAATTACTGAACCACTTTTGCACACCCATAAACAGTGAGATAGAACATTGAACTTTCATCCCAAGATGGTTAATACAATATACACACTAATTTTGACACTTCATCCCAATGATCAAAACAGGGGTGCATTGTAAAGGAGACTTTTGATTTATACACATGACAGGGCTTGATGTTTCTCAACATACGCTTAATTTCTTCATGTTTAGCCCCACATGTCTTTTTAAATACACCAGCATATCTGGCAACAGAAGAAACAAGATCAGTAGCTCTCAGAAATATAAAGTAATTAAAAATTTATTGTTCAGTGCAGCACACTCTGATGTCCAATGGTTATTAACTGATGCCCAGTCAAAAGTCATTTGGGCCACCTTTTAACTCATTGAGTAACCCTTTTTTTCACATCCAACACACAGGTAAGAGCTCCACAGCTATATCTTTCCAATCATCTTTTCCCAGCAGTAGCTAAGCAATGCACCAACTGGGCCAATATTGGTTGCTGACAGGAAACCTTATTCCACAGCTCTCTCTTATCAACAAATAAAGTGCATAAGGAGGTCAATTGGAAGGAATAAACCTAACTTGAGATATACCACGACATTCAGGACTACTCGATTTTAGTGCTGTTTTTTGAAAACTGCTGCCATTGTCCATGCTGCTATGCCAGTGTGTTGCAAAGGTAACACTATGAGCTTACTGTGTGGATTGAAAACTAACAGTCTCTTCTCTAACATATAGAACAGATTTCACAATCAGAAACGCTAGTACCCTGGAATGAAAAATATCCGACTACTGTTTGGCAATGGCTCAGAAACACTTCTGGCTTTAACAGACTTATGTTACAACTCTGACCTTGAAAAATACAAGATAAGTTATGGGACTGGGATTTATGGTTATCCATGCACGCCCATTTCTGGAATAGTTTACTATAGCTAAACTTTCTTGCCAAGGAACCCTCTGATACTGCCTGAAACGTTTTACTCCTGTAAAGATAAATCCAAAAACTTCAATAGATTTTATTGTGACTTTATGTAATAAAGCAACACAAACTCAAAAATATATTTCACTGGTATTGCTGCTTCAAAATACCTCAAGTTCAGTCATATAGGATGAAGAGTGTGTCAGCAGCAATTTCTATGTCTGTATTTACACAGAGTAAATTACAGACAGGTGGAGTCTACTAAGTGGGTGGATTCAAATTGATTGTATTGGAATTTATTTAAGGGTATCGAGGTAAGCTGAATACTAATGCGAAACACACTTTCAGATTGCATGTGTATAGAAATTATTTTAATCCTCTTGTTTTTCCATTTCACATACATTCACTACTTTGTGTTTATCCATTAAATAAAATCGCAATAAAATACATCAAAGGTCATGGTTGCGACTGGACAAAATGTGGAAAAATGTAAGAGGTAGAAATACTTTGCAGGGACTGTATATTAACGTTCTCATTGTATTGTCCAAACCATAAAGCTTCCTCTCAGTGAGGATGAAGTGGAGAGCTAGTCATCTTTTTATCCCGTCTTTAGCTGAGGTGCAGTTTCACAAACATAATTAGTGTAATTACTTATGTATCCATTTTGTAATCATCCAATGTATGCTCCTTGTGACAGTGATTAAGTCCACTCATCGGTGCCTGTATGGCTCCAGGTAAAGATCAACAAAACTAAACATCTCCATGTCTAGACTTCAGAAGTAGGCATGTCCTATAGAAAATAATCTCATCTTTTAGCCAATAACATGTAGCTGAAATAAAAATAAAGAGTACACCATCAAATCAAGTTTGCAGAAAACATGAATATTTAAGAGATTTTATTTGGTTTTTTTTGCTTGCACTTCGTTCGACTTTACTTAAAAGAAGAGAAAGACTAATTTGCACTGATAGGAAACAATACTTGTCATTGAAAAGCCTCAGATAAGGAAACATACTGTTTGTGAACACCATCACCTGATAATTAAATGTCCTTGAAGCCATAAAAGACTTCCAAAACAATAGTCAAGACATCAGTGCTATTCGTGACAGTGACGAGGGGAAGGTATGTGGATCACTCAGACATCAATGATACACAGGATGTTTGGTGATTCAAACCTTTAATCAACTTTTTATCATCTGCAGCAACATGTAAGGGAACATAGCATTGTCTTTGACCAGGCTATTGGAGGAATTATTGTCTTTATCAATAATTAAGCTGCTGATGGGAAATAAATTACATATTTTGACTTGTTGGTTACCCTTCTTTGTGTTAAACGCATGTATCCACATCTTTAACTTCACTTCGGCACATCTGGGAAAAACATCCTTTCTGAATTAAATTTGCGTGTTCTCCCTGTGCATACTCATGTTTTCTCCTGATACTCCAGTTCCTCTCAAAGTAAAAAAGAACAAAAACATGTTGGGGTAATTGCGGATACTAAATTGGCTTTAAGGTATTAATATGAGGGTCTGAGAATGGTTGTTTTGTGGATCCCTGTGTTGGCCCTGTAATGGACCAAGGAACAGTCCAGGATGGAACCCTTCAGCCCATAAATTACTGGATTTAGGATCCATATTCCATATTTGTTGGAAGCTCAACATTTCCACCTATTGAGTCTAAAAGGGCCGACTGAAATGTCATTTGAGGATTTTCATCAACCCTAACCTTAAAACCCAACATGTCTACCTCCAGCAAAAACAGTGATTGTACAGGCAGGATTTTTTTTTTATTGCTCTTCTCTCAAGGCTGTTTCAAAAGACAATGCCACCATTAGGGAGCCTTTTGGTCATTCACAAGTGCTCAGCCTGTGGCAGTAATGTGCCGCGATCAGCTGTTTTTCACAAAAGATTAGGCGATCAGGTGTTATTGCAGTAATATCGCCATCAAGTAGGAAACATCGTTGGGCAACACAGAGACACACAAAACAAACAACCATGCACAGACACTCACGCCTAAGGACAACGTAGAGAAGTCAATTAAACCAACAGTTTTGCTTTTGGACTGTGGAAGGACACCAGAGTACCCTGGGAGAACTTAAGCATGCACAGGGAGAACATGCTAACTCCATGCAGAAAGACCCCAGGCCGGAATTTGAACCCAGGACCTTCTTGTTGCAAGGCAACAATGCAACCAACTGTGCCCCCTTGACCAACCATATCCTCAAAGTTCAAAATGGCTGCCAAAGTTGATGTAATAAACCAGTGGCGTGGCCGGGCTTGGGCATTCCATCGAATGTTTTTTTCACACCTGAGCCGCCCTATGACATTAATAAATCAGTTTAGTAATTTCCTGGCTATGGCGAATGCAACACAAGCATGATGGTACGATCAATCAAAAAGTAGTTCTACGGTGCTAAGCTCTTCTGTGTCTCCCCATTGATCTTTGTCTCACTACAGCTCCTCATAGTCCCGGAGCCAAAAAAATGCACCTGCTCATTGTAAGATCGCTCGAGGCTTAGAACTAGCGGCTTGATTTTTCCCTTAGCAGCACCAGAACTTTCTGTGCAAAGCTCTGAAATATGCTCCTTTGTATTTTATTATGTGCTTGGTGGTTGCTTGTTCGGCCAAGCTCAGCTGTTGAAACATTGAGACAGAGCAGCTTCATGAACTTTAGCTAGGAGGGAGATATTTCAGCAGCTAAACAAGTAATGGAAATACAATAAAATCAGAAAAAAAAGAGTTTGAGTTACCGATATAATGTGCGTCAGACCCGCTGAGTTTAATCCTAAAGTGAGTTCAATTCACTGCGTCAGATTTAAAATCATTATAGGTATTAATGCCTAAATCATGTTGTTTATTTAAGCCGAATAATACCTCATTAAGACTGCTGAGCAGGGGTGTATCCAGAACGTTTTTAAAGAGGGTTAAATGGGGACCAGTGATGGTCTTAGAGTGTCACACCAAAATAAAAGCAGAGGTGTAATATAAAGGGGGCGTGGCATTCACAGAAAAACAGATGTCAGACTCACAACAGGGGGATCGATGATTGACGTAAAGATAAATACAGAAAACCCATAGGTCATTCGAACTAATTAAAGCTATTTCTCTCTTATTTATCATTCATCGAAATAGAATCTACACAAGAAGTAATAATGTAGGCATCTTCATGAATTCAGAACAGGAGAAACTGTTGCTGAAGGCAGGGCTGAATTAAAATCAATGGCCAATCAACAATTCATTTAACAGTTTGACAGATTTCTTGACTGCTAAAAAAATATTCACTGCAGCTCTAGAATGGAATAAAAGGTGTACATCCGCATTTAAAGAGAATTATTTGGACTAGATTCAAAGTGGCAGACGTAAGAGTGTCTCTCCACCTAAAACACATCCAGCAAGTCAGTCACAGTTTTTAAACCAGATGCATACTCAAGTATTAAATGCATGAACTGCTTTCTGTTCTAGTATGAATCCTGACGTATAAACAGCGGGCTATGTCACTGTTTCAACAACACAAACATACCGACTGTCATTCCTGCAAGGTGCGAGGGGCGTGTGATTAAAAGAAAAGTGTTTGATCCTGAGTGTTTTTCTCAGAATAATATGCAGTAAATAACACCCGCTCTCACGTAGCTGACATTTATCTTCAGATTAAAATCACCTAACACTGGCATAAATAACATCAGAAATGTCAAGTATCTCCAAAAGCTCATAAATCAGATGGGGAAACTATACATTTGAGCGTTTATCGGTGAGTTACGATCCACCGCCGCTGTGACATTTGCAACTCCTCCTCTGAAGCTCATCTGTTATCAACTTGTCGGCGTATTTGTCGGTTCCTTCTGCTTTTAGCCTCCTCTACCGTGTTATACCTGCCATCTTTGCCACAAGCACTTTCTCCCCACCAAGTGGTCGCCTCCTAATTATTTTAGAAAAATGTTCACGGTAATAGTCTGGCTGTCATCCTACATCACCAAAATAGCAGTGTAATGTCTGGCTCACAGCATTGTCCTAACTTGCCTGGAAAGGGCAAAGAAAACAGGGGAAAAAATAAAAAATAAAAAACCCACCGGTATGCACCTAGAACAATCACCACGCCCCCGTTCCCGCCTTCCATGTGTCTCTGTGAACACCACAGCTTTGATTTATAGCCACTATGTGAAGAACCAACTGCATTAAAAAAACAATTAAGTCTTAAATCAAGGATTGTTCGTTAATGGACTGTTGAGGCAGAACAAAGCAGGTTATGCATGTGGAGTGATTTTCTTGCTCGTACATCAGTAAACACTGACATCTCCACTTCATAAGTGATGCATCTGCACAAAATGTACAGACAGTTGTCTTTTTATAGGGGGAACGGGGGCTTCCAGGACCACCTGGAATCCAAGGTGAAACAGGGATCGGCCTTCCGGGACCAAAGGTAATATCTGCCTCCGTAATGTTATGGAAAATCGTTTCATGAGAACATAATGACCAACCTTTTTTGTCTCACCCTGTCTGAGCACTCCCCCCTTCCTATCTCGCACTCTGCAGGGGGATGTCGGTTTCCAGGGGCAACCAGGACCTCCCGGTCCTCCAGGAATTGGCGAGCTTGGACAACCGGTGAGTTAGAAACGAGGACAAAACATGTCGCTTGTGTATTATACACGGCGGCAGAACAAAGTAAATGGATCTGTTATTATGCTTGACCGTCTTACTGATCCAACGTGCATCATTTATCTACCTTGAATGATGAAATGTGGACTGATAGGAGAATCTGTTTATTGCACAAAAAACAAGAATAACTTCTAATCTATAGTTGCAATTGTTAAACTCCTGAAACAGATATTAAATCATGTAACCACCCACAGATTAAAATTGTGTATTCATTAAATAGACCAGAAGTTTAAGGGTTAATACCTGATCTCAGATATTTTTTTAAAGCCAGTTTTACCCTTTTTATTTAACCCTTAGCGGTTATTAATTTGTTAAAATCAGGAGCAGAGGTGACGTCACACTGTGTGTGCTAGAGGGCAGTCACTGTAAAACAGACAAAAATGATTTAGAGTTGACATTTTAAATGGTCTTTAGCATTTTAATAACAATTTTTATTAATTAGCGATTAGCATGGTTAGCATTACTAACTATTGTAGCTCATGAAAGCTATTCCTCATGGAACATCTTGAGGATAGCTATAACATATTCAGCCTTTCTGTTATCCAATGAATTTCGGTCTGAAGACGAATTGATGTCCTGTGATCAATCAAACATCAGTAGGATGTTATTAGGTTTCTTTAAAGGTCTATTTTTCAGGGGCCTCAAGGGCCGCAGGGTGTCCAAGGAGAGAGAGGACTGACAGGAGAAGGTCTCCCTGGACCAAAGGTGAGTGGGTGTTCATGTCTTTTATGTCTAAAGCTCCTGGGACAGACAGTATTTCCTGAAAGACTCATGCACTCAAGCCAGCTAAAAGCTTCAGCCTTTCGACCCGTTTTCATGCATCCATGTTCACTTCACCCATCCGCCCTCTAACCTTTGCAACAACAAAAAACAAAGTCCTGTCTGGACGCCAGATTCTGCAACGCTATGACAGGAAATTGACAACGTGTATGGATGCGAGACATGATAACACGTGACAGAAGCGCCATAAATTCCCATACGGCAGGGCTGCTTCTATTACCTCATGCTGTGGCGCAGTCTATTGATCGGCCCGGGAGGAGGAGATGAGAACATCTCAGCGCAGAGGAGAAGAATCAGAGACGGGGCGTGAAAGGTGGAAAAAAGGCCAAGAACAACCCCACAGTTCAGCCAGGGATTCAGTCAGAGGGAACTTATAGTCTGTTATAGTGTCTGTGTTTTCTCAGTCTAAAACATGCATGAACCCAACCAGAACATCCTCCACATGTGGAAACACACCTTCCTTCACGGGGTTTCTGTTTTCTTAACAAATACCAGAAGTATGATGGTATTTTTTGTTTCCACAGCATTATAAAACTCACTGCTGCTTCTGATTCATCTGAGTAATCACCTTTGAAGTTCACTCGGATCAATCAAGTCACTATTTAAATTATTTTGTAAAAGTACTCATACCTTTTCCCTATTGTATCATATTACAACCAGTATGTTATTAAGATGGTATGACATACATCAACACCACGTTGTGTGTATTTGTTGCAGTGGAAGGGAAATGATACATGGTTTTCCAAGTTAGAAGTAACCTCTTCATTTGAATCCATTCCTTTTTTGTATGATATCCTAAAAACTAATCAGTGCAAGCAGGATTTAGGTTAAAGAACAATTTCCCAAGCTTTGAACATCTAATTACATCTTAATGTGGAACATTTTAAGAAGTGGGAATACTTTAGAGAGGCACAATCCGTCATTTAGAGATACTTTTTGAGCTTTATAAGTTTTCAAACCATGACTAAAGTAGCTTTTAGAAATGTACTTCCATCCCCAAAGTAGCTCACAGTAACAAACTCAGCACCAGGCTCATTTATTCATTTTGCACAAAACGATTCATGTAAAATAGTGTTACATCTCATGTGTGAAATCACATCAAGCTTCTTTGTTGTGACACAAGCAGACATTAAATGAATCATGAGTAATACGGTGAAATGTCTTCAGGCCATGACACATGTAATTGCTTTTTGGTTAACCTACAGTATCTACCAAGCAACTTGGAAACAGAAGGTAGTTTTCACTCACACTGGACTGCCATGTAATTCATCACCTGGAGCCGGTTCTCCGAAAAGTAGCAGTTTCCACCATAAAACGGGAGAGGGTGTTTCCCCCCACTGTTAGATCACCCTCAAGGGTACGCTCTGTCTTTCCTTTCCTTTCTTTTTCCTTTTCTCTCTTTTTTTTTGTAGCACACTTGGCTGTATTCTCACAGATGGCGTTCTCTCTAAAGCAGCGTTCCTCACATGACGTGCCCGTACAAGCACCAGATTCGCAGCAGTGCTGAAGCAGTATAACCCTTTTTTTTTTTTTACACATCATTAGCGCCTCTGTTTTGAGCTTGGATCGCTAGTTTATGACAATAAATCGAAACTTCTGGAAGCCTGCATGCAAATGCAGCATTGCTATGCTAATTAATGTACATCTTTTTGTAGCTTTGGCTTTTTTTGTTTCCTGATCTTAGATGGTCTTGGAAGATGGGTAAAATTTCCTCAAGGTAAAAGAAAAGTAGCTCCTCTACAGAGGCTCCTTTTAAAAGTAGATTCGATTTTCTTTAAAATGGATAGTGCTGTTTGATGGAAACCATAACTCTCCCCCCCTATGTTTCCTCTGCAGCATTTCTCCCTGAATCATTCGCAAAGTTTTGGAAAAGATATTCAATTCAATTCAGTTTATTTATATAGCGCCAATTCACAACAGATGTCATCTCAAGGCACTTAACAAGAAGTCATTTCAATACATTTATACAAACATTTCAATCAGTTAAAAAGTTTCCTATTTAAGGAATCCCAGCAGATTGCGTCAGTCATTGGCTGGGCAGACTTTCCAACCACAGCAATCCTTCAGCAATCCCTCATACTGAGCAAGCATGTAGCGACGGTGGAGAGAAAAAACTCCCCTTTAACAGGAAGAAACCTCCAACAGAACCAGGCTCACTAGGAGCGGCCATCTGCCACGACCAACTGGGGGTTTGAGAAGACAGAGCAGAGACACAGAAGGAACAGAAGATCTGATATAAGAGAACTCTCTATGTTACAGAAAGTAAAAAGTTGATAACATGACACAGTGGATGCTCAGTTAGTGGGAGCACCATCCCAGTCGATGCCCCCCGTCCAACAGAGCATTGCAGCCAAGCAGGATACCAGACCAGGTATATCTTATAATATTCCAGAGGTGAAAGAAGGAAATCCTAGAAACCTGTTTAATATGGGATTTAAATGTCAAGTCTTGGTCAAAAATAACGCCGAGGTTATTGTTATAATGAGTAAGTTTGAGAAAAAAGTAACACCCTTTCCTTGATAGGTTCATTCTATAAACAAGTCTTTTAGATTTTATGCAAAATAGATTAGATGAGATTTTGGCAACTCGAGGGGAACACTTTGGCATGCACCCTGTGGGAAGTTGGGAACCACCAGCCTCTGATTGATGGAAACGTCTCATGAGGTCAACCTGTGTGATCTCAGTTTATCCCAATAACTGTACACTAAATCTGTTTCAGTGACAGGGAACTACCTTGGTTTGTTTCTGCTAATCAGTTAAAAGGACAAATAATTTAGTGCCATCTAGTGGATAAAGTACTAAATTGCATTAAAAAAACCAATAGCTAATTTCACGAGCACAAAGTCAGTATGAGAAAATCTACCAGCTTCAACCAGTTCATAGATTGCTATTTTATCTCTTGTGTATGTTTTTGTGCTACACTCCCATATCAAAACAAATATGAAATGAATCAAATCGTCAACAGGGAGGAGTGGGATAGCAACCTTTCTCGTGTTCATGTTCATCTGTAGAACTACTCAACCCAAAGCCCTAAAGGGCCTCCGTATAGCCAGTAACTAGTTTGTCAGCTTTTAAAAAAGGTAAGGATACAACATGATTGATCAAGTGCAAGCTGAACTGCAACTCTATTTATCATTATTTTATGTTGTGTTCATTCAGTTCTCACTGTAGTTCACTGGAGTCCCAAAGTCTTTAAAGTGGGGTTTTAACCATTTCATGGCTGATAGGTGCCAATGACTTTTTTTCTCATTTCTCAGATCAGGGTTTTGAGATTGTTTTTACCCAACTTCACGTTTGGGTAAGGCAGGTTCAATTTAAGTAACTGCAGTAATCAGTAATCTGAGTGAACCTGAGCTCAGCTTTCCAAAAAATAGTATGATTTTAAAAGGTAAGTAATTACTTATTTGCACAAGTTGGTTTGAATAGATTTTTTTTCCTTACTAAAGGAACTAATCATTACAATACTGGATTCTGTATTTACTCAATTTATCATTGTCTGATATTAAAATTGCGCAAACGTTCTGAAACATTTAAGTGAATTAAAAAGGAGAAATCTGTAAGGGGGCAAGTACTTTCTTATATTAATGTAGACATGGTAGACAAAGCTTGATCAAAATGAGATGCCTTTGCTGAAACAACATCATTTTGAAATAAAGACAGTTACAAAAGCCAAAAACATTGATGTTTACCAAGAGAATTCTTATGGTTCTTTGTAAATTGAGAAGAATTGCTTTTGATTTCTACTTTAAAATCACTAATACACAGAACCTGAGAGTGTTGACTTCATCTAGATTACATCTTGATTAAACTGGACTTCTCCATATTGGAATTTATTGGGCTGATTAAAATACTATTGACCTGCATTTCTTTGGGTTTGAATTGGACCTGTTTAGCAATGTTGTTTAGTGCTTTGGGGTGACTGATGATTGAAATTGTGTATGTCTGTGTTCCTTCTTGGTATCAGAAAACAGAACAGAGAACTTAATTTAAAGCTTTTAACCAGAAATACATCAGAAAGCCTTTACTTGGCCTCTGTGCCCATATAAAATGTAGTTCTATATATGCTCTATGTGAATATTACATTGCAGAGGTTATTGAAGGTACGCTTTTATGTGTCTAAGTGTAGCTTTTATGAAAGCAACTATGAAAGACTTTTTACTTTTGCTGATATGTGGCATAAGGCCCTGCTTTGCCATTCCTGTGAGCACATCTAATATTTCAAAAGTCAAATTGCAATAACTTCTCTGTCCGCCTTCACAGGGCGAGCGAGGCATAGAGGGGCCACGGGGGCCCAGAGGACAGCCGGGCCTTGGAATCAAAGGAGACAAGGTAGAGTACAGAGAGGCCATAAGCGAGGCGCCTTGCTGAAAAGACTTCACAAAAGCAGAGAAAGCTAGAAAGCTGAAGCCCTGTTGTGAAGGAGGCCAAAAGTTGCCAGAGCCACCGAGAAATGCACTGAGCATGGTGTTATATAGGAAGTCACAGTCTACAGGCTATAAATCGAGGTTAAAGATTGAATGGTGTAGGAGGAATGCAGTTTTATGGTTTGGGCTGTTGGATGTGGGAACATTAACACTCTACTGGTGTATTCAGAAATCATTGTAAAGGTATGGTTTATTTGTCACAAAGTATTGGAACCATCTGGATATCTTATGACTGACAGATGTAGACATTGGTTGGAAATATTGAACTGATTTGCAAAAAGGGTTCTAAAGTCACATAAATTATTTTCTAGTATTTATATGGAATTGAAATACGGTTTTTCTAAGTCGAGCATAAAGTAGATAAGTCTGTACTCAAACTGATGCATTGCAGCTGATCAACTGAGCCCAAATGAAATGTGTAGAGTACAAACAAAGCTGGGTACTTTCCAGAAGTGATAAATCATGACAGGATCCAGCTGATACTGAAGTGTGATGCACTGTCTAACTATGAGTTTAAATGTAGCATCAGTTTTTTTTACTTCAAACTTCTTATAGGGGGATTTTGGCCCTCCAGGGTTTCCAGGTCCCCTTGGCCTTCCAGGGTTAGGCATCCAAGGAGAAAAGGTATGTGAATGGCTGTTAAACTATGGGTCATATTTCCAACTATAATTTGAAGTTATTCATTAGGCCTTTTCAGTACTTGAACTGGATTTCTTTATTTTCTATGTCGGTACCTGTTTTTGCAACTATTTTCTACTTTGACTTACCATTACTGATTTCCCTAACCCTTATACAAGATTAGATCCATTCTAAGAAATCAAAAGTAACAATGATCAATGAAGACATCATTGGTAGCTTGGCAACATTGTCATTTTTGGCCTGTGTGCAAGCACTTTTTTTTAGGCCCTATGGTCAGCAACAGTACTCAGGTAGGCTGTAGTGTTTAAACAACACTCAGATGATGCAAAGCACCCCAGATGGCCCCACACCATTACACCACCACCACCAGTGTGAACCATTGCTTTAAGGCCGGGTGGATCCATGCTTTCATGTTGTTTACACCAAAATATGACCCTACTGTTAAATGCTGCGGCTAACTGTAAGTGTATCATTTCCTACCAGTCGGCCAATTTTCTTTCTGACATTATCAAAGCATTTTCAATACACACAACTGTCACTTAATTTCGGACCATTCTCTTTAAACTGAAGAGATGTCAGTGCATTAAAATCCCAGTGGATCCGCAGATTCTGAAATACTCCGCATCAGGAACCTTGGCTCATTCGAAGTCACTTAAATCCCCTTACTTCCTCATTCTGAAGCTTGGCCTAAACTTAACAATCCATCGTCACCACATCTAAATCCCTGTCACGTGATT
Source organism: Valencia hispanica (assembly GCA_963556495.2). Lineage (NCBI taxonomy): Eukaryota > Metazoa > Chordata > Actinopteri > Cyprinodontiformes > Valenciidae > Valencia > Valencia hispanica. The sequence continues at coordinate 13,957,194 of OY747723.1, forward strand.
GGCTGATTCCCTGTAGCCTGTGCGCTAACTCCAATAGAAGAGGCGTACCAAATATAGTCGATGGTGAGCGCATTTCAAATTAGCAAAAGTCCACTTAATGACAATGACAAATTTATAAAACAATAACACAATAGCATCTTGATTGTGTGACATTTTAGGAAGACATGGCAGTTAGTGGCAAATACCTGCCCTTGTGGTTAGCTTGAAATGTTTACCCATAAAATATCTAAAACAAACAAACAAAATGACAAAAACAAAACGATTAAATGGAATCTACTTTTTAACCACGTTAGTGAGATTATTTTTTAAGAAAAAAGGTCAAATCTTCACAAAGCCAATTTAGTTCAATTTACTTTACCAAAGTTTTATAGCTAAGCATCTGTTAGCATGCTACCAACTCTTTCTAGTAACATGTTTGCATTACCACTGAAAGTTAGTAAGCTAATGCTTCCATTAGCAATTAGCAAACCAGAAATAGTTGTTTAAGTTGTTGTGACTAAAAGCGAAGGCTGGATGTAGCTTCAATCTTTTGAGCTAATAAATGTTGAGCTCAAGTCATATTTTACATAAAACCGTGAGGCAAGATAATTCACACAGTAGCAACAGTGAATACACCTTTTATAGATTGTATTACATTAGCAGCAGTCCTCCTTCAGAGTCAGCTTTAGAGAATCTAATTTACAATGACTTTTTTTCCACCTTTGGGTAATAAATAATTGGAATTAACACTAGAGGATGTGTGATTACCTGGGTTAGTGTGATATGTTTTGAGACAAGATCTGAGAATCAGTGGAGGTGGGTTACTACTGACGAGTGAGGCAAAGATCATTAATAGGAAAATAAGGTTGACACTATTTACTCTGACGTAAATGAGAGTCTTAGGTTATCGGATGAGCTCAGTAAAACCAGCATTTAATGCAATGCTAGGAAAAGTATCATTTAGTTACAGGACACCCAGAGCTTAACCATAGCTGAATAACCAAAGGAAAAACAAGATTATATTTGATAGTGTATCCTTTATTTAATTGTAGGTATAATTAAAATAAATTCAATTCAGTTTATTTATATAACGCCGATTCACCACAGATGTCATCTCAAGGTACATTACAAGAAAGTCATTTCAAATCAAACATTCCAATCAGTTTAAAGGTTTAGCTAGTCTTCTATGTAAGGAATCCCAGCAGATTGCATGAAGTCATTGACTGGCAGTTGATGCAGACTCCAACCACAGCAATCCCTCATACAGAGCAAGCATGTAGCGACAGTGGAGAGGAAAAACTCCCCTTTAACAGGAAGAATCCTCCAGCAGAACCTGGATCAGTACGAGCGGCCGTCTGCCATGACCGTGTGGGATTTGAGAAGATAAAGCAGACATAAAGAAAAAACAAAAGAACTGATGTAAGAGTACTTTCTGTATTAAAGAAAGTAAAAATGTGATAACAGGACATGGAGGATGCTCAGTGACTGGGATGCTGCCCGTCCAACAGGGCATTGCAGCTAAGCAGGATACCAGACTAGGTGTAGCTTCTATGGAAAGAAAAACACTGAGAAAAAACAAAGTTAACAGTCGAAATAACAGCAAATAATGCAACTGGAGAGTAGTAGAAGAAAAAGTAGTTCAGTGAAGAAAAGTGGTCAGTCTGTCCTCCAGCAGTCTAAGCCTATAGCAGCATAACTACAGAGATAGCTCAGGATGACCTAAGCCACTCTAACTATAAGCTTTATCAAAAAGGAAAGTTTTAAGCCTGGCCTTAAAAGTAAACAGAGTGTCTGCCTCACGGACTAAAGCTGGGAGCTGGTTCCACAGGAGAGGAGCCTGATAACTAAAAGATCTGCCTCCCATTCTACTTTTAGAAATCCTAGGAACCACAAGTAACTCTGCAGTCTGAGAGCAAAGTGCTCTATTGGGAACATATGGAACAATCAGATTTCTGGTGTATGATGGAGCTTGATTATTAAGGGCTTTGCATGTAAGAAGAAGGATCTTAAATTCTATTCTGGATTTAACAGGGAGCCAATGAAGGGAAGCTAAAACAGGAGAAATGTGATCTCTCTTCTTAATTTTCAATATTCAGAACTCTTGCTGCCGCATTTTGGATCAACTGAAGGCTTTTAATTACATTTTGTGGACTTCCTGATAGTAAAGAATTACAGTAGTCCAGCCTTGAGGTAACAAATGCATGGACTAGTTTCTCAGCATCAATCCCGGACAGGATGTTTCTAATTTTAGCAATATTCCAGAGGTGAAAGAAGGAAAACATAGAAACCTGTTTATTATGGGATTTGAATGTCATGTCTTGGTCAAAAATAACACAGAGGTTCTTTACGTTATTACAGAGGCCAATTTAATGCCATCAAGATAAAGTGATTGACTAAGCAGTTTCTTTATTAGAGCTTCTTGTCCAAAGACGGCAACTTCTGTCTTGTCAGAATTTAAGAGCAAGAGGTTTAGGGTCATCCATGTTTTTATATCTTCCAGACATGCCTGTGATCTACCTAACTGACTGGATTCATCAGGATTTATGGATAAATATAGTTGTGTATCATCGGCATAACTGTGGAAATTTATCTCATGCTGTCTAATGATTCTACCAATTGGAAGCATATATATAGAATATAGAATTGGTCCAAGCACAGAACCCTGTGGAACTCCACAAGTAACCCTTTAGTGTAAAGAAGATTTATCATTTACATGAAAAAACTGGAATCTATCAGACAAATATGATTTAAACCAGCCTAGTGCTGTTCCTTTGATCCCTGCAACATGTTCAAGCTTTTCTAAGAGAATAGTATGATCGACTGTGTCAAAAGCACCACTGAGATCTAACAAAACCAGAACAGTCACAAGTTCATTATCTGAGGCCATGAGAATATCATTAGTAATATCAAGTGCTATGATGAGCCCTAAAACCTGACTGAAATTCTTCATACAGGTTGTTACTGTTTAGATGCTCACATACTTGATTAGCAACTATTTTCTCAAGGAGTTTAGATAAGAAAGGAAGGTTAGATATAGGTCTGTAATGAACTAAGTCATCTTGATCAAGGGAAGGTTTCTTAAGTAGAGGTTTAATTACAGCAACTTCAAATTCCTGTGGTACGTATCCATTTACTAAGGATATATTCATCAAATCTAAAATGGGGCCAGGAACCAAAGGGAACACTTCCTTAAATAAATTGGTCGGGATTGGGTCCAACATACCAGTTGAAGGTTTAGATGAGACTTATATGATTGATAATTCCGAAAGCTCGACTGAATCCAAACAATCCAAACAACGATTGATAAAGATTAATTGAGAAAGAGCATTTTTATCACAAAACATGGTTTGCAGGGAATAAAAAATTAGGTTAGTAGAGAAAGACATTTTCATCTGATGCCAGACTGTCTTTTATTTAAAATAAATTAATTTTACATTTGCCTTCAATTTCTATTTGTCTTCCTTGCAGGGAACAGAGGGTCCAAGGGGACCACCAGGAATAAGAGGCCCACCAGGAGAGGGTTTTCCTGGACACAAGGTTTGTTCTGACACTAACCCTGAACATTATTTTTTTAAATCAAAATTGTATTGACTTGTCAGATCAAAAAAATATGGGTTAGCCCAACTGGGCCTGTAATAGAGATACAATAACCTGTGGAGCTTTAGATTTTACCTTTACTGCATTATTTTATTAAAATAAGTACCCTAGAAGATTAAAAGTAATATTTCACAAATATTTTAATAAAATCACAAAGTTAAATGTTCTGGATTTTTTTTGTTTTGAAAAATGCATTTGAACAATGAACGTTATCTCACACAGGGAGACCAAGGGTTGCCAGGAGAAGTTGGGGCTCCAGGAGAAAGAGGGGCTGGTGAGCCTGGTGCCAAGGTGTGTAACTGTTCTTTTGATTTAGAAACTCATATCAATCATTTAAGGTCCTCTTCACACTGGATCAAGACCGCTCTAAGTTCGTTAGGATCTTACTGAACGTTGCTGCATTACTGCAAATTTAAAAACCCTAATTTTGATGTGAAGACAATTATGATGCTACTGCTTTCTCTGTAAACCAAATGGGTTTTTCTCTGCTACTTTCATTGCCATCCTACTACAGTGCTACCAACAAAGGTATTGCATACTTTCTTGGGTGTTTCCTAACAATCTACTGAACCAGTATATATGGAGGGTTACGCACCCCAACCATAAGTTTCAGCGTTGCTGCTGCGGAGGAAACACCAGTATTTTCATCTACCTCTTAGCGGCATTAGGAAATCCACGAGAGAGGTATTTTCTGTACCATGTTCTCACTGAATACTGTGAAAGCCTATCATACCAATGCTATGGAATCTGAGGTTCCTTTATCAACTAAGGCAAAATTATACTATGAATTGTACGAACTGCTTTTTGTGGTTTTCTTCATCCTTCTCTGTTTCATTGCTTAATATGGCAAAATTACTTATTTTAAGGTGTTTTCAAACGACACATCGTGGCGGCATATTAGGGTAATATTCCCGGCACGGTGTGTCTTATGAATATGGCGAGGCGCAAATATTGCGGCATTCGTGCCGGCATGCTTGTTAGTAATATGCAACCCTGCATGTTAACTGCCCGGATACCATCCCCACACTCCCCTTTATCCCGCCATTGCATAATCTTTTGTGAAAAACACCTGATCGCTGCACATTGTCGCCATAAGCTGATCACTTATGAATGACCAAAGGGCTCACTGATGCCTGCATTGATGCCAGCACTGATGGCGGCATTGTGTTTTGAAACACCCTTTTGATGGCATAAAATTTTTTTCTCTCATGTGCAACTTGGGGGTGCGTTCACTTTTTTCTAAGAGCCCTATTTTATGTGGAAAGCAATGCAAGCTATATTTCGGTGAAATGGATCTGATCTTAGCTGAATTTTTTGATGTGGAGATTGTAGTTTGTTTGTTGAAGCTACTTGGTGAGATCCTTTTGGTTGCAGCCAGAACAGATATGGATAGCAGCTGTGCAAACAGGAATGTTATTTAGCTTGGTGTGGGTGTTATCAAGATACAGCCTAGTCAAAGCCAAGTGTTGCTTCAAATCCTGTGATAAACCCACAGAGGTGTGTTTTAGCCAAAAATTAATGGATAAGGTATCATTGCTGCTACCAGGCACTCCACCACACCGCATCCAAGAAGCAGATATGCTACCACCACACAATGATCCACGGTGATCAGCAGTGATTTTGTTCTTGAGGCAATCCAGAAGACCTTGAAGAACCCTCCACATTCTGACTGATATTTATTTCGTAGTTTTATCATCGTCTGGTGTGAATCGGGACCTTTGTTCGATATGATGTTGATGTCTGCAGTCCATACACTTTCAAATACCCACAAATCTTTCTGCAGGGTGACCCAGGATCACCAGGACTGTCAGGTTTGCCTGGGCTTCCTGGAGAGGATGGTGCTCCTGGACAAAAGGTAGTTTGAAGCATTTCCTCTAGGACTCTATACGAAGTTAAAAGCACATTTATTGAATGTTGGAGTTTGTGCCTTTAGGGTGAACCAGGAGCCATTGGTCTGAGAGGTCTAGAAGGTGCCCCAGGGATTGGCACTCAAGGTGAAAAGGTACACAATAAAATGTTTTATGTCCTTATTTTCTTCCATGTGATGTCATTTCTTGATTTACTTATTAGCGGAGGATTTTTTCTTCATGTCACAACAGACAATGACCCTAACGAAGGTCAAGCTTTTTAAGCAACATAAAGGAGTTAATTTGGCTTTTAATTCCAAACTAAATCAAGGGAATTTAGATTTTTTTCACTTTATCCATTGTTTACCTTTTAGCTTTTTTATGGACACTTTCCTGTTTATTGTTTTCTACATTTGGACCTTTTTACTGAATGCAAGAAGTCTCATGAATAAGTAAATGAGTAGTATTTCTGTATTACATCTGACATTTCTTGGGAAAGGCCTTTGTTGAGTTGTATGAACAGTAATAAATGATGAGTAAGAGTCCCACAACAATCACATAAATAACTATATTCCTAACATGACTGCTAAGGGTGATCAAGGCCAAAGAGGAATAAGAGGGTTGACAGGTCCGCCTGGCATTGCAGGACCCTCTGGACCAAAGGTAGGAAACCTTTAAGCCATTATTAGCTAAAACTGTTGACAGTGTATGACTTTAAAAGTATTTAAAAGTTGTAATTTAATCATTTGGTTGAATTAATCTTTAAACAGGGAGAACCCGGGACACAGGGAAGGCCGGGTTCTGCTGGTCCACCTGGACGTTTCATTAATGGACCCAAGGTATGTGCTTTCAGTCCTCACATTGAAAAAGTTCATAATTCTTGCATATTTTCAAGTTTGTGTTAAGGTGATAATTATGTCCCAGTTAATTATCAGTGGAAGCAATTATCACTTGTCTCGCAAAGATGTCATTATAGCTCAAGTGAGATAAATATGCTTTGTTCCTTCAAGAGAAATTCATGCTCTTGTAGTGTGCAATATAGGGAAAGAACTACTAAAGAAAACTAGGGTGAAGTGAATCATTAACAAAAATAGTAATAGAGATAATGTGAAAAGATGTGATTTAAGTGCTAGAAAAGGGGGCCAAGGCATAAGAAAATTCTTCCATGGCATTCACAATACTTCCTGTTATACATTTTAGTGAACATGAACACCTTAATTCTGACCCTATGCACACATTTAACAGCTTCTTTAATGTGAAAATATCCTTGTATATATTAGCCACAACAACCTCTTTTCTCACACAAATGGTGTCTCTGGTGTCATTCCAAAATGAATGCTTTCATGACTCAGAGTTGATAATGGTTAAAAAATATATTTTCTAAATGGCTGTCTAACTGCCAGGAATGTTTTATCTATGATTGTTTACATTCTATTCCTCTTTCTCACTGAGATTAAAAATTGAAGCCTGCTTTCCACCAGACACGTAAGCGGTGCGTAACGTCTGTGAAGCGTTTCCACCGGGCGCAAAGTAATATTGCTGCACCACGAATCAGATGAGTCCCAGAAGCATAGTGTAGCGGCCCTCTCCTAAATTTACATGTCAGGTCTGGGATCACACAATTCAGCCGTCCTAGAGCTTTTGTTATGAAGTGAAAAGAATCATGATGAAAAGTGGGGTGCGTACATGTGATTCGCTGTTCTGTGGGTGTGCAGTGTGATGGACTCCCCAACAGCTTATTTAGTGCTCGTACAACCAAAACCAGCCGTCGTGTGTCTTCAGGCACTTCCTGAAATTCTGCGGCCACGGACTGCCATTGACCAATGAAAATGCACCCGCTAGTGATGTGAAAACCGGTGACGTTTTAGGTGACGTTGTAAGTTGAACGTGATATTTTGGCTCATTTCTTTAGATTTTCCACATGATCTCACACAGGGAACCAGCGTGTTTGACGTGTCCCACAGGGGGTACCTCCATTTAAATCAAGTGAATTTTGTGAATTAACCTAAAAGAATCATCATCCCCTGGGCTTTCCTGAATTGTTTAAAGACACAAAAGTTCAAAAAGAGTAAAAGAAAATCACAAAAACATCTTTGATATTATTCAGGCATTTAGCAAATAGAAACCAATTTGTTTATTCTATCTGTTCCAAAGCAAGAAAGCTTTAGTGTGATTTAATGTCAGACAGTGAGAAAATTAGATCAGTAAATCTACTGAATTGTTACTAGAGACTGAAGTGTGTTAACATTAGAGTTCACTTGGAATACTCCAGGGCGGCCACAAGGGGTAGCTAATGAGGTTTTAGGACTATGGACACCACACTCCATCCCTTAAAATCGCCAATGCACATTTAGTTTGGATTTTTAGACCTTATTAAATCAGCTTCTCTTCCATCAAAATACGTATTTAGTTGACATGATTACTCACCATGTTCAAAAACCTATATGATAAAAACTGTCGAACTAATTACTATTTGGTACATTTACATTATTACATTACATTTTTATTTAAATGTGTGCCATGATTGGGAATAGTGTGCTGTAAGTAGTATTGATTTGTAAGTGTATAAACTGCATATATTTTGCTAGAAGATTTTAAAGTGATTTTAAAAGACAGAGATAAAATCAAAGACACTTAAACAACAACAGGTGTCCTTTGTTCAGTGTAGTTGGGGACTCTGATACCAATCATTTAAGAATGCCATGATTTAGGCCCTGATCTAGTACTTGTGCTCGGACCTCTAGTTTAAACAGCTGAAGATGTAGTGTGTGTGTGTAAATATATGTCGCCTGAATCTGAAATGTTCATGCTATGAAACGTTGTTTTAGGGCGATCCTGGCCCAAGTGGTCCTCCTGGTCCAATCGGGGAGACTGGCTATGGACTTCCTGGCCCGAAGGTAACAGTATTGGTAGAAAAGTACTTTTTGCTGCCAAAAGACATCTAAATCATGAAATTATCACAAGCTCTAATGAAATTCCTGCCTGTAGAGATGGATTTTGAATAAACAAATACTCACATGTCGTGACTAGATAGTCTTTGTTTGGAAAATGAGTTAACAGCTAGCGTTGATGGGAGGCCGACTGGGCTGCACATGTGGGCACCATGCAGACCTCTTCTAGGCATCGTCTAGGAACTGAGAGAATATGAAAATGTGGAACCAAAAACAAACGTTTACATCTTGTTGTGTTATCCTTGTCTCTAATTTCTGCATTTCTTGATATCCTTTGTATAAAAACATTGTCTACCTTTGGATTTATTGGTCTGTTATAGGGTGATCGAGGAGATCCAGGCCCTGCAGGTCCATTTGGCCCCAAAGGAGACGGCTATCCTGGCCCCATGGTGAAAACACAAAGTCAAACAGAATCCTGCCAATCCATCAACCTATAATTCTTCCCATAAGCACCGTTCATCACACGTTACACTCAGTTTCTCAACATCTCTCTCATGTTTCCCACTGTGTGTTCATCAGATCCAGGTGTCCCATTAGGTGTCCAACTTTTTGACATTTATAACTCAAAAGTTGCTGAAGATGTCCGGCACCTAGCACTCAGAACAGAGACAAAGAGATTCATATTCAGGCTTACAGAAGCAAATTCTCATTTAGAAAAAAACTTTTCCAGAATACTGTACATACATATTACTTAGAGCTGATGTTTTATTTATGGTCTAGTTGACAATTAACCGCAACCCAATAATTTTCAGAAATATAAACTAAATGATTACGCACTAGAAAAGCTGAATGATGGTCTCTCTGTTGTAGGGTCCTCCTGGTCTGCCGGGGCTCCCTGGAGAACCTGGGTCGGAGGGTGTGGGCATCCCGGGACCGAAGGTGAGAACATGTCTGAATTAGATAGGATTGTATGCATCTTTGGTGGCAAATTAAATCAGAGAGAAACCAAGATGACCTCCAAGACCTGTTTACACCCCTAAAACTTGAAAGAAAATTACATTTGAGGGAAAATGAAGGGACCAGTAGAGCCAGTACACTTTATCAATTTGGTTGACTGTCCCGAGAGAAAGAGATGTCTGCGTGTCTTTTCAGGATCTCTTGTCCTTGTGGAGGACAATGGATGTCTGACTATTGTGACTCTGATATGGCGTTTATCACAGTTTGTTCCTTTCTTTTTATCCAACCTACTTCATAAAAGCTTACTAGAGTTGGGGTGAAGAACTGGGGATCTAAAGAGCAATACATTCCCCACAAAAACAGAGAAATATGTTCTCTCTTTCAATGCCAGAAGAACAAGAGCAGAGTTTTTTTCTGATCAGGAGATTTCATACTTCATAAAACCTCACATACGGAGGTTTCTGAGAAGTCTTCATAAGTTCTCAATAGTACAGCAAGAACAAGCCGCAAAAACTCCCTAACCAGGGCTACAAGAACAGAATTATATCATTTTTTTGTACTTGCAGCCCTAGGAGATTACCAAATTGTGGCTGGATTGTTCCAAAAAGTTGGTCGTTAGAGTCCACTTTTTGTTCATGGCAGTGACCTTGGGCAGAACTCGTAATTATTCCACTCCCTCGGATGAAAAGCAACCTCAGACATGGTAGCTCTTGCATTTTCTTCTTGGACAAATCCAGATGTTCTGGTAGAAGAACGCATCAGAGAGAATACCCTGGAAGCAGTCTTCTGCTGTCCATCCTTGTAGTTCCTGCCAAATTTCATCCTGTCCTTGATGCTCTTGTTGTCAGAAGGCCTTTGTCAAAGGTGTTCACATGACTGCGCATTCAGAGACACTCACGCCCACCTGCTGCCAGTATTGAGCAAGCTCTCCACTGGTGGCAATATTATTACGCACTCCTTTGGATGAGATGGTGCCTGGTGGTTACTCTGGACGACTTGAAGATTTTTCCTTGCAGCTCAGCTGCTCACCTTGAACTTTTGATAGTCCATAAAACAGTTTCAGCAGCAATATTACTTGCAAACTATTTAACCAAAATTGAAAAGGATCCGTGAAACGCAAATAAGTGTTCCAACACTGGGAAAGTTGTTGTGGTGTTAATTTTTCCCCATTTTAGTTGAAATTGATTGATCGAAGATTTGTGGCCAATTTCCAATCTTTCCAGTCAAGTCTTTTTGAAGTTAGACCATAGCTAGTTCCATTTTTTTGTTCAAAAGCTTGGGGTTTGAAATATCTAAATGCTTAGTCCTCCTTGTGTATATTAAAGGTGGGTCTGGAATAATTAATTCCTTTGTCAATCCAACAAGACCTCCTGTGGAAGAGCGCTCGCAAAAGTCGTGAATGAAACGCCCAAAACTGTTAAAGCAAGAAATAGGGGAAGGAATAAAAGACCAGCGGTCGTTTAAATGCTACCATTTGTTTTTAAATATCTCGTTACACCTTTTCTGGTTCCTCTGATTGAAAGCATGTGCATAATGGTGTGTTCAATGATCAGGAAAACATTGGATCTTTGAATTTCTGACCAATCAATCATCAGGTATAGGCCAGTGTCCTGCCAATTTGGCATGTCCTCTTTTTAGGGCATAATAATAAAATGCCTACACTCGTTTCAGCTTGATTTTTTTGTTTAAAACTAAACTTAAAGTAAATTTAGCTCATTTTAGTGTAACAGAAGAAATTAACGTACAACTTAAATAACTTTAGATTAAACATTAAACAATTTTAGTATCTGCTTTCACAAATATGTTCTGTTTTTTTTTTGGAAGATGTTTTATGTATTTTGTTTCCAAAAATCACCCTAAATAAAATGACATCACACATCTAATGCTGCAAATTTTCAGTCACAAAATGTTGGTAATGTTTTATTACGGTTGATCAAAAGATTAGATGTTTTTGACTTGCACTGGTTTTCTAGATAAAATGTATATCTCTGTGGTTCTTACTGAGCTTCTTTGTGTGTTTCGCAACTTTTCAGGGGGACATTGGATTCCGAGGGTTGCCTGGTCTACCTGGACCTCCAGGGGAAGGCGTCCAAGGACCTCAGGTAAATTGAAAACCATTTTCGAAGCTTTCTTTTTATCCAAATGTTGCAATTTCCATTTAAACTTCACTTGACCTTTGAAAGTCAAAAATGTGAACTTCAGTCCTGCAACCAAGCAAGATTTGGGAATTTATTTATACCCTCAGCAAACATTAAGCTTACATGCTTATGTGTTTAGCATATTTCATACTGTATTTTAAGGCCTCTGTAAAAATCATGTATACGCCTTCAACTGGCTCCCATTTTTTTCCTTATTTTAACCACAATCTTCATTATATTTGACTGGTTTGAAAGGACAGACCTACACAAAGCAGCACATGATTCTGAAAAGAAGGGAAAATTATACAATTCACTGATGCTCTCCGTTCACTATGACTGACTTTGAGTTGTTTTGCAAAGAGGACATTTTTGCCCATTCTTATCTCCAAAAGATCTGCAGGTGTAAGTGCAGCGACATGTGGTTCTACAAACCAGGAAGCTAAATACAAAGACAAGCCACACTATTCAGATTTTAATTTAGAAGACCTCTTTTAATGCTCCTTTGATTCCACAATCATTCTATACTTTGTGTTGGTTTTGAAACCTTCGAATTGGTAAAAAGGTGTAACTATCACCATGCAAAAAGCCTTCTTTAATTTACTTTTTTCATCATATTTTCATCATTAAGGAATAACACAGCTTCATCGCATGTGCAAACATGTCCCCCCAACGAGGGGCTTGAATTTGAAATGTGGCTGCCAGTTTATTTGCTCAGCGTATTTTATGTAATCACCCCCATAGCACTCTTAACACGAATCCTGAGTGTGAATCTCTACAGACACATGCGTGATGAGGAACACTTGTAATAACAGGCTTTTGATTGAACAACACCCAGCCCCCCGTATGTCCTCACAGATCCCATCCTTGTTCCCATGTGGGCTTCAGACCAGCGTCTCCGCAGGCCGGAGCGCTCCAACACTCATTTGCAGTGGGCGAGATTTAATTAGGGGCTCAGATAAAGATACAAAAGGCGGAAACAAAGTGAGGAAGCACGTCACACTGACAGATGTCAGGCCTTGTACACGCTGACTAAATGATGTTAGACATGAGTCTTGTTGGGGTAGATCCTTTTCATTTTGAAATAACTTTAATTGTTTTCTCTGAGACGGATGAGATAAGAGCAAGATTTGTGTCCCGTGGCATAACATTAATATTGCATTTCAGAAGGAGAACATCAAACTAATAGTCAAACATGGTGGTGTAGGATAATGGTCTGGGGCAGCTTTTGCAGGACCTGGATGACTGACTGTGATTGATGAAACCGTAAATCAAGCATATTTGGGTTATGCAGTTGGACAATGAGCCAAAGCACACACTAACAATTTTAAAGCGTTAAAACGAATAGTGGTCTAGTCAAATCCAACTGAGATGCTGATGCATGACCCTAAAAAGAACAGTTATCCTAGATTATCCTTCAGTATGGCTGAATTAAAACAGTTTTGCAAGAGAAGTTGGCCAAAATTCCTTTAAAATACTCATTGGCTGTTGTTGCCATAAAGGCAGAACGAGTTATTAGAACGAGTTATTAGGTCTAGGGGCAATTACCTATCACATAAGCTCAGGCAGGTTTGGATAGCTTTTTCACCTTAACCCCTTAATATTGCTAAATTTTACCCAAAATACTTTGAAAAGCATACCCAAATTTAAATTCAAGCTGTTCTTGAACTATTCGGAGTAGAAGCATAGCTGAGACCTCTTTAGAAAGAAAACAGAATCTGTGTGAGTGCTATTGTCATTTACACCGACTTCTGTATAATCCTAAATACACTGAAAAGGGTGACTCCTTATTGACAGTCTATTTATTTTTCTAAAAATACATACTTTAAAAGTACCTTTAGTATGCGGTTGTGGCTTTGAACAGTAAATTTGACATTTTTTTGCATTCCCGAGTGGTTTGACAAAAACACTCACTGTGTCTACAGTTATGATTATATCTTTGACTGCCATATATATTTTGGAATGTCAAGGATCTTAGTTTTTCAATTGTGTATAATATGTATATGTACATAGAAAGGGTGTCGCAAAAAAAACAAAACAAGAAAAAGGCAGATGTGAAGTAGTGTTTGCCCCATTTCTGATTCCTTATCTTTTGTCACACTTAAATGTTTGAGATTATCAAACTAATTTAAATATTAGTCATTGACTGCACAAGTATACACAAAATGCAGTATTTAAATAAAGTTTGGTTTTTTTAAGGGAGAAAAAAAAAGCACTGTTGCCTTGCAGCAAGAAGGCCCGGGTTTGAATCCAGCCTGGGATCTTTCTGCATGGAGTTTGCATGTTCTCTCTGTGCATGCTAGGGTTCTCTCTGGGTACCCCGGTTTCCTCTCACAGTCAAAAAACATGACTATTAGATTAAATGGTCTCACTAAATCGTCCTTAGCTATGAGTGTGTGCATGCAGGGTTGTTTGTCTTGTGTGTCTCTGTCGCCCTGCGATGGACTGGCGACCTGTCCAGGTTGTACCCCGCCTCTAGCCGATGAATGCTGGAGATAGGTGGACTTGCTGGCGTGTTTTGGATCATTGTGCCGCTGCAGAAACCAAGTTGGTTTCAGGTTGAAGTCACCAACAGATGGCTTGACATTCTCCTTCAGGACTTTTCGATAGACCACAGAATTCATGGTTCCATTTATTACAGTAATTCTTCCAGGTCCTGAAGCACCAAAACAGCCCCAGAACATAACACTACCACCACCATATTTTACTGTTGGCATAATATTATTTTTCTGAAATGCAGTGGTATTTTTATGCCAGATCTAATGGGACAGTCACCTTCCAAAAAAGTTAAACTTTTGTCTCGTCAGTCCACAAAGGATTTTTTCCCATAAGTCTTGGGGATCATCAAGATGTTTTCTGGTTAAATTGAGACGAGCCTTAATGTTCTTCTTGCTCACCAGTGGTTTTCATCCTGGAACTCTGCTATGCAGGCCATTTTTGCACAGTCTTTCTTACGGTTGAGTCATGAACATCGACCTTAACTGAGGCAAGTGAGGCCAGAAGTTCTTTGGATGAGTCCTCGGTGCGCTCTTGGGGTAATCTTGGTCGGCCGGCCACTGCTGGGAAGGTTCACCACTGTTCCATGTTTTTTGCCATGTGTGAATAACGGCTCTCACTATCGTTTGCTGGAGTGCCAAAGCTTTAGAAATGGCTTTATAAATTTTTTGGGATAGATAGATCTCAATTACTTTCTTTCTCATTTGTTCCTGAATTTCTTTGGATCTGCATATTATATATATTACTAGCTTTTAGAGGATCTTTTGCTGTATTTCACTTAGTCAGGCAGGTCTTATTCAAGTGATTTAATTGATTGAGAACAGGTGTGACAGTCATCAGCCCTGGGTGTAGCTAGAGAAATTGAAAACCACCGGTAAGATATTTTATAAAGGGGGGGACACTTTGTCTCAGGAGGCCATGTAGGTTTGGATTTCTTTCACTCTCTTAATAATAATAAAAATAATTTAAAAACTGCATTTCGTGTTTACGTGTGTTGTCTTTGACCAATATTTAAATTTGTTTAATGATTTGAAAAATTTAGGTGTGACAAAAGGAGATCAGGAAGGAGGCATACACTTTTTCACACCACCGTATGCAACATATCGCAGCAGGACTGTATTAATAAGGATTAATAATTTAAATAGCCAGTTAAACTCTTTTTTTCACTTTCTCAAATCATATTTTATCATCTTTTCTCATCTCTTATACAAATTAAACCGAAACATTTAAGTGGGACAAAAAGGACACAAAAATCAAATCTGTAAATGGGGTAAACAGTTAAATCACACTCTCTGTTCCATTTGCCAATATGACTTTAAATCTGAGAATAACTTCCCATTCAACATGACCTCTCGGCATAAACTACATCAAACAACATGAAATAAAATTAAATGACTCTTCTTCAGGGTATGCGAAACGTACAAGATTCAGTGACCCATTCGCAGTGGCACTGTACTGACCGTGTGTACTTACTCACATGATTTAATCATTGAGACGAGCTACTAGGAGGTTTAAACAGCAGTAGTGGCAGGGTGATGGTTTTACCAGAGTGGGATTGTTTTTGCAGGGAAACCCCGGGCGACCAGGTCCACCGGGTCCAGCGGGGCCACAGGGACTAGGACTTCAAGGCCCCAAGGTACGCTACGGAATATCATTTAGGGGGTAAAAATTCTAAAATTTTAATGCAATGTCTTGTGACTATTTCAATTTTGTGTGTGCTTCAGGGTGAACAGGGGGCCCAGGGTGTGACGGGACCCAGAGGTTTACCTGGAGAGGGCTTTCCGGGAGCCAAAGTCAGTCAAAATGTGGTCATAAACCTTTTGCATGACAATGTGGGGTCGAAAGTAATTGGCTGATTGCTGTTTTTATTTTGTTTTGTGAGCCAGGGTGACCGAGGCTCGTCGGGAGAGAGGGGGCTTAAAGGATTCAAGGGAGAAATGGGAGATCCAGGAATCTCGGGACAAACTGTGAGTGACACTTTAATATTTAAATTCACATTTCTCTGAAAATTTAGAGACCGGAAAAATGTGTATGAAAACTGTTTTTTCAATGTCTGTTGATTGCGTTCTGCTTTGTGGCGTACAGTGATAGAAACAAGGCTTCCTCTTCCTTCCTTATATCTGATAGATTAAACGTAGAGATCTCAACATTTTGAGAGTTTTATTCCTGATTGAGCTCATTTAATCCTCATCTTAGGGTCTGCCTGGTGTAAAAGGGGAAGCAGGCCTCACTGTGAGTCCCATTTCTTCATGTTCTTTCTCATCAGTTATTTACCATGACCGTTTATGAGTTCATGTTCTGATGATGTATTCATTTCAGAGAGAGGACATCATTCGAATGATCAAAGAGATCTGCGGTAAAGTATCCCCTGATCTTTCACTTGTATGTATTGAATTGGCAGCATGAATGTAACATGAGAGGGTTTAGTTTCTGTCTGGGGTTATCTGCAAATGGTTAGATTAGATTTCACCTACTGAAAGTGACATTTCAGCCATGATCTCATCCTAGGATGTGGGATCAAGTGCAAGGAGAGGCCCATGGAGCTGGTGTTTGTCATTGACAGCTCAGAGAGCGTAGGCCCAGAGAACTTTGGGATCATCAAGGGTTTTGTGACCACTCTGGTAGACCGGGTCACAGTGGGCCGCAATGCCACCAGGATCGGTTTAGTGTTGTACAGCTTGGAGGTGAAGCTGGTCTTCAACTTGGCCCGCTACAACACCAAAGAGGACATCAAGGAGGCCATCAGGAACATCCCATACATGGGTGAGGGTACCTATACCGGTACAGCCATCCGTAAAGCCACACAGGAGGCCTTCTACAGCTCGCGCCTGGGCGTCAGCAAGGTGGCCATCGTGATTACAGACGGCCAGACGGACAAGCGGGAGTCTGTCAAGCTGGATATTGCCGTACGAGAAGCCCACGCTGCCAACATCGAGATGTTTGCCCTGGGGATCGTAAACAGTTCGGACCCAACGCAGGCCGACTTCCTGAGAGAACTCAACCTGATCGCCTCGGATCCGGACAGTGAGCACATGTTCCTGATTGATGACTTCAACACTTTGCCAGGTATGACACAATGAACAGGTCAAACCAAAGGATTGAATATGCTTTAAATAAAAATGCATTGCCTTTCAAAAGTATTCACACACCTCTTGAGCTATTTCAAATTTTTTTAATGTTGTGTGAAAGGAAAAGGATGAAGGATTTTCCCATTTTTTTCACAGAGAAAATCCTAAAAAGTGTAGTGAGCATTTGTTTTCACCTCCGTTGAGTCAATACTTTGTAAAGTATTTTGGGTGTGGCTCAACTAGCTTTGCAGAGACAAGATAATTTTGACCCGAAAACCAGATTGGATGAAGAGCTCCTGTGAACATAAAATTGAAAGTCTTGCTACAGATTCTTGATTCTGTTCAGGTTAGGACTTTGACTAGGCCATTCTTACACAGCTCTGGTTGTATATTTAGGCCCATTGTTCTGCTAGTGGGTAAAACGTGCCTCAGTCTCAAGTCTTACCTATTGTAACAGATTATTTTTTAGGATTATCCTTCATTTAGCTCCATCCATTTTCCCCTCAACTCTGGCCAGCCTCTTTAACGACAAACATTCCCACAGCAAGATGCTGCCACCACAGTTCTTACAGCTTTCTTTCAACAGTGGTTTTGTTCTCAGCACACTTCTATTGAAGCCACATTTGTAAAGTCTACAACTGATTTTTGAACCAACAGATTTTCCACATGAGCTGTGGCTCTCTCCAACTCCTCCAGACCTCCCATGGCCCTCTTAGCTGCTTGCCTGGACACTGTTTTAAAATCGAACCCTGCTTTCTTCTTTCCTTCTTCACAACTTTATCTCTGAGCTGTCCGCTGTCTTCCTTAGTCTTCACGATGTAATAACAATGGCACCGTAAACAATATTTTAAGAGGCTACGTTTATATTGTATTAACCTTATTAAGGTTTTCATATCCGTTTAGTGTTTAAAATACATGCACAGTTGTTGTGAACCATTCTCACCATGGTTTTATCTGGATCAGGATCTGCTGAGCAACATTTTTGTCAGAAATGACGGCGCCTTGAAGAGCATGCGGTGCCTCTGCTCTCGCTGCCCTCCTACAGCTGCTGCTACCCTGTGGTATCAATCGCTACATCATTCCGTAGTAACACTCAGTAGTACCCCACATATTTCATAGTGGTTACGAAGATGGGACCTAATCTACACACAGGTGGACTCTGTTTATTTATTAGAAAACTTCTGAAGATGAATGGTAGCTATATATATATAGTTGTGAATGAAGTCCCACATCAGAGTTGTAACTGTGGTGCTCAGTGACCAGGCTAACTACTACATGCAATCCCAGCTGAAAACGTTTAATTTCTGTACAATTTATGCTGGTAATGACATGTTTTCTCACTAGAAACAAAGTGTGAGAAGTGCAAATAAACTATCGACTACTATAACTGGTGATAGCTCTGACTGCTTCAAGGGGGTGGAAGCCATATCAAATTATCAAATCAAATCAAGCTTTATTTATAAAGCGCTTTTCATACACAAATTGCAGTTCAAAGTGCTTTACAGAATTTAAAGGAAACCACATTCCCATCCCTCCCTCACAGATTTAAAAGCATAATCATAGTTATACCCCCCTACCCCCAACCCAACCCTCCACAAGCACACACTTAAAAAACAGTGAAAAGGACAATGGACTGAGTACAGACGAACCAAGTTAGGAAGCGCCATCAAAGGAGCCATCTGCACCGGCAACAACCGATCAACAGCAGCCGCCAAGGCACTGACTCAGGGCACCCAGAGGACGCTAGGCCGAGACCACCACCTCCACCAAGCGCTACCCAGAGAGCACCCAGGCAGCGACAGCCGACCACTGCTCAAAAGGCAGAGGGCTCCCACAGAGGAAACACTGAAGGAAGATTAAAATAACAGGTTAAAGTACAAAATAAACAGAGAATAATTATGGTAAGATTAAGTAGTAAAACACTGATAAAATTTAAACATGCAGAGCAATTGAACGGACTATAATAAATAATAATTAGTTAATTATGAGGCCTTGTTCCTTACTAAGAACCCTGTAACTCGGACTGTCAAAATCAGACATAGGATTCAAATTTAACTCAATTCAAAATCAACATTCTTTTTTTCTTTTTTTTGATAAACTTCTGCAGATTTTTCCTCCTTAAATATTTTTAGAGAAATTCCATTCCACCTTCCAACATTTTTAATTGGGATAAGCAACACAAAATGATCACCCCAGTCACTAATTTAGGATATGTTTGGTGAGAAAAATAGACATACAGTAACTGTTGGAGAGTATTTTAAGTAGCAATAAATTCATTCGTTCGTTTGTGTGTGTATGAATTTGGTATTTTAAAGGGGTAAAAAAGGTCTTCGTCTGTCAGTCCTTAGAAGTATTTCTTGAAAATTGTCCTTATTTAACTGTTTTTCAGGAATGCTTTATTTTTATTTCATTTTGTACTGACTACCATTAAACCTGAGTGTAGCAGTAAAAGTCAGCATGCATGACTTGTTGGATAAACTGTAAACCGTTGTGGCTCACTGAAGGGATCAGGCCTGCAGTTGGCTCTGCTGTCCACTGCTGGCAGAAGTGAAAGATGGAGGCTGTGTTTGAGGAGGCACGAATGCAGCCAGAGAGCAGTGTTTAATGCTCAGGCTAACAAAAACCCAAACCATCCTCCTTCCAGATGCTCACCTGCCAAAAGCTTTAGGCTATATTTACAGTGTTATTTTTGTTAGCTTGGTAGCTTTATCTCAGCCAGCTGGAAAGTGTTCTGTAGCAACAGGTTGGGGAGGGGCCAGGCTGCGTTGCTTGATTCCCCATACAGCAGCAGATAATACTAGTCACTCTCTGACATTTCATTAAAACGACTTTAAGCTGTGTAACCGGCATGATGGACATTTTTATGGACTTTAAATTATAACTTTTCAATACAATATAGCGCTAACTAACTAATGTTTCAGTGTACATTTGATGGAAATGTTATTCAGCTCATTTTTTGTTTACGCCAGGACATGTGGGGGTCCCACATCAATTTCAAACCCACCTGATAGACCTGGAGCGTTCCACTGAAAACTCTCCCTAGATTCTTAAAGGTCCATTATCCTTATTCTCCTTTCTGTGTGTTTTTGTTTCAGCTCTCGAGTCCAAGTTAGTCAGTCAGTTCTGTGAGGACGAAAATGGAGCCTTGATATACAACAGAATAACAAACGGCTACAACGGCCAAGGAAAGAACGGCTACAATGGCAACAGGATCGGCACTGGGAGCTACGCGACTGGTGGCTATGGTTACAGGCCTTTAACGCAGCAGGACATACTCAACGGCCAACAGACTGGCTTAAACTCTGGTACTGGCACTCACAGCCATGGCGGTCGGGTAGAAGTGACCCAGCATGGCAGTAAAGGATCCAGCACCGTTCATGTATGGAACACAACACAACAAATGTACATCGCTAAAGCTCTATAAACCAACAGAACTCTTTGTTTCTTCTTCCTCAGAGTGGAGGAGGGCTGGGTGTGACCACAATAATAACCAGCTCAGGAAGTGAACGCGGGGACACGTTTAACCGTGGCAACTCAGACTACAGAACTCCGCCTCCTGCCAGAGAGGGCTCATCCGTCAGCAGAGGCTCGTCCTCATCCTCAACAAATATAAGCACATCATCCTCAGGTTCTGTACAATATGTGCCTCCACCAAGGCCAGCTCTTCCTAAAGGTACACAACATCCCTGAAACTCATCAGTCTTTACATCTTTAACATTTCTACTCTGGGGAAATTAGCTTTAGTTCTCTTGCAGTCGTATTGTTGAACAGTATGGAGTTGACGAAAGCATATTTAATATCTGTTAAAACAACACAAGGTTTTAATTAAGGTCAAAACTCCTTGTAATTTGGGTTTTATATATCTGATTCCAGAGGAGTCAGGGCCTCACCCGTCATGAACCTCACCGCATGTCACTGGTATACACTGTAAAACGTTAAATAGGAGCTCCAAATTTAGCTTGTGTGTTTATGTTTTGACTTTCCAAAAAAGTTGGATATTTTTTAAGCCCAAGTCCCGTTGTAACAAAAGCCGTTAGACGGTGTAAAAGACTTAAGAGTGGGTGGAGGTTCACCTTCCATCGGTATTACATTAACATACAGCTAAAGCTATGAAACAGTGGTAGAGATCAAATCATATACATGCGTTAGAATGGCCCAGTCAAAGTCCAGGCCAAAATTCAACTGAGAATCCATGGAATTAACTTCAGAATCAGAATGAATCTTCATAGGCATTTTTGCTGTATAACATTACAAAGTCTGCGGGTGTATTTTATCTTAGATTTCCAATAACGGCGTCTTTAATAAATTTTTCCTGGGAAATTAGATTTTTATTCAGAAAAAAAAAAAATCCTTGCCCTACAGATGTTACATCCTTAAAATGCTTCATGAACAAAGTAAGCTTCCTTTAAAGACTTTTATTGCACCAGTACTTTAATCTTTAGTGGGTGGGACCTGAAGTAAAATGAAGAATTCCCTCTAACCACCCACAGCTGGGATAATCGCATGCAAAGTGAAGCAGCGACAACTACTAATAACACAATGCTAAAACCCCTCAACCTCTGACAGTTAGTCAGAATCATTACAGGGGGATGCAGGAACCCCTGCGGTGACACGACATGATTAGAATCTCCAGTAAAGTAGCGGTCCGGCGTGTTTAGTGAGCCGGTGGCAGAAAGGACACAGCTTCGCTTGATGTATCCTTCATGCTGTGTGTGCAGCGGAGCGAGGAACAGTGAGGCCAATTATTTTTGAAGTAGTGTGGCTATTATTGTGGAACCGGCTCCTTCCTGAAGAAACGGAGCGGAAATTGTGACTCTGGGGGTGGATTTTTTTTTTTTTTTTTTTTTTTTTTTTTTGCTGCAGCAATCTTTTCCTGCTTGCGTTTCTTACTCCTTATCACATGACATTTTCCCGCAGAGACCGTACCCTTGGACCCTCGCTGCGAGCTGGTTCTGGACCAGGGAACATGTCGAGAATATAACATCCGCTGGTACTACGACAAGCAGGCCAACGCTTGCGCCCAGTTCTGGTATGGAAGCTGCGGCGGCAACAGGAACCGCTTTGACACGGAGGAGGAGTGCAAGAGGACATGCGTGGTCTCTAGAGTCACAGGTACACCTTCACGTTGTACTCTAATGCTTTTTATTCTTTTTTTTTTTTTATTCTTTTTTTTTTTTTTACAGACAGTGCCTTTTCGTGTGGCAACCACAAACTTCGTCTGTTGAGGTGTTAACCTTCCTGCTTGTTTTTGTTTCTTCAGGAGGCTGAGTGAAGACACCCGTCCTACACCTGCAGTAGAAACTTCAAGGAGGAGCCGTTGAGGGCAGCCATTTTCCATCAGATTACAGACAGTTGGGTTGAAATTTCTCAGGCAAATACATGTACTTTACAGTTTTTAGTATTTTGCATCTTGCAATTTTGTAAAAAAAAAGAAAAATAAAGAAAAAAAGTGTCGTGACACACTCCTGTGTTTTAGTTACCCTGGAGATTATTTCCACTCAGGTATACATATGAGCTCTCCTGTCAGCTCCAGCTTCCCTTCACCTACAGCTGATTATGTTTTTCCCTCAAACTCAATGATTGCTGGGAAGATGGTGAAAAGACAGAACTGTTTGCACAACATGGACAATCACAACTCCGCAACTTAACAAGCCCCCTCAGTGACTCAGTATGGCATGAAGCAAAGCTGTAGCTGTGAGTACTCTTATTTAGGTTCTAACTTCCAGGGCCAGAAACACATTAAATCTTCAGTTTCATATGTCAGCTGTATTTTAAACTTGAACCCTCCCCTCATTTCTTGAGATTTTTGCTTCCAAGCAGTCAAACATTCACGTGATCTTTTAAGTGATTTTGATCAAAAGATGTTGAGACTTTGTAAATTCTTCCTTTGGATCTGGAGCGTTTTCAATCCAGTACATGTCCATTTTCAGAGGAAAAGTTTTTTTTTTTTTAAGCCACATTAATTTGATCTATGTATCATTCAGATACTGTATAAATTCTAGACTTTTATTACACATTTGAACAGTTCTTTTTTCCCCCCCAGGATGGACTGATTATATAACATGCAACTGTGATCATTTTTAAATGGGTGTGCAAATTTGAACAAATGTGAGATTTCCTCCAAATCAATCTGAATTATACATATAGGTTCAAAAATATACTACAATATTTCGATGTATGTTCTTAACCAAGTTACAGAGGAGCCATTTGCTTTGTTCACAGAAGACTGAATGCAGAAATTGAATCAAAAGACGATTCAACTAAGTATTACTTTACATTTTAGGCATCCGGCTTTTTGGAGCTTTGTTTTTTTTTTTTTTTTTTTAAAGTTCAATTGTACAGGATACATGTTACATTGAATGTGGTAAAATTATTGAAATGATTTACCAATCTGTCAGATTGCACAGTTATACTCTTCTTGATAAGATACTACGGTATTTAGATGTTTGTCCTCTTATTTTGTATGATCAATATTTTACATTCATCCGATTCATAACTTGTGGAAATATGCCATGAAGTGAGCTAAAAAAAAATGTGAAAAAGTTTAAAACAAAATCTTTTAAAAGATCTTGTGAAAAAACATAATGGACACCTTTTTTGGGGAAAAAAGAAAAATATAACATGAGAGACGGTTGAAGACTTTTGCACACTACTGTGCATACGTTATAAATAACTTTCTCTTTGTTAAATAAACTGACGCACATATTGCCCTCTACTGGGCATCTTATGCTCCTGTCTCTGAATTTGACGCTTAGTAGGAGGCTGTTTGTTTTACCAGATGTACTGACTGCATAAATGCATAATTTACTGTACTGTGGAATACTTTGTTAAAAGTGTCAACCATTTAAATAAATCAGATATTAATTAAAATATGTGAAATGTGCATTAATGATTAACATTTAGGGTGTCAGAATGAAGTCACTTCATGAATTTGTAATTAAAATTCAAAGCTATACAGCATACATCCATCTATTAGCATTACTTAAAAATTAGCTTTCTGCTGCAATGACCTTTCCATTCAAAATAATGAGAGAAGCAGAGGTCTACAAATATTAGTGTGAAAAGGGTTGCATGCATTTAAAGGTAACCCCCTTTACT
Organism: Valencia hispanica; assembly: GCA_963556495.2. Lineage (NCBI taxonomy): Eukaryota > Metazoa > Chordata > Actinopteri > Cyprinodontiformes > Valenciidae > Valencia > Valencia hispanica. The sequence goes on from OY747723.1 coordinate 13,981,262, forward strand.
TTGATACCCTAAATAAAATAAAATCCATGGCCACCTTCTGTGAAGGATTCAGAGGCTTGCTAGAGAACATTAGTGAAAAAACAGCAAAGCATATTAATGTGTTACAGTGGCCTAGTCTAGCCCAGATTTAAAATGAATTAATCTTTGGTGAAGCTGTCTGAGCTGGAGCTAATCAATTTAAGCATAAAGTTAAAATGCAGAACTTTGTGTTTTTCAGTCACACAAAATCCCTGGAAAACACATAGAAGTTTTTTGTTGTAATGTCACAAAACGTGGAAAATCTTAAGTACTGTGAACACTTTTGCAATTCAGTGTAACGACAATACAATCTCTCATTTTTTTTCTCTATATCACTGTAGCTTTAAGGAAGTAGCAGAGCGCTCTTACGCACGTCAGCTCTCCCCTTCTGCTTAAATTACGTTTTAGCGACTCCTCGACATGTGGCGTATTCTGATCTATCTTTAGTGCAGCCCGCAGGAGAAATACTACCTAACTCTACAGTCTCTTCAAACTTTATCAGGCTGCAGAAATAGGACCAGATCTAATAAGCACCTATTGATCCAGTCACATTATTTATGGCATTTATTACCATTTTACAGGGAAAACGTGGCTGCAAGCAGCCAGACATCATATATGTTTCCGATGAAAAGAAACATATTTCTAATTCTAAAATGAATAAATGTGGCTGACGTGTTTTGAGACAGACACATTAAACTCACGACTTGCCGATACCTGCAAATAGCTGCTTGTTTGTGTGACTGTCACCTGTTTATCCACACGGCTGCCACACTAGAAACATTTTAGGTCCTATTATAACGCAGCTTGTCTCTCCTGTGCCTTCTAATTAGCGCTAAGGTGGGAAAAAAGAAAACAAAGTATGTACCATGCTGATAACAAGTTCATCGACAGTAGGGTTACATGTTGTGATAAACAAAACTTTTATGAGCCAAGTATTTATTCATATATTGAATGTGGACAAATTGTAATGCTACCTATTTTATAATAGGATTAGAGCTAATTAGACTGAAAAATGTGAATCAGAATACTGAAGTCAAAAAGAAGGTTAATGGACAAACCATTTGCCATAATTTGAAGCAAATGTGTGTAAAACTTGAAGGAGTGGGTGAAAGTCAGAGACAGAGCTTACCTAATCTAGAGCAGCGCTGTGGTTACTTTTTCTTAAAGTAGGAATCTACACATGCGAGGCCTTTTGGCTCACTTCACTGGTGATCTGAAACTCCATGTGGACTGGAAAATGAATGAATGTCTAAGGAAGAGTATGTATTTTTGAATATGACAGCGACTGCTCTGAATATCCTGTTACTCGTATATATATAGATATATTTAGCTATAAGGGATAGTATAGCTATTTAAGGGCTTTGACAGCATTGTCTTTGCTGTTAATGGACCACATGACACTGGGAGCTGAATCATGGTGGCGTGTCTTCAGCCGAATATCCCAGCAGTTGCTACTTTCAGTCTGCAGCGGCAGGTGCTGGAGTCCTGGCTGGGGCTGTTCTCTGATTTGGCCCATTGAGATTCCACTGAAGCTGAAGCATGCTGGGGTTAGTGGGAGCTATATTTAGAGGGGGGAGGATTGAATTGCTCAGTCTTCACACCGGGAACCCTTTCTCTGTTCAGCCTTTTCCAGCCAGGACTGACTGCCAAAAGGACCTTTGGCGACGGTCTCCTTCCATTGTCCATAGACACTTTTGTTTTGTTGCTTTTACCCATCTTGACTAGCTATGGACCCCAACGCCATCAAGGAGGAGCTGCGTCTGTTTCAGAGCACCCTGCTCCAAGACGGCTTAAAGGAGCTTCTGAATGAGAACAAGTTTGTGGACTGCACTCTGAAAGTGGGCGACCGCAGTTTCCCCTGCCATCGGTTAATCATGGCCGCGTGCAGCCCTTACTTCAGGGAAATCTTCTTCACAGAGGATGGAAAGGAGGTGGAAAACACCAAAGAGGTGGTCCTAGAGGACGTTAACCCCTCTGTCCTGGACATGATTATCCAGTACCTCTACTCGGCTGAGATTGACCTCACTGATGACAATGTTCAGGACATCATTTCTGTGGCAAACAGATTCCAAATCCCTTCTGTCTTCACAGTCTGCGTCAATTATCTTCAGAAGAAGCTGTCACTGGGTAACTGCATGGCCATCTTCAGGATGGGCCTGGTGCTCAGCTGTCCAAGACTCGCTGTGGCGGCACGGAATTACATTGCAGATCGCTTTGAGCTTCTTCACAAGGATGAGGAATTCCTCAAGCTTGCAGCCCATGAACTGTTTGCTGTCATAGGTGGGGACTCGCTGAATGTCGAGAAAGAGGAGCTGGTGTTCGAGGCGGTCATGGCCTGGGCCCGCCATGATAAGGAGAAACGCATTAAGATCCTTAAGGATGCCTTCAACTGCATCCGCTTCCGACTGATGCCGGAGAAGTACTTCAAAGATAAAGTAGAGAATGACGAGATCATTAAAGCTGACCCAGAACTGCAGAAGATGATCCAGGTCATCAAGGATGCCTTCAAAGGGAAGCTTCCAGACAAACCCACGAAGAAAGAAGGTGAGGAGGGCGCCGACAAGGAAGGAGAGGAAGAAGACAACCCGTTCCCCGGTTTCCTCAATGACAACCGCAGACATGGGATGTTTGCCCGCGACTTCATCCTGATGATCAATGACACAGCAGCGGTGGCATACGATGTCAACGAGAACGAGTGCTTCCTCGCTGCTATGTCAGAGCAGGTCCCCCGTAACCACGTTAGCTTGGTCACGCAACAGAACCAGCTCTACATCATTGGAGGACTGTTTGTGGACGAGGAAAACAAGGACGTGCCTTTACAATGTTACTTCTATTTGGTGAGTATTTCTTGAATTGCCCGAATAAATTGTTGGACCTGCTGCAGAAACATTCCAATCGCCTCTACTGCTACTACTGGAATCACGAAACAGTTAGCTTAGCAGACCTTGAGAAGCACCACAGTCATAGAATCAGGAGACAGTTAGCTTAGCATAGCTTTGAGAACCAATGAAAGGGAAATCTTTTGCGTTGTATAAATATCCCTTTTAATTTGAATAAATATTAGATATACACTACCGCTCAAAAGTTTGGGGTCACATTGAAATGTCCTTATTTTTGAAGGAAAAGCACTGTACTTTTCAATGAAGATAACTTTAAACTAGTCTTAACTTTAAAGAAATACACTCTATACATTGCTAATGTGGTAAATGACTATTCTAGCTGCAAATGTCTGGTTTTTGGTGCAATATCTACATAGGTGTATAGAGGCCCATTTCCAGCAACTATCACTCCAGTGTTCTAATGGTACAATGTGTTTGCTCATTGGCTCAGAAGGCTAATTGATGATTAGAAAACCCTTGTGCAATCATGTTCACACATCTGAAAACAGTTTAGCTCGGTACAGAAGCTACAAAACTGACCTTCCTTTGAGCAGATTGAGTTTCTGGAGCATCACATTTGTGGGGTCAATTAACCGCTCAAAATGGCCAGAAAAAGAGAACTTTCATCTGAAACTCGACAGTCTATTCTTGTTCTTAGAAATGAAGTCTATTCCATGCGAGAAATTGCTAAGAAATTGAAGATTTCCTACAACGGTGTGTACTACTCCCTTCAGAGGACAGCACAAACAGGCTCTAACCAGAGTAGAAAAAGAAGTGGGAGGCCGCGTTGCACAACTGAGCAAGAAGATAAGTACATTAGAGTCTCTAGTTTGAGAAACAGACGCCTCACAGGTCCCCAACTGGCATCTTCATTAAATAGTACCCGCAAACACCAGTGTCAACATCTACAGTGAAGAGGCGGCTGCGGGATTCTGGGCTTCAGGGCAGAGTGGCAAAGAAAAAGCCATATCTGAGACTGGCCAATAAAAGAAAAAGATTAAGATGGGCAAAAGAACACAGACATCGGACAGAGGAAGACTGGAAAAAAGTGTTGTGGACGGATGAATCCAAGTTTGAGGTGTTTGGATCACAAAGAAGAACGTTTGTGAGACGCAGAACAACTGAAAAGATGCTGGAAGAATGCCTGACGCCATCTGTTAAGCATGGTGGAGGTAATGTGATGGTCTGGGGTTGCTTTGGTGCTGGTAAGGTGGGAGATTTGTACAGGGTAAAAGGGATTCTGAATAAGGAAGGCTATCACTCCATTTTGCAACGCCATGCCATACCCAGTGGACAGCGCTTGATTGGAGCCAATTTCATCCTACAACAGGACAATGACCCAAAACACACCTCCAAATTGTGCAAGAACTATTTAGAGAAGAAGCAGGCAGCTGGTATTCTATCGGTAATGGAGTGGCCAGCGCAGTCACCAGATTTGAACCCCATTGAGCTGTTGTGGGAGCAGCTTGACCATATGGTACGCAAGAAGTGCCCATCCAACCAATCCAAATTGTGGGAGCTGCTTCTAGAAGCGTGGGGTGCAATTTCTCCAGATTACCTCAACAAATTAACAGCTAGAATGCCAAAGGTCTGCAATGCTGTAATTGCTGCAAATGGAGGATTCTTTGACGAAAGCAAAGTTTGATGTAAAAAAAATCTTATTTCAAATACAAATCATTATCTCTAACCTTGTCAATGTCTTGACTCTATTTTCTATTCATTTCACAACGTATGGTGGTGAATAAGTGTGACTTTTCATGGAAAACACAAAATTGTTTGGGTGACCCCAAACTTTTGAATGGTAGTGTAAGTATGCCTTGGATTAAATCAGCCATAAGAATTGGGAAATCATTAGCTATTAAATTAAAGTTAATTTGGCTTGACTCTCTGCAGTTCAATTTATTCTCATTTTCCCACCAAATTGCCAATCCAAGCTATCCTCTTTCTGACAATCGATAGCCTGATATTAAATAAAGGTTGTTGTTAACTGTTGTAGCTATTCTCTGATTTTAAACTCTTTAACAAGTTTTCCTTCTAATTCCTATAAATGTTGGAAATAGTTTTGTTGTAAGTGTAACGTAGCATTAGCTTACAAGAGAGCCTTCTCAGAATGTGTCAATGTTTATCTCAATTAATCACCTTTGATTTTTAAGTGTGCTTAAAGAACTCAGGAAATAAATAACTGAAAACCATTTTTAGTGGTACTCAACTTTTCTTCAACTAAAACACAAGTTAAATTTATGTTGCCCATATAAACAATACATAGCTGGGGTCTTTCATGCTCATGTTCTCATGATAACAATTACATACAAGGGTTCTTGTCTTTTATTGTACCATTTATTCACATCATAGTTTGATCCTCTCACATCTGAGTGGGCCGCCATGCCACCCATGCCTTCTCCGAGATGCCTTTTCAACATCGGTGAGACCCAGAACCTGCTGTTCGCTGTGGCTGGAAAGGACCTCCAGACCAACGAGTCACTGGACACCGTAATGTGCTACGATGTTGAGTTAGTGGTATTACTTTTTTCCATGCTATGCCTTCTTCTCCCACTTTTTCACCTCACTCTGTCTTTCACTTTGTGCACACCTTTCAAGTGATAATTAACTTCGGCAAATAAACATCTCTTCGCAACAAAAAAAAATCCATATGTATAAATATAGTTTGTATTTAATTTCACATTATCTAATGAGCTTTGCCGTGATTAGTACATGCACATTTATGATGTGTAAATTGTTGTGTAAAAGCAAAACTTGGGAGTGAATGTTACAACTGAAGTGTTCTTTAAACTTTGACAGATACACCCAAATATTGCACCGAATCTTTATATTTTAAAACTGTGGCATTCTTTAGGAAAATGAGGTGGACTGAAACGAAAAAGCTTCCTCTGAAGATCCATGGCCACGCTGTTGTTTCATACAAAGGACTGGTCTACTGCATTGGAGGAAAAACAGATGACAAGTAAGTGTTTGGGGATGTGACTGTGTGTCCGGGCCAACGCCGTGAACCACTGCTGTTCCTGATCTGTCATCCTGCTAGCTAGGAACACTGCAGGATACACATCACAGACAACAACTGCAGCGCCACAGTCCCGGGTTTTCTAATACACAACAATAATGGAAAATCCGGATCCCCTGCATTTCCTTTTACAGCTCCAACACAGCTAATGTTTATTTCCACTGTCTGGGGGTACAGCACCGGTGCACATGGTACACAAGTCACTCTGCTTTCCAGGAAAGCTATAAAAAAAACTTACTTGAATTAAATGCTGTAACTAATAATAGACCCATCAAATACCCCAGTTGTCAATTATACTCTCATCAAGAAGAAATAGCTCTGCTTCTACAGCTTTGGATGTCAGATGTTAGAGAACAAAACTGAGCTGTTACATAATTTTTCAACAGAAGAATCAAATCTATGAAAAAAAATAGAATCAATAAAATGTACTATTTAGGACAGTTACTGTTTTGTATTATAGACCTTTGACAAAAGACAGAAAGCTCTAACTAAAAGTTGAAATACTCAGTTATTTTCGCCTCATCTATAATCCTTTATGTTGCACACTACACTGATAGATTGTGTATTTACAGTTCATTTACTACCAAAGCATGATGCTGCCACCACCACGTTTGCCAAATTTGCTTGCAGTCAATTTATTTTAGGGTTGTCAAGGTGAAAAGGGTTTGAATAGAAAACGCACAGGAGAAAACAATTTACAACCATTCTTTCTATTTCACAATTATGTGCAATTATGTTCAGTCTGTCACATAAAATCTCAAAATACACCAAAGTTGGTGGATGTAGTGCTACAACAGTTTCGCAGTTGATATTGTGGTTTTCATAACATTCAGATTACATTTTTTTAAATGTTAATCAATTTATGAATCAACATTAAAACTTTGAGTTGCCACAGTCCAGAATGACACTGATTACTTCCTTATCTCGTTTTGTTTTAATTTGTCCTTCTTGGACAGTTTTCTGTCTGTGTTTTGTTAAGAAAAAAAAACAAACGTTTCTGATGTGTAACAAGACATGGAAATCAACTTGAGCCCCAAACATCCTCTGGCTCATCTTTGACAGCGTTTAAACTATCCATGTCGCCCACATTCATTGTTGCTTGTGACCCCACAGCAAAGCGCTCAACAAAGTGTTTGTGTACAACCACAAGCAGTCTGAGTGGAGAGAGATGGCGGCAATGAAGACACCCAGAGCCATGTTCGGAGCCGTCATCCACAAGGGCAAGATCGTGGTCGCTGGCGGAGTGAACGAGGAGGGCCTCACTGCTTCGTGTGAAGCCTATGACTTTACAACAAACAAGTATGTTTAAATCATACAAGGTCCATGCATTATTTTATTTTTTTACGTTACTAACATTATTCACTACACATTTTGAGGCATAAACATGATCAATAAAGGTAGATATTTCCAGGTCTGTTTGATATTTTCACACAGCTGCACGTTCCGCAAACATTAGCAGCTTGAATAAATGTATTTCTGCTAGCTATATTCACCAATAATTAAATCAGTAACGTCTATATTTCAAACTTTCAAATACCCAATATTTATTTGCTTAAATTGTAGCCATATGGTTAAATAAAATGACCGTATATAAATAATCTCACACCTTTTAAAGAAATAGCTTATGCCCGTTTTAAGCTGCCTCATTTCTAACTTTTTGTTGTGGCTAGCTTTGCAAAGTATTAGATTTGTTTCTGTTTTCTAAGCCAAACCACATCCATTCTACAAATGCTAAAAAATTTTAGTTGAGGCATTTGTGCTGCACAATGTTGCTGTGCTTTCCACTTTATGTATTTGCTTGAAAATTGTCCCAGCTAGCTAACAATCAGGTGGTTTTGGTCAGAATGATACAGCCGACAGCCTCGATCAACGTAGCTTCATGAACCTATTGTCTTGTAGAAGTGCAGGTATTTAATGACAGCTGATATAGAGTTGTTTCTTGTGGATTAAAGAAATATTTTCGGTGGGTGTTGTTGAAAAATCGACTTGAACGTGGGCACTAATTTGACAAGATGCTATAATCCCAGCTCTTTTTGGAGGACTTTGAGTTTTATGAACGTTTCTAAAAACTATCACTGACTATCTTTATGAAACCTCACTTAAAAATACATGACATCTCTTTAGATAAGGCCTGTCTCCGATCCAAATTAATCTCTTTACAGTTCTAACTTATTATGGTACCAGGTGGCACTCCTAAAAATGTTCCATCCTTGTGAGATGAGTGTGAAGGAGTGTATTTGCTCCTGAAACAGGTGTTTAGGATAGTCCTGAGGTTCTCTTGTTGTGCTATGTGTCAGCAGGTGGGAGCCTTTCACGGAGTTCCCCCAGGAGAGGAGCTCCATCAACCTGGTGAGCACCGGTGGCCTCCTGTACGCTGTGGGTGGCTTTGCCATGGTTCAAGTGGAAAACAAGGAGGTGGCTCCAACAGAGGTCACTGATGTTTGGCAGTAAGTCTTCTCCCTTTTAAGGGGTTTGCAAATGTCGCAACAGAGATGGCCCTACAGCACCCCCTGGAATGCTTTAAAACACCCTGCCCAATTGCCTTAGTTTATCATAGAAGTATGAAAATTGGTACAATTGTAGAACTTCCCAAGACCTACCTAAAAGTCTCCAAACGTCATGCTCCAAAATGAACAGGCAGACAGCCATCTTGGATTGAACTTGTAATTTTGACCCATTTTTGCCCTGGTTTTGCATTTGATCAAACAAGTTTTGATTGCCCAGCCTCAAAATTGGTGAGTTTGCTCATGAGGCACGAGGGATCTTAAGTTATCAAAATCCTGAGTTTTTGTGCATGTTGCAGGGGCGGGACCTGGCCTCAAACGTTTACTGAATTCCAAACACAGTAAAATTTTCATAACTCCCACAAAAAAAATCACAGAGCCACGAAACCTTCTGTGGTGGATCATCTTCAGGTCCCTGACAAAGCCCAATGGTGAAATGCTGTAATCACTCAAATCCCACCCCCCCCAGAACAGGAAGTGTAAAGTTTTACTAGAAAAATCTAGCTTGGACCCATTTATGACTCTCTTTACCTAATGAACATCTATTATAGCTGTGGCTTGTGACTGAAAAGAAGTTTGTGTAAGTTGAGGCAAAGTCCAGGAGCGTTTTCTAAAGAGGGTGTGGCTGCGGCGGTGTGGCGAAGTCTGATGTTACACCATGGCCATACGTTTTCCACAATTCAACATCATAGTCCCACACCTAACAGAAATGTATGCATATTTGGTTGGCGTGGCCTGATTCTTTCACACTGCCTGATTCCTACAAGCATTAAAACAATATTCCCCTACCCATGCTTTCATCTCACATTATGAGAATTTAATACAGATATGTAACATAGCAAGACCTACAAAAATGTATCTTCCAACAATTGTCCAACCCCAGTGAAAGTCCATTTTGGATTAAAACCGTAAGTCACTTCAGTTCTTTTTTTTTTTCGTGACTGAAATCAATAAATATGTAGAAAAACGGGACAAAAAAGCAAGCACAATGGAGCTGGACGTTACCAAAGAATCTTATCATTATGTTTGACATGCCAAACTTGGGTACTGATAGAAATCACACTGTTCACCCAAGATAAAGGGAGTGACGTAAAAGTTTAAAGCTCCCGTTTTAGATAAAGTAAAGATTTCTTCATCAGGTGAGGAGCTAAAAGAGGAAGTCAGAGAAATGCTGTCTGAAAGCAGGAGCTTGGAAACCTAACAAACAAGCACCCTCTGTTTATTAGTCATGAGGGTTACATTATTTCACTTCATTACTACACTATAACACTACCCTTGATACAGTAATGTGGCTGTCAAATCTTCATTCCAAGGACGCACTAATCAAACTCTAAACGTTTGTCTGCAGTTAGCTTATTCATACCAACATGTTGACACCAAAACGTCACTTCAACCCATTGCTGTTCATGTGGTGGATGGAAAAGATTTTAAAACACTATGCTATGCTACCAAAATATCACTAGTACCAATGTGCTGCAGCAGCTTGTTAGTAGTAAAACAATGTATTTTCTTACCTGATAAACTTTATGCTCTCAAACAACATGTGCAGTCACCTTTATGGTCTGCCTGTTGACTTCCTGCTTGCTTCCTTAAACCTCTGCTTTATGTTGTGCTTTTCTGTTTGAAGGATTCAGGGAGTTTAAAGGATTTATTTTTTCTTTTGGTGGGGGTGGAGTAATTCGTCCTCCTTACCTGTGTTTACATCCATGCTCAATCATAAAACAATCTTTTATGTCAGGCAACCAGTCCATCATGTAATTGCTACAACAGAGTTTTCCAGATCATCTGTTTCCAAGCCAGAAGTCATGATGCTATCTGGTATTTCCTCACATTTTAAAATGACTTAGAGAGAAGGCCAATTGTATTTCAGTTGTGTTTCAATGTTTTATGCTTTAGATTTTTCTTTTAAATATATTTTCACTTGCATATGCTGCTCTTGCTAGCAAGCTTCACGTTAGGTTTAGCGCTCTCGCTAAACTTGCTAAACTAGTTAAAACTAATTTTTACAAATTATTTTCTGAATTAATGAGAGAATAATAATAAAAATACACCCGTCAGTCCATCGCTGGGCAATACGATGTGCGTTTGTTTTGTTTATTTCACTTTTACTTTGTTTTGGGATTGGGAAATACTCTTGTCTCTAAACAATATAGATAAGAATATTATTAACTTTGCGCAGACACCTAAGGAATTTGCAGCAGTTCAGACGTGAAGCACCATCAGATTTCTTTTTTCCAAGTGAATGCTAATGTTCCAATAGAAACTTTCTCAACCGCAGATTCTTAACTTGTACTAATTTAATAAGTTTACTCTTTAAACCACCACATATATGAATATATCAGCCTTATATTGTTGATGAATGATCAATTTGATCACGGAAACAAAACGTGTAGTTCATGTTGTTAAGGCTTAACCATGATTAATCATTAAATTTATAAACTGACTTCAATGTTAATCATTTGAATCAATAATAGTAATTTATTTATTTTTTATGTGCTTGTTTTGAGATACAACTCTCCTCTTGTTCCTATTAGGTATGAGGAAGACAAGAAGCAGTGGAGCGGCATGCTGAGGGAGATGCGCTATGCAGCAGGCTCCTCCTGTGTGCCTATGCGCCTCAACGCTGCCAGGATGCCCAAGTTGTAGACAGAACCATTTTCCTTCTCAGCCCTATCTATTTGACAGCTTCCAAAGACCCTCCTCCTCCTCCTCCTCCTCCTCCTCCTCCTCCTCCTCCTCCTCCTCCTCCTCCTCCTCCTCCTCCTCCTGCAAGCTGCTTCTAAGGCGCTGGGTTGATCTTTGACATTAATTTTTTCTCTGAACTCGGATGATTTTTATCTGTACAATAAAAGCTCCCTTCAGCCGCCGCTTCAAAGATGCCTCATCCCCTCAGCATAAAAAAGGAGTCACCATTTAGTTTGATCTATAAATCTGTGTTTACACAATTTTTGCTCGTCTTTTGTAAAAAATAAAAAAAAATAGCTTATCCCTCCTGCCTCTGCCTTTGCTTTTTGTGCTTTCTGAGGGCAGCCAGGGTTAGAGGAAACGTATATTTGTAGAAACCTTTAAGGTACACAAGGAAGTGAAGAATAACGGTGACAGTCGCCTTGATACTAACTGACTAATTATCTTTAAATACAAAATCTTTACATTTGTGTCAACATGACTGGTGGAGAAAACACAAAGTTGATCAAACATTGAGAAATAATCTCCAGAGTTGGGACGGATGTCTGCATTTTAATCCCGTCTTTGTAGAAAATCTGTTTACACTGAACGGAAAAAAAAGGTTTAAATTTGTTTTCATTTAAATTATTTTAACAACAGAATTCAGTGTAGAGGAAATTACCTATTATTTACCTAAATGTACTCCTGCAGTAAAGTGCTAATCGGAAGTTCATATATTTTGCTTACATATCAGGTCATCTGTACTCTTTATTCCATCCATTCTGTGCAATGCACCAGTATCCCTAGTGGTGAAACAGTCCCTCGGCATGATGCTGCCACCACCATGCTTGAGAGTAAGCCTTGAAAGCCTCAGCCCAATTTCTTCACAATCTTCTTTTTTCCCCCCCAAGCAGCTCATTCTTTACTCGGAGCTTTACTCCAGAGAGCATCTGGCATATCCATTTTGGCAGCTTCATATTTCAGTCAAATCCACCTCAATCTGGACATTACACCAGTGTTTCACCAGGCGTCCAGTTTTATCCTTTTGTTTTCATCTGACATCAGACAGTTGAAACTTTTGGCCGTTTTACCAGGAGAGTGATCACAAACACACATCAAAATTGGTTTGGAGTGAAGCAACTGGGCAAACAATGTACTCACTATTTCAACGCCAGAAGCCAAAGATGGCAACAAAAAAGTGTGTGGTTTCTCTGAGGTATGGGAGGAGACATTTAACCAAATATTAATGGAGGCATGTGTACATTTTTTAGGTGCAATTTGCAGTCTGCATGGATTGGAGGAAAGAAACATTAATTTTAATTTAGGTTCTTATTTTGAAAATTCTTTGTTTATTTGTTGTATCACCATTTCATCCTGAAAGTTGGAAGTAGTTGCACATTTGGAGAAATTAAAGAGGATTTCTGATTGGTTGGTTCAGCAAATCACTTCTCAGAAAGGGGAAATCTAACCAACTTTTTTCAAATGGGTCTTCTTCTTCTGGCATCTAACTGTGGAGAACTGATCCTGCCAAAACTGAAAATAAATAAATAAATGTGGAAATAAATACATGAATAAATACATTTAGAAATAAGTAAATAAAAGTCTAAATTAATGAGTGTATAAATAAAAAGAAAATTATAAATGAATGTAGAAATACATATTTTTTTGTATTTATTCCGTCATATATTTATTTTATATTTTATTTCCTCATATATTCATGGATTTATTTACTTCCAATTGTATTTCCACATTTATTCATTTATTTCCACATTTATGTATTTATTTAAAATTTTTGGCAGAATCAGTCCTCCAACCTTAACAGGTGTTTATTTGGAAGTGAAAATATGCTATAAAATTACACTCTTAAGGACAAACTTCAATGTATCTCAATGGTATTTTTTGGGTCAGATAACTCAAGCTCAGTCCGAATGGATGGAGAGCATCTATGAACATCAATTTTCAAGTTTTGCCACAGATTCATGTTTGGTTTTAGGTCTGGACTTTGAGTAGGCCATTCTCACACATAAATATGCTTTGACCGAACCATTCCATTGTATCTTTGGATTATTGTATTTAGGGTCATAATACAATCTGTGGTCCACTTATCAGTTTTCTTTTTTTATTTTAAAGGCACTTTGTGCTTTCATGAGCCAATTTTAGGTTAATAGTTAAAAAGTAAAAATTATCCTTTGAAGATGGTTGGGAAAATAACATCCATAAAGAAAAGCTGAAACTTCCTTGGAGACCACTGAGAAGACTAAAGTCTGGGTCATTAGAAGCACTTTGTAAAAGGAGTTAATGTCTCAACATTTTTTTGAACTGCTGGATGAACACAATGAGTTTTTGCTTTCAGCAAATTTCCCAAACTTCCTTGTTATTTTAATGACAAACCGAGAGCAGTCGATGCCAGATTCATGTTAGCAGATGTCAAAGTCTTCCAATCACGTGTCAGCTGAAGACGAATTAACAAAGACCTCACTTGTTTCCTGAACAAATAACTGTCAGGAGTTTGATGTAGCAAAAAAAAATAAAACCTTCACATCCTCTGCCCCTTTCTAATTTCCTGCAAACTCCCATGAAACCTAACCTTTATCAGTTTTGAGTATGACACAGGGAATGTTGGCCCCAGATGGCTAAAGGTGAATCACACAACGATGCACCTGAAGTATGCTGGAGTTCCCCCCTGGGTGTGGAAGACTGGAAGTGTAGGGGTGGAAGTTAAAACTAAACAACACGCTGAGGACTTGGACTGCAAACCGATGAAATCACCGTAGTTAAAAGTAAGTTGAAAATATTTAAGTATGTATTTCTTTTAATATTTACATCTGAGTCTCTGTGATTTTAAAATCAGGGTTGTTGTTTTTTTTCCCTCGTTAAATACAGTTGCAATAAGAAATTAATGTTCCTTTTTACATCTGTGTCAATTTGTCAGATGCAAGCGGCACGTTGCACATCTCCTCACATCCATAATAGGAGATGTTTCACAAGCAGAGCTACAGCTGTGATATCCTGAGAGGCTTTCACAGACCAAGATGTTGACAAGGAAACGAGATATTGTTTGCTTCTTTCCCACTGAGGCGGCGTGATTGTTTCCTTTCTTCCCCACTCTGCTCACCTCTTGCTTTTCAATCCTGCTGCCTCGTTTCTTCCTATTTCAGTAATAGCTGCTGACCATGTAAGGGCAGAAATGGGAGCAGAGTTTCACTCCTAGTCTGTTTTTTGGCTGTGAGTTTTACACATACAACATTGTTGGGTCACCTGTTGACAAGAGCTACACCAGCTGACCTCAACCTGGATGGTTGGTGACCCCCAACAATAACCCCGGTCTGTCTATTGCCTTGTGAGCATGTTCACAGTAGTTTTACGGACATTACCTTTAGAATGATTGTTAATATTGGCATACAGGGACCATAACGCTTTTCAAGTAAACAATCATAAAATATTCTATAAATTAAGCAGTAGTACAATCTCACTTAAATATGTAGGGAAATAATCTACACTGAATTTCAGCACATTCATCGAGCGCAGTCACAAAAACTAAGTGTTAGGATTTAACCAATAAACTGGCAAGAATTTGTATATAATTATTTGGATTTATTTATTTAATTTTTTTTGTCAAAATTATACAAGTTTAACAATGAAAGACATCAAAATAAATAAACGATTCTTTAGCTTAGCTAAATAAATCAACTAAATCCAACACTAACTTGGTTTGTTCTTCATGCTAAAAAGAAGACAAAATAATAACTCGTTTTTGAATTGGGAGGTTTTTAAATCTGTTCTCAGAATTTAACATCAACAGCTAAGATTTCGGTTGTCAGTGACTACATCAGTTCAGCAAGGTAGCACGCTTGACTTTATCATTAGCTAAAACTCTTGCTCCAAATTTCTTCAACCACAAGTCCTTTGGTCATTTTTCACTTCTACACTGATAAAACAAGCTTTTTGAATTCAATCAGTTGAATTAAGTTGACATTTTGGCTAATTTTATTTGAGTAGATTCTAATTAAAGTTTCCATGTAGAAATTCTGTAAGTTTAAAAGCTAAAATACACTTATAAAATGTAAATTGAAGGTATAAAATTTAATTGAAATATTTATAGGGTCACTCTCTGGATTTGGTGCACTTTGAGGTCTCTGGTTACTGAAATATCTACCAAACAAAAACATTTCTGAACATGGCATCTGAGGAAGGACTATTAGCCCTCTGAGAAAATTTAAATCTCAAACAATATTAAGAATATTTTTGTTATTTTGCTCGTTTAAATTTTTTTTTTTGTTATAGGGTTATGGGGTTGAACATTTTAGCTAAAAGTAGCCATTTGTCCACATTAGCCAGTGTTTTTAACAGCCTATAACATGAGAAAAACAAGGAATTAACCTATTGTTTTCTAAAATAATCATAAATATCATTTTTGTATGTAAAAGTGTTGAAAAGTTGAGCTTGATGACGTCAGTTTGATGAAAAAAACAGTAAAATATGGGACAGAAAGTATGCTAACACTTACCTCTTTTTACTGTACGAGCAGGAAAAGACTTGAGGGTCTTATCACATATCACTTCTTGGGGGCTAAGAAACAATTATTTTTAAAAAGGGGGAGATTTGTATGCTGTTACAGGGTTGAACAAAACTGGGGGACATAATTAAATTGTGCTGTTTTATACATAATGATTTTATTTTTCTCATATTTTTAATTAAGGCTAAAGAAGAGAGGCAAATAATTATATTACCAGAAAAAAAACTTCTGTTTACTGTCTATATATATGTATATTTCATTCAATGAAGAAGCAACTATGTTAAATGATGGACATGTTTATATGGCTGACCTCTACTCATTAGAAACCCATAAAACGTTTAAAAATATCATTTTTAAAATATGTATACGAAATATGTATACGAAAACATACCATTCACTGGCAATGATGCCTTCAGTGTTACAAAGCTCAATGAGCTAGGAAGTTTGAGTTTAGCATTAGCACGTTAGGTAAACTAGCTAAAGCTGAACAAAAACTTAAATTCTTGCTCTAACATGTAAACTTTCTCCAACACCAGAGATGGGAGTAAGTCCCATACATGCAAGTCTCAAGTAAGTCGCAAGTCATCTTTAAGGAGGATCAAGCAAGTCAAGTCCAAGCATAGCTTTAGTCAAGCAAGTCAAGTCACAAGTCAAGTCATTATCAAATTAGTTTTAACCAGAAATAATTTTTTTAAAGATATCGGAAATACCTATTCGGTCAAGTTAATATACACGTTAAAACAGCCACTTACATTTTGGAAAGATTTGTAGATATCTGAAACTTAGCTTTTACTAGTACAATTAAATAAAATTAAAGATATTCAATATCTTGAAATTCAGTTTCTGCAAGCAAAAATGTGATTGAGAATATGTTTAATTTAAATTCTTACAGGTTGGAATGCAATTTAGACTAGGAAGAATCTATTGTGGAGATCTACCAAAGGAACAAGACAGAGGAGTGCGCTTGGAATAAATGTCAAAACGGCTTGCCAAAATCCACTCACAATGAGAGCGGGGCAGATTCAAAGGTAGCACGCCGGTTGTACGTGAGGAGGGAAAAAAAATACACAGAAGTCGCAGGTTCATGCTTTGGCCACACCAACATGAAAACCGTCTCCAAATACACTGGTGCAGTTCGAGTTCGAAATGGACCTAGTTTACACACTGGACAATAATTTTCATATAGCCTGTTATACTGGCCTGATGTTGAGGTCATTTTTCTGAATGAAAATGTTTCTCAAAATTATCACACACACACCCCCCCCCTCTGGTTTTTCACAAATCGCACCCTGCTGACACAATATAAGGACAAAATGGGAAGAGAAACAACTTTGGCAGTGGATGTTGGACGTGTGTGTCCTACCAACACACACACCACCGTCATAACATCTGAAAAAAGTTTTGATTCTGTATAGCAGCTAACCTCATTACAGGCGTGCATTCATGCATAGATATTTAGCGCTAGTCTGGTTAAAGCTAGCTAGCATTAGTGTTGCTAAACTAGCATACTTGCCACCAAATTTGCAATTTCAGACAGATGTATATATTTAGGCAAAGGTTAATGTCAACAGCAGCCAAGTTGCAAATTAATACTAATAACAACAACCAGGATGTAATCCATTGCATTTTACTCACCTTGCTTTATGTCCTATCCTAAAATGTCGGTGGAAATTCAATGTAGTGCTTGCAGTATCCGCAATTTTAACATTGCAGATTTTGCCGGTAGCTCCTCTTTTATTTTGTGTTGTAAGATAATCTTTGTAGCCAAAATGCAAAATTTTCGGAATGTTGTTGCGGTCAGAGTGGCTTCCATCTCTGCAGATCACTCATTAGACTAACCCCCAATTTCCACTGCATGCGCTCCACTCCGACACGCACGCCGCAGCAAAAACGCTCCTATTGTGGTCAATCAGAGAATTTCCAGTGCCGCCGCCGAGCGGCGCAGGGCGGCGGCCGCCGTCTCGCCATTCGGCAAAAATAGGATCGATTCTATTTTTGCCGGATACCGGATCAAGTCCTCAGTCAATCTACACAAATAAATAGCACCAACCGGATAGAGAACAACCACATTTCCGGGTGTTTTTCAAAATAAATCAACAAAGACGGACTAGACATTTTTTGTATGCATAGCTATATTAATATAAGCCCGCGTATATTTATACATATGTTGTCCAAAATATCTTGACAGAGAATAGCTATTCTTTTCTATTCGTTTTCCACAGAATGAAGAATTTTGTTCTGACTTCCGCATTTATTACTGGCTTTTATCGCGAGATCTCGCAATTCCCGCGCATGCTTCTTTGACCAACTCTGGGCTGCGGACCGGAGCGGATCTACAGCGCATGCAGTGGAAATTGCGAACGGCTGCGGAGTGCGTGGGGGAACCGGAGCGAAGCGCATGCAGTGGAAATTGGGGGTAATGCAGACGACGTGCGTTCTGTCCGTTGCGTGGAGGAGGGTTTGCCAGGTTAGCTGATATGCTGCAAGACAGGAGCTCTCGCACTCAATAAAGCAATATTCATCTAATTATTTATTTGTTGATAATAATTAAAAATTTAACAAGACTGATGTGACTTGGCAAGTCACATGACTCAAGTCAAGTCAAGTTGCAGGTCAAGAAGGTCAAGTCAAAGTCAAGTCAAGTCTTTTGTTGATGTTGATCAAGCAAGTCAAAAGTCACAAATCTGGCGACTCGAGTCGGACTCGAGTCAAGTCATCGACTCGAGTCCCCCCATCTCTGTCCAACACAAGCATTAGTTTGACTTTAGCATTACTACGACTATAGAATCAGGTTGATGTTAGTATCAGTGCTTTCAAATGTCAATTGTCACATTTTCAGCTTGGTAGCAAGCTTGACTATAACATTAGATTGACTTTAGAATTAGCCTTTAGTATTACTTAAAATTTAACATTGGCTTTACTTTAGCATTAGCTATCCGGTGTCAAGAAATGGTCAGGTTTCTGGCCAGTGTTACTTTCACAAGATAAATGTATTGTGCCACCTTTTTCTGGTAATAATCTGCTGTTTCTTTTTTCCAACAGGGCTTTTCCATGGCTGGGCACAATGACAGCTGCCCTGATTTGGAGGGGCCCCTGAAACGTTACTACCTATGTGTCGCTTATGGCATCATCTTTGTCGTGGGCCTGGTAGGAAACATAACGTCCATAAGCATTTATCTGGTAAAGCTGCGTCCGTGGAAGAGCAGCAGCATCATCATGGTCAACCTGGCGCTAACAGATCTCCTCTATGTCCTCACCTTGCCCTTTTTGGTCTACTACTACAGCAACAGTGAATCATGGTTGCTCGGCGACTTTATGTGCCGCTTTGTGCGGTTTGCATTCCATTTCCACCTGTATGGGAGCATCCTGTCCCTGTCCTGTGTCGCAGTTTTTCGCTTTGTGGTGGTGATCCAGCCACTGAGAGCTGTAGAGGTGCAAGAGAAGGTTTGGGGCATTGTTGCTTGCTTGGTTATCTGGATTGTCGCTGCTGCTGAAGTCACACCAATGCTTACTTTGATATCCCTCACCCAAAAGGACAACATGACGTTTTGCATTGACTTTGCTAGCACAGAACCAGCTTATACCATTCGGGAGTACAATTGGTTGCTCACTGCATTTGGGTATGCTCTACCGTTAATCCTGGTTTTCATCTGTTACATTGGCATAGTAAAACGGCTCACCAGCGGATCCAGCCCTACCAGCTTCTGCAGGAAGCGAGCGCGTCGTGTCATCGTCCTCATCCTGGTGGTGTTTGCCATGTGCTTCCTGCCATACCATATCTTACGAGTTCTGTTGGTAGAAATTCGACTGAGCTCTGCAACACAGTGCACAAGGTATACGGTGAATGCTGCCTATATTATCTCAAGGCCTCTGGCAGGACTCAACACGTTCTTTAACCTGGGTTTGTACACGCTCTCGGGTGATAACTTCAGGAAAGCCTTTCTGGATATTTTTTGTCAGAAGCAATGGGTTAGCAAAGCAAAATCTCTGCTCCGCCTAAACATTATTACCCTGGCAGAGAATGACATGCCTGCTGCATGACTAACAACTAAGGACTTTTTTTCTGTAACCAGACATCTGAATAAACATCTGAACACTTAGGCTCTTACTTAGGAATTAGGCTGTTGCATCATAATTGCAAAGTTAGTTTTATCCGCCAGTTCCCAGGGCATTGGCCAATAGTTTCAATCAGCGAATGAAAGTCAACAGAGTTTGCGTCAATGGGGCATTAGATTAGCATTAGCACCTTTGTCGATTTAAACTTTATTCTTATTGCTTTGACTGTATAAATGGACAAGTGTGAACGTGTAGCTTATATGCTGCCATTTTCTGTCTTAGTTAAGTGATATGTTCTCCTCTATTTTCCATTCTGAACTGTTGTCAACCTCTGTGTCACATTTTACAGTACTTGCCAAATTACTCCTACCCCTTGGCATTTTACACATGATGTCACATTAAAAACCACAAACTTTGATGTATTTTACTGAGATTTTATGTAACCAACCAACACAAAATATTGTATGTTGTGAAATGGAAACAAAAGTACAAGCTGTTTTCACATCTGTTAACAAATAAGAGTCCAAAAAGTGTGTAGAACATTTCTATTGAGCATCTTTTACTCTGATTTATTACCCTCAAATAAAAAAATCCAGTGCAACCAAATACATATAATGTTTGTTTGATCTTATTTAAACAGAAATGTATTTGATATAGGTTAGAGTATGCAACGAATATGACTTACATATTTTCCTCATTTTGAGCCACCACTGTGCCAATTTATTGCATGTTCTCCAAGCAACAAGGTAGTTTTTTGGCCATGACTTAGTTTCATGTTTTATTATGTCCCTCATTCTCTCCTTATTACAAATTATAAAAAGACATATTATGTCTTTTTATTATTTTCTTTACATGTTTATGTTATTTCCAGAGCATTCTCAAACAGCCTTGTTTGTGAGCTATTATCTGTGCAACTGATTTGTTTATTGCTCACTGTGGCACTCAGAATGTTTGGAACAAGATGATTGTATTGACATAAATCACCTCAAGCCTAAAAGAAAGTAAAAAGCATTCAGCATGACAAGAGTGTGGCTTTGACAGTTTGCAAGTGTAAGTTAACACAACGGCCAGAAGGACAGATATAAGCAATGACCTCAGAGCAGGAATTGTTGCTGAAGGGAAGGCTAATAGGGCAATTTCCAAAAAAATATAAAGATCATCATACAGTGCCCAAAAATGCTGCACAACATACATTTGCAAAGTTGCAATGCACTGCACCCACAAAACTAATTGAAACATTACGTTAAACCCAAGCAAAGCATAAAACACCTTATAGCAACTATCCAGCATGGTGGTGGGAGGCTGATTATTTGGGCTTGTTTTGCAGCAACAGGACATGCACCTTGCAGTCATTGACCATGAAATCCAGTGTACAGCACATTATTCAAGAGTCAAATGTGATGATTGACTGTCAGATAGTTCAAAGTTGGCTGACTTGAGGTATAATTTGGATAATGAATACAAACAGAACAGAATGGCTAAAAACTAAACGTCAAAGTCAAGCCTTCAACCTGGCTAAAATGTTTAAGGAAGATCTTGAAAGAGTTTTGTGGAAATACTGTACATATTGATGATCAAATTAAAACTGAAAGCGATGTGGTAAAGAAGGGTGATTCACAACTCATCCACAGAGTTGCAACCCCCAATTGTAGCTAATGTTCTCTGAGTCTTTGTGGGATGTGAAGATTTTTAAAACAAGCACCTTTTGCTGTCCACAGCCTGTCTGCGATGTTTAGGCAATTTGAAAGAATTTGACACCATATTGGGAGAAAAGGAGGTCTGTAAGCTCTGTTCAAAATTTTCAGGTTGAAATTTTGTTTTCATTTAAAAACACTTTCCAAGAAGCGACAGCGTTTCCTGTAAGCCCTATTTTGCATCTCAACAAGCTGCTTTCTCATTTATCAGCGTGGCTTTTGACTGACTACTTATGAGCCCTAGGTTCTGCTATTAGTGGTATTTTGAACATATTAGATATTCAGTTTTAGTTCTGACTGCACAGAGACCACAAAGCGACATTGCTTTCAACACCATCGGTGTACAGCACCCCGTCGGAGCGTCCTCTTTTTGTAGTTAAAAGTTCCTGTCCCAACACAAAAAATATTTACCCATTCTTACATTGTGTTCAGCTCATCCAAAACTGAGCTATGGGTTTATGTTGCAAAATGGAAATGTAGCAATCCATCTTCCCAGTGACATTTTTTAGCTTATTGTGTGGGATCCAACTCCCCACCTTTTTTATAGGTTGAGTCTGGCCACCCAATGGAAGAAGTTAATTTAAGCAACTAATCTTGGTAACTGTAGTCCGGAACTATCTAGGTTTGTTCCTACAGGGACGCAATTCAACAGCGCACCTAAAAAGAGTAATGGGGAACCTAAATGTCCTCCCCATCCGGTCAACTTGAAAAAAAGAAGAAATAATTATTTGTCAACGGGGCAATAAAAGCTATTTCATGGTCCGCTTTGTTTACACCCTGAATCACACATATGCTCTACCTACTACTATGAAAACTGCTATCAAATAATTCAAATGAATACTTTTAAGTATTTTTAGGAGTTACATCTTTTAATCAAAAAATTGATAAAATTTAATGCAAATATTTATTTCTGAAAGATGTTAACAATGAGTTATTTTATATATTACAGATGTTGGGAAAAGATTAATCAAAAATCAAAACCAAAATTATGCAAGTTTAGTTTTCCCTTGGCATTTGATTCAAACTGTATCACCATCCCAAGTCATTTGTAGACAAAAATTACACAATGACTGTCATTAAAACTAATGTTTTTTCCTTTGCCAATTTACCTCTAAAATATAATCATGCATTTTTGAGGTTTTATTGTTTCATTTTTGAGATAAATATTTTAAAAAAAATATTTTTTACTGTTCACCATTAAAATCACCCTTTACTTGTATAATACCAATATGAAATAAATATTTGTGAGTTCATAAATTTGTGTCCATGTTACTGAGTTTGATGTGCTACAGATTTATCACAAATACTAATTTTACATTCCTCTATAATTTCTGTGAACCACAATCAACATTCAGAATGAAAAGGATGAAAGAAAGAAAAATTCAACACAACAATATATAACAGATATGTTGTGAAAATGTTACAGAAAATGAAAACATGTTGTACTATACAGTTGATGCAATTAAACAATGTTCATCTTATTGTACTTTAACTGTTTTCCAAATGTAGGATGTTGACAGTTTTCCCTTTTCTATTATTACAGACACAGATTTGTTTATTCAGGAAGTGACAGTAAGGATGGAACAGCCACCAAGGGGCAACCCTCTGCAGAGTGGGTTTTAAGGTGGGTCACAGTATGCCAATCAGGGCCCCTAAATTCCTGAGGTGTGATATATTTTCATTAAATTAACATTTCAAATGTCAAAAATATGGCTTTGATTTAGTGTCAAGACTTTTTAGAGTCATAATTTAAAATGCTTTATCTCAGATGAAATTTTTATACTGATCGAAGCCACAACAGTTCTGGTGCGCTTCCAATGATATGTCCAAAAATCTGAAAACTGCTCAAAGTTGACAGGAAGAGTCCAAACTCAGGGGAATCCTGGAAGAAAGCCCTTGTAGAGGCTACAAATGACACTGCATCCTCTGCTCCATCCAACGGTCACCTTTTAACATGACACCATGAATGTTTTCCACTTGAATCCACCAGTTGGAAATATACTTGCATTAGTTCTTTGATTAGATGTGTATTATGTGTTAAAAAGAAATTGATTCGTCCCTTGACGTTGGGAGCCTTATTGCATCCAAATAATCTATAGATCAGAGACAATTATTATCATCAGACGACAAAAAACGTCACTGACTGAGGCTCCTGATTCATCAAATTTCTAAAACATTTTCTATCGATTGCTTAGACTCAAATTCTTATTAAAATTTTTAAAAGACAAGACTTACTTTTGCTTTGCAGGCAGACCTTTCTTTGGTAAACATGTCCCCAAAGTGACACAAAAGGTTTGATGTAAAATTCATTTTGAACAATTTACTGTAATCTTCGGACTATTGAGCGCACCTGAATATAAGCCGCACCAGCTAAATTTGGAAAGAAAGTACATTTTTTACATATATAGGTCGTATCTGAATATAAGTCACATATTTTCATGTTGTAATGTGGGATACTTACACAGAAAGACGGTACAAGGAAGATCTTTTACCTCCACCAGAAGGTAATGTTTTCAAGCCCATCTGTCTGCCTGTTAGAAACATAACTCGAAAAGTTATGGATGGATTTCGATGAAATTTTCCGGAAATGTCTACAATGGGACCAGGAACAACCAATTAAACTTTGGGGTTGATCCGACATGAATTGCGTATCCTGGTATCCTGGCAAGTTCACTGGTAACCTCTAGTCTGTGTATCCTGTATTTTATTCTGAGAAATACTTATCCTTGAACTTACCTGCTAACCTACCTTTGTTCTCCCACAGGTCTCCTCACCTATATTCTCGTGAAAAGTCATCAGCTTCTCTGTAAGCTTCGGACTCCAGCTTTCCATGACTGACAGTCTTAAAGCTCCTCATTGTCCCGTGGCCAAGCTCCAGCTCCAAGATCTGCCTGCCAGCCCTTTGTGCTCCAACCTTCGTGCTCATTGGATCTTCCTAATCTGTGTTCTCCAAAGATTCCCAGAAAGATCTCACCAACAACCCGGACACCATCTCTGAAAGTCTTGAGATCTTGGTCGTAGATCTGGGTCTGTCACGCTCCCCTATTCACTACTCCTCATTGTCCTCACCAGTGTCTCTCAAATCATTCACACCTGATCCTACTCACCTCCTGCCTTTATTACCCATCACTTCCCTTCACTCAGCCCCGGATCATTATTGTTGTCTTCCTCTCCATGGTGTGTTGTCCTGCCGTCTCGTTCCTGCCCGATGTCCAGTCTCTTCCTGCCGTCATCATCGTCATCAACTTTAATAAACATCCTGCTATCAGCATCTGCGTTTGGGTCCATACTCCACACACTTCCTGACAGGGTCATAGTCTACTACATGGGGCAATAATACCTTCACTAAGATCTGTCTACTAAGTCTCATTTTAAAGCACCAATTTAGTCCTGAATGAAACATTTAATCTTGCCAGGATGAGAAATTGCTCATTACAGGTCCTCCTATAAAAATCAACTTAGGTTCAAAGTTCACATAACATGAATGCTACTCTGACACCTGAAAGAGTGTCAGCAGTGGATGTAACGTGAAACGTTCCTATCCTCTACTATGGCGACAGAGCAAATTTTCTTTGCCAACCGAGAATTCATCCAGATGTTGTTCCTTCGTTTGAATTTGTGTTTTTAAGATGTAGACAAGTGAGACTTGTTATTATGGATTTGTAAAATATTTCTCTTGCACATGCTGTGCAGGTAGAGGCGACAGCTGGGGATGGAAAAGCTGTTTAAGTCTGTGGATATTCTGTTTTTGCCTCCAAATTGATCTTGACGCTATACTGTTTTTCCTCCTCTGGAGTGTATCACAGAGCCGTCAGGAAGTGTGTATCACAGGCGCCGGCACAAGGATATTAATTTTAGGCAATCACCCCAGCACCTAACTTTTAAAGGTCTGCTGTCTGTGGAAATTTGCAAAACCTGATTGTTTTTCTACTGGAGCGAAAATGGAACGTCCGTCGAGCTGCGCGGTTCTCAGATTGGGGTGGGCCTTCAGCTTCTTCTATTTTCTGCTGCGGCAGAGTCACGGCCAATTGAAGTTTAAATGATCAATTTGGAAGCAAAGAGCCTAGTGATCAATGGCCTAATGGTACAAATACCAATGTTCTGTCAGTGTGATGTAAGAGTGCTCGAAGTGACTCTGACAGCTTGTCTTTCAGGCCCACTGCTTTTCTCTTCTTCACGAGTAAAAAAAGATTTAAAAAAAGAAGAAAAACCTCATCATTCGTGCATGAAGGTGGAAGAAATGTGAAGATTGAAGATTTTTTACAGTGTGGAAAAAACGGATGTGTGCTGGAGAGTCCTTCAGGTACAAATTACCATCACAAGATGCTGTGTGCTTTTATTGAACACACTTCCTGTGAGAAATTGCCTTCACTCTCACGCTACAAAAAATAATTTGAGCATAATAAATATCAGCTATTAAATTTATGATCTTTTTAATGAAGCATATTAGTCTGTAAATATAGTTTCCTCTAATATAGTAGTAATTTCTTCCACCAATATCAATGTTTTTATATAACACATCCCGGCTAAATATTTCGATTAGAAGCTCACACAATGTGTTTGTTCAGTTAGTTATTAGCTAATCTCATTGGTCATAGGAGGGATCCTGCAGAGAACGAAAAGTTAAGACTTGGGGTTGAGAAAGTTTCTGTGTGGACCAAGAATTTGAGTTTGTATCCATCTTTAGCTTATTTAGCAACAGCGCTGATGCTAAAGTCAAACCTTGTGTGCAAACGGAGTTTCCTAAACCTGAGGAAGTTGTGACCAATGAATGGCACCTTAGCTGTGGTTGATTGTGTGCAAGGCACCCTATTGGAGTTCATGACCATTTTAACAAAGGGTATTGCCTCAATAACAAAGGACAAGACATACCAAGGTTAGCGTATCAAGACCATAAAAAGTTTCCCTCGTTTCTTTTGTATGGTTTCCTGTTAATGGAATACGGAATAAAATGCTGGAATGACTCCCATTTTCTTCAGTTGTGTGAGGTAGGAAGTGTAAGTAGTGGGGCTCCTCCTCTACCTGTTGCTTGTCACTGCTGGCTGATGATACAAATTTAGCTGTTTTGAGATCTTTCTGGTGGTAAAAACAAGGAACAGTGATGGTGCTTGATAACAGCTGTTGCCCATGATGTTTTAGGTTTAAACTCTTGCTGCTGCGCTGGATTCTGCTGTCAACTATTTTGATATTGTTTGCTAGCTGCTACCAGGGGTCGGTAGCTCTCGTCTGCTTTGAAAGGAAGGCCACCTAACCTCATGGTACGTTTACATGCAGCAAGAGAAATTCGAATTATTGCCTTAGTCCGACTGAAATCAGACTTTTAAAATGCATGTATACATCTTAGTCCGCCTGGAATCGAACCGAACTGGAGTTTCAGAACCTCAACTACTCTTGCTGGATAATGCGATCCAAATTGGACTACTCTGCAACCAGCCACCCCCGGCCCCGCCCGCACTCGCGCACCCCCCTCGGGAAGTTTGGAGACGATTTTCTGATGGACATGTAAACTGGGACTTGGGTCGCTGCAGGAGGGAAGTCTTTAGTCCGATTACTCAAAAAAGCTCGATTTAGCTGTGCATGTAAACGTACGCTTCCAAATTTAGGTCGCCTTGGCACTACAAAGTTTAAGATATTCATGGAAAATTTTTTACAAACTCTTAACCACGACCCACCGAAGGTAAAGAAACTTCCAAGCTCCCGGACAGAATTTAAACACCATCCTATCCCTGCTTGTGATTCAAATGAGGTATGCCAATCAGTGATACAATCATAACTGTAGACACTTTACAGGCTCAGAAAGCAAAGAAATGACAACGTACCATTCGGAAGTACATAACAAAACACAGGACAGAGCCATCTCGAACAAATATGGTATTTTTACATCCACAACAACGGTCTAGTTAATGTCCTCCTTTAAAATAGTTAGTTCCCAACAAGTCTTATGTCCGAAATCCAACCTTGATAATTCCCTTCCTTGTGTGCATTTCTCACAAAATTTCATCAGAACTACTGTTAGCATGCAAGTTAACCTATCAAATAACACAGCACACTCTTCTTCTTCTTTGTGTTTATAAACGGCTTACAAACAACAAATTGGTGCATTACCGCCACGGACTGGTATGGAGTGTGGATCAGAGTCAATACATTGCATGGTTGGAATTACATGGGTGCTGTAATCTGTCTTGGGCGGGCCCATGTTGCTGGCCTTGGATTTGTGTTTAAGCCTGGTGTTTTCATTCAAGTGTCATATTGTGAACATCTCATATCAGCCAATGCTTGTTTGTAATATTTATTTGGACTAAATCTTCATCTTTATTACAATTTTTCGAGGAAAATTCCAGACTTGACTTTCCTGAGTTCTTAGTTAGTAAGGAAGGAAGGAAGGAAGGAAGGAAGGAAGGAAGGAAGGAAGGAAGGAAGGAAGGAAGGAAGGAAGGAAGGAAGGAAGGAAGGAAGGAAGGAAGGAAGGAAGGAAGGAAGGAAGGAAGGAAGGAAAGATTGAAGTACAACTTTTAGACAAAAATAAAGCCCAGGATTTCCTTATACTCTTATTTTCTACTTCTTACATTTCCAGACTGTAAGGAGCCCTGCATTTAGCTGATGAATTTACAGAATTTTTAATCTCCGCAATGTTAATAAAAATGTAGTCAAATAAAATCTATTCAACTTGTTACACCAATTTTATTGGTTCAATTGTAACAGTTTGTTTCATCAGTGCAGTCAGAAAGAAGAAAACACACTGCAGTTTGCCAAGTTTGTGCTTTGATACTCTTATAAAGCCAAACACCACAGAGTCACAAGATTTCAACATAGAGCTAGATAACAAACAGGACATCAAGGACCCAGTCATCATTTAGGAAATGTAATAAATAGGCCTTTCTTATAATATACATATTTTCATATCCTGTATTTTTCTTTTATTGCGGAACTTGAGGAATATTTTTACCACCTTGAGAACATTCAAAGCACTTGCAACTGAATAAATAAACACATTTTCCACAATCGCAGTGCCAAAATGTAGCCATAAGAAAAAAATAAAATAAATACAAAATGTTCATGTTGCTATAGCAAATACATCCATCGTAAATATTAAGACACCTTTCGGCAGGCTGACATAGCGCCATGAGCCTGTGAGGGTGAGAGGTCACGGCTGAGTCACAGGAAATGAAGAAATTCATCCGCAGTCGAACGGTACTGTGATGTCCTGGCTCATCACCATCGTACCACCTGGCTACTGTAATCCTCGGTGGTGACTACCTCTTCGAGCATTTTCACCTCCTCCTCTTCTTCCTCTTCCTCTGCTCCTCCACCTCCCAGTCTCAGCAGCTCAGCCAGATAGTTCCTGTGCAGCCGCTGCCTTTGCTGCCTCTCCTGCCGCCTCCGCAGCCGCTCCTCCTGGTGCTGCCTCTGCCGGTTGTACTGGTAACGCCGCAGGAACAGCTCCTTGGCATACTCGTATAGCTCCACGTCCAAGGCGTTGAGCCCCTCGATGCGCCACCGCACCTTTTCGCTTATCCCCACGCTGGCGGCGCGCGTGCTGTTGATCTGGGTGAAGGGCCGGATGAAATGCAGCCCGAAAGTCCTCTCGAACAGGTACTGCGTCTTACGCTGGAACTCCGTCAGGCCGAAGAAGGCCATGTTGCGAAGGTTGGCCTTAGCGCTGGCGAGCAGCACGCGGCCTCGCTCCAGCTCGCTCATGGAGGACATGTTGTAGCACCCCACCAGGCTTAGGTCAGCCAGCATGCGCACCTGACGGTTGTTGGCCAGGTTCGAGGGACAGTTCATAAAGTCCGTGAGCGGAACACCCGTCCAGTCTTCCCCGCTGTAGCAGGCGGGAAGCTCGTCCTGAGTGGGAGGGCGGCCGTCACACATGTGGAGGGCAGTTTTCCACGTAGCCCCGCGCTGTACATGCTTCCACTCACTGAGGTAGCGCGACACAGGGTCGCGGAGCATAGTGATGTAGTAGAAACTCCTGTGAAGACAGAGATACACAAGATAAGCGGACTTGCATTAACTCTGTTCAAGCTGAAGAACAGCTTTGGTCCAGTCAGGTAGCAGGACCGTTTGAACATAGACTCATTTCTTTCACTACAATATTTGATAGTAAGTATGATTTGTTCGGTACGAAGGGTTTCTGCTAAGTTTTGGTACTAATTAAAGGACATTGATTTAAATGTCTTGCATTTGTTGACAGGCGTTGCCAAATACTTTTGAACAGAAACAGGTCCTCCACCACACTTAACATCATCATGAGAGGCTTTTCTATGTATTCATCCTTACTTTCATGCCAAACCCACCTGGAGTGTTTGTTGCTCAATCTTATAGCTCCCATTTCTAGGATTAAAGGACTGATTTTGCAACACGACCTAGAAAAACTCATCCATGCGTTTATCTTTAGTCGGATTGATTACTGCAACAGCATCTTCACAGCTCTGCCTAAAAAGTCAATCAGACAGCTGCAGCTGATCCAGAACGCTGCCGCTCGCGTCCTCACTAGAACCAGGAAAGTAGAGCACATCACCCCAGTTCTAAAGTCCTTACACTGGCTCCCTGTAGCTCAGAGAATAGACTTTAAAATACTTTTACTAGTTTATAAATCATTACATGGCTTAGCACCAAAATATGTTGAAGACCTGCTGTCATGGTACCAACCACCAAGACCACTCAGGTCCTCCAACTCTAGCCTACTAAACATCCCTAGACTCAGAACTAAACATGGGAAACAGCTTTCAGTTTCTATGCTCCCCTTATCTGGAACAGACTTCCTGACGAGTGCAGAGCTGCTGAAACTCTGAACTGCTTTAAATCGAGACTAAAAACCCATCTGTTTAGAATTGCCTTTGAGTAAATGCTTGATGTTATATGTATGAAATGTGTTCATGCTCTCTTGCTTTTTTTATTTTTCTCTTGCTTTATTGTGTATCATGTATAATATGTGTTTCTTTTATGTGTTTCTTTTAAATCACCAAATCATGTAAAGCACCTTGAATTGCCCTGCTGTTGAAAGTGTGCTATACAAATAAAATTGCCTTGCCTTGCCTTGCCTCGTGTTATTGTGTAGCTCCCTTTCATTTAAATCATGTAGAATGATCCGATCACCTTACTACCTCTTTGTCACTGCAGCATAAGTAATTTGATAACAAGCTAAGCAAGGCAACCAACTCTCACAACATTGAGACTTAATTCCCAGACAGTCAGTTGATCTTTATATGAAAAGAATAACAAGAAGCGTTATTACAGATAAATTAATCAACCTTGCCCACATGCAGTAATATTCTGTGAATTCCACACCATTGATCCCAATGCACATGCACCATTGAAAACATAAGTGTATCAATGCTTTTTCTTGGCTTACTTCTCAAGCAACTTGTCACCATGTATATATAAATATGAGTTATTGTCAGGCCAAGCGATTGGCTAAAAGAAATGGGCCTCAGTGTGATGCAGTATTTATACCCTTGGGCAATGGTCCCCAACCTGGGAACCCCAAGGGGCGCGCTAGACATCAAGGGGATGCGCACAATTTTGTCTGAGCTGAGGTTGTGAGGTTACCAAAATTACATTTTTAAACAAAAAATTTATAAAGTCCAAATAATAAACCCAATAGCCCAATTAAAATATTTAAATTCATAAAGGCATTTGTTACCCTTGAATTTGAGTGAAAAACAAGGATAATAAAAACAAAAACCCACAACTGCTGTTTATTTTTTGCAAATAAAGGTTTGTAATTATTCACTTATTCATTATTCACAATAGATATTTAATTAATGCATGTATGCGGGTAGGAGTTGGGGGCCAGTCTTGTCTTGGATTCATGCAAGGGGGGCTTCAACGAAAGAAATGTTGGGAACAACTACCCTAGGGAAACAGAAATGGATACACAACTAATTAGAAGTTCTTAGAAACTTTAATCAACTTAAAAAGGATAAGGTGTAAAATAAAAAAAAGTAATTACTATATATTGTTGACGGGATAGTTAATGGTTCCAGTGATTTTGTTGAAAACAGTCATTTCTTAACTCCGAATAAATAAAATCAGGCGAAAGGCTGGATGTTCCCCTTTTAAAGGACTACAAACTGTTTGGAAATTCTCCGTTTACTGTTTCCAGATGGATGGGCAGTAACAACAGATTCTCTCAACCTTTGCTAAAGTCTTTCCGTCTTGGCATTGTTCGAATACATTCAAGACAGCTTAGTGGTTTATCAGTTAATCAGTCATTTTGATTAGCCCTATTTAGTCACAATGCACCGGGTTGATTTATATTAAAACTGTAAAGCTTCATTTTCAAATTTTGGCTTTGCTCTTAATACGCAGACCTTTCACTAATAAGCTGCCTTCTGAAGGCTATTGGTTGCATTCGATTTTCAAATATTTTTTTAACCTTTGCAAGCAGTCAAATTACAGCAGAGCGCAGTATTAAAAGGGGACTATTTCTGTGGGTGCAGCGCCGTAAAATTGGTGGGAAAAAAAACACACAAAGAAAACACTGCCAGACACTTTTCAGCAGAGCGAAGGAGGATGAAACTATACATTAAATTTCTCATATCCTGCTGCAGTTTAAAAAAGAAACATGAGTGGGAAGAAATACCTCAGAGGTGAGAGCACAAGAAGTGCACAGAAATTCTGATTAGGGTTTAAATGAAAAACATTACAGAGTGCGTCTGAGGATGTTAGAGAATAATGACACAGAAACAAACAAGCCAAGCGTGCATACAATTTAATATCCTGCAAATGTGGAATTATTCTTGTTTTTGTCACATCAATTTGCCCCTTCCTACCACTCGTAATGAGTTTTCTTTTTCCTTTCCTTTTTTTGAATCACTCCGATCTGCCACAAACAGCACTTTAAAAATTGCAGTAACCTAGCTGCAAGGGAACCTTTCAACTGACAAACACTGTTTTTCTCTCTGATCTATTGATTCGCTGATAACTACCATGAAAGTGAGGTGCCTGAATGAGCAGAAAGGGTGTGGGCAGGAGAGAATTCAATAATTTTCAAACTTTCATTTATTTCTTTTAGCAGAAGGAAAGCAACATAGATAAAAGCGAAATTGAATATGGTCATCCAGTGTGCACAGATCACTGTGACCTGATGTCACAGTGGAAAAAATAATTAAATAAAAGCCCGAAAGCAAAACCTGGACTTTTCTTTTTTTTCCCCTTCAGACCTTGAAACCTTCAGTCAACTGCAGCACAAAGAACTCATCTGAAAAATCTATTGAACCCTGTAAAAAAATAAAAAAATTTAGGTGACTTAACCGGTTCAATCGCCTTACAAGAATCCATACATCTTTTTCAAATTTAGCCACATTCTACATTACTTATAATGAAGCAATTTGTAATTAAAATACATTACTATTTTATTTTTATTTTTTTTTAAAGCAAAAAGAGGTTTGCCATGAAGATACTCTGAGACCAGAACCAAACCTTTTGGCATCGTCCTCAACACACATACCAGCAGTGAAAGATGCCGACTGATGCCTCTTTCCTGCTTTTCTTCAGCAGGGACAGGAAAGCTGATCAGAGTTGATAGGAAGATGGATGGAGATAAATAGCCAGCCCTCCACGCAGAGCGGCACTCAAGCACTTGTCAGTTGCACCCCAAACGACTTTTTTTTATTGGTGTTTTACCTTTTTTGCAAAGTGGATCAGGTTCACTAAATAAAACTATGGCTGTACGCCAGTTTGTTAGTATATTCAAAAGTTACGGACTGCATTTGTTGATCGCAAGTTCAAAATCTAGAATGCTTGTATTAGGGGATTCTTTACAGCACAATTTGAGATTTAGAAAAGCTTTAGGACAGCCTTAGAAAGAAACAAATGTGAAAAACACAAAAATATGCCCATCTGCTGAAGGTTTCAGACAGATCTTTATTTTATTTTTTATTTTTGAATGTTTTTATAGGCTACCCAATAAAAATGTGTGTTGCCTTTTGCAGAATGTGTTTTTGGGGGAAATACGTGAGAGTTTGGTTCTGCAGGTGAATTGAGGGGGTTCACTCAGGGTGCCATTCATGCTAAAACCACAACAGTGTTTGTTCAACACATGAAAACTCAATGAAATGCACAGAATTTTTTTAATGTGACAATATGCTAAAAAAAAAAAAAAAAAAAAAAAGTTTTGCAAAATTTTGCAGGGCACTTGTTTTTTCAGTAGATTTGCTCTCCTCATGAGGGGGGAAAACCCAGTGGACTGAGTGGTGCACAGAATTTACCACGTCTATGAGCACGTGTGTCCCTGATTAGTCAAGGCTGAGTTTGGACTGCTGGTGTTGAGCGGACCAGAGCCAAGACAAATAGTGGCACATTTCACCTTGGAAAGTGTTTGAGTTACAGTTTTTGTCAGCAAAGCTCAAATAAAATCCCCCACAGTAGAACCAAATCCTCTCATGCCACAGCCCTATTCACCGCAGTTTGTCATGAATGTCCTGAAGCTGTGCATTCAAAATTATTTTAATTTTTCATTACAGGTTTTAAATATTAAAAACAGTAATTATCAGTGACTCGATGCAATGTGCTGGGATTCCTTAAATAGGAAACTATCTAAAACTTTAAACTGATTGGAATGTTTGTATGATTGCATTGAAATGACTTTTCTTGTAAAATGCCTTGAGATGACATCTGTGAATCGTTGCTATATAAATAAACTGAATTGAATTGAAAAACAACAGATAATTACTGTGCACATAAGATGTTCTACACTCCTGACCCATCAGGTCACCATTTAAAATTTTACCCCAGCATTTTTTATTTCCTTTAATGAAATATCTTACCAATAAGTTAAAACATATTCTGATTGTTTTACCCTTTAAAATGTTTATTTTGTATTTTCTTACACTGGTATGTGCGGCAGAATTTTCCAACAAAACAGCATTCAATCTACTACTTTCGTATTTAGCCTTCATGTTATCTGCGTGAAATCTTGTTCTCATTTGCTCTCTCTAACAGCCAGAATGACCCGTTTCCTCAACATTGCGGTATAAAAAATTTGCATACAAATTGCAGTCGTAATAAACTGCATTTTTGTTTTTATCGGCACCTGGTTATAATTTGTAGTTTCCACCACAAGATGGCTGTGCTGCACTGAATTGAAGGCAAGCTATTATTTTAAAACCAGAAAGGAAGGGAGGAATGAATGAAAAACGTAAACAGAACCAAACCCAACGCCAAACTAAAACTGGATCATTTCAACCGTTTCCATCCCTATATGTTATACAGACAATTTAAATAATGAGAATTCACCTATTTACAATGTCCCTAATGTCCTTTCTTATTTAGGACTTCTTCCTTTTCTTGCGCATCAGCAGTCCTATATGTGGTGCCACCTTTCCACATCACTTGTTTTCTTCTCCCATCAGAACATCTGCTCCAGATTCCCTTTCAGCTCTCTGGTGTATACAGCTGCCCTTTTCCCATATTGTTATCTTGTTCATCCTGCCTTAGTTAATAATTCCTTGACTGGCTCTATGTCCACCAATTTCCAAACACTGTTATTCTTGTTCTGTAAGGTGCAGATTTATCCCATTGTCTGTCTGTCTGTCTTAATGGGTTTTTATGTACAAAAAGTAGCAAAGAATTATGAAGAGGAAGGAATATGATTCATGTTTTTTAATTATCATTATTATTAAAATGAGGAAAGTGTTGCATAGATTTTAGGGGTGTGAGAGTACATGAATTTTGATTTTGATTTTTGGGTACGTCCCTGTCGGTTCGGTACATACAGTGGCTTGCAAAAGTATTCGGCCCCCTTGAACTTTTCCACATTTTGTCACATTACAGCCACAAACATGAATCAGTTTTATTGGAATTCCACGTGAAAGACCAATACAAAGTGGTGTACACGTGAGAAGTGGAACGAAAATCATAAATGACTCCAAACATTTTTTACAAATAAATAACTGAAAAGTGGGGCGTGCATAATTATTCAGCCCCCTGAGTCAATACTTTGTAGAACCACCGTCTGCTGCAATTACAGCTGCCAGTCTTTTAGGGTATGTCTCTACCAGCTTTGCACATCTAGTGTCAGGGATGTGTGTAGAGTATGGACCCAAATGCAGACGCTGAAGGAAGGTGTTGGATGTTTATTAAGGGAGGCAGTGAAGGTGATGGTGATGGTGATGAAGAAGACGACGACAGGAACGGAGAGACTGTACATCGTGCAGGAACGAGACAGCAGGGAAGGCACACGAGACATCAATAGTAAGTAGTAGTCGTTAGTATGATCCAGCCTGGAGTGAAAGGAAGTGATGGGTCTTAAAGGCAGGTGGTGAGTAGGATCAGGTGTGGTTGATTGGACAGACAGGTGAAGACAATGAGGCGTGAATAGGGCAGCGTGACATCTAGAGACTGAAATTCTTGCCCATTCTTCTTTGCAAAACAGCTCCAGCTCAGTCAGATTAGATGGACAGATCTTGCCACAGATTCTCGATTGGATTTAGATCTGGACTTTGACTGGGCCATTCTAACACGTGGATATGCACATAGCGTTTTGCATTTTGGCCAAAAAGTTCCATTTTGGTCTCATCTGACCAGAGCACCTTCTTCCAAATGTTTGCTGCGTCCCCCACATGGCTTGTGGCAAACTGGACTTCTTATGGTTTTCTTTTAACAATAGCTTTCTTCTTGCCACTCTTCCATAAAGGCTAACTTTGTGCAGTGCACGACCAATAGTTGTCCTATGGACAGATTCCCCCACCTGAGCTGTAGATCTCTGCAGCTTGTCCAGAGTCACCATGGACCTCTTGGTTGGATTTCTGATCAGCGCTCTCCTTGTTCGGCCTGTGAGTTTAGGTGGACGCCCTTGTCTTGGTAGGTTTACAGTTGTGCCATACTCCTTCCATTTCTGAATGATCGCTTGAACAGCGCTCCGTGGGATGTTCAAGGCTTGGGAAATCTTTTTGTAGCCTAAGCCTGCTTTAAATTTCTCAATAACTTTATCCCTGACCTGTCTGGTGTGTTCTTTGGACTTCATGGTGTTGTTGCTCCCAACATTCTCTTAGATAACCTCTGAGGCCGTCACAGGGCAGCTGTATTTGTACTGACATTAGATTACACACAGGCGCACTCTATTTAGTCATTAACACTCATCAGGCAATGTCTATGGGCAACTGACTGCACTCAGACCAAAGGGGGCTGAATAATTACGCACACCCCACTTTTCAGTTATTCATTTGTAAAAAATGTTTGGAATCATGTATGATTTTCATTCCACTTCTCACGTGTACACCACTTTGTATTGGTCTTTCACGCGGAATTCCAATAAATATGATTCATGTTTGTGGCTGTAATGTGACAAAATGTGGAAAAGTTCAAGGGGGCCGAATACTTTTGCAAGCCACTGTAACTGAATGAATACAGCTGAGTTCTACCTGAACACTATGGAGGACTACGGGGGTCATTGGAAAAGCAATACAGCATTTTGACGATGAGTGATTACTTGTGAATTAAAAATATAGATTGCTAAATATAATTTCAAATTCAACAATTAATCCATACAAAAAAAACGACAAATTTGAAAAGCATTTTGTAATTACACATTTTAAATTGAAATACTAAAGAGGAATAGCTAATTGTATTTATTATTTGATTATTAAATACTGATAGGAATTTTTTTTTCAAATCCTTTTTCAAAATGGAGAATTAAATAACACAATTAATAAATGAGATTGTAAATATCTTTCCTTTTCATACATTAAAAAAAAGTTATTCCCTTTTCTACATTCGTTTTCTTTTTCCGGCTCCCATTTTCAAATCCTTTTTGCAATTGCATTTCCTAAATGGTTTCCCCTCTCCTTTTAGCATTCGAGTGACCCTCCTGGTCCCTGAGCACACTGAAAACCAAGTTCAACCAATCACAGCTGCTCCTCGAGTGTAACCAGCTCTCTCGTTGGTTAGACACGAGCTGTGCAGCTTGGCAAGGTCCACCCAAATGTGGCTGTCTAACCAATGAGAGAGTTGGTTACGTTCGAGGAGCAGCTGTGATTGGTTGAACTTGGTTTTCAGTGTGCTCAGGGACCAGGAGGGTCACTCGAATGCTAAAAGGAGAGGGGAAACCATTTAGGAAATGCAATTGCAAAAAGGATTTGAAAATGGGAGCCGGAAAGAGAAAACGAATGTAGAAAAGGGAATCACTTTTTTAAATGTATGAAAAGGAAAGATATTTACAATCTTATTTATTAATTGTGTTATTTAATTCTCCATTTTGAAATAGGATTTGAAAAAAAAATTCCTATCAGTATTTAATAATCAAATAATAAATACAAGGTGACACCAAAACAACAACAGAAAAGACCCTCAGCAGTCACTAAACTATTTGGGAGTATTAGTGGTTTCTCATGCAGCTTCAGCAGAAAAAGAAAGTCCGACCTAACCAAAACTTTGTCAGAGAACGCACTTTTAACAGCAATAAGATACATAGCATGCTCTATTCTGAACTGAATTACTCACCTGAAACAATGTCAAGCTGAATGTAAACATCACTCATACTAGAGAAAGACCAGCTGACGTCCACATGGCTACCAGTAGCATCCAATCAGCCTAATCTCCTAATTTTGTATAAAACACAGGTCGGCGGAATCCCCGTTGATGAGAAGAGATTTTCCTAACAGCTGCCCATGCTGCGTTCAAGTACAGCTGGCAGACTAGGCCGTCGAAATATCAAAATAACTCCTAAGTGATTTAAACATGTTGTATTCTCAAATAAGTATTATTTAAACATTTCTAAACATTAACACTGAATGTTTTATACTCTTGCTATGTCTGCTTGTTTATTTTTAGAAAATCCAATAAATCTCCAGCCAATTCAATGCTTGTAACCTTTTAACTTATAGAACAAAACTAAATCTAATTAATTTGAGGAATTGAAAAGAAGGAATTCCAAAAAAAACAAGCCATATGAACACTTGTATTAATTTTTCTTGATAAAAGTGTACCAAAAACGTACCAACCCACGACTTTAAAACCCAAAATATGTACCGAACCATGCTTTTTGCGTACCATTACACCCTTAAGATATTCATATCTATATGAATAATAGATTCATATCAATATGAATCTATGCCACATACAGTGGGGCAAAAAAGTATTTAGCAGCCATTGATAGTGCAAGTTGTCCTACTTAAAAAGATGAGAGGTCTGGGATTTTTGATCATAGTTAAACTTCAGCTGTAAGAGACGGAATGTTTAACAAAAATCCAGGTAATCACATTGTATGATTTTTAAAGAATTTATTTGTGTAACAGTGCACAAAATACTTAAGTATTTAGCACCCACAAACAAGCAAGAATTCTTCCATCCTCCACTTGTTGCATGTATTAATGGCAACTCTTTGAACTCGTTATCTGTATAAAAGACACCTGTCCACACCTTTAAACCTCCACCATGATCAAGACCAGAGAGCTGTCTAAGGACACCAAATACAAGATTGTACACCTGCAAAAGACTGGGATGAGCTAATCTACAATAGGCAAGCAGCTTGGTGAGAAGAGAACAACTGTTGGAGCAATTGTTAGGAAATAGAATAAATACAAGATCACAGACAATCTCCCTCCAGGAGACAATCTCCAGGCAAGATCTCACCGCGTGGGGTACAGATGATCTTGAGATTGTTAAGGAAACAGCCCAGAACTACACGGGGGGAACTGGTCAATGACCTTAAGAGAACTGTAACCACAGTTACAAAGGTTACTATTAGTAATACACTACGTCGTCATGGATTAATATCCTGCAGTCTCCCTGCTGGGCCACCAGAGACCATCTGGATGATCCAGAGGAGGACTGGGAGAATGTCATGTGGTCAGATGAGACCAAAACAGAAGTCTTTGGTATAAACACCCCTCGCCGCGTTTGGAGGGGGATGCTAAGTTGCATCCCAAGAACACCATACCCACTGTGAAGCATGGGTGTGGAAACATTATGCTTTGGGGTTGCTTTTCTGTAAAGGGGACAGGACGACTGATCCTTACTAAGGAAAGGATGAATGGGGCCATGTATCGTGAGATTTTGGGCAAAAACCTCCTTCCATCAGTGAGAGCATTGAAGATGAAATGTGGCTGGATCTTCCAGCATGACAATGATCCCAAACATATCACCTTGGCAAAGAAGGAGCTGCTACGTAAAAAGCATTTCACGGTTTTGGAGTGGCCTAGCCATTCTCCAGACCTCAATCAAACAGAGAATCTGTTTAGGGAGTTTAATGTCAACGTAAAATACATTGAAGTTGGTAGTTGCAAAAAATGCTACAACAGTATCATGAATATATTTTACAAGGTTTGATTGCAGAAGAAAAAACCCCAACACATTTTAGGGTAAATAATTTGTTTGGGTAATACAATCCGACCAACAGTTGGGAAAGCTCAGTAATCTTCTACTCTCCTGTGATTCGTTGCATTAATATGCAATTAGTATAATCAGTTTATGCCTTCATCATAAATCTGCTGTGTGTTAGATGTAAAAAGATCATTATTTGCGCACATCTAATGATTTCACTTCACGGCTTAACAGAAATTTGATTGAGAAAGCAGCCGTGATACTGAGTCAAGAGCACAGAGCCAAGCAGCCATCAAAGGTCGACGATTTAGCAATTAGAGCCAGACAGAAGATATCAATCAGCAGTGATATATACTTAAGTGAGTACTGTGGTGACAGCACGGTACAACAGACAGGCACACCACCCACATATAATATCAATCCACATCGGAAACTAAGTGAATTACTCTGCCATCCTAGTGGGGTAGATTAGAAAACGATGGAGATAGACGGACCAACAAAAACCCCTCACTGAAGAGGATATTTGTGGTGCTTCCATGAGAGGAGCTCACTTTTTTTCCTCCCCCTCTGCCTATCAGCTATCTGCATCAGCTAAACCACAAGACAGGTCAATCAATACGTGTGCATGCAAACCTGCCTTTTTGCTTCTTCGCTTTCATCGTGACCTATTGACAAAGAGCAGCAAATGTCAAAGCTCTCTGGTTTCTCAGAGAGGTTACGACAGAGGCGGGGACATTTTAGGAAGGTCAACAGTAATTCCTTTTGGATGTAAGGCAGGGGGTTTCTCATGTAGGAAACCCAAGAAGCCCCCTTTGGTCAAGCATTTTATGCCATGTATCATAGAAAAGTAGGGGTTTTATTCAGACAGACAGGCAACCAGACAATCCTTTATTGGGGTTCTGTAGATAGACTATACAGCTGCACCTAAAATAATTCAACCTCCACTGAAAATTAGGTTCAATTGCCATATAGAGTAACTAGCTGTTGCTGGTAACAAACAAAACAAGAACCAAGAAGCATTATATTGTATTGACGTGCTGTTAACATGATGTGTATCCAAAAAACACCTTCTGGTAGCGTTCTTGAGGAATCTTAGCCTACTCCAGTATCCTGCAACCACCTTTTTTATCATCCCACCAGAAATGTTCAATAAAGTTCAAGTCAGGCGACTATGATGGCCACACTAGAATCTTCCAGGACTTCGTCTGAAGACTTTGAATTCTGACATACGTTTGCGTTCATTTTCCTATATGAAGGTCCGATAATGTTAGAGTTTTAGCTCCTACACCGACCCCATGAAGCGCTCACCTAGAATTTTCTGATACCTAATTGAATCCATCCTGTCCTACACATCCAGCAGATTTTTGGTGTTAGTGGAAGC
This sequence comes from Valencia hispanica, assembly GCA_963556495.2. Lineage (NCBI taxonomy): Eukaryota > Metazoa > Chordata > Actinopteri > Cyprinodontiformes > Valenciidae > Valencia > Valencia hispanica. The sequence continues at coordinate 14,022,260 of OY747723.1, forward strand.
AATAGTATCACTGAGCCACCACCATGCTTCCCTAAAACCAGGGTGTACTCTTCGCAGATGCTTCTTTCTTCCAACTGTAGAGAAACCGCTAGCTCATGGGCCCTAAAAATCTAGTTTTGATTCTTTGATCCACAGAACAGAGCCCAAAAACTAATTTGGCTTATTTTTATGGTTCTGAGCAAAATACAGCTGACTTTTTCTGGTGCTTTTGAGTTGAGGCGTGAGGTTCTTCAGTGTGTAGTACGAGCCTTACTGTGGAAACCAAAGTCTTGCTTCAGGTCTCGTTCAGTCAGGATTTCTGATCACCTCCCTCCTCAGGAATTTGGTGGCAGCTGTAGATGACTTCCTCTGTCTGCCACCAGGTGGTGTAGCCACTGGTCCTTTTTAAACTTTCCTTCCACCTATATCTGCAGGAACATTCAGGGTCTCTGCCGTTTTTTGTATACTTCTCCTTGTTTGTTCAAGGGAATTAACTTTTCTCTGAACTGGGATCAAAAGTCCAGGAGACCAATTACAAATGTGAGCTTTTATGAATATGAATATGTAATTTTGAGATGGTCTTTTAGAGTAGTGTGTGTTTGTGTTTATTGCAAACTCCTGAACAGTTTAGAATCATGCAAAAATTTGGCTACAATTGCTGTTTGTAACAATTTCTGCACTCTGCCATATTCCTCTCTGTTCCCTTGTTGGAGACCCTTTTTTATTGCAGTTAACATTGGAAGGAAGGATTAAAGCAAGAACATGTGGGCAGTCCATCAAAAAGGTTTGTGAGCAGGGGAGGGCTGGTGTTGACATTTGGCTTGGGAGCTTGGTTCAGAGAGGGCTTTTATCTGATCGCACCAAGGATAGAAACACAATAATGTTGTCAAACCACCAAAAATATTAATAACTTGTTTAACATAATATCTGTTTTGTCGTCATGACAAGAGATGGGTAGTTACTAGTTCAATTTACTAGAGTAGTTTTTTGGGGGGGGAAATTAACAGAGTAGATTCACTGCACTGTACCTTTTAACTCTTACCTGGGTAAATTTTCTGGACCCTCTACCTACTGCGGGTACTTTCACTGAATCTAAACATGCATGTTTTAACCAAAAATGCACCAGACAAGGACACAACCCTACAGTTTATGTTAAAGTGAGACCTTATGTTTCCCACGTACGCTTTGGCTCTGCGGAACCATTTGGAGAATAATTATAGTTACAGTAAACACACACTACGTATTGTCACTGGAAGCTCTTTACTCTGTTCTAAAAATTGTATTCTAGCTATTGTAAGTATCAGTTTCATAAGTTTTATGTTGAAATTTTTGATTTGAACGATTCTTCTGCTTCAAATTTGCCATTTTGTAATATTATCCTATCTGAATCTGTATTATTTATTTCATTGTACTCTTTAAAATTCCAGAATTTGATGATACATTTATATTTTTGACTGTGTGATGAAATCATTTTCAAAACATCAGTGCCAGTATTACTGATTTGATGTTCTGATCAGTTACTCAGTACTTGATTAACCTGTTTACTCTTGAGTAATTTCTTGGACGGCTACTTTGGACTTTTTCTTGAGTAAAAATATGTTGAAGTAGTGCTACTCTTGCGTGAGTAAAATTTTTGGCACCTCCATCCACCTCTGGTCGTGACATAGAAACATGCTGGAATATTTTAAAACCTTGTGGAATTGAGCGCAGCCAGCGAGAGAGAGAGAGACGTTTCTGCAGCTCAATTCGTGATTTAAGATTGGAGAAAACATCTTAAACGAGGGCATGTGAACTATCGGTTTTCCACAGCAATTTCCGGATCAAATAAATGCCATTGGTAAGTAGCAAAATTCCAGGGAAATGCAATGGAAATGTTTCATTGTAATAAGTTCAGCAGGAAATTAGTCGCCTTAAAAAAGTTATAGCCTTGCATGGAAATCTTCAAACCCTCATGCAGAATCAAACGGTGAGTCCGAATAAGATATTCACAACAAGAGTGGGTAAACTGCAGCTCTGCTGAGCGATGGTAGAGGCCAAAGAAGCTGGGCAGAAACAGCACAGCTCACAAAAACCTTCTATGAAGGAAGATGCCTCACTCACGCACACAGACACAAATCAGGATCATGACAGGGGCTCAACCACTGCTGCTTTTGGAGTACAGAAATTTTTACGACCACCAGCCTAGCACACTCCGGCCGTTCTGGAAAACATGCACAGAGAAATCTCCCAGTTTTCTCTTTAATCAAGCGTGACCAGACTGTTAGAAACTAAAAAAATCAGTTTCTGCGTATTGCTGTTAAATCCTTCAATAAAGATTTAGAGAAAGAAAAAGTAGCAGCATTTCCTCCATATCCAAATACATCTCTGTCTCCGTTTCATTCATTTTTCTGTCGTGAAGGCAAGGGGCTGCCATCTTTGAATCATGTGAGCGGAGAACACATTTTGATTTGTCACTTGAATATTTGCCCTCAGCACACAGCTCACGTAAAGCCGATACAGTGAGATCAACCGGTTTGATTTTCACCTCAACGCCTCATGAGGCAGAAAACTTACCAGAAATTAGGCCACACAGCAAGCTATCTGCTAAGCAAACTACCTCAAATGACTTTAAGCTCAATAGATTGCCTTGGAGATGGTACAAACTACTTGTTTATTTTTGGTTTGCCTCAAATATACTCACACTTTCGATCCTTTTGATCTAAAACGTTTACTGACCGCCTCCACAATTTCTTCTTTTTCCGCCATGATTGTTTTTTTGGGTTTTTTTGTGGTCGGGGAGGAAGGCTCAGCGTCAGTGGCACTGGGAAGGCCGTCATCTGAGTTGAGTGGAAGTCTGCGACTAAAGTGCAGCGCCATCTAGTGGTTCAAGAAAAATATGTTGTTTTGGTTCTTTGAAACTTTATGCTCGACGGCAAAAACTGACGTCGACAATATTTCATATTCGACCTCATCGGTTAGGTTGACCACTCGCGGCAGCACTACACGGTAGCACTACCAGGTCATGCTGATGAGAACAAGAATGGTGTGGGAGTTTATATGGAGGTAGGAAAAAATGAAATCAGAGGAGGCACAGAAGGTGTAAGAAGTTACTTCTAAAGAGTTGTCTTAGAGATCAGGAGAACCATTACTCTCGTTAATAGTATATTTTTCACTAAAAGCGTGTGGAACTGATCCCTTTTACCTGTTACTGCACCTTAGCCTTTAAAAGGTCTGTGCTTTTTTTTTTTTTTGATCCGGTACCTTCGTGGTGTTCTTCAATGTCTTTCAACTAAAACCCGGGAAAATGTTTAGAATCCTCAGAAATCGACCTTCCAAGCAACACTTGCTTGATCGTAACAGAGAGTGGAGCTACTGTCACAGTTTACATTGTATGTCGACACTTCACCGTGTTAGTGAGATCATGGCCAAGCGTTCCCAAATGCAAGGTTAAATCAACTGGTCACATTTTTGCCAGCGATCCATGGAGCGCCTCGTCAGTGCCCCCCCCAATTCTCTTGCAGCCTGTCACCTTTCTCCACACAGCAAAGCTGCAAACACTATTGATCGCCTTCTCGCCAACTCTCCCTGATTGTCTCTCTCTCGCTCTCTAAATCACCATCGAAAAAAAGCTACAGAGGAAACTCACAGCAGCAGATCAATATCTGCCTTGTTAATTCACTCACTGCCATCAAGGACACCATCAGGCTCACGATAAAAGCCTTGATGGAAACTATTTATACTGCCGAAGAAGCAGTCCGCTCAAAAACTATGTGGATCGACAATAGGATTTATTTTGGCCTTTGAAATACAAGAAAATATGTCATGTTTGTTCTTGGGTGGGGGTTTTCAACAAGAAAACATGAAATCACTTAATTGCTATAACTTAACCTCATCCTTATTCAATGCACTCCGTGCATCAAGTATCCTCTTTCAAAGCTCTTTCAATCGGTAATCTGCCACGTTTGCACACCTCAAGTCCCAGACTGAGACAGCCAGAGCTTTGAACATTACAAAGCTTAGGTAATGTTTGCCAAGTGTCCATTTCCGGTCTATTCTTTAAGTACAAGATGTTTCACTCAGTCTGCTGTGGCTCTACAGAATGGGGTAAATTAAATGTCATAGCTTCCGGTGCTAACACACAAGTACGTCGATTTTAGTTACGTTCACTTGAAATATATTGACTGACTTTAGTTTGACTTTATTACCTCACAGCAGGGAAAAAAATCAGAAATGAACACTTTGTTGCTCTGATTCTCAAATTTGCTGTGCTTCTGCTTATTTCTCTATCCTTCTTTCCGTATTGTGAAGAAAGGCTTTACAGTTCTAACTAACTTTAACAGTAAAGCAATTTAGAGTCAAACTATTTATCGACTAATGATGGACAAGAGGTGACCGTAAAAAAATGTTTGGCATACCACCGAAATGTTTTTAATACTCAAAACTTCACAAACTATAGTGGAACTAGAAGGGTAAAGGAAACTTTTCCCCAAGGTATTTTTATTTTATTTTTTTTACATGTCAAAGCATTGTCCGAAATGTAAAGCATGGTGGTGGCAGCATCATGCCGAGTGTCTGATTTGCTGCTACTATTACAAAGTGTGTGAAATGATGAAAAACAAAGAACTACTTCAACATTTTCAACTTAGATCTTTAGCGTGTTGAAACCTGGATACAGTCAGGTGTTGCAAAAGGACAAAACGGACATCAGGACTGTTTTTTTAATGGACAAAGCAGTCAAACATTAAGCTATTGGTACGGCTTTCCTGAAGCCATGATAACAACTATTTTAAAAGTCCTAAACTATGTTAAAAAGCCAAGTCTGTGCCAGAAAAGCAACCAATTTCCCTAAATCAACAAGCATGGTCAAATATCTAGACAGTAATTATGCCAGTCGTGTTGATGGTATGAAGCCTGTGAATTTTCTGCAACTGACTATGAGACATTCATCTGAAAATTATAGGGGATGTATGAGTCTATTTGAAACCTGTATGTATAATTTTGACCCTGTGAGGATTAGAGAAAATCAACAATAAATTCAAACTTGTTCACTCATTTTTAGCTTTTGAAAATTACTGAAGGTACATTATTAGTCCCAAAGAAATTCAATAATAAATCAATAGACAGTGCATAAAAAATTTGCTATTCATGCTGATGATAGGTGAATGTATGTAGATAAGTAGATGAAACCAGAAGTCTGCACTATTTACTAGGGATGCGTTTTGGTAAAAATCTGGCGATACCAATTCTGAGCTCCACATTGCCAAACAGGACACGTAAAAAAAAAATAAAAAAGACATCTGGCGATACGACGTGTATCACAATACAGGGAGACGATACGATATATTGCGATACTATGAGTAAGACTATATATTGTGATTTTTTTACAACTGAATTTCACTGTAGAAAAACTGTCACAGCATTCTAAACACATACTTTAACACATCCAGTTTTTATTACTGGATCTGGTTGATCCACTGGAATGAATTAGGTGAAAACAACCACAGTCATACTTTTATTTTATTTCATTTTACTTCAAAAACGACTGTCATCATTAACGGTTCTATTCAAATTCTAAAAATAAAAAAATCAATATTTTGCTTTTGAATATCGATACAATATCGTGACATAAAATATCATGATACATCAGTGTATCGATATTTTCTTACATCCCTACTATTTACACTAATTATTAGGGAAGTGAGTATTTTGATCATGTTTTCTAACTCCTAGCTGGATAAACATGAATGCTTAATGGATTTAAGCATAGCAGGTGATGTGTAGCTGTGTAATGGGGGAGGGTGTGGCCTAAGGAGGTCAACACCTTATACCAAGGTAAACATAATTATTAAGCAGCTTTTTTTTCTTTAGGTGACAACAATAAGATGTATTACCAAAAGTCTCCCAGTCTTTTGGCCCATTCCTCCTGACAGAACAGGTGTAATTTAGTAAACGTAGGCCGGCTCGCACTCGCACACCTTTGTTTTTCATTGGTGACCACTAATTTTCTATGGGACTGAGATCATAGCTTTGTGAGGCCAATCCAAAACATTAACTTTGTAACTAATTGGGCTGTAATTTGGGTCATTGTTCATTTGGAAGACCCACTATTGTCTAAGTTTTACCTTCCTGGCTTATGTCTTGAGATGTTGCTTCAATAAATCCACAAATGGGCTCCTCTAACTCCAAATGTAGTGAAATAACAAAAGCTTACAAAGCAATGATATCATCATCTGAGCTTTCCCACAGTCTTTAAAGACAGTAATCTTGCTGGTAATGGTAATGTCTTTTGTAGACTAAATATTTGGTTTCAAGTATTTACATGAAATTAGAACGTGGATATCAAGTAGCGACACATTTTATGTAAAAACATGACATGAAAATGCCTGAATGATGCTACTGAACCGTACAGATACAGAAGAAGTCTCATGACATCAGCCTTGACACCAACAGGTCAAGCAGGATCTATTTTCACTTGTCTAATTTCTCTAATGGAGTAATTTAATTTTCCACTGACAAGTACAGGCAAAACGATCTCCGTCCCCATCTGTGCACAGCAGGCTTACTGACAAACTAACAAAAGCAGCAGACGGACACACACACACACACACATATGAAAAAACAGCATAGCAGCCTGTCTTTTATCATTAATCAATAGCACACTTTCTTTTCTAAAACATAACCCAGCTGCGTGGAATATCAGCAGGAAGCATTGTGTGGTAACTAGTAGAGAAATACAGATTTATTGGGAGAGTGCTGATGAGAAAGCGGACTGAAGCTGCACGGTGATCCTTGCTGGTCCCATAAGTGGGATGCTATTTCAGGCCATAAAGAAAAAGCCCCGGGGATGCTGGCACAAAAAGCGAAAGAACCCAAGAAAGCAACACCTCCAGAAAGACACGGTGTCTGGGCAAGTGAGAGCCTCAAAGATGTGGGGGTTTTTTGTTTTGTTTTTTTTACTAAAACCCAGGCAACTGAAAACAATCTTCAAAATGGATGATCTTCATCTGTAAAACCAAGAAGTGTTCTGGTGGCTTCATTCTTTAAGTGTTTCTTTTGGTTGTCAAAAAGCACGCCTACGGTATGCATAGCATCGAATGCACCAATGCTAAAAAACAATCGGCCGTGTGAAGCTTTATTCGCTTCAGAGACTTAGCTTTAACCTTTGCTTGATATCTTAATCTTTTACGACTTGGTGAGGTGTCAGCTCGTGCTCCAGGTCCATGGAGATATTGGGGGGGAGGGGGGGGGGGGGGGGGGGGGGATAAATGGGAGACTGTACACTGCAAAGGTCACATCTACCCACATATGGTACAAACTGCAGAAAGGCAGTCCGTTTATTTGAAATGTGTGAACGCTGCTTCTATCTCTGCACTGCTTTAAAAGTGATCTTCAATTATTCACCTTTAACATTCTCTATATGTGTATTTCCCACTTTCCCTCTTCATATTTTCATATTAAGTATTTTACCCCACAAATAAAGGTAAAACAGATGCTTCAAAATATATTTTCATACCCCTTAAACATTTTTGCATTTTGTAACATTGCATCAACAAACCTTAATGTAATATTTGGGGATTTTTGTGACAAGGCAGTTGAAATGAAAGGAAAATGATAAATGGTTTTCAGTATTTTTTTGTGTACCAATATTTTTAAGTGTGGTACAAATATATGTACTCTGATGCAAAAAAAGACCTCCCCATAATGTGCTTCTTAAAACCAAGTGTTGTTGTCTTCCTTCAACTCGCGATCTGACTTGCTGCTTTCTTTGGAAAATCTGGAGAGTTCTGGAGCAGAGGGTGGGGCAAAAGGCAGCAATAAATAAGGTAATAGGTTATAAAACAATATCCCAAGCTTCAAACATCTTGTGGAACATTGTTCACCCATCTGAGAACTACAAGTCTACCAAAACATGTCCATCCCCCTAAACTGAAACGAAAGGTAAGGAGAGCGTTATTCTTTCTTCCAAGAGTTGCAACAAGAAAGTACTTGTTAAGAGAAAGCCAAAAGAAGTTTGTTTACAGTTTGTACCAGGCATATATATATATATATATATATATATATATATATATATATATATATATATATATATATATATATATATATATATATGAAGCAAAGCAAACATGTGTGAAGTATGTGCTCTTGGGAGATAAGACCAAAACTGAAGCCCTCTAAGCCAATGGAGCTGATGCACGTTGATACTTTGTGTAATTTTTTAGAATGAGCTTTTCAATGACAAATCTGTATATTCTTGATTTGAAGACGTTAGGTGCAGCACAAAGTGTTTTTCTTTTCTTAGTCATTTTTCTTTTCTTTCCTTTTTAATGTCATATAGTAAATAGGGACATGAACATGCATCGACCTTTAACAAAAAAAAACAAACCCGGGGCACACTCATTCATTAAACAATGGGATTCAAAGAAAGTTACTGTTTTTGTTGCTTGGGAATAGATAAATAAATGTTTAGACTAGCAAACAGAAAAGAATGACTCAAAAACTTAACACCTTTCTTTTACTAAGGCAAAGGTCTGAGACCCTACAATAATTTGTTCTTTTCTATTTTGTTTCATTGCAATATTGCTAAATTTTTTGCTAGGCAGTTTAAAAAAAGGTATTGCCCCTTGATTACCTTTAGCTTGCCAATTTTGGCCTGCGTAAGAGAAGTTTTGACTCCACACGTTTGGATCAAAGCATATTCATCCGTTCAGCCATCCAGCTGAAGGCCAGTTCTAAATCCAATGTTAGAATAGTTTTTTAACATATGCTCTCCATCCGATCTGAGTACCCCAAAACAACTGTACTGTATACTTTATGGGTAATTAATAATTATTTTTTTAAACATCTTCTAAAAGATATATCTCTAGCAGATTTTGTCGCCTGTGGTTTTTGATCCACAAAACATTCTTCAGTCCCAGTTGACGGGTTTAAATGCGAATCCGGACGCCTGGATTAGCGCTCTTCTTTCCTCCTCCCCCTTCCTTCGAAGCATTATAAAACCTTTCTTAGACTGCCCCTAATCCAGGCAAGAAGTGTGGAGATTACCAAGATCCACTGAAATATCTCAGACAGAGCTGTCTGCTGTGTGGAGTTGTCTTGTGGTTTTATTTCAGAAGCGTCTTTAGTTTTGTCCCATATTTCATCAGAATTACGCCTTTAAACATTCTAAAAATTTAATTTACATAAGAAGGCTGACAATCTGTGCCTTTTTCTTCATGTTTCTGTCAATTATTATAAGATACCCTTATTCTCCACTTTGCAAGGTGCACTTAACAACCCTTTATTGATTATACATTATTCAAATAAATAAAACAAACAAGAAAAAAAGATCAGAAAACTTAAAATGATCACTTGTGATTTATTTAGCAGCACCAATTTGTAGTGCTAAAAAAATATTTTAGCCATGTTAATAATCTTTCTGATAGTGTTTCATAGATGAAATAAAAATGGGGGTTCCAATAAAATTTCCTTTTATTTGTAAGCATGCTGTATTTTGTTTCAATTTCCTTTGATAATGTTTGTTCCTTTGCTCTCTAGTGACTAAAATTAGATTTGGCAAGTGGGAATTTTAGTATTTGATCTTTTAGTGAAACATCTACAAATCTATTTTTGGTCCCAAATAGTTAATGTTCATACAGACTGCGGGCGGTTTTCTACCCAGTCTTCTTTGCAAAGTTGTTTAAATTCAGCCACACTGGAGGCTCTCAAAGAGTGAACGTCCTGTTTAATGTCATGCCACAGCAACTCGATAAGATGTAAGTCTGGACTAGGCCACCCCAAAACTTTCATTTTGTTCTTGGTCTGTTTTTGAGCCCTTTAGAGCATGACTTGATGGCGTTATGATACAGGTGATACAGACCTGATTAATCCAAGTTTACTTAAGGTTAAGGTCAACAACTGATGGGCAGATATTCTTCATACTACCACCATCATGTTTAACCATTGGCATGATGTTCTTTTTTTTAATATGCTGTGTTTTGTTTATTATCAGAGGTAGCACAATGCATAACTTCTAAAAAGTTCTACTTTGGCCCCAACAGTCTACAAACTATTTTCCAGAAAGTCTTGGGGATCATCAAGAGGTATTTTAGTAAAAGTAAGATGGGCCTTTGTGTTAATTTTTGGTCCGCAGTGGTTTTGTTCTTGGAACTCATTATTGTCTCTCGTATTGTTGAATCATGAATATTGACTTTGGCTGAAGTGAGGCCTGCATAGCTTTAGATGTTCTTCTAGGTTCTTTTGTAACCTCCAGGCTTAGTCATTGATGTGCTCTTGGAGTAGTTTTGGTAAGCCATCCACTCAAAGGAAGGTTCATCACAGTTCAATGTGTTCTCTATTTGTGTATAATGGTTCTGACTGTGGGTTGCTGGACTCAGGAGGCCTTAGAAAAGGCTTCGTAACCCTTTCCAGAAGACACGTTTCAATTACTTTGTTTCTCATTTGTTCTTGAGTTTGTTTTGATTGGGACATGACTTGTTGGTTTGTTTTTTGTACTTTAGATAAAGCCAGCCCTGTCTTTAGCATACATTTACATGATGCTAGCTGGTTTATTATATAGATAGCCAACATTTAAGCTAGCCAAAGAAAGATAGGAAAACACAATTTGCCATTTATTTTATTTTCTAAAAAAAAAAAGTTTAACCAATAATCTTTAAGTACAACATATATTTATTGGGTTGATAATGTCATTCATATAAATGTACCTATACCATGTTCTCTTTTACATTCTTTTTTATGCTGCAACAGACGGCATTAACAAGCTGGTGCTTTAACACACTGCCCAAACAGGAACACCAAATGTCGACACCTTATCAGCAAAAAGCTGACGTCATTTGCCCCGAATCCACCCATAAGCCAGGGTTGTGTGAGGAAATTAGTGCGAACACATTCTAAATACTGAATCTTTTTAATCTTCATCAGGCTGTATTTAAAAAAGATCCATGCATTCACCGTTACCTAAAAATAAAACTCTAAGGTTCAGAGGTGATATTAAAACTTGCAAAAACCCACAATACAATTTAGTGTGTGTGTGTGTGTGTGTGTGGGGGGGGGGGGGGGGGTATTTGAATTTCTGAAGGGAATTATCTAAGTTTAGAATGGTGAGGACTACAGATTGATTTAAAGAAAGCAAAACATTTCTCTGTTCCACATACCAATGGTTGACTTTCAGAAAAAAAGTCCAACAAATAATAGAGTAAGGCTAGAGGTCATTTCTGTTTTCTTGCCCTCTAAAAAGGTAAAGGTTCTTGACAAGGCATAGAAAAGACAACTTTGCTAACTGTCTAAACCAGTGTTTTACAGACGTTTTAACTTCCAACCTACAAAATGACAAGACAATTGTGACCCTGACAATCACTGTTTGAATTATAGAAATGTTACTTGAAATAAGGACAATGACCGAGTGACCAGAAGTAGCTGCAAATAATGTCCATCTAAAGTTTAAAACACTTTTACAATATCTTAGCAAAGGATTTCATAAAAAAAGCAGCAGATGAGACTTTAGATGAGATTTCTACACTTTCATTGAAGGGCAAATTACCAGTCAGATTTGTTGTTGGCAATTAATTGTTTTTTATTCAGCTTGATAGATGTCATCTTTGTAATATATTATATCTCTTATTATCTCCAAGTGGGGTCATCACCTCCAAGAAGGGATGTAGAGGTTGGGTGAATTGTAAACTGGGTTGATAGCAATAGTGGCCATTAGGGATGTAAGAAAATATCGTTACACTGATACCCGATATTGTATCGATATCCAAAACAAAAATATCTATTCATTTTATGGATTTGAATGGAACCATTAATGATGACAGTAATTTTTGTAGTAAAAGTATGACTGGTAGTTGGTGTCTGTTTTTACCTTCTTTGTTCCAGAGATCGACTAGATCTAGTAATAAAACTGGATGTGTTAAAGTATGAAACAGGTTGGAGTTTTAGATTAATGCTGGGACAGTTTTCCTACAGTTAAATTCAGTTTAGTTTTAAAAATCACAATATATAGTCTTACTCATAGTATCGCGATATATCGAGATATATCCTATCGTCTCCCTTGTATCGCGATACATATCGTATCGCCAGACTTTTGCCAATACACATCCCTAGTGGCCATTGAGCAATCTCGATTCCTGACCACATAATCTGGCTCTTGGGACTTAGCATGTCACCTTAGCTATACCAGATAAATATGGGTGGTTAAACTCCTCACACAGTTTGGAGGGGTGGAGACAGGTATGATCGATGTGGGGATACTCACAGACCTCTGGCTTTTGAGTTGTTAGATGTAAGGTTTTGAATGTTCATTATTTCAGATTACCCAGCCTTGTTGGTATTCAAGGATGGTGTCCTGGAAGGGCGGCTATCTAATGATTCTGTTGTTCTCTAGTGGGACTTCAATGCCTGAGTAGAAAATAATGAAGTCAGTTGGAGTGGTGTGTCTTTGATAGCAATGGGATGCCTGTAATGAACAAAATGTTTGAGGAAATGTGGTATTCGGTACCAGGTCACCTTGAGCCAAAACGTTATTTTGCCTTTTGTAATTGTATCATCGGACAGGGAATGTTGACTATAAAACTCAATTGAGGGGAGCGTAGAGGTGTCAATTTATCGCCACCTGCTAAAGTTTAATCCGCTGGCGAGAGAAGCTGCCCTACAGACCTGATGAACCCAAAGTGACTGCGATCTTGGAACAACTGGTAAAAGCCCCTGTTTGGGAAATCTACAACTTATACCTTCAGGATAGGTACACTCATGTTTCTAGATTACCGTTGTATGGTGTAGGGAACATGGAACTAAAATTGTTCAATGTGTCTTCCAGGACCTGTGGTCTGAAGGTCATTGGTTTCAGTTGTGTTGGGAACCAGAAGTGGTAGAAGTGGTGAAAGAAGCTGTCAAGCAGAAGAAGGAGGACTTTAGCACTTAATTAGGACTTGGGACTCCTAAAACAGCAGAAGAGTACCATGTGGCCAGAAGGACTACAGTTGAGTCAGCTGAGGTAAGTCGGGCATCAGATTAGTAGACCTCCTTTGGAGATGTTTTGGGCATGTCAAAAAAATCTAATGTTGAGGTGGAGACACTAGAGGGAAAGTATGTCCTTTCTGGCTGAGGAACGCCTTGGGATCCTCCAAAATGAGCTGTAAAGTTTAGCTGGGGATAGGGATATCCTCCTTGACCTGACCCTGTGACTTGATCTCTGATAAGAGAAAAACCGTGACAGAGGATTGATCATGAATTTATTATCTTTCTGTATTTTTAGTTTTCTTAATTTACATTTAAACCTCAACTCTTGTCAAAATTAAAGCCTTTCTTTGAGCCTAGCATAAAAGAAATCACATGAAAATAGGGAAGAACATACAGTATAAGAAACTTAAACTTTTTAGGCCTGCTCCACTTCATATATTAATCTGGTAATTAATATACCCTTACCAGATGAATAGCTTAGACCTGAAGTACCTCTTTTTAAAAGTATGAGTAGTAAAACCTGGGCTGTATTTGTGGCGAAATCTGAAATAATAAGGTTCGTTATAAGGTTACACTTTCCGAGTGCCCTGTAAGAGGCCTGCAGCAGAGATTTAACAGGACAGAACAGCGACTGAAGCCGGTTTGCCGTCTGTTCTTGCAACAATTACATTCCCTGCTGTGATGAGAGTGCTGTAAACCCATGCTGAAAGAAAAGGAATACAGAAGCAGTTGGTGAGCCTTTAAAAAGCTACTTCATCTGGGTGTTATTCAGTGATTTTGTTTTACAAGTTTGGAAAGAAATTAAGAAATCCATAAAGATGGGTACATATACATATGTTTAGTCACTAGTTAATGGATAAAGGAAGGAAAGAGCAAAGGAAGACATCAGCTAAAGACGACTTAGTGACAAATCTCTTAATCAAATCTCTTTACTAGCTTGTTAGTATGCGCTGTAAACAAGATTCACATAACCCATTAATGTAACAAGCTCTGTACAAGCTTTTGTTAACTAGGGAGCTCACCAGTGTTTATTCCTTTTCAGTTCTTGGTCGTTATTTCTACATATCAGAACATACATCTCATCTGTCAAAGACATAACAACATAAAACATTCCCAGGGGAGGCTTGGAAGCGCTTATGTAATACTGAGCATTTGTCTGCGTTTTCACAGTTTTATTAGTGGTGGAAGGATGTGTAGGAGAGAGGTGATTTCAAGGTGACTGTAAAGTGTAGCTCTAAAGCAGACAGATGGAGTGTCTGTGTAACGGACCAGCAGGAACAGGAACATACACCAAATGTACAAAATATTCATCTTTTCCTGAGATGGCGATAAGATTGGCTTAGGTGAAAGCTAAAAGATCCCTTCACAGATTTCTACTGTTTGATTCTTCTTTTTTGCCACATTCAAATACTTTAGATTTCAAGTAGTTTTTGATACCAAATCAATTTGGAAAATGGTTACCAAGTTATTTCTAAGGCTTTGGGATGCCCATGAAGCACATTGAGAGTCATTATCCAGAAATGAAGAAAGCAATGAACAGTGGTGAACCTTCCAACGAGTGGTCAGCATACCAAAATGACCAAAAAGAACCCAGAACCACACCTAAAGCACTACAAGTCTCACTTACCTCAGTTAAGGTCAATGTTCATTAATCACCAATGAGAAAGACACTGGGTATAATGGCATTATTTTACTCTCTTTCAGAAACTCCTGAAGGAGAGTCCCCAGCCATCAGTTTTTGACCTTAGGTCAAGGATATTTGTTTTATGCATCTCTAAATGGCAAATAAAAAATTAAAACGGATTGAGATGCTTTGGCATGACCTTAAAACAGTCTTTTAATTCCAGACATCACTCCAATGTGACTGAATTAAAATTATTTGGCAAAGAGGAGTGGGTCAAAATTCTTTCGAAGTGAAGTAAGACTCATTGCCAGTTATTATAAACACTTCATGGCTGTTCTTGCTTCCAAGGGTGGCAAAACGACTTATTAAGTTTATGGGGCAGTTTGTCATCTTGGTTTCGATAGCTTTTTTTTTGTTTAATAAATAAAACCATAGGATTCTGTCATCAAGTGGATTCTGTTTTTACACAGATAATTTTTGTCTGATGTCAAAAATACATTTGATGACTCGAAACTCAAAAACCTGTTCACTACCAATACCTTACTACATTTGGTACTCTTAAGATTCTGTATGCAATACGAAGAGTGTAGTGAAGAATTTGTAGGCTATTCTCGTATTTGAACCCCTTTGAGACCCAGATAGTTAGTTGATGTTGAAGAACTAAGCAAGGAGCATATTCAGACATCTATGAATATTCCTGTCTATTAAATAACCGCCCTGCAGAAACATTATTATGGTGACTAGAACAAGTAATTAGATCAGATTGTTTCAAATTGACAGCATAAAATTCTACTGCGAGACATTCTTACTTACCTTTTGCCTTTTAATTGTTATAAAATGCATAATTTTACAACTTTATGTCCTAAAGAGAAGGTGGAACTTTTTTCTTTATTAATTAGTATGCTTCTAATAGAACCCCAGATGCAGTGTTTATTGATCCTGGTCCTGGGTCATCATCAAGATTCTAAGAGGTTGACGACAAGACAAGAAGCTGGAATGAAAAAAACTCCCTGTACATTTAAATCATTGGATACCAGAACCGAAAATGCTCGTTTGAATGACAACTTCCTTGATGGCAGAACCCAGAGGCTCTAGTTGCTAAATAATTCCCCTCACTTTGACAGTTTAATTCAAGGATACACAACAACAAAATGCCAATCATTTCATCCCTTGACCAAAAAGCTTTGCCCTACTCCGAATGATTTCCACAAAGCGCAACATTTTACAGATTATCTTTCAAGAAGTACAGGTGCAAACTCCAGATGGCAGTATAAAGCAGTCTATTGTCCTATTAATAAGATCAATTTTAGCCTAAGCATCAATCATAACTTTCTATGCAGTTTTATCAACTGCATGCTTAGAGAAAGAACAAATTCCATTCAATTTGTATATTTATTATTTGGTAAAACAAAATCTGTTGACTAAAGATTATAGGGAGAAATATAATGTCTATTAATTCCAGTTTACCTATTAATAAAGGAAATGTCTAATAAAACAAACTTACCATCAAAAGGATAATCAAGGAAGCTGTAATGTCCAGCCGGTGAACTACAAGGAATCGAAAAATTTGTCATTCAGGTTAATTTCAGAACCAGGAAAATCTCTTGGTCATATTTTGGCTGTTTTTACATTGGGCTGTTAAAACTTAGGTAGTATAATATACAGACTAATCTTTTGCATTTTATATATGATTAGCTGAACAGACTGGAATCTGTTAAGGAAGCCTGTGGATATTATGCTAATACAGAGGGTACTTGGTTGTATTGTGTGGCTCAGGGATAATTTAGTGTTAAAAAGGAGAAATACAGTATAAGATACAGTATATGATTGCCTTAAAAATTGTTTAAAAAAATAAAAAATACCAAGTGCCCTAATCGAATAGTTTTGAATTTTTCTCCATGATAGTTCAAACTTGTTATCGAGCTGTTTGTTGCATCTTCTATCTATCTTTCCCATTTACATATATTGCTCTGTCAGCTCTGATAAAAAATAGTTGTCAATTTACAACAGAAAGGCTAATTAAAATACACCATTACAGTGGGAAATCGTTGCTGGCTGTGGCGGTTTTCCAGAAAAAGCAGCAGTCAAAATGCAGCACTATGACTGATAGTGCCTGTGGGAATTACACATGATCAGTATTAGTCTTAGCTTTTCAGAATATACTGCTAAAATCTCTTCTCACTCAACATTATGTATTAAGCTGTCAACGGGATGCATCGTTGCGTCCCCATTACCAAATGCTCCAAAATATGGTATGGTCATATCTATTGACATTTGAGGAAACATTTAACATCTTTGTTACTTCTAATTTAGTCAAGTCAGGTTTATTTGTAAAGCCCATTTCAGCAATAAGGCAGTTCAAAGTACTTTACATGATAAAAACATAATACAATAAACCAACGAAATAAGGACATTACAGTGACAAAATAAAGGAAGGTAATGAAAAACTGCAATCTAGACTAAAATTAACTATGTTCTACTGATTATCAATCAAAGGCAGCTCTAAACAGATATGGTTTTAGCCTTAATTTCAAGGACCTCTGTGTTTCAGCGGTTCTGCAGTTTTCTGGAAGTCAAAACTGAATGCTGCTTCTCCAGTTTTGGATCTGACTCTGGGGATGCAGAGCAGACTTGAACCAGAAGACCTGTGGTCTGGAGGGTTGATACAATGACAACAGATCTTTAATTTAGAGCTCAAACAACACTTTCAAATCTAGACAGCCAAGATAAGTTCCTCTTTAAGACGTCCCGGCCTTTCCGGCACAATGTGCGCTTATAGTACATAACTGATGCCACCATCGTAAAACTAGCATGTGTGTTCAGCTCTAATAGCTATGATGCTAACACAATAAACGGTGATTAATCATGACAAAGATGAAAATGTTGAGGATTCTGACGGTACTGTTGGGATTGTTACTTTTGCTGTGAGAACTATGTATTTCTTCTTCCGATTGACATCAATAAATATTAATATATTTGGATGTATGACTGAATACAATTAGTGTGTGCTTTTTAGTCATACAACTAGTTTTTTTTTTTGTTCTTTTCTTTTCAAGCACTACTTGAGCAAGCAGCGCTTGATTTATAGCCAGACACTTTTGAGCTGCACTTTTATCGTTATCTCAGCTAATACCCCAAAATATGGGGACTCTACGACTCAGAGGGGTCATAGTGGCAGGTTAATTTCAGGCCCCCCTGCTAGTATTTAAAGCATCGGATGAACTGGGCTTCCTTCCAAACACTGGACGTCCCGCTGACCTTTTAAGGTTGGCCAGTCTTTCTGTTCATTTAGCCAAAAACTACTTTTAGACATCAGTAGACGTCTTTATGGGGGGCGTCTCTTCACTTTTTACCTTACAGCCACATTTCCACAATGGCCAGATGGAAAGACAGTACTGTTTTCTTGCATTTATTTTCAACAAAATATTTTGCTCTGGGTGTTGAGAGATAGCTCATACTTCCGAGAACACAAATTGGTCAAAATGGACTCATAAACTTAAGAAATCATTACAACTTATAAATATTATAAACTCAGACAGTTTAATATGAGAGCAAACAACTTTATTACCCACCCCATCCACATGTTCAATGGTTCCCGAGATTTTAATTGGCCTTCTTCCGTTTGCTTTTCTGGATAAATTTTTTTTTACCAGAAAGAACTGACAACTACATATTAGTGTATCATTGTATAGTTTTATACAATATATACATATCCCCAAGGCCTCTTTCTGCAAACTATATCACAGCCTTCTGGATGCATCCTCAGCATAAGTGTGGGTGGTCTCCTTCCCTGCTGCATAGCCTACTTCTTGCTTAATGCGACCTGTATAAGATGAGGTATCCTTTGATATCGACATATTGTTGCTAAATCGAGATCTCTGTTGCAATCAGATGAAGAAGAAAAAAAGTTTGAATCCAGAGTCAGCACTGAACATGGGGTATAGAGAAAGAGCAAAAAGTTTGTGAACAAAAACAGCATTACGGAGCGGAGACCAAAAAGGGAAAAGAAAAAAGTCCAGCTGCAAACATGCACACTCATGCACAAACTCGGCTTAATTCTCCGTGGTGCCATACTTACTTCTGTGTCACAATCCATGATGGACCTTGAAGTGACAGGAAAAGATCATTTCAGGACTGACTGAGCCCAGTGAGAGCACGGAGCATCCCTACATGGCCCTTACTAAGCAATCTTTACCTTAAAAGACTGGAAGCTTTCACCAAATTGTTATTTTCTATGTTACTGATATATATATATATATATATATATATATATATATATATTGCTTATTTGACATTTCTGTCTTTAAAAGGTGTACTGTCAGGAAACCAAGTGGGCATTATCCTCTGGGAAATCTAAACTCTGAGTGACAGATTTCTGACTCACAACTCCCCATAACAATTTATGGGGAGTTGGAAAAGGCTGAGTTATGATGCATTTGGCTCAAATTCTACACCCATGTCTATAACACATACATACTGTAAATGGAGGAATTACTGTAAGTGGTGGTAAACAGATTGAGATCTGTCCTTGAGGCTCTCTGAGGAGCCGACTGTGTGAACTCCTTATGGCGCAGTAATAAAGGATGTTTTAGTCCTGTATCACATAATCTCAAAGCATTCAGACTTCAATGTTATTCTATTGCTGTTTTGAGTAACAGACCAAAAGAGAGTAGAGCATAGTTATCAAAAAGGAAAATGTGAAAGATTTTTTTCTGGTCCAGATCAAATCATATCTATGTATTAGAATGGCCTAGTCCAAGTCCGGGCCTAAATCCAATTCAGTATTTTTTATAAGAGTTGAAGATTGCTGTTCAGACCGTCTCCATCTAAAATGACCGATATGGAGCTATTTTGCAAAGGAGACTTTGTAAAAAATGTCAGTGAAAAAGTCAGTAAAAACAATCTAGAGGAATATGAATACTTCAGAGCCAACACCCACATGCGTTAGTCGAAACATTACAATGAATAAAACGCCGCACAACCCAGATTTAAAAAGTGAACTCAAGGCAGTGCCGTTGTTATTAATGAGTCCAATATTATACTGAATGGACAAGTGTCGGCTGGAGTGTTGCTGACGCACCGGCGGTGCCGATAAGGCTTCTAAGACGCCTCTTCAAAACTATTTCAAAGTGTTAAATGGAGTCTGACGGCTGCCACTTAGGGCAGCAAATGGATTTCTGAGGATTCTTAAAAGGCACTCCTTGGTCTCAGCGACACACTCTCGTGCTCTCGGTGACATATGGAGATTTGCTCTCTGAACCAGCTGCAAGGCAAATTGGCTTCGAACACATAAGCTGCACACCTCAGAGGACCCTGCCGGCTTAAGTGATTTATTCTCTTAAGATTAGCCATGTTGCTGCTGTAATTACAGGAAACTGAAACAGACCTTTCGGATCAGTAGGAGCCCTTTTTCTTCTTGGCCGTCCCCGAGTGTGATAGAGGCGACTCTCGGTGGCGCTGACATGTGCTGTGCTTGTTAACACTGCATCTTTATCACCTTTTTTTACCCAGCTATTCGTGCCAGTATAAGGTGTCACACAGCACAGGCACCAAATTTTTTATTATGGCTTCATTTGGAGTTCTTGGATGCTTTCTGTGACCAATAAAAGGAAAGAAGACGAGAATTATTGTGTTAAGCTAACAAACAATGGGAAAAAATTAAGCGAGACTAGGGATGTAAGAAAATACCGATACGATGATATATCACGATATTTTGTCACGATATTGTGTCGATTAGGGATGGGCATTTGATTAAACTGTCTTCATCGATCATCGGGAGAATTAACGATCGATTTTCGATTAATCATTAATATTTTTATATTAAAATTCAGTGTTCATAGGCTATAATAAAATGCAGTAGGATTTGGAAAAATAGCGTGCTTCCTCATTGATATCTTCGTTACCAGTGGGACACCTCTTGTGGAAGTTAAACGAAATTAATTCACGGTAGTTTCACAAAGAAAATATGCCCTATAAGCAGCGGAGCCGACAGCTAAAAGATAGTACTCATTAACACAACTGACGCTCATATTTTTTTTCTTCTCCAAAAAAGTAAAAAAAATAAAATAAAATAAAAGTCATGTTAAACAATAACTTAATTAAAAAATATATAATACTTATAGGTCTGATAGTTGTGTTACATTTGGCAAAAAGAGTCGAGAAAGAGGATGAGAGAGATCAGCGTACCTAACGATGAATTAGGCTCATTAACAGAGTAAAAAAGACAAAAACAAAAGAAACCGTAACTTATATACAACTTTAGCAGCAGTTTAGTGATTTTTGTTGAGAAAGATGAGCATGTTAACATGTGCTGGGGTCAGAAGCGAAAGCAGCTGCTGTCGCGTCTGACCTGCAGCGCCGAGATCACCTGCTGTGAGGGGACAGACGTCGCTGTGATACACATACCTCCGTGCTAACCTGGCAAGCCTCTGGAATCTTGTTTAATTCATTTTCCACCAGTCTGTAGGGGTGCAATCCAGGGGTGGCGGAGCCTCCCTCAGAAAGTAATCGGTGAGTACGTTTCTCTGCTCGTTGTGCATCTCGGCTCCTCCGTGCTAACACCCGACTTGATGCTAGGTTGAGACCAAGAGCAGGATGCTCCGCTTCTAACCAGGGTTGGAAGTGCGTTCAAGTACTTCTACACAGCTTCGCAGTGTTGGCAGTGAACCGAGACTTTTTTTTGTTTCTTAGTTTAGTCAAAGTGGTCCAACGCCACACCTTGCTGCGACCTCTTCATGGCAATGCTACTTTTGAAATACACAGAAACTGGGAAGAAACTGAGTCGGCCTGTGGGTTTTATTTTCAGTCATCGCCCTCGTGTGGTAGTGTTTAATTACTGCCACATAGCAAAATGTATTGCATTCCTTCAAAACTCACACTATGCAACAGAACATGCGTTGATTGATCGGTAAAAATAAAATGTCATCAATGAAATTCTTAATGATCAATGAATCGATCGTCAATTAATTATACCCATCCCTAGTGTCGATATTCAAAAGCAATGTGTTTATTTTTATTTTATTTTACTTTTTTTAGAATTTGAACGGAACCATTAATGATGACAGTAATTTTTGTCGTAAAATAAAAGTATGACTGCAAGTTGATGGTTGTTTTCACCTTCTTTGTTCCAGTGGATCAACTAGATCTAGTTATAAAACTGAATGTGTTAAATATGAAAGAGGTTGGAGAGTTTAGAATGCTGTGACAGTTTCTCTACAGTTAAATTAACTTTTAAAGAATCACAATATGCAATCTTACTTATAGTATCGCAATATATCGTATCGCCCCTCCCCCTGTATTGTGATACATATCGTATTAGTTTCTTGCCAATACACATCCCAAACCAAGACATACAAAAAACATAATATTTCCAACTGAGTACATTTTATATCTCCCAACTGTTACTCGTGTTTATGCTTTTGTATTTTGTGGCAGGTTGATACAAGTTATGAATGTATTAAAAGGCCTACAATGTTTTGTTGGCATAAAAGGAACCGATAACACAACTAAATACTCATTTGACACAAAAAGATCACTTAAAATGTCATATTCCTTTTAGTATCAACATAAATATTTAGTTTGTCAGTATTTTTATTTATGTTATGTGAAGTACCAAAAGATTACAACACCAAAGTGCTCTTATGTCTTTGAGCATTTTTCTTTGCACCTGATAGTAGGGGGCATAATGAGATGCCTACGTCCATTTTATCCTTCCTTTCTGAAGATTTATACTTTAAACATACATATAACTCAGCTAGAATCAATAGCATCAACCAGACAGTCCTCATTGCATTGAGTAAAACTGACCTCAAATGTTGCCCATTCCCTGTCAACTTCTTATGCGTGTAGTTTATTAATTTAGTAAATGATTCATCTTTTACACACGGTGTTTGCTGCCAGTGGCTCCAAAATTAATAACAGATGCCAATACATACACACAAGCGGAAGTAACGTAAGAGCAGTCATGTTTAGGAGTATCTGGATCACATATCAGCCATTTAAGGAACAGATATTAGCTGGCCAGGAATAATAATGAATAGCAGTGGGAGTTTGAGAGATTCAGTCCATCTCAATGTCTGGACAAATAAAGTTCATCCTTGATACCCAAATGTTAGCTTATTGGCTTTAAGGTGGCAAAAACACGACTTGGGGATTAATGATTTGCTTATGGTGAAACCTGTTTAATTTCTTTGCCAATATTTATCAGTAAAAATGTTTATATCTTCTGGGATTTTGGTGCATTCAAACGCACAGTGTGTTTTTAACCGGGGAAACAATGATGGCATAGACCACTATTACACATTACCTAATAGGTCACTTTTAATTCAACAGGTATAAATAAACTTTTTCATCAGATTTCAGCTCCAAGGTGGGGTTTTTTTGGTGGTTTTTTTTACATTTTATACAGTTAATATTAATAAATCGGTGTCATCAAGCCTTGAAAATCTTAAAAGTCTTTCATTTCTTTTCTTTTTTTTTGCTGTGTTAGCTTTCAATGCTTTGTGCATTACTGAATGTTTAAAGTACTGACAGAGCATTAGTGGCTTTGTGATTTAAGTTTGATTTTTTTTCCGATTTTTTTATTTATTTTCGTTTTGCTGAGTTATCTACAAGTGTTGGTGCCTTCAACAATATAAAGAGAACCTGCATCTTTAAATTAAATGCAGGAACGTAAGATTTGGGTGTTTGTGTGTGTGGGGGGGGGTGCGCGTGTGTGCATGTGTGTGTGGCATAGAACTGTATTCTGTTTAGACTGTATAAGTACTAATAAGAGGATGATTATGATGATTCTAATTGATTTTCACTGTGTTAGCTCCTGATGTTGGTGCATTCAGTGCAATAAAAGATAAAACATTTTGACATTCAGTGTAGGAAAATGATTTCTTTTTATTGTTGAAATAAAAGGGAAAAGGGAAAAGTCCATCACAGGGCAACACACAAAGGAAAACCAACCATGCACACACACAACCACACTTATGAGAGATTTAGAGAGACCAGTGAATCTAAAAGTGATGATTTTGAACTGTTAGAGGAAGCCGGAGTACCCGGAGAGTACGTCCAAACTCCATGCAGAAAGAGCCAGGATTTGACCTGCTTGGTGCAAAGAAACACTGCTACCGACTGCGTCACAGTTCTGTCCCCTCACCCACCCTCGTTATCCAGAACTACAATTGCATTCAATGACATACAGAAAATCTAAATATGTAGATTTAAAGTAGAAAGGTAATTGTGCTCAACCATATGAACACAAATAGGCAAAAACAACTTCTTTGTTACATCAAAGTCATCACTTTTTTTTGTTTTTATTTATTTATTTTGCTGAGTCATTGTTGTGCTCAATGTCATTAAGAAAGTCTGAGGTTGCAAATTAATCATTGGAAAGTAATCATTGTTTTATGTTGTTAATTGTGTTGCTAATTTCCCCCCCAAAAAACCATCCAAATAGTTTGAATTCATAATCGGAAATTATTGTGAATTAAAATAATAATAAGACATCATGCTAATGGAGGACTGTTGGCGCACTGCTTTTTTAAAACAAAGAGAAATATGCCGAAATGACCTCTAAAAAGAAAATACTTCACTGAGATACAGTGAATGCAACATGATTATACATTCAAATTAATGTTTTTTTGTTGTTATATTTTAATTTATCTTCTGTTAATTAAGATGTTTTGGAAGTGATAAGGCATAACATTGTGTAGTACACTCACTTTTTGTTCTTCTGGATATTCTTTTTGTCCTTGTTCATCACCACCGGCACGCAGCTCGTCAGCTCCGTCCAGTCGGCGTGCAAGCCGCAGCTCCAGCCCGTGGAGAACCGGGAGAAGAGCCACGACTCGGCTTTGCCTGGCCGGTGGCAGGTGCACTTCCTCTGGCCGGCCATGCAGTCGCACGGCTGCTCCAGCTGGATGTTTTTCACCAGGTGCCTGCCGAAAGTCGTCCCGCCGGTCTTCTGGATGTGCAGGAACACCATCACGTCGTCCCCTCGGATGTTGAAGTCGACGTGCCTGTCCAGGTCGCGCTCCGTGAAGTTGAACTTGGATGTGATTTTGGCCGGGAAGTCCTCGTCCGGTTCCGAGAGAAGCGAGTCGAACGCCGGCGAGCGCTGCCGGACGAGCCCGTTCTTCTCGTCGCTTCGGAAGTAGCAGGTGTTACTGTCCGCCGGGCAAACGTACTGGTAGCCAATCATTAGGAAAACGACCGCGGCGATGGGGATGCAAAGGAGTCTGGTGAACTTCTCCTCCATGGTGGAAGATGTTTGAATCACGCCGCCGTCGCCACAAACCTGAACGTGATGCCCGAGTCGCGCTCCTGTCGCCCGGGTCTCATCCTGCACGCTCTGCCTGGAGTCGCGACGCTGCCGCCGGCTGAAACTGAAAGCGAGGTCCCGACACGAACACCTCCAGCACTCGTCCCGCAACCAGAACACCTCACTCCACAAACTTCACGCTGTCGATAAAGCGGCGTGAGCTAATGAGGCATGTTTCTCTCTTTTAAAAAGGGAACAACTGTTGGCGGCAATACAACCGGGACGGAAACGTTTCATCCCCGCGTTCAGAGCGTCCGGGGCTCGGCTGACCTGCCAATTCCTGATCGGTATCTGAGTTTGGTGGCTCCGGCAACAAGATTAACACAACCAACAGAGGGAGTTCCGATTTAGACTTTCAAAGTAAAACTTTTTAGAACGATTCCCCCCCCCATTTAGTCTCACAATTTCTACTTATGTTTTTGTTTTTTGTTTTACAGATAATTAGATAAATTTCCGCAGTTGAAAGAATTGAAAAAGAATGGAGCAACATTTGTATTTAGGGTAAACTGAAGGTGATCACCAATTTGAAACAGTCCCTTTCTGTTCCATCGTTTCTCCAGCATGTGGATGGCTTATGTAGGTCTCATATTTCCAATTTATATGGTCAACATATGAAAACACAATTATTTGAAAAAGTATTCATACCCTTTAAGCTTTTTTTACATCCTGTCAAAGATTTCAGCGTGTTTTATTAGGGTCTGATGCAATATATAAAACCAAGGGTATAAAGTAGGAGGAAAAGAATACACCATTTTTTATAAAATGTTACTTTTTCCCCTTTTTGTTTTAAAGAAAAAAGATGTAGGATGTGCACTTGTTTTCAGTCACCTGATAACCCTGAATAAAATCCATTGAAATCTTACCTATTTAGTAAATAAAGTCCACTTGTGTTTAACTGCAGTAAGTCCAAAGTCAGACCTGATATCTAGGTAAAATCTTGTGTTTGTATAGTTATTTCTGCTAATTTCAAATGTGACATATAAATTTCACCAACGCCAACTCATGACAACTTCTTTAAAGGCCTGAATTTGGTCGATTTAGTACAAATTCTTCTGTAAACATAAAAACATGATATACAGTTAGGCAGATGTAGCCCCCATAGCCCAGTGTTTCCCAACCCTGGTCCTAAACGTCCCTGCATGTTTCAGCTGTTTCCCCGCTCTAACACACCTGCTGTTCAGCAAAAGCCTGTTAGTCGGCCATCAATTGAAATCAGTTGTGCAGAAGCAGGCTAATCATCTAAAACACGCAGGGCAGTGTGCCCTGAAAAACACTGGCAAGGCCTGTAGGTTAGATTGTTTTCTCGTTCTATTTTGTAGAGACGTTTGTAGCATTTCCGGTTTGTATTTGGCTGGCTTGCCCCAACATCTGCCTCAGTCATCTGTCCCGGCTGCAGAGTCCATGACGCAAAGGCTCCTCTAATCACACACACAGACACACACACGCACACACACGCACACGCACACACACACACAAGCACACGCACTGGTTGAAGTCTCTGGGGAATAAAAAGCATGGAGAAGTTGCGAGATTTTATTTAATCCAGGAATTATTTGGGAAGCAAGAGCAGGATTTTTTTAAACGATATGCCCGTCAACGGAATTTATCTTCCTTTTAACTCTTTTTTGCAAGTGCAAATCACTTTGAAATTATTAAGTAAATGCCTCTCAGTGGTATATTGTGTGGGGTGTTTTTTATGCCGTTTGGTTTCAGCATCGCTTTAATGCTATTTTTTGCACATCTGCAGAAGATTATGTCTTAGATCCGAGTGAGGACAAGTGGAGATATTATAAGCAGGTCTCCACAGAGATGAGGAATAACGTCTCTCCATCATTTGGTTTTCCCATGCAGCCATACTCCAAAGCCTCAGGGTGAGCACCCGTCAATTCATTTCAGCACCATGGACAGACTCCAACATGTCAAGTCAATAGTTGGCACAGAGTGTGAGGGAAATGTGTAAGAGCGCTCACAGTCACCATCCCACATAGGTTTTCCTTTACCACTCATGCAGATTGACTCAAGCATTTAATGGAGATCGAGGGAAATTTACAGCATTGTGTGGACAGTACAGGCTAGGACTATAGGCATTTTAGTTGTCTGTAATGGATTTTCTTTAAGCCTGCGCTGATCAAAAGCTTTTGTTATTTTGCCTAAGATGCCCTCCATCAAGGGATTTAACCAGGCGGCACTCTGGTGTGCATTGTATTCAATCCTCTTTCATCACTGAGTGCACTTTGCCCCCTCTTCCTGACATTGACTTAATCTGTATGGGAGTATAGTCTGTGCCTTAATTTGTTTGTGCCATCCTCTCACATCCTATGAGAAGCTGTGGTTGGCATGAGAGGAATTTGTGATAAAAAGTGTCACAATTAGAGACATTTTCTAAAGGTCGAGTTGAAACAAACCGTTGGGACTTTTCCGAGGCAATGATAACATCTTGTGTCAGCATGCACTTTACCTGTAAGACCTCATTCAAGAATGAGGCAAGGCTCACTTTGCAAAAAAGCAACCCCTTTTGGCCTATTAAAGTCAGAGCCCTGATGTGAAAGAGCCTCCATTAACGTTTCGAGCAGTGAGGCCAGACTTGTGTTGTTCTGGCTTTGCAGCAGGGGTATTTACAAGGTCCCCGATACGCGCTGCATACGCATGCCTTTATGAAAAAATAACCCTCGGGAAGTGCTGACTCTGCTGGCTGCAGCAGTGTGCAGCGCTCCGAGAAATGAGACTGAAAGTTTTCGTAGAAATGATTGGATTGGTTCGGGGTTCCTGTTAATGCGTTTTAGTTCTTTTCCAATTTCAGCAGCAGAGCCAGGCTGATGCACCAACAGATATCTAGGAATAGGTATTGATCTGAAAACAGTATCTACAAGCTGTAAAGTTTTTGCTAGTCCAAGCTCTGATTGGCTGTTTGATTAACGAGATGAAAAACTTAGACAATTTTGGTCAGAAAGCTGAAAATAATACAGTAATCAGTACTGCACAAAACTAATACTCAAGGCAATATAGTAAACAGAACAAAAATTTGACCTGTTTGT
Source organism: Valencia hispanica (assembly GCA_963556495.2). Taxonomy (NCBI): domain Eukaryota; kingdom Metazoa; phylum Chordata; class Actinopteri; order Cyprinodontiformes; family Valenciidae; genus Valencia; species Valencia hispanica. The sequence goes on from OY747723.1 coordinate 14,050,140, forward strand.
CATGTTTGAATTACTTTTCTGACCCATATGCAGAAGACCACTAGGGAGACCAGTCATGTAATAAAACAGTTTAATGAAATAATGAATGTTGGTTGATTGCTGGATCCAGGAACACTGCACTGAGGAATGTAGATGAGGAGGAGAACTGCATAGTGGAAGATTAAGAGTAGTCTTCCTCGACAAATTAGAATAGTTTGATTGTACTCAAGATCGGCTTACTGGCTTACTGTACAGGGATGAGAAGCTAGAAGTCGGTCACGTCTGCGAGATCTTCCTAGGGAGTTCCGGGAGGTAATGAGGGATTCAGAGCGTGAGGACTGATTTCTAAGGGCGGACAGGCAGAGCTTGACGCTGGCGCGAGGACACTGGTGAGCCAGGAGCCAGAGGACTGTCAGACATGGAAGGAGATCTAGAGCTTATGAAGAAGCTGGAGACCGGATCACAGGTGATGACTGGAAATGCAGAGTGGACACGGAGGAACCTTGGAAGGAGTACAAATAAGAGTAACACAGGTGGGTCACAGGGAGAACTTTCTATTAGGAACACATGGAGACACAAAGGGCTAGAGGTTACCACGGAGACGCAACACTCTGGTCAAGAGGATCTGACAGCCAGCTTCTTTTATACACACCGCTGATGAGCCTCAATGAGGTGCAGCTGCAATCAGCTGCCAGGCAGATCTCCGCCCTCAAACTTGATGGACAGGTCCACAACTCAAGCAGGACCCCTGGTGGAGAATCACCGGAAGGACACACAGACAGCATTATCAACCCCAAAAGGGAAATAAAATGTTGTTTTATCTCATATTATCCAAGTTTGTTCAAAGACTAGCTGTAGGTGCTGATGGCCGTAGGGAGGAATGATCTTCCGTAGCGGTCTGTATTCATTTAACCGCTTTGGTCCCTTCAAAATGTCCTTGCTGGACTTTTAGGTTTTGACACAACCTTCTGTCGCTCAGATGGCCCTCTATATCAATGTGAAAAATAAGATGTTTTTCTGATCTTGAGGTGTTGCACTTAAAATAAGTTCGTTTAAATACCTGACGAAACAAAATTTCACACCTTAAACGTGTTCTTCTGTTCTCGATTTTGACCCAAATATTTACAAACAAATGGTAATATTTGACAAAGATACCCCGCGTAAACACTAAAAGGTATTACCAAATATTGATTTCATTTATTAAAGGGGGAAAGCTATTCAAACTAACCTGGTGGTGACACCCTTGGTGGCAACACCTGCTTTCAAAAAGGCATATTTGTTATACATCAGTCATATTAGAGAGTATTTAAGCATTTACTGTCTGTGTATGCCACAGGATCTCAACGGGAACTTTGACTAGACCACTCTAAAACCATACCTATAGATTTTCTGTTAGAGACCAAAATTTATTGTTCTGTCAAATAAGTTGTCCAGGTCCTAAAGCAATAAAACTGTCCCTGACCATTACACTACCACGATTGACTATTGGTATCAGGGGTCGCATTAACCGAATATTTTCCATACTAGACTGTTTTTTAAAAACTGTGATGGAAAAATCTGAAGGCTGTCTGTCATTGTGACAGGCAAGCAGACATTTTCAACTTTATGCATAGAGTTCAGGTAACTGAATCCATCAAAAGAAGATTCCCATAAGAGCGTATGAGCATCATCTAAGACCTGGACACCGTACTCAATGCATCTCACTATCCAGGACCTGATAGCATTAAGAACAGTTATGTAGGCTTCGGAGCACATCTGAGACTGCACTGGACACAAACAAGAGAAAAATAAATACTCCTAATTATGTCACTATTGTCATTTAAAAGATTGACGGGTAAAAATCAATATGACCTGATTTTGTTTTTTGACCTCGTCAGTCAAAATGACTGAAAAAAAAAATAAAAATTGGAATGATGTCCCTTTTCTGAAATGCTGTTTCTTTTGTATGGTAAGAGTCCCTGTACATGGTAAAGAAAAGCATCCCCACAGTATGATGCTTCCACTACCACATTCATATGAGGGGATGGTGTGTTTAGGGTGATGTGTAGCATCCGTTTTTCCATCCCACGCAGTGTTTCATATATTGGCCCAAAGGTTCAATTTTGGTCTCCTCTGACCAGAGCATCTATATTCAAAATGTCAGGTAGTTGATTAGGTGACCACAGAGCTTGGCATTAAAAAAGATCCACCCTCTTTGCTCAAACATCCTTTCATGTCACAAGCTCTAATACTTTCCAATCGTCAGCCTTCCTTCACCTCAGGTGCTGTAGGTGTGGTATCTCTTTTCTCTCATCTCGGTTTGTAGCACTAATTCCTTTCCGAATCAGCTATTACAGCTCCTGGAGTTATTAGAACAAATGGGGTCCTTCCTACCCACTGCCAGTTCGTTATTGCGTTTGGGTCTAGCCAGTACACAGCAAGGTCGCATCTGTCTCAGTATTCTGTATCTATACAGCTCCTCCAGAGATTCTTTTGGATGTATGTTAATTTAGATGGATGGTCATGTTTTGGTATTTCGTCATCAGTTAACCTCTGAAGGCAAGTGGGTGTTCTTGATCTTATTTAGGGGTATCAGAGTAACAGGCAACTAAATATAAATCTACACCATGCTTTTCAGAGTTTTACTTCTTATAAAACAATTGAAAGCAATGCATTGTTTTCCTTTCACTTCACAAGTATACAGGGGTTTGAGTTGGTCTCTCATAAAATGCTGATTAGAAAACAAAATTTGGGGTATTATTAGTTTTCTGGGCAATATGTATTGTAATCTTAATATGGCCATGTTTAACCAAATCCTAGACTGGAAAACGTGCAATCACTGCAAAACTGCTAAAATAACCATTCCTCTGTTGATGACATTCACTGTTTAGACCCCCATTTGATAGAGTGATATATATATATATATTGCCTATGAGTTAGTTTCTTAATTAATATCAATGCTTGGTTGGAGCCAAAAGCTGCAGCCCAAGAAATCAATTATGAATAATACTGTTTTTAATGGCACACACAACCTCCTTTCAGCTGCAAGCAAAGCTCTTATTTATTTTTTTCCCCAGAATGCCTCCAATTGCAGCAGCAGTTTAATTTCTCAAACGTATAACAGAAAAAGTAGCAGTATCCTATGCTCAGAAAATACATTTATTCAAATAATAACCACCATGGTGGGAAGGGAAACAAACAGCCAGTCCTTTTGTATCAAATTGTTTTAGTAAAAACACTGGTGAGAAGCTTTTCCAGAGTTTCCAAAGTAATCCCAAATAGCCAAATTTGTATGTTTCTTTTAAGCAACTAGTTTCTCCATTTTTGGACAATTGTGTTCTAAATTAGCAAATCAGTCCATGCTTGTTTACATTGCTCCGCACACAGAAGTCCAAACGTCACCTGCACAAATATATTCAATTTTTCAATTCAGTTTATTTATATAGCGCCGATTCACAACAGATGCCATCTCAAGGCACTTAACAAGAAGTCATTTCAATACATTTATACAAACATTCCAATCAGTTAAAAAGTTTCCTATTTAAGGAATCCCAGTAGATTGCGTCAGTCATTGGGGTGAGGTTGGGCCCCGTTGATGCAGACTTGCCAACCACAGCCAAGCAGGATACCAGACCGGGGGCCTGTACCATGAAGGTGGCTCAACAAACTCGGGGTTACAGGATTGGTTTTGAATCGACAAAACCAAACCGATGCAATCAGGCTTAATTGGTACCATGACGCAGGTTATCAACTTTCTCTGTCAACTCAGGCTTTGATCCTTAAACTATGATTAATCCACAGGCGCGTGCACATAAAAGAGTGACGACGACACTGAACAACCAATCGCGTTCGATATGGATAGAGCGAGAGCTATCTACTTTTCAACGGAGGAGCAAGAGATTATTCTCCAGAAATATGAAGAATTTAGAAATATTTTTCAAGCACGCAGTAACACTGTATCTGCTGCCAAAGCAAGAGAACAATCGTGGAGGAAGATTGCTGATTGTGTTAATGCGTGGGTTAAACAATTAATGTACATTTATGTAGGCTAAGCATATTAAAAATATATTAAATGCTAAAATGAAAATGTATTCGTGTTGATATATATATATATATATATATATATATATATATATATATATATATATATATATATATATATATATATATATATATATATATATATATATATATACATATATATATATATATATATATATATTATGTGTGTAGATGTATGTGAAAGTATAGGCTATTACATCCTAAGAAAGATTGATATTCATTAATTTTTAGATGCAACACCAACTGGCAGCAGATCAAGAGAAAATATAAAAATATAATTCAAAGTGGTGAGTATTTACCATATTTTTTATTATTTTCTTAGAACATTTAATCACAAACACTTGTTTGCAGCAAACAGAAAAAAAATAAATGTGAAATAAGGAAAACTGGGGGAGGGCCACCTCCTCAAGATTACACTGTGGCAGAGGAGTTGGCTCTGAGCAACAACAATTATGGATGGGATTGCATGTGCTGTACAGTCAGGGCATGGCTTCGACGAGTCACATTTGTTATGTGCGGCTCAAGAAGCTCACAGAGATAAGACATTCCTTCCGCGGAAAATCTGTGTCTTTCATACAAGTACGCATCAGGAAAGTCAAATGGATTTTGTCTGTCCCTAAAAACTCGTTCTCTACGAAGTGCTCGTCTTACAATTTGCGCGGAGATGTCCACAGGATTAGGGAGAAAAGGTGAAGCCATTGCAACAGAGAACAGACGCTGGGAATTAGTTACGTCACATATATATGTTTCTTTGCTCACAGCTGATTGGTCAAACTTCAGTCTGAGATCGCGAATCCAGAACATAACCTGCCCCGGAGCAGGTTAGCCGTGCAGCGTAAGATACCATGGCAACGAACACCGATCAAAGCCGAGCCACTTTCATGGTACCCAAAACCCAGGGTTGGTGGAAACTAAGCTGAAACATAGCTGGCTAGCCACCTAATCCGGCTTCATGGTACAGGCCCCTGGTATATCTTCTATGGAGAAAAAAACACTGACAGAAAACAAAGTTAACAGTCGAAATATCCCCCATACTCATTTGCTGGACTGATGAATATCGGTTGGAAGAATGTTACATATCACCAAACCTTTCTGGGGACAGTTAATGGATGACTAAACAATTAAATCACTACAAATTTTGAGTTAAAGTGGAAAGACACAAATTCAAGAACATGTCTGTTAGAGTGAGCTCAGGGGGTAAGATACTGAAGGGTGTCTGACGGTATGAGTTCGTGGTACTGGAAGCTGCAAGGTTCCAATGTTTAGGTTAGTGGTACATCCCAAAGTAGAACATCACACTGCCTCCACAAGCCCATCTGCAGCTCCAACAACCCATATGCAACAAGCTGTGATGTACCGTGTGTTCAGGCACCTTTCCATCATAGCAAGCATAAAGATTTCGAGTTATGTAGGCCGTTAATGTAGCAGCTGACTTGTGGAAAGCCTTATTACAGTCCCCCTTCTTCTGCTTTCTGTTTATGCCTCATTCTGCTCACACATGTACATTTATTAAAGCATCTGTGTGTAACAACAAATAAATCAACCTGTATCCCAATTTGTTCCCAGCCTGCTTCCATTTTGTAACCTTAAACAAACCATTATGTAGCTACAGTTGAAACTAGATGTTAACATACGCTGAAAAAGATGACTTATGTCTATTTTTTCACTGTCTGATATCAAATCAGACCAAACATTTACTGTTTAAGGGCAGTTGGAATTGTCAAAAATATTTATTTGATCTAAACTTGTTATGCGCACAAGAAGAAAGGAGGTCCTCAAAAATCCTTCTTTGCAAGAGGTGCCACAGAGTTTTTCTCCAGAAGAAAAGGTTGCGGCAACTGAGAATAAAGTCATGGGAGGTGCATTATAAAGACTCAAGGTGTTTTCAAAAGACACACCGTGGCGGCATATTAGGGTAATATTGCCTGCATGGTGTGAATGGGCTGTGGCGGCATGGCAAGGCACAAATATTGCACCATTCGTGCAAGCATTCTTGATAGTAATATTACCGCAATATTACCACAACGCTGGACTTATGAATGAAGATCACACCTTGCCGCAAGAGATGGTGATGTCATGATGATGTGTGGAATGTGCGTTGAGCCCCGGCCGGCAACAGTAAAATGCAAGTAAACATGGGGAGTTAATTTAGCATCTGTAAACTGTGTCAGCTGAAATGGCAAACTGGAGTGATGCAGAGGTCCGGGAGCTTCTGGCCTTTAGAGCTGAAGACCAGATCTTCAGACAGTTCACGGTCACTGTGAAGGACAGCCACCTTTTGAAACAGCTCGCAAAAAGACTTGAGGAGTGGGGCTTTAATCGGGATAAAAAACAAGTTACGTCCAAGCTATTTAGTCTGTTTACCACAGACTCTTCCATCTCATGGTTTAAACGTAACCCTGCACGGCGACAGCCCAGACACCACCCCCACACTCCCATCTATCCCGCCATCGCGTAGTCTTTTGTGAAAAACACCTGATCACGGCACTTTGCCACCACAGGCTGACCGCTTATTAATGTCCAAAAGGCTCAATGATGCCGGTATTGATGCTGACACTGTTGGGGCACTGTCTTTTGAAACAGCCTTCAGCTTCATTTGGTGTTGTTTTGAGCATTGGCTTTTACATCAAAAGATAGTGTTCGTCTGCTCTTCTTGGCATTCAGGCATTTCTCTCATTTTAACAAAAAAAGTGAGCACTCTACTCGTCTTGCTGATGAATTCCTTTACCTTGGGATCCCAGCCCTGCTTTCAGGGCATTGAAGTTGGCATAGTCCATTTTTTGGCTGGTGCGAACTGGCAAGCTAAGGCTCAGAAACAAAGGACTCAAATGAGTGACCCTGACAGGAATCCTTCAACACAAAAATAGAGGCAAATAAAGGCAGATGTCTTGACTTATTAGGGGATTACCATTAAAACCCACATCTATGCTCATAAATAATGTATCCTGTGTAAAAGAATGAGATCTTACCTACAAGCAGCTGAACTCAGCTTCCTTTTGTAAGGTTTAGACCAGTGGTCTCCAACCCTGGTCCTCAAGATGAACAGTCCTGTTGGTTTTAGATGAACCCCTGCTCCAACACAGCTGAAACAAATGAATAGCTCATTACCAGGTCTTTGCCAAACTATATGGGATGCTGAAGAGGTCATTCAATCATTTGATTCAGCTGTGTTGGAGCATGGATGTATCTAAAACCTACAGGACAGTAGATATCGAGGACCAGGGTTGGATACAACTGTTTTAGACTCTGCCATACAGATAATTGACCTCGAAGTAGAAACACTGATCCCCTGTGTTGAAAAGAGTTAGTCGAGGCGATCAAAATGCTTCAAGACACCTCCCTTGACTGGACACAGCTGTGTGGAGTTGTAGCTTAGAAAAAGGTTTCCCTAGGCTTCCCTCTGGAACTGCCTCGACATAACCTAACAGAAACAGAAGACAGTTCTTTGGTGAAAGAAGTTGAATGTATAATTTTACATCCCTAACTGAACTGAAGTGTATATGTTTTGTTTCCACAAAGGTCTGTAAATTTTGGATAGTCAAAGAAAGATAAGAATACAAACGTGGGTCTGGCATATTCCAGACGGAAGTTGTTAATAGGATTTAGTTCCTAAGACTGCTTAATTCCACATCCACCAATACAATGTAAATGTATCCTTCAATTCTGGAAAAAAATTGGGGAAAACAGGCATTATCTGATAGAATGACAGTGACCAACCTGTCATCTTGATGTATTATGTAACAAGAAGAACATTTCCAAGTTTGAGATATATGGGACACATAATGATACCACTGATGGGTTTGTATACACGGCCAATACGGAGACACTGATGCATGCTTTTATCTCCAGTAGAATTGATTACTGTAATGCCCTGCTTTCTGGTCTTCCCAAAAAGAGTATATCAGTTTTACAACTACTACAAAATTCAGCAGCACGTGTCCTGACGAAGACCAGGAGATGGGAGCACATTACACCGGTCTTAAAATCATTGCATTGGCTCCCCGTATGTTTTAGGATCGATTTTAAGGTTATTTTAATGGTTTTTAAGTGTCTTAATGGTCTTGGGCCTTCTTATCTCTCTGAACTGCTTTTACCATATAAACCTTTGCGGTCTCTGCGCTCCTCTGGCAGCCGTCTCCTTGTCACCCCAAAAGTCAGGACACACAAGCATGGCGAGGCGTCTTTCCAGTTTTATGGCCCTCACCTCTGGAACAGGCTGCCAGAGGACCTCAGGGCCGCAGAGAACGTTCATGTTTTTAAGAGCAGGCTCAAAACTATTTTTTGCCTAGCTTTTAACTGATTATTATTTATTACTGATTGTTTATTTGCTCTGCATGTTTTATATGATTATATTTTTATCAGTGTTTTACTATTTCTTAACAAATAAATTTTCTGTTTATTTTTATACTTTATCTTAATCCCTGTTCCAGAGTTTCCAGGTGGAGCTTGGGTGGAGGTGGGGGTCTTGGCCTTGCCTCCACTGGGTGCCCTGTGTCAGCGCCTCGGCTGCTGCTGTTAGTCTACCGCTGCCGGGGGAAAGATGGCTCCTCTGATGGCGTTTCCTTGCATGGTTCATCTACACTCGGCCCAATGTCCTTTATTACTTTTGCTTTTAACTGTGTGTGTGTGCATGGGAGTTGGGTTGGGGGGAGGGGGGTATAACTGTGACCATGCTTTAAACCTGTTGGGGAGGGAAGGGAAGGGTGTTTTTGTGGGGTCATTTTAATCTTTAAAGCACTTTGTGATGCAACTTCTTGTATGAAAAGCGCTTTATAAATAAAGTTTGATTTGATTTGATATGATATGATTCGGATCATTTACAAAAGGCTGGCTCATCTACAACAGACACTAGAAGGCATAAGTAGTTGCATCATGAGAGGACTAACTTTATGTCAGGCGGTTTCCATTACTGCCAAGAGCGAGTTGTAGGTGTAGGTCACTAGACACAGATGCTTCGTAGACTCATTATGCGACTTTAATAGCCCTGGTCAGAGTTTGATAGGGGTCAGGTGCCCAGCATTAGGGGTTGCTACATAGAGTCAAAGCTGAAACTAATAGGTGGTACCCATCCACGTTAAGATAAGCCATACCAAGGGAGAATCGTCATATTTTGACATAGGTTTTGGACGCTCTACAACACTGCATATCATTGCACACCAGCTTGATGACTAACTTCATATGGACCACTAGTTCACCATAGACTGCTTAATACTTTCTCTTCTCTTGGCAGAGTGAATTGGCATTAACACCAGAGCGGAGAAATGATGTCATAATGTGTTCAGAAATAGGCATGCAATGGAGAGAGGATAAATCCTGCAAATGTTGTGACAAACAGCATTACTCCATCACGATGTGAGGAGTTATGGTGTATGACTTTAGGCCCCAAAGGAAGTGATTCAGTGGGATCCTGACAGCACATCAATGACATCTTAATTCCATGTCAGCAGTGACAACACCAGTTACCACCATTATCCATTAAGTTGATGTTGACATCACTGCAATATATTCACACGACCTCTCAACAGGTACAGTTCAATTTCTGTTCAACTTTTATTTCTTAGGTGAATATTATTTTTATGCAAAATCTTAGCATACTTTGCATGGTCACATTACAAACACAAACTGGAATTTGTATTATTGGGATTAATTGCAGGTTAAATTTTATTCCCGTTGTACAAAGCTGATCCTATCTGACCAGAAGTGCTTAAACTGTAGTCAAATAGCATATGATGTAGTTATAATACATAGAGTTCATAATATGAATGGTATATATTTATGTGTCTTTTGCTACAGGCCCATTGGACAGGCTATGGCTGGAAACTTGTAATACATAACTTCACTGTATACAGAGCTGTCCAATAACTATACAGTGTATTGACAATGATTATAAATATGTAAAATAGTAGATACACAGTATCTACAGTGGACCGGGCCTATTCATGGATTTTTACGTAGAGCATGTCTAAAATATTTGAAAGAAAATGCAGCTTGGGAAGCTGCAATCATAGGCGGAGATCCTGGGGGAGACGGGGGGACATACCCCTTCCATAAAGTTGTCCCCCCCAAAAAAATAATTGAACACATAGATATATTTTTTATAATATAGTGTTGGTTCCAGGTTGACATGCAAGACATTGAGTCGAGTTAAACAAAACAGTCAACACAACTTCAGTTCTTGAATACAGCCTCTGCCCGTTTATTAGTTTACATACCTTCTCTGAGCAGGACAAAGCATTGATGACATACAGTTCTGTCGTCTTCAAATACCCCAGCAAGACTCCCCTTTCTATCATTAGCACACAGATTTTTATACCTAGTTCGTGCGTCATATTAATGCAAGAACTGTCCAACAGTATCCAAATGTTTCCTCTCAATAACAACTTATCAACACACCACTCTCTGAGGGAACATGTCCTCTTAGCCAAGGCTATCATTTAGCGGGTCAGAGTGACCTTTCTCTGAATAAACACACAAATTCCTTCACGTAGCATTTTTGATAAGACCATCCTGGACATTCATCATTTACCACAACAATAGGATTGTCCAATAAAAGTACGACACAAACGATACAAATTACAAATGCAAAACAACGCTTTTATATTTGTTGAAAGATTATGATTTGCTCCCCCTGCCCATTCCTCAAATTTGTACAGTCCACACAAGGTGTTTAAAATGGGCGGGGCTGCCGGCTGCACCGCTGCTCCTAGCTAGCTTTAGTAGGGACAGTCACTGGGAGAGGGGAACCAAGCAATGTGTGAAACCAGTAAATCTCTTATCTCACAATTTTTTCTATAAGCTCAAATATGTCTTGTTAGATGTGGTCATGAAGGGGGAACATTGCCACCTAATGCTGGACAATATCTTGAGATTTTGAAAAATATCCGTATAGTTAAACAAGATTGTTTATATCAATATAGTTAGGGCCCTGTTAGCATAAGTTTGCATTAAAATGTGAAAATTTTTATGGTGGCTGTGGCCCTTAAAATCAAACCGCATCAATAAATCACTAAAGGCAGCTTCATTCCGTAAATTTTTCCTCACCAACTGCAGAGGGTCCTCCTCTCTGAGGCACCGGGCTCCTCTGCAAGAGAGCTCTCACACACCGGGGGATAAAGAAAACAGCGCAGCTTGATTTTGGATTGAAAGTTTCAGATGAGCACCAGAGTCAAGTTAACTGCTGAGAATGATTTTAAGGAACAAGCACAACCAACTTTTTTTTTTCTTAAAACATCTACAAAAGCGCCAGGGGTCGCATTAACCGAATATTTTCTGTATTTGACGGGTGAAGGCTGCCTGTCATTTTGACAGATTAGTATACATACCCCTGACCACTTGGTGCAGAGGCGCAGACAAATCAATAATTAGAAAAGGAGATTCCCTTGAGAGCATCTGAGCATCATCTCATGGCATGTCGCAATCCGTGCACGTTGAAGAGTTCAGTCTCCAGTGTGGCAGCAGAGCACTGATTCAGCCTCCAGAACAGTCATCAGTTAGTGATGATCAGTCCCAGGCAAAAGTCCAAAACTTCACGACGGTAACATCTGCGGATTTAAGGTCCATGCGAACCGAGGAAGTTGTGAGTGCTATCGTTTAATTTTATTGTTTATATACAGTGGCTTGCAAAAGTATTCGGCCCCCTTGAACTTTTCCACATTTTGTCACATTACAGCCACAAACATGAATCAGTTTTATTGGAATTCCACGTGAAAGACCAATACAAAGTGGTGTACACGTGAGAAGTGGAAAGAAAATCATACATGATTAAAAAATATTTTTACAAATTAATAACTGAAAACTGGGGTGTGCGTAATTATTCAGCCCCCTGAGTCAATACTTTGTAGAACCACCTTTTGCTGCACTTACAGCTGCCAGTCTTTTAGGGTATGTCTCTACCAGCTTTGCACATCTACAGACTGAAATTCTTGCCCATTCTTCTTTGCAAAACAGCTCCAGCTCAGTCAGATTAGATGGACAGCGTTTGTGAACAGCAGTTTTCAGATCTTGCCACAGATTCACGATTGGATTTAGATCTGGACTTTGACTGGGCCATTCTAACACATGGATATGTTTTGTTTTAAACCATTCCATTGTTGCCCTGGCTTTATGTTTAGGGTCTTTGTCCTGCTGGAAGGTGAACCTCCGCCCCAGTCTCAAGTCTTTTGCAGACTCCAAGAGGTTTTCTTCCAAGATTGCCCTGTATTTGGCTCCATCCATCTTCGTATCAACTCTGACCAGCTTCCCTGTCCCTGCTGAAGAGAAGCACCCCCAGAGCATGATGCTGCCACCACCACCATATTTGACAGTGGGGATGGTGTGTTCAGAGTGATGTGCAGTGTTAGTTTTCCGCCACACATAGCGTTTTGCATTTTGGCCAAAAAGTTCCATCTTGGTCTCATCTGACCAGAGCACCTTCTTCCACATGTTTGCTGTGTCCCCCACATGGCTTGTGGCAAACTGCAAACGGGACATCTTATGGTTTTCTTTTAACAATGGCTTCCTTCTTGCCACTCTTACATAAAGGCCAACTTTGTGCAGTGCACGACTAATAGTTGTCCTATGGACAGATTCCCCCACCTGAGCTGTAGATCTCTCCAGCTCATCCAGAGTCAGCATGGGCCTCTTGGCTGCATTTCTGATCAGCGCTCTCCTTGTTCGGCCTGTGAGTTTAGGTGGACGGCCTTGTCTTGGTAGGTTTACAGTTGTGCCATACTCCTTCCATTTCTGAATGATCGCTTGAACAGCGCTCCGTGGGATGTTCAAGGCTTGGGAAATCTTTTTGTAGCCTAAGCCTGCTTTAAATTTCTCAATAACTTTATCCCTGACCTGTCTGGTGTGTTCTTTGGACTTCATGGTGTTGTTGCTCCCAACATTCTCTTAGACAACCTCTGAGGCCGTCACAGGGCAGCTGTATTTGTACTGACATTAGATTACACACAGGTGCACTCTATTTAGTCATTAGCATTGCACTCATCAGACAATGTCTATGGGCAACTGACTGCACTCAGTTATGCATTTGTAAAAAATGTTCCACTTCTCACGTGTACACCACTTTGTATTGGTCTTTCACGCGGAATTCCAATAAAAATGATTCATGTTTGTGGCTGTAATGTGACAAAATGTGGAAAAGTTCAAGGGGGCCGAATACTTTTGCATGCCACTGTATATAGCTCCTGAGGCCACAATCAGTGATTTTTTTGAAAAAAATGACATGGATTCAAAATCTTGATGTGTGATAGCATGATGTGGATACTCTCTTCTGCTCGTTTGGATTGCATATTAGTTCAACTGAATAAAAAAAAACTAAATACCATTTTAAAATTTTACAGGTAAAATGACAAATAGTCCTCTGATTCAGCACCATGAAAAGCAAAATTAAACCATACTGAAGTTGGTTTTAGGTTGTAAATTTGACAGATATTCATTCAGCAGAGAGTTTTCAATGTTACACCAAGTTGAGACCGATGCAGCGGGTCTGATTATTTCATTGTGTTGCTGCTGATCACAGGAGGTCGCTTAGTGACAGAATACAGAACAAAACCAGCAGCATTCACTTCATGTTCCCTGGTCACCCCAGGATTATTCTACTAGACTATACAGATAACTTTTCAGATTTAATGTTATGTTGATAGAAAATTTTGGGATTTTTTTCATAGATCCCACATCATGTGACTTAGTCACATTTCATTTTGACATTTTTACTTTTTTAGCGGTGTCTTCTCTCTTTATTGTGAAAAGATTACAGAGATGTTGAAGAACTTTACCTTCAGGTTTAACATCTGTCCACAACTGATCTATGCAGTTATTGCACTGACAGTAAAAGTATGTTTGATGTTAGATTATTCTTGAAAGTATTTCGTTAATATTTTTGGAACTTTATTTTGAACTTAAGTTTTTTTTTTAAAGTTACTTTGATGGACTATAGTGGAATTTGGAGAAGGGTGCACATATATGTTGTTAGATGTGGTCCTAAAGGTGTTTAATAAGTGCCAGCTTCCACCTAATACCATTGGTGATATTGCTGGTTGTACGTAGAAAAACCTCTATACAGGTAGAATATGGACTAATACAGAACAATGCTATCTCTACTGTTATGTAACATTCCATAACATTATTTAACTTGATGAAGGCCCACCTTGCAAAGCAAGTTGCAAAGAAGCAGGAGAGAGCAATTTTTTTACACCCCCCCCCCCCAAAATAAATACTCTGAGATGTTACTGTTTATTGTCCCCCCTAAAAATAAAATGGGATTTCCACCCCTGGCTGTAATATGTAAGCACAATGCTACTTGACACGCTATTGGATGGCATTTGCAAACAGGCCAATCCAGGAGCGACATTCCACTTTAATTTTAAAATTAAATGTAACTGGGCCATCTTTCACCAATGGCTTTCTTCTTGCCACTCTTCCATAACTTTCAGCTTTGAGGAGAGCACAACTAATAGTCATCATGTTTATAGATTGTGCCACTTGAGCTGTGGTCTCCGACCTCTCAGTTTAGGTAGACGGCCTTGTGCGTTTACCAATTAGATGACTTCTGCAAGCAGTTGGTTAAACAGGAGTTTCTTTTTCAGGGGTATTGGAAAAAGGGGAATAAATACAAAAGCATGCAACATTTTTTAGATTAGTATTTCAATTGAAGTTTTTTTTTATTTACTTGTAAGCTATGTGCTCCTTTGTTTTGAGGAAAAGTTCAGGCTTTATAAAGACTTTCGTAAGGCTCTATGAAATCTTTCTAAAATATATGATTAGGGAAATTGTGATCTGATATTTCAGCTATTTAAACTTGCTTAGTTTTAGTTTTTATTCTCTAAAATATTTTTCACTTGCAATCTATGCACAATCCTTTTCACTTCTGTCACACTCTGCTTCCACATGTACTCCCAACTTGTACATTTTTTGCATAAATTATATCAGCTGTCTTACAACGTCTTAGGATTCAGTGGATCAACAAACGGGGCCGTTTGCTTATGCTGATTATGGTGGTGGGGGGGGGGGGGGGGGGGGGGGGTTGAGAATGCATGAACACTCCACCGATGGGCCCACAAACATGCAGAGCAGCGACGGCACCACGCCAACCATTTCCAGGCTTCCAGCACGAGCATATCCAAAACGTTTAATCAAAACGGACACTCTCTCTGCTTGGTACCGTATGAAAAGGGAGCTGCTGGCCCATGCTTTGCACTTTGGCTGCCTGACAAGGAATTGCCAGTACTGGGCAACTATCCACTGCACAGTGAGGATATTAGAGAGGAGAGCCATGAAACAATCAGCATTTTCTCGCAGGTGATTGAGAATTTGGCGAAGCAGCAGATACCAGCATGTCCTGCTGCGAGCTAATCGGCCCGTCTGTCCTTAACATACGCACTGATGGATGCTTATCGCCTCCTTGAACAGAGCCTGTGTCTCTTTAAACACAGGAGTTGATTCGAGCTGCTGAGTGAATGTCAGAGGGGAAATTGCTGTAATTTCACACATCGAGATTTATTGCTCCCAAACATTGAGGTCACCTTTTACTAGTACTATTTATTCTTTCACATCCAACCATGCAATTTCCGTGTCAGACACACCATGTGTATGACCTGAAATCATTTTTACATTTGCTAGATATAGTGCTTGCCCTCCCACTGTTACTACCCTCGCATCAGATCATATTGTGATACAACCCCAAACCAATAAAAGAAATTGTAGTGAGAAATATATACAGTGGCTTGCAAAAGTATTCGGCCCCCTTGAACTTTTCCACATTTTGTCACATTATAGCCACAAACATGAATCAATTTTATTGGAATTCCAGGTGAAAGACCAATACAAAGTGGTGTACACGTGAGAAGTGGAACGAAAATCAAACATGATTCCAAACATTTTTTACAAATACATAACTGAAAAGTGGGGTGTGCGTAATTATTCAGCCCCCTTTGGTCTGAGTGCAGTCAGTTGCCCATCTCTTCAGCAGGGACAGGGAAGCTGGTCAGAGTTGATACGAAGATGGATGGAGCCAAATACAGGGCAATCTTGGAAGAAAACCCCTTGGAGTCTGCAAAAGACTTGAGACTGGGGCGGAGGTTCACCTTCCAGCAGGACAACGACCCTAAACACAAAGCCAGGGCAACAATGGAATGGTTTAAAACAAAACATATCCATGTGTTAGAATGGTCCAGTCAAAGTCCAGATCTAAATCCAATCGAGAATCTGTGGCAAGATCTGAAAACTGCTGTTCACAAACGCTGTCCATCTAATCTGACTGAGCTGGAGCTGTTTTGCAAAGAAGAATGGGCAGGAATTTCAGTCTGTAGATGTGCAATGCTGGTAGAGACATACCCTAAAAGACTGGCAGCTGTAAGTGCAGCAAAAGGTGGTTCTACAAAGTATTGACTCAGGGGGCTGAATAATTACGCACACCCCAGTTTTCAGTTATTAATTTGTAAAAAAATTTTTTAATCATGTATGATTTTCTTTCCACTTCTCACGTGTACACCACTTTGTATTGGTCTTTCACGTGGAATTCCAATAAAACTGATTCATGTTTGTGGCTGTGATGTGACAAAATGTGGAAAAATTCAAGGGGGCCGAATAATTTTGCAAGCCACTGTAAATGAAACAGCATCTCCGTTATTTTGTGACATAAAATTATTGATATTGTGTGATTTATGATTGAGTTAGTGACCAAATGCTTGTGTTGTTTCGGTTCTTCGTTGTAGTTTTGTTCAGGTATTTGAGGCGTTTTTGAGAAGCATAGAGACTGGCCTTACTTCTTGAATAAAGAGAATGCAGCTGCAAATGTCAGTTTTTGCTTTCCTTAAATTTCCATTTGTATCTATCTATCTATCTATCTATCTATCTATCTATCTATCTATCTATCTATCTATCTATCTATCTATCTATCTATCTATCTATCTATCTATCTATCTATCTATCTATCTATCTATCTATCTATCTATCTTACATACATAATTGTCCTGTTCATTTTTAAAGGATTATTAATTTTAATTCATTTTAATTAATACTCAATCCGAACAAGCTGAACAGAGAATCTATATCGTGCCGTCACGCATCAAGCAGATTATTATATGTAACTTTTTTCTCCACAATGACAAAAACCACTGACTGTGGCCCCAGTAATTACATATAAACAATGCAACTAACCGATCGCACTTAAAATATGAACTGCTGTGGCCTAAACACAAAATTCCACAACTTCCTCCTAGTCCACATGAATTGCCGCGTCCGCTTCTGGATAATTAAATGTCTCAAGTGGGATTGCCGCAGAGGTTATTGTCATGTGGTTTTGGACTTTTGCCTTGGACTTCTCATGGGGATTTTGACGTTCTGGAACCTGAATCCGCGTTCCGTTGCCCAGCTGGAATCTGGAATTACAAGCTCCAATTCAGCCAAACCTTTGAAATCAGGGAACATTTATCTAATTTAGGAATAGAAAGACTCTCTGAATAAGGCAAGGCAATTATATTTGTATAGCACACTTTCAACAACAGGGTAATTCAAGGTGCTTTACATGATTTGGTGATGACGAAAAACAGAATATAACAATTGGAAATCAAAAGCAGCAATTTAGCATGAAACACACCCGATACACAATAAAGCATGAAAAACAGCAATAAAGCAATAACAGATATGATACATAAGACATTAATCATTTACTGAAAGGCAATTCTAAACAAATTAGTTTTTAATTTTGATTTAAAACAGCTAAGTGTTTCAACAGCTCTGAAGTCGCCAGGAAGTCTGATCCAGATAAGAAGAGCTAGAAACTGAAAGCTGCTTCTCCATGTTTGGTTTTGTGTCTAGGGATGTGTAGTAGGCTAGAATTGGAGGACCTGAGTAGTCTGGGTGGTTGGTACAGTGACAACAAGTCTTCAACATATTTTGGTGCTAAGCCATTAATGATTTATTAACTAGTAGGAGTATTTTGAAGTCTATTCTGAGCAACAGGAAGCCAGTGTAAGGACTTTAGAACTGGGGTGATGTGCTCTACTCTCCTGGTTCTAGTGAGGACGCGAGCAGCAGCATTCTGCATCAGCTGTAGCTGTCTAATTTACTTTTTAGGCAAACCTGTGAGGACGCTGTTGCAGTAATCAGTCCGACTAAAGATAAATGCATGGGTGAGTTTTTCAAGGTACCGTTGCAACATCAGTCCTTTAATCCTAGAAATGTTCTTCAGGTGATGGAAGGCTGACCTTGTGATTGCCTTTATGTGACCTTGGAGGTTCAGGTCTGAGTCCATTACTACACCTAGATTTCGGGCCTGATCAGTAGTTTCTAGCTTAGCTGTGTGGTGACTCTTGATCGTTCCTCTTTAGGTCCAAAAATAATTACTTCAGTTTTCTTTCTGTTCAACTAGAGGATGTTACAGCACATCCATCCATTGATTTGCTCAATCCATTTACTTAGGGTTTGGATGGGTTCAGAGTCACCTGGTGACATCGCAATGTAGAGCTGAGTATCATCTGCATAGTCATGGTAGCTAATCTTGTTGGTTGTTATGACCTTGCCTAGTGGGAGCATGTAGATATTAAATTAGAGGGGCCCCAGGATGGAGCCCTGGAGCACCCCACATTTGATTTCTGTTTGTTCTGATGAAAAGTTTCCTATTGAAACAAAGAAGTCCCTGTTCTTTAGGTAAGAATCAAACCAGCCAAGTACTGTACCGGAAGCCCCTTTCAAACAGGCCATGAAAAACGGTAATTTTCTGGACTTCATCTGTTTTGCTTTTGAGTCTGAAAGCAATCTCCCGGACTTTGTCAGGATACCCTTTAACGGTAACTTTACGGATGAAGAGCTAGTAACAAGAGCGGACTTTTCGCGGTATGGTGTTTGCATTCAGATTATCAGAAAATGTTCCGGAAAAGCTGGAGGGGTGTTGGGCAGTGGGGAAAAGCGGAGGGGGGCAGGGAACGCTGTGAGCGCACATATTGATGACATATAAATGTCACTATTTTCCTTTCTGTTTCTTCATCGATGTCTCTTAAGCGTTTCCATGTGCGCAAAATTGCACACACCACAAAGACGAACACTGTGAGTAGATCTGGTGTTTTGTCGGCCATCTTTGCAATAATCCCTTTGTTTGGGCAAATGACATGTACGCCTGCCGCACTAAGTTAATGTCATTTCCACATACAACCCCGCACTCCCTCCCACCCCACAGACATTCATCAGGATCCTCCGGTACATTTCTTGCTGTGTGAAAGCAGCTGAAAGGCAATGTTCCGGAAAAAAGTGGTGTATTTGAAAACACAACTCTGGTTAAAGACGGGATGGAATTGTCCACAAATTTTCCAGAACTTCTATCTGAAAACGACTAGAGAGTCCGACCCAGCTCTCCAGTCATTCCAATAATATATCATGATCAACAGTGTCAAATGCTGCACTGAGATCCAACAGAACCAGCACTGTGGTTACACCACGGTCGGTATTTTTGTGAATGTCATTGAAAACTTTCTCAAGGGCAGTCTCAGTGCTGTGGAGAGCACGGAAACCAGACTGAAACAAATCAAAATGGTTAGTCATTGTTAGGAAGCTAATTAGCTGTTGAAACACAGCTTTTTCAATAATCTAACTGATGAATGGAAGATTAGAGATTGGCTTGTAGTTCTTCATTAACTTGTTGTCCAGGATGTTCTTCTTCAGGAGGGGTTTAACAACTGGTGTTTGTAAAGCCTTGGGGAAGATACCTGACAGGAGGGATCAGTTAACTATTTGAATCAATTCAGACTTAATGACTGGAAAAACTGTGGGTAGGACATTGAGGCGACAAGAGGAGGAGCTTAACTGGTTAATGATTTCTTCAAGGTTTGTTTGGTTAAGTTTTTGCAATTCAGACATTTTCTCTACATTTATATTGAGTGTAGATGACATTGGTAGTTTGTTTGGCACAGATGTACAGATCAATCCTCTAATTTTCAAAATCTTTTCAGTAAAAAAGCTGGCAAATTCCATGCAGTGGTATTTTCAAATATGAATAAACGCCTTTATGCAGCATAAATTTGATCCTTAAAATTTTCTTGAAACTAATATTAAAATCTCATCTCATCTTGTCCCATCCCAACTTGTCTTGTTTTCGTGAACCAAATTTGGTGTCATCTCTCGTGAGTTTTATGTTTTGTTACACCCCTACTATTGACACAAAGAAGTCCCTGTTGTTTAGGTAAGACTCAAACCAGTCAAGTATTGTACCAGAGAGTCTGACCCAGCAGATTCTTTTGACTTTTTTCCAACAGCAATGATCCCAAGCACACATCAAAACTGGTTTTAGAAGGCAGTGGAGATTTTTTTAAATACAGATATAGGCCATATGGACAGTATCTCAGGGCAGCATAAACAAATGTGGCACACAAGAACTTGAAAATTTGATTCAATTTAGGTTATTTATATAGCGCGATTTCAAAACACCTCATGTCAAAAGTCAATTCAATCCAATCGTTTACACATTCCAATTGATAATAATTATCAAACAATGCAGTTGAGTTCGGTTTATCATTCAATTTCCTTCAAAAGTTTTCTATCTAAGAAAAGCCAGCATATTGCATCGAGCCTATGACTTAAAGCGTTCACTCCTCCTGGATGAGCATGTTGCAACTGTGGACAAAATAATACATAAGATATAACTTATCTTTCAGTAGTTCCCTGACCAGGTTTTCTGTTGCTTTTCTGTATGTGTAAACCTTGGGGAATTGGCATCCCGATGTGATGAGTAGGCACAGAAGGAGCAGCTCAGCCAGAGCCTCATTCATACTAGAACCACAGCTGTTGAAAGGCTTACATTATTCCATCCTGGAAAAGAACGGTTCAAATGTGTCATTAAAAGTCTCAATTAATGTAATTTTACATTCATTTTGAAGAAGATTTTATGGAAACTTCTGTGTACGTATTTGTTTGCAGTCACAAAAGTATGCCATATCATTTAAAGCTGATTTTTGAAGTCACTTCACAGCAGCCTTTCTTCAGCCTACATGGAGCCTCACAGCTCATGTCTCAATCCCACATTTGTTGGATTGTGACCAAATGCTTTTAGGTGTTTATCCACATCACATTTATGCTAGCCATCTGACAGCTGGGCGTCTTTGTTATAGGAACAAGGAAAAATTAAACAAAATCTGCCATGTGTGTTTGCGCTATTGGTGTCATGATTAAATTCAGGTCACCACATTTGCAGGTACTCACACCTTTAGTGAGGAGGAATTAAAGTAAAAAAGGACTCATGTTGCTGTCTTGGGGTGAGGTACAATTTGAAATAAGTCAGTATCTACAGAAAACACCTTTTCGAGAGGCAGGAGGAGATGCTTCAAAGGGATAGTTTGTCACAAACCAGACACATTTAGGAGAGAGATATATAAAGAGAATCTCTGAGAGGCCAGTCATGGCAGCCTGCTTAGGTAACAGTATTAGACATCCAAACATCAAAGCCTTAAATATTCACGGAGCCCTGAGATGGCACGAAGTAAACAAATGGATTATTTCTCCTTGAGTAAACACAGTCCGAGACGAAGCACCTGCTAAAATGAGGAGGAAAAAGTTGTCTTCGGGGGAGCATTTGGAAAACTGCCAACGATTTCGAGACGACAGAAAATGATGATAGCAATAAAAAACAACCCGTCTCCAAGTCATCACAGAAGATTCACATAAATCAGACACCTTTCTCTGCGGTTTTTACCAATAAATCAATTCAGCTTCCCACAATATCCTGTTGTCGCCACTGTCGGTCCTATAATGTGCCGTTTCTGCTGTATTAGGTAGCATCTCCGTGCAAACTGTTCAACAGGGAGACTGAAACTGTGAAAGAGGGAAACCAGCGCCTAGAGGAACAAGTCAAAATATCAGAGACGAATGGGCTGAAATTAGTCTGAGGTGGTCCAGTGGATCTATGGGGTATGATGTTTTATGATGAATACCTAACCTTGTTTCCTCGACTCTGCTCCAGTGCAGCAGCTTCATCACTATGCAGATCTATCTTCATATATCTAACTCCCAGCCTGATTTATTGGAGGGTAAGGCACAGTCCCCAAACCTGCATAGGCTTTGATCCAAAACTATCCATTGTAGATCCAGCTGCATGTTTAGAGGCATTGCCTTGGTATAATTTTTTTTGCTGCCTCTTGCTGATTTTCTTCCAAGGTTGTTCAATATGTAGCTCCACCTATCTTCCCATATACTCTCTCCAATTTACTGCTCTATGGTGAAGAAATGCAACCCCATGCCTTGGTGATGCCCCCATCGTGGATGATATAGGAAGAGTATGCTCTGGGTGATGTGCAAGGTTAACTTTTCTCCATTCAAGACATAAAATTTTGGCCTCATTTAATCAGAACACCTTCTTCTACCTGTTTGCTGCATCCTCTACATCAGAGATCCCCAGCGCTGATCCTCAGACCTCCATGTTGTCATGAATACTCATTGAGGTATCGGCCGCCCAAGACAGATTACAATGCCTGTGTAAATTAAGTTGCAAGTATGCAACGTATTGACCTAAGACAACTAGCAGAGGGTGCAGTAGGCTATTAATTGGGACTTTTGGAGGGAGTAAAGAAGATACGTTGATGCGGCTGTATGCAAAATGGACATCAGAGCTAGGCTTGATAAAAACAAGAACAAAGTTAGAACAAGCAGGGACATGCTAATCCATCACCAGTCTTGGAGAGGCAAATGCAAAATTGAGTGACATTTTAGTCCACACTCCATACCTATTCAGTTTAATTCAGTTTATTTATATAGTGCCAATTCACAACACATCATCTCAAAGCACTTTACAAGAAAAGTCATTTCAATTAAATTGTACATACATTCCAGTTATTACTTCAGTTAATTTTTCCAATCAGTTTTAAACTTTTCTATTTAAGGAATCCCAGCAGATTGCATCAAGTCATTGACTTGGAGCATTCACTCCTCCTGAACGAACATCTAGCGACAGTAGACAGTCGCCTGCATTCTGTCGTTAAATTCACAGCAATCCCTCATACTGAGCAAGCATTTAGCGACAGTGGAGAGGAAAAACCCTATGATGACCCTTATGATAAATAAGGCCAATGTTGCTAGTGTTCCCTCGCCCGGACGCGGGTCACTGGGGCCCCCCTCTGGAGCCAGGCCTTGAGGTGGGGCATGTTGGCGAGCGCCTGGTGGCCGGGCCTTTACCCATGTGGCATGGTCGGTGATGGTCAGGCCCGAAGAGGTAACATGGGTCCCCCAATGAGCCCATCACCTGTGGCAGGGGCCATAGGGGTCGGGTGCAATGCAGGATGGGCGGCGGCCGAAGGTGGGGACCTTGGCGGTCCAATCCTCGGCTGCAGAAGCTGGCCCTTGGGACGTGGAAGAGCTGGCATGCGGTGGGGAAGGAACCGGAGCTGGTGTGCGAGGTTGAGAGGTTTCGACTGGACATCATTGGACTCGCCTCGACGTACGGCTCTGGCTTTGGAACCCGTCTCCTCGAGGGGGGTAGTACTCTCTTCGCTCTGGAGTTGCCCCCACTAAGAGGCGCCAGGCTGGGGTGGGCATACTTGTTGCCCCCCATCTCGGCACCTGTACGTTGGGGTTTACCCCGGTGAATGAGAGGGTAGCCTCCCTCCGACTACGGGTGAAGGGAGGCTACCTGACTGTTTGTGCTTATGTGCCAAACAGCAAATCAGATTACCCACCCTTTTTGGAGTCCTTGGAGGGGGTACTGGAGAGTCCTCCTCCCAGGGACTCCCTTGTTCTGCTGGGGGACCTCAACGCTCACATGGATAATGACAGTGAGACCTGGAGGGGTGTGGTTGGGCGGACTGGCTTTCTGATCTGAACCCGAGCGGTGTTTTGTCATTGGACTTAATGAACACCATGTTCAGGCACCAGGACACCCTAGGCCACAGCTCAATGATCGACTTGGTTATCGTTTCATCTGATCTGAGGCCGCATGTTTTGGACACTCGGGTGAAGAGAGTGGCTGAGCTGTCCACTGACCACTACCTGGTGGTGAGTTGGCTCCGATGGTGTGGGAGGACGCCAGACAGACCTGGCAGGGTCTGTAAGGGTCTGCTGGGAATGCCTGGCAGAGTCTCCTGTCAGAAGGAGCTTCAACTCACACCTTCGTCAGAACTTCGAACACGTTCCGGGGGAGGTGGGGGACATTGAGTCCCAGTGTGCCATGTTCCGTACCTCCATTGTCGAGGCGGCTGACCGAAGCTGTGGCCGCAAGGTGGTCGGTACCCGTCGCAGGGACAACCCTCGAACCCGCTGGTGGACACCGGTGGTGAGGGATGCTATCAGGCTGAAGAAGGAGTCCTATCGGGTCTTTTTGGCCTGTGGAACCCCTGAAGCAGCTTATAGGTACCTGCGGGCCAGGCGGAGTGCAGCTCGGGTGGTCGCTGAGGCAAAAACTCGGGCGTGGGAGGAGTTTTGAGAGGCCATGGAGAAGGACTTCCGCGCGGCTTCAAAGCGATTCTGGTCCACCATCCAGCGTCTCAGTGGGGAGAAGCGGTCTGCCACCAATACTGTTTACAGTAAGGATGGTGTGCTGCTGACCTCAACACGGGACGTTTTGGTTCGGTGGATGGAATATTTCGAAGACCTCCTCAATCTCACCGGCATGCCTTCCAATCTGGAAGCAGAGTCTGCGAACTTTTGGGCCTTTGTTTAAAAAGGGGGACCACAGAGTGTGTTCCAACTACAGGGGGATCGCACTTCTGATCCTCCCTGGTAAGGTCTATTCAGGGGTTGTGGAGAGGAGGGTCCAACGGATAGTCAAGCCTCTGATCCAGGAGGAACAGTGTGGTTTTTGTCCTCGCCATGGAACACTGGACCAGCTCTATACCCTCAGCAGGGTCCTGGAGGGTGCGTGGAAGTTTGCCCTACTGGTCTAGATGTGTTTTGTGGACTTGGAGAAGGCGTTCGACCGTATCCTTCGGGGAGTCCTGTAGGGGGTACTCCAGGAGTATGGGGTACCAGGCCCCTTGATATGGGCTGTAAGGTTCATGTACGACCAGTGTCAGAGTTTGGTTCACATTGCCGCAGTAAGTCATGCTCATTTCAGGTGAGAGTTGGACTCCGCCAAGGTTGCCCTTTGTCACCGATCCTGTTTTTATACTTTTATGGACTGGATTTCTAGGCGCAGCCAAGGTGTTGAAGGGATACGTTTCGGTGGCCTCAGGATCAGGTCTCTGCTTTTTGCAGATGATGTGGTCCTGTTGGCTTCATCGGAACGTGATCTACAGCTTTCGCTGGAGCAGTTCGCAGCCGAGTGTGAAGTGGCTGGGATGAGAATCAGCACCTCCAAATCCGAGACAATGGTCTTGAGACGGAAAAGGGTGGGGTGCCTTCTCCTGGTTAGGGATGAGGTCATTCCCCAAGTGGAGGAGTTTAAGTATCTGGGGTCTTGTTCAAGAATGAGGGAAAAATGGAGCGGGAGATCGATAGACGGATTGGTAGGGCATTTGCAGTTATGCGGGTGCTGTACCGGTCTGTCGTGGTGAAGAGGGAGCAGAGCCAAAAGACGAAGCTCTCGATTTACCGGTCGATCTACGTTCCTAACCTCATCTATGGTCATGAACTCTGGGTTGGGACCGAAAGAACGAGATCACGGATACAAGCGGTTGGAATGAGTTTCCTCCGTAGAGTGTCTGGCCTCTCCCATAGAGATAGGGTGAGAAGCTCAGTCATCCGGAGGAGGCTCAGAGTAGAGCCTGTGCTCCTCCACATCGAGAGGAGTCAGTTGAGGTGGCTCGGGCATCTGGTCAAGATGCCTCCTGGACGCCTCCCTGGTGAGGTGTTCCGGGCACATCCCACCGGGAGGAGGCACAGAGGAAGACCAAGGACACGCTGGAGGGACTATATTTCTTGGCTGCATTGGAATGTCTTGGGATTCCTCCCGAGGAACTGGCCCAAGTGGCTGGGGAGAAGGAAGTCTGGGTCTCTTTGCTTAAGGTGCTGCCCCCGCGACCCGACCCCGGATAAGCGGAAGAAGATGGATGGATGGATGGATGGATGGATGGATGGATGGATGGATGGATGGATGGATGGATGGATGGATGGATGGATGGATGGATGGAGAGGGAAAAGTCCTCTTTAACAGGAAGAAACTTCCAGCAGAACCTGGCTCAGTACGAACGGCCATCTGCAACGACCGACTGGGGGTTCGAGAAGACAGAGCAGAGACACAAAAAGAACAAACGAACTGATGTACTTTCTATGTTAAAAAAAGTACAAAGTTGATAACAGGACACGGAGAACGTTCAGTTACTGGAAGCATCATCCCAGCCGAGTCCCCCCTCCAAAAAGGCATCACAGCTCAACACAATGCCAGACCAGGTGTAGCTTCCATGGAAAGTAGAAAATGAGAGAGAACAAAGTTAACAGTCGAAACAACAGCAAATAAGGCACTTGGAGAGTAGTAGAGGAGAAAAGTAGCAGAGTGAAGAAAAGTGGCCAGTCTGTCCTCCAACAGTCTAAGCCTATAGCAGCTTGACTCAGGATGACCCAGCCCCCCACCAAATGAGGGGCCTATTTCCCCTCCGTCACTCCCTGCCGGTGACTGATGCCTTTGCCCGCCGGTGCATTGGTGGCTCTCTGTGTCCAGGGCTTGGTGCTCGGGTGGCATGCCAGTTCATCCCTGGTGCCTGCCTGACCGGGCCTGGGTGGACCGGGCTGTCAGTCGACCGGGCTGTCAGTCGGCTAACGTGCCGAACTGGCCCCGCTTTGGGAGGGGCCCATTTGGCCCTTGTTGGTTGCATGCTTGGTGCTCTGCGGTGTGCGGGAGACTTGGGAGGTGGTTGAGCTCGGTGTCCGGGTGCTGGCTCTTCTTGACCTGGAGATGCCGTCTGTCCGCTGGGGCTATTGGCATGGGGGGGGCATTGGCATGTTGGCTGTGGGGACTGGCCTGGGGCGGCGGTGGCGCATGTCGGCAAATTGTCTAGTATTGCCCCTGCGGCCTGGCGGCCCTAGTCGGCTGGTCCCTGGTCGGGTCCCTGATGGGTAGTGGGGCGCCCTCGGGCCTCTGGGTCCATGGCTGGATCTGCCCTGGCGTAGCCGGTTGCCGGCGGAGCCTATGGGCTTGTCGCTGCAGCCCCCTCGGCCCCCTGCATTGTACCTCATGGATGTTCCCCCAGGGCTCTCCTCTGCTCCTCTCTTGGGGGTGTGGTCAGCCCTTCTTTAGTCCGCCTGGGGCTCCTGTGCTCTGGGGGTCCTTTGGGTTTCTATGGATCCAATTTCCTTCATGTCTGCGTAGATTCCTGGGAGGCGATGGCTTCTCACACCAGCTATTGAACACTCGTATTGAGAAGCCTAATATGCACCAGCATGCTCATGCACACACACACACACACACACACACACACACACACACACACACACGCACGTCTTGCTATCCTTGTGTTGACATTGTATTGACTTCCATTGATTTTACTATGCCTAACCCAGACACTTTCCCTAAACCTAACCATTACTGATACATGCCTAACCCTAACCTTAACCTAAACCTAATTCACACCATACCTCTAAACCTAACTAGTAGAGTTTAATAGCTAGTTAAACATTGTGGGGACCAGGCAAAATGTCCTCACAACTACAAATGTCTACACAAGGGTGGTGGGCTGTCAGGTTGGTCCTCACAAGTATAGCTATACATGTACACACACACACACAGACACACACACACACACACACGCTCACAGGTGTGGAGATACCGGTGTTTACAGATACATGCTTGGGCTTAGGTTACCATGACTAATTCTTGTAGTAATTGGTACTGTGAGCTTTTCAGTGATGCTGTTATCATATTCATATATCTATTTGTGGGTTGTGGTTGTGTAGTTCTCCGTTTGCATTGTTTGATTAGTTTTGCAGTTTTTTTCCCCCTCTTCCTGCCGTCCTGCTGGTGTGGAGGGAGACTGTGACGTTTTCTTGTGTTTTCTTTGCTCCTCTTCCTTTCTGGTATCTTTAGTTTACCCTCTCCCTCTTAACCTTTTTTCCCTACCTCTCTTCATCTACTTTCTTTCTTCCCCTTTATTTTCATTCTCCATGGCACATCGAAAAATAAAAACAAACCCACAGTACTGTCTAATAAAGATTTCTTACACATATATATCAAAAGCTAATGCTATAACTATCGCAAATGGTATAGTCCTCCACTTGTGATAGTAAATCTGTCGGGCTTCTACTTGGACACCAATTCTGAGCTCCACACTGCCAGACAGGACACGTGTTAAAAAAAAAATAATAAAAAGGATGGCCCAGCATATTAGAATGAAACATGAGAGAGACAGGGCCAGGGAGAACTGTCTGTCTGGTCTGCATTCCCCCCAAGCGGCTTAGGTTGTAGGCTACTACCTCTCCATCACTCATGCAATCTGTTTTTAACTATATGGTTTTAATAGTAGACGGCATGTCTTCCTCACGGACTAAAACTGTGAGCTAGTTCCACCTACAGGCCAAGTCTGAGTCCACGTCCCACAAAGAATCTTCCAGTCTAAGTCAAGTCATTATCACCTGAGAGTCAAAAAAAGAGAACAGAGTTCAGATTTTTAGGCAAGAATACTGGCAGCCAAACATGGTTTCTTCAAAATAAAAATTGTACTCAACGCCTTCACTATCACCAAGCGAACACTGTAGCATGTGTAAAATATTAGGACGTAGTTAAAATAAATGTGAAAATAAAGTTTCGGCATGTCACGCGTATACTTACAAAGTATTTGGAAAGTTAATGAATTTCTCCAATAATCTGGAAACCCAGGAGCATGTCCAAAACCCTGCCAGTCCACAAAGTACTGGAATCCCCGATTCTGGAGATGGGAGTCAATGATTTGGCACACTGTAAAGACTGATCCACTGTCAAAGAGGTGGGGAGGAGGAGGCTGAGTGGAAGGTGGAGACAGAGGTGACGCGAGGTGACATGACGTTTTAGCAAGGAGCAGTAAAGACTGAGTTCACCTTGAGGGAGGCTGGGAGAAGGAGGCAGTAGGTGACCAGGTCAATGCAGCGGATGATGGGGTATGGGTGGACAGCCAGACCAGATCCCCAAGGTGGTAGGTGGATCCTGGGGTTTCAATGACGTTGCTGCCTCACATACCTCGAGTTGGATCGAGTGATAGAAACCTTGGCTAGGATCCAGGCCATTCTGGTACATTGGACGAACAGTTGAGCAAGACGGGACTCCCACTTCGGCCTCTTGATGGGCCAAGATAGGAGGTTGGAAGCCATAGCAAGTCTCAAAGGGTGAGAGGCCAGTTGCAGAGACACTTGGAGGTTGATGGCCAATTCTCCCCAGAGCAAGGTGCGTGGCCAGGCAGAGGGAAGAGAGGAGACGTAGCATCAGATGTATTTCCCCACTTGTTCATTGGTACATTCCATCTGTCCATTGGTCTCTGAGTGGAAACTAGAGGAGTGGTTGCAGGTGGTCCCGATGAGATAACAGAAAGCCTACCAGAATTTAGCAGTAAATTGTGGTCTACAATCAGAGACTACATCTTAGGGAAAGCAATGGAGGACCACCTGTTGCTGTAGAAGCTACGCAGTCTTCTTCATGGTGGGCAGGCAGGCAACCAGGTGGACTGCCTTGGAAAACCGATCTAAGAAAGTGGCGAATGGCGATGGTGGTCATGCCGTCAGCAGCAGGTAGACCCATGATGAAATCCAACCAATTTGCGGCCAGGGATGAGACCGTACAGGGAGAGGTTGGAGGAGATCTGTCGGCCTCTGAGAAGAGGACTTGGCTCAGGTGCAGGTCTGGATCCCAGATCAAAGCCTTCTGGGAACAATGATGAGGAACGTTTGGAGGGGTCTCAGACAGAGGATGGAAGTCTCTAATGGCTACTGTAAGGGTTGTGGTGTCAGGTAGCGTGAATGAGGGAGTCTAGAAATGTTGACGAGTGAGGGCATTAGCCTTCTTGATCTTTGATGCAGGTCAGTCGGCGATGTAGAAGTTTAATTGGTTGGAAAATAGTGCACATCGGGTCTGACTAGGATTCAGTTGTTTGGCCCTCTTGGTGAGGATTAGGTTGTCGTGGTCAGTCCAGATCAAGAAGGGTTCTGGTGTGCTGATCAAGAGGTGCCACCACTCCTTCACCACCCATTAAACACTTAGAAGCTCCTGATCGCCAACCCCATAGTATTGTTCAGCAGGTGTGAATTTCCGGGAGATGAAGCAGCACGGGTGATGGTTCTGATCCGGTCTGACTTGAGACAGGACGGCTCTAGGCCCCACCTCAGATGCGTAGACCTCAATGATGAAGGGTTTGGTGCCTAGCTAACTATCTAACAAACTGTTGCCTCTTCGAGAATGCTCAATGGCCAACCATTAATGTTAACTAAAAAGTAGTTGACGGTTCAGACTGCAACCATTTTTTGAGAATGTGTGAGTTCAAATTTTATGTGGTTGCTTTTGTGCGAGTGCATGGTCATGCACTACTCATTTAAATTAACGCATGAATTTTCCTGCATTGAACTTGGTTTAGCGCCAGCCAAAGTGAATATTTTTTCCACCAAAATGATGAATGCACCAAAATTAAAGAGCTCTGGAATGTTTATTTGCGTATCTGTGAAGTTTTGAAGGCGTTGCCCCTGGCAACCGATAGCGTCTCCTACCGTCATGGCCGACCGGGTCCGACCCCGCCCAAATCAACTCAAATCGACATGTGACTCCTCACTCTCAATAGAGTACATGCTGAAGCTAATGCCAAAGGGCAGCCCGGAAGGTGTTGGACGTGGTCAATCTTGAATCTAGAGTGGATCAGGATATCATCTAGGTACACGAATGCCCATTGTCGTCCAGAGCCTCTGTGATGTATGCGGCCATTTGCTTGAACTTGATGATGGAGAATGTGTATTGTCGACTATGGGGGAGGGGGGCTTCCCTGTACCAGGTTGATGCACATGTTATAGCCCTGGTGAGATGTGGGGTGGTGGCCTGATGTTTGCTAAAGACCTTCCCGAGGTCCCGGTAGGGAGGTGGTATTTCCTCGTTGGCGATGGGAGGCAGCCAGAGTACCAGGTCAGAACAGCAGACAGTGTGTCTGACGATAAGGTCCCCACTGTAAAACTAATAATGACAAGAGTAGTTAATGAACACAGGTGGAGGAGAGCAATCTGGATGAGTTCCTGACACTCCTTCAATCTGGAACAAACTTCCAGAAAACTGGACAACTGCTGAAACATGAATGGAACATGGAATAATTCTAGTCTAGATTGCAACTTGTCATTACTTCTCTTTATTTTGCCACCTTAATGTATGGTATGCCTTTTTTGCTTATTGTGCCATGTTTTAATCACATAAAGCACTTTCAACTGCCTTATTGCTGAAATGTGCTATACAATTAAACTTCACTTGTGAAGGCAAATAGTTGTACTAGATTTTATTTAGTGGTGTAAAAAGAAGAGTAAACAGAGCTGAACAACAAATACATGCCACACTTTTGAGAAGTTTATTTGCAAATCAACTCTATGAAATTGTTTTTCTTCTATTTCACAGTTAGGTGCCGCTTACTGTTGGTCTACCGAATAAAATTCTAATAAAATACATTTAAGTTTAAAATTATAACGTGACAAAACGTATGCTTTATTTTCCTAAATATATAATCTCGGAACCAACGATTACAACTGGCCACATTTCCATCAAATTAAAAGGTTTCACACAGAAATGATTGATTAGTTCGGTCTTTGTAACCATGCCAGAGGACGGACCTTTCATTACCTCTTAAATATTCATGCTGTCTTTACGTAGCTGTTCCTTTGGGATAAACCCACATCAGTGAGAGGTATTTAGTGTAGTATCAAAGAAAAGAAGATTTCTCCATTATGCTAAGGGAGCAGTCTTAAAAAATGTCTGTGATCCACAGTTAAGATGTGCATTACCGCCATCTGGTGAAGATTTTCAATCACCTACTCATCAAGCTCAGTGTTCTATTCTAAGGCTCACGGTTTAAAATGCCCTATGCATGTATGGCTTTCTTGAAACGATAACACAAGCACTAATGTACAATCTAAGAAGATTGTCTATAAGCCTTAAAAGATCATATGTGATCAAAAAGAGATGAAGCCATTTCAGAGAAAGCTTAACATGAGGCTCAGAACTAGTGCAAGAGGTACACGACCAGAGGCCGGGTTGTTCTCTTATCTTTGTGCCCAAAGATCTTTGGCAAAACACCCCTCCTGGCATTTAAACACATGCCTTCGAAAACATCGTTGGCTCTTTTCTCCTTCTCTTTGGCCTCAAGAGAGAATCCCTGAGCATTTCTAAATGCCGCATTAAGTGCTTCTCTTGTCCTGTACTTACACAAAAACGGAACGCTCCCTGAATTCAAAGGCGTTTAATATTGGAGTGCCGCCAAAGCTCAAAGCGAATGATAGTACTCTTTCCTGCTAACTCTCATTTGTTCAAGCTGTCAAAAGTAACATTTAGTCCCTAATAGGACTGCCCTAAAGAATAAAAAAAAGACCAAAGTCTTCGTCTCTTGCCTAACATTCAGAGCTGAACTACTTTAATAACACAAAAGTCTTTGCTGCATGAAAAGGTGTCTTACCATTCTAATCAATAAGACTGAAATTATAACTCTGAGCGAGCGTTGGCAATGTAACTGCAGTTAGAGCACAAGACTGTCCACTAATTGCTCAGTAACTCAACACTGAGTGAGAAATAGCATTAGGCTCGAAAGAGAAAGGCGACTGAAACAGCTGTCCTTTTCTAAAAAATTACTTTCTACCACAAGACTGCAAAGAAGAGTCCCTCTTTTAACTGCCATTTCTTTTTTCAACCACCTGAGCCTGCACTATTATTTGCTTGCATATTAGAAACGGCAGAGCAGAGCATGCAACTGACAACAGCATCATTGGCCACACACTGCTGTGAAAAAGTATTTTACCCCTTACTGATTTCTTCTTCTTTTCACTAAGAATGAACCAGACTTGTGCAACTCCACAATTCTCTTCCTGATATCTTGGCTGATTTCTTTTGACTTTCCCAAGAAAGCAGCATGAGGTTTAACCTTAAAACACATCCACGAATGGGCGTCCAGTTACGTCAAAAGTGTCAATTAACGAGAAGTTTCCAATGCCATGACATCATCATCTGTGCTTTTCATTGTTCTTTAAAGAAAGTAGTCATATGTAAACTTCATTTTTTAAGACATTAATAAATACATCTCTGACATGTTCTCTCTTGTGGCTTTAAGCAAAGAGAAATATTTTTGGTAACTCTAACTGACTTAAAACAAGAGAAGACTTTGTATTCCGAGTATGTAAACTTCTGGTTTTCAACTAAATGACAAAAAAGGGTTGCAAAACACTGCTGTAGACCACATTGAAAGCAGCTTATAGTTTTTTTTCTTTCAGAGAGTTGACAAGCCAGTGCCACATTACAGTGTGAAACTGGCCAATGAATCAAATGGTGACTCAGGGTGGCATAGTGAATATCTTATGTCATATCAGTTTGCCTTGATTCACAGAGGACACACAAATACCTCTAGCAAATACCTCCAACAGCCATCAACAATGCATTGTGCAGATATTCAACACATCTTCCAAGCAAACAACTATGAATACTTTGTAGTTGTCCCCTGAGGGAACAGCAACAGGGAATGGTTGGGAAGAGAAATTGCTTCTCTGTAGCAACAATATTCTGCAGGAATGTAAAAGGAGAGATGCAGCACAAACTGAGAGAGAGGTGACTCAAAGTTAATGACATGCAGCGGTGGCATATAAATGCCAAGATTAAGAGAGAGAATAGGGGAGGTGTTTGGTGCATGGTAGGAAGTCTCTCAGCAGTACTGGCCTATAGCAACATAGGGCGAGTGAGCGCCAACTGGGATTCCAACATTGATTTCTAATTATAAATTGGGTGACATGCAGCATGAACTTTTAGGACCTCTGTGCAAGCTTTTAAAATCTACACAACAAAATACATCAGTATGATACCATAAAGCTGTTTTGTAAAGCCTTGTGCATAATCTTGATGTTTCTACTTGAACTAGAGTTCAGCTTTGTTGATTAGAGTAAAGGTCACAAGCGATGCAGCAGAGATGTGAGGCAGCTCATTTGATTAGTTATTTATTTAGTTGCTATGATTCCTCTTAGGATTTTTTGACAGATATTTTCAGATATTATCAGCAGAGGTGGGAGAAAGTCATTGTTTTGCAAGTCACAAGTAAGTCTCAAGTCTTTGTCCTCGAGTCCCGAGTCAAGTCGAGTCAAAGATGAGGCAAGTCCTGAGTCGAGTCAAAAGTCACAGCCAACAAGTCTCAAGTCGAGTAAAAAGTCCTACCATTTTAATTTCGAGTCATTTCAAGTCCTCTTGCCACAGAAATAAATTTATACAAATCATGTATGTCTGTAAGATTTTTATTTATTTAAACCTCTATTTATACAATAACATTAATCAAATACAGTAAAAAACGGAAAATGTTATCTTCACAAAAAATGCTTGTATTTCAACAGAATATTGCACTAGAACAATGCACAGCAGCTTCAGTCCTGTATTGTATTCACCTCATATTGCAAAACAGTTTAACTTTCAAGTAGACATGGGTCCTTTTAACCTAAACTTTTTTAAACATGTCATCAATAAAATCTTCACCCCTCAAAATGATCACTTCTGAAAAACTGGACCAACCTGATGATATAATTGGAATGCATCCATGTGTGTAAAAAAAAATTCCCCAGTTTTCATGGGAAGTAGCAAGTCTTCTCAAGTCAAAAGTCCAAGTAAAGTCATGACTCATTGATGTTAAAGTCCAAGTCGAGTTGCAAGTCTTTATACATTTTATCAAGTCGAGTCTGAAGTCATCAAATTCATGACTCGAGTCTGACTCGAGTCCAAGTCACATGACTCAAGTCCACACCTCTGATTATCAGCTGTTTTCTGATTCTATGTTGTTACAACCACATACGTCAATGTGTTTTATTAAGATTGTATGTGCCAGACCAAAATAAAGTAGGGCAAAATGTTAAAAAGGGAAGAAAGGATTTACGGGTTTTAAAAGTCAAAGGTTGCCATGTGACTTGTGGTCTATTGGGGTACATCTCTATCTTTGCACATCTAGAGACTGAAATGTTTCCCTGTTCTTCTTTGCAAAATACCTCAAGCTCAAGCAGATTTGGAAGAAGAGCATCTAAATATAACTTTTTAGGTGTTACCACAGATTCTTATTTGTACAGTGGCCCGGACTCTGACAGGGCCATTTTAACCCTTTAACTTTCTTTTTTCTTTTTTTTCTTTTTTTTTACGTGTCCTGTTTGGCAGTGTGGAGCTCAGAATTGGTGTCTGAGTACCAAGTAGAAGCCCAACAGATTTACTTTCACAAGCGGAGCAGTACAGCTTTTGCTATAGTCCTCCACTTGATATATGTGTGAAAAATCTTTATTATGAATTGTTGGGGTTTTTATTTCCTGATGTTATGGACACGGAGACGGAAAATTAAGGAAAAGAAAGAAGGAAGATGAAGAAGAGAGGTAGGAAACAAAAAGTCAAGAGAGGGTGAGTTGAAAATACAAGAGAGGAAGGGGAACAAAGAAAACACAGGAAGTCATTGAAGTCTGCCTCCATACCCACAGGACGGCAGAGAGAGGGGGAAAAACAAAACAAAACAAAACACGAAAAAGGAACATCGACAAAACAAAACAAACATTGTGAACTAAGAATTACACAACCACATCACACAAAAATAGATATAAAAATACAACAACAATGTCACAGAAAAATTCATGGTACAGATTAATCAAGCTCTAGTAATGATAACCTCAGCCCAAGAATATATCTGTAAACACCAGAGACCCCACATCTATGTGTGTGTGTTAGCATGCTGGTGCATATAAGGTTTCTCCATAAGAGTGTTCGATAGTTGGTGTGAGCAGGCATCCATCCGTCTCCCAGGAATCGATGCAGACATGAAGGAGATCGGAGACGTCCAAAGGACCCCCAGAGCCCCAGGCGGAACCGGGCGGGGCCGACCGCATCCCCCAAGAGTGGAGCAAAGGAGAACCCCAGGGGAACATCCAGCGGCCACTATGCAGGGGCCCGGGGGGCAGCAGTGACGAGCCCACGGGCCCCACCGGCAACCGGCTGCGCCAGGGCGGGCCGGTCAATAGACCGGGAGAGCCGGGGCCCAGGGGTACCCCACCCCCCAGCAGGGACCCGACAAGGGACCGGCCAATGAGGGGCCCCTGGCACTGCAGGGGCCGCGGCCGGCCACCGGCCGCCACGCGCCGCCTCCACCCTAGGCCAATCCCCACCGCCAACATCCCAGCGCCCCACCGATAGCCGCAGGGGACGGACAGCATTCCCAGGCCAGGCTCAGCCAGCATCTGGACACCAAGTTGTACCAGCTCCCGGGTCCTGATCCCACGCAATGCAGGGCGCCGAGACCAGGCATCCAACGAGGGCCAGGGCCAGTCCAACCCGCCAATGAACCGGCCACGCACGGTGCGCACAGAACAGGTGATCAAACGAGCAGAGACGCCGGATCCGCATCCCGCCGAGCCACCGAGCAGGCACCACCCAACAATCCCAAACCTGGCACCTCTAAAAGAGGTGCCCCAACCAACCAAAGGAAGATATCGGCCCAGCGCATCGGCCGACCAACACACCGCCCCCCCCAGACCCGGCCAGGCACGCACCAGGTCCGAACCGGATTGACCACAGATGCACCGGCAGGCAGGGGCCCCAGTCACCGGCGTGGAGTGACGGAGGGGAAATAGGCCCCCATTAAGTGTAAGGCCTGAGGAGGTAACTTTCTTTTAAACCATCACATTCTAGCTCTGGCTGTATGTTTAGGGTCATAGTCCCGCTGGAAGGTGAAGCTCTGGTCCATTCTCAATTTCTCCTGTTGCCCCTAAAAGGGTTTTTTCAAGACTCTCCTGGTAATGGTGTGATCAGCGTACAGTGTTAGTTATTTTCCACACATAATGTTTTACATCTCTGTCAAAAAGTTGCATTTTTGACAGAGATCTCCGAGCAGAGTGCCTTCTTCCAAATGGTTAATGTGTCCATTACATGACTGTACATGAGATTTCTTATGGCTTTTATGCCACATTTCTTTAACAACAAGATTTGTGGAGAACCCAACAAAGAGATTCTTCATCCTGATTTTTTGATATTCTGCAGCTCCTCCAGTATAGCACGGTATTAGGTCCAAAATGAAGACTAGTGCCTCAGCTCCGTCTGTCTCAGTTGTTGTGTCCTTGGGCAAGACACTTCACCCTTCTGCCCACTGGTGGTGATCAGAGGGCCTAGTGGCGCCACTGTTCGGCAGCTTCGCTTCTTTTAGTGTGCCCCAGGGCAGCTGTGGCTACAATGTAGCTTCCCATCACCAGTGTGTGAATGTGTGTGTGAACGGATGAATGACTGAATGTAGTGTGAAGTACTTTGGGGTCCTCAAGGACTAAATAAAGTGCTATACAAGTACAGGCCATATCTCAATTCCAAAGCCAGCTACTGATCTTCTTAATAATAGGCCTATTATTTATACGTGTTATACTTAACGTTTATGCTTCATGTCACGTTGAATTCAGTCATTCTGTCAAAGGAACACTTGTCGAAGCAGTTTACTTATAGATTTTGTTTGTCAACCATTTTTCTTAATAAAGCTTAAAAAATACACATCTGATGAAGTGGGTGACCAGCCTAAGCACGCTAGTTGTTAGCCTCTCTAATGCTAGGACCAGCCTTTTCAATGTTAATGCCAGCCTACCCATGTTAATGGATAGCATATGGAGTAGGCAATCCAGTGGGTGACCAGCCTAGGCATGCTACTGTAGTCCTCTCCAATGATAACACAAATGAGTGGTCTTCTTCTCAGTTGCCAACGCCGGCTGCTCAGTTACTAGTGCCTGTCTATCATTAATCAAATTAGTAGCTGGCTTCGGAATGGATATAGCCTCCTTTGGCAAGGAAGTATCCACAGATGGGTGCACAATAGTCTCCATATTCCGCGCCATATTCTGGAGTTACCTGCTTATCTATCAGTCTGGGTGAACAGTTATGATGATGGATTGAACAGTGCTCTATGAGACATTCAAAGCGTGGGCTGAAATGTTGTCTCAACACCCTGTTGGTATAAATAAACCGTTGCTATAAGGTGATATTGACCTTTAGGGTAGAAATAGTTATTTTTTATTATCCTTTGCATGAAACCAGGCCATCTCTTTCTACTTTTTTTCTGCAAGACACTTTTCCCATTGACCTAGCTTCATGCTAAGAGTAAAATGTTGACTGAACAGAAAAAGGGCATCAACTTGTGGTAATATTTCTCTCCTCGAGTCAACAAAAGTGTTAAGTAGCACAAGACATACTTTTTATAGGTCAGATCAGCGAACTTGCAATGTGAATCTTTTTGGGTTAACCTCAGCAACTATCTACACTAACAATGTAGCTGGTTGAGCCAATATGTTAAGCTGACATTTTGAGGACAGCTGCAGGGCATCCTACTGGAAATAATATGTTGAAAGGGAAGCAACACCAAGCAGTGCCTCTTTTTGTAGACATTGTTTGAGTGTTTAGCACTCTTTTGCACTTTATGAAACACACAAAATGGGAACTCTCTTGTTAAAACCCCTTAAATTTAGCATTTACAAATATGTATTAATTGCGTGATGTGGACAAACTGTGCATGGAATGTAGAAATGGTGTCTGAGTTTAGAGTTACTCATCATACATTATTCTCCACATATATTCCAGCCCTGTTACATCTGTTCTCCCGAAAAGATCCCCTGCTGCTGTGTCTGATTTTTCCCTACAGAGCAGAACCTCCTCACTTAGTGGGAGGATAAAGGCAAAAAAAAGTGCAAACTTCGTCATTTCTCAGTTTTATTTATATATAATTCTTTAGTGCTGGGGTCTTTTATGACCTGAGCAATATTCACAGGGGACAAAGAAAGCAAACAGTGGGATGCTTCTCTCATTCTCCCCTCCTCACTGCAGAACACTTTCATCTATCCTTCCCACAAAGGTGATTCACCACTGGTGACCCCTGCTGCTGCTGCTTCGTAGAAAATAGACAACAAAGTAGCTGAGTGGTAAACCGGTGGGCTGTGGCAGGCTGCACTCGCCACTAGGCTTCAAGTTGCCTGATGCTGTGAGATCTCTTGCTGAGCCAAGCCGACACTTGTGCCTGTCCGGATGGTGGTCCTGTAAATGATTTGAACTAGTTCTAAAAAGGATACACATATGTGGGCATTAACATCAGATAGAATGCCAGGTGGATTGATGGCATGGTCATAATACTGGGACTCTATGCTTCTGACTAACGTCCAGGCCTCTTCCCACTACCTATCTTTACTGCTCCTGTATGGAAAGCTAAACATGCCTAAAGTATACTGAGAGAAAGAAATTTCACAAATCCAGATAAACAGAAATGAAAATCTTGATAAATTAGAAAAAAATAGTATATCTCTTAAATGCTTGCCCCTGGCATTTTGCATTTCCCTTTTTTTAATTAGTTTTTTGACCAATACTGGTTGGATCATCAAGTGATGTAAACTGCACTGTTGTGTGTATTTTCCTGATAATTAATCAGCTTGCTTTTTCCACAATTCAGTACATATGAAAGTGAATGCAGCCACCTGGTATCTATCAATCAGAACTATTAGTCATGGCATGATGT
Organism: Valencia hispanica; assembly: GCA_963556495.2. Lineage (NCBI taxonomy): Eukaryota > Metazoa > Chordata > Actinopteri > Cyprinodontiformes > Valenciidae > Valencia > Valencia hispanica. The sequence continues at coordinate 14,089,721 of OY747723.1, forward strand.
ATGATTAAGGTCAGTTTCTTGCTGACATAGAGATTGAATTTTTTTACCATTGTTCTTTGTAAAATAGCCCAAGCTCAGTCAGATTGGCTCAAGAGAGTCTGTGAAAATCAGTTTTCCTACATTTGGATTTAGATCTGAACTTTGACTAGACCATTGTTAAAGAGGAATACCCCTTCATCCCAACTAATTTGTTGTAGCTCATGCTGTAGGGTTGTTATCCTGCTAGAAAGTGAACCTCTGTTCTAGTGCAAAGTCCTTTGAAGCCTCTGACATGTCCTCCCCAGATTATCCGGTCTTTAGCTCCATTAATCAACTCTGAACAACTTCTTTGGTAAAGCTTTGGTCTCATCTGACCAGATCAACTTCTTCCACGTGTTTGTGATGTTCTTCTACATCCGTTTTTTTCAACCCTGCTCCTCAAGGCACACTGCCCTGCATGTTTTAGATGTTTCCCTGCTACAGTACACCCAATTTCACATGATGGCTGATTAACAGGCTTTTGCTGAACTGCAGTCATCTGAAGCAGACGTGCTAAACCAAAGAAACATCTAAAATATACAAGGCAGGGTTGGAAAACACTTTCCTACATGGCTTGTGGTAACTACAAACATCCAGAGTTACCATGGGCCTCTTGGCTGCTTCTCTGATTTGTGTACCCATGGATGATCGGATCTAGGTAGGTTGTCAGTTGTGCCACGTTCTTTCCATTTTCAGATGAAGGATTAAACAGTGCTAAGATCTTCAAAACTTGTGATATTGTTTTATGCCCTAACCCTTGTTTATCCTGTTGTACATCTTTATCCCTGACTTTCCTGATGTGTTCCTTGGCTTTCATGATGCTATTTGTTCTCTAACCAACCTCCGAGGCCTTCGCAGAGCAGCTGGATTTATACTGAGATTTAATTTTACCAGCGAACTTACATTCTTTGTATGAGGATTTCACAAAATAAGGTGACTCCATCCTTTTCCACGTGTCTTTTGTTCTTTGTTAATCTTATTGCCTCTCAAGCCAAGCTCTCTCCTGTACAAATCTTCCTTTTTACTATAAATAAAGGGGAGAACGTGTACTTTAATCCATTTCCTGGAAAGTTTTACTCTAATATGTTAAATCCTCCAAATATTCTTTTCACAAAAGCACTCAGATATTTAAGTAAGGCTCATCTGTAGTCCGCTCGGATTTCCTTTACCTTTTCAAAACTGTCCCTTTACTCAAAAGCACTGTTCTTACCATCAAAGCATTAAAACTATCTGGATTATTATGATCGGAGAGTGGAGATACTGTACGGCCTCACTGTACCCGGTGTCTCAGTATGCAGAGTGCTCCACCGCATCGGAAGATAAGAAGCTCCTTCATGAATAAAGATGTCGGGGCGTCCTCTACATTCTGTGTTCAATGTGCACTTGTTACAGAAGCCATTATTTATAGTCCTGCTAAGGCCCGCAGTGGTGAGAGTGGCTCTCCTGGGGATTGGGAAGTGGAGCCACAGCTACCTATAGTGGGAAGATATACCACCTCACCCCCGCTGAGAACTTTCGCACAGGAAATGAACTCATAAATCAAGCAGTAAATTGAGTGTAGGGCTGTGCTTACTCATCTCAAGAGGTCTGCTCCTCTACCTCTGCACTGGCTTTGCTCCTTTTTACAACGTGACTAATGCAACACCGCAACTCCTCTGCTGTGTGCGTGTCTCGCTTTGAAAAACGTATCAAAAAGTGTGGATTTTATATCCAACTTTGTATCATAACTCTGACCCGAAGGCTGTGAGTGAGTAGCGGAGCATTATGTGATAAAAACCCAACAGAAAATTGAGTTTGATAGGAAATTGTAGCAAGCGAAGCGTCGGTACCTTGTCCTACAGCTGAACTTCATCTCTCCGTTGAGATGGCAGTGTTGCGAGGGCTCTACCTCCCCCCCCCCCAGCCTGGGAGGAGATGTTCCCTCCTTGCCTCGGGCTATGCTGACAGTCACAGGCCCTGTCCGGAAGAATTAAGATCTCTATTCATCAGAAGCGGACTGAAGCTGTCTGAGGACTGTTCGCTGAGATGGCATAGCTTCTCTCAGCTCTGGGACTCTGATGAAGAGTTTAACACAATGCAACATGCCAATGCAGATTGCTTGACAATACAGTTCCGCCCTGTGTGTCTCATTCCTTAATATTACAGCTAAATGAAACATTCAAAGAGCAAAACGGTGTGGTCACAGCACCATACATGCAAATACGTCTGTTTTTCTCCTTGGTAAAGCAAAGGCTCATTCTCTTCCTGCCATCAAACCTCCCCTATGAGACGCCAACTCGTGAGAAAATTCAAATCAGATCTCTACTGACCTCTTTTGGTGGTTTGATGCAGATGTCAGGGTGGCTGCAAAAGTCTAGCAAATAAATGCAAACCAAATCCTAGGGCTATAAAGCCCAGATGTTGACCTGTTTCATCTCAAATATGCATTTATTTATAATATAATTTGGAAAACATGTTAATTGGCAATAGATCATCTATTTATTTGATATGTTTTATGTTTGGGCTTAAGAGCTTTTGAATTATGTTAGAGATACACTTGGTAGTGATGATAAGCTATGTTCATGTCTCACAGTCTATCAGTGTACATAATCTATCTGCTTTGTTTTATATACGTGTCACCATGGAAATTATCACTCTAAAATAGATTCATGAATTTAATACTTTTGACAATGTTCAGGTACATCTAAAAAAAAATTTATTGTGAAAAAGATTCAGATTTTGTCACTTGTTTAAGAAAGGGAAACTTGTATATTATGTAGATTAATTATGCAGATCAAAATATTTCAACTCTTTTTTTCTTGTAATGTTGAAGAGTATGCTTCACAGAAAATGAAACCCCTAAATTCTGTTTCAGAAAATGTTAATTTTGTAAAAAAGTGAAATATTAGAAACTTGTGGTGTCACATGCTAAGCAGCTAATTAAAAAAGACCTGCAAAGGTTTCCTGAGCCTCTAAATAGTATTTCAGTCTGGGACAGTAGGCTACACAATCATGACTAAGACTGCTAACTGGACAGATGTCCATAAGACAATCACTGACACCCTCCACAAATAAGGTAAGCTACAAAAAGTCATAGAATGTTGAGTGGAAGGACAAGGTGTAAGAAAGAAAAGGTGTGCCAGCCACCCACCCACCAGTGCATCCTCTCTGGGGCCTCCCCCATGAGTAATCTGCCCACAGATCACAAACCAAACTGCCACGATCAGACCACAGAACAACACAGTCCCCCGCCAGAGCACACCATTGGACCAGATAATCCCCCCACCCACACAGTGGGTGGAGGGATGCCAACACCTGCCCGCATCCATGCAGGGAGCACCATCCTCCGCCCCCTACCCTACCCTCCCACCACGCATGCGAATACACACCGGCCAATCAAACGACACCCCGCACACAGCACGACGAGGGCCCCAGGCACAAGAGTGCCTGCGAGTGGGCCAGGACAACGAGCGGCGCCACGGCGGTTTCACCGATTCCCCCAGACCTCACCCATAGAGCCCCCCACCCCCACACGGGAAGAACTATTTAACCCAAAAAGCTAGTAGCCAGCACACCAAGCGAGCGAGCGGCCGACAGCTCCAGACAGCCCCCAAAGCCGACCATGAGCCGGCAGGCACCCAACCACCACAGCAGCGCTCCAGCCAGCGCTGGCCCCACCTGGCCTGGATTCCCATGTCCCCCCTCTCCCCCTAGGCGAGGCAACACTCTGTGGCCCACCTCCAACACACACCAAACACACAGCTGTAGAGTCCCAAGATGAAAAAAGCAGAGCCCCAACCCCACTCCAAGAAAAAAAAAACACAGCCCCAGCCCTGTCCCCCCCCCCATCCAGGAACAGCACTTGGCTGTCCGCGAATGCCGCCATGTCAAAGTACTCTTGAACCCGAGACAAAAGTTTGCATTTCATTTAGAAAAACATTGTTCCAGAGTCTGGAAGAAGAGTGGAGGGTGTCCAAATCCATGTTGCTTGAAGTCCAATGTGAAATTTCCACACTGAGTGACGATTTGGGGTGCCATGCCAGCTCCTGGTGTTGGTCCACTGGGTTTTCTGATGTACACTGTCAACACAACCATCTACCATGACATTTTAGGGTCCTTAATGCTTCATTCTGCTGACAAGTTTTATGGAAAGCTGATTTCATTTTCCAGTTGAACTTGGTACCGGCCCACACTGCCAAAAGTACCAAAATCTGGTCCATTAACCATGGTGTTACTGTGCTTGACTGGCCAGTGAACTGGCTTGACCTGAACCCCATACATTCTCTCATTTGTTAAGAGGAAGATGAGAGACATCAGACCAGAGAAAGCAGATGACCTGAAGGCTGGTACCAAAGCAACCAGGGCTTCCATTACACCTCAGTAGGCTGATCGTCTCCATGCAATGCTGCATTCATTCAATTCAATTCAATTCAAAATTACTTTATTAATCCCAAAGGGAAATTAAAAGTTGTTGTAACTCATTATCAAAGTTTCTTCATAGATTTGTTGTAGATGCTGATGGCTGTGGGTAGGGATGATCTCCTGTAGCGCTCTGCAGATCTGAAGAAGCCTCTGACTAAAGACGCTCTGTAGTTGTAGGACAGTCTGATGTAGGCTAGAGGATGCTCAGGGTTGTCCATAATCTTCATTTTATGAATCATCATTTTTTGTACACTAAACTCCAGAGGGCCCTCAGCATCTAACCTGTTTGCCAACAATCTCACATTGCCCAATATGATTGATGGAGATGGTTTGAAATTCCTCCTTTTCTCTCTCCTCTTCGCCTCTGCTCTGGATCCATGGCGTCTCATTTTCAAGTCATCAGGTTTTTGTGGCTGCAGTTGAGGTGTTATTTGAGCTTTTGTGATGTTAATCAGCTGCTCCCAGTTGTAAACTACCTTGTTGCCATGGTTATGCATCATAACAAATGTCCAAAAATAAAATAAAAAGTAGCAAAAGTCCTTCCAGCTGCACAGGCATTCAAAACCAGAGAGAACAGTTGTCCACAAAAAATAATTTCTACTAGAAATGGAATAATAAAAGTAAAATAAAAAATAAAAAAATCAGAACAAATGTAACAGAGCTACTCCAACATGCTGCCACCTTGAGCGGGGCAATTCCGGAACAAAAAGGGTGCATGCAGTAATTCATGCAAAAGGAGCCCCAACAAGTATTCAGTGCACAGATATCAACATACTTTTCAGAAGCCTGACATTTCTGTTTAAATTATCCTTTTTTAATTGATCTGATGTAATATTCTAGCTTTCGGAGATACTGAATTTTGGATTGCCATCATTTGAAAGCTACAATCATCAAAATTACACAAAATAAAAGCTTGAAATATTTCTCTATGTATGATTTTTCACAATATTTTTACTTTTTTAGATAAATACATGTAGTGAATCCAACAGTTGTGTTCAGTGTGATAATGTATGATTGGTTCTTGACTTGATATAAGAAGCCTGCATAGATCTCTTCAAGACTGGCCCTATAGATCTCCTGTATCCTGAGTGAGTGTCCACCTCAGTTAGAACAGTTCAAGTACCCCGTTGGCCAGATAGAACAAGAGATAGATGCATATATCAGGGTATTATGCATTAAGAGCTGGGGATGAGATGTCTGGGTTCTCCTCTCGGACTAGTTACCTTAGCTACCTGATATAAGATGGATGGGTATGATACTTTTTGACAAATACAAAACAATGTTAATTAAACTGTAATCCAGGAAGCACAGTGACTTAATTGAAGTTTAAACTTTTTTTAACCACGTAAGAACAAAAAGAAAGTACAGACAGAATGAAGTATCCTTTTATTGTGATCTAGGTTATGTCTGGTCCTTTCTGCTAACGTTTTAATAAAAGTTTTATTCCTCCAAATGCGGTGTCATGGATCCTCAAAGTTACTCACTCACATTCAGGCGTACCCCCTCTTTTACAAACCCTGTTCTCCCTTCCCCCCATCTCATTGGAAGTTACAACATAATAGATAGACTAATACCGGAAATGAGATGCTGTACTTTCAAAGTAAAAGTTTGGTCGTGAGACGTTCACAATTTTAAAATCTTTAGAGAGAGTTCTCTAAGCACTCTCTGTAAGATAACAATTTAATTAACCCTGGGACCCTTAATGGACCTTCTCTAGAGTTTCAGAAAGTCACTTCAGTACTGTTGTGACTTTCAAGTAATTTTCTCCAAAAATTCTGCAAAGGTTAGTAATAACTTTTTTTTCAGTGACCTATAATCGAACATTTTAAAACCAAATAAAGTTACTTGAAACGTTTCAATCTTCAGGGAACATTCCCTAAAGAATGTGCATCCTCTTTGCCTAAGATATATTTCCTTAGGGTTTCTCTAAGGGCTACATTTTGAAAACTTCCAGGTAACATTATGATTCCCAGAATGTTAAATATAGCATTATTAGGAAAATAACATTCTTTTTCCATTATGACCATTTGGGAAGATGATAGACCGCCCCCAAGAGATTATTCCCTGAGAGTTCCCATATCTGCTATAGAAGTTTTGATCTTATTAACTTTCAAACATTCAGGAAATAGTCTCTAAAATTCCTATGAAGCTAGTTTCAATATTCTACCTTAGGGAACATTCTGGAAATTAGCAACTTTAAGACTGTGCAAAGTACCTTCTGGAAGCATTTCCTAAAGATTTGCTGAAGATTAGTAGGGACTCCCGAGAAAGTTCCCTGAAGGTTAAACTTATTTAATATGGTAGCCAATATTTTGATGTTGACTTCTTTTATGTAACTTCACTTTTGGTACAAAGTGGCCATTTAAATGTGCTCAGTTTGTTTATGGACTATATAGCTTTCCGCAGTCTTTTATTTTGAAGGTATTGACAGGAACCTATGTATCGTTTAGCGTTCGCTTCATGGCGGCCCCTTTTTTCTAACCGAGCATGGATTTAGGAATGTGGAGACCAGCAGCTACGTCACCCACAAACTGCCCGAGGTGTCGTCGATGAAAAACTTTTTTTCCAAAGGTTTTAGGTGAACAATACGACTTTGTAGAACGTTTATTTGACAGAAAAGGATCATTTAAACCTTGATATGTAATTCTTGCTGTTGGAAGTGATGGGTATGTTTGTTTTAAATGTTTTTTAAGCGGTTTTAAAAACTGCCCGTTAGCTAACTTGCGGCTTCGGGATAAAACTAGCTCTAAGGTTGTTGGGTGAAAAAGCTGCGAGTTTTTGTTTATTGGTTTATGTTTGGACGGCAAATTAAATCTGTAGAACTGTGGATAAGACAGGTTCGGGCTTGTTTCGCCTCGTTTGGGTAGCGGTCCAAGCTGGAGTGGAAGAAAAAGAAAAGAAAAGAAAAAAAAAAAGCCTGCCTCGACCTGAGATTCGAAAACACGATGCCCACAGATTAGCTGCTGCTAGTACAGAAACAATTTCTCTATCACACGTGTAGGTAAGTTAAGTCCCTGTTTTTTCATTTTCCGTCCTCTTTTTTTACTTTTGGAATTTTTATTTAAAATGTAGCCAAGCTTATAAATCCAGCTCTATCTGCTGCATTCGTACGGACGAATATATATGCTCTACAGGGACGAACATTTGCCGACTGCCTGCGGTGTTTTGATAACATTAGTCTCCCCAAGGACGCTCGTCTCTGTCTCCATGGTAACGCGCCGTTGACGCTTTGAGCTCTGCCTGAAAAGGGGGGTGGGCGGAACCGGAGAGGAGACCTCACCGAGTGAAGGATGGTAAGCAGGGCAGGACAGGGGCTGAATCGGCTTCTGTTTTTAACCCCATGAAAGATCGTTTTTCACCTTCTCCCTCTTGTAGCTGTGAGGTGCCTGTAGGGATTTTGGATGCTAATGTGAGCCGATCAGTGAGCGTCTTCAGATGAGCTCTTTGGTCTTTGTTTCAGCCATTTCACGATGGAGTGTACTACCCCTACTGCGGTGACACCCAGGGGACCCATTCGTCCGCAGGGATCCCCTCCCTCCTGAACTCCCCGCTCAGCCAGCACTCCGCCAACGCTCAGCCGGGCATGACTCCGGTCGCCTCCCTGCCCTTCAAGTTCCGCCCTCGTAGGGAAAGCGTGGACTGGCGGCGCATCGGCGCCGTGGACGTGGACCTGGTGGTGAGCCGGCTGGACGTGGACGCCCTGCAGGAGCACATCAGCGCCGTGACCTTCTGCAGCTTGGACGGGGAGCGCTGCCAGCGGTGCCAGAGCCCCGTGGACCCGGCCCTGATCAAGCTGCTGCGGCTGGCCCAGCTCACGGTGGAGTGGCTCCTCCACTGCCAGGAGTTCCTTAGCCTCAACCTGCGCGTCGCCGAGGAGCGGCTGGCGGCGGCCGGCGGGGAGCGCGAGCAGCTGCTGGCCCAACACAAGAAGCAGGAGGAGAGGACGAAGGCGCTGGTGGCCGAGCTCAAGCAGCGGAAGAAGGTCATCCGCACCCAACAATCGCTGCTTGCTCCGCGAATCATCAGCAGTCACAAGGTACTGCAGACACCCCCCTTCTCCCCTCCTTTTGGGCCCCCTCTCTGTCATTGTTGTTGAAATCTATTCACAGCTGCAGCTGAGAAACTGGGGCCCTGACGTCTTATTTATTTTCCCTATAAAATCTATTTGAGTCCTCCTGGTAAGATTAGAACAATGCTTTCAGACCTGAAGAAAGGATTTAGAGCTGCTGAGCAGATGGTGGGTTTTTCGTGCCAAGTTGATTTTGTAAATCCACAATAATCAGAGTGACTGTTTCACTCCCACCTCCCCCACCCACCTTTGTCACATGAGCGTCTTGGTGAAGAGCTTTACCCATCAGGGTTTTCCGATCTGCAATTATTCATAGCCCTAGAACTTGTCGCACCACGGCCCCAAACTCCAATGTATTTTATTGGGATTTTATGCAACATACAAACACAGAATTAGTGCAGAGTCATGAAAACGAGGCATGCTTTTCTAAGTACAAAGAATAGGGGATGCGCGGGAACGGATCCTAAGTAGTGAAGAAATTCACAGGCCGAGGTGTGCACGGTTACCCAGTTTACTGTTGCAGAAGGGCATCCCCACAGCATGATGCTGCCAACACTTTGTCTCAGTGTATGAATGTTGCGCATTGTAGAGCGATGTTTATGGGCCAAAAATCCACATTTTAGGGCTCATCTGACCATTTATTTAGGGACATCAAAGTAAAAGGGACTAATTATAAAATTCTTGGCACACTTAAAAGATTTTTATGTGTATTATTTTACTCCCCCTTCACATTTATGCACTACTTTAAGCTGTGACATATGGAAAAGTTCTAGGGGTGTCCACATTTTAGAAAGGCACCATTCCTGGTTTTGCGTACTGTGTATATTAAGGAACTTTTATACTCCTTGAATAAATGGTCCGGCTTCACCTTAACCCGGAGGTTGCCATGACGATGGCTCTATAGCGTTTTTCGTTGCTAGGCGTAAGCCAACAGCTCAGCTAACAGAGACGGTTCAATAATTGATGGAGGAGCCACGTGTCTGTTCCCCTGCATGCTTCTGCCCCCGGAGCCTTGTGCTTGCCGTAGGCCGCGACAGGGTATCAGCAACAGTCGATTCAACGCGGAATGAAGTCCCAGGCGCAGTGAGCAGCACAGCGCGCACACACAGGCTGCATCTGTGCTGCTCGGTGTCTGAGAGAGCAGAGATGCCTGCAGCGGGTGTCCCTTTCGTTTCTTGGCAGTTCAGAAACGTACATTCAAGCTCAGTGGATGCTCCTGTTCCTAATGGTTATGTATTTTTTATGTATTTTTTTTTTTTTTTTTGCATCACTGGTCTCTTTGTTGATTGACAAGGTGGCATGTGCTGGTATGAGATTCGTACGGTCTCATTACCTGAATGCCACCGTTTTTTAACCCAACATTTTACACAAAGATAATTAGCACAATTGTTTCCATTTAAAGGGGAAAACAGAGCAGGTGTTCCTTCTGGTTCTAAAACATCATAAAGTAGAGTTAGTCGTGTCACACCTTATTTTCTAGGTACAAAATGGAGCCGTATGTTCTGTGGACATTTCATACATGGCGTGCTAATTCACACCTCCCAGGAGGACGCCTCAAACGTGCTTTAACAATCTATGATTTCAAGTGATTTTTTATTTTTTATAATCTACTCTGTCCACTGTAAGGAAATGTGCCTTTCATAATAGCTAATGGCGTTTAGAAACATTTCGTTTGATCAGAGGTCCTAATTTCTCATATGACATAATCTTTTGATCCGAACCGGCATCTGATCCAAAATAAATGTAAGTATGGTGTGATTTAAAATTGTCAAAAAAATAGCACAGTGAACTTAAATAGATGTATTAAGTTTACATAATAAACAAGTATTATAATTTAAAAAAAACTTTAATATAAAGAAAAAAACAATATATCGCTGTAATTCATCAAAAGCATGGCCTGTTTATAATTAAAAACAAATTAGCTACGGCTGCTTAGCTACAAAATGGGAGTACAAAGAGGCAAATCGACCCGTATCATATTGATTATTACACTTACCTTATTCTTGTCGATAAAAATGGTTTCACCTAAGTTACAATTTAGTAAGTAATTGTACTTATTGCAAAGAATATTATAGCCTTTTGCAATTTCTCTCCATATAAAATAAAAATGCAAGTATATCAAGCTGATATTAGCCTAATTACTTGGGCTATCTGCTTAGGTAGCCCACAGTCCAATGTATAAAATACAAGCTGCTTGTAGATTGCTAACAAGCAAGTTTTAAGTGTTGCATGATCTGTGCTGCTTTTTCAGTTTAATGGCACTAGTGTGTTTTTTTAAATATATTTGCATCAAAAGATATTTACAGACACCCATATTAGTTTTAGTTATAAGCTTAGGAGACTTCATTCAGCCAGCTGACCAGCAGGCCATCATACAAGAAATTATGATGGAGAATCTTTGCAGTTATAAAACCCTTTAAACCTCGGTACTTGTAACGGGTCTACTCCGACTGAAAGTTATTGTTTTTGAAGATTTTGGACAGTTTTCACCTATTGACATGATTTTTATGGTGTAAAATGTGTTCTATGTTCTACTTTGGGTCTATTTTGGTTAGGTCTTGTTTTTTTAGGTTGACGGTGAGACCTTCAGAAAGGGAAACAAGTGCGTTACACACATCAGTGCATTAAATAAGACCTTCATATTGCTGGAAAATTATTTACAAGTGAAAATCATTTTCAAACGACTTCTGGGCCAGAACAGCCTGTCCTCTCAAGGTCAGTTCAAAGGCGGACAGCAGAGGGATTGGAGAAGTCGCCAACATTCCTTCATGCATACGTCCTATTAAGTTGTGTGGAAAGGATGCTTTTCTAATGTTCTACCCATTGTCTTTTGGCATACAGTATATATATATAAACATCATTTGTCATATATATCATGCTTTTAAATATTTCCTTTTTAAATTTAAACTATGCAGTTATAGTCCTTACATTGTGGAACTATAATACTTGGGTCGGAAATCCTCATTATTGAAGCTCCACAGGCCCCTCTTATACCCCTGTTCTGAGGTGCGTTTGGGGGCAACCCGTTTTGGCACTGTCTCTTTAAATGCAAATGAGGCACTTGAAACTCCCCCCCCCCCCCCCCCACAGAGGTGCAGCTCAGGTCAACTTGGCCGTTTTGTAGTTTGACAGCAGAGATATGATTATCCAACAGCGCAAAACTCAACTAGGTACTTCGAAAAGGTTCTGATCCTGGGAGACGGTGTAAAGAAGGGTGGGGATTATACATCAACAATGCAGACAACTCGAACGTTTGTACAAGAAAACCGGATTCTCGGTACATAAAAAAGCACTTGATGACCAGACAGACTTTTACAGAACAACACTTACCCCAGCCCGCACATCCTGCTACTCCGGTATTATCCTGACTGGCTCCTCAAATCCACGCATTCTTTTCTCCACCATCAACCAAATGCTCGACCAGCAGGAGAATTACCTACAATCTTACAATACAGATAAATGTAATAACTTCTTTAAATTCTACAAATCCAAAATTGACAATATCCACCAGGAGCTTCTTTCCATTACTCCTTGTAGCACTGACCTTCCGCTCGATCCTCCCCTTACCATCCAAAAGTGTTTTTCTTCCCTATCTATAAGACTGCCTCTGAACTCTGCAAACATTTTTCCAACATCAATCTTTTCCATTGGACCCTGCTACATACACACTGGTAAAAGCATGTCTTTTGTGCCTCACTCCACTTATCCTTGACATCGTTAACTCATCGCTGACCTCTTGTATCTTCCCCTCTGCCTTCAAACTTGCTGCCATCAAACCTATACTCAAAAAAATTTTTTTTTTAAATAAAACAGGACTTGACCTCGAAAACCTTGACAGCTTCTGCCCCATTTCCAACCTCCCTTTAATAGCTAAAATTCTGGAACGTTCTGTAGCCTTTCAATTAACTCAACATCTTCACTCCAATGAGCTTTATGAGCTCTTTCAATCTGGATTCCGTTCTCACCACCGCACTGAATCAGCTCTCCTCAAAGGGACTAATGACCTTTTGTTAGCATCTGATTCTGGTTATCTCTCTGTACTCCTCCTCCTTGGCCTAAGTGCTGCCTTTGACAAAAGATCACTCCATCTTATTACACCGTCTGCAGTCGGATGTTGGTATCACTTGTTCAGCACTCTCCTGGTTTATATACTACATCTCGCACAGATCCCAATACATCTCCGCAAATGACTGCACATCCAATATCACCCCAGTAACCCATGGTGTACCTCAGGGCACTGTTCTAGGTTCCCTTCTTTTTATCATCTACGTGTCAAATTGGACCCTTGGACACATTACTTATCAGCATGGGCTCCAATTTCACTGCTACACCGATGACACACAACTTTGCCTTTCTACAAAAACCATCACCTCATAACAAACTGTCTCACTGCCACTAAATCATGGACGATATAAAATTTCCTAAAGCTAAACTGTAATTAATCTGAAATACTAATAACCAGAATAAAATCCTTCCTCCCCTCCACCCAAGACTTCACACTCTCAGTTGATGGTCAATCTGTCACACCTTCACTTCAGATCAGAAAGCTTGGATGTATTTTTGACTCCACCCTTTCTTTCCAACCACACATTCGTCATATTACTAAAACAGCCTTCTTTTACCTCTGAAATATTGCTCGTCTCCGTCCCACTCTGTCCACTTCTGCTGCCGAAACCCTAATCCACGCCTTCAACTCTTCCAGAATTGATTATTGCAATAGCCTGTTTTATGGTCTTCCATCCACTCATCCCAAGAAACTACAATATTTACAGAACTCACCTGCCCGGCCACTCACCCACACCTGTTCTAGAGATCACAGAACTCCTGTTCTACAAAAGCTCCACTGGCTCCCTATTCAGCAGCGCATCCAATTCAAGGTTCTTCTCATCACCTACAAAGCTCACAATAACCTCTCCCCTCCATTCTTCTTCTGCTCCTGACTTTGCTGCTCTATCCTCACATTCCTACGGTGTAGTTAATCTTTATTTGATTATTTTTATGATTGCTGGGATTTTATTTATAGGATTTTATTTATTTCCACGTTAAAAAAAAAAAAAAAAAAGTTTTTGGCTGATTTGGACCTGCACTGTTATGTTGAACAAAAATAGTTTGGCTTTCTTTCTCATTCCAGATTTGATTAATTGGTTTAACTTTTAACAAAGTGACTGTGGAAGGGGGGCGTTAAACACAGTGTTCTGTTCTTGTTCCCTTTTAGTGTCTACACTGCGATAAATCCTTCCTCAACTCCTCCTTTCTTCAAAACCACATGCAGCGCCGGCATCCCGATGAGTATCAGAACCGTAAGTCACAAGTGGGTTCAGAAATGTTCCGTACCGCTTGGGTTTTTCAGCTATTTGTCACAATGCAACCACAAACGTCAATATATATTTTTTGTTTCTTTCTTTGTTCACCGTTGATGTGAACTGTGATTATTTCAAAAACCGTGTCTTCGTGCTTCCAGAGCTGCAGTCTGACAGCGAGAAGAAATCTCAGATTGATAGTCTGAAAATGGAGATTAGCAGTCTGAAGGACCAAATAACTCAACAGCAACAGGACCTGCAGGTCAAAATCACTCAGGTAGGATCATTGGACACGTCGTTTGTCTTAGTCTGAAAGCTCATAACGAAAGATCAACTGGTGAATGGGTGTATTTCATGTAGGAGAAGGAGCAGCAGTCCATGCACAAAGAGGTGCTGAGAGAACTGGAACGATTTAAGGCGGAGGAGATGGCGCGCATGGACAGGAAGCTAGAGGACAGCAGGGACGGCATGCGCAGGGAGATGGAGTTCCTTTACAACCGCAACATTCAAGCTCTCACTGTAGGAAAAAAACAAACACCTCTTCTAATTTCTTCCTTTTACTGCATTCTTTAATCTGGAAGTTTTTATACTTAATATGATCTCCCACTCTTCTTTTTTGTTTGTTTCTTTGCAGGAGGTAAATCAGAATCAGACGGCCAAGCAGGAAAAATCAGGCAGCCCTGTCTGCTCTCAGCCAGAGAGAGATGTGGACGTTTACAAAGAGATGCAGCTTCAAGCCATCCACAAGCTGGAACAGCAGATGAAGAAGCAGGTTAGCAATCAGAGAGAGACACGGTTGGAAATAATGTTTTGATAGCCTTCTTTGACGGGTTATAAACACTTTCTCCTAGGATAAAAAGTGGGAATCCAGGCTGCAAGAAATCAGAGCTGAACATGAATCTGAAAAGAATCAGGTGCAGCAACACTCTGAAGCATCTTCATGTACCAAAAGCCACCATCTTTAACCCGAACCCCCCTCCCTTCCCCTCCCCATCGTCCTCCAGTTGCTGAACGAGCTGAGCAGAATGCAGTCGTCCGTGTCGGAGCACCAGGAGCTCAGCCAGCGGCTGCAGCAGGAGATGGGCAGGAAGCTGCAGGAGAAGGAGCACACCATCAAGACTCAGAGAGAGCAGGTCAGCTCACTGTAATCAGCGCAGGGAGATTATGTGAAGAGGGGAAGCAGGGAGGAGTGGTAGCCCTTGTTCAGGATATCCTGTATTTGCTCCATGGTCTGGTGTTGACACTTCGCCATACTGTACACAGGAAGCGAAGGCTGCTTTCCTGGAAGAGCTCCAGGTCCGAGCTAAATAGCTGTGAAAGGACTCTGCTTATGTCCGTCATTTACAACCGCTGTCAGCTTCTAGACATGCATCAGAAATCCATCCTCTTTATCCAAGCGCTGTTTTCCTTTCCAAGGAGATAAAAAAAATTGTAACAATGGGCGGGGGAAAAAATCTGTTTGATGAAACTCCTCTAATTTTTAGGGGTGTTCCATCGTGGTTGCCTCACAATTTCGATTACAATTCAATTATAAAACGATTATTTTTGTTGCATATTTTTTCCCATTTAGGGTTTTTTTCTTCATTCCTTCCACGGTTACTTTTTTACTTTACTCCATCCAGTTTCCATTAATTGATGCATCCAACCCATTTATGTCCAGTCATTTGTTCATGTCAAACCACAAAGCAAACCAAAACATGTCCAAAATATGTTTCATACTAACATCACGGTCATATTTTAAATGAAAGCTAAAGGAAATGTGTGTTGACAATTTAATATAATATACGATGATTTCCATAAAAGAGGAAACTTGGTCCAAAACATTCAACACATTCATCATATTCTGTTTACTTAAAGAAGACTTTTGATTTTAACCTATTTAAAGTATTTCTGCTCCATGTGATTAAAAAGAAAAATTAAATAAACTTCAGATCAGCTTTAAAAAGTCAACCTTAACAGAATTATCCCTGTTACTGGAGCATCTTTTCCTTCCACTAAACTGTCAGCTGATATGCTCGGACACAGCACGATGTAAACAAACAGCTTCTTTTTTCCTTTTCTTTTTGCGACGTAACTTTGTGTTTGTGTATCACATAAAATCCTAAACAATACACTGAAATTAATCGTTGTAATGTGACGAAATGTTCAGTGGCTTGCAAAAGTATTCAGCCCCCTTGAACTTTTCCACATTTGGTCACATTAGAGCCACAAACATGAATCAGTTTTATTGGAATTCCACGTGAAAGACCAATACAAAGTGGTGTACACATGAGAAGTGGAACAAAAATCATACATGATTCCAAACATTTTTTACAAATAAATAACTGGAAAAGGCCACCGCTCATCCGTCAAAATCTTATTGTAAGGTGCTGCTGAATCTAATCACCATTGGAATCATAAAAATATTAATTAAAATTGATATTGCACAGTATTTGAGTGTGCGGCTACAAATAAATAACTGAAAAGTGGGATGTGCGTAATTATTCAGCCCCCTGATTCAATACTTTGTAGAACCACCGTCTGCTGCAATTACAGCTGCCAGTCTTTTAGGGTATGTCTCTACCAGCTTTGCACATCTAGAGACTGAAATTCTTGCCCATTCTTCTTTGCAAAACAGCTCCAGCTCAGTCAGATTAGATGGACAGCGTTTGTGAACAGCAGTTTTCAGATCTTGCCACAGATTCACGATTGGATTTAGATCTGGACTTTGACTGGGCCATTCTAACACATGGATATGTTTTGTTTTAAACCATTCCATTGTTGCCCTGGCTTTATGTTTAGGGTCGTTGTCCTGTTGGAAGGTGAACCTTTGCCCCAGTCTCAAGTCTTTTGCAGACTCCAAGAGGTTTTCTTCCAAGATTGCCCTGTACAGGTCCTTCTAAAAAAATTAGCATATTGTGATAAAGTTAATTATTTTCCATAATGTAATGATAAAAATTAAACTTTCATATATTTTAGATTCATTGCCTCAAGCAAGAGGGACACAGAAAGAAATTTCTGAACGAATAGGCTGTTCCCAGAGTGCTGTATCAAGGCACCTCAGTGGGAAGTCTGTGGGAAGGAAAGAGTGTGGCAGAAAACGCTGCACAACGAGAAGAGGTGACCGGACCCTGAGGAAGATTGTGGAGAAGGACCAATTCCAGACCTTGGGGGACCTGCGGAAGCAGTGGACTGAGTCTGGAGTAGAAACATCCAGAGCCACCGTGCACAGGCGTGTCCAGGAAATGGGCTACAGGTGCCGCATTCCCCAGGTCAAGCCACTTTTGAACCAGAAACAGCGGCAGAAGCGCCTGACCTGGGCTACAGAGAAGCAGCACTGGACTGTTGCTCAGTGGTCCAAAGTACTTGCATGTCATTCGGAAATCAAGGTGCCAGAGTCTGGAGGAAGACTGGGGAGAAGGAAATGCCAAAATGCCTGAAGTCCAGTGTCAAGTACCCACAGTCAGTGATGGTCTGGGGTGCCATGTCAGCTGCTGGTGTTGGTCCACTGTGTTTTATCAAGGGCAGGGTCAATGCAGCTAGCTATCAGGAGATTTTGGAGCACTTCATGCTTCCATCTGCTGAAAAGCTTTGTGGAGATGAAGATTTCATTTTTCAGCACGACCTGGCACCTGCTCACAGTGCCAAAACCACTGGTAAATGGTTTACTGACCATGGTATTACTGTGCTCAATTGGCCTGCCAACTCTCCTGACCTGAACCCCATAGAGAATCTGTGGGATATTGTGAAGAGGAAGTTGAGGGACGCAAGACCCAACACTCTGGATGATCTTAAGGCCGCTATCGAAGCATCCTGGGCCTCCATAACACCTCAGCAGTGCCACAGGCTGATTGCCTCCATGCCACGCCGCATTGAAGCAGTAATTTCTGCAAAAGGATTCCCAACCAAGTATTGAGTGCATAACTGAACATAATTATTTGAAGGTTGACTTTTTTTGTATTCAAAACACTTTTCTTTTATTGGTCGGATGAAATATGCTAATTTTTTGAGATAGGAATTTTGGGTTTTCATGAGCTGTATGCCAAAATCATCAGTTTTAAAACAACAAAAGACCTGAAATATTTCAGTTGGTGTGCAATGAATCTAAAATATATGAAAGTTAAATTTTTATCATTACATTATGGAAAATAATGAACTTTATCACAATATGCTAATTTTTTGAGAAGGACCTGTATTTGGCTCCATCCATCTTCCCATCAACTCTGACCAGCTTCCCTGTCCCTGCTGAAGAGAAGCACCCCCAGAGCATGATGCTGTCACCACCATATTTGACAGTGGGGATGGTGTGTTCAGAGTGATGTGCAGTGTTAGTTTTCCGCCACACATAGCATTTTGCATTTTGGTCAAAAAGTTCCATTTTGGTCTCATCTGACCAGAGCACCTTCTTCCACATGTTTGCTGTGTCCCCCACATGGCTTGTGGCAAACTGCAAACGGGACTTCTTATGGTTTTCTTTTAACAATGGCTTTGTTCTTGCCACTCTTCCATATAGGCCAACTTTGTGCAGTGCACGACTAATAGTTGTTCTATGGACAGATTCCCCCACCTGAGCTGTAGATCTCTGCAGCTCGTCCAGAGTCCCCATGGGCCTCTTGGCTGCATTTCTGATCAGCGCTCTCCTTGTTTGGCCTGTGAGTTTAGGTGGACGGCCTTGTCTTGGTAGGTTTACAGTTGGGCCATACTCCTTTCATTTCTGAATAATCGCTTGAACAGTGCTCCGTGGGATGTTCAAGGCTTGTGAAATCTTTTTGTAGCCTAAGCCTGCTTTAAATTTCTCAATAACTTTATCCCTGACCTGTCTGGTGTGTTCTTTGGACTTCATGGTGTTGTTGCTCCCAACATTCTCTTAGACAACCTCTGAGGCCGTCACAGGGCAGCTGTATTTGTACTGACATTAGATTACATACAGGTGCACTCTATTTAGTCATTAGCACTCATCAGACAATGTCTATGGGCAACTGACTGGACTCAGACCAAAGGGGGCTGAATAATTACGCACTTTTCCCCACTTTTCAGTTATTCATTTGTAAAAGATGTTTGGAATCATGCATGATTTTCGTTCCACTTCTCACGTGTACACCACTTTGTATTGGTCTTTCACCTGGAATTCCAATAAAATTGATTCATGTTTGTGGCTGTAATGTGACAAAATGTGGAAAAGTTCAAGGGGGCTGAATACTTTTGCAAGCCACTGTACAATGAGTCAATCTAAATTGATTTTAGTCAGGACTGTTTGATAAAATGTGGAAGCAATTTCTCATTTACATGTTTAGACTCGTGCAGATTATCGCTAACCAATTTGTTACATATTTGTAGCGTTTAAAACACTCAATCAACCTGTAATCGCATCTCTTTAAGCGTTCTAATGTGACATGTCATTCCACAGATAAGGAGCATTTCCTCCAGTCCACCCACCAAAGTGGTGGAAATACCAGGTAAGGGTGCCTTTTTCTTAGGACTCCTTGGAAATCTGCTCTTCCAGATAATTTGTTTGCTCACATGTTGAACTGGAACTTATTTCCAGCAGAAATATGTACATACACCCCAGTAATATTTCTCTTAGCAAGTTGCAGAGAAGTAAATATTTTTTGTAGTCATCAAGAAGCTTTTGGTCAATGTCTTAACCACTTTTCTTGGCTGAAATGTCACTAGATTGGTTGCTTTACTGCCATAAACCCTGCTTTCCCCCTCCCCAATATGGTTGAGCTCAAACTGCCTCAGGCGAAAGGAAAATTGTTAGGATGTTCAGGAGATATGATAAACCATCAAGGCTCAAGTCTGCCATAAGTGGTTGGAACACCAGTTCGCTGTCCACAGTGAAGCCCATTTAACATCAACATGACCAGAGTAAAAAAAAAAACAACCTAAAATTAGCAGTTGCGCACAGGATTAAATCAAATGTCTTCCGAATGAAATGTTTAGTCATCCGAGAAGCTTTTAGGCCTCAAAGTGTTTGGAAGTGTCGGAGTTAGGCTTTCAAACATAAGAGCAGTGTGCTAACTGTCAAGCATGGTGGTGGCGGCATCATGCTGAGGGTCTGTTTTGCTCTCCGTGATACGGGCGCATTGCCTAAACTAGTTTCTAATGTTTAAGTGATGCTGTGCTTGCCTTCTCCAATAGTCCAGATCTCAACCATATTGCTATAAGACATTTAAATATACATCAGAAGGGGGCGTACATGTACATATTTGAGCCTGTTTGTGTTTATTTTAACTGCCACCCCACATGCAAATCTAAGGTGGTTAATGACAATGACTCTTCTAAATTCCTATTGTTTTCCAGTCACTGTCAGCGCACCAGCCCCAGAGCCCAAACAGAAGAGGGTCGTACTCGGTGAGTCAGTCACGACCAGAAACAGAAGCTGAGCATGTTTGCGTGTCCTCCAATGATTTAGCTGATGCTTTTCGAGCAGCACAGTCTCCCAACTCTCCTGTTCCCTTCTGTAACCACCCATTTGTTCTGGCCTCCACTGCCTTTTGACCTGCTCAGAAGAGCCCGGCTGCGCTCTAAAGCTGGATCCCATACAGGAGTTGTCAGAAGAGGAGAGAGGTAAAAGTGGAGCCGGTCGGCTGCATGAACGGCACGTTGCTCGACTGTGAGGAAAAGAATGGAAATAAAATTGGAATATGAGAGATTTTTTGATTTGTGATCAATCCTTAGATTGTTCTGCCTGTCATCTTGTTGCCTGGTTGGTGGCTAAACAAAAAACTTCTAGCCATTCTTCCCCTACTTGTCTCCTCCTCCAGCCACATCTACAGCATGGCTTTCTGTGGATATTGTTTGATGCATGCTTCATTTTTTTTCATTTAGTTTGTTGTTTGTTTGTTTGTTTCTGATTGCTTGATATTTCTCTTTTTCAGATTCCAGCGTTTCTGAGAAGAGACCGCTGGCCAGTAAGCATGTGACTGAACCGACTAGGAAACCGAAGGTGACCGCCAGCGCTGTGAAAAAGAACCCCAGCATCAAGAAGGAGATGCGGTCAGAGCTGGAACGCTCTGTCATCAAGAAGCTGGAGAGCTTGGGGGTCAAGCCTGTATGAAAATGTGATATTTGTGTAAATGTGTGCTTGTGATGCGTTGCACAGATGTTAACTTCTGTTCCTTCTCCTGCTCCTCAGGACCAGAGAGGTTTGACGAGCAAGGAGCTCACTTCTCTCCTGGCCAAGGTGCATACAAAGCAGGAGGCCGCCGCGAAGACGACGCCCGACTACTGGCGCTGTCGGGAGGAGATAGCAAGTGTCGTGCAGCAGAAGTTGGGTGGACAGAGGAGAGACAACGAAGCCTCCCCAGATTCCCAGACCAGATCCAAACAGCCTGTTCAAGGTGCTTCCCAGGGTTGAGTCATAAAAAAAAAAAAAAAAGAAAAAGCCTCTTAACACACGAGATTATCCTAACACACACCGCCTCTATCGCTCCTCTCTGCTCCTGCTGGTGTTTACCCGGATTTCTCTCTGCCCTCAGTGACGCAGGTTCGTCCGCGCTCCAGCAGCCTGCCCTCTAGAGCCAGCCAGGCGATATCTGCAGCAGCTGTCAAGCAGCCCAAGACTCCTCAGCCAGCACCAAGGACCAAAGCCTTCATCCAGCCCAAGACATCCACCCCCAACACTAAGGCTGCTGTTAGGATTGTTACAAGCAAGTAAGGAAATATTCATTTTCAGCCCCCATGTTTTTTATAGCATATTTACACCTGTTATTTGTAATACATACTTTATTTTATTCATTAAAAGTAGTGTCCTCCTTCCATGTCACAGCTATGCGCTGTGTTGCTCTGTTGCATAAAATCCCTCAAAAAAATCTTAAAATAGGACGAAACTGAAAAAAGTTATCAATATTTTTGACACTGTTGCAAAAAAATAAAATTCAAACATTTTACGTTCAATAACATACATTAGTTGAAATCAAAAGCAACATGTAAGCCGATACATCTTTTTTTTCTATTCCCAAGGACCCCGCCATTTAGTTCAGATGAAGACTCAGAGGAGGACGAGTCCGGCACGGAGGATGAGGAGGAGCCACGACCAGACCAGATAGTCAAGTCGTCAAATGTCAAACCGAACCAGGCAGTTCAAATCAGAGCAAGCAAACCCACTCCGGTCCTGGCCAGGCAGACCGCAACCAGCCAATCGTCCTTCTACGAACTGCAGCCGCCGCGGGCATCAGCGGGCAGCGCGACCCGGCACGCGGTAACGAAGGCGGACAGCGAGGAAGAGGACGAGTGGTCGGATGTCAGCGAATTGGTGGAAATAAACCCCAGACAGTCGCACGGCTTTAAAGACCAGAACGGCAATATTGATCAAGGAAATGGCAATAAAGGTTAGTTATACATGTAACTATATCAAGTAAATTAACTTTCTTTACTTCTTGAGTCAGAACCGTTTAGCTGCACCTGTTATTATTTTTCTGTTCTCTTATTGTTTTTTTTTTTTGATAAAGTAATTAATTTGGCCAGAAAAGTTGAAACGCAGTTAGCAGAGAGAGCAGTAAAAAGGCCAGCAGGGGGCGTAAGCATCCTGCCACAGAGAACGGATGAAGTTCAGGAGCTCTCGGTAAGAAAGTGACAAGTTAACCAACAAATGAATCGCAGTTGATGATCGCCAGCAGAGGAAAGGAATGAAGATGCTTTGTGTCGACAGTTCACAGATCTGGAGGAGAGTAGTGACTGGGTGGTCTCCTCCTTAGAGGACAAACACGAAGCAGCTAAGCCAGCATCTCTCCGTAGCTCCGGACCACTGAGGAAGAGCCTGGACTCATCCAGCACCAGCGTCTGGGGGAGTTCCACAGGAAGGGGCCCTAAATCAGGTCAGTGTCATTTCCAATGTAACAGGAAGGGTTTTTTGGTTGTTTTCCCCCCTTCCACTTCGATCTGTAAGCAAAGCTGTGAAAGACGTTCTCGTTCCTGGCAGGTCTGACTGAAGCGGGAACGGGAAGCACGCTGAAGAGCAGCCTGTGCTCTCTCAGTGACCTCAGCGACTCTGAGGATATAAGCAATAAGTGACATTAGCACAGCAGCAGATCAGGTAACGCAGCACTGACATACGGACCTCAGCCAACTCTTCTCACACCTCCAGCCAATGCCAAAGAGCGCTTATTCTACTTATTTATTCTACGGACTTTGTAATAAAAGGATAAAAAGCAATACCTCCAAGGAGAAAGTACATGACCAGAATCTAATTTTGATTAGAACATAAAATGGTTTAATGTTTTAGAGGCAGACTAAATGACAGCTTTTTATTTTAAGGTGCCAATTCTTTGTTTGCCTTACATCTTTTCAGACTTGCATATATTCTCTTATGTATGTTCAAATCTCCCATTTAGCCACTGAATGTTTTTAATTGTGTACTCCTATCAGATTTTGTATTAATTTACACGTGATATTTATTCATGCAATAAAGATATCAGTTTTTGAGCAAACACACATTCAGGTTGTCCTTCCACTTCTCTTAAGACATCAACAAGAAAAAAAGGAGACATCAGCTATTTGTTAAGCTTTCAATTCTAGTTTTCTGCATTTAGTTTGTTTGATTGGATTACAGAGAAAATATTTAAATTTGTCTTTTGTGGGCTATTATTATTATTTGTATTTGATTATTAGCCGGGGTCCTTTTGCTGCACCGTATAATTTTTCTTTTCCATTAATGTAAAAAAATTGGGGGGAAATAGCTACATTACAAAATATCGGAAGAATAATATTGTATTAATATAATATATTTTACAAAATTATTTGTAAAATATTTCAACTTATATTATTTTTTGTCAACCTTACTGTCAATATTATACAGTGTATTGCAGCACAGGAAATGATTTATTTCATGGTTCTTAATTTTACTTAATAGATGCTAAAATATTTATGTGCAGTTTTAATAAGTTTAAATTTGGGTAAATGATTATTATTTTTACCTGGTTTCGGCTCTGATTTACTACTTTAAAAAATTTTTTACCTCTCTTTTTTTTACAAGGAATAATTGTCAACAAATACTTTTATTGCAAGGTAACGCAATAAACAGTACAACGTTTTTAGTCGCATTTCTCCAAAATAAAAATAACTTTATTTACAAAAAATAACAGTGCAACACACACCTCATGAAAAGAAATCGAAGTAATCAAGTTTCTTTAATGTAGTTGAATTAATTCTGGCTTCTAAATTGTTTAAAAATGCACATAATTAAAGGTTTGAACCAAAGTAGTAATAGTAGTAAAATCCTAATTTAAACTCGATCTTTAGGATGTTTTTTTAATAGTTGCTTAACACAAAAACACAATTTGCTTTTTACTTTATGTTTTTGGTCCCATCTAAGACAACTTGGACACAGAAGAAAGACTACAAGAAAAAAAAGGATCTCTGGTTTGGGCAATGGAAATGTTATAAATAAAATAATAATAGAAAGTTACACCACTGGGAACTAGTCAAGGGTCAGAAATTGCCACATCATCAAAGAAATATTTCATTTGTTATGGGTTTTTCATAAAAAAGGGAACTAAAACAATCACATTTGTGTTTCAGTAATTGTTTTTTAATTAATGTGCACGTCATATGTATATGTCAGTCTTTAATTATTTCATTGTTCATATGCTCGAGTGCACCATGAAATAATTTCAGCCGTCTCCGTAACTCATCAACTACACTCTTAACATCCAGTCAGCAGAACAAATATGTTGACTAAACCAGTGAAAGCCCCGCCCACATTAAGTAGTGCTTACAGATTAAATACAAGTGTGATTTAATCAATTGGCTCTACTTTTTTGTTTGCGATACGAATAGATTGTGGTTTTCCAGAAGCATTTTCTTGAAAGTTTGGGAAGTACTCAACATTTCATCAAAATTTGCCTTTTTGCCTATCTGGGGAGAGAAAAGAATGAACGTTCGATCCGTCTGCCACAACCAGAGAGGAAACTTTGACCTGTCCAGCAACGTTTTTATTTCTCTTTAAACTCCAAAAATGTAACTTCTGCAAACGGTCTTGAGTTTTTAGCTCATACGAAGGTATCCCGACTCCGGATGGGGGGCGTCCTTGTTGTCCCTCTGCTTGTTTGGCTCCTCCTGTCTGAATAATACAGCGGCGGCACCAGCGTCACTCGTGACGACGATGGCGGCTGCATGTATGTCCGTCTGGTGCGGGCGGTAGCGTAAGAAGCCGGCCTTCGTGGCCTTTTGGATAAACTGCGATTAAAAAAAACTTGGTGTTATCCCACACTCTTCCAGTCACCATTTCATATCAGAAGTGTATTCTTACCTTGATGGTAGACCTTCTTTCGCTGAGAAGTAAGTGATCACCGTCCCCCCACTGATGAGAAGGATGGAGCCCCCCCAGCCGATGAAAACAGCAGCGCCCAGCTCAAATCTGTACAGCGAGAAACAACACTTATTTATGCGCCTTTCATTCAGTTCAAATGTTCTAATGAGGCTCTCTGGTGCTGCTCACTTCTGGGCCTTGAAGTTCGGATCCACAAATTCTGTTATGACCCTGTTAGCCCACCACGAGTACGTGATCATCCCACAGAACCCTGTAAGAAAAATCACTAGTTTGAAAAACAACGCCTTCGTATTTGAGGTTTTAATCAATTCTTTAAAAAAAGAGAAATCCGAACACATAATTTATTTATTTTTTAACCTGAAACTAAGTAGGTTATTCCACCAGAAAACGTCACCCTCGCGTTGGTAATCTCTGTTCCACCGATTTTAGTGCACTTCATCCCGATGAGCGTGAGGACCCCTCCGAAGAAGCCTGTGATTACGGCGCAGACCGCGAGTGCTCTGAGGGCATGCAGGTACACTGAAAGAGAATTATAAAATGAAATCTAAGTTACTCACAGCTGTTTTCTTAAAAATAAAATCTCTTTGATGTAAAAAAAAAATAATAATCCCACCGCTGTTTAATCCTAAAACAAACAAAAGATGGGGACGCAATCCATCATATAGGTGGTGAATTGTAATGAGGCGTTTACTGACACTTGGGGACTGTCCTTTTCTGATGTCCTCTCATGAGATTGACCTTCATGTACTTAATAGTTGCACCAATTTTTCTCCGTCTGAGCAAAACGTTTATTTAGGTTTTATATAAGTGATGCGCATGGTTTTCTCCCAGTTTCTTAATCAGATGAACACATCTGATAACATTTAATTTCTTTCTTTAATGAAAAAAGTAGAAAATTCCCTCTGGAGTTGTCAGTCTTACCGGGCAGGGCCAGCATGGAGGGGTAGTCCTTGCAGTCAGAAACCCCCGTCGTGTCCGAGATGCAGTCTCTCCACAGGTTGGAGTAGTAGTTGGCGGTGGTCAGGACGATGCTGCCCACCTCGGAGAACGTCCAGTACTCCGTGGGAAGAGTGGAGCACACCAGGATCCAGCCACACAGGCAGGTTACAAAGCAGCCGATCTCCACGTACATGATCACCACCCGATACTCCATGGTCGGTGCTGGTTCTCAACTAACAACAGCAGTGAAGGGACTCTCCGTGGGAACTGGGACTGATGGTTCCCTCTAAGTTGTTGCTGCTGTGTTGTGTGGTAACAGACCCGTAATGGCTTAGGCTGCGTCTCCTTATCTTTCAGATAGTTTTGCCAAGTAAGCATCCTTCATGTTCCCAGCTGGGTGATGGGATTATATTACATGTCCGCTCTTGTTGCATTGTTACACGTCTGTTTCTTCTACATCATCAATGCTTCGGACTTAGAGATGTAATTTTTTATTTTTTTTGCAGTCCTATTATTCCAGTAGGTAAATTCATCTGTTCAGAAAAAACTAATGTATGCTTGTGCTAAACAGAAAGGGAGCTTTTAAAGCACTTCAAACCAAATTGATGGGGTTTTTTTTTATTCAGAATCTTAATTTTAGTATAGCTGATGTGGTCATATTGGTATTTTGTATTATACAGTAATAACATGATGTTATAACAATGCATTTCCCCATTCGGAGTATTGGGCTGGTGAAATTTGATCTTGTTTACAGTATGTCTTCTTATACGCGACCTTTTTAATTTAGTGTGAAACAACTTTCTCTTGATAGTTTTTCATATTTCATTAGTCATTTTTGTTTAAATACGTTTTGGCAAAAGTATTTGGCAGCCACCGATTGTTCAAGTCGCCCCTCTTAAAAAGATGAGAGGTCTGTAATTTTCATCATAGGTACACTTCAACTGTGAGAGGCAGAAAGTAAAAAAAAAAATCCAGGAAATCACATTGTATGAGTTTTAGAGAATTTATTTGTATAATGTTACAGAAAATAAGTATTTAGCAGCTACAAACAGACCTGTTGCGTCCTCTTTAAGAAGCTCTATCCTCCACCTGTTTGAACTTATCTGTATAAAAGACACATGTCTACACCTTCAAATAATTAATAAATACATTTGTCTTGACTGTATGCGGGTTTTTTTCCCCTAAACTTGCATGAGAGTTTTATGGCAGATGTTGCAGCATAAGACACTTTCCACAGAACCCCCCCCCCCCCCCCGGCAAACGGACAGGCCATTGTGTTATTTATGGCGGTGTCTTTCAACCCTGGTCCTCGAGGCACATTGCCCTGCGTGTTTTAGATGTCCCCTTAGCCTTAGCACACCTGATTTCAATTGATGGCTGATTAACAGGCTTTTGCCGAACTGCAGTCATCTGAATCCGGGGGGGGGGTTAAACCAGGGAAATATCTAAAACATGAAGTGGCGTTGTTTGGGAAACACTGGTTTATGGTAAGAAATTTCTTTAGCGAGTGGCATGGTCGGCTGCTTCTGGAGATCTTTTAGCCTATGCATGTTGTCAGACAGGTCTTTTGTTGATTCATCATTCCACCCTCCAAGTTAAACCCCCTTGACCGCCTAGCTGGGCCACTCTCAAATGAAGAAGTAAAAAAATATATATAATTCATTTCCCAGTCCTTAGAACTAGGGCTGCATGATATATTGGTACATATTCATCGCAACATCACTGTGTGCAATATTCATAAAGGACTGTTCAAAGCAGAGGTGGGACAAAGTAAGTAAGTCTCAGGTCTTTGTCCTTGAGTCCCGAGTCAAAGATGAGGCAAGTCCCGAGTCAAAAGTCAAAGCCAAGAAGTCTCAAGTCGAGTCAAAAGTCCTACCATTTTAGTTTTGAGTCATTTCAAGTCCCCTTACCACAGAAATAAATTTCTACAAATCATGTATGTCTGTAAGATTTGTATTTATTTAAACCTTTATTTATACAATAACATTAATCAAATACAGTAATATATTGAATATTAAATTTTCACAAAAAATGCTTGTATTTCAACAGCATATTGCTCTAGAACAATGCACAGCAGCTTCAGTTCTGTATTGTATTGACCTCATATTGCAAAACAGTTTAACTTTCAAATAGACATGGGTCCTTTTTAACCGAAACTTTTTTGAACATGTCATCAATAAAATCCTCACCCCTCAAAATGATCACTTCTGAAAAACTGGACCAACCTGATAATATAATTGGAATGCCTCGATGCAATGTTCCCTCTAATTTTTCATGTGTCTGAGCAAACACACAAACGTCCTGAGCGGTCCCTTTGACCACTGTGAACAACGTCAGATGTGTGCACTGTGGTCATGCCAGCATTGCATCCATCCAGTTTACATAGTTTAATAAAATAATCAAATTAAAGCATTTGCATTTCTGTGAGAATACTTTTTAATTAAGTGCATTATCCCACTTACAATGAAAATGACAGAGATCTTATTCATGACCTGTGTAGTGTGTTAACACTATTGTAAGTACAAATATCTCATTGTAACTGTGGAGAAACATGAACTGCCAAGTAAGCCAAGCTAACTGAACTCAAATTTTGAAAACATACTTAACATTTTTATTATATATATAAAGCTCTGACTTGTATTATAAGCATGAGCCATTGTGTGAAGCTCTTGTTGAGCACTGGGTAAAAGTAACTTTGTCTGCAAAATACAGTATATAATCACACGATTATTCTCTATTTCTGCTACTCATAAACTGGTATTTAATGATCAATTTTCATAAATGAACATTGTAAATGCATGACATTAGATAAGCACAAATCTGATTAAGGACTTAAATTTAACTTTATTTTTGTCGTCTGTCCTTCTCACATATCCAGTGGTTGTACACGTTGATGGCCTCATCTGCTTGCAGCTTTGACTTTATGCGCATCAGCTGATCCAAATGGTCCACTTCAAGACAATTTCTCGATGCTGTTTTGATACGATTCATTAAACTAAAGCCTCTTTCACAGTCTGCGCTGGATGCTTGAAATGTAGCACAAATATCGATTGATTGCTGCGTAAATACGTATGTGAATCGCATCATTGGCTGGAGCAGCCAGCCGCTGGTCACTCAGTGACATAAACGTTATTGTCTTGAAGTGAAATCTTTTAACCCAAACGCAGAATCAAACGGCGAGATTAAACACGTTTACGAGTGGAATAAAATGAAAACTTCAGATGTTTTCAGAACATTTTATAATCCCCCTTTTCGTTAAAGAAAATACCACCAAAAACGCTACAGACTTTCTAAATAAATCAAGCACATTTCAAAGCGCACGAACTTGGCGCTGTCAGCCGCTCTGTGCATAGACGAAAGCGCTCCGCTCCTATATAAACAGGTGGAACTGTAAATCGGTGCATATGCTCATTGATTCATCTGTAAAATAGCACATAATTAATTATTTGTTGTTGTTTTTTTCAATTCTGGTTAGATTTTTTGTGTGTGTGCAGAGCAGATTTTCTGTGCACGAAGACTGTGTCAGCAGTGCGCAATTGCGCAAGCGGGCAGCTTAGAGGGAACATTGAGCCTCCGTGGTGTGTAAAAAAATTTCCCCCAGTTTTCATAGGAAGTAGCAAGTCTTCTCAAGTCAAAAGGCGCAAGTCCAAGTAAAGTCACGAGTCATTGATGTTGAAGTCCAAGTCGAGTTGCAAGTCTTTGTGCATTTTATGAAGTCGAGTCTGAAGTCATCAAATTCATGACTCGAGTCCAAGTCACATGACTCGATTCCACACCTCTGGTTCAAAGTGCATTAATTGTTAGCTAATATATGACAAATGTTATGAACTTGCGTTTTTCATGTTAATGAAATATTTCGCTAATGACGTTGCCCAAAATGCTAAAGGTCACAGAGTGATGGAAAGCTCAGATGAGAAAGTGAGTAAAGAGGGAAAAGTGGCATATATTGCAAATGATATCGTCAATTCAATATTTACTGATATGATCGCAAGATTTTCAGATATTTTTGCAGCCCTAGCGTTGAGAGTAACTCGAATATTGACAAAAACCAGACTTGTACCATTCACTAAAAGAGGTAGAATCAGTGTGGGTAAATTTTCAACAAGTTGGCTGGAGAGCAGAATAACCAAAGGTGCTATTCAAGTCATCTGTTGAAAATGTCTGCATTTTATCATATCGCAATATATGTTGCAGGGTTAGAAACAAAATCGCAGTCAGTTTTTTTTTACAATATTGTGCAGCCCTACTTGAAACGCTTGAGACAAGCGGAATACTCCCTTAACTAATCATCAGATTAAAAAAGCTTAATAGAGAATATCTTGAATATTTGAATCCTAACCAGATTTTTTTTTGATGATTTTAGTGCTTTGTGAAAGTATCCATCCTTATTACAACCACAATGTAGGGTATGATTAAGAAATGGTAGGAAAAGGATACACGATTTAAACCTTTTGTTTACAAATCTGAAAAGTGTGGCATACAATTGTATGTAGCTCCTTTCACTGGGAATATAATTGGGAGGGGTTTTCTGTCTTTGTTTTTTTCTTTTAATCCAGTCTTCTTTAACTGTCCATTATCAAACAACTGCACAGAGAGGAGGCAGAAAAGAGAGGGAAAACCCAAAAACGAATCTCTAAATCCTTAGAGACTGACACATTTGCATTTTTGTCTGACACATGTTAAGGTCGACGGCCATGTGTTGGTAGACAGGCAGTTGTGATAGATTAAACAGAATTGAACATTAATTCATTGCACATTTTATTTTTTTATTTTTTTTTACTTCCCAGTTGAGCATTGTTTTGTGTTGTACTCTCATATTAAATGGAAAATAGCCCAATTCTAGCGTGTAACGTGACACATAGGAAAGCTTTTGCAAGACATTTTTCAACTCAAAATAGGATTAAAATTTTTTTCGTTCAACTACCATTTATTGCCAGCAGATACTATCCTACCTCCACTTGTCCATAGCAAGAGTGCAGCCCACGAAGGCCCAGCCGAGTATGCAGAGCAGCAGGCCTAGGATCTGAATCGCTCTCCTCCACATCACTTGACACTCACACCACTCAGTCCTAAATGTAAATATCTATTAAAATACAACAGAGCTTTCTTGGACAGCTGTTCTTGTCCAGTGTTGCAGTTAAAAATGTGTTACAGAAAGAAATTGAAAACACAAAGCTAATAAGTCATTCGATGAATTCGGTTTCACCCCTACCTTGCAAAGCAGGCTGTCCACCACTGATTCAAGTGAAAAAAACCACTCTACATTATGTTTACTCCAGATGAAGTTTCCTTTCTGAAGTTGTATCCGTGTTTGCCTGAATGTCTGAATAACGGTAAAGGAAGCTCTGTTTACTGTCAAGCTAACCTTACCTGGATGGTGGTGTTTTACCCTATGTCTAAAGGTCATAAAACTTCAAACAAGTCTTTTAGAAATCATGTTCAAATGAAATAATTATAATATTTGACGTGTTAAACTCGAAGTCAACCAATCACTTAAATCGGTCTTCAGATTTTATTATTGCAGAACATCCACTGGTAAAGCTTTTCACACTCAGAAATTCAATAGGTGTCTGTGCAAGTTTTTTGAGGTGGGGTTGTGTGGAATAGTTATCAGCAGTCAGTATACAATCTTTAAAAGATTCACAAGGTTTTAAAATAAACAGTTTACAACATAAAATGTATATTTCCAGCATGAACACAAAGTACTGAGTTGGTTGCATTGTAAGAAAGTAGGAGTAAGAAACAAGAAAGCTTAATGTGCAGATTTTGAACAGGCTTTTTTTATTATAAACATGCTAATACACTTGGTGAGCTTAGTTTTCTAAGATGTATACTTATGATGTGTTCAATATGTCTCAAAAGTTAGTGCTCAGATCTTGGGGTGTGTAACTCGGCAACTTCCTCCACATTCTGTATGTCTGGCAGCCATTTTGGGCACAGACAGAATGTTTTGACTTACCCAGTTGGACACCATGGGGCATTTTTGTTGTATTCTTGACTGAAAAGTCAATCGTTCAGAGTACAAAGAGAAGACACCGTTAAAATGCAAGATAGTTTGTTTTTTGAAATTGAAGGCCAAACTTTTTGATTTTTCTAGTTTGGCTACAGCTAGCTAGCATTTACGCTTGAGTTCCCCCTTTGTTTCATTGTTCTTTTTAAACCCTACCAGACATTTCAGATTACAGGGGAATATTTATTTAAAAAATCTAATAAAATTCAGCTCAGGAAAGACAATTACCCACGCGAAACACAAAACGGCGAACATCCATAAGCTAATGATTTAGTTAGCGTACGTCTGTTAGCTTTATCAGAATTTTGCTTCATAGAAGAAACATTTGCTGAATTTATTACAACATTGTAATTTTACAACAAGAATTTGAGTTTGCTTTAATCTAAAACTGGTCTCATCTGCTACTCTTTTAATATTTGACATTTTATTTTAGCAGTTCAAATGTAAGAGTTTTTGACAAATGGTGTAGCTCCACTTCTCAAACTGCCTGACAGCGAGGAGATTGTGCGACTCCTTCGGCTGCTTCGGCTGCTGCGGCTGCTTCGGCTGCTTCGGCTGCTGCGACTGTTGCTCCTTGATTCCGACAAAGTAGAGAGGCTGGACTCTAGAGACAGGCCTGACTGAAACTCAGATCCAGATCCTGACCCCGATCCTGAACCGTATACAGAGCTTCCAGCTGATCTGGGGGTTCGCCCTGTCATGGAAGACCGACCAGATTTGGACGTGCGTGCTAACTTGGAAGATAAGGAGGATACGTCGGTGCGCTCTGTCCGGGACGACAGCTCTGAGATGGAAGAGAGTGTAGTATTTGAGGTGACCTCTGATGCGGCAGAAGAAGCTGTGGTGGGCTTGTTTTTCTCTAGGTCTGGCTGTGGTTTTACTTTGATTACTCTAAACAGAAAAAGAGAATAAGTTTTAGAATGAATAGGCTGTAAGAAACTCACATCCTATAGCACACAGGAAACAAGTACAATCAAAAGGGCCAAAATGCAAGAGTTACTCGTTCCATTTACCCCTGATTAAAAGCAATATGATGTCTTATTGTATTTGGTTAGCAAAACATTTAAATCTGGATAGAACAACACAAAGTAGTGCAAATATTATGAAGTAGTAGGAAAATAATCGTTTTCAACATTTTTAACAATTAAAAACTCTGTACTCTGCAGAACGACGTTTCGCTTCAAGTCTTTCTACAGACTTCTCGCTTCTGGAAACCGAAGCAGAAATTTTGCCCATTCTTGTTTGCAAAATAACTCAGCTTAATACGACTCAGATTGGAGAGTGAGCATCTTTGAACATCATTTGTTCAGATTTTGCCTGTGTTTTCCAAGTGACATTAGGTCTGGACTTTGACTGGGCCATTCTAACAGGTGAGTATGGTTTAATCATAATCATTCCTTTGCAACCCCAGCTGTATGTTTAGGGTCATTGTCCTGCTGGAAGATGAACCTCCAACCCAGTCTAAAGTCTTTTGTAGCCTCTAGTTTTCCTCTAGATTGCCTTGTATTTCGCTCCATCTATATTCCCATCTACTCAACTCACTTATTCCAATTCCAGATTGAAGGGTGTTGTGTTAGATCATGTTGTTTGTTCACTATTGTTCTGTATCAACCCTGTTAGACCTTCACAGAACTGTTGGAGTTATACTGAGATTAAATAACACACAGGTAGACTCTTTTCACCAACTAGGGGACGTCTAAAAGCAGAATTATTTGGGGTATCAGAGTAAAGCCAGCTAAATACATACGCAAACTACAATTTTCAGATGTTCTGTTAAAAAGTTCAAACTATTTGCTTTTTATGCATTGTTTTGTTGTTCTATCACTTAAAAATCAGGCATTGACTCCATACCAACCTTTCTCCTCCTCTTCCACAGAGCGGTCTGCACACGGACCACAGATAGAAAAAACCACCGGTCATGTGAAAGGCCGAGCCCACCCAGCCAAGGAATATCGGTGTGCCTAGGTCATAACTGAAAATAGTTGTAGATATAATATGAGATGAATATAGCAGATATTTTACATGTGTTAAAACCTTTCAATGAAATAGGCTAAGAGATAACAGATTTACAGCGAAAAGGTGTGACGGCTTCAAAAGTAAGATGGTCACAATCTTTACACCACATTTTTTTAGTTTAAGCCTGTTAACTTACTTGAGTCCAGTCAGGGGAAGGCTCCGGTTTTCGACTAACACATACTCTGAATACACTGCATACCCACATGTGGACAGTGCACCTGAGAGAAAACCATGTTGAAAAACATCAATGGAGTGTCCAGTAGAATGCAGGATTCACAGTGGACAGCCTATCACAACTCAGTTCACACATCTTGTACAATAGCATTATGTATCACTGGATTATCTGATAGATCATTTCATTAAATATTTTCATTATCTTTTATCTATAAACATTCATGTTAATACAGGCACCTCAACAGACCTCACGCAAAACCTAGTTCAGAATGAGCAATTATTGCATTTAGTTGGCATTTTTTTCTGCAGGTAGCCTATACAGGAAAAAGGAATTTAAAAAAAGCAAAATTCATATTCATGGACACAAAATATTGTTTTGTTTTTTAAGCAATACACCATAAATAAGAGTGACATAAATAATTATTTTTTCATTTAATTTTATTTTGGAATCATTAATTCCAGAGATTTTGTAGTATTCTTATTGTTAGTATGCTATCACAAGTAGAATTCAAAGTAAAACATTTCCTCATAATTTTCTTAATTAGAATGTTGACCACAATTCATGCTGAAAACAAGCCGTTTCATTTTTAAAAGTTTGGTCATGTTTTGAACTGTTTAAGAAATGTTTGATCCAAAGAAGTCAAATAGCCTAATGTTGGGGCTAGCTAGCATTCCTGTAAATTGTTTTTGAACATTCTTTCCTTGGTAGGTATGTTAAAGTGGCACTATTTTAGCAAGTCATTTTAGAAATTAACCTAAGATCCAATTCAGTTTATTGATATAACGCCAATTCACAACACGTCATCTCAAGAAACTTTACAAGAAAGTCATTTCAATTCAGTTGTACATACATTTCAATTAATCCTTCAGTTCATTATTTGTAATCAGTTTAAAAGTTTTCTATCTAAGAAAACCCAGCAGATTGCATCGAGTCATTGACTTGGAGCATTCACTCCTCCTGGACGAACGTGTAGCAACAGTAGACAGTCGCCTGCGTTCTGTCGTTGACTTCACAGCAATCCCTCATACTGAGAAAGCATGTAGCGACGATGGAGAGGAAAAACTCCCCTTTAACAGGAAGAAACCTCCAGCAGAACCAGAACCTGGCTCAGTACAAGTGGCCATCTGCCACGACCGACTGGGGGGTTGAGAAGGCAGAGCAGAGACACAAAAAGAACTAAAGAACTGATGTAGGAGTACTTTCTATGTTAAAGAAAGTAAAAAGTTGATAGCAAGACACGGAGAACGTTCATTTACTGGGAGGATCATCCCAGGCGATGCCCCCCTCCAACAAGGCATCACAGCAGAGCAGAATGCCTGACCAGGTTTAGCTTCAATGGGGAGAAAAACACTGAGAAAAAACAAAGTAAACAGCATATATTGCAATTGGTGAGTAGTAGGAGAGAAAAGTAGTAGAGTGAAGAAAAGTGGTCCGTCTGTCCTCCAGCAGTCTAAGCCTATAGCAGCATAATTACAGAGATAGCTCAGGATGACCTAAGCCAATCTAACTATAAGCTTTATCAAAAAGGAAAGTTTTAAGCCTAGTCTTAAAAGTAGACAGGGTGTCTTTCTCACAGACGGGTTAAAACAGGTTTTATCCACTTTTAATCTTTCCCAAAGGATTTGGGAATCCTTTGGGAAAATTCAAAGTGGCAGCAGAATTTAGGAACAAAATGGGAAAACGTGGAACTTGTGAAGGGGTGGGATTTATTGTTAAGTCATACCTAAACTTAAATAAATTGTCCAAATATAAAACATTTACCACTGATGATGTGGCACCATCCGCCCGTAAAGATCTTCTTGTACTTTGAAGGGTCTTTACCCCCAATATAGGTGCATTCCATACCCAACAGACTGAGTATGAACCCCAGCATACCCAGAGAAAGGGCTCCCATCAGTAGGCCTCGCACTATTTGAATGTGCCCTTTAATCACAGAAAGAAACAAAGACATGTCTATAGGTAGATTTGCAAACAGAGTGGTTACAGTTTGAAGTATGTCGGTTTGTGTTTACTTACCTTCCACAGACCAGAGCACAGGAAAATCATAACAGTTACTGACGGCAGTGGAAACTGTAAAGCATTTTCTCCATAAGCTGGACCAGTGCCAGCCCACTTTAATGATGGCCGAACCAGCCATTCCACCAACAGAGGCTATCTTCCAACCCTCCATAGCCATTGTGCAGGCCACGAAGATCCAGCCTAAAACCGTCATTAAAAATCCCCAGATTTGAACCACTCTTATCTTCATCTTTAGGCTTCTGCGAGTGGATTTCCCTCCAGATTTCTCATCCAACAACTTTTACCGTCTCCAACGTCGGGTTTTATTCTTCAAACATGCTGAAATTGTGTTTATTCCGAGTCCAAACCAAAACAGATGTTATATTTGGTCTTATACCCAGCAAGTCTTCAAAGAAAGTCGAGCAGGTGATCTGATGCTGTGTAAAAAGAGTGTTTATCAGGTCAGGTGTTTCTTAAAATGTGGGTGGGAGACTAAAGTGACTTTGCTTCCCATGAGCCACTGCTAAAAGCAGCCAGATTAGAATCTGAACTAAAAATGCTTATCCAAGCAAATATCAGATTACCTTATGCATCTACTCAAATTTCTCTCAGATTCAGGGATACATTCAAAATAAGACAAAATGTTCTTTGGGTAATTTACTATTGCAAGAGGGTTTTTGAATCGTCAGTTTGACTTGTAGTTTAGCAACAAAAAATTCTGTTTTTTAATTGTCTTTTTTTTTAACTAACTTGGCCCAATATTAAGTAAATGTACTGTTGCTAATTCCTAAATTACCTGTGATTAACTGCATTTTAGGCTTAATTTCACCAACTAACCCCAGGCCTGATTATTTCCAGATCTGTAGAATCAAGAAATTATTTGAATAGAACCTCTCTGACAACATAAAATCTCTCAAGAAGCAACCCAACAAATGAGAAAACAAAATTGCCGACATCTCAGTCAATTTCCAAGGCTTTGAGACACCAGTAAACCAGAGTGAAAGTCATTATACATAGTGAAGGACGATATCTGGCTATTAGTTTGTTTATCCAAATGGTCTTGGGTTATATGGTAAAACAAAAAATGAAGAAATCTGGAAGGGTTGGATAGTTTTATGGTACTGTACACCCATGTCCACATTTATTGTATTTTTATCGATTGTGTAAGTCTAAATGAACATCCCACTGGGATTGGGAATATAGTATCATTATTTAGATAAACTCTCAAAAATTATCTTGTCAGCTTAATGAACAAAGTTCATGCTTTTTGGGTGAATCCATCTGGTGGTGGAGTAACTAAAGGGCACCTGACCTATACAGATAGATAATAAATCAAAGCACACTAGTAAATCCACGTTTAAATGCATGAAGAAATAAAGGTTTTGGAGGTAACCTAGTCAAAGTCTGGACTTAAAGTTGATTGAAATACACCTCCGGAATATTGCTAAAATTAGAAACATCCTGTCCAGGAGTGATGCTGAGAAACTAGTCCATGCATTTGTTACCTCAAGGCTGGACTACTTGAATTCTTTACTATCAGGTAGTCCACAAAATGCCATTAAAAGCCTTCAGTTGATCCAAAATGCGGCAGCAAGAGTTTTGATGAATATTAAAAAGAGAGATCACATTTCTCCTGTTTTAGCTTCCCTTCATTGGCTCCCTGTTAAATCCAGAATAGAATTTAAGATCCTTCTTCTTACATACAAAGCCCTTAATAATCAAGCTCCATCATACATCAGAGATCTAATTGTTCCTTATGTTCCTAACAGAGCCCTTCGCTCTCAGACTGCAGGTTTACTTGTAGTTCCTAGGATTTCTAAAAGTAGAATGGGAGGCAGATCTTTTAGTTATCAGGCTCCTCTCCTGTGGAACCAGCTCCCAGCTTTAGTCCGTGAGGCAGACACTCTGTTTACTTTTAAGGCCAGGCTTAAAACTTTCCTTTTTGATAAAGCTTATAGTTAGAGTGGCTAAGGTCATCCTGAGCTAGCTCTGTAGTTATGCTGCTATAGGCTTAGACTGCTGGAGGACAGACTTACCAATTTTCTTCACTCTGCTACTTCCTTTTCTCCTACGACTCTCCAGTTGTATTACAGTACATTCTGTTATTTCGACTGTTAACTTTGTTTTCTCTCAGTGTTTTTCTCTCCATAGAAGATATACCTGGTCTGGTATCCTGCTTGGCTGCAATGCCCTGTTGGATGGGGGGCATCGACTGGGATGATCCCCCCAGTAACTGAGCATCCACTGTGTCCTGTTATCAACTTTTTACTTTCTGTAACATAGAAAGTTCTCTTATATCAGATCTTCTGTGTTTCTGCTCTGTCTTCTCAAACCCCCAGACGGTCGTGGCAGATGGCCGCTCCTACTGAGCCTGGTTCTGTTGGAGGTTTCTTCCTGTTAAAGGGGAGTTTTTCCTCTCCACCGTCGCTACATGCTTGCTCAGTATGAGGGATTGCTGAAGGATTGCTGTGGTTGGAAAGTCTGCATCAACGGGGCCCAACCTCACGCCAATGACTGACGCAATCTGCTGGGATTCCTTAAATAGGAAACTTTTTAACTGATTGGAATGTTTGTATAAATGTATTGAAATGACTTCTTGTTAAGTGCCTTGAGATGACATATGTTGTGAATTGGCGCTATATAAATAAACTGAATTGAATTGAATTGAAATGCTGACATGACCTTAAACATTGCATCAATTCTCAATACCTCTCCAATTTTGCAAAGAAAAGTGGCGTAACATTTCTCACATTTTGAAACATTATTTGTTATTTATAATAAATAATAATAATAATGGCTTGCATTTATAAAGCGCTTTTCGAGACCCTCAGCGCTTTACAACTCCATTATTCATTCACTCTCACATTCACACACTGGTGGAAGCAAGCTATGATTATAGCCACAGCTGCCCTGAGGCAGACTGACAGAAGCGAGGCTGCCATATTGCGCCATTGGCCCCTCTGGCCAACACCAGTAAGTGAAGTGTCTTGCCCAAGGACACGAGGACATGTAGCAGGTGGAAGCAGGAATCGAACCCACGATTTCTGGGTCGCAGGCCGACAACTCTACCACTGAAGCAATAATGGCAGAAAATCAGAATTAGACCTTTATATTTTATTCCTTTTCTGTCTGCTTTGGATTGTGTATTTCTGACCTATAAAATACTGGAGCACCTTTTAAATGTATAGCTCCCCCAACTTTACTTTTTTTCAACTTAACATACAGTGTAGCACAAACATCTCTCATCAGGCATACATCTTCGTGATTTGTTTAACGATTCCATTTTGTGTGTGACACGTCTGTGAACAGTATTCTTGACCTTTACATTAAGTATGTAGTAACACTACTGATATGAGTCGAGCTGCTTGAAGCATCACTC
This sequence comes from Valencia hispanica, assembly GCA_963556495.2. Lineage (NCBI taxonomy): Eukaryota > Metazoa > Chordata > Actinopteri > Cyprinodontiformes > Valenciidae > Valencia > Valencia hispanica. Next base: position 14,129,277 of record OY747723.1, read on the forward strand.
TCAACTATGCCTTGGGCTATGAGCTGCTAGTTATTGGTAATTTCACCAAGACCTCACTGTGCCATGGTTCCCAGAGTCACACCATAGGGTCTTTGTGCTGTTCTAATTAGAGGTAAACCCAAGGTAATGAGAGTTCCCTGGAGCAATGAATGTTCTTATAGCAGAGATGAAAGAGCTGTTCTTTGCTTTTAAGTCCAGTAGGCTTTTGACATCATTATTGTAATGAGATATTTAAAATGAGGAACTGCTGAGGACCTTAGATTTGTTTTAACACCACTGGGTTAAATGTACCTTAAAAATACATAATAAAGAATGCTAAGGTGACCATACAAGTCGAGGATATATGTGTTATACAAAATTTTTTGTTTTGCAAATGTTACTGACGTGTTATTGTATTTGCTGGGGTACTACATCTCTGACAGGAATTTGATTTGAAACATATAGGGCTGTAAATAAGGATTTGCCACATAAGGCGCGTTTCCGCTATAGGAACTTCCGGGTAATTTTACTAGACCTTCACGGAGTGCGTGCGTCTCCACTTCACCTGGCCATTTCAGGATTCAACTGAGTACCAGCCTTGGGGTATGTACTTGTCAATGGCCCAGTAGAGTCCCTGGGCAGGACTTGTGGTTAAGTCATGCTGATTGGTTGGAACTCAGAGACAAATGATATCAGCTGACATCGCCAAATAACTCACTATGTAAAATTGGAAGACTTGCTGGCGAAGCAGTTTAAAACAACATAGCAAACAGAAACGTGGCGACCATCCCTGCTTCTTCCATGTCGATCTCGTGTTTTTCACTGCTGCTTTGGGCGCCTTTTGGCGCTGATCGGTGACGCCACTCACTGCCGAAATGGCAGTCACGAGATGCTGACCTCTTGGTAAATTCCTTAAAGAGCCAATTTGCAATGGAGACATGATGGCTGAGAGGACCTGATTTGCCCTGGCAGCTTTTCCCTTTTAGAAGGGTGTTTCTTTGTTTTTTGTTTTTTTTTGCTATTGTAAAAGTTCATGCTTTTGTGACCATGTCTGTCTTATGCTGTCGTATATTGTGTTAGCTGTGCTGTATGTTTTTACCTTTGTCTACGGTTGTCTGTATCTGCTCCATTTTACTTGGCTTAGGACAACGGATGCAATTTAGCTCTTGTGCTAATTTCGGCATGTTTCTGTTTTAGCCATGATAAAACATTTATTAATGTGCACTGACCTAACAAATTGAAAGGTCCCGAAACTTGTTTAATGGAAATGCGACTATTGGTTTCTTTCAAATCTAATTGGTAGTTGTAACACCTTAAGCAGCAACAACAGCCATCAAGCGTTAGCAATGGCTGATGATTAGTTTTTTTATATCGCAGTGGAGAATTGTTGACCCTCTCTTTGCTGAATTGATTTAATTCAGCCAATTTGGGTTTTTTTCAAGAATGACTAGCCATTTTAAGAATGCTTTACTGTAGGTGTTATCTTCTCTTTCCACTTTTCTCATTAGTCTCTACAGAATATTTATTAGACTTGGGTATAATCCTGTTTTTGGCAAATATGAGATGGGCCTTTGTATTCTTCTTGGTCAACAGTTGTTTTGGTCATGGAACTACCATAGATACCACTGCAGTTCAGTCTCTTTCTTGTTGTTTAATCATGAACACGTAACTTAACTAAGGTGAGTGAGGTCTCCAGTGGTATAGATATTTTCTGGGTTCCAGGAGGGTCCTCAATGAGCTCTTGCAGTAATTTTAGTTGACTGGCCATTCCTAGGAATGTTCACTATTGTGCCATGTTTTTTTCCATTTGTGGATAATGGCTCTCACTGCTGTTCACTAGTGTCCTAAAGCCTCAGAAATATCCCCAGAACCCTTTTCACATTGGTCGATTTCAATCACTTTGTCCCTCATCTTTTCTTGAATGTCTTTAGATCAGGGCATGGTGGATTGCTTTCTGGGATCTTTTAGCTTACTTCATGTTGTATGACAGGTTCGGTTTAAATGATCAGGACTAGGGAAACTGAGCTCAGCTGTCCAAAAAGTGTCTAATCAGAGTTAATACATGATTTAACAAGGAGGGTAAATACATTTACACATCAGGCCAGGTGGGTTTGGGTAGCTTTTTTCTCTTAATAAAAGAAATTGTCTGATTATCTTTGTCATATATTTAAATTCGTTTTATGCAAAAGCAGAAGACATTTGCAAGGGTAGAAATATTTTTTTACAGCTCTGTACTGTATGTTTCCTATTGTGCTCCTACTTTTGAAATGTTTTTTTGATTAAAGATGGAAATCTATGCAGTAAACCTAAGGAAGTAGATAGAGTCCAGTTAGTTTCAGACATAAGCATTTCTTCCAAACTGTTTCCTTGGCTCCCGTGTTTCCATTTGCAGACTGTTGACTGTTTTGTGGAGCGTTGTCCCAATTGACGGTGCTCCAGTGTAACAGTACTTGCCTCTGCAAAAAGTAGAAAAACTATCTGAGCCATTGAAGTGTTGCCTTTAAGTAAAAAGTGGTTACATGCAGTATATTGTGTTTGCAAAATATAATGACCTCAAGCTGAAGCTTTCAGAAAGTGAGAAGCAGAATAGAATTCCACCTAAAATACAAAGCACAGATCCAGACCAGCCAATGAAGAGAGCTGCTCCCAGTTCAAACCTGCATAGGGAAAAACAAAAATCCAGTCTGGTCTTACGCTCATCTGAATCAACCGTTTGGTAAAATGTTTTATAGTCCTGAGTACGCACTTTTGTGCAACAAACAGAGGGTCAAAGAAGTCTGTTGTGATCCTACGTGCATATATGGAACATGCCGTCATGCAGCAGATGCCTGTTCAGACGACATTAATTAATTTTCAAAGCAGGGTTAAATGTGCTGACTGAATTTTAACATGTATATCAAGACTCACCACTGAGAATGAAGTGGAAGCCCGACAGGACAGTCAGACGAGCCTTGGTGGTCTCAGAGCCCCCTATTTTTGTGCACTTCATTCCCAGCAAAGCCAAAGCGGCTCCAAAGAAACCCAGGCATACGGCAGCAATCATCAAACCCCGACAGACCTGAATATAAGCTTTAAGATGAGAACAAAGAGGAAGTTCTTATATTTTTGCACAAGTGCAGTTTTAAAATGCTTTCTTAGTGCCTTCAATAAATGTTGTTCGATATGGTATTTAGAAGGGAAAATGTGATATTTTCAGTATATATTTCATACCACATTGATTACTGTATGACTTAATCCAATGCAGTATATTTCCAGACTTTCATGTTGGATAAAAAAAAGTTCATTAGATGGAGGCAGACTTCTAGATTAAAAGCTATAGCCACATTTTGCTAAATTAAAGAATTACTCTAAAAATATGACTATAGTATTCTATATACAAAACAGCTACACAAATTAACCAATAATGAACAAGTAAACATGTTTTTACTGGAGGCATGCTGTTAGGACCAAGCCAAGAAACATTAGGCACTGCTCAGAACCTGGATAACACCATCCTCTCTGTGAAGCATGGTGGTGGCAGTATCATGTTTTGGAGGTGTTTTTTCTGCAAAAGAACTTGGGTTACAACTCAAGATAAACCTTTGATGTCCTTAGGTTTCTTGCGTGTTTTATAACTTCATCACCCTGGAATCAAATAAGGGCTCATCACAAGGCCCCTGCAGAATTTGAAGATATGCCATGTAGCTAATTTGGCCATTTGAATCTTAGTTTGAGGGGGGACTTATCTGAACATTAAGGCCAATATGGACTGCAGATTAACACCTGTTGCATATATGAGATACCAGGGGCCAAATTAAGATATCTTTGAAGAGAACCTGCTCCACAATTCTCTGGAACTCAGACTAGGGCAATTATTCATCTTCCCAACAATGACCTCAGAGCAGTTTGTGAATTTCTTTGAGTGACCCAAGTAGTCCCTGGAATTAAATCCAACTGAAGGTTTCTGGAAAGATCAATGCTGTCCATCTGACCTGAGTTAGATTTATAGGATCTGTAAAGAACACTGGCAGAAGGTAACCAAGGACACGTGTGGGGAAGCATCCCCAAGAAGACTCAAGGCTGTAATTACTGCCAAATGTGCTTCAACAAAGTATTAAGGCGTGGGAGTGAAACCTTGTTGAACTATTTTGTTTAAATGTTAACATTTAGATAAATTTACAGGAATGACTGAAAATATGTCGATATTTTAAAGAAAACTTCTCAAATCTGTTTCATGATTAGTTTGTAAAGTAAGAAATAGATAGTGGGGCCATTGTAACACCTTTAACATGCAAACATGAGGTTGGTGTTAATCTTTGTACCTTTTTAGAGATACCTTTTCTTGCTACCATCTTAGGAATGAAAGTTATATTAACCATCTTTAAATTGCTTTAGCTTCAAAGACAGGGCTAAGCTCCACTATCAACAGGTTCACATTGTTCAAAGAAACACCCATGAACTTACCATCCAGAGCCAGCATCGATGGGAAGTCCTTGCAGTTGGACACTCCTGTGGAATCAGTCACGCATGTTTTCCACAGATTAGACCAGAACGTTGCTGTTGTGATAACTGTCCCATCCACGGATGACACCTTCCAGTAGTCTGTGGACACTGTGGACGATACCAAGATCCACCCAGAGATGGTTAGAAGAAAGGCAACTATCTCTGTTGCCATGTTGCCCATTTTTTCACACTGGATTTGGATCAGAAAGATATCTTTCCCCTAAGAGAGATGAAGAGAAAGTGGGTTGGTCAGACCAGAAAAGGTATGTTGCAGTTTGCAGTTTGGTAGAATCTTGCTTCTGCTTCACCTACTCTGTCTCTTTCTGCTCGCCCCAGTCTCAGAGGCCTTGGTGACCAGCCAGTGATCATGTATTGTATTTAGGAAGTGTTGTAGATGGGTCTGCCATGAAACCAAAGTCATTACTTCAGATACAGGATCTGCTAGGGGAATGTAAGGGCAGTCTTTAATTAAAAGTAACTAAAAGGTTTTTGATTGACAGGGGACACTTCAAGGACGAAAGAAATATGAAAAATGGAAAAAAGACAGCTTTGTTCACAATGTTTAGGCTCATAGTCCCCTTTTAAACTGCTGTTTAGGCTTTTTTACCACAACCGATCTATGTATTCATTGCAGTACTTTGTTCCTTCTTTACAAAAACCACCATAGGTTTACTGCACTATAGCTTCATCATGTGGCAGCAATAAGAAACAGTTATTATTCTCAGTTCTAGGGAAATAGCTATACAGCCATGGTTAAAGGTGTTGGCAATGTCAGTTTTAGATTTAGATTTTGCCATGTGACATTATACTCTATTTTGGTGAATCATTAGCAAACCTGTACCAGAATTGTTTGAAGTCACTTGAAGAGGAGGAAATTATGCCTTTCTGTTCACGAGAGTATTCTTGGACAGAATTGTGAGTAAAACAAGGGCTGCTGTAAAATTTTAGGCATAATGGTTAGAACACATTAAGGCTGTAAAAATCTTTTCTTTGTTTTTCAACATTTAATTTTTATCCTCTTTTTTCTGTAACCTTTATCATCTCAACCACATAAAATATGCATCTTGTGTTGTTCTAAATTACAAGGACAGGAACAAACCATCCAACTGCCATTAATTATTGCCATGCAGAGTTTTAAGGCCTTTTGATATGTGATATTATTTCAGATATTGCATCCAGGTAGTACTTTGCGATATTAGAAACCCTGATGATTGTGATTCAATATATTGTATAGGTCAAGTGTACAGTTTTGAAGGAGTAAAATATTAATAGGCATGGACTGCTTTCTGGAGCAACGATGGCACAAGTAGAGTTCATCCTATAATTGGTGGTTTTCCCGGTTCTAACCCCATTCTGCTCCTAGACAGCTGTGGCACCAATATAGCTTATCACCATCAGTGCGTAAACACGTGTGTGCATGGGTGAAAAAACTAAATGTAGAGTGAGGTGCTTTGGGGTCCTTTGGACTAGATAAAGCGCTATACAAGTACAGGCCATTTAACATTTCTGGTATCTAGATAGATAGATAGATAGATAGATGAAATTACTAATTACCCTTAAACCAGGGTATTTCTACTCATTTTAACAATCTCACAGCTGATCAGAACAATTTTCTCATAAATTGGGTACCAAGGTAGAGATTGGTTTCCTTCCAATATTGGCTGACCCGTATCTGGTTCTGAACTCAATTTATGAAAACCATTACATTTTTAAAAAATGAATTTTGCTTCTCAATTTGACAACAATGAGAAGCTGCAAAATTACTACTAAACCTTTTGCCATAACCCTACAGGAGTACAGGGATCAGTGACAACAAATTTAATAATTCTGGAAAATGTTTCTAAACCCTTTGTAACACATTTAAATCTGTCTTGTATTTCTCTACTGTTGAAATCACTCTTGGATGACAGAGCTTCTCACCCTATCTATAAGGGAGAGCCCAGACACCCTGCAGAGGAAACTCATTTCAGCTACTTGTATCTGTGATCTCGTTCTTTCGGTCACTACCCAGAGCTCGTGACCATAGATGAGGGTACGAACATAGACCGACCGGTACAGCGCCCGCATAACTGCAGACGCCCTACCAGTCCGCCTATCAATCTCCCGCTCCATTTTTCCCTTATTCGTGAACAAGACCCTCAGATACTTAAGCGCCTCCAATTGGGGAAGGACCCTCGTCCCTGACCTGGAGAAGGCACTCTACCCTTTTCCAGCTCAAGACTATGGTCTTGGATTTGGAGATCCTGATTCCCATCCCAGCTGCTTCACACTCGGCCGTGAACTGCTCCAGCGAAAGCTGTAGATCACGTTTTGATTAAGTCAGCAGGACCACATGATCTGTAAAAAGCAGAGACCCAATCCTGAGGCCACCAAAACCGATACCCTCATCACGGATAGAACCCCCTAGCTATCCTCCGGTAGAGCCTGCGCAGCCGGGACCCCAGGCCGGCTGAGTGACTGTACGTAGGAAGCATAGTTCTAGGACCCAGCCCACGGGCCACCACCAACCGGTCCGCGTTTCTAACAGATTTTCAGCGACACACCCGCTGAGAAGCCGACCCTGGTAATTGGCAGCTCCATAGTCAGAAACTTGGCATTAGAGACACCATTGACCATAGTCAAATGCTTGCCAGGGGCCAGAACGGGCGACATCAAATCCTACCTGAAACTGCTGGCTAAAGATAAGCGTAACTACAGTAAGATTGTTATTCACGCTGGTGGTAATGACACCCGGTTACGCCAATCAGAGGTCACAAAAATTTGTGTTGCTTCGGTGTGTAAGTTTGCCAAAACAATGTCAGACTCTAATCTTTTCTGGTCCCCTACATGATCGGACCAGTGACGACATGTTTAGCCGCATGCTGTCATTCCATCAATGGTTGTCTAGGTGGTGTCCTGCAAACGATGTGGGCTTCATTGATAATGGCTAACTTTTTGGGGAAAACCTGGAGGTTTTCCCTGTTAAAGGGGAGTTTTTCCTCTCCACCGTCGCTACATGCTTGCTCAGTATGAGGGATTGCTGAAGGATTGCTGTTGTTGGAAAGTCTGCATCAACGGGGCCCAACCTCACGCCAATGACTGACGCAATCTGCTGGGATTCCTTAAATAGGAAACTTTTTAACTGATTGGAATGTTTGTATAAATGTAGTGAAATTACTTCTTAAGTGCCTTGAGATGACATCTGTTGTGAATTGGCGCTATATAAATAAACTGAATTGAATTGAATTGAATTACCCACCAATTACTCTACAGAAACAGTAGATGGATTAAGATTTAAGCCAACAAAAGCAAATTATGGAAATCTCATAAAGATAAATACGACTTTGACTGAAGAGAAAATTAAATCTATTAAATGTGGTTTATTAAACATAAGATCTCTCTCCTCAAAGACTTTGTTAGTAAATTACTTGATTTGTGATAATCACATTGATTTGCTTTGTCTCACAGAAACCTGATTGCAGCAGGAGGATTATGTCAGTATAAATGAGTCAACTCCTTCCAGTCATTTAAATTTTCACATTCCTAGAAATACTGGGCGAGGAGGAGGAGTTGCAACCATTTTTCGTTCTGATTTACTAATTAGTCCCAGACCAATTGATAGCTACAGTTCTTTTGAACATCTAACCCTTAATTTTCCTCATCCAAGTTGCAAAACATTAAGACCATTTTTGTTTGTGGTTTTGTAACTGATTGGAATGTTTGCAAAAAATGTATTGAAATGACTTCTTGTTAAGTGGCTTGAGATGAAATCTGTTGTGAATTGGCGCTATATAAATAAACTGAAAAATAAACTGAAATCACCTTGCCTGTGCCCAGAAATCCTGTCCATGAAATTTATGAACAGAATCGGTGACAAAGGGCAACCATGGCAGAGTCCAACTCTCATCAGGAACAAGCGCGACTTAATGCCGGCATTTGCAAACTAAGCTCTGACATCGTCCATACAGGGACCTAACAGCCGTATCAAAAGGCTTGGTACCCCATACTCCTGGAGTACCCCCCACAGTACTCCCCAAGGGACACAGCTGAAAGCTTTCTCCAAGTCCACAAAACACATGTAGACCAGTTGGGTGAACTCACACGAACCCTCCAGGACCTTGTTGAGGGTGTAGTGTAGAGCTGGTCCAGTGTTCCACAGCCAGGATGAAACCCATATTGTTCCTCCTGGATCCGTGGTTCGATTATCAGTCGGACCCTCCTTTCCAGAACTACTGATTGGACCTTACTAGGGAACCTCAGCCAATACCTTTAAATGGAGAGGAGCAGCAGCTCCACCCTGAGCCCCCACCAGATGGCGCAGCCTGTCACCTAATCTTTATGGCTGAGTCAATTTCTGCCAAAAAAAGGCCTTAATCAGTCTCACTATCTTCTCCTCCATCCCACCATCTCTCATGAACAAGACCCCAGGATATATTAACTCCTCTGTTAGAGGCAGAGACTGTCCCCTCACCAGGAGAGAGCAGTTCACTTTTTTTCTGGTTCAGAACAATGACCTTAGACATAGTGGAGCAGATTCTCTTGCCAGCTGCTTTAGACTCTCCTACAAACCATTCCATTTTAAACTGCTTAGCAGCATGTTTGGGTTGTCCCCAGGTACCGTTGCTTCCTCCTAAAGTACCCTGTCTTATCCCTTATTGGCTGCAGGAGATGGAAAATAATGATCCTAAACACATCTAAACGTCAACAATAAACAACTGAATGTTTGGTTGTGACCCTAACCATCCGGAACATGATCCCAAATCTCTGTTTAGACTTCTCAAGTGCATCAGACCCAAAATGAAGAATCCCACAATATCAGCACCTTTGAAAGAAAAATAAGTGAATGTCATCAAAACAGGAACTAAACTCCTCTTAGGTTGGTTGCCAGTGTAGAGATTAACCAAACTGTTTTTTTGTTTGTTATCTTTTAACCAAAAAGAGTGAAACACCTGTTTAAAATTGATTTATTTAAGCTTAGACCTTTTGAAAATCTAAACAATCTTTTACTTTTTTGCGGTCCTGAGGAGACGTTTTAACCAAAGAGGGGTGGCCAAATGTTTTGCTCCAGATGTTTTGCATCAGTTTAATTTCACAGATGTTTATTTCTTCTTTATCTTTTGTCAGTGCAGGAGTCATGTGCAGGTATTGTATTTTAACAACAGGATTGGACTTTGAGCTGTGATTGGGGCAAAAAAAGGGGAGTATGTAAATGAAGGTAGGAGACGGGCTGAAGGTTGTAAAGGCTGTGTGAAATTTATAAGCAAGAAGTGAACATGTTGGCACAGGTCCAAACACAATGTGTCCTCAGACCAAAGTGACTCAGCGTTTTAGGATCTGTAATAACGCCTTACCAGAAAAAACATGCTACATTTGTGTGCTGGCTGGATTTTGAGCTATTCAGAGAAAAGATAAGTCCTAATCTTTGTTTGCTGCAGAAAAAGAAACATGTTAATTCCCAGAAACATTATTAAGATGTTCCTGGTTACCCTTAAAGTTACCTGTTTTATAGGTGATCATCAGACGGTGTTTGGGGTCATAAACTAGGGACAGGTACAACTTTCACAGGGGAAGAATTCCAGGAAGTCCAAGCTCAGCTATTTTTACCATCAGTAAATGGCACAGATGCAGGTGCTGAGAGTGTCTTTATGAAATCTCTGGATAGTTAAAACCCCAGACGTACGTTACCATGGTTGCTGTTGCTGGGATGTCTTATAAGGTCCCCTTTCTTAATCCTGTAAAGCAGCCAATTCAAAGCGAAGCAGCTGGTACGGGTCGTAATCCGTGATAATGTATCCTGATAAACATGATCATCTGATAACTTCGGGTAGGAAAATCGCTAATTGGTAGTGACGGTATTGGTTTTGTAATTCGGTTATTCAAGTTTAGAAAATGGTTGCAAGTCAAGTAACAGATTTGATTTGTATTCTTCTACGAACTACTCAGTCAGATTAGATGAAGAGTGTTTGTGGACAGTAATTTTCTCAGCTGCACCAAAGTACTCACCAGGCAATCTAGAAAAGATTACAAAACATATAAAGCGAATAAAAGGAACATTATACATACAATAAAAACAGATATTTTGAGTTTTTTTATGCATTCATACTCCTGGTTGTCACACTTGAACTCTGAGGCTATTCCAGAGGCACCATGAACGAGAAGACTCCCTTTAGTTTTTAGCCAGGACTAAAGAACCTTGACAAGTAGATGGTTTGGTTTTGAGTGTGAATGGATAAAAGATCTTTGGTATACTGAGTTGCTAATCCATGGAGATTCTTAAAAATCAATTAAAAAATGATAAATCCAACTCTATTAACAATGAAATCAGTGTATTGTGATATCATTGTTTAGTTTTGGTAAGAACACGAGATGCAAGATTTTGTAGGACCAACTAAGACATGATCTTGCCAAACAGTAATCTAGCCAAGCATGAAATAAAGAAAAGCACAACTCACTGCCTTAATGTCCCAATGTGGTAAACAGACCTTCACCTTAAAAAGTGTCTTTAACTGAAAGCACCCCATCTTAACCACAGATCTAATTTTAGCATCTAGTTAAGGGTCTGTATCAAAAATAAAACCAAGGTTTTTGGCTGTAAGGTGGCTAAAAGAGGCAAGAAGGCAAATCATATCGCCCTAGGCATCCAACACTTTAGAGTTCCTAAATCTAAGAATTGTAACTGTTTTATTTTTGTTTAAGTTGTGGAAATGTAACTCTATCCATGATTATCTGTCTTCAAGGCAGTTCTTTAGGAGCTGGAGTGACGTATATCTATTTTCTTGAATGGGTAAATACTTCTGTTAGTCATCAGCAAAACAATGAAAGGATATTGTCTGGCCACATATTCTCAATTTTATTTACATCTGGACTTCAATTGGGCCATTCTAACATATCTATTGGATTTCTTTCCAAGTTTACTTCCCTCTTCCTGTTGAAGAAAAGCTTTCATACAGCATGATATTGCCAACACCATGTTGCATTGTGTCTTCAGGGTAATGGGTAGTACTACTTATTTTGGCTTTCTTCCACTAAAGGTTTCCTTCTTGCCAATATGCCATAAAGTCCAGATTCGTGTAGGGCAAGTCCTGCCAAACAGTCTCCGACTAGAGCTGTGGATCTCTGCAGTTTCTCCACAGTTCCCATCAGCCTCTTGGCCGCTCTTCTGATTAATGCTCTTCTTGCTAGTCCTGTCAGCTTAGGCACATTCCCACCTTTGATTTCGCAATGATTTTATACCACATGCCCTTTCTTTTAAGCCCCTTAATTCATCCAGATGTTAAAAATAACATTTAAAAATATTTTTCTTCAAATAAGTTATCAACACTTCCAGCAGAACCAGAACGATGCCTGTGTATTATCATACAGGAGTGGTGGTACCCATTTTTATAAAAGTTACTCTAAGATGTTGGAAAGGAGGTCACTCCGTTGTCAAATCTTGTTTGAAAAGGAGCAGTGTGGCTTTCATCCAGGTTGTGGACCGGGAAAAGGTTTATGACTGCCTCCCCTGAGTCATTCTGTTAGGGTTACTGCAGGAATATGTGACAGTTTGGACAGTTTGTTGAATGGGATAGTAGTTATCTGTATAACCAATGCAGAACATTTGTTCCCATGCTTTGCACATTTTCTGATTTGAGTCTTATCAGAATCCTGTTTGTGCTGTTCACAGACAGATTTTAGGGCTTGATTATTAAGAAGACTATGTTTATCAGTTTTTCTAGAATTATTCTAGAATTGCGCTGCTCTGGGTGGCTGCATGTTGGAGTGGCTCTTTTGGCTACATATTAAGTTTTTGGTTTTTTGTACATTGGTTCCTCTTTTTTGTCTTGAGGAAGATTACATTTTTTGACCTGTATACTTTCTAGGTTTTGGTGCTGTGAAGCTGGAAGGATTTTTACTGTAAATCTTTCACTTTTTGACAACTTGCTATGATGCGTAACCAAGGCAACAATGTGGTTTACAGTCGGTAGCAGCTGATTAACATCGCAAAAGCTGAAATAATACCTCAACTGAAGCCACAAATACCTGATGAGTTGATAAGGAGGAGACGTGGATGCAGAGCAGGAGTGAAAAGGAGACAGAGAAAGAGGAAGTTCAAGCCATCTCTTCTATCGATCATAATGGGCAACATAAGATCACTGGCTAACAAGATGGAAGAACTCCAAGCCCCTACAAGGACTCAGCCAGAGTACCGGGAATGCAGTGTTATGTGTTTTACTGAGACGTGGCTGCTGGATCATATCCCTGACTCAAACATCTCTCTGCCAGGCTTCCTGACTGTACGAGCAGACAGAGATCTGAAAGCGAGCAGGAAAAGAAAAGGAGGTGGAGTAGCAGTGCTTGTCAGCAACAGATGGAGTTATCCAGGACATGTTACTGTGAAGTGTCGTCTCTGCAGCCCAGATGTCGAACTCTTGGCAGTAAGTTTTCGTCAATATTATTTACCAAGAGAGTTCACCAGTGTAATTTTGGCAGTTATTAACATTCCACCTTCAGCCGTTGCCGACAATGCATGTGATGTCATCAGTTCCGTTGTTGCTAAGCTGCAGACACAGCACCCTAATGCATTTGTGGCAATATCTGTTGATTTTAATCATGCCTCGCTCTCTACTACACTTCCAAAATGTTAACAGTTTGTCAGCTGCTCTACAAGAGAAAACAGGACCTTGGATTTGTTTTATGCAAATGTGAAGGATGCATACATGTCCAAACCAAGACCTCCACTGGGACAATCAGATCACAATCTTGTTTTTTCTCTGTTCAGAATATAAACCACTTGTTCAGAGGCAACCTGTTACAAAGAAAACTGTGAGAAGATGGTCACAGGAAGCTGAAGAAGCCCTGCAGGGTTATTTCACAACCACAGACTGGATGACTCTTTGCCAAGCACATGGAGAGGACATCAATGCCATGACTGAGTGTGTGACTGACTATGTAAACTTCTGTGTGGACAACATAATCCCCACCAGAACAGTGAGATGCTTCCCTAATAACAAACCCTGGATCACCAGTGACCTAAAGGAACTGCTAAACAAGAAAAAAAGAACCTTTAGGGAGGGAGACAGGGAATTACTGAGGAGTATACAGAAGCAACTTAAGGTCAAGATCAGAGACAGCAAGGAGGCATTCAGGAAGAAGCTGGAGAACAAACTACAGAGGAATAATATCCGAGATGTCTGGTCAGGAATGAGAAAGATCACAGGCTTTAAGGACAGGAAGGACTGGATAGATGGAAGTCTGGACAGAGCCAATGCACGGAACACATTTTTCAACAGGTTCAGTTCAGGAACTAGCTCAGCATCTTCCTCTCCTGTTCCCACCCAAACAGACATCCCACTCTCCTCTGATCAACAGATTTCCTGTTACACCTCTGATGTTTTATCCTTCACCTCATCCATGGACTCTTCTGATTCCACAAGTTTGACTTCAACCAAGACAGGAAATGCTGCTACCCCCTTTGCCTCCCCCTCCCATTTGTCTGTCTCCAAAAGTCAGGTGAAGAGAAAGTGAACAAGGCTGCAGGTCCAGATGGCGTCAGCCCCAGAGTCCTGAAGACCTGTGCAGAGCAGCTCTGTGGGATTCTGCAGCACCTCTTCAACCTTAGCCTAACTCAGGAGAAGGTTCCAGTGTTGTGGAAGACATCCTGCCTTGTTTCAGTACCAAAAAGAACTCACCCATCAGTCATCAATGACTATAGACCTGTTGCCCTGACATCCCATATCATGAAGGTCCTGGAGAGACTCTTGTTGGCACCCCTGAGTAAGCAAACAAGAACGTATCAGGACCCACTGTAGTTTGCTTATCGCTGTGGAGTTGGAGTTGAAGATGCCATCATCCACCTACTTCCACCAACCCACTGTCATCTGGACAAAGCAGGCAGCACTGTGAGGATCATGTTATTTGATTTCTCCAGTGCATTTAACACAATTCAGCCTGATTTGCTTTGTCAGAAACTCCTGAAGACACAGGTGGAGCCCTCAACAATCGCCTGGATCAATGACTACCTGACCAACAGGTCAGAGATGGACAAGAAGCTGAATACAGGGAGCTGGTGGACCGCTTTGTGACATGGTGTGGAAACAATCATCTAACCTTGAATGTGAACAAAACAAAGGAGATGATTGTAGATTTCAGAAGAATCGGGGATAAGTCAAACACTGTTTCCATCATGGGAGAAGTGGAGGTTGTTGAGGAGTATAAATACCTCGGAGTTCACCTTGACAACAGACTGGACTGGAGACTGAACAGTGAAGCTGTCTACAAGAAGGGACAGAGCAGACTTTACTTCTTGAGAAATCTTAGGTCCTTCAAGGTTTGCAGCAAGATGCTGCAGATCTTCTACACGTCTGTTGTGTAGAGTGTAATCTCTTCAGCCGTCATCTGTTGGGGTAGCAGCATCAGAGCCAGGGATTTAAAAAGGCTAAACAACCTGATAGAGAAGGCTGGTTCTGTTCTTGGGAGAACTGTGGAACATCTGGAGATGCAAGGATTCTTCATAAAATCAAAAAAATTATGGACAACCCTGAGCATCTTCTTCACAAGACTGTCATATAACAACAGAGCGTCTTCAGTCGGAGGCTTCTTCAGTTTCGCTGCAATACAGACCACTACAGGAAATCCTTCCTGCCCACAGCCATCATCATCTACAACAACTCCTTAAAGAATTAATTATATGAGCCATACCAACACTTAATTTCCCTCTGGGATCAATAAAGTATTTTTGAATTTTGAATGCGAATTTGAATTTTTGCCTTTGGTCTACTCTTCCAAGTTTTAGGCCAGTGTTCTCAACTTGAAGAAACAGGAATGGTCCTTTTTGTCACAGTACATGCTTATTTTGGTTTGGTTTGCCTCCGACGATCAAACGGCCTCCACATCGTTCCCCAGCTTTCATCCATGGGTTCCAAGCCCCTGAACCTCAGTATGGTTCCCAGCCCCCCGAGCTTTCTCGGTCCCCAGTATTAGAGCCTGTGTCTCTTCATAGACTCCCAGCACCAGAGCCCCTGTCTCATCATGGGTCCCCAGCACCTTGGGGCTGTTTTGTTTTTTTCTTTTTCAACTCTAAAGGCGTCTGGAGGCAGCCTTTTGGGGGGGGTGGGGGGGTGGGGGGGGGGGGTATTGTCACCGTTTAGGGTTGTTTTAGTTTGGGTTAATTCCTTGTTTTGTTATTTTAATTGATTTACTTTTGGATTATTCTTCTTTGTGCTTGTGCTTACATTTTGTTAGGTTAGTTTTGTTCCTTTCTATTGTTTCCTCACTGTGTCTCCACTTTTATATTTTTTCACCTTTTCCTCAGCCTGCCAGATTGGTCCCCCTCCAGCTGTCTCACATATCTTAATTGCTCCCTCCTTTTCCCTCTCCCAGGTGTTGTCACTGACTTTTTGATTGCTCTCTCTGGTTCTTCCTGTCATTTCTCACTCCCTTCTCAGCTTTTAACAGTCACGCCTTACTGAATCCTCCCTCTATATTTCCTCATCATTTTTGTGTCCATGTGCTCCCATGTAAGTTCTTTTGTATGTTTTGCTCATTAAACCTTTCATTTTTCATCCTGAACAAGTTGTGGGTCCTCCTTGATGCAAACCATAACACCTTTGTGTTGGGGTTGAACGTTCTGTCTCAGGGGTATGAGTTCAACTTTATCTACTGATGGCAGAGTTGAGCTCGAGATGGATTGATAGATAAGGGCTTCACTTCCAGAAAGGATTGTGTTGCTACAGTCTGTTGCAGGAAAGGAGGAGCCAAATGAAGCAATACTTATAATGGTCCATCTACATACCCTCATCTTTGGTAATGAGATAAGGATCATGCCTGAAAGAACAACCTATTTTTTGGTAAACCGGGTGTCTTGCTGATGCCTCCTTGCCAACTTCATTCTAAAGGTAGTTCCTCTCACTGGGGACATACCTTGGACTACTAGATCAGTTTTTAAAAATACTCAGATAGCTCTTGCACCACCAACAGGGACTTGGATCAAAGTATCTTTATCCCCTTACCTTCCTAATCTGAAGCCCTTTTTGATCTTTAGCAATTTGCCTTTACTACTTCTAGACGTTTAAATGCATTGAGTTGCTGCCATGTGATTGGCTGATTTTCCAACACTCCAGTGAGTGTACTATTAATCTTAATACACTTTTTGCATTTACCTTGGTAGGAAAATATCCCCACAGTAATTCTGACCACTCTTTTCCTTTTTTTTAACCAGCCTGCTTGTCCCTTTATTTGTCTGTGCCACTCACTATGCAAACAACTGCAATGAGCTTGGTGAAAACATGGAGCCATGATCCTTAAATACATACTTGAGTAATGAATTCTGTATGTGATAAATGTTTTACTTTCAGTCTGTCCTTTCCTTGATTTACCCAAGGCTTCCCACTGGGTCTGTTTTTAGAAAAGCCAATATTGCTTATCACTTCGCCAAACAAGCATTTGTAATAACTCAGTCTCGTGTTGCTTTAACTTGTTTATACATTAAGGCTCTGTATCTGCTTATAGTGCCTGGTTTTCCCCTGGTAAATAACCCAACCATTTATTTAATATAAAAGAAGATGTGATGCATCACACTAAGTCACTTTCTTCCACACTTCTTGGGTCTACTTAAGGTGTTTGGTTGTTGGGTGTACAAACTTGATGGTTTGGAACCCCATTTACAAGAACATGTCATGTAACATGTGGTCTCACTTCTTTCAGTCTGAACCAACTTTATCTTTGCCAACTATTCTAGCAGTAGCTGTTCTATTTGTTGCGCAGTGGAGACATTTTTTCCCCCCACATTTATGTGTTTCAGATAGTCATCCTGGTCCTAAAGCACCATACCGACCATAACACTACCACCACCATATTTGACTATTGATATCATGTTTTTTTTCTGAAATGGTCTGCTTGCCCTATGGCAGATGTAACGGGATGTACAACTTCCAAAGAAATCCCCTTTGGAGCCACATGAACTCACAAAGGGATGCCACTCTCTGCCCAATCACTTTATTGTTGAATCATAAACTCTGATCTTAACCAAGGGGAAATGAGTTCTGCAGTTCTTCCTGGATTAGTTGTCAGTGCACTCTTGGAGTAATTTTGGTTTGCCAGCCAACCTTGGAAAGGTTCATTATTGTTCCATGCGTTCGCCCTTCGTGGATGATGGCTCTCACTGCAATTCTCTGGAAACCCAAATGGAAACCCTAGAGTGCTCTGTTAGAAACATATGGAACAATCAGGAGACAATACCAAGAAATAAATTCTAGACCCATAACTGCCAAGATGTATATTGTTTAAGACTTTTGCCAATTTAGTTTGGGTCCTGTGAAGGGCTCTAAAGCCTGACTGGAAGACACTGAGATTACCTTTATCATGAAGGGGTGACTTTCTTCTTAAAAAGTTTTTCAAATGACCTTTGACAGAAATAGTACATGTGAAACTCGAAAAATTAGAATATCATGCAAAAGTTCATTTATTTCAGTAATTCATCTTAAAAGGTGAAACTAATATATGATATAGACTCATTATATGCAAAGCGAGATATTTCAAGACTTTATTTGTTATAATTTTGATGATTATGGCTTACAGTTTATGAAAACCCCAAATTCAAAATCTCAGAAAATTAGAATATTGTGAAAAGGTTCAATATTTTAGACTCAAAGAGTCACACACTTTAATAAGCTAATTAATCCAAAACATCTACAGAGGGTTCCTGAGCCTTTAAATGGTCTCAGTCTGGTTCAGTAGAAATCACAATCATGGGGAAGACTGCTGACTTGACAGATCAAATCAAACTTTATAAAGCGCTTTTCATACAAGAAATTGCATCACAAAGTGCTTTACAGATTAAAATGACCCCACATAAACCACATTCCCATCCCTCCCCCACAGATTTAAAAGCATGGTCACAGTTATGAACCATGCAACAAAACGCCATCAGAGGAGCCATCTGCACCGGCAGCGGTAGATCAACAGCAGTCGCCAAGGCCCCGACACAGAGCGCCCAGTGGAGGCAAGGCCAAGACCCCCACCTCCACCCAAGCTCCACCTGGAGAGCACCCAGGCAGGCACAGCCGACCACCGCTCCCTAGGCAGAGGGCTTCCATAGAGGAAACACTGGAATGGGGATTTTATTAACAAATTAAGATATTAAAATAAGCACTAAATTAATGTGATAAAATTAAACACTGATCAAATATAATCATATAAAACATGCAGAGCAACTAAACAGACAATAATAAATAATAATCAGTTAAAAGCTGGGCTAAAAAGGTGAGTCTTGAGCCTGCTCTTAAAAACATGAATGTTCTCCATGGCTCTGAGGTTCTCTGGCAGCCTGTTCCAGAGGTGAGGGCCATAAAACTGGAAAGACGCCTCACCATAAGTGTGTGTCCTGACTTTTGGGGTGACAAGGAGACGGCTGCCAGAGGAGCGCAGAGACCGCGAAGGTTCATATGGTAAAAGCAGTTCAGAGAGATAAGAAGACCCAAAACCATTAAGACACTTAAAAACCATTAAAAGAACCTTAAAATGGATCCTAAAATGTACGGGGAGCCAATGCAATGAATTTAAGAGGTGTAATGTGCTCCCGCTTCCTGGTCTTCGTCAGGACACGTGCTGCTGAATTTTGTAGTAGTTGTAAACCTGATATACTCTTTTTGGGAAGACCAGAAAGCAGAGCATTACAGTAATCAATTCTACTGGAGATAAAAGCATGCATCAGTGTCTCCATATTGGCCGGAGAGAGAATGGGGCGGACTCTGGCAATGTTCTTTAGTCAATAAAAACCTGTTTTAGTAATATGTTTAATGTGAGGAATTAAAAGTCAGCTCAGAGTCAAAAATCACGCCCAGGTTCTTCACTTGTAAAGAAGGATTCAAAGACAGTGATCGTAGTTTTGGTAAAAGTTTCTCTCTCTGAGCCTCTCTGAGTTGTGCAGAAACCATTATTGACCCGCACCATAATGAGGAAAAGCCTAAAAGGTAATTGCAAAAGAAGTTGGATGTTCCCAAAGTGCTGAATCAAAGCAAATAAATAGAAAGTTATGTGGAAGAGAAAGGTGTGGATGAAAAGGGTGCACAAGCAGCAGGGGTGATCGCAGCCCGCAGAGGATTGTCAGGAAAAGGCCATTCAAAAGTGTTGGGGACCTTCACAATGAGTGGACTGAGGCTGGAGTTAGTGCATCAAGAGCCACCACACACAGACTGGATATGGGTTTTAAATGTCATATTTCTCTTGTCAAGGCACTCCTGAACAACAAACAATGTCAGAAGCATCTTACCTGGGCTAAAGGAAAAAAAGAAAAGCAAATTCTGCATCTTATTTGGAGAAAGAATGGGGAGGCACACAATCCAAGATACTTGAAGTCCAGTGTAAAGTTTCCACAGTCTGTGTCTATTTGGGGAGCCATGTCATCTGCTGTTGTTGGTCGACTGTGCTTTAAGTCCAGAGTCAAAGCAGCCATATACCAGGACATTTTTGAGCACTTCATGCTTCCTTCCGCAGACGAGCGGAGATGCTGACTTCATTTTCCAACAGGTCTTGGCACCTGCCCACACTGCCACAAGTACCAAAACCTGGTTCAATGACCATGGGATTACTGTGCTTGATTGGCCAGCAAACTCGCCTGACCTGAATCCCATAGAGAATCAATGGGGCATTGCCAAGAGAAAGATCAGAGACATGAGACCGAGCAAGGCAGAAGAGCTAAAGACCGCTATTGAAGCATCCTGGTTTTCCATAACACTTCAGCAGTGCCACAGGCTGATAGCATCCATGCCACGCCGCATTGAGGCAGTAATTGATGGAAAAAGGGCCCCGTTTATAAGAGGTTGAGTCACATAGCAAAAAATCTGCAAAGTCATTCCGTTACTTGTTGGATAAGAGTTCAGGAGGGACAGATGGTGAAAGGTTTGTCAGCTTGTTAACAGCAGTAAATAAAGTCCAGGCATTTTTTGTGTTTTTATCAATAATATTAGAAAAATAGAACTTCCTCGCTTTTAAAATAACCCCTCCTGATTATAAATATGTAGACCTTCTCAATAAATGTAATGGTAAATAAAGGTTTCACCTGTCAGTGGTCATTTTTAATAGTTGGTGACTGAAGAACAGAACAGATGTATTTAACAGTGGGAACAGTGTGGGAAAGCAACGTTCTTACCAGCTCCCTTCATCTTTTCGAATAATCTCAGAATTATCCCTTTCTTCTCCTTTGGCCTTTCTTCTAGTCAGTGCTAGCTAAACATCAACTGGAGGAAAACGTGAGTCATCGAGCCATAGCCCTTCTGCTCTGTTGTGATTAGACTAACGGTGTCGGTATAATTGTTAACCCAGGTTACACGTGAGTGGGTTGCTTCACAAGTTTCCCTGAGTACTATGGCGATAATAGAAGCCTGGAGGGAGTTCCATGATGGGAGGAAACAGAAGTAACCGTGCAGGAAAGACCTGTAGAGAGACAGGGGGCATTTCTCAAATGCAGGCTGCTGTTTATGCATAGGATATCCTCTCTGGGTGGCCTTGTGTGTCTTTCTGTATCAAACCAAAGAGTGAAAAAACAAAAAGGAGTCCCTCCACTGTGGAAGGTTAAGGGGGAAACTCTTTACTACCTTGATTCAGTCCTCTCATATGACAATGGGCGCACTAGGTAGCTTCTAAAAAAAAACTTGTGATCTTTAAACTGTCACCATGACTAAGATATACAGAGCGAAGGCATGACTGTTCTATATCATAACTATGTGACTGAAATAAAGGAACTTGACATTGTGCTGAGTAATAATAATGTGATTTTAACTAATAAAACACTGAAAATTTACTTTGACATCTTTGACCTGTTGTAAGTCTAGTCTTACCTTGAGTACGTTTTTATTATTATTATTTTACACATTTATACATATTAAAACCCCAAACTTTATTTAATTTGTATTTTGTCCCCTTTACTCTGATTCTACAAAAATTAAAAAAAAAATGTATTTGCAAAAGTCGTGCACTACTATGTTCTAACGACACAATAATGCCCTGCTTCGTGTTGGTCTGTCACATAAAATCATAAAAAATACATTAAAATTTGTGGTTGTAATGCCACGAAATGTGGAAATTTTTAGGGAATACAAATACTAAGTATATCTAAAACTGGTAAATTATTCGTGCCTGTTTACACAATTTCAGTTAATCTTTTTTACCTGCATAATGCATTTCATAAGTGGATTATTTGGTTTTATTTTTTACCCATTTTTAGAAAGTAAATGGAGAAATATATAAGTGCAAATCATAACATTATAGCTTCTCAGTTAAAATTTAATTCAGGTAACTGTCACACATTCATTTATGCTGAAATACACCATTAACAATGAAACCGTAGACACAGCCAATGACGTTACTGGATTTTTATTGATTTTTTTCTTCTAACCAATCAGGGGATGTTGTTTTTAAAGGGCGGAGCTAATGTTGGTCGTTTCTGTTTCTTTTATTCTCTTACTTCACCACTTTAGCTTAGCCGGTAGTAGGCTTAGGTACAGAATTACGTAAGGCGCGTTTGAGGGGAGCCCACAGTCATGTAACATGCGTGTCCTACAAAGTTACGACACTTAACAGGGTACTGTGTATTTTGAGGAGGGTAGACTCCGTACCTCCCGGTTGAGCCATGGAAAAGGTCCGTAAAGATCCCAAGAAGAACCCGGCGGCGACGGCGAACTTTCTGTCCAAGATATTTTTCTGGTGAGTGGACGCAGAGGTCCCCCGGTGGTGAACGAAAGGTTTTAATTAATAGGGTTTACTTCGCGGGGAGTTCAAAAGCGGAGTCAGTTTGGGCTGTAGGGGAAAGTGTGGCTTTCCGCTTTCAGTGCGGTCGCTATTGGGTTTTATGTAAAGTTAGTTCGAGAGGAGAAAGTTATGAACGAACAGGAGTGCTCCTCAGGTGAAAAAAACGGATTTGCACGTGCCGTAAAGATCTGTTTATATCAGATTTCAGCGCAGGTGTTTTAGATTAGGCAGCAGAGTACAAGAACGTGCTGCTGTCAGTGGAAGAGTTTCTGCTTCCTCATGTCCACGACATTTTAATTGTTTAATTTCTTTCCGGAAAGTTTTAGCGACGTTTTGTATCTTTATTTGAACTTTTAGTAGTTTTTTTTCTTCTTCAAGCCTTTCATACGCCTTCTAAGCTAAATAGAGCATCAAGGAGCACCTCAGGAGTTGTTGTTTTTTTTACATTCAAATTACATTTTGTCACTACACTAACATTGCAGTTGATTCCTATCATTATTTATAGTCGCATCAGTTAAAATCGTTTCCTAGGGGCATGTAGGATTATAGCTGGAACCAAAACCACTACATTCGAAATCCAAGACTCGTAGGGGGGAAAAATTATGTAGACAGTATGTTGAAAAATCCCTTTTTTGTATTTTTCAAAAAAGAACAAAATTAATTAAAATAAACTCGTTTTTTTGCCAACAAAAATGTCATGTTTGGTGTAGAATACTATATATTTCTTTTACCAGACTACTGAATTGAAAAGTGGAGATAATAAATATGACTACATCTCAGCTTTGAGTTGTTTTTGTACCAGAATGTTTCCAAAGTGCAAGAAATTTTTTTTAATTATTATTCTTATTTAGAATGTTCAAACAAATACATTTTTGGAATATAGTTGAATTTTTTTTTAGATCACTTTGACAGATCATTTCAGATATTAACAAACTTTTTTTTTTTCTTATTTAAGAGGAGAATAGCCCCCTTAATTGCTCGTGGTTGCTCCTTCCTGGGTCATATCATATCCTCCACTTCTGTTTCCATCATGGGAAAAGAAGTGGAGGTGGTTGAGGAGTATAAATACCTCGGAGTTCACCTTGACAACTGACTGGACTGGAGGCACAACAGTGAAACCGTCTACAAGAACGGACAGAGCAGACTGTACTTCTTGAGGAAGCTTAGGTCCTTCAAGGTTTGCAGCAAGATGCTGGAGATCTTCTACAAGTCTGTTGTGGAGAGTGTAATCTCTTCAGCCGTCATCTGTTGGGGTAGCAGCATCAGAGCCAGGGACTTAAATAGGCTGATAAACAACCTGATAAAGAAGGCTGGTTCTGTTCTTGGGACAACTGTGGAACATCTGGAGATGATAATGCAAAGAAGGATTCTTCATAAAATCAAAAAAATTATGGACAACCCTGAGCATCCTCTTCATGAGACTGTCATACAACAACACAGTGTCTTCAGTCGGAGGCTTCTTCAGTTTCGCTGCAATATAGACCGCTACAGGAAATCCTTCCTGCCCACAGCCATCACTATCTACAAGAACTCCTTAAAGAATACATTTTCTGAGCTATACCAGCAGATCATTTCCCTCTGGGCTCAATAAAGTATTATTGAATTGAATTGAATTGAATATATCGGCTCACTCTAGAAGAATGGGCCCAGTGCGGGGCGTACAGTCGGGGTCAGGTTTTGCACCACCAATCGGAGACACAGTTTGGAAAGCTTAAGCATTCAATAAATGCTTCATAGCGGGGAATAAATGCTTGCAAAAGCAGTTGCATTTTCTTTTTTCTTACCCCCCCCTTCAAAAAATTATTATTTTTACACGTGCAAATTTGATGGGGTTTTTTTGGGTTTTTTGCTGGAGCAGAAATGTCTTATTTGGAATAGACAGTGACAGTGCTTGAAACCCCAAACAACTGGCTGCTCTGTTCACATATGGTTTTAGCTGTTGATTTGCTGCATAAAAATGTCATGGCTCCTAAAATTCCGGAATTGCGCCGCTCAAGGTGGCAGCATGTTAGAGTAGCTCTGTTACTTTGGTTCATATTTTTTTCTTTTTTAAAACTTTAATTCTTCCATTTCTGGTAGAAACATTGTTTTTGTGGACAACTGTTCTCTCTGGTTTTGAATGCTGTGCAGCTGGAAGGATTTTTGCTGATACTTTTTATTTTTGGACATTTGTTTTGATGCATAACCATGGCAACAAGGTGGTTTACAACTGGCAGCAGCTGATTAACATCACAAAAGCTCAAATAATACCTCAACTACAGCCACAAACCCTGATGAGTTGAAAAGAAGACGCCATAGATCCAGAGTATCCTCTACATCAGACTGTCATACAACTATAGAGCGTCTTCAGTCAGAGGCTTCTTCAGATCTGCAGAGTGCTACAGGAGATCATCCCTACCCACAGCCATCAGCATCTACAACAAATCTTTAAAGGAACTTGCATAATGAGTTACAACAACATTTGATTTCCCTTTGGGATTAATAAAGTAATTTTGAATTGAATTGAATTGAAAAACAAGAGTTGAAGACAGATGCATATCTATCGCCAAATCACTTTAGAGTAGCACACAAACCTTTTCCTTTGAAGGCCATTATTTGAATCTATGCTTGTCTGGGTCATTTTCCTTGTAGTACAATGCAAATTTCTTTCTTTATCAAGACGGCGTGGAAATAATCTGCTGAGTAAAATCATGAATTAATCTATTCTACTCTGCTTCTCTCCACACCTTTCCGTTACCAGCTGGCTGAACCCTCTGTTCAGCATTGGCTACAAACGCAGGTTGGAGGAAGAAGACATGTATGAAGTTCTCCAAGAGGACAGGTCAGAGGTCCTGGGACAGGAGCTGCAAAGGTACAGAAATTCATTTCAGTTTATTTACATAATCTCCATTCACAACACGTCCTGGCCTTTAAAGAGAAACAACCCCCAAACGGATCCAATTTATATGAAAAAATATACAATCTGTTTAATCCAACTTCTTAACGGGATATTCCACACCTAGTAATTTCACTTGGGGGGGGGATCAATTTAAAGGCTGTTTCAAAAGACACTGCAGCCATCAGTGCCAGCAGCGAAGAGCCTTTTGATAATTGAGAACAGTCCGTGGTAAACAGACAAAGCTTGGTCGTAACTTGGTTTTTTATCCCGACTCAAGCCCCGGTCCAAAAGGTGGCTGTCCTTCACAGTCCCCGTGAACTGTCTGGAGATCTGGTCTTCAGCTCTAAAGGCCAGAAGCTCCCGGACCTCTGCATCACCCCAGTTTCCCATTTCATCTGATAGTTTACAAATGCTAAATAAACTCCTCATGTTTACTTGAATTTTAAAAACTGTTGCCGGCCCGGGGCTCAGTGCACATTCCACACCTCATCATGACATCCCCCTCTGTTGCGGCAAGGTGTGATCTTCATTTATAAGTCCAGCATTGCGGAAATATTGCGGTAATATTACCATCAAACATGCCGGCACGAATGCCGCAATATTTGCGCATCGCCATGCCGCCACGGCGCATTCATAAGACACACCATGCTGGGAATATCACCCTAATATGCACTACAGTGTGTCTTTCTTGAAAACGGCTTAAGTTTCATGAAATACAGCCGGTCTGGTATTATTTGACTTCCTGTAGCAGATCCCTTCTTTTCATTACTCCAAAAAGTTTGGTACAAAATAGGACTGGGCAGTATGGGGAAAGAAAAATTCTCTATCTAATATTTTTCATTTTAGTCTATCAATATATATCAAGATACAAAATCACTATTTTTGTTAATATTTAACATTCCCTGGTACTATTTGAAGACGTAAGAAGGCTGTTTGGATTTAAAGATTTATTTCACAAACAGTTAAACAAAAATTAAAAAATTAAAGGAGGTTTGGGCTGGGCAATATGGATTAAAAAGAAAATATTACATTTATATTTTTCATGCCAAATTCAAGTTTTGATATGAATCGATAAAAAAACAAACAAGAATTCTCCCTTTCTATTCTTAAAAAGAAATTAGAAATGACAGCAAATATTTCTTTAAACTTGCTTTTGTTGTGCCGCAGATAGGTAGGATTTGGCTATGAATAATTATGAATAATTGCTTAGGGCAATTATTAATAAGAATAATAATTTTATGTAAAAATTACCAAGTTTAGGGGCACCATCCTTTTGGTTTCAAGGAACATTTATTTATATAGATAGATAGATAGATAGATAGATAGATAGATAGATAGATAGATAGATAGATATAGAGATATCTGGCCAAATTGTTCAGTTTATGTTTACCAGCCTGATAAGGCTGAGATAATTAAACAATGGGGAGCCCAAGTCACAGATAGCCTGTGGGACAAAGTCATAAATCTCAGCTCTGTGCCAAGATGGAGGACAGCACATGGAGTCTAAGAAAGAGTCATAAAACTAGCTTTGGCTAAAGGAGCACATGGGGAAAGCGTCCATGTGGTAGGCCTCTGCTTTAGCGACAGACTAAAGACAATAGAGTTAAAGTTTTCAGCTGAGAGAGAGAGAGAGAGAGAGAGAGAGAGATCTATATCTGCCTGCTCAGGATAAAACAAACAGTTTCAAACAGGAATTTCAGCTCAGACTTATACGTGTGACGACGCAAAAATGAGCAAACAGGTACAGCGCTTAAAAACACTTTAAACCAACAATGAATGAGACCTAACTCGTTAAAACTCTATTTTCTCTATTTATCTCCACCCAGACACAATATTAGTATAAATGAACCAGTTCAGGCCTACTTTGCTTTGAAGGAGGTTCAGTCCACTAGGAGGAGAGCGAATTGTGTCCGTAGTTGAGCAAGAAAAGGAAGAGTTATAAAAAAAAAACCTGTACAGGATTTAAGGACCGTGTGGCCCAAATGCAGGCTGGATGGCCTGCAGGATCGACGTCTAACGAACTGTCTGGGAACAGTTCTGATATCGTGCACCCTGGTTACGCAGATGGGGTGCGCACTTCGAAGCTTTGAAATGAGTTCGTCCCCGGTCCATTGGGTCAGAACAAAAGAGAATTTTCACCGGTGAGATGTCCTCTGTTCAGCAGTAGTCCATCCAAGAACTTCTAGCTGGAGAACAATTAAAAATGGGCGCGACTACTCTTATAGCCCCCTTTGGCCGTGATTTCATTGCTGATGTCACCGTGGGTGGTCACGGACCAATAGGAGTGTGTTGGGGGTCACTGCTAGGATTGCTGGGAAATGTGGTCTGCTCAGTCCATCTTTGAAATAGCTCCCAGACATCCAAAAGTCTGTTCAGTTCATCCTTATGAGAAATGCAATCACAACACTTTTATTTCAATAATCACTTCTTGGAGTTGACATGAAATCAAAGTCCAAATAAATACACACCGTAAAACATCCTAATAAAACAAGATGACATCACTTTGATCCATGGAAACCCAAGAGATGCATTAGTGAAAACTTTTTTTTTTCTCTTAACGATATTCCAAAAATTCAATCTTCGTAAATAGAATTAATCGATATATTACCCAGTGCTTGTACAAACAACGGAAACTGCAAAAGTGTAAAAAAAAAAAAACTGAGATGAACCAAATAGACCAGAGCCCTCTGAAGTCTAGCTGTCTGTCGTTGCAGCATGAATAAACAGCCGGTATGCCTCTTTTTAAGAACACAGTCAACCTTTGAATGGCTTCCATGGACCAGTTTTAAACACCTCACTTTGAGTCTCCTTTCTTTAGTGACAACTTTCACATCAAAGAGGGGGTGTTGTTTTTTTTGCATTTCTTATATAAATGTTTGAGTTATGCGACC
The DNA here is from genome assembly GCA_963556495.2 of Valencia hispanica. NCBI lineage: Eukaryota > Metazoa > Chordata > Actinopteri > Cyprinodontiformes > Valenciidae > Valencia > Valencia hispanica. Next base: position 14,157,210 of record OY747723.1, read on the forward strand.
GTTTCTAAACCCACATGTTCTCAAGCTTTTGTAGTCCAGTGTCTCAACCAATCACATTCTGCTCCAGTTTCAGTTTTAACTTGTGACTAAAACCAGTAAGGCTCATCACCTCCACTTTAAATTTGTGGGAAACACTCAGTTTTTAATAGTTTGTTCGGAAGAGAGTTTTACAAAATTAAATGTAAACTAAATTTAAAAAAAATTATGTATCTTTACAATCTACACCGTGTTCCAAATTATTTTGCAAAATGTATTTTTCTCTAATGTACTTAAAAAGTCGATGCAAGTGACAGTCAGGATAATTTTCCAGTCATCAACCATTAGATTATGATTCAAATGTTACTGAACAAACCTCCCAATGAAAACAGTATGTGTTTCAAAAATAACAAACTTAAAATGTACTGTTCCAAATTATTACGCACAGCAGAGTTTCAAAACATTTTATAGTTTGTAAAAAACTGAAAAGGGTCATTTGTTTAATTTGCATTAGAAGATCATATTTACTGAAATGAGAAGCTATTTCAATCAAAAGCATCTTAACATGCCAAGTTACATATTAACATAGGACCCCTTATTTGATGGCAGTTTCACAATTCTTGCATCCATGGAACTTGTGAGTTTTTGGAGAGTTTCCGCTTAAATGTCTTTGCAGGATGTCAGAATAGCCTCCCAGAGCTCCCGTTTGGATGTGAACTGCCTCCAACCTCATAGATCTTTTACTTGAGGATCCTCCAAAGGTTCTCAATATAATTGAGGTCAGAGGTGGATGGGGGCCACACCATGAGTTTCTCACCTCTTATACCGATAGCAGCCAATGATGCAGAGGTAGTCCTTGCAGCATGAGATGGTGCATTGTCATGCATGAAGATGATTTTCTCGCAGAAAGCACGGTTCTTCTTTTTGTACCATATCTTCTTTTTTGTATCGTTTTTTTGAAAGTGGTAAGTCAGAAACTCCACATACTTTGCAGAGGTCATTTTCACACCTTCAGGGACCCTAAAGGGGCTGACCAGCTCTCTCCCCATGATTCCAGCCCAAAACATGACTTCACCACCTCCTTGCTGAAGTCGCAGTCTTGTTTAGGACATGGTGACCACCCACTAGAGCTGTAATCGGGCCTTAAAAGTTGGGCCCCGACCCGAGCCCGAGAGAATTCAGCCCGAGCCCGAAGAGTATATTTTGATTGACAGCTTATTAAAGCCCGAACCCGATTACAGCCCGACATTATTCAAAAGTCACACATCAGGGTTTCCGCTAGAAAAAAATGGCTGTGACTGGTAGGTTTTCAATTTAGTGGACATTTTACTTTTTATACGGTGACCATAGCCTGAAAACCCCAAAAGAGGACCTTGGCAGTGGCTGAGAGTGAGAGAATAGTAAGATCTTCAGCTTTAACCGCTTCTGTTGCATAAAAGTCTGTCTCGCTAGCGTGCGTTTCTGTGTGTGCTCTTGACCGCTTGGTCTAGATTTCAGGAGATTTTATCTGATTTGTGGGCATCAGGGAGTTGCTATATAAATGCAGGAGACTTCTGCAACTTGAGATTTGGGATGTCTGGTAATAGAGCATTTACACTTCAGAATTTTCTGTCTGAGAGCGCAGTGCAGCAGTCAGAGCATGTTTTCTGTTTGGATCTGAGAGAAGGAGTGGCTGGGTCTTTCACATCATTACGCATGCGGTGTGCATGCAACATCTTGACAAGTAGATCGGACTAATATTAGTGGCCCAGTGCAGCGCTTTATTAAAAATATTCTTGGTCTGTAAAACTGAGCAAAACCTGGACATTTTAGGGAATTTTATCAACACCATTAGTTCGTGCTCATGAGATGATCAGCTGACCGCTAAAACCCGAGCCTGGCCAAGCCCGTGGACAATGATAGAAATTAAAGAATCTTCAGCTCTACCATCCACCAACTATCCTCCACTCTATCCATCTAGACCATCCAGTGTTGCACGGCACTCATCAGTGATCAAGAAAAAATGAGTCTTCATGTAGTTCTGGGCCCACTGCAGCTGTTTCTGCTGGTGAGCACTGGTTAGGGGTGGCCGAATAGAAGGTTTATGCTTAACTGCAAGTCTCTGGAAGATCCTCCACCTTGATGTTCGCGGGACTCAAGAGGCACCAGCACCTTCAAATATCTGTTTGCTGCTTCGTAATGGCCTTTTAGCAGCTGCTCTCTCAATCCGATACATTTGTCTGGCAGAAACCTTACTTATTGTACCTTTTATCTACACAAACGTGTGTGACTCAGCCAAAAATCTCTTAACAGTACAATGATCATGCTTAAGTTTTCGTAAAATATCTAAGGTTTTCATTACTTGTCCAAGGCATTCAACTATTTCATGCTTTTCAGCAGCAGAGAGATCCTTTCTTTTTTCCCTATATTGCTTGAAATTGGTGGTCTGCTTAACAATGTGGAACATCCTTCTTTAGTAGATTTTCCTTTAATTGGGGCTTACCTGGCAAACTCATCACAGGTGTCCGAGATTGATTTCAGTGATCCAAAGAGCCCTGAGACACAATGCCATCCATGAGTATAATTGAAAAACAACATATTTATTCTTTATGACACTTAAATACAATTTGTCTAATAATTTGGAACGCGGTGTGGTGTTGTATCAGTTGCTAAATGAGCATGAAGTCTTGGCTTTTTAAAATTTGTGATCAGTTATTTGTGTGTATCCTGTTAAAATCTCTTCACAGTAGAGATAAAGGGCAGAAAACATCAGCCGTGTAATGATAATGTTGCGGGTAGCTGTGGGAATAGTCTGTCAGAGTTTAACTTCTGGTAGGCCAACAGAAAGTCTGGTTTCCTGCCTGAAGCACAATGAAGTCATAGCAAGCTAATCGATTCTCTGTTTCATTAAGACCTCAGTTTTAACGCATTACTGCTATGAAGCATTACATGTTGCATTATAATTACAGTTTTTCAACCACTAGACAGTTTTTTAAAATCGCATATGAATTTATGGCTTTTTTAACTAAAAGTTGTTGCTTTTTCAATTAAAACAATCAGAAATCTTAATCTTTTTCTTTTTTTTTTAGATACAAAATATATAATTGTTTGCACAAAAAATGTGGTAATCTAAAATTGTAGAGGAATTTGGCAACAGTTTCAAAAATGTCCACAACAATTGGATAGTTTCCCCAAAACTGAATTAAAAACAGGATCAGAACTATTCAGATAGGCAGAGAAAGGGGAAACCTATCCACTATTGAAGGAGCTGCAGGAATTCCCAACACGTACTGGTTGACAATTATCTTCTGTGTTTTCATCTATGTGTCTGAACTAAGCATTTCAAGTTGCAAGTTTTTCTTGGAAAAAACAAAACAAGAAACAAACATGCTTTATTAAAAGCACAGCATACCCACCGTGAAACTTGGTGATGGCAGCATCATGCTGTGGGACAATGGATCAGGCATTTTGATCAAGGTGCATGAAGTTATGAAAATGTTCATATACTAGATGGTTTTAGCACAAAACCTTCAAGTATTAGCCAAAAATCTGCATCACAGTGAGTCTAAGCATACAAACCAATGAGGAAGAAAATGAAAGTTCTGGATTGACAAAGCCAGAGAACAGAAGTTCATCTGAGACTAAATCTGTTGGGCATCCTGACTCTGAGGAGGGACGGCGGACAAGAGAGTTCCTCGAGAAGTGACAGAATTGCATACAAGTCAAGATTGAAGATTCTAGAGTTCTACCTGAGAAAACTGCTTTCTGAATACTTGCGTAACCCCGGCCGGCCCTGCACTGAAAATTTCTTCAAAAATGTCAACCTCTTCCTCGCTATGATAAACCAAGGAGGGTAGCTCGGTGAGACACTCACTCATGGTACTCTGAGAACCGGGGTTACGCAAGTAACCTAAAGTTCTTTCATAGGATTTGTTTCGTGTCTCACTATGGGAAAATCCTGACTCCCGTATTGTGATGCAGCCCTACGTCCAGCCATCATAGAGCCTGTTACTCCTGGCTGACTGATGTGACAGCCGACACACTGAGCACTTAATAAGCCAGAGGCGGAGTCATAACACCAAGACTGTAGAACCTAGCAAACGCGTGGGAAGAGGCCCAGCTCCCTGCCGCACAGATCTCCTCAATAGACACTCCTCTAGAGAGAGCCCATGATGCAGAGATCTCTTGTAGAATGGGTGCGTAAACCCTCGGTTGGCTGCAGCCCCCTAGACATATACGCCAGAGCAATTGTGCCCACAATCCAGTGAGAAAGTCTTTGCTTTGAAACAGGATTCCCCAAATTGTTTGAGCCCCAGAAAAAGAAAAGTTGATAACTTTTCTTTAAATTCTTGGCCCTGTCCATATAAATGCGCAGGGCCTGTACTGGCTCGTTGACTCATTGGCTCCCTGTTAAATCCAGAATAGAATTTAAGATCCTTCTTCTTACATACAAAGCCCTTAATAATCAAGCTCCATCATACATCAGAGATCTAATTGTTCCTTATGTTCCTAACAGAGCCCTTCGCTCTCAGACTGCAGGTTTACTTGTAGTTCCTAGGATTTCTAAAAGTAGAATGGGAGGCAGATTTTTTAGTTATCAGGCTCCTCTCCTGTGGAACCAGCTCCCAGCTCTAGTCTGTGAGGCAGACACTCTGTTTACTTTTAAGGCCAGGCTTAAAACTTTCCTTTTTGATAAAGCTTATAGTTAGAGTGGCTTAGGTCATCCTGAGCTATCGCTGTAGTTATGCTGCTATAGGCTTAGACTGCTGGAGGACAGACTTACCAATTTTCTTCACTCTGCTACTTCCTTTTCTACTACTACTCTCCAGTTGTATTACAGTACATTTTGTTATTTCGACTGTTAACTTTGTTTTCTCTCAGTGTTTTTCTCTCCATAGAAGATATACCTGGTCTGGTATCCTGCTTGGCTGCAATGCCCTCTTGGACGGGGGGCATCGACTGGGATGATCCTCCCAGTAACTGAGCATCCACTGTGTCCTGTTATCAACTTTTTACTTTTTGTAACATAGAAAGTTCTCTTATATCAGATCTTCTGTTCCTTCTGTGTTTCTGCTCTGTCTTCTCAAACCCCCAGACGGTCGTGGCAGATGGCCGGTCCTACTGAGCCTGGTTCTGTTGGAGGTTTCTTCCTGTTAAAGGGGAGTTTTTCCTCTCCACCGTCGCTACATGCTTGCTCAGTATGAGGGATTGCTGAAGGATTGCTGTGGTTGGAAAGTCTGCATCAACGGGGCCCAACCTCACGCCAATGACTGACGCAATCTGCTGGGATTCCTTAAATAGGAAACTTTTTAACTGATTGGAATGTTTGTATAAATGTATTGAAATGACTTCTTGTTAAGTGCCTTGAGATGACATATGTTGTGAATTGGCGCTATATAAATAAACTGAATTGAATTGACAAAGAGCACTGAGGCGCTGCTGCTCTTCTGATGCATACAATGGGGAACCAAACAACTCCAAATTTATTTCAGTGCAGGCTCCCAGCACCTTTGGTGTAAAAGCACCACTTCTGTGCATTTCACAAACTGAACAGAAGGACGAGGTACTCTGATGTGAGCATCCCAAACTTGTACGACCTGAGGAGCTTGTTTAGAGCCCTTAGGTCCAAAATCGCTCTCATTCCACAGCTGCCCTTCTTTGGCATGAGGAAATGCTTCGAATAAAAACCGCTCAGAGTGTCATTGGGAATGACTACCCTTATCGCTTTTTTCTCCAATAAAGGGAATGAGCTGCTTCTCCCTCTGAATGTGTCTAAATCATGCCTTTGAACACTGGGGGCAGGACTGGGAACTGCAGCCTGTAACCCCGGCTTATTGTTTTCAGAATCCAATCTGAATCTGTGCATTTTTCCCACTCTGCCATTCTCAGTGACAGAGAACTGACAGTTCCCGAGGGGGTAATGCTGCCCTGTCGTGGAGTTTGGCGGCAGGCAGGCTCGCCCTGTACTGCACATGCGCGGTATGGGCCACGGGCCGCTACAGGGTCCCTCTGGAAAGGAAGAGGCCTCACTCCACTGGGGGAGAGAACATCCATCTTGCCTCGAGCCTCTGAATTAATTATATTTTCCAAAATTTTTTTGGCTGCTTTGTTTGCACACTGCCTGGATGCGACAGCTTAAAATGTTTTCTTTTTGACAAAAGAATGTGCTTCAAGATATGTCGGGGCCACCTTTGCAAACACCGTGCGGAACTTGAACACAGCTGAGCCAAGTGGGTTCGAATAGCCCACCGTTTGTGCGGCGGAGTTTTCTGAACGCGCTGACAGGGCTCGGGAATGGTGCTGGATGGGAGAGAAAGTCCAGCTCGCTCTTCTCTCCATTGCCGAAGGAAGCTGTCAAGTCTGATGTTTCCTCCTCCATCCACCCTAAATGGGTGTGGGCGGTGGCAGTGGTTCCGACTATGCAGCCTCAGGTCTCTTTTGCCACAGGCTCTTTGTGGGTGCTGTCGTCCATAGAGCCTGGGGACTGGCCTGGGATTTAGGAAGCTGTGGGTTCCTGAAGGCTGGAGGTAGAGGAGCTGCAGCCTGGGCGAACGTCTGGCGCTGAGAGGCTGCAGCAGCCGGAGGTGGGACTTTCCTTGGCAGGCACAAGTTGAGAGCTTCATCGTGTCGTTTCTTTTCCTCACTGCTTCTGCATCAAGGTGATGGGCGCACCAAAAAGCCCCTGAGGAGTAATGGGTGTGTCCAGGAGATTCTCCTCCTCTTTGGTCATCAGCGCGGTCAGATTTAGCCATCTGGCTCTGTTCTGCGGCACCATCAACCCCATGGATCAGCCCAGAGCCTGAACTGACGCCTTGTGGAGATGAAGGCAGTGATCAGTGATTATACACACCCCTCCCACAGCGCAGCATCAGGTGAAGCGGTCATCTCTTCCTCCAGCTCGGCCTGATAGGTCATCAGCAGCGACATGGCGTTCAGGGCCCGCACAGACGGAGCAGCCGCTTTGTAAGGCTTAGTCAGGCTGGGCTGATGTTTGTCTTGATATGGCTTGGTGCGCCAGGAGACTCAAGTTCATTTAGAAGTTCCGAGAAGAACGGCATGAACTGTTTTCCTGTTCTTTATCTAACTTCATTGGTGTGGAAAAGCTTGTAAAAAACTGGACATGGATGTTTATTTTATTTACAAATCCTGCCCTTTGTTCCTTTTAAATTGTACCAGATGTAATTTGAACTAAAATCGGAAACAAATGTAAAATTCTTTCATGATCTGTTTTTTTTTAATGTCATAGAACCCTGGCCTTTAACTTTTTACTATCCACTCTAGATTTACCTGATGAATATTCTTTATAATAATTGAACAAATGACCATAATGAGTCATAAAAACCTTAATGGTGATTAATTTAATTTTAAAATTTGCACCAATGTTAGGAGTTTCAGTACAGTAGGCTGCATTGCGATGATGCATGTGTTTAAACCTGCCTATGACTTGGTTTAACTTCCTGCAAGCTTTGTCATCTTATGAATGGAATCCGTTTTGCTTTAGTAATTCTACTTATGTCTCGGAGGCAAAGCTCGACTCATCTTGATATTAAGATTTATTAGACGAAATACGTAGACTAATCAATTTTTGGTACTTCTGTCACAGATACTGGGATAAGGAGGTGCAGAAAGCTACCAAAGTGATGCGGACACCAAGACTAACTAAAGTCATCATACAGTGCTACTGGAAATCATATGGATTGCTGGGAATCTTTACACTTATCGAGGTCAGAGGTCTGTCTGTGTGAAATGTTCAGGGTTCAGACTCAAACTTGGAATCTGTGGGGCTCTTAATATTTTTACGGTTTGGATTAGTATAAAACTTTTATTCCATGTCCCATTGTCTATAATCCAACAGATTTTTATCCATTTATTTGTCTATCATCTGCATCTTATGCTCATTAGTCATGTTTTTTTTAGGCCTGCTATCTGGAAATATAGAAATATAAACTCTGTAGTTCATATTTGGTGAACATTCTTATCAACATTCTAAAAACTGTCAATAAATTGTCAGAACTTCTGAAATTTGAGTTTGGAAATGAAATTTTGACATGCAAAAGGTGTAGAAATACCACATGTTTGAAAGAATACCTGATTTTGTTTATTATTTTATGTTGCTGTGCTTGTTTTTATAATAAAGAAATGCTGCAGTATTTAAACACCCTCGATAAGTTTTTTTTCTTTTGTTATTTTAGTTGAACATCATCTTACTAGTATGTTTTTCTTTTATGAAATTTAGGAGTCCATTAGAGTGATCCAGCCAGTATTTCTGGGGCAAGTGATTCAGTACTTTGAGAATTACGACCCAAATGATAAAACGGCTTTGAATAAGACTCTGGGCTATGCGGCTGGAATGACCGCCTGCACCATCTGCCTGGCAGTGATCCATCACCTCTACTTCTACTACGTACAGAGGGCTGGCATGAAGATCAGAGTGGCCATGTGTCACATGATCTATAAGAAGGTCAGTATTGGAGAAAAGGAATTTCTGTTTGATCATAATTTGACACCTGGCACTGCCTGCCATGTCACAAGTGTAGCTTGTGAAAAGTTTTCATATTTTTTATCTTTTTTTTTTCAGGCTCTGTGTCTGAGCAGTTCTGCCATGGGAAAGACCACTACAGGCCAGATAGTCAACCTCTTATCCAATGACGTCAACAAGTTTGATGAGGTATGGGGCTTTTTAGCTCTTTGAGAAACCAAAATAGTCATGGGATACTGCTTTCTTCAGGGTTTCAAAATGGGTTACTATGTATTTATTTATATATAGAAACGATAAATTGCCTTCTAGATTTCTTAAAAATCTGAGAAGTATAAGTATGAATATATTTTGATCTGGACCATTCTATTGTTGCTCGGGTCATTGTCCATCAATCTTCCTATCAAATCTACCAACTCATCCCTGCTGAAGAAAAGCACGCCTACAGCATGATACTGCCACTGCCATGTTCCACTGTGACAAAAACTCAGAAGCCTTCCCAGAAAAGCTGCATTTATACTATGAATAAATTACACACCTTACGATATGCTTACTAACTTCTGAAGGCAGATGGTTGGAGCTAATTTCATTCAGGGATGTCAGATTAAAGAGGGCTACACAACCAAACACTACTTTAAACTATGAATCATATTCCTTCCACCTCAATTATTTTGTGTTGGTCTCACATTTAATCCCTATAAATTTGTAATAAAGTTGGCGGTTCTAAAATGATGAAATGTGAAAAGGTAAAAAAAAAGTTAGATGTATTTCGGGAGGAACTCTACTAAAACCTTATTCACCTGTACTTAAATAGTACAGGAATTGGAAGACTTGTTGGGAAAATGAGGCTGTTGTGTTCTTTTGTTGCTTTTTTTCAGTTTTGAAAGAATTGGGCAAATATTAGGACAAATAGCTGGGGTCCTTAGCTATTTGTCCTAATATTCATTGGTCCAATGCAGCCTTTCTGAAATAGGCTCCTCAAATGTTTTCTTTAAAGTAGAAAATCTTTGTAATCCTCAATATAAGCGTTTTAATTCTATCTGGGTCTTTTTTTCAAATGGCTCCAGTTAAGCTGGCTGGTGTAAAACTAAAAAAACAAGGTTTCTTTTTAAAGAGCATTTTCCAGATGTTTGAACTGTGCTATATTTGCTTACATCCAGCGCTGTGTTTGGACAAACATTTGGCCCAGGCATTTTTTGTTGTTGTCCACGCTGGTCCAATATAATCTCTGCTGATGATCCTCATAAATATGCATCTCTAAATTTGTATTAGGATGAAAAACAATTTTACAACAAAATGCAAAAAATAAATATCTAACTCTTGATGCACACTCTCTCTCTTCTTCCTATACTCTATATTGCTGTTTACCGTCTGGTGCTGCAGAAATCAAAGCTACAGCAAATATTTTTTTTACTTTTGCACATTCGGCAGCATCTGCCTGAAGATTTATTTCATTTTTTCTGTGCAGCTTTTCAGCACCATCTTTTCTCTCGACTCTCCATTATCTGTCCAGGTCTTCACGTGTGTTTATGCCTTTGCTTAGCAGTGACATTAGAGAATTCAGTCGCAACAAACATCTTAGCTATTTGACACCTCAGGACAGGTTAAGACATGCGATTAGGCTGGTGCAATGTCAGAAAATGATCAAATGATACATTTATGGGCTGGTTGGGGAGCAAAAAAAGAATGTTTTGACACAAGAGTGCACCGGCCACCATGCAATTGCCTGATTAGCAGTCCAGCCATGCTTACACACCTTGCTGTGTCGGAACTGTTGCGCGGATGTGTTCATCAGCAACTGTGGTAGGTCTCTTTTTAAGCATGAGATTAAGGCCTCATTACCCTCCAAGCACCAAATCCTGTTTGTCTCAGGAATGTTGAGTTTCATGTTAATCGGAGGGGCAGAGCGTGCTGCGAAAGCCTTCATTTCTGGAGGCTGTTTGCTTTCTTGGCACTGGGTGGGATGGTAATTATACCATGTCACGCTTTCATGAATGATTGGTTCTGAGCCTTGTGGACAGTATGGTTAACTGTTTAATAGCGAAACACACTGGAATTCTTTTGATGACTTTCTAATCAATGTGTGTTGTTTGACTGTTGCAGTTTTATGCTGAATGCTGAATCCTTGTCTTTAGGTGACTATATTCCTGCACTTCCTGTGGGTGGGACCCCTTCAGGCAGCTGCAGTTGTGGGGCTGCTGTGGGACGAAATCGGCCCCTCCTGCCTGGCAGGAATGGTGGTCCTTCTGTTCCTGATGCCCACCCAAACCATGTTTGGAAGGCTCTTCTCTAAGTTCAGGTAAAGCACACACAGCTTCCAGCTGAGACCCTCAAGACAATGTAGCTGTTTAACCAGTTTATACAGTACATAGTTGAGTGAATGGAATATTATGTTGAATAGTCAAAATCTTTATCTAACATGTTTTATTGTTTAAAAAAAATACAAAATGGCATTCTGGGAAGTGAAGTTCATGACTTTTTTGTTGACCTTCTCACCCGGCAGTATAGACACTAGAAGGATAGGAGCGAATGATGGGTGGATTAGAAACTGTGTAAAGGAATATACATACATGGGACACTCCACTCTCTTTTAACTATTTACATTTGGTCACATTGCCAAAGGTGTGGCCTCGAGTCACAAATTTAATGATAGAGTAAAAAAAATTAAATCAGAAAAGACTCTGGAATTGACTTGGATTTCAAACCAATAACTTGTGACTTCACGTGACCCCTTTGACTTAAAGACTTGATGTTTAACACCAAACAGAAAGCGTTGCAAAGGAAAATTGACGATGAAACTGTGAAAGGCCCCGCGCCATTTGCCTATTTTTCCTTTTTGAACATATCTGTGAAGTTCAATGGCTATTGCTAACTTTACAAAGTATTTTACGTACATTTTCAGGCACACAGACAGGACGTTTTGATGTTCAAGTAACAAGCGTTGTCTCAGTGTCCTCCTCTTCCTTTATAGGAGTAAGACCGCTGCTCTAACAGACAACCGAATCCGTACAATGAATGAGGTGGTGTCTGGAATGAGGATCATCAAGATGTATGCCTGGGAGAAACCTTTTGCTGCTCTGGTGTCTGAGGTCAGAAGGTAAAAGCAAAATCTAATATGATGGACGGTTAACTTTATTGGTTGTCATATTACTACTAGAAGTTATTAAAGCTCCAAATAAACCTGTGCAAGTAATTATGTGTCCTATATTGAGGGCTTTATTACATATTTATTCACAGCAGACCTCATAATCTATGTTGTTTGGTGAAACTCATTAGTGATTGGAGCCAAATGAACAGTTTAGATCGTTCACATGAATGTAGATAAAGTGTTGCTGCTGCTTGCAGATTGATACCAGCGAAGATACTTTGACTAATCTGTCAAGTGTTAAACATGACCGCTGATAAAACATGTACTGAGAAGTTTCTCTGAAAGTTTATTTTGAAGCTGTGAAGATTTTTTCTGGTCAGACGAAGGTTCAGTGTTGAATCTGCTGATGCTGCTTTGTTGGCTTTTTAGTGTCTTATCCTATGTGGGAGTGTTTGTTTTATTGTTGGGAAGTTCTTCTGTTACCTAACCTACCTCTTCTATAGCATCACTGAAGCGTGCAAATATTTCATCACATCCATTTATTTTTAGTATTCTCTTCAAACCTGATAATAGTGTTTTTATATAGTAAAAGATTCTTTAAAAAAATGATTTCAATGTAGATTTTTTTTTTTGACTTTTCATTATGAAACATGAAAAGCGACATGAATATTTCATAAACTAATTCGCTTTTTGAAAAACCCTGAGTTTTTATTTTTATTCAGGCCTCTAACACTGTTTTATATTTCCACATATGTTGGGATATGTAAAAATGACCTTACGTGGCTCTAAAATAGGTGAAACAGTTAGGCCAACAGTCAAGGCCAACGTCCTGCAATTTTTTAGTTGTTTCTGCTTCAACACCTAAATGGAGTACCTGGGTCACTAGCACAACTCTATAGCACCACATTATATGCTGAGGAGTTATTTCAGCCGTTTGATTCAAGTATTTTGGACCAGGAATGCAGATGTGTGTATTGGGATGAAGCATAGATAGATAGATAGATAGATAGATAGATAGATAGATAGATAGACAGATAGATAGATAGATGTTTAATTTACCAATTGTGCCTAAGTGGTAAAAAAAAAAAATTTGCTGAAATAATCAATAAGTAGGTCGGGCTGCCTTCTGATGGAGCATTCGGCATGCTGAGAGGAGTTGAATCTTGATGAGTGTGTCAGAATATCTGCAAAGTGCTGCATGGGATTAAGTAATGTTATTATCGGGTTATTGCTGCGACATTAGAGTAACAGAAAGCGACACTCGAGAGTTGGGCTGTTTTCACATTGGAAAATGCATGCACTTAGCTTGCAGCTGTACTCTGGCCTGGGACTGTAAATAAAGGTGCACACCTTGAAAGCACATGCAGTGCTAGTTGTTGAGAGTGGAATGTATTTTCTCTATGAGCAGTGTATGGCTGTCTGCCATAACAAAAATCCAGGCACAAATACTTACCAATTATCAGAAGAAGGGGAGTTTTTGGCTTGATAACAAGGCGCTGGGCTCAGGTTAGAATATTTTTTTAACTCGGACCTAAGATGCAGGGTCATGCTTCAAGCTGAGCTGCTTACTGTGTGAAATCAGTCAATGGAGGGGAAACAAGTATTATTAGTATTCAGTTCAGAAATATTTAATAATTATTCCCATTAATCCCAAAGGAAATTAAATGTAACTCTTACAAAGTATCTTCGAAGAACCGTGCACTTTTTCCAAATGCGGCTTTTGACATGAAATCCACAACAGATGTCTTTTACAGAGAAAAGATTGTGGATTACCCCAAGTAATCCACACATACAAAGATACTATGTGTAATAAAGTCGAAAGAAAAAAAAATGAATCAGTCCCTCCAGGATTTTGCAGCCCTTTTTTTAGGATTCTTGTGGCCTAAAATGCCTGACTGGCTGCTTTTGTGAAAGTTGCATTGTTTTTATTTGTGATTTTCTTAAATTTTTGTCAAATCACTCCCAAAAAATTTTTTTTATACATTAAAATGTTAAACACTGAAATTTCAACATTTTATTGTAATAAATGGAACAATTCCAGGTTCATAGAACTTTGGAATACAAAAACAATACAAGTGATTCTTTTCTGAGTCGTTGACAAATAACTCCAGATAAAAATTTTCTCATTAAACTTGATCTGATGCAACGATGAATGCTATCCTGTACACAAAATACAAAACTGAATATGAAAAATAAATAAAATTATGCTGACAAAAAAAATCTTAAGTGCACAAATGCTTACAGTAAACCATTGTCTAAGATGAAAGGTGCTTTGTTCAGATTGACTGTATTTTGAAGCTGCTTATTACCTTACTTCAGCATATGATTCCACTCAATTGAAACTGAGCAATAAACCCAAACTGAACTCTCAGCCCTCCATCCTCTCTTAATCCCAGTCATTTGTGTATAGATAATATTGATTTAAATGTTGTTCAATGTTCCAGTGATCACTGTTGGGGCCTCAATCCAAAGTCAGAAGAACATAATTTGACCATAAACCAACATCTTGTGCTCCTTCAAAGCAATCTCTATCCAGGAGGTGTGTGCAGCTGCATGCTGGGCTTCCTTCGATACATTTGCTTGCTTTTACAAGCTTACTGATTGGCCCCTGGAAACAGTTGACCAATCTGAAAGTCAGTATTTTTCCCCACAGTGAGACACGAAACGAATGCTATGACAGAGAACAGAGTTCACTGAGGCTGCAGAAAACAGTAATGATACATTTGCAATGTTTTGTGCAGTCTTTAATACTCATTAAGACTCCACTGCTAGAAAAAAAATAGAATGTTGAAGCCCGTTTTAAAGTATGTTTCAGAACATTTGGACAAGCCAATTAAATGCGGGTAGAATACAGTATGGTCAGATGAGGCCAGAATTTAACCCTAAAGTTTGAAAGTAAGGGCATTAAGGTGCAGTTCATAATATGGTTCCAGTAGATCTATGTAATTAGAGGAATGCTCTGGGGTATTCTTGATAATAGACTGAGATTTGAAACGAGGAGGGATTGTTCAGCCAGACATTGGTCCGAAACACAGAACCAAGGAAAGAACATGAAGCTGCTTGAATGACCCCCGTCAGTCACCCAACTTCAATCTAATTGAAAGCTTATGGAAAGACCGAAATGACCCCCAGAGCCTTCCACATTTGAAACTGGTCTGTGTAATAGAACAGGACAAAATCGCGCCAAAGCAACGGATGTGACTCATTTCTGCATACAGGAGACACGTAGAAGCTGTCCTTCGCAACAAAGTCTTCTCTACTAAATATGAAATGAGTTTCAGTAACCGTATTCGATACGTATTTTGTGTCACTCCCCTTTCTACAGCCAACTTATTTGTATGTATCCATCCCGCCTTGTGTTCCTCCTGTCACTTCTGGCTGCTGCTGATTATGTGAACTCTTTATGTCCTCCCAGGAAGGAGATCTCCAAGATCATGAAGAGTTCCTACCTGCGAGGCCTCAACATGGCTTCTTTTTTCTGTGCCAGCAAGATCATCGTTTTCATCACCTTCACCATCTACGTGCTGCTGGGAAACCCCATCTCCGCCAGCCGTGTGTTTGTGACCGTGTCGCTGTACACAGCGGTGCGGCTCACCGTCACGCTCTTCTTCCCCAGCGCCATTGAAAAGCTTTTTGAGACCCGGGTCAGCGTTCGAAGGATCCAGGTAAAGTGTATTCAAAAGGTCATTCAGGGTTATGGTCATTATCTGGCTCCATTCAGCTTAAAGGCTTAGCATGTAGAAGGAAGCAATGTTTCTCTTTGGTGATTTAGTGAAAATAAACTGCTGTGAATGTTGCCCTGGAGCAACCATGAGCTGTTACTGAGCTTCATTGAATTGGTGGCGATTTTAACAAAATCCACGTGACTTTGCTTTTATTGGCAGAACTCATAAAGGCTGATAAAGTAATCCATCTTGTTACAGTGCTGATGTCTCTACTGCGTTATCACTGTTTTCCCTCTAATGTTCAGCTCTGTCGCTGTCTAAACTTCCACTCCAGATTTTACCGTAGTTTTACACCTGATAAACCCCACGACCACCTGACTGCTGTAGTAAAGCACATCCATAAAAGCACCTCAGGAAGAGATGGGAAGTTGGTTTACTGTTAAAGGTCTAAAGAGTAAAGCCTGTTAACTAATATCCACTGTAGAACTGCCTTTAGGATTGTCTAATTGCAAAAAAAGCAATGAATAACGTCAAGAAATTAAAGCTTATTTGAAGCTAGTCTTATAGTGCATTTTAAGACTACTAATACCAGTTTTTTTTTAGTTTTTTTTTTTACATTTAGTCAAATTATGACCTCAAACTCCATTGTATTTTAACTGGATTTTGTTTGATACATCAATACAACACAGCATATTGGCTAAAGAGAAGGAAAATGATTTGTGGTTTTCAACATATTTAAAAACAAAAAAAAAATCTGTAAAGTGTGCCATATATTTGTACAGGCCATCGCTTTCTGATCAAACACATTTTAATGCTTTTAGACAAATCTACCCCAGTTTCAGGTGTTTTGCAGCCTCTTGCAGATTTTCTTCCAGGATTGTCTTTTTGCTACTCGACCATAAAGCCAGAGTTATAGAGTGCATGTCAACATGTGTTCTCCCACCTAAGCTTCGAGTTTCTGCAATCGGGTGGTTTCTGAAGGAAATTGGTTGACCTGGATTTTTCTCAATGCATCAGTGTAATGGAAGATAAATATATAGATGCACTACAATTGTTATGTTTTTCTTAAAAAATGTATAGGCAATTTATCATTTTTCTTTCTCTTTACAATAATTAACTACTCTGTGTCACATTAAAGTTTGTTGCTGTAACCAGACGAAATATAAAACAGTTCTATGGAATTTCCTCAAGCACTTTTAAAGTGCTGAGTAATGGCATATTGTGGAGTGCTCTGCTCTGTATGTTTTTTTTCAGGGTAATGTTAACTTTTCTGGTTCTCATGATGCATCAGTGTTCCACTGTATGGACAAATGGATCAAAATGTGCAACTTCTATCTGTGAGGGTCAAATACAGCCACAGAAATAACTAAGTCAGATGTATAGTCAGTTCCATCCCACAGACAGATTCAAAGTCATTTCTGTCGTAGTTATGAATTTGTTGCGTGTGTTTTAGTTGTTTTTTTTCATCCATCACCTGTATAGGACTTTGTTGTGTTTAATTTTTTTTAATTATTTTTCTGTTCGTTCTTGTGTTGAAGGAGTTCTTGCTGCTGGATGAGATCACAAAAACCAGCACTGCCCTGTCAAAGGAGGAGAAGAAGGATATTGGTGTGGAGCTCAATGAACTTACCTGCTACTGGGATAAGGTTGGACTCCTAAAACTCTGTGACAGAAAACAAATCTTTGTCCACACTTGATTTCAAATGTCAAGAGAGAACTGGGAATTTTTTTTATTGCTAAGCTGAAGATGGATGTCAGTGGTTAGTTTAAAATTATAAAGTTGTTTTTGGTTTTCCTCCAGAATTTAGATGCTCCGACTTTGCAGAGCATCTCCCTCTCTCTGGATTCAAATCAGCTGTTGGCTGTTATTGGACCAGTAGGAGCTGGAAAGGTCAGGCATATGTCTCTTTAATATTCACGATGCTGTGAAAAAGTATTTTCCCGTTTCTGTGACCTCCTGATCTTTTAGCCTATTTCATGTCGTCATACAGGCTCTATTTAAGTGACTTGTTGAATCTTTCAGATCTTTAAAATTTATGTGTGACTAAAAACAACAAACTGAAGAAATCTAAGTGCAAATACTTTTTCACAGGCCTGTAAGTAGTTAAAACATTTCTTTACCCAGAATTCGGCAGTAAGCTCCTAACATGTTGTATGCATTTACACCCAGTCATCCCTGTTGAGCTCAATCCTGGGAGAGCTGCCGTCTGAAAAGGGGGTGCTGCGAGTCAAAGGTCAGCTGACCTACGCCGCTCAGCAGCCCTGGGTGTTTCCAGGAACCATTCGCAGCAACATCTTGTTCGGAAAAGAGCTGGAACCTCAGAAGTATGAAAGAGTCATCAAAGCCTGTGCTCTAAAAAGGGTGAGATACTTCTGACTGCTCTTCTTCTGTGGTACTTCCCTATGGTGACTCCTTTTTGTTTTGGAAGGGAACAGCAGCAAGACAGGAACCCATGTTTTTAGGGCCTGACTAGTTCAGTACAATATAATTAACCCGGATCAGGAGTCAGTATTATTCATAAAAGGATATTGTAAAGTGGGTAAAATCTAGTGTTTGAATGGAGCACTATTCTGATTTGATGCGAGGTGGTTTGTCAATATTTTTGAGATTTCTTTGTTTCTTTATTTAAATGCAGGTGATTTGTACATAAATTGTAATGACGGGCCTTATTTCCTCTTCTTCTTTTATTAACAAAAATGCCCACATGGAGTTTGCCACAAAAGACATCTGAATGACCATGAGATATAAATTTCTCTGGTCTGATGTCACAAAGAATACATTTATTTTGTATGAATACCATCATGTTCAGACCAGGCAAACCTCATAATTTGGCCAATACCTACAGTGAAGCGTGGTTGTGTCAGCATCATGCTGTGGGAATGTTTTCAGTAGCAGGAACTCGAAGACTAGTCATGATGGAGCTAAAAATGAATGCAGAAATGTACAAAGACCTCCTAACTGAAATGCTTCTCCTGAGCACTGTTGACTTCAGATTGGAGCGAAGTTTCAGCAGGAGGACTACGAACCCGGAGCATAAAGCCAGCACATCAAAGGGTGTGGCTTCAGGACAACCCTGTGAATGTCTTTGAGTGGACAATATATTTGTAAAAATCCTCATTCTTGAGTTTTGTGTGTCGAGTTTTCCACTGTACCTAATCAACATGGTAGCACGGTATTTCCTAGCAGCAGAAACGCAGCAAACAAGCCATGGGAGATTAATAGTTTGGGGTAATTAGGTTTTATGGGGATAAAAGCTCCGGGTAACTGAATAGAAACGAGAATTTTCCTCTAGGAGGAAAAGCTGTGACGTCTGGCTTTATTCTTTTTTCAACATAAAAGTACAAACAAAACTTGCACTGTGTGACACTAACAAATCGGATATGTAAAGATAGCATTTTTTTTTTTCACCTTTAAAGCAGAAGACCAGACACATGCACACTGAGGCAGTGTGATGTAAAAAGTTGCGCTGTTAATGTTTACTAGACTGTTTGGAGGAGAGGTCACTGAAGAGGTGTCTGATAAATGAGTTACCTTGGATGACTGTGAATGGACCAAATGAACACCAGGCGTTAAGTTCTGGAGCTGGTACACAACGTGCCTCCTCCTCAACATGTGACTTTATTATAAACTGTCTGAATTTCATATGAAGATGTCCGAGATCAGCCTTTAAGTTTGCTGATTCATTGTTTGTGTTTCACTGTCAACCTCTAGAATATTCAGTGCATTATTATCCCTTCCTAAGATAAGACTGCTTAAGACTAAAAGATGACAGAAGAGATGTTTAAGTCCTCACTGTTATTATAAATGTTTCTGTGTAGGACCTGCAGCTGCTCCCAGACGGGGATCATACTATGATCGGGGACAGGGGGGCCACACTCAGTGGGGGACAGAAAGCTCGAGTCAACTTGGCTAGGTAAGGTTTATACCTCTGCAACCTGATGGGTTGGTCATGATGACATCCATTTTTTTTTTACTTGATCTCATTTATGTGGTGGTTGATATTATTACTTTGACTTTTTTCGGGACTGGAAACCTGTTGCGTTATAAACGTTAATGTAGGATTTCATGTGATGGTCCAACACAAAGTGGTTCAAAGATGTGACGTGGAGGAGAAAGGATGCAAATACACAAACTGAGAAGTGAGGCGTGCTTCTGTATTCAGCCCCCTTTACTCTGGTGTCCATAAATACAATCCAGTGCTAAGATTGTCTTGAGAAATCTACTTTGCAGCTCTAGAGATGGTTTATTTATTGTGTTCCCTCTCTGCAGAATAGTTCGAGCTCAGTCAGAATGGATGGAGCGAGTCTCAACAGCAGTTGTTTTCCTTCCATGATTGTCCTTTGTTTAGCTCCAGCAATATCCATATCAAGCATCAGTCCCTGCTCCAGCTGAAGAAAATACACAAGTCATACACTTAAATAGATTTGGGCAGTGTATGACTAATAGTTTTCCTTCTGATAGCTTTCTCCCACCTGAGCTTCAGAATCCTACAGCTCCTCCAGAGCTGCCATCTTGGCTGATTCTCTGATAAATGCTAAAGTTTGTGTGAATGGACGCCTGGACAGATGATGAACTGATGGATTGTCGTCTTGACATGTTCAAACCTTGGGGTTAGGCCTGGACATTATATCACAAATATATAATTACCAAACTGTTATTGCAGTCCAAGTGGTTCTTTATGATACTCCAATAATATAAGAGCTGATCCTTCAGGTTTTCTATGCTAGTAACATCTGGTGATGTTTGTTGTTTAATGCAGCAGAATCTATTTTATAATAGGCATGGGCCGGTATGAGATTCTGACGGTATGATAACCGTAGGCAAAAATATCATGGTTTCACGGTATTATGATTACAGCTCTAAAAGGTGTATTTTGAATGGCTGTATTTTTCTTAAAGGAAAAAACCCTTTTTAGTGAGGCAGACATGGTAACTAACTAGCATGCTAAGATAAATCATCATTAGCATGCTAGTTACCATCTCTGCCTCAGTTTAACAAAAGTTACTAAGGATAGAGATGAAGAAAAGATAAGATATGGTAGTTACCATATCTGCCAAGGTAACAAGGTCATTTCACTAATGTCAGATGCTAATGCGCTCGTTCATTTCTAGACAGCATTAACTTTACCTTGAATTTAGCATACAGCGATGGGTGGTGCTCCCGAACATGCGCTGTCATCTTCGATGTATTGTCTCCTCAGGCTGCCACTGTTCTCAAGCGCGTTTTGCACGTCGGGCGACCTCCTTCTTCCAAGCCGTGAACGTCTGACTTTTTACGGTAGCCGAAGTATTCCCAAACATCCGCTTAGACACGGTAGAAAAAGTTCTGGGGGCTCGCCTCCATCAGCTATCACACAGCCTGCAGCGCAGGCCGTTTGTCACTCACAACAAACTCAGGTGTGTGGGGGGGCGCTTTACGCTGCAGCTTCACACAGCATGAGGGATGTTTACTTTCTCCCTGACGAGACGTCACATAAAAAAAACAACAAAAAAACGCTTATACCGCAGGGACGGGATGATGGAAAATTTTAGTGGTTTTGAAACGTCGACTTTTTCATACCGCGGTATACCTTGAAACCGGTAACCGGCCCATGCCTATTTTATATTAATATTATTACTATTTTATATTATATTATGCCTATTTTTGTATTAAGATGTTCTGATAAAGTCCTTAAGAACAAAACAGCAGATGTTCTTTAAATGGAAATATTTTTTTAAATAGTTTAATTTTAAATTCAATTTTAATTAAATATTTTTATGGAAGTGTTTATTTATCCGAATCATATCTCTCTGACGTTTACCAACGTTAATGCATATTGCATGATTTCATAATATCCGGTGTTCTTGCTTACATTGCTTTATGAACTAACCCTGCCTGAAACCCTACCACCTTCTTCCTCACCTGTCTGCTGTGTTCCTTGGTCTACATGATGCTGTTTGTTCAATAATGACTCACTGAGACCTTCACAGATCATCTGCTTTCATTCTGAGAGTACTATTTACCATTCAAGTGGCTGCTGAAGACGGTTGGTTGCACTGGAATTTATTTCTGGACATTAGAGTAAAGGAGGGGGGGAATATAAATGCAACGCAGTTTTTTTTTTTATTTAGAAACATTTTATAAGATTTCTAATCTTCAGATGTTGTGTTAAAAAAATCTCTTCTACTGTACAGTTCTTCAGGTCGAGGATAAATTCTGGACTAAAGTGTTTTGTTTCAGGGCTGTGTATCAGGACGCAGACATATACCTCCTGGATGACCCTCTAAGTGCCGTGGATGCTGAGGTCGGCAGACACCTCTTTGAACAGTGAGTCCCATCACAGTCTGTTCAGCTGCTGTCCCTGCATGCGTTTCCCATTCAGGACAATAGATTCCCGGATTTTCCCAGACAGGAAAGCAGGGTAGGTTTGTGCTCCCGAGGAGCGGAAACCCTCTGATCCAGATCCCAGCCAGAGGAAGTCCCTGTAAGCAGCAGGGTGGAGCCCTGTCAGCGTTCTTACCGAACATGATGCAACTGTAATTTTCCTCCTCCTCTATTGGCTTTTTGAAGGTCTTGGCCATTGTTTAACCTGAAGTGAAAATACTTTGATTACAAAACAACACCTCTCAACTAAGGAGGGAAGTAAAGCAAACTATCTGGGCGTAGTGAGCAAGAACACAACCAATTTCAAGCAAATGTTTTGCATGATCAAGTCGTGATGAACCTCGTGTAGTAAAGAAGGCAGCGAGCTCATTTCACATATTAAATATGGCTTCCCGCTTGTTTTCATCAGGTGCATCTGTGGGATGCTGAAGAACAAGCCTCGTATCCTGGTCACCCACCAGCTGCAGTACCTGAAAGCAGCAGACCAGATTTTAGTGCTCAAGGAGGTTTGTTTGAATTTTATATATCTATTTTTGTTGCATTTTCACACCCAGAATTGAACCTTGACTCCTCTACCTAGGAGCTGCTCACACTGGTATTTTTCAGTAACATTTTGGTGGCTCTGGATGAACCACAACTTTCCCCAAAAACTGGCTTCACTGCATTCTGATGCGATCAGAGCTTTAATTAAGAGCTTGGAGGGAAGGGCTGTGATTATTTAACTGAAGGTTCACCTTACTAGAGTTAGACATGTTTTAGATTTTATGACTGGGAGCAACTTTTAAATGTAAACCTGTTGGACAACTAAGACACCGCCCGCCATCCTTTCACATCAGTTAGAGCCTATTTTCTAAAACCACTGCTGGTGTCCCTGTTGCTTTCAAAGCAGAGTTGTAGAATGAACTGTGTTAAAAACCACCTGCTGACCTACTCCCACTCGTCCTTTCTGTGGGTCTGGTTTGTTTCTGTGTTCTGAAGTGAATGTTTGTGAAACTACCTGAACAGGTTAGTGAAGGCGTGAGCTAGTGGTGAGCAATATAAAACGTGTAAGGTAGATTTTATATAAATGTAGCTAAAGGTAGAGATTTTGACTATACTGGCCTAATGCAATTGCGCATTTTGATGATGTCATCAAGCTGTTATCGAGGAGGATAGATACTCGTGTTCAGCTTTACACTACATTTGGCAAGTTTAAAATGTGGTGTTTTTCATTTAACAGAACAAAATCTGTGGAACTTGAAGCAATTTTAGTTCAAATATGTGCGGCTTTATTTTTGTGCAATATTAAATTTATAAAATAGTAGCCAGGAAAGTGGACAATTTTTGAACTTTGTGTTTTTTTTATCTAAATTTAGCTTTTAATTTATTCCAAATTTCTTCATCTTTATGTTGTGAGAATCTTTGTGTTGCATTTATTTTTGAAAAAAGGTTTGAATATATTTTATAATGCAATTTTTGCACAATAAATGTTCTTTAAATGGCATTCTAAACTTTTTTGAAGATGTTCTGCTGCAATGTATCTGGGAAGTGAGAATGTTCATAAACTGTCATTTTGACATAAATAAAGAAAATAAAAGAATATATCGCTACCCCACTTGCTTTAGATTATATCCCAATATAGATTCTCCTTTCTTACAGGAGGCAAAAGGCTACTTTTTTTCCTGTTACTTTAACCTACCTAAATAAAATTTCTGACTTGGCAAAATTGAAAAAGCTAAATACTTCTGCAAAGAGCTGCACTTTCTCATCTGACTGGCATTGAGTTATATACGTGCAAATAGGAGTACAACTTACTCCTATTTGCATGTATCTTTTGTGGGGTTTTTAATCCCTCTGACTAAGAAAGAACACAGGATAGCTCAGCCTAATGGTTTACAGTGCTGATGACAGATGTTTGGCTAGCTGTGGTTTTGGGTTTCTTAAAGCTTGATCTCTTTATGCTTTATAGAAGGGTACAATAAAAGCTGACACTTTTAGGTTTGAATGTTGTTTTTGGTCAGTATCCACGTGGTTCTCAGCAATCATTGGGACTCTACTGGGAATAGAAGACGGTTTGTGTTTAGATGCTGAGACGTATCATTGTTGGCAGCTGTAGATAAACGCAGTGAGATGTGTGCGAATGATTCTGTCCGTCTGCGTTTATCAGGGTCACATGGTGGCGAAGGGAACGTACGCCGAGCTGCAGCGCTCTGGAGTGGACTTCACCACTTTGCTGAAGGAAGAGGAAGAGCAACAGCAGCAGCAGCCTCCCCAAGATGTTCCTCCCAGGAGCAGAACTCTGTCCGAGATCTCTGCTCTGTCCCACACCTCCTCCGTTCACTCCGTCAAAGATGGAGATAACTCACCGGTTGGTACAATGACACAAACCACCATTACTGCTCTGTTCCGCCATCTACTGGCCCACAATAGGTTTACACAGGAATGAAATTAGTTCTTTGAGCCGCTCCTCCACATGACCTTAGTGTTTAGTCCCTTCTGTATAGTAGTACCCAGTAATAAACCTGTTTTTAAGTTCTTATAGAAGCTTGAAGACAAGGTTTATTATCATCTTTGTTGGATGGAGAGTTTAAAACTCTGTCCTTTGTTCTCTGTACTGTGAGAGGGAAATGAAGCTGTGGTTTTAAACATACATTGGCATGAACACACAGTGGCTGATTCTGCTGTTTTTAAATAAACATCTGATCTTCACTTCTCTAATTTCAGATCCTCTTCTTGTGTGTTTGGTAATATGTGTTAGGGGTCAGAAATGCAGCCTCATTCTCACATGCCTGTTATTTCACAGTTGATGTGTGTCTCATGTAATCCATGAGACTTCCCCTAAATGTACTCATTTAGCATTATTGTTCTAACACTTCCTTTTTTAACATGCTGATTAGCATCCAAAAAATTACTTGAACTACAACCTCGAATCCCAGAGGAGTTGAAAAGGAGGCTTCATGGATGCAGAGCAGGACCAAAGAACAGAGAGAGCAGGAGGAAGTTCAAACCATGTCTTGTGTTGATCCTAAACCTAACATCCCCCTGCCCTCTACGGAAAGACGGTGATTGTAAGAGGAGGCGCAAATAAAATGATGTGGATTAGCAGTGGAACATCCTCTCTGCTGTTTGGATATAGAGCTGTTAGCATGTCATGTGACTGTCATAGAGCAACAGTCTTCAGTCAGAGGCTTTTTAAGTTTCAATGCAAAACGGACTGCTACCGGAGATCCTTCCTGCCCACAGCATCGCCATCCACAACAACTCTTTGAAGATACTTGGATGACATTTCATGTTCCTTTGGGATAAAGTATTTTGGAATTGGATTTGAATTTCAGGATGCACTCCAAAATAACAAATAATAGCTAACATTGGTAAATATTGCAACTGGTTCAAATAAACCCACATTTCCTCACATTCCAGTCGGCTCACCGAGCTTTAACATCTCTGCTGCTGTCATCTTAATTCAGAAGGGACATAAAGGGCAGGAGGGCTCCATCCAAAGAGGACAAATGTACGACAACTTCTCCATATTTTGTCACATTACAGACACATACTTTGTTCTATTTTATTTGGATCTTATTTGTAAGGCCATTTATATTTCAAGTGTGTTGGTATTACCTGATCTTTCCAGTTGAGCCTCAAATTATTCAATGTTTAGTTTCTATGCTCCTCAGCTCTGGAAGAAACTCCCTGAAAACCACCGACGCTGATCCTGGATCTGATTTTGTTCTGCAGTCCTGCCGCTGATCAGTTAGAGAATACTGATACAGACGCTTTTTGATGTTCCCTCGCAGGCGGAGGCGGTGCAAACGGTACCAGAGGAGAGTCGAGCTCAGGGAAACATCGGAGGGAAAGTGTACCTGAAATACCTGAGAGCTGGAGCCAACATGTTTGTTCTGCTGTTCGCTTTGCTGATTAACCTCCTGGCTCAGGTACGTTAAGGGTACCCTAGCCATATTTTATGAAACAGTATTAAGATAAGTAAAGTAATGACACATTTTCTATTGTAGGTGTCATATGTCATGCACGACTGGTGGCTGGCTTACTGGTAGGGTTGATTCTGAGAACACTTCGATGCTTCTAGAGCCGTTTCCCCATTTTTATCTCACATCTCTTTGCTATGACTGATCAGGGCAGGAGAGCAAGACAAGCTAACCAGCAGCACTAATGGCACCATGACTGCAAATGGAACCAATGTCACCAAGTTGGATTTAGGCTTCTACCTTGGTGTTTATGGAGGTAATCTGACCACTTCTTCTGCTTCACATGCAGTCTGCTCAGTTTAAACGTTCCTGCTGATCAGAGAGTCCTGCTGGTTTTTTGTTCTAGGTTTAACTGCAGCCACCATCCTGTTTGGGTTCATGAGAAACATCATCTTGTTCACGGTGCTGGTGAAATCTGCTCAGAGCCTCCATAACAGCATGTTTAATTCCATCCTCAGAGCCCCAGTACGCTTCTTTGATATCAACCCCATCGGTATGTAAAACAAAAGTCCTTTTGCTTTGTTTTCAAAGACAACTTGATGTTAGATGATCACTAAACTGAATGCTGTCATGGTTTTCACTTCAGGAAGAGTGTTGAACAGGTTTTCTAAGGACATCGGTCAGGTGGACTCCATGTTGCCTTGGACATTTACAGACTTCATTCAGGTGAGAACGGATCTCATCATAGAAACTGCTGATAATGACGAGCTCTGATTGAGTTCCATTGTTCAGGGAGCATCATTTCTAAATATGTGACCACATGCTGTGTGTGGCTTTGGAATCTATTAGTTTTACTTTCAGGTACAGTGCCTTGCTCATGTACTTAAATCCCTTTAACTTATTGACATACTGTGGGATAAAACATTATATGTTTGAATGTGATTGTGTGTATTTGGATTCTGCCATCTTTACTCTTAATACCACCTAATAAATTTCTGTGCATCCAGTCACCTTCACAAGTCATTTAATGAGTAAATAGTGTTATTAAACATGTAGAAGAATATGCTCTGGTCTCATAAAACCTAAGTGTAACTTTGTTTACTTTGAGGAACATGATTGAACAATAAGAGGAAAAGGAAAAAAGAATAGAATATAATTTTCCAGTAAATCAGCTCAATGTCATGTTTTTAAATGAGGCAAGAAGAAGAATAAACGTATTAAATCCTAACCTACTAACTCTGCGTTGCATAAGCATGAGGCTGCTGCCTAAAGCTGTAATGGGTGTGAAGACATTTTCATCACCTTTAGATCATTGTCCTGTTTCCTATATGTTGTCTCTGAGTAGGTGTTCCTGCAGATTCTTGGAGTGATCGCTGTGGCAGCATCGGTTATCCCATGGATCCTCATCCCTGTCCTCCCTCTCCTCGGAGTGTTCATCTTCCTGCGCCGTTACTTCTTGCAAACCTCCAGAGATGTCAAGCGCCTTGAATCCACCAGTAAGCGCGTTACGTTTTATTTAAACTCTGTTTTGCTTTGGTGCTTCCCTGACACGCCCGTGTGTCGTGCAGCTCGCAGTCCAGTCTTCTCCCACCTGTCGTCGTCTCTTCAGGGCCTCTGGACGATCCGGGCGTTCGGGGCAGAGGAGAGGTTCCAGAACGCCTTCGACGCTCATCAGAACCTACACTCAGGTTCTCCCTCTCTCTTGAACTTTGAGCTTTTCGACGCCATGTTGCTGCCAAACACTGACACTTTGTGATTGTGAACAGAGGCCTTTTTCCTCTTCCTGACAACCTCTCGCTGGTTCGCCTTTCGCCTTGATGCGATGTGCTCCATCTTCGTCACCATCACCACGTTTGGCTGCCTGTTGTTCAGAGACCGTAAGGAGGACTTTGTTCTGTCAACAACCAATCCGTACCACTAGAGGGTGCCAGAGTATAACCTTTTGAACATGTTTTGCAGCAGGGTCATTTTGTTCTGGTTATATTTCAGAGCTGGATGCTGGTTCTGTTGGGTTGGCCCTGTCGTACGCGGTCACTCTGATGGGAATGTTCCAGTGGGGTGTCAGGCAAAGCGCTGAAGTGGAGAACATGGTGAGACACTCTATTCCCACTCAGTTTATGGAGGATTTTGAACATTTTGCTGGAAAATATAGATTTGACACATTAGTGCATTACCCTTCCTGTGAGGGTAAAGTTAGGTGGAGATCATCATGTTTACTTTAGTGTTCTTTTAATCAAACATTTAAATAAAATCCAAACATTGTAAATTTAATCTCTGTCCACAGATGACCTCAGTGGAGAGAGTGGTGGAGTACACTGAGCTAGAGAGTGAAGCACCCTGGGAAACCCAAAAGCGCCCTCCTTCTAATTGGCCAAGCAACGGCCTTGTGACCTTTGACCGTGTCAGCTTCTCCTACAGCGACGACACCCCGAAGGTTCTGCATGGCCTACAGGCGATGTTCAGACCCAAAGAGAAGGTGAGGGATTGGTTGGGTAAAGTTGTCTCCTCTTGTTCGCTGCGTGGAAACTGACGTTCCTCCATGTGTCAGGTGGGGATTGTTGGCAGAACGGGAGCTGGGAAAAGCTCTCTGGTCTCAGCTCTGTTCCGCCTGGCAGAACCTGAAGGAAAAATCTACATCGACGGGGTCGTGACCTCTGAGATCGGCCTCCATGACCTGCGCCAGAAGATGTCTATCATTCCCCAGGTAAAAAAAAACTGAGCTGAGGACAGAACGAGGGATGAGCCCCCTGCTGCTCATTTATTGTGTTTAGATGAGGTCACACATAATATGTGCACTCATAACGATCTGACTTCTATTTATATATAATCTCGTAACAATCTTTTATTTACCCTGATGCACTTTGTGTTGGTCCATCTCAGTTTGTGGATCTAACAAGGCAAAATTGGGAATACATTTGTAAGACTTTCCATATTTACAGTGAAAAAATAGGCTTCTTACATATTCAGCAACTAATGGTCCTTATTTTGAGAAGTGATGCTGCCATCCCAAATTATTAGTTTCCAGTGCCGGTCTAATGTTTATACGATTGCAGAAATAAACCTCTCTGTCCTCTACAGGACCCGGTGCTGTTTACAGGTTCTATGAGGAAGAATCTGGACCCTTTTAACCAACACTCAGATGAAGAACTGTGGAACGCCCTGCAGGAGGTCGGTAGACTCCATCAGTCCTACCGGATGTTACGCTGCTTTCAAATGTGACCTACCGTCTAACGGGAGGAGTAATGGGATGAAGGGAGAGGGGGCTTGGCTTGATTCAACTTTTGTCTACAAATCTAGACTTATTTAATTTTGATTAGAATCTAAATGTATCATACTCAAAACCAAAAACAAACGAGATTTGTGTAATCTGTATTATTCAGCCTAAACCCATATTTTACTGTTTTTGAGCCTCTGCATTTTGTCAATAGAAGAGCTGAGGGCGGTTTGGGTTCTGCATCCATTTGATGTCTGTCTGGTTTCCCTCAGGTCCAGCTCAAGTCTGTGGTGGAGGATTTGCCGGGAAAGCTGGAGACGGTTCTGGCGGAGTCCGGCTCCAACTTCAGTGTTGGTCAGAGGCAGCTGGTGTGTCTCGCCAGAGCCATCCTGAGGAGGAACCGCATCCTCATCATTGATGAGGCCACCGCCAATGTGGACCCCCGGTAAAGGAAATCATGACTACTGTAAACATGTTCCAGATGTGATCTGAGGCTACAGAGTTACTGCAGATGCACCCTCCAGTTAATCTGAAATTATGTTCCTTTTTATTTTAAATGCAGTATTTAAAAAAATACATCGTTAATTTATTGGTTATGGCCACAGCTAATAGAAACCCAAATTTTAGTTTGTTAGACAACTGTACTATTAGAAAGGAGCAATAAAGGATTTATAATATAGAAATGTTATGACCTGCACATTCATGAAGAGTGCTGACTTGACAGTTGACCATTAGGAAACACAAGGAGGGAAAGAAACCAAAGAGCATTGTTACTAAGGCTTTCTAGAGTCCTGCACATAGTTACTATAGAGTATTGTCAAGAGGAGGATGAGACACTAGATCAGCAATAATCATAAGCTTCATGAACACCTCACAGTCTGTTCTCCATATTGAAGGAGTACTTCATGCAAAAGAAGCCCACACTTTTCAGCTGGCCAACATTTGTGTAATTTTCTGGATTCTGGGTTTCATTGGTTGTAAGCCATAATCAAAAGGTAAAAAAAGAAAAGATCACTGTGTGTACTATCTTTGAGTGTCACTTTTTACTAACGCCGTGATTCACTGAGGTGCTGCTGTACATGAACTGTAACAATGAGAGGTTCTGTTTGTCGCTGCAGGACAGACGAGCTGATCCAGAAAACCATACGGGACAAGTTCAGAGAATGTACAGTGCTCACCATCGCTCATCGCCTCAACACCATCATAGACTGCGACCGCATACTGGTGAGTTTATTTTATAGAAGGTGCAACTCTAAATGTTCAAAGTGCTTTAATAATTCTGGCTTGATCAGCAGCAAACCTTGAGGCAGTGCTTTTCTCCAGTAACCAAGTAATATTACTTGCAGAAAATCCATTTAAATCAGATTTTAGTGACACACACTTTTGGTTGATTTCCCACTTTGGCAGTTACAATTACATGCATGCAATCACAAACACAGAAACAGTGAGTCATGCTCCATTTTCCAGGAACAAAGCCCCAGAACAGTTGGAGTGTGTCCAATTTCTGCTTTTGTGTTAAAGCAATACTTCAATCATCAGGTTCTAATGAACAAGTGTTAGGACCAAGGGGAAAGGGAAGTATTCAGTTTATTTCAATTCAGTTTATTTATATAGCGCCAATTCACAACAGATGTCATCTCAAGGCACTTAACAAGAAGTCATTTCAATACAATTATACAAACATTCCAATCAGTTAAAAAGTTTCCTATTTAAGGAATCCCAGCAGATTGCGTCAGTCATTGACGTGAGGTTGGGCAGATTTCCAACCACAGCAATCCTTCAGCAATCCCTCATACTGAGCAAGCATGTAGCGACAGTGGAGAGGAAAAACTCCCCTTTAACAGGAAGAAACCTCCAACAGAACCAGGCTCAGTAGGGGCGGCCATCTGCCACGACCGTCTGGGGGTTTGAGAAGACAGAGCAGAACATAGAAGGAACAGAAGATCCGATATAAGAGAACTTTCTATGTTAAATCAATGTGATTATCACAAATCAAGTCATTTACTAACAAAGTCTTTGAGGAGAGAGATCTTATGTTTAATAAACCACATTTAATAGATTTATTTTCAGTCAAAGTTGTATTTATTTTTATGAGATTTCCATAATTTGCTTTTGTTGGCTTAACTTTTAATCCATTTAATTTTGGCCGTGGGCAAGACACTGTTTCTATAGGGTAATGGGTGGGTAACAGTACAGAAGCAGCAGAGAGGTGGGTTAAACTACGACTCTGCTTCCTGGTCTGGACCCTGGGTTGTCAGTGTTTTGGAGGATTAATAAATTCGGCCATATTCCTAGAAAGAAGAGCTGCTCCATCCAAAGTGGGATGGATGCCGTCTCTCCGGATCAGACCAGGTTTCCCCCAAAAGTATAAAAAATTTTGATATTTACATACTTGTGCAGCCTAGAGCTCTCAAAATAAAATGCAGAATACTAACAAGAAACGTTACTAACAAAACCTAACAGCCAAACATCCAGCAAAGTCGCAAGGTGCTCAGAGAGACAGCCGCCCGCGCCTTAGTGTCAGGAAGTCTGTCTTAAATAGGGAGGCCTCTTCAGTGATTGGATGATCAGCTGCTGCCTTGTCCAATCAAGATGAGGTCTTCTCCTGATTCATCAGGCAGGAAGCTGCGATTTCACCAATCCCTGCAACTAAACAGAATACAACATACAAGGCCACTGGCCGTAACACGGAATCATCTAAAACCAGCAGAACAGCGGCTCCTCATGATGGTATCTGCCTTAGAGAACATAGATCTTAGCTCATGAGGACAAAACTTTGCTTTACTCCATCCAGCTGTCCTGTTCAATCATATTTCCTTTGAAAATGAACCAGACATGGATAGTTTCTTACACTACTGTCCTTCCTCTGAATTAGGTTCTAATCACCTCATTGATGCCGATAATTGATCTTTAGTGAGATAGATCCATCTGTGCTTAGGTATGACACCTTCACTAATGAGAAAAGGGTTGGTCAGATCCTGCTGTTCTCAATTATCCGTTTATCCTACATAGCTTCAGATTAGAGAGATGAGCGACAAAGATGACTAAATTGACATATTTATAAAAGCATTTAACTGCTGGAGCAGTAGCTGGTTCTAATGAGATAAAAATAGGTTTCTCAGCCAGCTTATTAAAAAAGCAAATAAGCTGACTCCGATTTTTCACTTTTTTGTGAACAAGACACTTCAATTCCTCTACTGGGGGAAGGACCCCATCCCCGACCAGCAGAAGGCACTCTATCCTTTTCTGGCTCAAGACCATGGTCTCGGATTTGGAGGTGCTGATTCTCATCCAAACCGCACCACGTCATCTGCAGAGACCCAGTCCTGAGCCCACAAAATCACATCTCCTCAACACCTTGGCTGCACCTACAAATCCTGTCCATAAAAGTTAGAAACAGAATCTGTCACAAGAGGGCAACCTTGGTGGAATCCTCTCACCAGAAACAAGCCTGACTTAATGCTGTCAATTCAACGTAATCATACAAACATTCCAATCAGTTTAACATTTTAGTTTTCTGTTCAAGGAATCCCAGTAGATTGTATTGAGTCATTGACCATTAAGTTGCGCCCAGTTGATCCAGACTCCAACCACAGAAAACCAAACTAACAGCCGTATCAAGGGGCCCGGTACCTCATACTCAGAGTACCCCACACAGGACTCTGAGGGACACGGTCGAACGCCTTCTCCAAATCTACAAAGTTGTGTGAACTCCCACGCACCGTCCAGAACCACACTGGTCTGCCAATCCGAGGGAACTGTCCCTGATGTCCACGCAATACTGCAGAGCTGCGTTAACCAACACACAACATCCAGAGCATTGAGGAACTCCAGGCGAATCTCATCCACCCCGGAACTTTTTAACCACCTCAGCACCAGAGATTGGAAGGCATGCTGGTGGGATTGAACAGGTCTTTGAAGTATTCCATCCACCAACACACAGCGTCTCGGGTTGAGGTCAACAGCACACAATCCCCGCTGTAAACAGTGTTAAACAACTTCACCCTCCAGAGACGCTGGATGGGGGACAAGAATCGCCTCAAAGCGTTCTCCATGGTCTCAGCGACCAGCCGAATCGCATTCCATTTGGTACTCATCAGCTGCTTCCAGGGTTCCACAGGCCAAAACTCTTCCTTCAGCCTGACAGCATCCCTCACAGCTGATGTGCACAGCTCCAGTCAGCCGCCCACTCTGACTCAATGTCCCCCGCCTTCCCTGGGACGTGTTCAAAGCTCCTTCTGACAGGCGACTCCGCCAAATGTTCCCAGCGGACCCTACCAGGTCTGTCCAGCATCCTCCCCCACCATTGGGGGCCAAGTCACCAGGTAGTGCACAGCGCCGCTCTCTCTTTACCCAAGTGTCCAAAACATGCAGCCACAGATCAAATGAAACGACAGTATCATCGAGCTGTGGCCTAAAGTGTCCTGGTGCCAAGAACACATATGGATTATTCATGAAGGTGCTGATTCTCATCCCAGCCGCTTCACACTCGGCTGCGAACCGCTCCAGCGAAAGCTGTAGATCACGCTCCGATGAAGCCAACAGGACCACGTCATCTGCAAAAAGCAGAGACCCGATCCTGAGGCCACCAAAACGGATCCCCTCAACGCCTTGGCTGCGCCTAGAGATCCTGTCCATAAAAGTTAGAAACAGGATCGGTGACAAAGGGCAACCTTGGCGGAGTCCAACTCTCACTGGAAACAAGCCGGACTTACTGCCGGCAATGCGAACCAAACTCTGGCACCGGTCGTACAGGGACCTAACAGCCCGTATCAAGGGGCCCGGTACCCCATACAGGGCCCCCCGAGGGACACGGTCGAACGCCTTCTCTAAGTCCACAAAACACATGTAGACCGGTTGGGCGAACTCCCACGCACCCTCCGGGATCCTGCTGAGGGTGTAGAGCTGGTCCAGTGTTCCACGGCCAGGAAGAAAACCGCATTGTTCCTCCTGGATCCGAGGTTCGACTATCCGTCGGACCCTCCTCTCCAGAACCCCTGAATAGACCTTACCAGGGAGGCTCAGAAGTGTGACCCCCCTGTAGTTGGACCACCACCCCGGTCTGCCAATCCAAGGGAACTGCCCCCGATGTCCACGCAATATTGCAGAGCCGCGTTAACCAACACAGCCCCACAACATCCAGAGCCTTGAGGAACTCCGGTCGAATCTCATCCACCCCCGGAGCCTTGCCACCGAGGAGCTTTTTAACGACCTCGGTGACCTCAGCACCAGAGATTGGAGAGCCCGACCCCAAGTCCCCAAACCCTGCTTCCAGATTGGAAGCCGTGCTCGTGGGATTGAGGAGGTCTTCGAAGTATTCCATCCACCGACCCAAAACGTCCCGCCTCGAGGTCAGCAGCACACCATCCCCACTGTAAACAGTGTTGGTGGCAGACCGCTTTCCCCCCCTGAGACGCCGGATGGTGGACCAGAATCGCTTCGAAGCCGTTCTTCATGGCCTCTCCAAACTTCTCCCACGCCCGAGTTTTTGCCTCAGCAACCATCCGAGCCGCATCCCGCTTGCCCTATCGGTACCTATCAGCTGCTTCAGGGGTCCCACAAGCCAAAAAGACCCGGTAGGACTCCTTCTTCAGCCTGACAGCATCCCTTACCGCCGGTGTCCACCAGCGGGTTCGGGGGTTGCCGCCGCGACAGGCACAGACCACCTTGCGGCCACAGCTTCGGTCAGCCGCCTCGGCAATCGAGGCGCGGAACATGGTCCACTCGGACTCGATGTCCCCCGCCTCCCCCGGGACGTGTTCAAAGTTCTGCCGGAGGTGTGAGTTAAAGCTCCTTCTGACAGGAGACTCTGCCAGACGTTCCCAGCAGAGCCTCACAACACGTTTGGACCTTCCAGGTCTGTCCGGCGTCCTCCCCCACCATCGGAGCCGACTCACCACCAGGTAGTGGTCAGTGGACAGCTCAGCCCCTTTCTTCACCCGAGTGTCCAAAACATGCGGCCGCAGATCAAATGAGATGACAACCAAGTCGATCATTGAGCTGCGGCCTAAGGTGTCCTGGTGCCAAGTGCACACATGGACACCTTTATGCTTGAACATGGTGTTTGTTATGGACAATCCATGACGAGCACAGAAGTCCAATAAGTTTAAGAAACAGCTCAAGCAAATTGGATGGATAGGTTTGGACTTTGACTGGGCCATTCTAGTACATAAATAGGCTTTAATCTCAATGGAGCCTCTAAGTCAGTGGTTCTGCTATTAGAAACGTCTGTGGTTCAGCAGGACTGTTTTAAATGGGTTGGAGAACTGCTGCCCTACATGGCAAGACATCTCGTTTTACTGAGATTTTAAGACTATGGTTGTAATATGACAAAATGGAAAGGTGTGACTACTTTTGCAAGGCATTATCTGTTTAAATGTGTTTCTCGTTTGTGATGCCTGTGGCTGCTTTTGTTTGTAGGTTCTGGATGCAGGGCGGATCCATGCATGCGATGAGCCTTACATCCTGCTGCAGGACACTAAAGGCATCTTCTATAAAATGGTTCAGCAGACTGGAAAACAGGAGGCAGCTGCACTACTAGAGACAGCCAAAACGGTAAGTTTGAGTCAGAAAAATGATGCCAGGCACTAATAAGAAGAATAACCTGAAGTAAAACTGACTTGAAATACATCTCCAGGCTTATGAGAGCAGAAGCAGTCCCAGCATACCGAATGGACATGCAGAAACGGCAGCCGGTAACTTGGTCATCTATGAAACAGCTCTGTGAGCTCGGAGAGGCGAAGCTGCTTCTTTGCCAGGAGAATACAGGGAGGAGGCGGGGCCTGAGCAGGTCCGTTCTCTGGTGAAAGCGCCGATCCAGTGGAGTGAGGAGGCCAGGATCTGCAGAGAGGCTGTCGCCTTAGAATGGCATTAAACATTTGCACACAATGCTGCTGTTTCTGTTCTATCAGTCACAGTGACAGCTTTAAAAACTGTTCAGGTAGAACACTATTTCATATTTATGTTCAATATGGGCTCCATGTCCTGGTGCCTTGTGATTCTTTCAGTGCCTTATTTGTGTTTCACTGCAGTTTTTACGTTAGTTGTTCAAGTCTTTATCCAAAGATGTTAATTTG
This sequence comes from Valencia hispanica, assembly GCA_963556495.2. Classification (NCBI taxonomy): domain Eukaryota; kingdom Metazoa; phylum Chordata; class Actinopteri; order Cyprinodontiformes; family Valenciidae; genus Valencia; species Valencia hispanica. Next base: position 14,192,950 of record OY747723.1, read on the forward strand.
TAAGTACTGTTGGCATTGTTGCACAGAATGAGCATCTAATTTTGAACCTTGTAAATGTTGATGCTTGACATTTCAGTAAAAATCTGTTTGTAAACTTGTTTTCATCTTTGAATGCACCACTACTCCTACAGGAGATCCCTTAAATCTGAAAAGTAGGCAGTGCGTACGCATTCAGCCTCACCGTGGCTGTGTTGAAGTTTGCTGTCCTGCAGCTTCTAACCATCTATTTCCACATCAACCCCACAGCGTGATGCTAATGAGCTCTTTCTAGTAAAATACTTAAAGTACTGCAGAATGTTGGGACATTACTTAAGAGGAATTAAACTTTAAAGCCCAAATGAAAGAGCACTTTCAACACCTGACCCCAGGATCTCGTTCCAATGCAATACTTCTTAGCATATCATCACAAAATGTTAAGTTATCAAACTCTTTGCCTGAAACAGAAAAACACTAAACATTCAAGTTTTTACAAACTGAACTTTATGAGAAAAATACAAAATTTAACAGCTATTGGAACAGTTTCACAGCTAACTTTCTTTTCTTCCTCATAGGAAATAAATGATCATTTGGAGTGTAAATAGACAAGAACACAGAAAAGCAAAAAAGTGTCACCCCTTCAAATAGGTATTTGTCAAAATACTGCACGACAATTAAAAACATTGTTAAAAGGCAACAGATAACATCAGCACTTTGATACTGGTAACTTAGTAGTTAAACATTAGGTGCATTTAAAGAGTGGAGAGACTCAAATTAAAATTTGTGAGATAGAATCCATTTCATCCTGAATGTAATGTGAAGGCAGCGGTCAGTGTGTGCCAGAATAGTTCTGGGCTGACTAATGGAGAAGAAGCTGCTACTTTGTCTCCACAGTCACATAGCATCCCTTAGCATTAAAGTTGCTTGAATCAATTGTCGTTTAACGCAATTTACACAACTTTTTATTGAGCAAATCTGACCTGACACTACATAGCAACCAGACCCTCCATAGGGTTCAATGAAGCTGTGATGAGAGACAAAAGTTCTGCTAGGGCCGAAGTTGTAGACTGCATCCAACTGCAGGTTTTTTACATATGAAACTTATTTTTATCTGTTTTGAACAGATACTGCATCACATGTGGTTTTTCTGTTGAACCTTAAATATGACTAAAAACTAACCCGTCTTTGGCATCTTTACTTTTTTATACATTATGCTTTCCTATTCTTTCTCTATAGATGCATCTTAAATACAATAGGTTTATTTTAGTAAATCATTTCAAAAGGTGAAATCTATATACAATAGTTACATTGAGCGTAGAGCTGAATATTGAACTACTTGTATCAGAGCATCACTGTGGAAAATAATCACAAAGGACTGTTTAGATGAAACATTTGGTAGGATATTATTACAGTCATATTCAATCAATTATATGCATTCCTATGAAGCTCCATTGTCAGATTAAAATAACCTTTTTAATATCAACTTTAAGCAGGTTTTAAACGTTTTATTAAGCCCACATTTCTGTATTAAAAATGTTTGATTAAATATTTTAAATGTCATGTTTAGCGGTAAGCAGAAAATCATAACTAAAAAAAAAAGGGCTTGAAAATATTCTGTTTCACTTGGTGAACTGAGTTAGTGAATAGTATTCAAACTTGTATTTTAACTGCCACAAATGAAAATTTTACATGCTAAAAATATTAATTTTCACTGCACTTCATGCCCAGAGTGATATAGATTTTTAGTTTGTAGATTCCACATAATCCTCGTTATCGCAATAATCAGTAGCATCCCAATTTTTCTGGTATCATGCAGCTCCAACACAGTGATATATTTCAGGCGTCTACTTGTTAAGTTCTACACAATTATGGGGAAAACAGCTGACTTTAGAGATGCCCAGATGACGGTCACAGCCCCTCTTTAATAAGGAAGAAGATACCTTATTAAACAATCTGGCAGTTTAGAGTGCTTATATGCACTAAACATGAAGGAAAATCTCTGGCATAAAACTGTAAAGCAAAGCCCCTTCAATTCAATTCAGTTTACTTATAGCGCCGATTCACAACAGATGTCATCGACAACAGCTACAGCATACAGACGTGTCTGTCTTCCTTTGGCCATCATTTCTATACTAAAGATCTCTTAATGGTCCCCATATGATTTTTATTTATTTGAAAAGCTTATTTGCCCAGGTAAAGAAAATTTATGGGTGGATTTTCTGAACTTTGAGCCACAACCACACGCTTGAATACATTCTTTGTGTAATGGATCTATAAGAGTTTCACCTTTTGAACTGAAATTCCAAACCTATTGTACTTTCTCAAGATGCACCTGTATGTCCACATTACCTGAAGCTGAGAGCTTATCCACTGAGGTATTACCACAAACGTAATATGCCTGATGATTCCAGGCCTTCAGTTTCAGGAACGTGCTCCTCCAGCCTCAGGTTGTGAGAGGTGTTCAGTTTGGAACGCAGACTGTAGAAACAGAAAAACGTTAGTTAATCCAGACGAGGAACATCTACACTGATTGGCTTGAAAACAATTCTATCTCACCTGTCTTGCTGATTCTAGCAGAGCTGCTGCCTCAGCCTGGCCCGTCTGTTGCACCAACTTGTAGAGAGCCCCTTCTTGGTTCTGGAGCAGAGTGAAGGGTCTGTCTAACTCTTGGATGCTGCCGCTGTCAAGCACCTTCAAGCAGAATCAAAGTAGTTTGATGGGTAAAACAGTGTCTAAACTCCAGTTTTTCTTCAGTCCTCAACATGCAGTGAAGCTGAACCTACTGAGACTTTAGTTTGATTAACTCAACATACCAATCAGAAGTGATAATCAGCCTTTTTCAAAGGACTCACCAGTATGCGGTCGCTGTCTATGATGGTGTTAAGGCGATGAGCGATGGTTAACACTGTACATTCCCTGAACTTGTCTCGTATGGTTTTCTGGATCAGCTCGTCTGTCCTGCAATGACAGAAGTCTTTTATGAGCTGCTGATTGGCTGATCTTGCATCTGTGTTGTTTTCCCTGTGGGAGCACCTGGGGTCCACGTTGGCGGTGGCCTCATCAATGATGAGGATGCGGTTCCTCCTCAGGATGGCTCTGGCGAGACACACCAGCTGCCTCTGACCCACGCTGAAGTTGGAGCCGGACTCCGCCAGAACCGTCTCCAGCTTTCCCGGCAAATCCTCCACAGCAGACTTGAGCTGGACCTGACAAACATGCAGTAACGTTAGAGAAGAACCTTATCATTCTCCTTCCACATCACTATTGAGGAAAACAAAAACAAAAAAGAGTCAGTGAAGTTTGTGGTTGTAATGGGAAACAGTAAAAGTTACTGGGGTATGAATACTTGCCTCTTCCAGGGCTTTCCACAGGTCTTCATCAGTGTGCTGGTTGAAGGGATCAAGGTTCTTCCTCACTGTGTCTGTAAACAACACTGGGTCCTTAAGATCAGAAAGAGACCAAAAGGTCAGCAAACCAGAAGATTGATCTTTGATTTAAGCGTCCACTCATGTGCCACACCACAACCAGTCCTACCAAAGTCAAAGATGATGCAAACAAAACCACACAGATGAAGACAGCTAAACAGAATTTAAATGTCCTAATGCAGCATAAACAATCATTTACAAAGTAGACTGACATAAACTAAGTTGAGTAACTCTCAGAGGTAAATCTTTAACCAACCAGAGCTTCTATAAGCTGATCTAGGTTGCTGCTTTCATAACTAATGTGTTGTTCGATCATGGACTGGTGCCCCGAAGCACCTGAAGAAGTCCGATGTCCACCACCATCGTTATGAGGCGACCAGGTTACCAGGTAACAGTTTAGGTCTTCTCCTTTTCTACCATATTAATTCAGTTTCTGCTCACCTGAGGAATGATGGACATGTTCTGGCGCAGGTCATGGAGGCCCAGCTCAGAGGTTAAAACGCCGTCGATGGAGATCTCTCCCTGAGGCTCTGCCAGGCGGAACAGAACTGAGATCAGAGAGCTTTTCCCTGCTCCTGTTCTTCCAACGATTCCCAACTAAAACACAAGGCAAAGGAAATTATATGGCAGGAGCATTCACGCCTCTGGAACTTTTCTCATATTTTCTTGTTACAACCACAAGCCTCAATGCATTTCATTTGGATTTTAGGTGAAAGACCAAAACAAAGTATGACATCAATGCGAAATGGAAGGAAGATTAATGGTTTTTAGAAATTAAACTCTGAAAGGGTCGAGTACATTTCTATTCAACCGCTTTTTTCTCCGCCAGCATTTAACCCCTAGAGATCTGCTCGAAAATGACATGCCCGTAATTAAATTAGTATATTTCGGTAACCACACGGTCTATTTAATTACTTTAGGACAAATAATAAAAGGGAACTTTTGTGAGAGTCATCATGAAGTGTAAATATCAGTTTACGTGTTACTGCTGAAATGTAAACGAACTTGGCGTATTGTAAAAAAGTTTTTTACTTTTAGGATGAATATCTTTGGAAAAATGCAGCTGCATCCTCACACCTCCATAAATTCATTGTTAAAAATCTGATTCTAATAAACTGAAAAACAACAATATAAAAGTTTTTATACAGAAACTTCAGACGAGATTGGCACAGTGGCAGCAGAACAGGAATGGGACATCCGGGAACTCTAACCCATGCAGCTAGATTTTGGTCATACAATGATAGCTAATGTGTTTTTCTCTCGTTAGGACGAATGGACTAAGAGAGAGAGGCACTTAGAGGTACGGCTTGACAACAGGCATCTTCAAATCGGGCATGAAATCAGAATCTATGACTGTAGAACTATGTAGGTCCCTCGTGCTGTTTACTTTATGGTCTTTATGGTCTACAGGCGATATCTGTGTTTCAAAGAAACCAACACAGCACAAAGAGAGCATGCACAGGAGCTGAAGGAGGATGGAAGAAACCGTTCAACTCAGACTCATTGTTCTCAGACAGCAGTACAAGATACATTGCAGAACTACTTTGTGTTGGTCTTTCACACACACAATCCCAATAAAGTACACTGCTTTGTTATTTACATGAAGAAAAGTGTTACATATAAGCAAATACTTATTATATAATATTTATTTACCCTTGGCTAACTTGTAGTGCCGGCCTTTAACAGGATAAAATAGTTTAAAAGATTTAAAATGTCACATACTATATATATAAAACATAACCAATCTTAAAATTACCTTATAATAGACTATAATGAAACAAAGACCATCTTAAAAACGTCATGGGTTGGCTGGTAATCATGACTACAAGACTGTTCTTTTCATAAAAATAAGAAGAAAGAAACGCTATGGCTTACTAACCCTACAGATTCAATTCAAAAATACTTTATTTATCCCAAAGGAAAATTAAATATTGTTGTAACTCGTTTTACCCTAGTTTCTTCAAAGATTTGTTGTAGATGCTGATGGCCATGGGGAGAGATTCATCTCCTGTAGCGCTCTGCAGATCTTTAGAAGCCTGTGACCAAAGACACTGTTGTTGTATAACAGTCTGATGAAGAGGATGCTCAGGGTTGTCCGTGATATTCTTAATTTTATGAACAAACCTTCTATGCCATTAATCTACAAGGTCACTGAGCACCCGAGGAGCCCGACCTTTTAAACATAAAAAATTTATAGTACATTACAACATTTTAAAAAGTTGTCAGAGCTCATGCGTAACCATGGCCACAATGTGGTTTACAGCCGGGAGCAGCTAATTAGTCAGGAAATGCTGCTACCTCCTTTGCCTCCCCCTCCCACTTGTCTGTCTCCAAATGTCAGGTGAAGAGGCCGCTGGAGAAACTGAACCGGAACAAGGCTGCAGGTCCAGATGATGTCAGCCCCAGAGTCCTGAAGGCCTGTGCAGAGCAGCTCTGTGGGATTCTGCAGCACCTCTTCAACCTTAGCCTAACTCAGGAGAAGGTTCCAGTGTTGTGGAAGACATCCTGCCTTGTTCCATTACCAAAGAGAACCCACCCATCAGTCATCAATGACCATAGACCCGTTGCCCTGACATCCCACATCATGAAGGTCCTAGAGAGACTCCTGTTGGCACCCTGAGTAAGCAAACAAGAATGTATCAGGACCCACTGCAGTTTGCTTATCGCTGTGGAGTTGAAGATGCCATCATCCACCTGCTTCAACCAACCCACTGTCATCTGGACAAAGCAGGCATCACTGTGAGGATCATGTTCTATGATTTCTCCAGTGCATTTAACACAATTCAGCCTGATTTGCTTCGCCAGAAACTCCTGAAGACACAGGTGGAGCCCTGAACAATAGCCTGGATCAATGACTACCTGACCAACAGACCACAATTTGTGAGACTGAAGGATTGTGTGTCAAACCAGGTGGTCAGCAGCACAGGAGCACCACAGGGGACCATACTCTCACCATTCCTTTTCACTCTGTACACCTCAGACTTCCAGTCCAAATCAGAGTCCTGTCATCTGCAGAAATACTCAGATGACTCTGCAATTGTCGGGTGTGTCAGAGATGGACAAGAAGCTGAATACAGAGAGCTGGTGGACCGCTTTGTGACATGGTGTGGAAACAATCGTCTTACTTTGAATGTGAACAAAACAAAGGAGATGATTGTAGATTTCAGAAGAAACAGGGATAAGTCAAACACAGTTTCCATCATGGGTGAAAAAGCAGAGGTGGTTGAGGAGTATAAATACCTCTGAGTTCACCTTGACAACAGACTGGACTGGAGACTGAACAGAGAAACCGTCTACAAGAAGGGACAGAGCAGACTGTACTTCTTGAGGAAGCTTAGGTCCTTCAAGGTTTGCAGCAAGATGCTGCAGATCTTCTACAAGTCTGTTGTGGAGAGTGTAATCTCTTCAGCCGTCATCTGTTGGGGTAGCAGCATCAGAGCCAGGGACTTAAAAAGGCTAAACAAGCTGATAAAGAAGGCTGGTTCTGTTCTTGGGACAACTGTGGAACCTCTGGAGATGATGATGCAAAGAATGATTCTTCATAAAATAAAAAAAATTATGGACAAACCTGAGCATCCTCTTCATGAGACTGTCATACAACAACAGAGCGTCTTCAGTCGGAGGCTTCTTCAGTTTTGCTGCAATACAGACCGCTACAGGAAATCCTTCCTGCCCACAGCCATCGCTATCTACAAGAACTCCTTAAAGATTTAATTATATGAGCTATACCAACACTTAATTTCCCTCTGGGATCAATAAAGTATTTTTGAATTTGAATTTAATTGAATTATAAGAACCTGGCAATTATGAAATCTAACAGGTTTACGTAAACCCTAAAGGCCTGATGGTTACTGACCATGTCACCCAGTAGCTTAAATTGGAGACGATCACAGAATGTAGGAAACTATTTTTAGCGTGAAATTTAAGAAAATTTGTCTCAACGTTTTTCACAACTCTGCTCACCATTTTTAACATGTTAAATAAGAATCAAGATATACGTTGACCGTTTATTTTCGCGTTTAAACCCGAACTATTGATCACAGTCGGCACCCTTGAAGAGAAGCAAACTGAGGTCGCATTTTTAATATTTAGGACATGACTTTCCAAACCCTGCTAAAACATGGAATCTAAATCAGTGTTTCCCCAACCCCCATTCCTCAATCCACACTGCCCTGCATGTTTTAGATGGTTCTCTTCTTTAACACACCTGCTTCAGATGATGGCAGTTAATCAGCCATCAACTGAAGTCCGTTTTGCTGAAACATCTAAAACATGCAGGGCCGTGTGCCTTGAGGACCAGGGTCCTAGATAACATGACAGCTGTGCAGAGATGGTCATGACCGTCCTCTTCAGCCACATTTAGCAGCAGCCTCGTCAGCATGCCTTTGAAAACTTGCACCAAGACAGGCTTTAGGAAAGTTGAGCGCTGTGGTACACCAGATCTGACTTCAAAAAGGGATGATTTCTCATCGCCAATGACAACACGCTGTTCGCAATTTACAAGGTAGGAGCATTTAAAATCGGAAAGCCTTTTTGAATATCATGTTTTAGTTTGATTTAAAAATACAGCTGCAACCACTTGACCTATTAAGTAAAGAAGCATTCTGTTGAATAGTAAGGATGAAAGCCAAACTGAATCTCAAATTTAGGCCCCATCAGATTTTTGTTTTTTTATGTGAACAATAGTGTTTTACCTTTTCACTTGGTTGAATTGTAGCACTGATGTCGTTAAGGACCAGTGGACCGTCGGCGGTGTAGGAGAAGTTCACTCTGTCAAAGATCACCATTCCTTTGCTCGGCCAGTCGGGGGGAGGGCGCTTCTCCGTTTCCCAGGGAGCTTCACTCTCCAGCTCCGTATACTCCACCACTCTCTCAACCGAAGTCATCTGGAAATAGTTTTATTTTTTAAAATCAGTTTCACAAATCTGCTTCAAGGAGTATTACAATCTGTAGGGGGGGGGGGGGGGGGGGGTAAGGTGATGATGGGATTTGGGCTCAGATTAAGACCTCAGAGAACGTCTTGTTTGTTGAAGCGTAAATAATAAAGAACCGCCTCTCCATAGCTGCATTTTACATGACTGATGTGAGATGAATTCAGTGCCAAAAGGAAACAATTTTTTTCATGCATCTTCTTTATACTTTCTCTAAGGCAAGAATACAAAGATCAGAGTGTTCCTTCAGTGACACCTTGAGTTGTAGTTACATCAGATTTGGAGCGATAAAAAAAGAGGTTTGGTGGAGAAGACAGAACCAAACCTGACGGGCTTTGTTTTGAAAAGAATAAAAAAAAAAAAAATGTTTTGTGATCTGTCAGAAAAACATCTAACAGTTCCCTTCAATCCTCTTTAGATTCCTCATACACAGTACATTGAATCAGTTTACACATCCATTAAATTTTTTCAAAACAGATCATATTTGTGTAACGTTGTTATAAATAAACTGAAACTTGTGGATATACACAGCTGAGGTGGGAGAAACTGTTACTTGCTCACTTGAAGAATTTGCCTTGAAATTGTTTTTATTTTTATAGAATAATAAGCAGTCCACTTTGTAGCTTATATGTTACCTAGCAAAGATGTGGGGGGAAAAAACCGCACTGGTCAGATTTAACATTTTGGGCAATTCAAACGACACAGGATCCAATAAGCTAGGATTTCTCAGGTTTTCTAATTCCAATCAAGAATCCTTGGTTAAATTTGAAAACTGATGCTCTGACAGACTGAGCTTTTAGCTGAGAAGAATGGGGATCAGAATATAATGTCTAGCAGGTAGAGGCGTATTCCAAAATATCTCCCTTCACCTCTAGATTATGTGCAACTATCTTACATCCCAATAAAATACGCTGAAGGTTGTTATAAGATGTGAACAATGTGGAAAGGTTTAAAGGCTTGTGAATTATTTTGTAAGGCAGTGTAATAAATTGCAAAGATTTGTGATTAGTTGCAGAAGAGGCTTTATTGCTAAATTCTGAGACATCTGGGAGAGACTATTAGTCTGCAGGGTTAAATCAACTAGTAATTACTGACATGGAAACAGGGAACGTCTTGCGCTTTACAATTTTATCTGCTCCTGTAGAATCTGCAGTAGAAGATTCTACTTTGAGGTAAGAAGCTTGCTTTTGGTTCTCTAGGTCTCCATTTGAAAAAAAATAGATAGTATGAACTGAAGATGTTGAATATTTAGCCCCATGGACAGCAGATTCATGTGGCATATATATATATATTTTAAAGCATGTTACGTACCATATTCTCCACCTCAGCGCTCTGTCTTACAGTCCACTGAAAGTTTCCTACCAGTGTCACAGCGTAGGTCAGCACCAGCCCCACCTGCCCAGCCTCCAGACCTAATGAACCATGACGAATACAGATTCAGTTGCTGCAGGAGGTAGAGTTCTGCCACTAAATATTCTGGCAAAGAAAGTTGTAACCAGGTTTGGTTTTTATCATAGACATGTGAGATTAACTAGGTACACAGAGTTCCTCACTATCTCTGAACATGATGCTGCCAAATGCTGTGAGGGCGATGAATACGGAGCAAATGCTGTCGAGGCGCAGAGCAAACCATCGTGACGTCATTAGAAATAGAAACCAGGCCTCTGAAACACAGTAGGGAAATAAACATATAAATCTTAAAATACTGAAAGCTGCAGGTTTACGGCTAAGACGGTAATGGTGAACCTGAATGCTGGTCCTGGTAGGAATCAAAGGTTTTCCTCAACCTCTCCTCCGCTCTGAAAGCTCGGATCGTCCACAGACCCTGAAGAGACGACGACAGGTGGGAAAAGACGGGACTGCGAGCTGCGGGAGAAAGCCATGACACAATAAAAGGACTCATGACAACTATAACAACAACTCTCTGTACCTTTTAAATGTTTTCTTATTACAAGCACAAACTTCAACGCAAAAAAAAGTCTAAAAGTGAAAAACAGAGCCCCATTTAATCCGATACCCCTAACCCCTTACGGCCAGATAAAACATTAGGTTAACATGCGTGTGATCCTCGCGGGACCACCATTAGTGGACGTACTTGTTGACTCGAGTCGTTTGACTTCCCGAGACGTGTGGAGGTAGTAGCGCCTCAAGTAAAGGAAGAACAGGAGCAGGGGGACGACTGGGATGAGGAGGAAAGGGATGACTGAGGCGGCCACAGTAAAAACACCGACGTTCTGTAAAAACAACTGGGATAAAAATATTACATAGTGAGGAGACCGATCGGAAATCTTGATGAAAGTCTGTCAACTCGCGTCAAAGGGCTTTAAAGGCCTCCTCTCACCACTGTGCACCTCGGTTTAATGTGTATATTTTTGACCTAAGACTTTGGCACTGGTTAAAACGATAGCACACTGGTTTTGAAAGAATGAATAAAAATATGACACATAAAACAGGACAGTGGTGTAGTGGTGCATTTATGAGCCACAACAATTCTTTAAAATATGTAACATATAATTTGAAAAATTTATTTTCTTCTGATGTCCCTAAGTTTTTACAGTATTTTATTTTTATTGATAATCGTTTACTGATGTGATATTATTGCTCCCAGTATTTCCAGTAAGCTCCTAAAATCTGTCCTTCATGAGTACAAATCTGACAGAAATTGGGCTGAGAAGGATTATTGTAGTTTACTATAATAAGTCTAAAAGAAGCAATTGTGAACAAATGTACAGGTGAGCATAGCCAGATTCCAGTTTTGAACGAAACCTAAATTCAAGGTTTTTATCATAAATGGCTCAGAGGGGTCTGGGAAATGGGGCGGGGTCAGAAGTTCAAGTCGACCCTTATATTCAACAGTCTTTACCCTTACTTTCAAATGTTTGGTTTTAGTCCAGCAATGAAATTTGTTTGAAGTTGGATATTCAATAGACATTCTGTTTATGGTCCACTACAGCCAACCCTGGGTTCTTAAGCAACACCGATCTGTATGATTCAGATGTTTTCCTGCTTTAAATGGGACATATTATGCAAATGTCACTTTTTTAATCGTGTGTTGCCATTTGAGTCTCTGCTGCCTCTATAAACATTTCAAACATGAAGAAAAACCATCAATTTTTTTGTGAATCTCTACTGTCAGAAATCTTGTCATTCTACAAGCGGTTTGAAAAAGTGCCTTGTCACATGACAAGCACACTCAAAAACGCACATCAGTAGGTATTTAAATTAAGGCACAGAATGTGTGATTCAGGGAATAAGGTCCTGGTAGGAATAAGGCACAGCGGACCACAAAATAAGATATCGCTCTATTGACTTTCATTCACTTTTTCACTGTTTTTTTTTTTGGGTCAGGGAACCCATGGGCCGACCAGATGGGGAGGAGACTTAAGCTCCCTATTCAATACTATTCTCATGTGTGTCAAACCTGCAGCATAGTAACAAGATGGATGGGCGTGGTCTGCAACTGCTAATTTGCATAAAAATGACAGAGCCCTCTAAACAGCTCATTCTGAAAGTGACTGAAATAGGCAAGAATTGAGCTGGTGAGATCGCTTTATTTACGAGTGATTTTGTGCAAAGAACTCTATTAACATGTTTTGTACAGACCATAGACCTATTATAACTTGTTTAAAAACAGGCATGATATGTCCCCTTTAACACGCCTGATTCAGACTATTGCATTTTGGCAAAAGCCTGTCAATCCTCCATCAATTGAAGTCAGGTGTACTGAAACATCTAAAATATACAGGGCTGTGTGCCTTGAGAGGCAGGGTTTAAAAACACTGGAATAGAAAATATTGTCAATGTGCACTTTTTCCCCTCTCAATAGTCCTTTAATATAGTACAAAAAATGCTTTTCTTTGCCCAAATTATTTTTCTCTTAAATAAATAGAATTTAGTGTGTTTAATAAAGAAATAAACTTATGTTAATTACCAATTGCATTTTCCTTATAATCATTATTTGAAATGTAATAATTTTTGGCTGATATTAAATAAACCTTAATGTGAGAAATATATCCTAACGCATCATTGATACCAATTTTTAATAGAATATGATGCGGATTCTTTTTTCTGAACATTAATGTAAGATACCATAACCGGGAAATAAATAACTGTTTTTTAGAAGAGCCTGGTATCAAGGTTTCACCTGGTAGAAGTCGACAAAGGTTATAGGCAGCATGGAGTCCATTTGGCCGATGTCTTTAGAAAATCGGTTGAGAATTCTTCCTAAAACAGAAAACACAACTTGACTTTGTATTCTTGCAGAATACGAATATTTCTGTATTTAAACTCAAATCACTCCTTAGTACGGCTCACCAATAGGATTGACGTCAAAGAAGTAAACATGAGTGCGGAGGACGGCGTTAAACATGTTGTTGTGAAGCGTCTGGGCTGATTTCACCAAGCCATGGAAGATCAGTAAACTCCGGACAAAACCAAAGACCACAGCAGCTGCTGTGAGACCTGCAGTGAGAACAGCAGGACCCCCGTCAGATGTTTGCATCAGTCAGTTACTGTACAGGGGTTACACACCAGGACGGCAAACAGCAAGGCTCGCCTGAATAAATGCCGAGGTAAAAGGTGAGATGAAACTCTCCATCGGTGAGGGTGACGTTGGTGCCGTTAACGCCGTCGACGACAGCAGTTGTGCTGTTGGAAACTTCTGCTCTTGCCCTGGCAGGTGATAGAAAAACAGCATGCATGCATGTGATGAAAAACCGTAGAATTTACTCCACTTCACAGTAAAAACATGACATTAAATCAACATGAAGCGCTCACCAGTAAACCAGCCACCAGTCCTGCAGGATGTAAGCGACCTGTGGAAGCAAAAACCAACATGGTAATCAGCTCATCATGTTCACAGATTAAATTTGATTTATCGGGTTTTTATGGCTAACTTATTTAGAGCTCATTTTCTTCCTTAATCTTTCAATAAATCACCTGAATACCAAATTATTTCAGCCCTCACACCAAACATCCAGATTTTTACTCAAACTTCCAGTTTTTTTTAAGACTCGTATATTCAGACTTCTCTGTCTATTATTAAATATACATAAAAAACAAAACTCAACAACGAGATTATGGCTGATATGTCTACAGGGGTTAGGGTTTAAAATAGAACCTACAAAAAACAAAACAAAAAAAGGATCAGGAAGGAAGGATTGATACATTGACGAAGGCATGAATAAGCAAACAGGCAGACTGATGAATGGATGGATGTACGAATGGATGCTCGAATTCATAGATAATTGGACTGAGAAAGGGATGGGATGAATGTCTTAAAGAATAAACTTTGGTTGGATGGACAGAGATAAATGAATGATGGAAAGATATTTCTTCAGTAATCTCTTCTTGTCTCATTCTTATTCAGACCACGGATACACTTGAATTCCTTACTTTCCCACTTTTTTTGAGCAAATGAACTATGCATATCTTTGTTCCCAGAAGCAGGGTACAGTTCAGATTTCACATCAGCATTAAATAAGGCTTTAACACTTTGATTTAGTATCAGTGGGATTATACATACCTCTGCTATGACACTTATCAAGACAATGAGCACTAAGACCAGAGTGCTACAGCCTGCAGTGAAGTACTTCAGATAAACGTGGCTGTCAACGTTGCCTTCAGCCCGACTCTCCTCTGCGAAGGTGCGAGCTGCTTCAACCTGCAGAACGAGCATAAATCTAACCACATGGAGAACACGGCCCAGATGTGCACTGATCAAAGTGGCTGGAATCACAGATCTTCCCAGAGGCTAAAGTTTTAAAACTAAATGTCAATCTCCAAATTGACATTATACCCACAGCAGGCTGATCTGGGCAGGTACTGTCAGATGGCAGGAGGCTGCTGTGAGAACAGTGGGACCCATGGGAGAAATTGGTCCATTGACTGTGTAAAGACACTTTGTCAGAGTCCACTGAGTGAGAGCATCGGTCTTGCTCTTCATCTTTCCTCAGCAAAGATGCCACGTCCAGGCCAGAGTTCTGCAACTCACTGTAGCTTCCCTGGCCCATGATGTTCCCCTGGAGACAAAAGTCATTATAAACAGTCATTTTAGTTGACCACAACATCACAAAGGCGGCATTTTATAGAAAAAAAGCAACAATTCCTCCATTTCCGTTCATGAAAACATCACATACCTCCCTGAGGACCAAAATCTTGTCTGCTGCCTTCAGATACTGCAGCTGGTGCGTGACCAGGACCCGACATTTGTTCTTCAGTAGCCCACATATGCACCTGCACATCAACGCAGACAGACACGATTAGTAGAGACTTTGAGAAATGAGGCGAGGTGTCAGCTGTTGGAAAAACAGCCTGAAGGGGGAACAGGGCAGGCCTCAGCCAGAAACAAATCTAGACCACACAAGCTATAATCTGGCCACGTCTGGCATTTTCTGTAACACTGTTCTATTACACCCTGATGCAACAAGTCTCCTTCAACATAAAACAGCTGGGTCACAGTGAAGCAACGGTAAAAACACCTTCCAACGGCATGGATCAACTAAAAACAACAATACTTAGTTGGGGCTCCCTTTGCATGAATTACTGCATCAATGCAGAGTGGCATGGAAGTGACCCATCTATGGTGTTCAGGAAGCCCGGATTGCTTCATTTTAGATGCTTTAACCAGTTTGTTAATCATGTTTACTAGAGGCTTAACACATAGGGTTTCTTACTGTGCCTCAACATCAAAAACAACTAGAAACATTTCACGGCCTTACAGTGTGCAGGTCCAGCGTGGCAATGAGAAAAGAGAAAGTCTCACTCACTGTTCAAAAAGATGCTTCCCAACTTCTGCATCTACGGCACTTAAAGGATCATCTAGCAGATAGATGTCTGCATCCTGATACACAGCCCTGAAAACGACATTCAAGTTTTAATTACCCAATATGATCAGCTTCATTTTAGTGCATATATACAAGAATATTAAGCGTATTTGGACCAGCATTATTCACAACAAAAAGTAACATTTATATTTTATGGAGAATAGATTTGATTAAAGTCGTGCAAGCCTCTGCAAGGACTAAGCCTTAGTCTGAGGACATACCAACCTTCCTACTAGGAAACAATTATGCTAAGTATAATAAAGATTAACGTATAAATGTATACTCTGATAAACTGCTTTGTTCACATGATGTTACTTTGGTAACCGACTGTGTTCATACCTCGCCAGGTTAATGCGAGCTTTCTGTCCTCCACTCAGTGTTGCTCCTCTGTCCCCAATCAGCGTCAGATCTCCATCAGCAAAAAGCTCCAGGTCCTAGTCAGAAGAAATAACTCAAGCTTTAGAAAAATATAAGGCTGTTAGCTCTAAGAGGACCAAGGAACCTAATTATAGAGTGAACAGTGATGCGTTCTGTGATACACAGAATCTAGAGAGTGCAGCGGAGATATAAAGGCACACCTCCAAAAATTTTAACAATGTGAAAAAGTTCTATATTTGGTCAGTCATTTCAGGAAGTGAAACTCATTCTATAGATTCCTTACACCTAAGAGTTTATTTCTGTTTACGGATAAAACCATAGAAAATTAGTATATTACATCAGACTAATAAAAGTATATTTTAAACAGAAATGTCAGGTTTTCTATAAAGTATGTTCCTTTCTATGTACTCAATACTTGGTTGGGGCTCCATTTGCATCGATGGAGCATGGCATGGAGGTGATCAGAAAGTGGTTCTGCTGAGGTGCAATGGGAGCCCGGGTTGATCTGATAGCAGCCTTCAGGTCATCTGAATTGTTGGGTCTGGTGTCCCTCATCTTCCTCTTGAAGATTCTCTATGGGGTTCAGGTCAGGGTAGTCTGCTGATCAGTCCAGCACAGTCACACCATTAAACCAGATTTTGTTACCTTTGGCAATGTGGGCCAGAACCAAGTCCTGGTAGAGAATAAAATCAGCATCTCCATAAAGCTTGTCAGCAGGAGGAAGCATGAAGTGCTCTGAAATTTCATGGACTTCAGAAAACCCAATGGACTAAGACTAGCAGATGACATGGCAGCCCAAATCATCATGGACTGTTGAAACTTCACAGTGGACTAGACTCAAGCAACGTGGAATCTGAGCCTCTCCATTCTTCCTCCAAAATCTGGAACCATGATTTCCAAATAAAACGCAAACTTCACTTTCATCAGAAAAGAGGACTTTGGACCCCTGAGCAACTGTCCAGTTGTTTTTCTCTTTAGCCCAGGTAAGATGCTTCTGACTTTTTTGGTACAGGAGTGGCTTGAAATGAGGAATGCGACATTTGTGTAACATTGGCATCAGGGAAAAATAGGCAGAGTACATTAAGATGCCAGAAAGATGAGACCATCTTTTGTAATCAGTTGTTGCAACTATAAAGGTATGCAGAATAACATCTTTAAACACATCACAGTTCAAACCTTGAAGCAGAGGCATTACAGCAGCAGAAGAATCCACTGTGTCAGTCCTGTCAGCTGAGAACTGGAGACAATTGCAAACCGGGCATCTTTAACTACAATTCACAAAGGCTCCCCAAAACTGAGCGATTATATCCTAAAGAAACTCTACTTGGTTCTATGAGTGAACATTCAGATATTAGGGTTTACAATCAACTGGTAGTGATATAGCACGGCATTCTACTTTTGAGACACTGAATTATGTTTTTTTTAATTATCTGTTAGCCATAATTATTAAAATTACTAGAAATAATTTTAATGTTTCACTTAATGTGTTCTGGATCTATACGAGTTTCACTTTCTGTAATTAGGAAAATGTTTTGAATTTTTGTCACAGTATTTTATTTTAGATTTACCTGTATATGGAGCAAGCATAAATAACGTCACCAGAGTAAAGAACATCTAAAAAATATAGCTAGAAATTTTCCTTACAGATACGTTAAAACAGGTCTTATTTTGATACTAACAAGCAGTCTAATGTTGATGATCAAGAACTATGAAATAATGACTATCACTCAGCATTCCTCAAATACTTGTGGGATGACTATCTCTATAAGGCCTCTCGCTAATGTAGGAATGCAAACCTTTTTAGGGATATGGGAGAGATTTGATTATTTACAACAACAAAGAGGTCGTACAGTGACGCCTGGGGTAGCAGAAAGGTGCATTTAGGCTCATCAACAGCCTCCCTCACCATTTGCATGAAGGTGAACTTTGGCTGCAGGACGAAAACCAGACCCAACATCGAGCCTTTTAGAAACTTTAAACACATAAATCGCATCGTCTGCAAAGGCACACTCTGTTCTAACAAAAAGGTCAACTTTAAACCTATCTAAAGCCAAAACCTAAACCAGTCCTAATAGCTGCTTATGATCAACAGAATCAAATGTCAATGTTTAAAATCAACTGCTATGGTAATATTACCCAACCTAAAGACAGATGGATTTGGCAAAAGTTAAGATACAAAGAGTAATCTATGTAGTTTTAACACTTGTTGGCTTAAACATGTTTTCAGAGTTACTAATTGCCTGCTGGTGAATTATGTGGGTGTTATGTGTGATGTCAGAGCACCTGGTTT
The DNA here is from genome assembly GCA_963556495.2 of Valencia hispanica. Taxonomy (NCBI): domain Eukaryota; kingdom Metazoa; phylum Chordata; class Actinopteri; order Cyprinodontiformes; family Valenciidae; genus Valencia; species Valencia hispanica. The sequence continues at coordinate 14,210,774 of OY747723.1, forward strand.
TCTATAAAGGTCGGAAGCAAATGGAAACCAGACATGTAAACAAAATGCACCAGGTGAGACAACCCTTGCAAAAGAGGAACACAATAGCTCCCGTTTGGGAATCTGTGATGGTGGAGCGTTAGCGTTACATCTTACCCTCTTCAGAGCACAGGCTCGGAGGACTCTCTCATACTTCTTACGGTTCAGTTCTCTCCCGAACAGGATGTTGCTGCGGATGGTTCCGGGGAACACCCAGGGCTGCTGGGATGCGTACATTAGCTGACCTTTGACAGTTAGCACGCCTGTGTCATGTGGCAGCTCTCCCAGGATGGCACTCAGCAGAGACGACTAATACAGGGAACATGAAGTTAGGGACAAAGGAAAACAGTTTGGCCATCTACCTGTTGCAACCTGCTGGTTTACTGACCTTTCCAGCCCCCACGGGTCCAATTACAGCCAAGAGTTGATGTGATTTTACTGTGACAGAAATATTCTGCAGACACGGTGAGTCCAAACTCTGGAAAACCAAGTGGAAACAATTTAATTCTTTCTACACAACAGATTTAATCTGTTATATAAAAAGCATTAAATCCCTATGAAATATATTTCAACTTCTGAAGCATTCACCTTATCCCAATAGCAGGTCAGCTTCTCAATCTCTATGGTGTTTTCCTTCATTTCCTCCAGGTGTAGTCCAAAGGTTTTTCTTTCAACTTCTTCTAACTTGAGGAAATTCTAGGAGGAAGTTAATAAACAGAAGTATTTCAGCAATAACTTAACCCAGATGGCATGTTTTCTTATAAGTTTTCTAACAGTTCATCTTTTTTTATTCCCTGCTTTCTAAGAAGTTACATCACAAGTGTTCGGCAAAAAAAAAAAAAAATCATTCAAGATACTGAAAGTGCAGATTCCTCAACACAAAACTGTCTAGTCGCCATTCCACCTTGAAGCTCAGGCAATGCTCCATAGGCCTGGGAACTGGAGGGTTCTTTGTGGTTCTTCATCTGTTTATTGGACTGTTCTAGAAAGTTCTCGCAGGTTCTTCCTGGATCCACTGGAACCAGTCTTCCAGTTAAGTGACCAAAGCCTCTAGCACTTCAATGGCTACAAACCCCAGTAAAACATCGACTCTCCACATTTCTTCATTTCCTCCCTGACCCATTCCAGTTTCTCTTGCTGCTTCTTTTCCTTCTTCCAGCCCATTGCAGTCTTTTCTGATCGCAGCGTCCTTTACTACTCCCTCCTAGTCTACTTATGCCAACCAAGGTCTGGTTGGTAAGCCACTAGGTCAGTTCAGCCATAATAGGTAGTGTCATCAACTGGAAGTCCAGTTGTTAAAGTTGGACTGATACATAATGTTTCCTGAAGACACTTCCCTGGCTTCGAACTAGCAACCAGCTATCATGAGCAGGATTTCATCAGGTAGTGGTAACACCAACCTCTTGCTATAGTGCTTGGGGTCTATTCTTGTCCAGCCATGTTTAGTTTTACCCGTACTGTCCACAGGTAGGAGTTTTTTTACTATAGACTAAACCAGTTATTTAATCTGCTAGTAGTACATGTTCTGCATGGGGCTCATTTTTACACCATAGCTTCTCATGTTAATCCCCCACATTTGCCTTTTACTGTCTTGCGAGCCAATATGGGGCAAATACATGATACAAATTTTCGGTTCCACAACGACCAAAAGACTCTCTACTAGATTAAGATCAGATGACTGTAGAGGCAAATCAAATCCAGTTAACTCGCGTTCAAGCTTTGTGACCGGATGTGGCCATCAGAGGATGATCTTACACTGTGGTCATGAAGGGATGGACAGGGTCCCAGTCGCGTATTAACAATGCTGTATTGTTGCGAAGGGGCCCCCAATTTGTGCAAAGAAAATATCACCACCAGTTGATTGTAAACCCTAATATCTGAAATATTCACTCATAGAACCAAGTAGCGTTTCTTTTTCTTTAGGATATAATCGCTCAGTTTTGGGGAGCCTTTGTGAATTGTAGTTAAAGATGCCCGGTTTGCAATTGTCTCCAGTTCTTAGCTGACAGGACTGACACAGTGAGTTCTTCTGCTGCTGTAATGCCTCTGCTTCAAGGTTTGAACTGTGATGTGTTTAAAGAGGTTATTCTGCATACCTTATAGTTGCAACAACTGATTACAAAAGATGGTCTCATCTTTCTGGCATCTTAATGTACTCTGCCTATTTTTCCCTGACCTAAACTCACCATAACTAGATACCTGGATGTGTTGAATTGCTGCCATTTGATTGGCAGAATATGTATCTAATCAAATGAATGATGTGTCAACCACATTCACATTTTTTTTTATTTGACACCCCATACTTCCCCACATCCAAACATACAACTTAAGATCAAGTAGATATCAATTTTGCTTAGTTACAACTAAATCGGTTTGGAAGAGAGTTTAAGATTACCTTAATCCTATGAACGCTCACAACAGTCTCCGACAACTTTTCAATGGCAAGAGGGAAGAACAGCGTGACCGTGAGCTTAATAGTACCATAGAGGGAGACGGTGACAAACACCCTGCTAGCTGTGATGGGGTTTCCCAACAGGGCGTAGACTGTGAAAGTAACGAAAACGGTGATCTTGCTACTGGCGAAGAAGGAAGCCATGTTGAGTCCTCGTAGGTAGGAGCTCTTTAAAATCTGGCAGATTTCTTTCCTGGAAATGTTAGACAAAATATTGTGAGTGAGCTTGAAGCAAAGGCAAGAAAACCACAGTTCACCTAAACTGGCAGATAAGTAATGAATGACCACTAATGAGGATATTGCAAAACATTAGATCTATGTGCTGAACTGGACCCAGTGTTGGATCTACAGACCCGGTGGAACCGTGCATCCCGTCCCCCACTTTTATTTATATCAGACGCTGCTGCATCAACGCTGCGCCACTAGCAGCTCTTCCGTTTGTTTGTGATCCCAAATCAATATTTTGCAAGGATGATACTTTTTAAAAGTAGACTTAAAACGCACCTTTTCTGTCAGGCTTTAAATATCTAGTTTTATTTGTTTTAATAAATTCCAGTCTTAGTGTTGCTACAAGAAGTAATCATAGGCCTAATTGAAACTTTATTGTTCTTATCTTTTTTTATTCCTTGTGCTGCTTTTATTATTACATTTTTAAATCTTTTTACTCTCTTGTTTTTCTTTTTGCAACTGTATTTTTGTCTTTTAATGTGAAGCACTTTGGCTGCCTTCGGCTGAGTAAAGCCTGATTGAGCGATTGATTGAAATAAAACAGTTTACAGTGCCTCTACGAGCCTGCAACTGTCTCTGTGGAATTACTTTCTCCGCCTCTCGGTCGCCATGGTTACCCGTGAAACGCCCCATATTAGTTGGCTTAAGCGGATGAAGGATATTCAGTAGACACTTTGCATGGACCGTTTATGGGAGAAATCGGGTGTGTAGGAGGCGGGATATGATCCAAAAACACCTGCGCACATTTCTAGGGAAATTTATTGTGTATCATGTGTAATGTGTGTTTCTTTTATGTGTTTCTTTTAAATCACCAAATCATGTAAAGCACCTTGAATTACCCTGCTGTTGAAAGTGTGCTATACAAATAAAATTGCCTTGCCTTGCCTTGCCTAGGGAGAGATGGATTTATAAAACGGAAAGTGCGTGCAGCTGTGCGTCCTCCAAGTTTGATAGATCGGAAACTTACTAGGCGTAAGTTAAAAAAAAAAGTTGCTGAGCTTAAGTACAGTTTTAGTAATGATTCTACACAAAGTTTTACAAATGAGACCCCTGGTTGAGATTGCTGTGGCTGTATGTGAGCTGTTATTGCAGAAGCTTCTGTGCTCTCTTGAATCTTGAGTTATGTGAAATACATTACTCTTTCCTTGAATGAAACTGAACATCTTACTTGGCAGAGCATACCACTGTGAAAGGAAATTTCCTCAGGCAATGTCTAACAGGATCTAAAAGTTCAGCTAAAAGGAATAATCAAAGAAACATTCAGCATTCCTTGTGTTCCTTCTGGAGATAGAATTTTGATTTACTTCCAACAAAAAAAAATTTGATGACCGAAGTGAAATTATGCTCAAGGGTTAAAATAAATTATCTAAATTCTTTGTGGAACTTATTGTGTGAAATTCCTGATTTCCAAGTAGTACCTTCACAAGAGATTGATGCATAACCACAGATTTCTCTATTAGATCTACTGTCCTATATAATCAAACTACGTTGCACTCTGTTATAATAAAAAAAAGAATACATTGTAGAGAGTAGTACAATTGGACCAAAGTGCTACAACTTTACTGATGTCACAGGGCACATCAACAAATGGTGGATTAGTTTTAGGTCATCAAGTTTCCATTCATATTTAGACCTTTTCAAGATAATCAGTGTTCCACATTAAAATATCAAGAGAAATAAAACTGTACTAGAACATGGGTATGGAAAAAAAACTGTAATAGAAAATCTTTTTTTATGTTTGTACGATTGTTCAGTATGGAGGATTATCCCCGCCAAAACTGACAATAAATATATGTGTAAATAAATGAATTAATGAGGCAATAAAATAAAAGTACAAAAAAGAATAATGAAATAAAAATATTTGGAATAATTATGTTTCATAATAATTTCCGCATTTATTTACACATTTACTTATTTATTTTCACATTAATTTACATATTTATTTCCACATTTATTTCCTAATTATTTCCACATGTACTTATTTACTTTTGTATTTTTTTATTTTCAAATTTATTTTCACTTTTCCCTCAGGTGTAATCTAATGAGGGGGTGTTTCTAGCATTAGTCTAAAGCCTGATTGGTCAGTTCTGAGACTCAGTAAATTAAAGCCTCCCGGTCAAATGGTCCCACTAGCCTTGAGCTTAGCTAGCGTAAAGCTAGAGGGTAGCATCTCACAACTGAGCGCTCAGCCCGCCTAGGTGTTTCGTCGGAAGTATTTGACAACCGTTCACAACCATGTTTCATATTCCCCACTCAGTGACACAATAATTTGCTTGTTGTGCACGAGGTAACATAACGGGAGAGTTATCCTTTCCTTGCCGAAAAAAACATGAATGAAAGTCAATGGAGCGATAGAAGTTATTTTCTGGTCTGCTTTCCTTTACAACCTGAATCACATATGCTGTACCGCAACTTAAAGTGTAACTGAACCCCCTGAAAAGGCATAACCCCGCCCCCAGACAACATTAAATAATTTCTACAAAGTGGGCGGTGCCAGGAAGAACGGAGGGGTATGGCCAAGTGTTGAGGAAAAGCGGAGGGGGGAACGTGGGGGTGTGTTCAGGAGGACAGTGACAGCTCGCTTAATGTGACACTGAAACATGGACAGTGACCAAAGCGACGTTGGCAGTTTTGCGACGGATCAACATAGATCTGTTTTGAACGTTAGCCTATGTTAGCATTACCACTCAGAGACTGGACTCTTCCTGTCTTCCTCTGCCTCAGCAGCACCGAGCTCGGGCGGCGCTGGCTCGGCGCCCTGAAACAGCGGATCTCCTCCGACGTCACCGGAGATGGAGGAGTAGAGGGAGGCTTTATGGAGCTCAGCGCAATCCCACTCCAAACTCGCCACGAGGGGGGGGGGTATGTCTGATAGTTTTATACCCAAACCCACAGGGCGTGTCTGTGAGACCATGGCTGCTGTGACAGAGAGTAGTACAATTGGACCAATTGTGACAAAAAAGTTGTTTTGGGGTTTAGTTACTCTTTAAAGAAAACTTTTTTTTTTTGCTTCTAAACTGTATAAATGGGTCTTTACCAATGCAGTCTTTCAGTTTCTGTTTTTTTTTTTTTACATTTTGGTGTAAACTTGTTTAATTCCACACCTTTTGGTCTAAAAACGTCTTAGTGCTGCCCTCTTAGGGTTGAACGGTGGCTACTGCATTTGAATTTTGTGATTGGTGGAGACCGGTACATCTCTACGTCACAGGCATCGACTGCGTCACAGCAGCCATGGTCTCACAGACACGCCCCTTGGGTTTGGGTATTAAACTATCAGACATACCGGCCCTGTGGTGAGTTTGGAGTGGGATTGCGTTTTTCAGTTTACCATTATTATCCCATTAGCACTTAGTTAACATACTGTTTTGAACATTAGCATCACCACTCAGAGACCGGACCCATCCTGTCTCTCTCTCCCTCAGCAGCAGTGCCGGCCTCGGGCAGCGCTGACTCAGCGCCCCGAGCCAGCGGCTTGAATTGATACGGCTCGCGGCCGCTGAGCTCCATAAAGCCTCCCTCTACTCCTCTATCTCCAGTGACGACGGAGGAGATCCGCTGGTTCAGGGCGCCGAGCCAGCACCGCCCGAGCTCGGTGCTGCTGAGGCAGAGGGAGACAGGATGGTTCCAGTCTCTGAGTGGTAATGCCAACATAGGCTAACGTTCAAAACAAATGATGGTTGATCAGATCGATCAGTCGCAAAACTGCCAACGTCGCTTTGGTCACTGTCCATGTTTCAGTGTCACATTAAGGTAGCTGTCACTGTCCTCCTGAACACACCCCCACGTCCCCCCCTCCGCTTTTCCCCCACACTTGGCCATACCCCTCCGTTCTTCCTGGCACCGCCCACTTTGTAGAATTTTTTTAATGTTGTCTGGGGGCGGGGTTATGATTTTTCAGGGGTTTCAGTTACACTTTAAATCATAACTAATGATGTGCGTTTTAACTGTCATGTGATTTGCTTGATTTGATTTTTTAAATAAAATGACTACAAATCAGAAGTTGCATATGATGTCACGTTAGCCAACATTAGCTAGCACTTGAAATACTCACTGAGACCTTGTAGAGCTCGTCTCGCATGCTGGCTCTTACTCGACCGACTATTTCTCCCACAGCATAGCTGGGCTTTCCACATGGCCAGATTTATAGAGGTTGTCTCCATGCTTAATGCTCCTTTCCTTCATCCTAGTAGAAAGAAGCATGCGAACCTCGCTAAACTCACCGCTACCCGTCTTCAGTTGTAGTCCACTACGTGATTTCACACAAAACCTAAAGTAACTTTTGCCACCTGTCGAAAAAATGTTTTTTCTCAGTATCAAAATGTGTCTTTAAAATTCACGGACATCACATGTTAGATTTGTGTAATTTTACACAGTCTCAGAGCTGACCAATCAGGCTTTAGGCCAATGTTAGAAACGTCCCCCTCAATATAATAACTCTTGAGGGAAAAATGTATGAGGTGGAAATAAATATGTAAATGTCAGTTAAATAAATGTGGAAAAAATTATGAAACATTCATTTATTTCCAAATAAATTCATTATTCATTTATTTATTTTGTTATTTTCAATTTTATTTCCTCATTTATTCATTTCCACATATATTTATTTCAATTTTGTCAGTTTGGGCAGTAACTATCCTCCAAATTTCAGAGACACTTACTGGTCAAAAAGTGCAAAAATGTCATTGGCTCAACAGGTCAGAGACCTAAAAGTTAATTTGTAGACTCACTCGACGGGTTATGTCAGCAGTAAAGATCGAGCAATCTGGGTTTCATAAGAGGTGTTCAGCTGTTATTCATTAATTCTTGCTAGAGACAATGAGTTCAAAAGGACACAGTTAAGGCTCTGCACCAATGTGGCTTTTACAGATGAACAGCTTTAGGGTAAGGTTGTTGGCAATGTTCCCTCTAATTTTTCATGTGTCTGAGCAAACACACAAACGCCCTGAACGGTCCCTTTGACCACTATGAGCGACATCAGATGTGTGCACTGTGGTCATGCCAGGATCGCATCCATCCAGTTTACATAGTTTATTAAAATAATCACATTACAGCATTTAAATTTCTGTGAAAATACTTTTTAATTAAGCATATATCCCACTTGCAATGAAAATGACAGATCTTATTCATGACCTGTGTAGTGTTTAAACACTATTGTAAGTACAAATATCTCATTGTAACTATGGAGAAACATGAACTGCCAAGTAAGCCAAGCTAACTATGAACTCAAATTTTTAAAACACTTAACATTTTTATTATAAAGGTCTGACTTGTATTATAAGCATGAGCCATTGTGTGAAGCTCTTGCTGAGCACTGGGTATGAGTGGTCTGGGAGAGGGTCCTGTAACTGGGAAAAGGTCCTGTAACTCTTTGTCTGCAAAATACGGTATATAATCATACGATTATTTGTATTTCTGCTAATCATAAACTGGTGACAGTATTTAATGATCAATTTTCATGAATGAACATTGTAAATAAATGACACTAGATAAGCACGGACTTAAATGTAACTTTTTTTTGTCTGTCCTCACATATCCAGTGGTTGTACACGTTGATGGCCTCATCTGCTTGCAGCTTTGATTTTATGCACATCAGCTGATCCAAATGGTCCACTTCAGGGGAGTTTTTCCTCTCCACCGTCGCTACATGCTTGCTCAGTATGAAGGATTGCTGTGGTTGGAAAGTCTGCATCAACGGGGCCCAACCTCACGCCAATGACTGACGAAATCTGCTGGGATTCCTTAAATAGGAAACTTTTTAACTGATTGGAATGTTTGTATAAATGTATTGAAATGACTTCTTGTTAAGTGCCTTGAGATGACATCTGTTGGGAATTGGCGCTATATAAATAAACTGAATTGAATTCAAGACAATTTCTCGATGCCGTTTTGATACGATTTATTAAACTAAAGCCTCTTTCACAGTCTGCACTGGATGCTTGAAATGTACCGCAAATATCGATTGATTAGCTGCGTAAATACGTATGTGAATCGCATCATTGGCTGGAGAAGCCAGCCGCTGGTCACTCAGTGACAAACGTTACTGTCTTAAAGCGAAATCTTTTAACCCAAATGCAGAATCAAGCACTAAAATATTTATTCACACACTATGAGCAGATAAACTGTAGCCCTGCTGACTGACAGGAGCAGCACTGCTATGTTCCCATTGCAGGTTAAATGCTCAATTCTGATTGCTTGTTAAAATCCATTTTCCTATTCAACGTTTTTTTTCCTTTTGTGGTGGCTGAAACAATCCAGTGGAAAAAAGTTACAAACTAAGACTGACAATAATGAGCCCGTTTCTGAGAGAAATAAAACGAAAACTTCAGATGTTTTCAGAACATTTTATAATCCCCCTTTTCGTTAAAGAAAATTCCACCATAAACACTACAGACTTTCTAAATAAATCAAGCACATTTCACAGCGCACAAACTTGGCGCTATCAGCCACTCTGTGCATAGACGAAAGTACTCCGCTCCTATATTAAGTTTGTGTCTGGATAAAATTTATTTTTTTATTTTTTTTACCTTAGTCTTATTTGCATACCCGTGTCTATCTTTAATCTGTGTATTGCAGTGCGCGGGTCTCTGGCGCATTGATATGGCAATAACCATGGATAACAGGTTTGGGCGAGTGTGTGTTTTTCTAACTGGACCGTTGCAGGGGGCACCGCTGGAACTGTAAATCGGTGCATATGCTCATTGATTCATACTGCAAAATAGCACAGAACTAATAATTTGTTTTTTTTTGTTTTTTTTCAATTCCGGTTAGATTTTTTTGTGTGCGTAGAGCAACTTTTCTGTGCGCGAAGACTGTGTCACCAGTGCGCAATTGCGCACGCCTGCAGCTTAGAGGGAACAATGCTTGTTGGCCCTTTCTGCATTAAAAGATAACACTGCGGTTGACCTCATGGGGCTAGTTTAAAGTAAAAAAAATATCAATAGAGCAACAAAAATTGGTAGTAGGAGCTGTGAATTAAAGTCACCACTCCCATGGTGGTGGCAGTATGATGCTATGGGGATGCAGGACAAATATTAGTTGTATGTTTCACAAACCAGGCTGTGTGAAACAACAAGAAGAAGAAAACAATTGAGAAATTTATAAGACGTTTCGTTTTCCCAAAGTCACGTAGGGGGCTTTAGAAGGGACTGGGAAGAGGGTCAGAATTCCAGAAACTAAATTAAAGCTATTCCAAGCCACTTTAAAACACTTTCAGAAATGTGTTTTTAACTTTTTTATGATTATTCCAAATGTTTTAAAGTTTCTCATTCATCCATTGACACCAAAGACCCTTTCCGAAATGACTTTCTAGTCAGGGATAAGACACCTTATTTCTGGCTCAACTTGGATGACAAGGCATGAAGTGTTGCAGAATCTTCTCTAAACTATTCCTGAATATTACCCAAGTAATAAGAATCAAATTTTGTAATAACTGGTGCTAAATTGTCTAAAGAAAGGACTCAACAAAAATTTTGTATTTTTTTTATTTCTATATTCAATAATCCCATCAGTTTATAATAAATACAGGAAAGCCACGATATTTAGCACTGACTAGACAACAAAATTCAAAGTGAATGTGGTGCATTTAGCTGGATTTTTCTTGAAAAACCTTTAAAATGTATACCTTAAAACTCTGGTTTATCATCTCAATTTAGCTAAAATTGTGTGTACCTCTAAATACATATTACCCAAAAATCCAGAGAAAACAAAATATGTCATTCTTCCTGGACTAAAAAGTCCCATCTCGACACCAAATTATTTTGCTCCACCATTGTCAAATTTGGATTATTTGTCATTAGAAAGTTTAAAAAAGTGAATTTTATGCAATTTAAATCAATATTTATGTGTGAAGATATGAGAAACTGAGGTAAAGCGAGGGAATGCCTTTTTAACTCCACACAGGTGGCAAAGCAGATCTGCTCCCTCCAAAATAAGAATATTTTATCCTTACCGTCGGACTTCAGTGATCAGCGCTGACAGTGGTTTCTCCCAGGCATACATCTTGATTATTCTGATGCCAGACACCACTTCATTCATGATACGGATTCTGCTATCAGTAAGGACAGCCGTTTTGCTCCTGCAAGATAGGAAACTCTTTAGGTCCTTAAAAAAAAGAAGTGCTGTTACCATTCCAAATGTGAAGTAACAAAAATAATGTTATTTGCTTGCAGAGGAAAACTAATTACGTCTTATGCTTTTTTGCACTAGTTCTTTGGGGATACCAGCATTCCATTATTGGTTAGTCCCAAAACGTAGCATGCAGCTGTTATGACTCAATTATGCAACACTAACTGATCAAACAGCAAAACGAACCAGTTTACCAACATCTGAATCGTAATAACCTGAAAAGCCAGCCAGTCCAGATTAAACCCAGCCCAATATAAAGGGAGTGGAATTAATAGCACTGGCTGGAAAAGGATAGAAAATGTCCAATGTTAAAGGATTCAACAAATTATTTTCAGTTTGTATTTTCTGTTTATGTAAACAGATTTTGAAGGTGTTGGTTTGGAGGATGATGCTCAAAGTAAATCAAGACAGAATCTTTCCTTCTCAAGAGATAAGCTTCTTGTGACAACTATAGCGCCTTGGAAAAATATTATGGCTTTATCTTTTTTTTTTTTTTACGGGTCATATTACAATCACGGATTCTGTGTGTGGCGTACACTTGTATTCAGCTCCCCTGAAACAACCCTTGAAAAAAAACCAATTTCCTTCCGTTAAAACTGAAAATCTTTTGGGATGCATTTCCACCAGCTTTGCACTTCCAAGAGACTGCAATTTCCCCCCTTTTTTTCTTTGCAAAATAGCTCAAGCTCAGTCATACTGGATAACGGACATCTGTTAAGATCAATTTACAAGTCCTACCACATATTTCCAATGATGGATTTTGACTAGGCTATTCTAAAACAACATGAACGTGCTTTAATCTAAACCAATGTACCTGTGGTTGTTTTTGCATGAAGGCCAAAAAGTTTCTCTCTGGACCAGAGTACCTTATTTCACAAGTTTGCTATGTCCACTTATTAGTTTGTCACAAAGAGGAATGCTTCTCTGATTAACGCTCTCCTTGGATGATGTGCCGGTTCAGGTAGAAAGTTTACAGCCGTGTCCTACTCTTTCCTTGTTTGGACAATTGATTGATGAGGGTCTTGTGAGATGTTCAAAGCTTGCAAAATGGCTTCTAATCCAACCCCACTTTAAACCCTTAGTTCCTTAGTGCTAAATCATGATGAATATCTGAGGCCTTCACAAAACAGCTGGATTCATACTGTGATTAAAGGCAGATTCATTGTCAATAGGTTGTACAGGATTTGATTCAGGTTCCCGGGTTCAGATTTTAAATTGCATTAACATTTTGATTCCACTTAGAGATTATGTCCACTTTGTGTTAGTTTCTTAGATAAAAACCCCAACAACATACATAAAGGTTTTCGCTGTAACGTAACAAAATGTGGTGTAAATAATTTAATAAAAAAGGACTGTAAACCAAACTTTATAAGCATGAAGAATTAGACTTCTCTGATGCTTTTGTTTCTCACCTGAAGATGCCAAACAGTTTTCCGAACCATGTCTGTACAGGCATCATGAGGGCAATAGCAGCAACACCTGCCAGACATGAAGGGCCGATTTCATACCACAGGAAAACGATGATGACCAGAGCTTGTAGCGGCCCAACCCATAGGTAGTGTAGATTCAGTATAATCTACAGAGACATCAAATACTGCTGAAATTTGCACAGAATTCACATAGGACCACTTTAGGCTAACATTACTTTACCTCATCAAAACGATTCACATCATTTGAAAGGAGGTTTACTATTTGCCCAGTGGTTGTTTGTCCCATAGACTCACTGCTTAGACGAAGAGCCTGGCGAGAGAAATTTTCCATTCTGGTGATAGTAAGTGGAACACTTTAACACAGCAATGAAGACTTTAACATATTTTTATTTCTGTTGCTAATCTTCCAGATATTTGACTGACCTTCTTGTAGATCATATGACACATAGCTACCCGAATCCTCATGCCAATTCGGAGCACTTGATAGTAGTAAAGATGCTGGAGGATCGTCAGGCCAAAGGTGGAAATGGACATAGCAGCCGCAAAACCGTACGCCATGTAAAGACTACCAGAATCTTCTTGGTGATAGTTCTCAAAGTACTCGATTATTTTCCCCAAAAGTAGAGGCTGGACCACTTTAATAGCTTCCTTTAAGACAAAGACAGGGGCCATTAGTTCTTAATAAAACACAACCATTTAAAAATACATCCCCAACTAACAAGGTAAACATGAGATTAATTAAATAAAAAAGATCTTTACTACCATCAATAATAATAATAATAATAATAATAATAATATGTGTTCTGAATGTGTTTTGTGGACTTGGAGAAGGTGTTCAAGAGAGTCCTGTGGGAGGTACTGAGCCCCTTGATACGGGCTGTTAGATGAGTTGAGCCCATCTCCGGTTGAGTTGGACTTGCCATCATGAACAAAATTTCTAGGTGGAACCAAGGTGTTGAGGGGATCCATTTCAGTGGCCCAAGGATCGGGTCTCTGTTTTTTTGCATTTCATACGATTCTGTTGGCTTCATCAGGACATGATCTCCAGCTTTCACTGGAGCAGTTCACAGCCGAGTGTGAAGCTGGAGGGATGAAAATCAGCAACTCCAAATAAGAGGCCATGGTCTTGAGCCGGAAAAAGGTAGAGTGCCTTCTCCGGTTTGGGGACGAGGTCCTGCCCCAGGTGGAGGAGTTCAAGTATCTGGGAGCCCTGTTCACGAGTGAGGGAAAAATAGAGCAGGAGATGGACAGATTGGTGGTGCACCTGCAGTGATTCAAGCACTGTACCAGTCTGTCGTGGTGAAGAGAGAGCTCAGTCGAAAGGCAAATCTCTCAATTTAACGGTTGATTTAACTCGTTTTGATTGAGCTGGAAAGCTTTCTACTAGAAGTGCATCTCAAAGAATACTCTAAAAACATGTAAATAAAAAGCAGTCTGTTTTGTTGTTCTCTACACCTCCTGGTGTTCAAAATTGCCAACAGACCATTTAGATAAACTGGCCTTGCAATATAAAGCATCTAGTGTCCAAGAGCTGCATCGAATACTAATTACATGGACTATAGAGCACCGTTCTGGTGTAATGATCTTGGGCTCACCAATCACAGACGTGCGCTCTCCATCGAGTTTGACTGACAGTTAACAAATTGGGCTTTATTCTGTTGATCCTTATATGCCTGTTGGAGAGCCCTTGCATCGATGGATGATGGTGCTGCGTGTCTCCGCAATTCCGCTGACAGAAGTACAAACTAGGCTTTAGAGATAGGGTGAGAAGCTCGGTCATCCAGCAGGGGCTCAGAGTAGAGCCGCTGCTCCTCCACATCGAGAGGAGTCAGTTGAGGTGGTTCGGGCATCTGTTTATGGTGCCTTCTGGCTGCCTCTCTGGTGAGGTGTTCTGGGCACGTCCCACTGGGAGAAGATCCAAAGAAACACCCAGGACACGCTAGAGGGACTGTTTTTCAGCTGGCCTAGGATTCCCCCCCGAAGAGCTGGCCCAAGAGGCTGGAAAAAGGGAGGTCTGGGTCTCTCCCTGCTTAGGCTGCTGCCCCCCACGATCTGACCCCGAATAAGCGGAAGATAATGGATGGATAATATTCCAACATATTTCATTTGTGTTTGCCACACAGTTACAGAACATTGAAAAAGAAAAGTAATGTTTTTTGTCGCACAACAACTTTTAACATCAGAGAAAGCTGAGCACCATCACAAAGAACAGTTTTGAAATTATGAGTTCTTAAGGGTAGGATAAGCGGAAGAAGATGGATGGATGGAGTTCTTAAGGGTAAAAACTTAATACTTAAGTGGCCCAAAGTCAAAAGGTAATTGCTGCACTTGCTGAATTAATGAATAGCATTGATACGTGGTACATGTGAAAGATTTGAAGGCATCAAAAGAGCAGCTGTGAAATGGTGCAGTTTTAGTGATTAAGTCCAGATGCATCCGTTTTCCAATACTTGCATCAATAAAACCTGATCCATTTAATACTAAGTTACTGAACACTTATTTGAAAACACGTTACATCCAATTATCGAATTGAGGAGGTTATTTCTCTAACACAAGGGTCTGCAATTTCAGTCCTCAAGTACCACTACCCTGCAAGTGTTTGTATGCATCCCTACTCCAACACCTACATCAAAACGCTGAATTACCTTCTTGGTATTTCAGTGTTGCAAAAGTCTGGTCAATGATCATTCATTTGATTCAGGTGTGTTGATGCAGTGAGATATCCAGAAGTTACAGAACAGTGGCACTCGAGGCCCCTGCAATCTAATTTAGCCTTTTTGAGAAAGACGATGACGATTAGCATCATAAAGGAGGAGGAGCCTGAGAAAGGCACATCACAAACAAGAACATAAAGATGGTGGAGCTGATAAAAATGCACACACCATCTATATAAAAAAATCCAACTGTAAATGAGCACAACACCTTATATTTTCTCTATTTTTATTACCTCCTCCGTGTCTCAGAAGAGCCTGGGAAAAGCACAGCTCAGCTGCTTCACTGTCACTACACTTAACTTTCATAAGTGATACTGGTGCTGGTTTGAAGCATCAATTGATGTTTAATAAATTATTTTAAAAAGAGGTTTTAAAAGAAATTGCTGTAATCCTTTAATGTTCATGGTATAGAAAATGTATTTTGCTGCTCAATCCTGTTACTGAATGAGCTGGAGTCGAATGGTTGGCAGTTTATCGACCATAAGTGAAAGGGTTAGAAACCATTTCTAAGGCTTTGTTACTCCAACAAGCACACAGAGTCAATGAACAAAAAGGGGAAACACGGAACAGTTGTGAAGCTTCCCAGAAGTGACCCACCAAAATTACTCCAAGAACGCAAAGACGACTCATCCAGGAGGTCACTAAAAAACAAAGAACAACATGTGAAGCTCTGCAGGCCTCACTCACCTCAGTTAAGGTCAGGGTTCATAAGAAGACACCTATCCTCGAGACTTCTGGAAAAATATTCTGTGGACCACCACGACAAAAGCGGACATTTTGGAAAGTGTGTGTCCCGATACAGCTGGTGTAAAACTGAACCCTTTTTAAAAAAAATTAAGAATGAGGTCAAACAAGGTGGTGGTAGTGTGATGGTCTGGGGCTGCCTTGCTGCTTCCTGGATGACCTGAATTCTGCTCTCTATCATATAATCTTAGGAGCGCTGCTCCCTGTTTATTCTGGTTATCTTTAGACAATACATTCAAAGATAATTTAAGGTGTATAATTACAATCCAGAATTGATTAGTTTATTAATAAAATATAAAAAAAACCTTCAGAACATACCAGTAAAAATACATACAGCCCAGCCAATGCATAAGATTTCCCATAGGCCTTAATGAGAACCCGAGCCAGTTTTGGATTCCGGAGTTCCTTTACAGCTCTTCTTACTTCGTGGGTCCAAAATCTAGAAGACATGGATTTGTCCTTTAGTAAAACAAAAATGTTTTCAGCAACATCAGCATTTTATGTTTTTTACAAGGATCTAGAATTAATAAGTGAAAATAAATACCAATTGCAACCAAACAGTTGCTTACTCTACGCTCTCATATCCAAGTCCTAATGTAAATGCAGCAACAGTAAACTTGGTAAATCTTTAGTCAGAGCTTAGGTGACTTAAGCTTAAACCCAAACATGCAGCCTAACGTCTACTTAAATTGGTGAATGATAAAGTGTTAAAATTTGGACTCCTTAAACTGATTGGATCTTTAGGATGACGACGCTTACATTGTTACTAAGGAATCTGTTTACACACAAGGGTATACATTAATCAGCTTCAAGTCTGGACTTTGACATGACCATTGTAAAACCTAATTTTTTTGGTTTTGTAGGCACTCTGCTGTTGTGTTTGAGGTCTTTGTGCTGATGAATGATCCAGTTTCAGCAAAGCCTCAGCAGTCAGACAGAAGGTGTCATATAAGACTCTAAAATATTTTGCTAAATAGCACAGTGGTTGACTCAAAAGCAGTTTCACACATCATTTGGGGCTTCTATGCACAAAAAAGGTATCATGAAGACGGCTTGTTCTCCATGTTGTCTGGACTTAGTCGGGGCTTCCCAATGCTGAAGATCCTGCTCATTGTGTTCATGGACCAGATCTCAAGGCCATCAAGAGTAGGGTCTCTGCCTTTGGAGCCTCAGGTTCTCATGGGTTTTTTCCCCCGTTTTTTCCTGCAAATGATGTGGTTCGGTTGGTACCCTTGAGCCATGATCTACTATGCACATTGAGTCAGAATGAGACTCCGCTCATTTCAGCCCAACAATAAAGTACTCAAACAGAAAAAGGAGGACTCAAAGTCATAGATCAGTCATCGTCTTATTAGGAGTTTAAGTCTTTTGGTGTCTTGCTCATGATTGGTGGAAGTTTGAAATAGGAGCTGGACAGACGGATTGGGAGCTTGTCTGCATAAATGCAGGCTTTGTACTTATCTGTCAAAGTTAAGAAAAAGCTGAGCCAAAAAGCAAAGCTCCCTTACAAGAGGCTGAAATGAGTAGAGCCTCAGCTTCTCTGCATCCAAAGAACTCAGTAGCAGGAGACAGAAGGTTAAAACAATTGACTAGAACAGCTCCTGAGAACCTTTTTTGGAGGTTTTCCTGACATGTCTTACCTGGAGAAGACCTCTGAGGGGACCCTGAACTTACTTGGCATACAGTAAATCCATGGTGGCCGGGGAAAGCCTTGAGATCCCCCAAAAATAGCTTGGGACTGTTACAGTGGAAAGGGATGCCAGGGTTTCTGACCAAGGCATATTTTTTCTTCCACTTGCTTATGGGTTGAGCAGAAGATAATAGATGGACCCTAATTCTACTGTGGCTTAAACCCTTATGCGGCCAACTGACTCTTAAGAAATGAGTGACTGTGAACCCTCAAACCCAAATACAGTGGCTTGCAAAAGTATTCGGCCCCCGTGAACTTTTCCACATTTTGTCACATTACAGCCACAAACATGAATCAATTTTATTGGAATTCCATGTGAAAGACCAATACAAAGTGGTGTACACGTGAGAAGTGGAACGGAAATCATACATGATACCAAACATTCTTTACAAATAAATAACTGAAAAGTGGGGTGTGCATAATTATTCAGCCCCCTTTGGTCTGAGTGCAGTCAGTTGCCCATAGACATTGTCTGATGAGTGCTAATGACTAAATAGAGTGCACCTGTGTGTAATCTAATGTCAGTACAAATACAGCTGCCCTGTGACGGCCTCAGAGGTTATCTAAGAAAATGTTGGGTTAAACAACACCATGAAGTCCAAAGAACACACCAGACAGGTCAGGGATAAAGTTATTGAGAAATTTAAAGCAGGCTTAGGCTACAAAAAGATTTCCCAAGCCTTGAACATCCCATGGAGCACTGTTCAAGCGATCATTCAGAAATGGAAGGAGTATGGCACAACTGTAAACCTACCAAGACAAGGCCGTCCACCTAAACTCACAGGCCGAACAAGGAGAGCGCTGATCAGAAATGCAGCCAAGAGGCCCATGGTGACTCTGGACGAGCTGCAGAGATCTACAGCTCAGGTGGGGGAATCTGTCCATGGGACAACTATTAGTCGTGCACTGCACAAAGTTGGCCTATATGGAAGAGTGGCAAGAAGGAAGCCATTGTTCAAAGAAAACCATAAGAAGTCCCGTTTGCAGTTTGCCACAAGCCATGTGGGGGACACAGCAAACGTGGAAGAAGGTGCTCTGGTCAGATGAGACCAAAATGGAACTTTTTGGCCAAAATGCAAAACGCTATGTGTGGCGGAAAACTAACACTGCACATCACTCTGAACACACCATCCCCACTGTCAAATATGGTGGTGGCAGCATCATGCTCTGGGGGTGCTTTTCTTCAGCAGGGACAGGGAAGCTGGTCAGAGTTAATGGGAAGATGGATGGAGCCAAATACAGGGCAATCTTGGAAGAAAACCTCTTGGAGTCTGCAAAAGACTTGAGACTGGGGCGGAGGTTCACCTTCCAGCAGGACAACGACCCTAAACATAAAGCCAGGGCAACAATGGAATGGTTTAAAACAAAACATATCCATGTGTTAGAATGGCCCAGTCAAAGTCCAGATCTAAATCCAATCGAGAATCTGTGGCAAGATCTGAAAACTGCTGTTCACAAACGCTGTCCATCTAATCTGACTGAGCTGGAGCTGTTTTGCAAAGAAGAATGTGCAAGAATTTCAGTCTCTAGATGTGCAAAGCTGGTAGAGACATACCCTAAAAGACTGGACGCTGTAATTGCAGCAAAAGGTGGTTCTACAAAGTATTGACTCAGGGGGCTGAATAATTACGCACACCCCACTTTTCAGTTATTTATTTGTAAAAAATGTTTGGAATCATGTATGATTTTCGTTCCACTTCTCACGTGTACACCACTTTGTATTGGTCTTTCACGTGGAATTCCAATAAAACTGATTCATGTTTGTGGCTGTAATGTGACAAAATGTGGAAAAGTTCAAGGGGGCCGAATACTTTTGCAAGCCACTGTATCTACAAGTTACCTCCTAGACTGCCTGTATGTTTCCTATCCAAGAAATGTAAACGCATTTCCACTAGATTAGATTTCCACTAGTCATTTCCACTGAGCAAATAAAAGCAGATCACTCCCAACCATTGGCTGTCAAACAGTGTACAAACAATCTTAGAAGACACCAAAAATGCAAAGGTGCGAAGTGGCAAAGGAATGTAAAGGCAAACACCAACAATGGCCTACAGAGGTTGATGTGCAGAGTAGTTTAAGTGCTTTTAGGTTTCAATGAGTAGTGGGCATTCTCACCTCAGGGTGAACCTATGGCCAGTCCAGAATATATAGAATTTTTGCTGCATTTGTGCATAAAGCATTAGCTCTAATCTTCAGCTTGGCTTCCAGTGCAAAGTCCAACAGATCAATGACAAAAGAACTTTAGGCACTAGAAATTCAACTCACAGTTGTCTACACATGGATCCCCACTTTTTTCATCAGAAGCTTGACCAGCTCAGCAAAAACCAGGAGGCAGCAACAATCGCAAAAGGCAGCGAGGAGGACTAACATTTTTAGAGTGAGAGAAGTTGCTGCCAAGATGCAAGCTGTTCAAGACCAAACCCCAGACAAGAAAATGAGGTAAATAAGCTGGTGTGCTAATCTTACCGCCTACATTATTCATTTCCTTTGAACTTTCCCAATTTTGTCAAGTAAACTTAAATGCATTTTTTAGAAGTTTATGTGACGAACCAACACAATGTAGTGCATAATTCTGTGTTGAAAATGATCAATATCTGAGACAAGAAGCGTGAACATATATTATTAGGTTTGCATTACATTATCAGATAAGGGCTTGAACAGAACTCTCCAAGGTGTTCAAAGCTTAAGATATTATTTAATTACCTAACCCTGCTTTAAGCTTCTCCACAACTTTCTCCCTGACCTGAATGCTCTGTTCCTTGGTCTCCATGATGCTGTTTGTTCTCTAATCTTCTCTCAAAAATATCCATGGTGTTCCTAGAACAGCTCGATTAATACACAGGTTGAATTAGATGAGACACCAGGACACCATCAACTAGGGGTATCAGAAAGAAGGGGATTGAATACAAATGCGTGCCACATTTTCCAAATCCTACTTGGAAAAACCTTCGTAGCTGGGGGATATATGATCCTGTTCAGTTTTGCAAGGAAGCTTCATTGAATATTACTTCTCAGTTCAAAATGATGCATTCTGGTAGTAAAATGTAAACAATTCAGTAGAGGAGAGCAAGAAAAAAAATGTGTGGCAATACAAAAAGCAAAGTTCATAAACTCCTTTTCAGGTCTGGCAAAAAACCTTGATACATCTACCTTTGTTAAATTGCACTTTACGTGCTCGTTTACACATAAAATGTTCGTTTACACATACGCTGGGGATTCTTAATTGAACAGTCAGCTGTTGAACTGATTTCCTATATTTAGGCCAATTGGCCAGATTTAAATAAGCAAATACACAGAAGCTTTCCATTTCAAAACTGCCGCAGTGATTAGTGCTTTAATTTAAACTGATACAACGAGCTGCTTCTTATTTAACTATGTCACAAGGCAGATAAAGGATTCATCTCACAGGGCATAACAACAGTAGTCTTTAACAGACTCGTATTATGAAAGAGTGCTTTACAAAGCATGAAATTCCTTTCAAAAGCACCACAGAGCTCAGACCTTTAGCCTACTGAGACTATTTGGTGCACTCTGGAGAAATTTTGATGCAAGTGTTCAAATCATCTCTTCAACACGAGGGCAAAAAATTTCCAAAATATCTGACTGGAAATGAGCGCTATGACAGTCTGTGGGGCAAGCTTCCGAAAACAATTGAAGGGAAAATTTATGTTGCAATGTTAGTGGGTGGGGGCTGTATATTTCAATTGTTAGGCTATGTTCAGACCTGGGATTAACAAGCTTTTTGACTAATACAGATACAGGTCAACAGCTTTAAGCACAGCTGTTCACAACTGGTATTAAAATCCAAAAAGGGAAAATATCTTAGCTAGCCCAGCATAATCAAATAATTACGTTCTTAAATCTCAAAGTCTGCTATAACAGAAACAGCAGGTTTACTGATGTTTCTGTAACGTCACACATTTTGTCCAGTGTGTATTCTAAAGTTAATGAAGGTTAGTGAGGCTACCATAAAGCAACAGTGAAAGAGCCGCTGGAAGATTGGTTGTCTACATGTGACAACAATCTCCTTTAAGCTTTGTGATGAAAGTATAAGTTCAAAGAAGTCACTTTTACCCAAAGTCGTAAGGAAGGAGAAGGACTTTCCTTCTAGGCTTCACACTACAATATTGGAAAAGCCTTGCCAGAGTACAAAATATAGGTCAGACAGAAAAATCTTCTGAACACTGCTGTAGACATGAGATTTCAAACAACAATGGTCAACAATTGCACAGCGGCCATGTTTAACAGACTTCTACCAAATGAGAAAGATGCCACAGAGACAAAAGGGTGTTTCCAGGAAGTATTACTTTAAGGGTTGCATACTTGTGCAACAACTTTATTGTAATGTTTGATGCACATTTTTCCACCTGATGGATGGTGGATCCATGTTTCATTAAAAGAGTAAATTGACTCATTTTTTATTATATCTAGTTTTGTCCAAAATGAAAAAGCTCAAATCATGTGGAGATGTCTGTCATTTTAAACCTGAGTAGATTAGTCTTATTTGTAAAGCAACTAAATTAGGGTACCTTTGTAGGTCCTCTCCGAGGCCTTCTGAGCGATCCTCTGGAAGAATTTTGTACATGTCATTTTCATTAAGTCGCCGTTTGTGGCCCAGGTGCAGCAGTGGGGTCAACCAACTGGAACAGAACCACAATTGAGGTTAGAACAGTACATATAGATCCAGAAGTATATAAACAACACTGATGTCATTATAGATTTTATTTTAATGGATCTTGATGACATAGATGTCAGGCAAACTGAATCTTATAATTGCAAATGTATGACTAGAATACGACATAATGTGAGCTAATCGGCTTGCACTGCTGGAGGTGACACATGATAAAACAGTCTCCTAACAAGGATCCCAGGGCTTTTGCAAGAGCAACGAGCACACAGCATCACAGAGCATGGCATGTTTAAGCTCAATCTTTGTCTTACCTGTTCCAAAACACACCTTTCCAGTTAATACCTCATTAGCTGTAACCAAACTCCACATTCTTATGATTGTTATGGTAAGACAGAGAGGCCCTTTTCTGGTATTCCTCCCAAACAACATTTTTGCAAATAATACAATTGAAATAACCTTCTATTGTTCCCCAGTGGGGACCATTCAGGTGTATATCTGAAAATCCAAAAATGCTACAATTTGCTGAAGTTCTGTAAGAGAGATTGGAGAGTTTAGTGGCCTGTGAACACCTCAGGGTAATAAAAAGGCACAATGACTTATTTACATATTATTTATAACAAGTTTTTTAATTCGGATCAAATTAAAAGCTCAATAAGCTCAAGCAAACTTGGGTTAAGCAGCAAAACAGTGATCCAGAGCACAGCAGCAAGTCTATTATTGAGAGGTAAAAAAGAAAAGGTTTTAGAGGGATGTAGTGAACGTTTGGAGTTCAATCAGATTTAGATGCTTTGGAACATTTTTCATATGATCAAATGCAGAGCAAAGAGGTTTTTCCAGAAGTTAAAACAAGAAACCAGCAAGCAAACAAGCACCAATAAAACCAGCACCGCTAAAGTAAATAAAATGTCAATTATGGGACCACTAGAATAAAATATGTTCAAAAGCCCACCATAACCATTGTGGCCTAAATAAAACTATTCTGCAAATTAGAGTTAGTCAATAACACCTCAACGGAGATGTATGCATGATGTAGGTCACGAAAGCAAAGTGTGCCTTAAGCTTTTTTTCCTCCTAATGCGAACCTGAAAAGTGCCTTTTGAATGTACACTAGGATCTGACAAGATTTATTCTAACTGACACACTTAATGACTAAATTAAATTAAATCTGTTCAATTAACATTTTTAAAAGTACAGGATGGAACATGTACAAACCCTAAATAGTATGTTTTTTTTCAAAAAGCACCAGGTTTAACCACAAATCGTTGGGAAGCTTCTAACAGTTGCATTTGAAATCCCGTGGTTTAGAAGCAGAACAGGGAGTTCTATTCTTCTCATTTTTATTCACTTAATACTTTACTTGTACAAAGCTTTAACAGTCTTTATAGCCGGAAGACAAAGCAGAATCAGTACTAGACCGTGTCGCTCCACGACTCGTAGGCAAAACTAAAGTGTGTTTTATTAACAGCGGTCGCTCTGTTAAATCTTAGAACTGTCCGCGCTCATGGACGGACTCATTGCTTGCTTCGCTGCCCCCTCTGATCCATCAACACTTACCAGAGAAACAGCTTTGAAAGCCGGCCGGCGGTCGCCTGCGGGTTACTCCTGCCTCCTTTCTCTAGGATCTCCATGGTCGGAATGCCATCAGTTCATCCGGCTGCTCTCCTGTCAGCCCCTGGACCAAATCGCTGACAATACAAACAAACACACGCAGGAGGAGACTCAGCCAATGGGCTGGCAGCAGCGGCACGTAAGTATAGATTGATGTTGTGAGGAGCTGTCAGGTCCTGTATTACGGCGGCGCAGCCGATCGTCAAAGTGAGATTGTTTACCTCGAAGCGAGATTGTTTACCTCGAAGTATCAGCTTCACTGTCGCTCGGGTCTGCATATGGGGGTCTTTCTGATCGTCTGTAACGATCTTTGTTTTTCCTCGTTTTAAAAGTATGACTCCCGTGTTCGTCTTCGCACATTTCTAATCATGTGACGTGTTTGCAACCAATGGCGGTGATACGTGACAATCACATGAGTAAAGCTTGGCAGCGCCTGAGCCCCTAACGTGGGAGCGCAGCCTCAGAACAAGTGAAGTTAATGAGATTTACGGTTTTTGTCTCGTTTGACCGACGGGTCTGTTCCAAACGTTTCCACGTGTTTTGTTGGCCTGTGGTTGGGGTGTGTTTGAGGACCATGGGAAAATTTGTTATAGTTTCTCATCTATATTTTACGGTGGCCGGGAAGTGCTAAAAACAAAATTACATTAACTTGAAACACTTACATTTTTACCTAAACACATTTACAAATTTACCGAAACACTTTTACAAGTAAAAAAAAAAAACACTTTTACAAGTTTAACAAAATACTTTTACAAATATACCGAAACACATTTACAATCTTACCGAAACACTTTTACAAATTTACCGACAGGGCCGGATTATGTTAGCAGAGGCCCCTGGGCACAAAATGTTCTAAGGGCCCCCTCGCCGCCAAAAAAATATTATTTAAATAGGATTTTCACCACAGTCTTGTAAAACTACATTGCTCATCTGAGGGCAACAATATCAAGACAACACAGTGGTGTAACTCCCTTGCCCATGTAAACACATCCTGCTTGATCTCACCTCCACCAGGCCAGGACTACAATTCAGATTGTTCCATAACTTAATCACAAAAACTCGCTCATAGTTGTTAATTTTTCTTTCCCGTCTCTCCTCTCCTCTCTCAAAGCGCTCCTTCAGTTTTTTTGCTTCACAGCTAATGCTGCCCTTCTGTGTCTCTGTCTGTCTTCCCCCTATTTTTCTTTATCTTTTATTGATTACAAATAGTGCAATCAGTTTAAGTAAACCTGACTCATACTTTAAAGCATTTGATCAAAAATGGAAAATGAATGCAAAGTAAAAACAACTGCTTTTCCTTTTACATAATGTTTAATAAACCTGTATCTATATCTCTAAACTCCTGTTTCTCCATCCTCCTCTACTGTCTCTTTCCTCCTCCTCTCATGTTTATCACAAGTAAAATCATGAGAACAGGGCTCTTGTCTAGGAATGCACAATGTATTGACAACATCGGTATCTGCCGATGTTAGTCTTTTTTTTTTTACATATTGTCGTGTTCCGATAAGTAAAACTGAGCCAATATTAAAAATCACTATTTATTTCCATCTCTGTAAGAGATTAATGTAATATTTATAACATTGATATTAATGCTCTTATGGCCAGTAACTATTATTTACAAATATCTGTATTATTGCAAATGTTTTGATCGGTGCATCCCTACTTTTGACTCTGTCCTCCATGATCTGCTGCCCCAGCCTTTCTGTCCACCTCTTTATGAGTTCACTAAGAAAATGACCAAACTGGCAGATAAATGCCAAAATGCCAACAAAGTTAACACTATGTGCTGATCCAAGTAATTTATCATCACCACAGAAACCAAATTCACCTAAAAACTGACTGACAGCAAAGACCTGCCTGAGCAGGAACTCCCACCAGTACCACGTCTCTCCCTCCAGCTGGTCCAGTTTAGCTTTCTGTCCTGCTACCAGTGGCTGATGCTAGCAGCACACTGACGCAATGATCAGAGCTTTCGTCATGATCACACACGTATTCCGAGTGTTTCCAGTCAGAGAAACCACTAATGTACTGGTTTTATTTGCTCCAAATAAGATGCAAGGGAAACAAAAGATATTAGCCTACCTGTGGTCGGTGAACATGTGATCCAGTCTGAAGAAACTTTTTCTCCACTTGGGAAGTGACAGCAGATCATTAGGTTTGGGTCACTTTACCGCCCAAACCTCGATCACGGGATGAAGCTGGATATCTTGTCGTCCGATTATTAAAAGCAGCAGCTCCACCATCGATAACAACAGTGTAAGCATTTACATTAACTGTCCCCCACAGTGCTGCGTCCCACAGCGGATAAACCCAGTCTGAGCTGCTGCCGCTACAGCTAGCCTCAGGTTGTGTTGTGTAGCTAACGCAGTCCCGTCCAAACAGGTTCATTGAATCACCATCTGCCAACATGTCTTCTTTTTCCTGATTTTCCTCCTTAGGTTTTAACTCAGAAAGTGTCAGTAGATGACAGACTTCCTAATAAACACGTCTTCTTCTCATCTTTCTCTCTTTCATTTATAGAAACCGCCTTTTTTCTTCCCTAATAATAAACCCTGGATCAGCAGTGACCTGAAGGAACTGCTAAACATGAAAAAAACAGCCTTCAGGGAGGGAGACAGGGAATTACTGAGGAGTATACAGAAGCAACTTAAGGTCAAGATCAGAGACAGCAAGGAGGCATACAGGAAGAAGCTGGAGAACAAACTACAGAGGAACAATATCAGAGATGTCTGGTCAGGAATGAGAAAGATCACAGGTTTTAAGGACAGGAAGGATTGGATAGATGGAAGTCTGGACAGAGCCAATGAACTGAACATATTCCAGCCAAACAGACATTCCACTCTCCTCTGATCAACAGCTTTCCTGTAACACCTTGGATGTTTTATCCTTCACCTCAGCCACAAGTTTGACTTCAACCAAGTCAGGAAATGCTGCTACCCCCTTTGCCTCCCCCTCCCACTTGTCTGTCTCCAAAAGTCACGTGAAGAGGCAGCTGGAGAAACTGAACCGGAACAAGGCTGCAGGTCCAGATGATGTCAGCCCCAGAGTCCTGAAGGCCTGTGCAGAGCAGCTCTGTGGGATTCCGCAGCACCTCTTCAACCTTAGCCTAACTCAGGAGAAGGTTCCAGTGTTGTGGAAGACATCATGCCTTGTTCCAGTACCCAAAAGAACTCACCCATCAGTCATCAATGACTATAGACCCGTTGCCCTGACATCCCACATCATGAAGGTCCTGGAGAGACTCCTGTTGGCACCCCTGAGTAAGCAAACAAGAATGTATCAGGACCCACTGCAGTTTGCTTATCGCTGTGGAGTTGGAGTTGAAGATGCTATCATCCACCTACTTCAACCAACCCACTGTCATCTGGACAAAGCAGGCAGCACTGTGAGGATCATGTTCTTTGATTTCTCCAGTGCATTTAACACAATTCAGCCTGATTTGCCTTGTCAGAAACTCCTGAAGACACAGGTGGAGCCCTCAACAATAGCCTGGATCAATGACTACCTGACCAACAGACCACAATTTGTGAGACTGAAAAATTGTGTGTCAAACCAGGTGGTCAGCAGCACAGGAGCACCACAAGGGACCATACTCTCACCATTCCTTTTCACTCTGTACACCTCAGTCTTCCAGTACAAATCAGAGGCCTGTCATCTGCAGAAATACTCAGATGACTCCACAATTGTCGGTTGTATCAGAGATGGACAAGAAGCTGAATACAGAGAGCTGGTGGACCGCTTTGTGACATGGTGTGGAAACAATCGTCTCACCTTGAATGTGAACAAAACAAAGGAGATGATTGTAGATTTCAGAAGAAACAGGGATAAGTCAAACACTGTTTCCATCATGGGTGAAAAAGCAGAGGTGGTTATGGAGTATAAATACCTCGGAGTTCACCTTGACAACAGACTGGACTGGAGACTGAACAGTGAAGCCGTCTACAAGAAGGGACAGAGCAGACTGTACTTCTTGCGGAAGCTTAGGTCCCTCAAGGTTTGCAACAAGTCTGTTGGGGTAGCAGCATCATAGCCAGGGATTTAAATAGGCTAAACAACCTGATAAAGAAGGTTGGTTCTGTTCTTGGGACAACTGTGGAGAATCTGGAGATGATGATGCAAAGAAGGATTCTTCATAAAATAAAAAAAATTATGGACAACCCTGAGCATCCTCTTCATGAGACTGTCATACAACAACAGAGCGTCTTCAGTCGGAGGCTTCTTCAGTTTCGCTGCAATAAAGTCCGCTACAGGAAATCCTTCCTGCCCACAGCCATCATCATCTACAACAACTCCTTACAGAATTAATCATATGAGCTATACCAACACTTAATTTCCCTCTGGGATCAATTAAATATTTTTGAATTGAGACTGTATTGATCATCATATTTTACAGAGTAATCAACAGTACTGGTGATTAAATCTAGTATTTGTTTGAGATATCTTACAATAACCCTCAAACGTCAGTTTTACAGTGGAGGCCATAATGTATAGTAATTCTATTTTCTACCACAAGAGGGAGCTCCACCTAAAGCCTCAAAAAGGCCTGCCATTTTTCGACCAATCACACGCAGGCTGCCACTGGGGGAGACAGCCAGAGTGCAGCTCCTCACTTTGTCTCCTAATTTCTCAGCCGTTTTAACAGGCAACGCAGCTTCCGAACTACTCTTAACTTAAGAACGGTAAGGCCTATCGATGTCACCAATGGACCGTTTTTATCAGAACGGATAGGGGAACGCTCTCAAACCTCTCAGTTTGTTGAAAATATAAAATTACAGCCATAAAATGACATCAAATATGTTGATAAATTTGATGAAAACATTAATCTGTCTTTCCTTGGTCCCGAACTACACCTCCTTACTCGGAAATTGTAAGGGCTATTGGAATTATTCTTTCACTAAGTATCAGCAGGCTTTGATGAAGAATCATGGTTCGTTTCATGTGTGTACCTCAATTTGTCTAGGAGCAGTGATTTTGTAAAAATGAGCATGATTTTGCCATTTTTGAATCTGAGACGTTTTAGCAAAGAGCAGATTTGTTACACTCAAACAAACAAAACTCATGGAGAAACAGTAACAGGTATCAAAAAAGTTGTTGAATCATATGCGTCAGGAAGGTCTGAAGTTATATTGGCACAAGGCTCATGTTTCTACGTCGCATCGTTTATGAGATATGACTTTACAAATATAGGTCAGAATCCAGCTGTCCTCTGAATTTTTGCTCAGTCCCAATGCATTCCAATGGTCCCTCCTGGGTGCGGCCACTTTGCTTTGGGTCTATTTGCCAAAAAACTAACTGTCACATACATTTTGGTAACATTTCCTGAATCAAAAATTGGAAACCTACGTTTTGATATATAATATGTGCAGAAAGAGTTAAATATGAGCGAGTGAGCGGAAGTTGTTTGTGGAAAATTAGGAAAGTGGAAAAGTGTAATTCTGCTAGAGTGGGCCACTCTAGCTTAACTGCCATGTTCCCATAGAAATGCATGTATTTTCAGAAATCTGATCATTTCGGGACCAGAAACTTGAGGAAGGATTGTATGAAAACTGTACAAGTTAGGAAGAAGCCGAGACATACAGTAATAGCTGAAGAGTATGACTACATTTTAAGATTTGAATGGTGTTTCTAAGTGGAAGTATGTGGAAGTAGTTAGTTTTGCAAAACAGGAGAGATTTAGCGGAATTTTTGAGGTTTTCCATTCATTTCAATGGGAGCAAAAAAAGCATACAAAGTTGAATATTATAAAAAGTATGAAGGTTATGAATACCAAAAGATATAGCCGGAAAGAGCAGAATAAGCTGAATAATTGAAAAGTTGAATGGTTAAAATAGCACAAAGTATGCACAAGTAGATGAAGTTCAAAAAACGTACAGAAGCAACCAGAAGAAGGTAAGAGGACCTCAAATTATACATATCGGCAATTTCAATTCTTGAAGTATGTGGACAAACTGTGTACAACCCAAAATGACTGGCCCATATTTTTCATTCTGGTAATGAACCTGCTGTTGGACTGTATCCCATTCCACAAATAGGACTGCAGGAGGTCTATTCCATCCTGACCTGAACCCCATAGAGAATCCAGACCCAACGATGCAGATGACCTGAAGGCCGCTATGAAAGCAACCTGATGCTTCCTGAACACCCTGGCAGACCCACATTGTATTGTGGCTAATAGAAAAGACTCTGCAGCTCATATTTTTGATGCTTTTACAGCATGATGCATTTTCAGAGGAAGGCAAATAAACCTAAGAAGTGCAATACTTTGTGCCAAAGGCAGCAAAAGGCAGATTAACACTATTAGAGAGGTGGTCACAAATGTATTCCCATCTGGTAAAATTTGTAACTTATTCTACGATCAATGAAACAAAAATGTTTTCTAAATGTAAATTCATACTGCAACTGGAACTTAACCAAGTTATGAGCCATTTTATCCCCTTGGACTTTTGGTTTCCATTTGTATATTCAAATAGAGTCAAGGAGGGCTTCTTTTAGCACACACAGTTGTAGTTAGTGGTTTTTTAATCCCAGTAGACTTCGGATGGCTAGATTTTACTGAAGAAAATGATTACAGCTTGAATGCGGTGGAAAACCTGAGCAGGAAGGTGATAAATGACATCAGGGGAGCTCCAGAGGGTCTATTTCTGGGTTGTGAAAAGTAAAGCTGGGAACAGAGAGTGAAGCATCAGTGTTATTTGAATGTAGAGAAAGGGAACCCAACTCTGAGACTGCGCCCAAGTGAACTGTCATTCGGAAATTCAGTCAAGCTGGAAGACGCTCGCTATATTGCAAATCTTGGTTTTTATATGTCCATATATGGTACCTTACGGTAAAAAAGCTACTGCCGAGGTGTCGCTAAAGAAGAGAAAAAAGGTTCTTGTTCAGGTTGCAAAAAAACGACATTTTGACAAATGTGCATCATGCTTTACAATTTTAACAAGAAAATAAAAGTCAGAAATACTCAAAATGCTTGCTTAAAAAATTCAACCTAAAAAAAAACAAAAAAACATTTTAATCGAAACATCTAATGTCATTCTGACACTTGAAAACAACCTATCACATTGGGAATTCAATTAAAACCCAAGGGGATAGACAAAAAATATTTTGGGATTCTTTTAAAGAAACTTTATAGTACGTCTACTACAAATATTTTTAAAAATATTACAGCTGACTTTTTAGAAATAAATTAACTCAAAATTATGTTTTTGGAAATTCTGGGAAATGAAAAAGTTTTAGATAAGAAAAGTTATGATGTATTAATAAAACTGTTCAAAGTAGCTTTTTGGAAATGATCTTGGCATCTCTTGCCATTCTGGTATCTGAAACACACATTGACAAACTATTACTCCCAGCTTACTGGGAGGTTAGGGATAACATTTAAGACTATTTCTTTGTCAACTCATAACAGAAAGAAGAAAATGAGAACTTGAGTGTCAAAATATTTTGATTCCTCTCCAAAAATCTATACTAAAATATGAAAATGGTATTTAATTCAGTAAGTATTGATCTTAAGAATAGAGATCTTGACAGCTCGACTTGATATATCAGCAAAAATCCAGACTAAAATAATAGGCATTTTGTGGTACAGTAAACCATCTTGAATACAGACATTTTGTTTGGCAGCTCTTAACAGGTGGAATTAAGCAAGGCCTTAAAATGACCCCTTTAGGGATGCCAGAATGAGAAAAGCATTTACTGCTCAATTTATCTTGAAAAAGATTCAGCAAAAATTATGAAATATTTGTTCTAGTAAACGCCTGGAAGATGCTCCCATTTCCTCCTGGAGTAACAAATCTGGGTATGAAGATTAGGAATTTAAAGAAAAAGTAAAACATTTAGCAGGGATGTTTTTGACTTTATATATCTCCAAAAATCCAGATTAAAAATCCCAAAATATTTGTGTTGGACTCTGAACATCAATCTAAATTGGAATTCAATTAAAGTTTTTTTAAAATCACCTTAATTGGGCTGGAAGTGAAATAAGCCATAAATCAAACTGTTTCAAGACAAAAAGTTATTTTTTAAAAAATTCATTTCATATCATTTCGGGGCACAACTGCCAGTCAAAATGACTCCATGCAATCTGTTGGGGTTCCTTAAATAGAAAACTAACTAAAACTTTAAACTGATTGGAATGTTTGTATGATTGCATTGAAATGATTTTTCTTGTAAATTGCCTTGAGATGACATCTGTTGTGATTCAGCGTTATATAAATAAACTGAATTGAGTTGAACTGAATTATAAAAATCCAAGTATAACAAAATATTTTCTCCTAATAGTAAATATTCCAAGAGCAATAAATGTATTTTGCTCTAGTCTCTTTTTAAAGGGCAAACTATTAGCTGTGCCAAACCTTGGTTCCTCCTCATTTGTCATTAAAATTTAAAAGTATAAGATAGTTTTCCACTCTAAAGTCGATGTAGTAACTCAGAACAAGAATTAGCTTTACAACACTGAGCAGAGCTAATCTCTAGCCAGGAGCGCTGCCTGGCTTCACCGCTGAACACAGAGCTCACTTGTTGTATTGGTTTTCAGAGTTATATGTATAATTTTTCTTCCCTTTCATTCTATTCTAAAGCACCCTATTGAAAGTGTGCTATACAAATAAAATTGCCTTGCTATTCACCTTTAAATTGTTTGAATCTAGTTGTTGCATGAAAATGAAAAATTGCTTTGAATAAGTGGTAACCAAAAAGTTGCATATTTAAAAAAAAGTTGGACCCCAGTAACAACAAATGAAGCTATTGCTTAAGAGCCTCAGAAAAAGAGCATTGTTCTTCACATCTGCATGATGTTACATGCTGCGGAATTTTCTCCTGCTTAAGCGAGAACGTTTCCTGATTTTCAAAACTTTGGCTGAAGTGGCATTTGTAATTCCAGTCTCTCGTGTTTAAGAGCGCGGATTGAGCCTCAGAACAACATCAAAGCCCCCATGAGAAGTCATCTTTCCGAGGCAAAAGTCAAACACCTCATGACAAAAGCCTCTGCAGCAATCCCACTTGAGATATTTGGTTACGCACAAGCGGGCGCACAATTCAGGTCCGTGTGGACCAGGAGGAAGTTGTGAGACTGTGCATTCAGTCCACAGGACTGTCCATATTATAAGTGCAATTGTTTAATTTCATTGTTTATATGTAATTTTAAAAATTGACGGGTAAAAGAAATTTCATTGACAGGAATTTTTTGATCCCATCAGTTAAGATGACTGATGACAAAAATTAGTCTAGTGCAACCTCGGTTCTCAACCCAACATAAACGTTGCTAAAAAGCTTATCAAAGCTTCAACCGAATGGCTCTCTACTTCTGGACTTTATAATCCTAACTGTTAATTTTGAGGCCCTTCAGAGAATATCTTAAGAGAGCCAGTCCCACAAGTCCAAAATTGTTGCCGATGCTGCTCACCATTGCAAGTCGAAAAATGAGTATCACACAACTTTTTTCAAAGTAATGCATTAGTAGAAGCCTTTGTTGATATAGGCAGAATCAAAAAGTATTCTGATAGAGTATTTATCTAACTTTTTGCAAATGTTGCACTGATTACCGCAATAGTGTCCTCACAGGTCTGCCTAAAAAGTAGAAAAGGTACAGCTGATCCAGAATGCTGCTGCTCGTGTCCTTACAAGAACTAGCAAAAGTAGAGCACATCACCCCAGTTCTAAAGTCCTTAAACTGGCTCCCTGTAGCTCAGAGAATAGACTTTGAAATACTTTTACTAGTTTATAAATCAATGAATGGCCTAGCACCTAAGTATGTCGAAGATCTGTTATCCTTACATCAACCCTCCCAGACCACTCAGGTCTTCCAACTTTAATCTATTAATTCATCCCTAGAACTAGGCATGGAAAAGCAGCTTTCAGTTTGCTCCACTTATCTGGAACATATTTCCAGATGACTGCAAAGCTGCTGAAACACTGAGTTCCTTTAAAATGTAAATCAAGGCTAAACATCCATTTGTGTAGAGCTGTCTTTGAGTAAGTGATTAATATTTAAAAAGGGGTACCACAGAGTGTGTCCCGACTACAGGGGGAAATCAACCTTCTGAGTCTCCTTGGTAAGGTCTATTCAGGGCTTCTGGAGAGGAGGGTCAGGCAGATAGTCGAACCTCTGATCCAAGAGGAACAATGCAGTTTTCGTCCTGTCTGTGGAACACTGGACCAACTCTACTCTAGGTGCAGCGAAGGTATTGAGGGGATCTGTTTTGGTGGCTTCAGGATTGGGTCTCTGCTTTTTGCAGTTGATGTGGTCCTGCTGGCTTCATCGGAACATGATCTACAGCTTTCGCTGAAGCGGATCGCAGCAGAGTGTGAAGCGGCTGGGATGAGAATCAGCACCTCCAAATCAGAGACCATGGTCTTGAGTCGGAAAAGGGTTGAGTGCCTTCTCAGGGTCAGGAGTTTAAGTATCTGGGGGTCTTGTTCACAAATGAGGGAAAAAGATTGATAAGCGGATTAGTAGGGCGCCTGCAGTTATGCGGGTGCTGTACTGGTCTGTCGTGGTGAAGAGAGAGCTGAGCCAAAAGGCGGAGCTCTCAATTTACTGGTCGGTCTATGGTCCTACCCTCATCTATGGTAACGAGCTCTGGGTAGTGACTGAAAGAACAGGATCACGGATACAAGCGGCTGAAACGAGTTTGCTCTGCAGGGTGTCTGGGCTCTCCCTTAGAGATAGGGGGAGAAGCTAAGTCATCCAGGAGGGGCCGGAGTAAAGCTGCTGCTCCTCTACATCGAGAAGAGTCTGTTGAGGTGGCTCAGGCATCTGTTCAGGATACCTCCTGGACGCCTCCCTGGTGAGGTGTTCCGGGCACGTCCCACTGGGAGGCAACCCAGAGGAGGACCCAGGACACGGAGGGAATATGTTTCTGGCCTGGGAACACCTTGGGATTCACCCTGAGGAGCTGGCCCAAGTGGCTGCTGCCCCCGCTACCCAACCACAGATCAGTGGAAGAAAATGGATGATGGATGGAGGGAATGTTATATGTTTTATTGTGTCATATGTTATGTGTCTCTAATGTTGTGTTTTATGCTTTTACTGTTGGTTTATTGCTGCTTTTATTTTAATTATTTTAATTAAGTAAAGCAATTTAAATTGTCTTGTGTAAAGTATGCTACACAAAAAAGTGTTTCAAGGGCTTCAGTGAGCTGACATTTAAACATAAAACCATCAAGATAAAATAAATTAAATGAAAAAATAAAATGTAAATAAGTGCAAATATTTTAAGGGCTGTCATGAACATCTCAAAGTGAACTTTTTTTGTGTTTAAACTAATTTTCTTATAAAGAGTAATTTCAGACTTTAAAATATTGCTGAAGAATAACTAAGTTAGACGACATTAAACTTGATCTCGGCCTTGTCCGATGATCTGTTTGCTGCTGCTGCCTGTCGATGAAAGGCATAGGGGAGAGGGGACATCTGGGCAATGCACACATGATAAATGATTGTTTGTTCGCATAGATATATGTGCTCGTATCAGTATCGCTGCACACTCAGGTTGGGGCACAAATATAACTTCATAATAATAAGCAGTGCAATACAGAGGGACTAGACATGCCAGGGTTCATTTTTTTTCAACTGTGATGGAAAAATCTGAAGGCCATCAGTCACTTTGACAGATTGCAATTCCCATACATGACCACTTGGTACGTATATTTTCCCATTTATGCACAGAGCTCATGTAACTAATCAGTCAAGAAAAGATTCCAGTGAGAGCATCCGAGTATCATCTCAGACCTGGACACCGACCCCAATGCATCTAGTGATACACAAGCTGACAGCATGTTGTAGAGTTATGGAGGCTTGGAACACATCTGTGACTGCACCACACACAGGCCGTGACAGATCTCTCCATCTTAACCACTGATACAGAAGGGGCGCATGCAGGGATTTCCTCCCACTGAAGCGATCAGAAAAGCTGTCATTCACAGAATCCTCTGAATTCTGATCACTGCTATTAAAGACATGTTCCCTAATTTCAAAACTTTGGATGAAGTTGTACGTGTTTAGCCTCTATATGTGGGAGCGTAGTTCATGCTGAGTGTTCAGACCACAGCAGGTGAAATGTTCATAACTAATACATGTAGCTTATTAATCTGTTCAATGTGGAATGGCACGATGTGGATTCTCTGTTCAGTTTGTCCGAATTGAATATTAAAATGAAAATTAAATACTACTGAATATGTCATCGATAACATTTTAAAAATTGACAGGTAAAAATAGACTATGACCGGATTTAAAATACAGAGTAGGTCTCAATTTTCAGCCGGGATCCCACACTAGGGCATGCTATAAATAAAATGAACTCTGCCAAAATGGGTGAATTGGATTGCAAGAAACTTGGTCTTCAGGATAAAACTCTGAGACTATGTAATCAATACGGTAATGATTGGTCTAAGTGGGAATTGCTTACTCGCAAAAATATAAGTAAGTCCACATCAGGAAAAAGACAATTGTAAAAAATTATGGTTTACCGTTTTTTTATTTCCTAATGGAATAGATTCAAGGGCATTGGATGGGGTTTGCATTGTTCCAGATATTCGTGGTTCTTTGAAAATACTTTGAGAATTTTCTGATAAAGTATGAGGTTTTAATTATTTTCTTATGCGTTACACTACAACCCATAGGTTAAATACATTGTTATGGCATCACCTTTAAGGAGTAAGCAGTGTCCGGCAAATTTACGACTGTCAATCGATGTGCAAAGAGACAAGGGACAAGGATGCACTTGTTTATGGGAAAATGCATTTTAATGGAAAGACCTTTTAGAAATGAGTGCTGTCGTGGAATTGACACAGGCTGAGGGGACGCAGGGAGGAGAGTGAGGGGAAGGTCAGTGGTAGGCTTCTTGTATCAGGCTTGGAGCCCATTGATAACTGCTTGCAGTTTTAGTTTGGCTTGATTTCTTTATATTTGTGAATTGCTTGGGTTGAAAAAATTCTTGGAAATTTAACTACAAGACCTAAAAGATACATTGCTTGAAACAATTGGTTCACTATAGTACACCTTGTTCTTGCCTCAAGCCAGTAAATCTTGGCAAAAGATACAATGCTTGAAATAATTTGGAATTCTGGTGATCACTGTAGCACAGCTTGTTCTCGACTAGAGCCAGCAAATCTTTGCAAAACCAAAGCCGATACAAAACCCTCAAACTTGGCAGTAATTCCTGGATTGTTCCTGATCACTTCAAACTTGGAAAAAAATTAATATGAAAATGTATTAGTTTTGCGAAATATTGTAATAAATCCGATCTTACTTCATGGTAACGTATATAGGAGTGATTCACATAATGGCAAAAGAAAAATATATATTTAAAACTAAATAAACTGGGAGGATCAGTAGACGGACCTGAAAGCCAAGTTCTCATTCTTTATTATTATTGTTTAAAATTAATGATCAAATGGAACTAATCCTTTTAGATTTGTACAAATCTCAGAATAGTGTTTTGTTAACTCCATGAAACAAATGTTTAAGAAATATAAACTCTGTTTTGCTGTGTGTGCCTTTTACCTGAATGAGTGAAATTAAAGAACTTTCCAACATGATTAGTCACACCTTGTTTTCATCAGGGACCGAAGCGGTGTTGGATGTAGCTGCTGAAAAGCTTCACAAGGAAAGAGAAAGACAAAGTGCAAATAACACGTCATAGTAATTAAAAGAAAAAAAAAATCATAACTTGAGCTTTGGTTTTCAAGGAACATCTCACTGCTCTTCGCTGAGGTTATTCATTATGCCACATTCCTTCCAACAACTGCTTTGTTAAGAGTTTAAGTTTACTTGGTGGAAGAAAAAACCTTTCAAATAACCTCTCCCTCCATCCATTCTGTTCCGCTTAATCCAAGGTCGGGTTGCGGATGCAGCAGCCCAACCAGAGAGATCAAGGCTTCCCTCTCCCCAACCACTTAGGCCAGCTCCTCACAGGGGGAATCCCAAAGTATTCAAAGGTCAGCTGAAAACATAGTCCATGAACCAGGTGGACTCAATTTAATGGCAGTCTCGCTTCTGTCAGCTGTGGCTACAATGCAGCTTACCACCATCAGTGTGTGAATGCATGTGTAAATGGGTGAATGACTGATTGTAACTTTGGAATCCTTGGACTTGATTAAGCACTATACAAATGCAAGCCAGTTACCATTTAC
The DNA here is from genome assembly GCA_963556495.2 of Valencia hispanica. Lineage (NCBI taxonomy): Eukaryota > Metazoa > Chordata > Actinopteri > Cyprinodontiformes > Valenciidae > Valencia > Valencia hispanica. Next base: position 14,248,539 of record OY747723.1, read on the forward strand.
TCAGACACCCTGGGTAAAGGATAAATCTGCAATCTCGTTCTTTTGGTCACTACCCAGAGCTCGTGACCATAGATGAAGATGGGAACCTAGATTGATATATCTACACTGTACAGTTACATAAAGATCTGGAGCTTCCTGTTCCTAGCGTTCAAAATGCCAGAGGGGTCTTAAAAACAGGATTAACCTTTTTAAGTAGCTACATGTTGCCCATCAGCCAGGACGTTAGGGGTGCACGATTTTGACAAAAAACCTAATTGCGGTTTTTCTGACAAATATTGCGATTTTTACTTTCGATACTTTTAAGGGCATAAAACTAAAATTATGAATGAAATATATTGTTACTTTTACAACACAGTCTTTTACAACTTGACACACAATGCGAACAATATACAATAACCTAAAAAATATTTATGTGGCCAAGGCCCTATTCTGGCTTTTGTCTGCAATTGAACCTGAAAAATCTCTAATATAAACTCCATAGTGACTGAGGTAATGAGATTGTTCAATGCTTCGTGATTATTAAATACCTGAACCTAAATACCCAAGAATAAGACATAATGGAAATTAACTTAAACAGGTAGCTTTTTTTATTTTTAATTGACGAATCTTTGCCATTGAAAAATAGAAAACGAACTCTTATTAGATTTAGATTTACAATTAGAAAACAAAATCTTCTACAGTCCACTGCCATTTACTAAACATGAAACTGTTATATTGCACACATTTTAAAATAAATGACAATTAAAAACAAGACCTTATCCAGCCTTCTGCAAGATAAGACGTAGTAACCTGACAGTAGGGTACTCCCAGCAAAAAAAAATAAGGAACCACCCCCCACCCTCCGCCTCATGATGCTTAATCCACCTAATCGACTTTAATGCACGTGTAAAACAAATGCACAGAAATGAATGATTTTTCTATAATAATTTAATAGATTCAGCATCTTTCTTTGACAGAACTGCAGACTGCACAGATGGTACCTTCCCGAAGGAAAAAGTACTATAGCTTAGTAGGATACTGTATTAGACTTAATATTAGCTGTATATGATAAAGGATTTATGACCACTATATCCAATTGGTTGTAAGAGTCAGATAATTATTTATTAAAAGCTTGACATTTTAAATGAGAATAAGAAAGAAAAGTATGTGTTTGTGCCCCCCTTTTCCTGTTAATGCCCTACCTGCCCCCAGGGCAAAACTTTGCTTAGGCCGCACCTGCACAGTTACCAGCGGTCAGCTAGAAGATCCTGGTGTTATTTGTCTCTCAGAAACAGTTAATAACTTCCCTTCAACTCATTCATGTCACCTAAAAGGTCAACCTGTTTCTCCATCACCTGTTTAGCTCTGATGATTCAGTAAGAACATCTCCTGGTTTCATCTTCATGTTTCCATCTCACCACATATCCAAACCGATATCATGACCAGCAGCTTTTACGGCTGTGGATTCAGCAAACATCAGAAAGTAATATTAAATCAATACTAACAACAGGTTATCAAGCTTAAACGTGCTGCTGTTGATTAGCGCGACACCCACTGGTTTCCTCCATCTGCTAAAAGTCCGCGATAAACAAACAGAAACCGGACTGCGACAGAAAAGCCAATCAGCTGATCATTGATCAGTTTCATGATTGAAGGAGCAACAGGAGAGGGAGGGGAGAGAATGAGAAGACGAGGCAGCTGCACAGCTTAAAGACACAGAATAACTCCACCTTTGTGTCTTTTCATTCTAGGTGAAAAATGGGACAAATCGCGTTCCTTCTCACCTTAATACAGAACGCGTAATATTTTCTCGGAATACGGGACGATTCCGTTTTTTACGGGACGGTTGTCAACCTGAGCGCGGCAGCGGAGAGAGACTGACAGCAGAGATCTGCAGCCAGGTTCCTCTCCCGCTACCCGCTGAGAACAGTGAGAAATACATTCTGCTTTCACATTGAACAAGTCGCCAAAAGCCTCTAGCAACACATGGAAAAGCCGCTAGATCTGTCACTAGTCACTTAAAAAAAAACCGTTGCCAGGGGGGCTCGGAAAAGTCGCTAAATATAGTAAAGTCGCCAAGTTGGCAACACTGCTCTGCATACAAGCTTGTTTCCCATCACCGTTTCTGATTGGCCAGCAAGCCAGGAATGCGAGACTCAACCATTTTGATTGGAGAATAGGTTTGTCACTCAAATGTCAGGGGGTGAAGGGGGAAACCTCAGCCTCCTGAGGTTAGGTCATCGCAGGAGTTAAAACCTCAATATCGATGCGATAAAGGTTAATCGTGCAGCCCTACAGGACGTAGAACCAACATTAGTTAAAAATTCATAGAGGAGAGATTGCAACCAGTGAAAACTACAATGAACTTGATTAGCATTTTTTTTTGCACCCAAACATTTTCACTTAGGCAGTACTTAAGATTTAAACAAATAATAACTAGTTGAGAGAGCATTTTTTGTGTGTTCAACAATATTTAACCTTTAAGCTTATAACTATCATTATCAGAATTATCCAAATTGCCACTCTCTGGTTCAAGGTGATATGCAGTTGTAGTTTCTCACATGAAAGTCAAGGAGGAAACCGTGTCATATTAGCATTAAAACAGCAGTGATGAATCAAACATACTAAATTTATGCCCAGTCTTGTTACTCAATATTAGGAAAACAACTTCTGAAAATATTGGCATTAAAATTATAGAAGCGTGTCGGTCAATTGTAATATCACTAGAGGTTGTACACAGTGACATGACAGCTTTAGCTGTGCAATTGCCTGAAACCTGACAAGAGGATACCAGGAGTGAATATAGCAGAATGGAGAAATGTGTTATGACATATAGAGCTCTGTGAGGTCTTATGTAATGTGACTTTAAGACAAGAGAACATCTTAATAAGCTCAAGATGAAATACCTGCAGTGTACGTTCTGTCTTAACAAGTCACAGGATATGACCTGATTCCTACAGAAAGGCAGGCAAGGGAAGTTTCATTCCTCCTCCTCAGTGAGCTTCTCATTAAGAAGAAGCTAAAGAACAAATAATTAGGAGCACAATTAAGTCACTTAGTTCTAGTCATTTACCAGTTTGAGTAATTTAATAGGTAGATTTTAAATGGTTTGTTAAAAGCAGATTGATTTATTGTGTCTTACAGAACTGTCAGCAGTAAGATCATTTTTGTATATTTCTAATCAATCCAGCTGGCTAAATTTGTAACATTCCCAGATATACTGGCTGAGGAGAAGCATTGTTGTGCATTGCTGAATTGACCTTACTCAGAGTTTTTCGATCATTTCTAAGGGTTATTTTTTGTCTTCTGATTAACCAGTAAATACTAATAAAGTTGTTTTAGTGCGATACTTTAACTTACTGGCAGTAAGACAAAATACTCCCTTTAATGCTATTCTAGACACAGTTGGCTTTCCCCAAACTGCTCACAGACCTACTCACTTTTGTAATCACACTCAATATCTAATCACTAATGGTGTCTCTGTCCTGGACAAAGACATTGAGACACCGCATGCTAAGCCTAATTTCACTGGGGTCTTTCTTTAAAAGTGTGTCATTCCTTCAATGAATGATTGCTTCCGATGACAGATTGTTGTGCAGTTAAAAACTCAATGAGAGGACTTCCGGGTCCCCGACAGTTTAGCTAAAGAAAACCTACCTAAAAAGTAAGTGAGTTACACAATTTCAATAGTTTTATTAAGATGCGGACCTGAGGTAAGGAATGGAAAAAAGCGTAGGAGCTAAATGAAGTAGGATAGATAACTGCCAAAGTCGCTCCTCTGCAGAGAAGGACTGTGATGCAGACTAAACAGAGAGCTAGCTTAGGTTGCTTCTACACGAACATGGCTAAGGTTATACAGTTTATATCCCACCTAACCTTATACCTGTCCACACACACACCAAGCGTAGTTTACGACCCCCACCCGCTGGTGCAACCCCGACCTAGTAGGCATGCGTGAAAAAAAGGCAGACCCACATATATGATGTTACAGTCACTGTCTGAGATAGGGTGCATCCGAAATTGCTGCAATCGCGCAGTGTCTTCTCTTAAGGTAATCTTGTGCGATTTTTACAAGCGCGTCTACATGTACAAGAAGGAGCAACAAGGACATGTCTGGATGATTCTATTCCATCTTCCTATTGTTTACCTCTGAGTGGTCACCGGTTGTTATTAAGCTGGCTGTGGCGCGTGTTTTCTGACATCACTTCCTTACCGAACTCAGTTCTTACGACTAACGAATCCACACTAATCCAAGAGCCAGAGATTTAAGAAATAGACTGCCCTCTTACCCATGTAAGAAAATATACGGGATGGGGAACCTGAAACGATGGGCTAGTGTGGCCGAGACGGGGTATTGACTAAATATTTATTCGTTTAAGCACTAAACGGCCTAATGTAGACAGGGCCTTAGATAGCATACTCAAGGAACTGAAGGACTTCAGACAAGACAATAAGTAGCAGCTGTCGGACATTCAGCAAAATCTCCTCAAAACAAGTCACACGCTGGATGAAGCAGAATGCCAAACTGATGAGGTGAAAAGGTTCCTGAGGGCAACGACATCATTCTCTTCTTGCAAAAAACACTAAGAGATTTAGTGATCTTCTCAGATGAGGTAGAAATGAAGATTAAAATAGCCCATAGAGCACTGGGGTCCAAACCTACGGATCCCTTAAAAGGCCCACTCCAATATTGCTAAGTTTGCTAGCTTCAGAGCTAAATAAAAGGTGATTAAAAGAGCCTGACAACAAAAGCATATCTTCTACGACAAAATAAGCTATGTGGACCACGATTACCCTCCAGCTATCCTTAAGAAACACCCAGAGTACAGACAGATAAAGATATTTTAAGGAGAGAAAAATGAACGCATCAGAGGCATCAGCAGACCTGGCATCACAAGGACTGCCAGTCGCCATTATCCAGGCCTTGGTGGACCCTTAACACCAGTTACAGCAGCTTTTGTCTTGGCAGAAGACTGGAGATCAAAGCATGGCAGTGCAGAGGAGCACACCTTTTTAAACAAGGGAAGAAACTCAACGCATCGCAGAAAAACGGCAAAAATTCAGTGGACAGAAATCCACAGATAAGTCAGTAAAAGGTTATGTTAATGCAAGTGCTCACTAGGGTAAAAAGAATGATGTTTTTTAACTTAATGTATTCTAGCTTTGTTTCCGATTCACAATATGTTGGGCATGGCATAAGTTTATGGTTACAGATGCTGCACAGCAATCCCAGTGGGCCCTGCTCAAGTTGAGCAGGATTCCACCTGACAGGAACTCGAACACCATGAGCCCAACAAAGGTTCAACTACTCAGAACCTCTGCACTGGAAGTACACCCTCTAGATGGAACTGCATTCATTCTAATGCTTACCTGGAAAAGTCTAAGTTTCCTTTTTATACTTTTCTAATGTTTATTTAAAAAGATTGCAACAAGTTATCGGAAGTTCTTCTGATAGATAAATGGGCTCCTTAATCCGACAAAGCAAAATAAGATACTATCCAAACTTAAAAAGAAAAAGGTGGAAATTGCCATGCTTCTATAAACATCTCAATCCTACAGAACATGAAAATTTGAAAAGAATGAGTAGTAACAAGATACACTATTCATCTTATAAAACAGGGCACAGAAGGGAGGTAATCACTCTGACAGCCCACAAGTCGGTGTGGTGATCTGTAGAGGAGACTGGAATTTAAGGCTAAATCCAAGGCTCGACACATCAAAACTTCCATCCATTATCCGTACCTGCCCATCCTATGCAGGGTTGCGGGGGGGCTGGTGCCCATCTCCAGCAGTGTGAGGAACACCCTGGACAGGTCACGAATCCATCGCAGGGCAACACAACACAACAGAGACATACAGCCATGCATGCACACACTCATACCTAAGGGCAATTCAGAGAGACCAATTCACCTAACAGTCATGTTTTTGGACTGTGGGGGGAAGCCAGAGTACCCGGAGAGAACCCACGCATTGGATTCAAACTTGCTGCAAGGCAAAAGCTACAGTGGCTTGCAAAAGTATTCAGCCCCCTTGAACTTTTCCACATTTTGTAACATTACAGCCACAAACATGAATCAATTTTATTGGAATTCCACATGAAAGATCAAAAAGTGGTGTACACGTGAGAAGTGGAACGAAAATCATACATGATTCCAAACATTTTTTACAAATAAATAACTGAAAAGTGGGGTGTGCGTAATTATTCAGCCCCCTTTGGTCTGAGTGCAGTCAGTTGCCCATAGACATTGCCTGATGAGTGCTAATGACTAAATAGAGTGCGCCTGTATGTAATCTAATGTCAGTACAAATACAGCTGCCCTGTGACGGCCTCAGAGGTTGTCTAAGAGAATGTTGGGAGCAACAACACCATGAAGTCCAAAGAACACACCAGACAGGTCAGGGATAAAGCTATTGAGAAATTTAAAGCAGGCTTAGGCTACAAAAAGATTTCCCAAGCCTTGAACATCCCACGGAGCGCTGTTAGAGCGATCAGTCAGAAATGGGAGGAGTATGGCACAACTGTAAACCTACCAAGACAAGGCCGTCCACCTAAACTCACAGGCCGAACAAGGAGAGCGCTGATCAGAAATGCAGCCAAGAGGCCCATGGTGACTCTGGACGAGCTGCAGAGATCTACAGCTCAGGTGGGGGAATCTGTCCATAGGACAACTATTAGTCGTGCACTGCACAAAGTTGGCCTTTATGGAAGAGTGGCAAGAAGGAAGCCATTGTTAAAAGAAAACCATAAGAAGTCCCCTTTGCAGTTTGTCACAAGCCATGTGGGGGACACAGCAAACGTGGAAGAAGGTGCTCTGGTCAGATGAGAACAAAATGGAACTTTTTGGCCAAAATGCAAAACGCTATGTGTGGCGGAAAACTAACACTGCACATCACTCTGAACACACCATCCCCACTGTCAAATATGGTGGTGGCAGCATCATGCTCTGGGGGTGCTTTTCTTCAGCAGGGACAGGGAAGCTGGTCAGAGTTGATGGGAAGATGGATGGAGCCAAATACAGGGCAATCTTGGAAGAAAACCTCTTGGAGTCTGCAAAAGACTTGAGACTGGGGCGGAGGTTCACCTTCCAGCAGGACAACGACCCTAAACATAAAGCCAGGGCAACAATGGAATGTTTTAAAACAAAACATATCCATGTGTTAGAATGGCCCAGTCAAAGTCCAGATCTAAATCCAATCGAGAATCTGTGGCAAGATTTGAAAACTGCTGATCACAAACGCTGTCCATATAATCTAACTGAGAAGAATGGGCAAGAATTTCAGTCTTTAGATGTGCAAAGCTGGTAGAGACATACCCTAAAAGACTGGAAGCTGTAATTGCAGCAAAAGGTGGTTCTACAAAGTATTGACTCAGGGGGCTGAATAATTACGCACACCCCACTTTTCAGTTATTTATTTGTAAAAAATGTTGAGAATCATGTATGATTTTCGTTCCACTTCTCATGTGTACACCACTTTGTATTGGTCTTTCACGTGGAATTCCAATAAAATTGATTCATGTTTGTGGCTGTAATGTGAGAAAATGTGGAAAAGTTCAAGAGGGCCGAATACTTTTGCAAGCCACTGTACATCAAAACCTTTCATTCAAAATTTGCTGCTAAAGAAAATCAAATGCAAGGTCAAGGAATCATAGTTATATAGAGGAATCTTTAGCCAACAAGCCTAGATTATACCCACTACTCCCACCCACATACAGTATATTCAAAGATAGATTTTTTTTTAAAGAGACCACCACGGAACACAAAATGGGGAAATAGAAAATATAGATTTGTCCGGCCATGCACCCACTTTTCTTATTAAAAATCAATAATAATCCAAAAAATACATATGGAAACCGAACACAAACCTATTAAATGACTCACATTTCGCTGCATTAATTAAAACAGACAGAAAACAGATTTCCCAAAGAAACCTTAATGGAGATGTAAGTTTACACATTGTCGAAAGCATACATGAGGCAAAATTATATGCTTTTGTTCACACACAAAAAAACCCCAACAACAGTTAACTGCGGGAATTAAAGAACTAAAAGAACTTGAGACAAAACCTAAAAGAGATTGAAATCTATGAAAGCTATGTCTGGAGAGACACACAAGGTGGCATTATACACCGACGATGTCCTTATGTATTTAAAAGAACCAACCACATCATTGCCTTCACTGTTTGCCTAAACACTTTTGGCAAATATGTGGGCTATAAACTGAGTAAAATACTAATAATTACATTGAATTATAATCTCCCAACACATCTACATAAAGAATTACACATTAAATACGATTCAGCCACGTGTAAATACTTAGTAATTTCCACAGAAAATTATGACAATGGCCAAACTTAATTACAAGGATCTTGAGGCGAAAATCCAACAAGATTTTCAGAGGTGGACTGCCACACCATACATGAACCCAAAGAATTGAAGTGGTGAAAATGAACCTCCTGCCAAGACTTCAAACCCAATCAAATACACTCCGGATTCCGCAGCTGCATAGCTAAAGGTATAACATGCACTCCCTAATAGATAAAGGAGTGATGAAGGATTTTTAAACTCTCACAGATGGTCATTACCTGGAAAAAAATTTTTTTTTGATACCTGCAGTCGCGCCACTACATTTGTCAGGAAATAAGTTCAAGTCTGGACGTGCAAGAACCTGTGCTGGAGGAAATTCTAAAAGGATATAATGCAAAGTCCAAAAAGGGCCAATTATCTAGATTGTGTAAAGGAGTTATGAGTAAAAAGTCATCTTCAACACAATACATGACATATACATGGGAAAAAGAAAGCGGTATAATAACTGATGAGTGGCGGGGTTACTGCACATCGGTGTGGAAATGAAAAAGAAGGCAGTGACCAGACAATGGCTCTTGCCGGAACCACCTAATCTTGGAAAGTGGGTTGATACTGTACATGAGATCTACCAGATGGAAATACTGAGTTTCTCACTCTAGTTACAAACTATTACATTTGCAAAGTTAGGAAAGATACTGTATGCTTGGTTTTTTGTGTGGTAGAGAGTGCATTGTGCCCATGGCTGACTATATCATTGACATTGAACAGGGATACTCGCAGATGCGAAAATACAAGATGGAGCTTCCAGATGCAGTAGTGACTTTCAAACTTTAAGATACTGCCTGTTTGGAAGTGAAAGACAGACAGTTGGCCCTAACCACATGCACAGAGTTACCTTTTGCTTCGATGAAATCAGTCTTGAAAAGGATATTTGGAGGGAAGTTGGCTTGTACTGTAGGGATTAATCAAGAAACTGCATATGTAACCGAACAAAAGCATCCAGATGCGCAAACCACAGCTCCGCTGCCAGGAACTAATCAACTGGTCAAGGCATGGACGCAGAACAAATTGTGCATTTTGTCAGAGCATATTCCACTGGCCTAAACACTGTAAAATCAAAGCTGAGCAAGATAAACTTACTGATGTTAAAGAATCAGGAAGTATAGGAGTGCAACATCACTATATACAAAAGGAGCCACCGTCTGAGGCAGAAATACTCATGACAGTATTTTGTTTTAGCAATAATAGACACTGTATGCACCAAAACTTTGTGGACAAGAGTGGCTATATAGCTACATCTGTAGACTATCCCCAGATGAAGAAAGAAAAGTATGGATGTCAGAAGTGCACATTGGCAGACCCTTTAAGTTTAGACATGGGAAAGTAGTGAGCTCCAATTTAAGGACAATGATACCAGCAAAAAATAGACCAAGTGTCAAGTTGAAACTGAAGTTGTGGCAGCAAAAATACCCCTGCTTTTAAGTAAAACATAAATGAAAGGAGCAGGAACAGTGCTTGATATGGAAAATGATAATGCAGTAATGTTCAACAAACCAGTAAAACTCTACTTTACCAGCTCTAGTCACTACTGTGTGAACATAATGGACAAAAATGAGCAGTCTGTTCACCATGACAATGCTTTAATAGTTGATGTTAAAGCTGCACCAGAAGAAGGGAGTGAAGAAGAGATTCTGGCACTCGCATAAAAAAACGACCTCCTACATCAACTTCATCCTGCGGTGCGGTACCTCAATTTACGAAATTTAGTGTAGGAAGCATCCTTACCACAAAGAAGGTCTCTGAAATAGCTAAGCACTTAATTCGTGTGTCGATAAGTGTGCATGGTCCACCTGAAAAACTGTTCAGGGACAATGGAAGAGAATTTAACAATGATCAGGTCTGCCAGGAAACTTCAATATAGAAATAAAAACAACAGCTGCAACTGAAATCATAATGAAAGTGAAAGCAAACAAGTTTTGACTGGGACACTGCACTGGACTGGGCACTAATGGGTAAATACAAAAACTGGTACCATGTGGTTCTTGTGGAGCCCAACTGTTTCGCTGAACAAGTTCAGTTGACATAAAACAGCTGGAGGATTTTGGTATAGGACACTAATGTCAACATAACATGCAACATGGAGGATGTGTTTATAATAGAGTTCACATTTGACAAAGCAAAACAAGTAGTGAAAAGTTGGAGACAATGTTTTTGTATTAGTACAAGATGAGGGACTAAAGTCAATGTCCAAAAGATGGGCCTGTACTGTGAAGGACATCTTCTGGATCAAACTCAAAAGCAAGTCTGGTGGCCAGAGGATTTGAAGAGATGAAAGTATCAAGAGCTACAAAAGGAGTAACCTACATGTGCTTAAGAGTCCCTCTGCTTACTTGTTGCAGTTATCGGTCAAAGAAAATGGAAGCGTCATTCAATGGATATTAAATCTGCATTCCTCCAAGGAATTTAGCTGTCATGTGACCTTTACCATGAGACCTCCACCAGAAGCACAGTATGGAGGCACACAGATGCATCCCTGTATTGGTACAATATGGGGAGAAACAAAGAACTTGTCTTCAACAGTAATACCCCAGCTCAGAACTGCGTTTCAAGTTGGACGTGAGAAGCATGAAAACCTCAGTTATGTGGGAGTAGATTTTGTGACTGTTGGCAGAAAAGTACACATATACCAGGAAAACTACATTCAAAACCTGCAGACCATACATTTGGATTTACGCTGTACAACATAAGTCACCCCTCTCAACAGAAGAAAAGGATTAGCTCGGATCCAAGGTTGGTCAAATTCTTTGGGTGGGAAGACAAACCAGACTTGATGTTCGTTTGATGTACGCATATTGGCATCAAACATGAAAAATGCAACTGTACACACAATTCATGAAGCAAAGAATAGTGTGCAAACTAAAGGCCAAGAAAGTGACTTTGACCTTTGAACGGCTGGGCAGAGACAGCGCTCTCAAGATTGCTGTGTTCAGTGAGGCTTATTTTGGAAAACTTTCAGATGGAGGGACATAAGGAGGACATCTGATAGTTCTCATGGGGGAGGATGGGAAATTCTCACCACTCTTCTGGCAATAGTTAGAAGGGTTGTATGGAGCACACTTGCAGGAGAAACAGAGGCAATGTCAGATAGAATTGAGAAGGCACTTTTTCAGTCTACACCGTTTTTAGAGTTGCCCCAATAGTTTGTTTAAAGGATAACCATTCTCTTGTTGATGCACTCAAGTCGACAAAGTTTGTCTCTGAAAAACGACTTTGCCTTGAAATGAGAAGCATCAAGGAACTTATCCATGTACAAAAGGTTAAGCAAGTACTGTGGTATAACACTAAGGTAAAACTTGCAGACGGTCTCACTAAAAAGGGAGCATCCTCCTTTTAGCTACTCAAAGCACTGAATGATGGATGATGGACTCTCATGTGAAGAGAAAGAATGTTCAAATTATTCAGATATTTAGTTTTGTATATCAATGTTTTTGTTTTTTTCTTTGAAAGAGGGAATATTCTTATTTTTTTGTATGTGAAAGTAGGTGAGATTGTTAAGATATGTTACATATTAACAGAGTTCTAGTGGGGCCAAGTATGGTGGCTGAATAAAAGTTCTGGTTCGACAAAAACTGAGTTGTTTATTGAGTAAAACACGAATAACTGATGTATCTGTATATGTAAATTTCTCAATGTTGCTAAAAATAAAAACTCTCTGCAACTGATTGGAAGTTCTTGGATAACTTTTTACCAATTGGTATTATGCGAGTGACTGCCTTTAACTGGGAAAATTTAGGCTACATGTATCTCAGTTTCAGTAATTTGAACTCGAGCGGGATAGATTTGGATATATTATAACTGAATATGATTTGAACCAGTTTGTCTTGGTATAGGATTGTAATTTACTGCTATAAATACTTAAAACTTAGATAAATTAAGGGTTGGGGATTGCTCGAGGGTCCCATAGTTACCCTAGAGAAACGAAGGCTTAGTGTCGGTGGGGTCCAGTTTTGCATCCTGCTACTGTTGCGCTCTATTTAGGTATATAATGTTTAGAAAAGGTCATGTGCATCTGTTTTCATCTCGTTAGTTGGAACGTTTACATTTTATAAATCTTGTTGCACTGATTTTAACAACGTTTGAAAGCAGAATAAACAAATCAATCTGCGTCTATGGGTTTTTGGAGTCAATTTTTGTTCAATGTATTTTAAACTTACACATGAAAATAGTTATCATGCTATCAAGTTAGCACAACTCAACTAATCAAAAATGACACTTCCATTTCTCAATTTTTTTCCTAGAAAATACTGTAGTTATTTGTTGATTGACTGGAAAATGGATGACATGTCTCAGTACAAACATTGGTTTACATGCCAACACATGTCTCTCTTTGTGAATGTCAGTGAAGGTCACAGGATCTACTTAGATCTGGAGGAAGCAGCTTTTACCAGTTCTGCTCCTCTGGCTTCAAACCGCAAGGACAGCAGAATCTACTGCCCTGCACAAAGTTTAGAAAGCTGGTTACATATTCTCAAAAAGTATCGACACGGACCAACATTCTACACATGCTTTATTGTGCCCGTTTCCTTTACCTCTTATGTTTTGTAGAGCGTGTTCATAAAATGGGATGAAGGGTGGGTCCAACATCTGGTTGTTGCCACTGTCCAACACCTTAAAGCACACTGAAGACCAAAACCAGGGAGTTGGTAGGTTTTACAGCTAACAGCATCAAAATGCTCAGCATTGTAATATAACTTATTGTCCATCTGGAAAATAGAAAATAAAATACGCAATTAAGAAATAAGCCCTTAGTTATCTAAACAAATTTTCACCAAACCTGTCAGTCAACATTACAAAAGGAAAAGCACAATAGATTATAAAATGAGGAAGAACAACTTTCAAGCAATTACATTAAACACCACTTCACTTGCTTAAAGGCATGAGGTGCCTATGTAAGAGTCCGCCTGACAGTTTAAAATGTGACACAGCGAACTGACAAAGTTTCTAATCTTGCAGCTTTATTCTTATACATTTCCTCGTCTGTTGCCAGGTACGTAAAAATCTAGATTTAGACGAGGCCATACTTTCTTTTTACCATGACGAAGGCAAGAGTTGAACCTTGCAAAGCTTTAAATGCAACAAATTGTGAAATTAACTCTACATCTAAGCCTGAGGAAAAGCATTTTAAATTTCTAGTATTAAAAACAGAATTGAACAGGAAGGTTGGCATCCAGGTTAAAGCACTGTACCATACCTTACACTTCTACCAAGTATTACAAAGCTCCTGTTTGTTTAAAGTTTAGTTGCAGAATGTTAGGCATTTTCTTCCGTTTTTATTTCACAATATACCACTATTATTGGGCTACATAAAGACAGGTAAAGTGAGCTTCCAATGAATAAACTACAGACTTATCAAGCCAACGTCTGGTGAGCTTGATCGGACCCTTCTGCTGAATGAAAAGCGTGGACGCTATTACTGAGTGAAGAAAACAAGATTTTCCATTTTCTTATCAATGAGGTGTTTAAAAAAAGGGTTCAGATAAGCCAGATAAAAAACATATTAGATTGACACTTTACCAGGTAACACGAAGACTGAATGGAGTAGAGCAAAATGTCTCCATTTTATCTTTTGGAGTTTCAACCACGGTCTGTCGAGGAACATGCTGCATTTGGAAATACTTGCAGCCTTTTTGGAATGATCTACGTTCTCTAGGGGTTACAAAGATTCATATTTTAGTGATGCTAGCTGTGCTAATCATTCAAACCAGCTTAAAATGTCAATTTAATCATTTTGTTTTTGTTATACAAGAACAGCATACGCCTATTTTACAACTGGTCTTACAGTGTGACGACATCTCTGATTCAAATAAATTAATAAAATATTCTGAATGCTGTTCTAATATCTACATTATATCGTTTTTAAAGAGAACTCCTAATGTACTCTGCAACAAACTTCAGTTCAGTTCTTCTGTAAAGTTCACGTTTCTATTCCAACTGTTTTCTAACTTCACATTATTAGTATACAGACCCTTTTTCTGATTGACTTTACCAAATATGTAGCAGGTAGCCCCTGCCGCAAATCCATAGATCTTTCATGGAGTTTAACTTTGAAACTCATGCTCAAGCGTGATTCAGGATAAACATCAAAATAGGCAAGGGAAGTCCTACTTTGTGCCTGTGCTTACAGACAAAGCTTTACAAAATGCACTTGTGTTTGATGCCAGTACAGAAAACACTTTTTCCTGGAAGATCCACCCACTGTGAAAGCAGCAGAGTTGACAGAGAATAAACAATACAAGACCAAACCTTAAGGCCATTTCAATGAAAAGGGATGAGCAAAGAAAAAAACGAGAAAAGCTGGGTGATAACAGTAGATAGTTTATACGCAACTATGCTTCAACCACTGGCAAAAAAATATGGAATTAATAGAAATGACTCATGGTCTTGTGTTTAAATGTTTTTTTTCAGCTCAATCTAAAAAGAAAAAGAATCAAGTGGATTATTTTTACTAATCTACACTAGTATGGATTTCTACTGCAGGATTTCGAACAAAATGGCCCTCTCTGCTTTGTTTGGATTGGGGTCAATGACAAAGAATTGAGGTAATCAGCAACTTTGTTGCAAGGAGTTCATCTATTTTTAAACAGAGTTTGACTTTGATGACCCCCAGTGGACGATATGGACACTGCCTTGGAAGCCAGTGACAATTATGATTACGCTTCATGCTGTAACTGATTCAAATCTGCTTACCAATTCAATTGGTTACAACATATTTGCCACTGGTAAAATGAATATTTGATCAAATCAACTTATATTAAATAACATAATTTGCTATGGTGGGGTTAATCGGAGGGAAAGTTATCAAAATCGGATGCATTAACCAGACAAGAGGGATTTTGTCACAACTAAGCTCAAAATCATCACCAAGGCCTTGGTCCTGGTCCTTTCCATAAACTGCTTCCATCGGTTTTACGGGTGCAAATTACACCTGAAATCCTTTAAGTTTTGTTACAACCACAAAGACTCCAAGTAAAAAACTTAAAAAGGAAGCATTTGACTAAAGATGTTCAAACAGAGGAAAACGGGGGAAACAAACAAATGGGGACACTCAGAAGCACTGATTAGTTGTCGTATGCCTCATGTGATGTCACCACAGATAAGCGCACTTGGAAGAATATTTCAATTCAATTCAGTTTATATAGCGCCAATTCATAACTTCACAAATCAGAGGAACATTTAAACTATAGAGAAAGAAGTTTCAAAGGACTGCTAATTAAACTGATCAAAAATCTAATAATTACTAACACTTCAAGCTACCATGATTGATTAAAATCTAAAATTTATTAGGAATTTGTCTGCCTCTCAGAAGCCTAAAGAAACTGATTTTGTGACCCAGTCATGAGCTAATAACTAACCTTAAGAGGGGAGAGTGAAGGGTGGCATGAAAACAAAATTCAGAAACAGCCTTGATTCGTTAGTGTTCAGCACTAGCACCACCACGATAGAACTAAACAACGGGGCCCAGTGGGTCAGATCTAGGCTGGTAAACTCTCACAGGAACAAATAAAATTGTAGAGCTACCCTGGTGTCTATGGAAGAAAAATCAAACAGATTCTCACATTGTGGGTGATGCAAACCAAACTGAACATTTAACAAATAAATCTTGAAACATTGATCGATCGCCTCTCTCTGACTTGGTAAGTGAAGTTGTTCTTGATGGATATGGTTGAGCACCATGTGCTTATGAAGGACAAAGTTGTCACGTGGGCCTCATCAACCAATAAGAGAGACTTGGGGTGATGTGACAGTAATAAAACAAAGGAACAAAAACCTCTCCTTTAAACATAGACATTGTAGCCAAAAAGCCCGACTGGGACTGTTTTTAAATCAGCTAATTGTTATAATAAAATCCGGGTTTCCATCCAGTTTGACATTAAAAACATTTTCAGTCGATTATGGATTTTATGGCTTTCTCCATGTTCTAAGTATTCCAAATTAAGTTTTCAGTCCAATTATTATGGGACCATAAAATCCAGTGTCTGGCAGTTGTATAAAAACCTGACCATAACTTGCAAGGTCACATGCTTCACATAATTAGGAACTCTCAAATGCAACAATATTTTTTTATGACTGGATGTATTGTCCCATACTGTATGTGGTTAGCATATGGAAATCCGGAATCTTACTCAACACACATAGAAATGAGTAAGAAGAACATGGAAAATGAGCACATACCTGTTTTACCTGCCACGTCATTTTTAATCATCTGAGGTTTAAGACCGGGAAATTACAGTATTGTTAACTGACAAGGTAATGAGACTCCAAATTGATGGATTCAATGAGCAGAAACAGATCAAGAATTTGTGGGTTGGCCTTAGCCACAAGTTGGTTGTACTTCAATATTGGCCTCAGGTTTTCAATAGGTTTTTATTCACAAGGTAAAATTAAAAATATAAGTCATTGCAATAGCTTTCCTTTTACACAAAGAAAAAAAGGACCTTAGAAAACTACTCCTACAACTTTAACTTTCTCACTTTACAACCATAAACATTGATGTAATTTACAAGGATTTTATTTGACACAGTGTACTGAACTCCAATTAGAGAAGATTAAAAATTCAATATTTTCATTTACATGTAAAACTAACTGCACATCAGTTAGGGTATAAAATGTTTTTGCAAAGCACTGTAAAAATTGATTTTGCTTAAAATGTTTTTTTCCTCTTCTACATTTCAAAATAGCCTTCAGTTTTACAAAGCCATGACCATCTAATGCCACATGTCAAACTCGAGGGCCGCGGGCCAAATCCGGCCCACCATAGCCATTTGTGTGGCTCTCTATACCAGTGGTGTTCAAACTCAACCTCAAAGGCCGGTCTCCTGCCCGTTTTAGTTCTTTCCCTGGTTTAAACACACCTGGATCAAATGATTGGTCATTACCAGGCCTCTAGAGAACTTCAAGACATGTCGAGGCGGTAATTTGGCCATTCAAATAAGCTGTGTTTTGAGGGTATTCATGATATTGATGTGGTCAGAAAATAAAACGAGCTTTAACGCATTAAGTGTATTAAACGAAGTATTTAATGGCTGCTGGGCAATAAATTCATTTTTCTCCCTCAGCTATTTGTTTATGGATTTCAAACAATCACGTTTCAATCAATTCCACAAACCTTGACCACTAAACTGCTGATTTCTATAAGCTGTATATAGCTTAATATAATAATTTTTAACTGTTAAAATCCCGTGCTTCGTTACTTTGTGCAATATGAATCACTGCATTTGGATCTTTGTCCGGTCCTCCCATCTTGCAGCCAAGGAAGACTTCCATTCTTCTTCCAACGGACAAGGAATCAGTGTGGACATTTTAAGTGATCCATCAGTTTCCTGAGCTACTGATGAGCCCAAGTAGAGTCAACTGGACAAAAGTTAGATAAGGTGGGAATGATTTTAATAATATTTTGTCTGAACTTACAAAAATAAGCCTATAGATTAATGTTAATCTTTCTTGGGCCTTTTTTTTGCTACAAAAAAAAGTATGTTTCTATTTTATTCTAGTTTTGTTAAACTGAGTAGAAACAAAAGAAAAAAATGATCCAGCCTTCCTCATTCATTTGGTTACAACTAGAAATTGAAATATTTTCTTCCATTTAACATGTAGAATTGAAATAACATTTTACTGCTTGTATTTCGTTGCAGTGTCAGGCAAGCCAAGGTAAAAAAAAAAAACAGCAACCTTTTTCTATTTCATGGTTTTATGTTTTAGGGCATAAAAAATTATCTGGAACCTGCTGCTGCAAATAAATCTTGAAGAGGTTACAAGGTCATTGCCAAAATAATAGAAATCCCTCATTCAACAGGAGGATAGATTATCTACAAGTTGGAAACACTGAACACAGCTGGTCATCTTCCAAGGAGTTGATGTCCCAGCAAATATATTCCAAGCTCAGATTGTACCATGGATCAGAGAAATGCTTAAAGTCCATTTCAGGCTCTACAGACCTCTGGTAAGTGTGTTAAAGTTCACGACAGAACAATTAGAATGAGATTGAACAAATATGCTTTGCCTGTAACGGTTGACATTGCTGTCATTAAATGGACCATAAACATCTCTGTATATTAAAGTATTCTGGAGACAAAAGTGAGGCCCTTTTTCTGAAAGCTGAAGTTTGGCTGTAAAGGAGTCATCAACAAGACAATCCCAACCACAGCAGCAATATTCAGTATTCACTCCCCTGTAAGTTTTAGCCATTTGTGTTGCTTTTACAAATCAATCATGATCAACAGAATTTGGCTTTTTTGGCCAAAAAAAATTTACAAAAAAAACCTTTCAATGTCAACGTTAAAAATTATTTCTACAAATATAAATATGAAACTTAAAATATGTGATTACATATATATTCACCACCTTTAAAGTTGCAGACCTAATTTAACAGAGGTCCAGCCATTAGGTGCTAGTAGTATCACAATGAGGGGAAGCTCTTGGGAGCGCGGCAATGAGGAAGACTCCATCGTCAAAAGGCAGAACATTTTTTGTTCTGAGATGATCACCACAAACACACCGTCCCCACTGTAAAACATGGTGGTAGCAGCATCATGCTGTGGGGATGCTTCTCAGCAGCAGGCCCTGGAAGGCATGTAAAAGTAGAACGTAAAACGATTGCAGCAAAATATAGGGAAATCCTGGATGACAGTTTGTTTCCATCTGCAAGAGAACTACGACATCAGAACATTTTTCCAGCAAGACAACGACCTGAAGCATCCAGCTAAAGCTACACAGACATGGTTTGAAGACAACAAGGTGGATGTTCTGAAGTGGCCCAAAGCCCAGACCTCAATCCGAACAGAGATTTGCGGCAGAACCTGAAAAGCGCTGTTCACAGCCGATCCCCACACATCCCGACAGAGCTGGAACAGTTTAGCAGGAATGGAGGAAAATTGCAGTATCCTGAGTAAGACCTATCCACAGACTCTGCTGTGATTGCAGTTACATCCGACTTACTACCGACTTGAAGAGGGCAAATATTTATGCAGTCACTTGTTTGCAATTGCTATTTGTATTTGTGTCGCAGAAATCAGTTTTCACTTTGACATGAACGTTTTTTTTTTCCTTATGAATAAAGAGCCACATGTTGATCATGATTGATTTGCAAAAGTGATAAAAAGGGGTAAATGTTCTTGGGGGTCAATACTTTTGGGCACTGTAAATGCTGAGGGAGATCTAAAAGAAAGCTGTGGAGAAATTATTGTCTTCACACCTCACTGAAGCAAGGCAATAGTTTAAGTGGGGGAGGGAGAGAAACTGCTCAACAACAATTTGAGAGTGATTAAATCAGACGAACTGACTACCGAATAAATGCTGCTAAAGGTCGTTCAACTAAATCACTGGAAGTTATTCAAGACAGCTTTCCAAGAGTGGTTATGTTTTTTTAAGAATACCAGCATGCAATCAGTTGTTTGTTTACAACCAAGGGTAGATTTAAACACCTTCAGAACGTGTTTAGACCTGACCATTTTTTTATTAATGCCCTGATAAGAGGAACCACTGAATGAAGAGAATGTGAGCTTACTTTTTATCTCGACTCCAGCTGAATATTTAACAATTCTTACAGCAGTGGATTCTCATTTGTCCCCCCCTATATGGTCTTAATTAGCTCGCCAAACTTTATTAGTTGAAAGTAAACCGCAAAATATAAATGAAACTGGCATCCAGTTAGAGTTTAAATGTTGATTTATCTACATGGACAGGGGAAGGACTACATGCACAAGTAAATGGTTTTATAGATTTTCTATAAAGATTTGTGCTACTCGCAGCCTGAATCTGAAATGGCAGAAGCTCACCAACCTTATACATACATTTTATTACAGAGAGGGCAATATTATAATTGCACAACTAATGTTTTTTTTTCTCTAGCCGGACCTTATATTTCTGTATACAGTTTGAGCAAAAGCTCTGTTTACGCATCATAAATCTGTATTTGCTTTAATCCAAATTTAAAATCTCACCTGTTTAAGCACGGTTAAAGTCCCAACGAGAGAATAAAAAATTTCAGGCAGATACTGATGGGTGTGGAAAAGAGGTAAAAATCAGAGCAGACTGATTTACAGATGGTTTGGATCAAATTGCAAATATCTTGTCACGAAAACAGGATTATGAGTTTCTTCAACTCTGGGATAATCAGTATCAAAAACATTGCAGCGACTGCAAATTTGACTCCAAATTTACTTGCTTGCATGCAGTCAAACAAATTGTTTTCGATAAGTCATTTTTGTATTTTTATTTCCAAATCCCCTCTCGTATGTAATAACAGCTAAATTTATCAGTTATTTTAACACTTGGTCAAGAGTCCACTGACAATCAGTTTAAACTTATAAAATAATACAAATGCCTATTTAAATGGTTTCTGATATACTGATTATGTCGCCCAACGTTCACTTAAGTCTGCTGACCTCCAACTCTTACGTAAACCAGATATGCGTTACAAATCTCGAGGGGAGCGGGCGTTCTCATTCACTGGCCCACAGCTCTGGAATGAGCTCCCGCTGCAGTTGAAACAGGCTCCATCTTTACAGCAGATAAAATCCCTTTTAAAAACGTATTACTTCCATCTTGCGTCGACCATTGATCGTGTTATTTTTATGTCTTATACTGTATTTTGTTTTTACTTTCTATTTTATCTTCATCTCGTTTTATTATGTCTTACTTGTTCAGCACTTTGGTCAGCTGACATGCCGTTTTAAATGTGCTATATAAATAAATATGGTATACTTTAACCAGAGTGAAATATTTCAAGCCTTTATGTATCGTAATTTCGTTTATAGCTTACAGATATTGAAAACCCAAAATTCAGATTTTCAGAAAATCGTATTACATAAAATAAACTAAGGATATTTTAAACAGAAATGTCAGGCTTCTGTAAAGTATGTTCATGTCCATGCACTCAATACTATTGGGGCTCCATTTACATATATTACTGCATCAATGCAGCATGGATGGAGGCGATTAGCCTGTGGTTCTGCTGAGGTATTCACGAAGCCCAGGTTGCTTTGATATCAGCCTTTAGGTCATCTGCCTTATTAGGCGTGGTTTCTCTCATCTTCCTCTTCACAATACTCCATAGATTCTCCAAGTGATTTAGGTCAGGCCAGTTTGCTGGTCAATCAAATACAGTAACACAATGGTCACTGAACCAGATTTTGGTACTTTTGGCAGTGCGGGTCAGTACCAAGTCCCAAATAAAACAAAAAGTTACAATGACAATTTAATATAATTTGCACCGATGAATTTTTATAAATTATAACATCTATCTATAACAGCTATTTGCACACTCAGTGCGCCTGCTAGCTGCTGCCAGCTGCGCCTGTTGCGGAGGGGGTGGTTTTCTGGCTTCCTTGCAGCAGCCCTAGGCTTGGCTATAGCATGCATGCATCAGATATTGTAACTAATCAGTTGGCAAAATAAATCACGCTAGTAACTGCTTCCAAATAAAGCACATTTCATTCATAATATTGTCAATCCAAGACTATAACGTTCAAATGAATTTTTCTTGGGTTGTGTGAATCTGCTCACACTATAAAGTGTAGGTCAATATTGCCAGCTGTGCTGTTTCGAAGGGGTGTATGGGAGGGGAGGAGGGGTCTTTGTATGTAATAGATCCAATTTCTTCTATTTATATATGCTAGTTATTTTGTTTATGCATGTCTACACTCTAAATGCATATGTTTATCTGAATAAATTCAGTATACAGTGGGGTAAAAAAGTATTTAGTCAGCCACCAATTGTGCAATTTCTCCCACTTAATATGAGAGGCCTGTCATTTTCATCATTGGTATATCCCAACTATGAGAGACAATATGAGAAAAAAATTCCAGAAAATCACGGTCTGATTTTTAAAGAATGCAAATTATTGTGGATAATAAGTATTTGGTCACCAACAAGCCAGATTTCTGGATGACCTGCAGAGAGCTGGGACCAAAGTAACAAAGGCTACCATCAGTAACACTACGCAACCATGTACTCAAATCCTGCAGTGCCAGACATGTCCCCTTGCTTAAGCCAGTACATGTCCAGGCCCGTCTAAAGTTTGCTAGAGAGCATTTGGATGATCCAAACGAGGATTGGTAAAATATCACATGGTCAGATGAAACCAAAATATAACTTTTTGGTAAAAACTCTACTCTCATTTAATATCTACATGCTCCCACTAGGCAAGATTATAGCAACCAATAACATTAGCTACCATAACTACGCGGATGACACTCAGCTCTACATTACAATGTCACCAGGTGACTATGAACCCATTCAAACCCTAAATCAATGCATTGACCAAATAAATGGATGGATGTGCCATAACTTTCTCCAGCTGAATAGAAACAAAACTGAAGTGATTATTTTTGGACCCAAGGAGGAACGATCAAGTCAGCACACAGCTTCAGTTAATACAGCTAGGAACTACTGATCAGGCTCAAAACCTAGGTGTAGTAATGGACTCAGACCTGAACCTCCAGGGTCACATAAAGGCAATAACAAGGTCAGCGTTCTATCACCTGAAGAACATCTCTAGGATTAAACGACTGATGTTGCAACACGACCTAGAAAAACTCATCCATGGGTTTATCTTTAGTCGGATTGATAACTGCAGCAGCATCTTCACAGGTCTGCCTAAAAAGTCAATCATACAGCTGCAGCTGATCCAGAACGCTGCCGCTCGCGTCCTCACTAGAACCAGGAAAGTAGAGCACATCACCCCAGTTCTAAAGTCCTTACACTGGCTCCCTGTAGCTCAGAGAATAGACTTCAAAATACTCCTACTAGTTTATAAATCATTACATGGCTTAGCACCAAAATATGTTGAAGACCTGTTGTCATGGTACCAACCACCAAGACCACTCAGGTCCTCCAACTCTAGCCTACTAAACATCCCTAGACTCAGAACTAAACATGGAGAAGTAGCTTTCAGTTTCTATGCTCCCCTTATTTGGAACAGACTTCTTGACAAGTGTAGAGCTGCTGAAACTCTGAACTGCTTTAAATCGAGACTAAAAACCCATCTGTTCAAAATTGCCTTCGAGTAAATGCTTGATGTCATATGTATGAAATGTGTTCATGCTCTTGCTTTTTGAAAAATCTTTCTCTTGCTTTATTGTGCATCATGTGTAATGTGCGTTTCTTTTACTTTTAATTTCCATTGGGTTTTTTTGTCTTTTAAATCACCAAATCATGTAAAGCACCTTGAATTGCCTTGCTGTTGAAAGTGTGCTATACAAATAAAATTGCCTTGCCTTGCCTAGAGGAGAATGAATGCTGAGTTGCAACCAAAAAACCCCATACCTACTGTAAAGCATGGGGTGGAAACATCATGCTTTGGGGCTGTTTTTCTCCAAAGGGACAGGACGAAAGAATGAATGGGGCCAGCTATCGTGAGATTTTGAGTGAAAACCTTCCATCAGCAAGGCCATTGAAGAGGAAACGTGGCTGGCTCTTTCAGCATGACCATGATTCTAAACACATCGCCAGGGTAACAAAGGAGTGGGTTCGTAAGAAGAATTTCAAAGTCCAGGAGTGGCCAAGCCAGTCTCCAGACCTCAACCCCATAGAAAATCTTTGGAGGGAGTACAAAGTCCGTGTTGCCCAGCAACAGCCCCAAAACATCACTGCTCTAGAGATCTGCATGGAGGAATGGTCCAAAATACCAACAACAGTGTGTGAAAACTTTGTGAAGACCTATAGAAAACGTTTGACCGCTGTCATTGCCAACAAAGGGTATATAACAAAGTATTGAGATAAACTTTTGTTATTGACCAAATACTTATTTTCCACCATAATTTGCAAATAAATTCTTTAAAAATCAGACCATGTGACTTTCTGGATTCCCCCCCCCCTCTTTTTCTCTCATACTTGAGGTGTACCCATGATTAAAATGACAGGCCTCTCATCTTTTTAAGTGGGAGAACTTGCACAATTGGTGGCCGACTAAATACTTTTCTGACCCACTGTAGTTCTGACAATGTATAAGTTATGTTAAAAAAACAAGGCAGGATTTTCATGTAAATTCTACTTAAGCTGGTACATGGTAAAATGATTTATAACAGGGTGAATAAAGTCGCTCCTAGCACCCTCTGCTGTCTGTATCAAGAATAGCACACTTGCAAATGAAGTCTCCAAGCTGACCCCTCAGTCTTACCTACACGGAGACCATTTAGAGACTCACTTGGGAAACCTTTGCTGCTGTTTTGAGTTAATTACCTGTTCAGCATGCAACAGCATGAGTTTTTAATATTAAACTTGTTTTAAAAATAGATGTTCTAATTTTCTGAAACACTGAATTTTGAGTTTTTATCATCTAAACAATCAAAATGACAATAAAGGCTTAAAACAATTCACTGTGTAATGAATTTATATAATACACAAGTCGCACTTTCTGAAATAATTACAAGAAAAAAATACAGAACTTTGTCATGATCTTTTCTTTTTTTGATGTACCTGAAGTTGTTGGTACCCCGCTGCTAATACTGTATGCAAACCCCAACAGGGGAGCAATTAGTCTTATACAGAAATGAATCGGTGACTATTCCTCTTTACACAATCTCTCCAGATTCTCCAGACCATTTATTCCTCTTTGAAATGTGGCAACAAAGAGTGGACTCTGCCTCTATAAGTGGGAGCGCAGTTCAGCGCTCTATGCTGAGCGTTCAGGCCAAAGCAGGTGAAATTGTCATAATATGTAGTTTATTAATCTGCAAGATGTGTGATCCCACAATGTGGATTATCTTTTTAGTTTGTTCGATTTAAATACAAATTAAAATGAATTACAATTAAATATTACTAAATATGTCATTTTATTGATTGATGAGTAAACATAGATTTTAACTGGATTTTATTGACCCAGTCAGTAAAAATGACAAAGCAAAAATTGTAGTGTGAGCTCTGGCCAAGGCTTACCTGATATAAAGTGATCGCTGCAGATTGTTGCATTTTTAGTCTTTTGCTTGTTCCCAAACACGTATTTTGTTTGTCTTGAAAAGGGTGCGAGTCAATGGAATTCTATAGAACGTGAGCGTTTTGTTGTTTTTGTCAAAGCAATTTGTGCAGCCAACAGCGTAAGACATCGCATCCCTTTCTGCACCTGACATGCGTAGTACAGCAGGGAGTAACATAGACCAACAATCCCTCTATAGGTTTTCTATAGTAGCCTATATAAGCTCGGCAAAAAAAGAAACGTCCTCTGACTTTCAACAGTTTTTACTTTCAGTAAACTTAATGTGTCTAAATATTTGTATGAACACTAAAAGAGTCAACACCATAAGACGAAATAAGTGAAAGTGAAAAATGTTTCACAGACATGTGACAAACAGAAATAGAATAATGTGTCCTTGAATGAAGGGAGGCTCAAAATCAAAAGTACCAGTCAGTATCTGGTGTGGCCACCAGCTGCTTGAAGTACTGCAGTGCATCTCCTCCTCATGGACTGGACCAGATTTGTCAGTTCTTGCTGTGAGATGTTACCTCACTCTTCCACCAAGGCACTTGCAAGTTCCTGGACATTTCTGGGGGGAATGGCCCTAGCCCTCACCCTGCGATCCAACAGGTCCCAGACGTGCTCAATGGGATTGAGATCCGGGCTCTTCGCTGGCCATGGCAGAACACTGACATTGCTGTCCTGCAGAAACTCACGCACAGAACGAGCAGTATGGCTGGTGGCATTGTCCTGCTGGAGGATCATGTCCGGATGAGCATGCATAAAGGGTACCACATGAGGGAGGAGGATGTCTTCCCTGTACCGTAAGGCATTGAGATTGCCTGCAACGACAACAAGCTCAGTCCGATGGTGATGTGATATACCGCCCCAGACCATGACGGACCCCCCACCTCCAAATCGATCCCGCTCCAGGGTACAGGCCTCGGTGTAACGCTCATTCCTTCTACGATAAACAAGAATCCGTCCATCACCCCTGGTGAGACAAAACCGTGACTCATCAGTGAAGAGCACTTTTTGCCACTCCTGTCTGGTCCAGCGAAGGTGGGTTTGTGCCCTTAGGCGGCGTTGTTGCTGGTGATGTCTGGTAAAGACCTGCCTTACAACAGGCCTACAAGCCCTCAGTCCAGCCTCTCTCAGCCTAGTGCGGACAGTCTGAGCACTGATGGAGGGATTGTGTGTTCCTGGTGTGACTCGGGCAGTTGTTGTGGCCATCCTGTACCTGTCACGCAGGTGTGATATTCGGAAGTACCAATCCTGTGCAGGTGGTGTTACACGTGGTCTTCCACTGCGAGGATGATCAGCTGTCCTTCCCGTCTCCCTGTAGTGCTGTCTTAGGCGTCTCACAGTGCGGACATGGCAATTTATTGCCCTAGCCACATCAGCGGTCCTCATGCCTCCCTGCAGCATGCCTAATGCACGTTCACATCAATGAGCAGGTACCCTGGGCATCTTTCTTTGGGTGTTTTTCACAGTCGGTAGACAATTCTCTTTAGTTTCCTGCGTTTTTAGAACTGTGACCTTAAATGCCTACTTTCTGTAAGCTGTTATGGTCTTAACGACCATTCCACAGGTGCATGTTAATTGATTATGGTTAATTGAACATGCATGGAAAACATTGTTTAAACCCTTTACAATGAAGATCTGTAAAGTTATTTGGATTTTTACAACATTATTGTTGAACTACACAGTCCTGAAAAAGGGACGTTTCATTTTTTGCTGAGTTTAGGTCTGGAACCTGAAATGGCCATGTGGGAAGCTTAATTTTGTGTCTGGAGAACTTTGTGTTGATTTAGCAATGCCTTCTGGATCATTATCCTGCTGAAGCCCAGTGCGAACCTATTTTCAATGTTTTGGAAGATTCTACCAAACATTTTAGGGATGCACGATATATTGGTTTTAACATCGGTGTCCGCGATAAAGTAAAACTGTTGATATTAACAACCAAATTTTTCCCCATCTTGTTGGGTTTCTGGAAGGGCGGGGGGGATGGGGAGGTTTGGTCACGTGGTATCCGTTTGGTCATGTGATAGTAATAGTGATGCAACGTAGGATAGTGGAGTGCTTAACTGGAGCAGAGGACAGTCAGCAGATGGGTCTTTTTTTCCTGGTGTCAAAAGGGTAGCTGCAATATTAATGTTGGATATCAATATTGGCCAAATGTTTCATATCAGTGCATCTTTAAGACATTTAAAAATGTTGTTCCATGTCACACAGTTTATGATGCCTTTCTCCCCCCAAAAAAAGATTCATATAATCTTTGTAGATGAAAGTGGCACGCAGCATCACAGATCCTCCACTATTCTCAACAACTGACATACGCTGCTTTTCCACATATTGACACTGTTGTACACTCGAGCCTCTTGGAGGATCGGTTAATGAAAAGATCAAACTTGGTCTCATCCGACCAAAGCCATGTGCGAGAACACCCTACTGCATTACAACACACAAGCCAATCATTTCCTCATTTCGAGGCAAATTCAGTGCAGTAACAAAAGTGGTTAAATGAAAGCATTATTCCAGTTTCACAAGCTCTACACAAGAGGGCACTCATTACCAAATTATGAACAAATTTGCTTGGTGTGACGCTATAGAGGAGTCTGCAGTTACTATGATTATAATGCTTCTATTTTCCTGTATAGTTCACGTAAAAAAAAAAAAGTTTATGGTCTGAGTGAATTAGTGTTGTATTTTGTAAAGGCTCACAGTTACCAGTCATTTATAAAGGGGAAAGTTTCACCATCTATGAAATCCTAAATTACAAAGAAGCCAAAAGGATTCAGTTTTCTGCCTATGGGAGATGGAAAACAACAAATAATTGTTATGTTAAGGATTTAACTCAACAGCTCTAACCCAGACGAATCGTAGCATATCGCTCCATCTGCACATCAGCTGTCACTGCTGCATCATGGGCCACAGCTGTTGATTAGCCACATCTTGTTTACACCAGGGGATGAAGCTTTGTGTGACCTAGTTGCTAAAAAAGCCCACAAGGCAGAGAAAAGCTAACTGCAGAAACGCGCATATACAGAGGTTTTAAAGATAGGAATAGAAACAGGAATAAGAAATAGGAATAAGAAATGAAGCAAAAGTTGTTACAAAAACTACCTTACCATTTCAGGAAAAGTGGCATATTGTTTAGGGGCAGAATATAGGGGTGGGGTTTTTTTCAATCTGAAAACTAATGTACAATTAGAGGTAATTTGTTTCAAAATGAATCTGTCCAAATATTACCCAAAGATCTTCTGGAAATAAAATTTAAAAAAAGGAAGATACCTTCCGCAATGAAGGAGTTATGTTGTCACATCTTAAAAGGAATGGAAAGATTTTAGATTTTCTTATTAAAATCACACCAGGTTATTTTCTAGGTAATGGGTTATTTAGGTAAAAAGAACCACAAAATACTGTCAACAAAATGACTAATAATTTCAAAGAGAGAAAGACATGAAAGATCAAAAAGGTATTTCAACTGAGGAGAAAAATAGATCTCTGGAGTTGATGTGTTTTTGTGGTATAATTTTGTGTTGACCCATTGTTAATTTGGGTTTAAAAATTTTGGGAGAGGAAAACAAATAGGGAGAGCAATTCCAAAGGATAAACACATTTTTGTGTCCATCAGCCTCCTGAACCACCAGAGATCAAATTGATAACAGGGTCTTATGGGTCACAAGTGAAGTAATTTGAAATTCTGACTCCGCTTCAGTCACTCGACTGGAGGGAATTTAACTTTTCTGCTCCTGAAAGGTTTGGATTGGGCATTCTTCTGGGCAACACTGACTCTGGCCCAGGTATTCTGCATGTTTTGGTGGTTACTCGCTTTGGATATCCATAACAAAAACAGGTCTTTCAGAAAGTCACTGCAGGGCATGATATATTGGAGGAAAACCAAGCAGAAATTTCCTGGAACTATTCCAAACAAGATCTTGAAAAAGGACGAGTCTTGTTTTTGACATGGCTTCTTCTTCATCTACATCAAGTGTTTGAAGCATCTGTGAAGTATAACACATCACAAGCAGATCACTAACCTGAAGAGGACTTTTGGGGACAGGTGTGCCACTTGACAGCCAATAAAGAAAAAATATTTAACCTAAATTATGACATATTCCTATATTGTCATTTCAAGGACAAAACTTAAGCTACGTGGCGACAGGGCCTTTTCTGTGGTAGGTCCGAAATTGTGGAATGGTCTTCCCTGCAACATAAGATCGGCCAAAACATTGGATCATTTTAAAATGCTTTTGAAAACATTTCTATGAGGTGGCTTTTATTCAAGACGGAACTAAGCAGTTTAAAAAAAAAAAATTAGCTCCTGTTTTTTTTTTTTACTACCTGTTGTAATCTTAACATTGCAGTTATGTTGGATCCTATAATATTCTATTTTGTGAAGCACTTTGGGCAGCATTTGTTGCAGTAATGTGCTATAGAAATAAAGTTGACCTTGACCTATTTGAATTTCTGTTACCAAAACATTATGGTCTCCAACCCTGGTCTTCGAGAGCTACTGTCCTGCAGGTTTTGGAGGCATCCTTGCTCCAACAGAGCTGAATCAAATGAATGGCTGTTACCTGGTCTTTGCCAAACTTGGTGGCATGTTGCAGAGGTAATTCAATGATTTGATTCATCTCAATCCTTCTGGGCAGTAGCTCTGGAGGAGCAGGGTTGGAAACCCCTGGTCTACACACAGCCACGAGGAGGACGACTGCCTTGATAATTGTCTAGCAGACACTCACTGACATCCTAACACAAGGAGAAAAAGCAGGAAAAGGTTGTTGCTTAAGAAACATGTTGACAGAGTGCTGGATCTAAATATATTATTGGAAAGTTGAATGAAAGGAAAAGGTGTTAGGAAAAAAAACTTCATAAAGTAACAGGCTTTGCAGATTGTGAAGGAAATAAATCACTTTATGGACAGCAGCTGGAGAACCTCAAGAACCATCACACAGACATCTAGACAGGGGCTACAGCTGTTGTATTTCTTGTATTACACCACTCCGTAAGCATTAAAAAAAAAAAAGAATAAGAAGAACCTTACCTGGACTAATGAAAAAAACAAACATGTTGCATAATGTTCCAAACGTATCTTTCAAAACTGAAAGAAAATGTTGAATTTCTTTGGAAACGAAGGTCCTTGAGTGCTGAAGAGTGGAGAAGCACAAAATCCGCAGTCCTTTGAGGAGCAGAGTGAAGTTTCCACAGTCATCTGCTGGTGTTGATCCACTGTGTTTTTCTAAACTTAACCCAGTCGTCTCCTTCCTCCTGTCCTTTATAATAAGTTCCTCTTATTTAACATTGACATATCCTGAGAAACTGAATTTTTGATTTTCATCAACTGTGAGCCATAACCATCAGAAAGAAAACCTTGAAACCACTGAATAGGTTGGACTTGGTTGATGGATATAGTTTCAGCTTCTGAATGATTGAAATAAACTGACTATGTTCTAATCTGAGATGCACCATGCAGTACTTGGCAAAAACATTTATACAGTTTTAAATTCACTTCAGGAGAAGCAACAACCACAAACTTTAACACATTGTATGATGCAGATCATCAGAAATTGAAACTTATCTGTTAAAAGGAAGGACAATTTTTCTTTCTTTCACATAAAAATGGTGAGGAGTGCATTTATATGCAGCACAACCTCAATACTTTGTAAAGCCATCAGTTGCTGCAAGTACAGCTTTAAGGGTTTTGGGGTTTGTCTCTACAAGCTTTGTACGTCTAGAGATGCCAATGACGCTGTATTCTGCAAATGCCTGGATCAAATAGCCTCAACGGAAATTAATTCTTTTCAGTCAGACGAAAAGTGAGAAACAGCAACTACACAGTAAAGGCCTACTAAAGCAGTGGTTCTTAACCTTTTTTCTTTGAGGACCCCCTTTGTCTGTGCCCAAGACAAGCCTGGACCCCAAAAACCCAACTCCTACCTGCATACACCCATTAAAAGTGATTAACTACAAGCTTTTATTTGCAAAAAAATAAAAAAATAAGCAGTTGTAAGTTTTTGGTCTTATCTTCTCATTTGACACCGTAGGCTGCATAGACAATTTTCTTGAGGTCTTTTGGATTTAATAAATGTAATATTTACTAATTTAATTAAGGGTAACCTCACAACCTCAGCAAAGACAAAAATGTGCGGACCTTTTATCTGTAAGGACCCTCTTGGGGGGTCCCAGACCCCAGGTTGCGAACCACTGTACTAAAGAATCAACAGGAATTAAACTGTAGGATTCTCACAGTACTCAAAAAGATTCATCAATATTCATGGTTTTCCTATTCTATTCAGTTAGTTTTGAATTTGAAATGTTGAAAGCAAAGAGTTAGTCAACAATTTTGTAAGTTAAACTGCTTAATTCTAAAACTCTTTTGGTACTTAGTATCTTTACTTTAGAGCAAAGACTAATCTGAGGCTTTGGTAAACTGCCATTATAAAAAAAAAAAAAAAGTCTAAATATTTACAAATCCAACTGAATTTTAAGACATTTATTAGTTCCAATGATTAAAATGCTATCAACACACCAGTGTTACTTAGGGCTTTGATGGAAATGAGTTTAAAATCTCTGCACATCGATCTTTCAGAGTTCTGACAGCAAGGTGATGAAAAGCATTGGGTTCTTCAAATCCTGAGTCCAGGCAAAGAGGGCAATATTTTAGCCTTTCAGTGACAATATGTCCCACATTTAAAGTGTGAAATATACCAGAAAGGGATTCAGCTGCTGTCATTGGCTGCTGGAGTCTTTGTCCACATTGTCATTCTTGGATAAACTGAGCAGTTCCTCAATCCTCTCCAGGTCTTTCGTGGTTTCTTCTGGCTGAGCGGTAACATTCAAGCTATCGATCAACTCATCAGTCATCTGCAGACGGGCCGTCCTTATCAGAGCAAGGAAATTGAATCGGTAAACACAAAAAAACTAATACTGAGTGTGTTTCAACATTTCACATGCCTTGCAAAAATTTGACCTTTTATTTTGTTTTCTAATTTTTCAACCAAGTTGGATCATAACTTAACAATCAACAACACCTCAGCATGATGCTTCACTGGGATGTCTTCCCTGGCTTTCACTTTGTGCCCCACAGGCACCCTTTCTTACCATTCTGCGAGCTTGAGCTCATAAAGCTCTCGCCGCTCTCGCCGCCTCCGCTCTCTCATAGTTTCTCCTGTCAGAGACTGCAAGCCGACAACCATAGCACCCCCAGAAATCCTGTGGAAGGAGATATTTCAGTAGAAACAAAATGGTGTATTCATGATTTGTTGCATAAAAGATGCTATTCATTTAACTTATTTTTATTAAAAAGAGGCAACAAGTTGTGTGGCAGTACCTGGTCAAGATTTATTTTACTCTCCATGTAAATCTAACAATGTAAAATCATTAATTTGAAATATAATAACACAAGAAACTGATATAAACCTGAAACGTGCAGGTTTTGTCAAAAGGGTAATTCCCGCAGAATAAAACAGTCTGACTGCTGATTTCACCACATTTCATTTCCCACCATAAAAGCTAGGATCTTTAACCAAAGATCTGGAGCGTGATGCGTTTGCACTTAGCTACCTCCCATCACTACCCTGCCCAGTTTCCACCTCACCTACTTCAGCCCAGACTGGAGGCTGGAGCGGTTTGCACACATCAAACGCTCCAGGTGGCTGCCCACTCAGGCACATAGAGAAGAGGACACAGCAGTCATGCGCCAGCAGGATTCATCCTCTAGTGGTCCATTTACTTGTGCCAGCAAAGTCTTTATACCTTTTTTTAAATTTTTTTTATAAAATATAATCCGCTTTTACCCCGGTGAACTTAGCAACAAAAACACGAGAAAAGATGACGTAGAAGATGAGCGTTAAGGAAGCAGAAGAAACGGTAATGGTATCCATGTTGAGGGTGCAGCTGATGCTTTGGCTGGCCATTTTACTCTAGTACCCAAAAAAATATGGCCAACTGTGGTGCACATGGGTCCCTCTGGCACAGGGAACAGAAGTGGGATCGGGGGGGGGGGGGCTACAGCTGGGCAGCAGAGGGTTGCTGGGAGGGCCACAGCTGGCTGCCAGAGTTCTCTCTACTCTCAAGCAAAACGGCCTCACTGTTCACTGAGTGAATACACAGGACTTAAGCATAAGGATGCAAGTTTAGGCATAAAAGGACAGTTCTCCTAACAAAAAAGCTGAAAGCACAGCAAGCATTTATAATCAGCCTCTTGAGTCAATAGTTTGTCAAACCAGGTTTTGCTGCAGGTATGCCTCTACCAGCTTTATATTAACACCACCAGATGGAAATATTTGCCCAGTCTTCTTTGCAGAATAGCTCAAGCTCAGTCTGATTGGAAGGAGAGTCTCTGTGAACTAAGGCTGTAAAGTCCTAGTTGACTGGTCGACTTATTGGTCGATGCGCTCTGAGTCGACCAAAATTCTGATTGGTCGATTTTAATCCGTGTTAATTTTTTAAATTTGATTGGACAAGAGACATTCCATGAGAGCTGATCGGTGCTGACGTTAGAGTAGGCTACAACAGTGCTGCCTCTCGTGTGATATTGCTTTAACAGTCTACAGGGAGATCGAAGAGAACGTCCACGTTATTCAACGTGCTGTGGCTTCAGTGCTTAATTTGTAAATCATTAGGTGCCGGAACGCAAAGTACATGACAGTGCAGGCATAACCATAGACGCGCACAGGTCCCGGAACGCAGTAAATGGTAGCGGGAAAAAAAAACGTGTAAAAACATGATGTGGGCCTTACAGGCCTGAATGTTTTAAATATTGTAATGTTCTCCGATAGATGCAGACAATGGTTGTAATCGAATGCTTTAATGCTGACTGCTGTTGGCCGCAATCACGCCGTACAAAACAGTAATCAAAAGAACTCTCACATAAACCGGTTGTCTGTCTAGCTCCATTTACAGACACACACCAGTTCCCCGGCACTCAACTACGCACTCCCCAGCGCTCAGCCTGCAGAACAGTGCCCCACCCCCATGAACAGTGCAACAACACTAACGCATAATCTTGGCATAAACCATTACATATATAAATCAGAGCTTACAAAAAATAAAATACACATTCCACAGCATTGAAATCTCGGGATTTGGTCTATGAATGCCTACGCATATTATTATTTTATTTAATAAATTTAAATAGTTTAATTTTTTTTATATAATATTTTATACATAAGAGGGGTGCCGGATCAGCCAAAATAGGTCCCGGAACGCGGGTAGGTCAGAATCAACAGGTGGGGGATCCTGTTCCGGCAGGATCCGGCTCAAATTAAGCCCTGTGTGGCTTGCTGAATATTTTTGTTTAGCGTTTACTACAGTGAGTCCTCTACCATGTCAAAGACATCCGCAGTGTGGCAGATTTTGGTTGATTACAGCCCTATTTATTTTGTTTCATTTTATTGCTAATAATAATGAACATATGGTTCCCTTTTATTATCGTGCAGGTTTATTTCTGTTTACTGGATTTGGTCGGGTTTTAAAATTTTTTTGTTTTATTGCCTAATGCGCAATTGCGCCGTCCCCACAGTCTTTGTTTTGAGCCCAATGCACGGCTTTATTCTGTTTGTATTTGTCTTGATCAGGCATGTTTAATAAAAATCATTTTCCCTGAATTGCCTTGCCGTTTAGTGCAATTGCAGTAATCATGGCATATTATATTGCGCAGATGCATGTAATGCAAAATGGTGTCAGAACACTTCATAATAATGCCCTACTTTGTGTTGCTGACGCTGTAGATGAGCTGTAATACATGCTTACCCCAGGACTGCTCCAATGATGCTTCCAGCCAGCAGCCCTCTCAGGCCCAGGTTCAGTCTGAAGAGGCCTACAGTGACCGCTGCCCACAGAGAGTTGCATCATCAACCAGAGCTTATTGCACTGGAATAAACACTATTTTTGTTACACAATTAACTTAGCAACTCAAGGACCAGATATGTAACAGCAAAAAAGTTCATTTCAAAGAGCCTACAGATATTTTTCATCTGTATCCAATTGATGCAAATATTTTGATTCAATATTTTGTCATTTCTCCAAAGGAAAATTTTTTTTTGTGTGAAGTGGCACGATGTTAGCAAACAGAAGCTCAGGCAACTCACCTCCAGCTGCAACATAGTTACTGAGGGCGTCCTTGTCTCTGTACACAGACAGGCCGGTGCTGATAGAACTAAAGGACAGAGGAATGAACAGAATCACTTTGAGATCTTAGGATGGCCACTGAACACTAAAAGGAATAAATATGCATTATAAACTTTATAAGTTTAGCATAATTTTAATTAGATAGCTTTCCTCATCACATACAGTACCTTGTTTAAGTATTCGCATGTATTTTACTGAGATTTGTTTTGACCTGCAGGACTGGAAACCTGCTGCTTGTAGAGGTAAAAGATTTAATAAAACAAGTATCAGAAAATCCTGGAAGAAAATATCAAGTCATCTATGAGGAAGCTGAAGGTTGGAATGATGATCCTAAGCACACCTCGGCTTGGTTTCAGAAGAAGTCCAGGAAAATGCTAGAGTTACCCATCATCGTCGCCCGACTTGAACACAAACGTAAGACTGAAAGAACAGGAGGGCTTTGTTGAGGATTACGCCAACAGAAAGCTTCCAGAAGCTGCTGTCTGGCTGTGCTTCATGTTTGCAGCAAGTCCCAACAGCAAAATGGTGCTCTAAGTACTCAAGATGCTTGTAGTGATCGTACTGAAAACTTTTGGGAGTCTAATAGCCATTTAAAACAGACTGTGTGTTTCATTTAGAGAAACCATTTGTAATATACAAATGTCTTCAGCTACTCTGTGTTGGGGTAAGCCGTATTGCGTCATTTCCTGTTGTCACTGTTGTGCTCCGTGGAGCTGTTTGGTGTCTTGTTATCTCTGTGCTGAGGCCTCTCCAAGTTATTTTAACACACAAGCACACTAAAACACACGTTTTGTGGTGGTGTACTTTACGTTTTGGAAACTCCTTGTGTTTCACACAGCTTTGCTTGGGGTGGTAAGGTCTCGCTAGCTCAGTTATCTTAGCTTCATTGCGGCTATGGCTTCTCTTCTCTCTTGCTCTCTCTGTCAGATGTTTAGTTACTTCCCCGCCTCCTTTAGTGATAATGGTAACTGTAATAAATGTAATATTTTTGTAGCTTTGGAGGCGAGGGTATCAGAATTAGAATCACGGCTCCGCGCTGTTGAAAAACCAGCAGATAGCCGAAGCCCATTAGCCAGCGCGGAGCCAACAAGGATATAACCCCCTAGCCGTCCTCCGGTAGAGCCCATGCAGCCAGGACCTCAGGCCGGTTGGGTGACTGTACGTAGGAAGCATAGTTCTAGGACCCAGCCCATGGGCCACCACCAACCCGTCCACGTTTCTAACAGATTTTCCCCGCCCAGCGACATACCCGCTGAGAAGCCGACCCTGGTAATTGGCAGCTCCATAGTCAGAAACGTGGCATTAGACACCATTGACCATAGTCAAATGCTTGCCAGGGGCCAGAACGGGCGACATCAAATCCTACCTGAAACTGCTGGCTAAAGATAAGCGTAAATACAGTAAGATTGTTATTCACGCTGGTGGTAATGACACCCGGTTACGCCAATCAGAGGTCACAAAAATTTGTGTTGCTTCGGTGTGTAAGTTTGCCAAAACAATGTCAGACTCTAATCTTTTCTGGTCCCCTACATGATCGGACCAGCGACGACATGTTTAGCCCGATGCTGTCATTCCATCAATGGTTGTCTAGGTGGTGTCCCGCAAACGATGTGGGCTACAATGATAACTGGCGAACTTTTTGGGGAAAACCTGGTCTGATCTGGAGAGACGGCATCCATCCCACTTTGGATGGAGCAGCTCTTCTTTCTAGGAATATGGCCGAATTTATTAGTTCTCCAAAACACTGACAACCCAGGGTCTAGACCAATTCAATTCAATTTATTTATATAGCGCCAATTCACAACAGATGTCATCTCAAGGCACTTAACAAGAAGTCATTTCAATACAATTATACAAACATTCCAATCAGTTAAAAAGTTTCCTATTTAAGGAATCCCAGCAGATTGCGTCAGTCATTGGCGTGAGGTTGGGCAGATTTCCAACCACAGCAATCCTTCAGCAATCCCTCATACTGAGCAAGCATGTAGCGACAGTGGAGAGGAAAAACTCCCCTTTAACAGGAAGAAACCTCCAACAGAACCAGGCTCAGTAGGAGCGGCCATCCGCCACGACCGTCTGGGGGTTTGAGAAGACAGAGCAGAACACAGAAGGAACAGAAGATCCGATATAAGAGAACTTTCTATGTTACAGAAAGTAAAAAGTTGATAACAGGACACAGTGGATGTTCAATTACTGAGAGGATCATCCCAGTCGATGACCCCCGTCCAACAGGGCATTGCAGCCAAGCAGGATACCAGACCAGGTGTATCTTCGATGGGGAGAAAAACACTGAGAGAAAACAAAGTTAACAGTCGAAATAACAGAATGTACTGTAATACAACTGGAGAGTCGTAGGAGAAAAGGAAGTAGCAGAGTGAAGAAAATTGGTAAGTCTGTCCTCCAGCAGTCTAAGCCTATAGCAGCATAACTACAGAGATAGCTCAGGATGACCTAAGCCACTCTAACTACAAGCTTTATCAAAAAGGAAAGTTTTAAGCCTGGCCTTA
This sequence comes from Valencia hispanica, assembly GCA_963556495.2. Taxonomy (NCBI): domain Eukaryota; kingdom Metazoa; phylum Chordata; class Actinopteri; order Cyprinodontiformes; family Valenciidae; genus Valencia; species Valencia hispanica. The sequence goes on from OY747723.1 coordinate 14,286,418, forward strand.
AAAGTAAACAGAGTGTCTGCCTTACGGACTAAAGCTGGGAGCTGGTTCCACAGGAGAGCAGCCTGATAACTAAAAGATCTGCCTCCCATTCTACTTTTAGAGATCCTAGGAACTACAAGTAAACCTGCAGTCTGAGAGCGAAGTGCTCTTTTAGGAACATATGGAACAATTAGATCTCTGATGTATGATGGAGCTTGATTATTAAGGGCTTTGTATGTAAGAAGAAGGATCTTAAATTCTATTCTGGATTTAACAGGGAGCCAATGAAGGGAAGCTAAAACAGGAGAAATGTGATCTCTCTTTTTAATATTCATCAGAACTCTTGCTGCCGCATTTTGGATCAACTGAAGGCTTTTAATGGCATTTTGTGGACTACCTGATAGTAAAGAATTACAGTAGTCCAGCCTTGAGGTAACAAATGCATGGACTAGTTTCTCAGCATCACTCCTGGACAGGATGTTTCTAATTTTAGCAATATTCCGGAGGTGAAAGAAAGAAATCCTAGAAACCTGTTTAATATGGGATTTAAATGTCAAGTCTTGGTCAAAAATAACGCCGAGGTTCTTTACGTTATTACTGGGGGACAATTTAATGCCATCCAGATGAAGTGATTGACTAATCAGTTTCTGTTTAAGAACTTCTGGTCCAAAGACAGCAACTTCTGTCTTGTCAGAATTTAAAAGCAAAAAGTTTAGGGTCATCCATGCTTTTATGTCTTCCAGACATGCCTGTAATCTACCTAACTGACTGGGTTCATCAGGATTTATGGATAAATATAGTTGTGTATCATCGGCATAGCTGTGGAAATTTATCCCATGCTGTCTAATGATTCTACCAATTGGAAGCATATATATGGTGAAAAGAATTGGTCCAAGGACAGAACCCTGTGGAACTCCACAAGTAACCCTTGAGAGTGAAGATGATTTATCATTTAGATGAACAAACTGGAATCTATCAGACAAATATGATTTAAACCCGCCTAGTGCTGTTCCTTTGATCCCTGCAACATGTTCAAGCCTTTCTAAGAGAATATTATGATCGACTGTGTCAAAAGCAGCACTGAGATCTAACAAAACCAGAACAGACACCAGTCCATTATCTGAGGCCATGAGAATATCATTAGTAACCTTCACCAGTGCTGTTTCAGTGCTATGATGAGCTCTAAAACCTGACTGAAACTCTTCAAACAGCTCGTTACTGTTTAGATGTTCACAGACTTGATTAGCAACTATTTTCTCAAGGACTTTGGATAAGAAAGGAAGGTTAGATATAGGTCTGTAATTCACTAAGTCATCTTGATCAAGGGAAGGTTTCTTGAGTAAAGGTTTAATTACAGCTATTTTAAATTCCTGTGGTACGTATCCGTTTACTAAGGATAGATTCATCATATCCAAAATGGGGCCAGGAACCAAATGGAACACTTCTTTAAATAATTTGGTTGAGATTGGGTCCAAAATACAAGTTGAAGATTTAGATGAGGCTAATATTTTTGATAATTCTGAAAGCTCGACTGAATCAAAACAGCCTAAGCAATACTGAGGTTCTACAGTTCTTTCCGATACTGACTCATTTACTGAGGAAGAAGTAATCATGTTTGGGAGGGTGCCAATGATTTTATTTTTAATAAAATTTATTTTATTTATGAAGAATCTCATAAAATCATCACTGCTAAGAGCTGGGGGAATAGTTTGCTCAACAGAGCTATGACTCTGTGTAAGTTTGGCAACTGTACTAAAAAGAAACCTAGGATTGTTTTTATTCGCCTCTATTAATGATGAAAAATATGCTGTTCTAGCTTGTCGAAGGGTCTTTTTATACAGCAGTAGACTGTTATTCCAGGTTAAATAGGAATCCTCTAGATGTGTAAAGCGCCATTTTCTCTCCAACTTCCTAGTATTCTGCTTTAAAGTACGCAACTCTGCGTTAAACCAAGGAGTCAGCCTCCTATGGCTAGCCACTTTCTTTTTTAATGGGGCTACACTATCTAATGCCAAACGCAATGAGGACGTAACGCTGTGAACCAGACCATCAATTTCTGAAGGGTTAGAGATAGAATTGCTGCCATCCACTGTGTTACTCTGAGACACTGAGGAAAGTTAGAATGGTACAGATTCTTTAAAAATTGTTACAGCATTGTCTGATAAAGTTCTACTATAATGAAATTTTCTTTCAGATTTAAGATGGTCAGTTAAAGTAAATTCAAAAGTTATCAAGAAGTGGTCAGACAGGACCGGGTTATGTGGGTGGACTGTTATTTCCTCACACTCAATACCGTATGTCAGTACAAGGTCCAAAGTGTGTTTACCTGAGTGGGTCGATCCCTGTACTTTTTGAGTAAAGCCAATTGAGTCTAAAATAGCATTAAAGGCTGCATTTAGGCTATCACTTTCAGTATCCACATGAATATTGAAGTCCCCCACTATAATAACCCTATCAGTATTTAATACTAGATCAGATAAAAAATGTGAGATCTGATCCAAGAATTGAGAGTAAGGGCCTGGTGGACGATACAAAACCACAAACAAAAATGGTCTTAATGTTTTGCAACTTGGATGAGGATGATCAGACCAGGAAGCAGAGTCGTAGTTTAACCCACCTCTCTGCTGCTTCTGTACTGTTACCCACCCATTACCCTACAGAAACAGTGTCTTGCCCACGGCCAAAATTAAATGGATTAAAAGTTAAGCCAACAAAAGCAAATTATGGAAATCTCATAAAGATAAATACGACTTTGACTGAACAGAAAAATAAGTCTATTAAATTTGGTTTATTAAACATAAGATCTCTCTCCTCAAAGACTTTGTTAGTAAATGACTTGATTTGTGATCATCACATTGATTTGCTTTGTCTCACAGAAACCTGGTTGCAGCAGGAGGATTATGTCAGTATAAATGAGTCAACTCCTTCCAGTCATTTAAATATTCACATTCCTAGAAATACTGAGCGAGGAGGAGTTGCAACCATTTTTCGTTCTGATTTACTAATTAGTCCCAGACCAATTGATAGCTACAGTTCTTTTGAACATCTAACCTTTAATTTTCCTCATCCAAGTTGCAAAACATTAAGACCATTTTTGTTTGTGGTTTTGTATCGTCCACCAGGCTCTTACTCTCAATTCTTGGATCAGATCTCACATTTTTTATCTGATTTAGTATTAAATACTGATAGGGTCATTATAGTGGGGGACTTCAATATTCATGTGGACACTGAAAGTGATAGCCTAAATGCAGCCTTTAGTGCAATTTTAGACTCAATTGGCTTTACTCAAAAAGTACAGGGATCGACCCACTCGGGTAAACACACTTTGGACCTTGTACTGACATACGGTATTGAATGTGAGGAAATAACAGTTCACTCACATAACCCGGTCCTGTCTGACCACTTCTTAATAACTTTTGAATTTACTTTAACTGACCATCTTAAATCTGAAAGAAAATTTCATTATAGTAAAGCTTTATCAGACAATGCTGTAACAATTTTTAAAGAATCTGTTCCATTCTTACTTTCCTCAGTGTCTCAGAGTAACACAGTGGATGGCAGCAATTCTATCTCTAACCCTTCAGAAATTGATGGTTTGGTTCACAGCGTTACGTCCTCATTGCGTTTGGCATTAGATAGTGTAGCCCCCTTAAAAAAAGAAAGTGGCTAGTCATAGGAGGCTGACTCCTTGGTTTAACGCAGAGTTGCATACTTTAATGCAGAATACTAGGAAGTTGGAGAGAAAATGCCGCTCTACACATCTAGAGGATTCCTATTTAACCTGGAATAACAGTCTACTGCTGTATAAAAAGACCCTTCGACAAGCTAGAACAGCATATTTTTCATCATTAATAGAGGCGAATAAAAACAATTCTAGGTTTCTTTTTAGTACAGTTGCCAAACTTACACAGAGTCATAGCTCTGTTGAGCCAACTATTCCCCCAGCTCTTAGCAGTGATGATTTTATGGGATTCTTCATAAATAAAATTAATTCTATTAAAAATAAAATCATTGGCATCCTCCCAAACATGATTACTTCTTCCTCAGTAAATGAGGCAGCATCGGAAAGAACTGCAGAACCTCATTTGTGCTTAGGCTGTTTTGATTCAGTCGAGCTTTCGGAATTATCAAAAATATTAGCCTCATCTAAACCTTCAACTTGTATGTTGGACCCAATCCCAACCAAATTATTTAAAGAAGTGTTCCATTTGGTTCCTGGCCCCATTTTGGATATGATTAATCTATCCTTAGTAAACGGATACGTATCACAAGAATTTAAAATAGCTGTAATTAAACCTTTACTCAAGAAACCTTACCTTGATCAAGATGACTTAGTGAATTACAGACCTATATCTAACCTTCCTCTCTTATCCAAAGTCCTTGAGAAAATTGTTGCTAATCAAGTCTGTGAGCATCTAAACAGTAACGAGCTGTTGGAAGAGTTTCAGTCAGGTTTTAGAGCTCATCATAGCACTGAAACAGCACTGGTGAAGGTTACTAATGATATTCTCATGGCCTCAGATAATGGACTGGTGTCTGTTCTGGTTTTGTTAGATCTCAGTGCTGCTTTTGACACAGTCGATCACAATATTCTCTTAGAAAGGCTTGAACATGTTGCAGGGATCAAAAGGAACAGCACTAGGCTGGTTTAAATCATATTTGTCTGACAGATTCCAGTTTGTTCATCTAAATGATCAATCTTCTTCACTCTCAATGGTTACATGAGGAGTTCCACAGGGTTCTGTGCTTGAACCAATTCTTTTCACCATATATATGCTTCCAATTTGTAGAATCATTAGACAGCATGGGATAAATTTCCACAGCTATCCCAATGATACACAACTATATTTATCCATAAATCCTGATGAACCCAGTCAGTTCGGTAGATTACAGGCATGTCTGGAAGACATAAAAACATGGATGAATCTAAACTTTTTGCTTTTAAATTCTGACAAGACAGAAGTTGCTGTCTTTGGACCAGAAGTTCTAAAAAAGAAACGGATTAGTCAGTCACTTCATCTGGATGGCATTAAATTGGCCCCCAGTAATAACGTAAAGAACCTCTGCGTTATTTTTGACCAAGACTTGACATTTAAATCCCATATTAAACAGGTTTCTAGGATTTCCTTCTTTCACCTCCGGAATATTGCTAAAATTAGAAACATCCTGTCCAGGAGTGATGCTGAGAAACTAGTCCATGCATTTGTTACCTCAAGGCTGGACTACTTGAATTCTTTACTATCAGGTAGTCCACAAAATGCCATTAAAAGCCTTCAGTTGATCCAAAATGCGGCAGCAATAGTTCTGATGAATATTAAAAAGAGAGATCACATTTCTCCTGCTTTAGCTTCCCTTCATTGGCTCCCTGTTAAATCCAGAATAGAATTTAAGATCCTTCTTCTTACATACAAAGCCCTTAATAATCCAGCTCCATCATACATCACAGATCTAATTGTTTCATATGTTCCCAACAGAGCACTTCACTCTCAGACTGCAGGTTTACTTGTAGCTCCTAGGATTTCAAAAAGTAGAATGGGAGGCAGATCTTTTAGTTATCAGGCTCCTCTCCTGTGGAACCAGCTCCCAGCTTTAGTCCGTGAGGCAGACACTCTGTTTACTTTTAAGGCCAGGCTTAAAACTTTCCTTTTTGATAAAGCTTATAGTTAGAGTGGCTTAGGTCATCCTGAGCTAGCTCTGTAGTTATGCTGCTATAGGCTTAGACTGCTGGAGGACAGACTTACCAATTTTCTTCACTCTGCTACTTCCTTTTCTACTACTACTCTCCAGTTGTATTACAGTACATTCTGCTATTTCGACTGTTAACATTGTGTTCTCTCAGTGTTTTTCTCTCCATAGAAGATATACCTGGTGTGGTATCCTGCTTGGCTGCAATGCCCTGTTGGACGGGGGGGCATCGACTGGGATGGTCCTCCCAGTGGCTGAACATCCACTGTGTCCTGTTATCAACTTTTTACTTTCTGTAACAGAGAGATCTCTTATATCAGATCTTCTGTTCCTTCTGTGTCTCTGCGCTGTCTTCTCAAACCCCCAGACGGTCGTGGCAGATGGCCGCTCCTACTGAGCCTGGTTCTGTTGGAGGTTTCTTCCTGTTAAAGGGGAGTTTTTCCTCTCCACCGTCACTACATGCTTGCTCAGTATGAGGGATTGCTGAAGGATTGCTGTGGTTGGAAAGTCTGCCCAACCTCACGCCAATGACTGACGCAATCTGCTGGGATTCCTTAAATAGGAAACTTTTTAACTGATTGGAATGTTTGTATAAATGTATTGAAATGACTTCTTGTTAAGTGCCTTGAGATGACCTCTGTTGTGAATTGGCGCTATATAAATAAACTGAATTGAATTTCAGTGCCTTGTTTGATTTGTTTACTTCAAGCAGCTGCTGGTGTTAATGTTTTATTAATAAAACTATTTTTTAGTGAGGGCTAAATTATTTAAGGTACAACTAAATCATTTCCAATCACTTTGTGTTGGTTTATCACAGAAAATCCCAATGAAATACATTGAAGTTTGTGGCTGCAACATGTGAAAACTTTCGAAAGGCAAAGTACCTCAAAGTACATTGATCTTATAAACATTTCCATTCTTGAGCTGCGAAAGGCGGATCATGTAGTGTCCAATTAAAAATCTATTCTCTTCTCTTTGTGAAATTAACCCCCAAGTCTAATGAAATTGTCCTCTTATTCTGCTTACCTGAACAAAGTGACTATAAGAGACACTCTCCAGCTCCATCTCCACCCGTATCGCAAGAAACCTCGAATAGCTGCATTGTGAGCTGAGCGCTAAGGGGAAAAAAAGAAAAAAAAACAAGCATGTTATTTTTTTACTCCTCTCGTGGCAAAAATATCAGATTATGTTACAGATCGGAGGCCAGTAACAATAATGTCTTAGAAATAACTTTTCTTAAAATGGATATTCCACTCCTAAGTGAAATTTAGTCTGTTCCCATATTTCCCAGAGTTAGATAAGTGAGAAAAAACTTCTCATAACCAACCCAGTCATTCTCCTAATCTGGCAGCAGTCAGTTTGCTTTATCTTAACATAAACAATGTAAGTGAATGGTAACAACTAGCATTTCGTCTGCAAGAGTCATGAAAATTGCTCAGTAATGATCTTAATCATTCCTGGTGACCTCAATAATCATATTGATTGTAAATGAAAGTAATAACACAAAGGAATTACAGGATACAGTTTACCATATAACATTTACAACAGTTTACCATATAACATTTACAACATTTCACCCTAATGAATGTAAACCGCAAGTTTTGTAGATTAAATCACTTTCAGGTGGCTTTTGCGAGCGCTGCCTCATGTCCTTGCAGCGGCGGCTTACAGCTGTGCTTTGTCGTAATGTAGTCCAAAGTCTAAATTGGCTTCTATAATTTCTGTTACTTATTCTCATTTACAATCAATATGATTATTGAGGTCACCAGGAATAATTAGGATCATTACCGATTCATTTTCATTCCCTTTTGTACACAAACTGCTAGGAATTACCATTCACTTACATTGTTTATGCTAAGCTAAAGTAAACGGACTGCTGCCAGATTAGCAGAATGAGACTGGGCTGGTTACAAAATGCTTTTTCTCACTTATCCAACTCTGGGTAAGATAGGAACAGACTCAATTTCACTTAGGGGTGGAATATCTCTTTAATCTTAAAGGAGAATATTCTAATACAACAGGCTCAGTAGTAACTTCATTGCAACATTATTAACACTTCAAAATCAGTGGGAATTCATATAAATTAAAACAAAGTTTATGCCAAGTTTTTCTGATCTGTAGACATCGTCAAAAGGAATCATTCCCTTCAGGAGTAAATCTCCCCTTAAAGCATGTTTCAGTGTTCAGATGATCAAAAGTGATTTGTCAGGATCATTTGCAGATTTGTCAGGATCATTGGAACTACGATTTCACTTACGACTGCGTCCATGCGACTCGTGTACAACTCTGCCTGGCTGACTTGGATATACCTCTGCCTGGCGAAGCGTGCAGCCGGCAGGCCACCGTACATGAAGCCTGTGAATGCACTCAGAACGGCGCACTTTATCACAGTGGAGAGCTCCTCTGGCAGTTTCTGCATCTCACTACAATGAGAAAAAGAAAACAAAAATGTTCTATCTTAGCCACAATCCATCTCCAGGCTTCCACCATTTCTTTCTCTCATATTCCAGGATCTTTCAAACTGCAAAAGGTCAAAGGATGCAAGGAAGGAAGGAAGGCCATCCCTTGATAAAGTTATCACCAATAGGGTTACAGATCAGGTTAAACAATCCCTTTGAAAAGACTGCAACTGGAAGCCACTTGACAAACAAGAATTTACTTTGAAGGAAGGCGAGAAGCTACAATAAAGTCTGAATTTACAATGGGTTTAAAAATAATGGCAAAGACAGAAGAAGGCCTTTATGCCCTCGTTGGCTTTGGTCTGATACTAATACAACCATCACCACTTCCACAATGGCTTCCTGTTGTAGCACGAGTAGAAATGGTGGTGGCAGCATCATGCTGAGGAGGGGGAGGCGCAGAAATTAACATAATTTAAAAATAAAAATAAACATTACACATTTCTGTGCTTTTCTGTACAACTCCCAGATATTTTGAGAATGTTTCTTTGAAAAGCTAAAATAATAAAAACAAAAATCAACATGATTAACTTATGAATTAATTCACTCATTTTATGTAGGTTTTGCAGAGCCCTGTCTAAACGTGCCATTAAAATAATGCTACAGAACCAAATTGAAGCAGAAGAAAAACAAAAACAAACATGTTTGGAAAACTGTCAAACTAAGAAGCGATACAAGAAAACAGACACCAACTCTCGATCAAAGAGGTCCTTGATGCGCTCCCATCCCGTGTCTGGAAATTCTGGCTTGCCAATGTTTTTTGGCAGAGTGCTGGATTGGCCCACAGCTGGAGGAGCAGGACCAGCGGCGGAAGAGGAGGAGGAGTTCGTCTGCCCAGCGGCCCCGTCAGCTGCATCAACCCTGGGGAGCAGAAAACAGAAGAGACGAGGCATGGCAGTCTTGATGAGGCCCTGAAATGGGCCCCTGCTCATCACGCCCCGGAGGCTGGAATCTGCCCGTCGTCTGTGCGGGGCAAGGCTCGTTCCCTGCTGCTCTGGATGCATCGCTGTTCGGCTGGCGGTGGGCTGCAACGCACAGGCAGAAACACACAGTTACGGACTGAGAGGCAGTTTCAACTGGAGCTCTGCCCTCAGAATGCATGACCTTGAGGCAAACAAAGTCACAGAAGAGGTATAGTGCATGAGCTGTCACACTTAATAGTGCCGCCATACGGATATACAATTGTTACACATAACCTGAACTGCTGTGCAGGTCCCTTTACTAAAATACCTCTTAATGAAGATCATTGAAGGCCTCAGAGGTTTGTAAGAGATCAGCGAACAAAAAAGAATATGAACATAGATAAGGCGTCCACGTAATCCGACAGGCCAGGTAAAGAACGCCTTAATGAGAGAAGCTAAGAGCCCCACTGTGACTCTGGAGGAGTTGCGAAGATACACACCTCGAGTGGGACAACCTGTAAATGCATAGCGTGAATCTGAGTTGTGTTCTCCATCTTAGTGCAAGACAAAAAAGGAGCTAAATATAGAACAATATTTTGCAGCTTCTACCCAGAAAGCTTGATAGAGGCAGCAAAAAACTTGAAGCCAGCGAACCTGACTGTATAGTAAAAGGTGTTTCTATAAAGTATTAACTCGGGGTGACTGAATTTAAATTCATGCCACATTTAAATAAAAAAAAAGTATGCATGTATAATTTACTTCCATTTTATGTTCATTTGCTACTTGGTGTTTGTCTATCACATACAACCGTAGCAACATACTAACGCCTGTGGTTGTAAAGTGACAAAATAAGGGGAAAAAATGATAGAGGTATTAAACAACTTAAAGCACTACATCATTTCGTATTCCCTTAGATAAGCTTTTCAGAGCAGCTTATTCTATTTTTACCTTAGTTTGAATATTCATTCTTCTATTACCTTCAACATGCTGTTGGTACACCTGAATTTCTCCACTGTGGGACAATGAAGGATATTCCCATTCTATTTTGGCGCTACACAAAAAAATAAGCTTTTACTGTCGGAAAATTAAATAATTTCTACTTTAAAAAACATTTTTAACAATTTGATTTTGTCACCTCATCGCACTTTTATCTACATATTCTTCTTGGATAACAGGCTCGCGCAAGCAGCAGTTACTAATCAACCTAAAGCTGAACACCTGCGTCAGGTTAAACTGAGGTAAGGTTAGACGTGAGGAAAAAACGCTACATTATTCCGTACAGCAACGTCACGGCATCCTGTCTTTACAAATAAGGGGGGGAAATGCTTTAATTCTTTACTTTTATAAGCCACTTACATAGTATTCCCAACTGCGCTGTTAAGCTATCGGTGTGGGGGCGATAGCTTCACATTAGCTTCATACATGTAGGTTAAGCGGCAGCCGCGGAGGGATTCTGCAAGAGGAAGCTCTGTCTTGTTTAGTGGAGACGTGCGGATAATATGAATGACAATATTTCTTTTCTCACGTGTCCTTCTCACGGTCATCCAACTAGTGCTGCAACCATGTCTATGGCTGCAGCAACAAGACAACCCAGACCGCCCCCTTACGCTGAAAAAAAAAAAAAACCCAACTGCAGAGCTCAGTGACCTTAGAGTAGCGCCGCCTTGTGGCTGGAGTGCTAAACGAATCCCTACTGCAGTAATAGGTTACCAATGTTTTTATGAAGAGTACCACCACAGTAAATACTGTATTTTTGAAGAACTATTATATAAATCAATTCATTTATATTGCGCCATCTTTAGAAAAATGTCATTTCAATTCAATCATAGATTCATATCTATCTTACTTATCAAAAAATGCATCAACTTCAGTTTATTACTCAAATTGTAAAAGGTTTCCTGAGAAGAAAAGTTAGCTAACCAGTTAGCTGGCAAAACACTACAGGTTTTTTTTCTTTAATTTTAAATAGAAAAAGCAAAGCCAGGTTTAAAGTTCTTTTATTTAGTTTTTACAAATTTACTGTTATAAAAGAACAAACTCTGAAACTAAGCATAATTATGTTCACACAATGATCAGAGCTTCTTTGGTCAAATCAGATCACAAATGAACAATAATGTGTAACAAATTTAAAAACTCATAACTACAAAATATATGTATATTTGTCTTGTAGACTGGGCGGTAGGAATACTACAACATATTCAGTATAATCCTGCTTTAGCGGTCCATGTTTACATCTAAACACAAACCATGATCCTTTTTAATTACAAAACAAAAAACATGAAATGTAATAAACTTCAAGCATTAAATAAAGCCTATATGAAAACTACTGCTTTTTTTCGGCACTTTGTGTAAAAGGAAACACTATTCTTCAGTATTCTTCAAGTGCTAAAAAATTGTCAAAAAAAGCAGCTAGATACATTCTTAAATAAAAAAACATTTCCCCACCTTTTCAAGCCCTATTTTATGCCCAATCTGTGAAATGTACCTTTAAATAACTTTCTTACACACCAGATATGCTATTGGTTAGACATTAGTTAAACATTCTCAAGAAGGCCTACGTGAAAAATGCCAACCAGGGCGGTGATCTAACACTGGAGTTTAGCCCAACATGAAACTCGATGGTGGCAGCATCATGCTGTGGGATGACCTCCATCGGCTGGGAGCGAGACTATGGGAAGAGAAATACTGACAGGAACCCCGTTGGACTCTGCCAAACACTTGACTGGGGCAGAGATTCTAGGAATAGAGGAAGAACAAAAAAAAAACAAAACAAAAAAAAACAGCAAATTATCTCTATGAACCAGTAATGTGCAAGCCCTCTAGTGGCTGCTTGGAGAACTACCTAAAAATATGTAAAACAAATCTAGACATAGTTTCGAAACTGATTTCCCACCCCCAAAACTGAGAAACAATCAGTAAAAAAAAAAAAAAAATCGTACCGCAGCAAATACATTCATGATTGCTGATTCTCCTTCACAACATATGCCCTGGTCCTGCAGAGTTTAAAGCTCGGTTTTGATCGATTTCTGGAGTATCTGTTTGTAGCTGCCTCTTCTTTTGGGCTTATAGGAGAGGAGCTGGCTGAACTCGGTCAGGAGTCTCTCCCAGTAGCAGGAAATATCTTCCATTTGAAGGTGGTTCAGGATGAATTCCTGCCCCCTGTGGAGGAGAAAAAGGCAGAACAGTTGCAAATCGCTTTGGATTTTATTTACATCCAAGTTTGAATTCTAAAAACATTATCAGTTACCTGGAGGCGATCTCCTGTGCGACAGCATCATTTTCTTTGACAAACCGAAGCAGCTCCCTGAAGACATAAACAGGAGGAGGATATTTTACCGTAGTTATGGTTACTTTCCCATTAAGATGCATGGAGTGATGCACGCTGAGGTACCTGACATTAGACAGGTCCTGTTTGACCGGGATATAGTGGACCCAGGGCTTGAGCTGAGGGTAGAAGAACTCCTGCCACTCATCACCCACGTGAAAGACCAATGAGCCACAGAGGAAGAGATGTTTGAGACGAAAGCTCGCCGCCACACCCCGGAAGTTAAATAAATACCTAACAGGAAAGATTGCCTTTTAGACAGTGAATTTAGTCATTATAGTGTTTATACTTCTAAAAAAATGCTTACTTGTATTTACAGTGATCAACCAGAGGGATTTCTTTAGCTGGAGATCTACCAAGTGTGTCCTATTACAGACAGAAAATTAAAGGGATAAACAGAGGCTCGTAATACAGAGGTGTTGGTGCTGGTGTGGCTTTAATGTCGGACCTTCTCAGACCTCCAGGCCTGGTTCTTGGTGTACTCGGCATCCACCAGATCGGGAGCTTCTCTGGACATAAGGATAAGCGGGTCACGCTCAGGGCTGGTTCTACAGAAAGGGAAAAAGAAAAGGGAGCAAAAACACAGGCACAGGTTTGCACATCTAAGAATTTTGATTCTAACCCATAAATATGCTTGGATCTAAATAGAATAGATAAATAAAATTAGCTTAAAGACAATCCAGCTTTAGTTTGTCCGCATGAATTGCTGCTTAATCGCTGATTAGGTGCCTGCACTTCTCAAGGCGGACCGAGTGAATCTACGCTCTAAATATGCTGTCCTAGTCCGATCCGATGTAAGGAAACACAATGCTCCCATGACTCACCTGGAGCCTCTGAAGAATCCTCTGCTCTCTTTCTTCTTCCAAGGCCACCGTGCTGCAGACCTAATGATCATAATTATATATTTATTTCATTTTGCAGTTTAAAAGTGCATCTAATAATAATAATAATAATAATAATAATAATAATAACAACAATAAACTGTTTGCTTTTAAATAGACCAGAATTATTGTTCCGGAGCTGCCCTTACTTTTCTGTCTGGTGTTCGTTTACGGTCATTTTCCCAGATCCCTGAGTTTTAGGGAAAACATATTACTGACACCTAGTGGCCAAGTAGCAACACAGCCTATCTCGAGCATAGACAAAACCTAAAACAAATTAATCTAAATCACATATTTTAAATACTTATTGAGGTAAGAAAAACAACTGCAGCAACACTCCAAAGCCCAATTTTTTTCATTAATTAAAATCATGTTTTTAACATCCTTGAAAAGTAAAGAATCTACACTGAAGAAATGTAAAACTGTATTTTCAAAGTACTCTACGGTTGTTTATAGGCTGAAAAAACTTGTATAGAAGGTTGAACTGAACTCCAAAGCAGTTCTTCAATATGTGTATGTACTATGTAGTTTATTATAATCCTACTTTTTCAGTTCATCCCTCATCAGATCCCATCTTCCCAGTCCGGTGGGGTATATGGGCCACACAGCGGGCCCGCCCTCCCAAAACGTCCACGCTGGGTACATGATGTCCTGGTAATCTGACGTCTACGGAAAGAAAGCACGTGTCGAATCGACAAACGCTTCAGCGTCTTCAAACGTGCAGACAGAGACCGCCCAGATGCCGACCTTACTGAACGAGAAGACCGGCAGAATCGGTTGCATCCAGCCGGGGACCTGAGGGTAGTCCCTCACATTTACCACCATCTCCAAATCAGGGAGCCGGTCGATCACCTCCAGGAGGAAATGCTCCACTCCCCTACACCTGAGAAGGAAAGCTGATTTTAGGCAGTGAAAGTTTTCATGTTCATTATGACATTTTGAAACGGTACTATACTGTTTATGTAAATGAAACACACATTGGGTGCTTTAAAAAACATAATTTTTAACGTACCTCGCGGGGAACATGCAGTTATGCTCTCGGTACAGCTTGCCTCCGATGATCTGGTAGTGGGTGCCCACCACTTTCTGGACAGTAGCTGCCATGACATCCTGAGAGATTCCTCTTTCAAAGGGTTTCAGGTCATGATGGAGGACACTTGTGATCCAAGTTAGGAGAAAAGTTAAGTCCACAATGCACTCAAGACACCACATATCCAAACTTTGTTCATTGCCCCCCATAATAATCTGGAACACCTTCATTATAGGTTCTTTACTTAAACATTTACTTTCAAAGGTAGAGAAGAAATGTTTATTAAGGCTGGCACGGCACTCACCTAAGATGGCAGCTGCAGTTGACAGGGTTGCATGGCGTGTATCCTTCAACAGCTTCCGACACCTTAGCTCGAAGTTTCGTCCACTCTTCGCCTGCGACATGCAGAAATTTGTGGCCAATGTAATTCGTTTCCACTTCAACTTTTGCATTCACGTTCTGTAAATTAACTCCGACTGGGTTCTCGGTCTCGGCTGAAGGCAACTGCCCCACAGCATAATGCTGCCACCACCGTCCTCCACTGTAGGAATGGCGTCTACAGGGTAACGAACTTTGTATATCTGCAAATGAAAGCTATTGAATTGTAAAGTCCAATCATTGTACACGTAAAAACTGCGCTATCACAGCACAATGAAATTGTTTTTCCATTTAATGATGCAGAGTTTTTTAGTGCGCTAAAGTCAATTTATTTTTGAATGAAAATTAATTTAATACAGCTAAAAAACGACAGGTGTCTTCCCACAACCCAATCAATAAATAATCAATAAAAGATCAATGTAAACTGGAAGTAATGGCTGCAAACTTGCCAAGAAAGTTGCTCAGAGCTAGCTTCCATCCAGCTAGTTTTGTATGCTAATTCATCGATGTCCGTCATCAAAAGTTATGCCGAGGGGCCGCAAGCGAGATGAAATGAGAGTCTAAAACCTTTCGGACAACCTCCAAGGTAGTTTTAATTCAGTCTCCGCTTTGAAAGATTCTTACCAGCCGAACCGAAGCCACAAACTTGTAACAGCGATAGAAAGCCCCAGAGAAACCAGCGCTCCATTTTCCCGCTATCTTTCAGCTCTGTCTGAGAACAAAGCCGCCTATCTGCGGTCTGTTAGTTCTGCCTGAGTACGGTCACTATGGTAACGAGCCCTGGGAGGGAGGAAGGCTGCCTTAAAGGCATATACCCACATTATTGACTTCATCGATTCTTGTGTCGACTTGAGACAACCGCTAAATAAAATCTAGAGTGATTAACTAACCCTAGAAGTCAACAGTTTTTAGAACCATCTTTAAACGCTATTACAGCTACAGATCTTGTAAATGATCTTATCGCTCTATTGGCTTTGTTTAAAAATGGTCCATTCTTTATTGCAAATTAGCACAAGCTCAGTCAAATTTGAAAATCCCACCCCCTCCAAAAAATTTTAAAAAAAATCCCACACTAGACTTCTTTTTGCCATTATTCAATGAAATCTAGATTTGTGGATTAAGCAGAAAACATGTCCTGTTAACACATACTTACACCTGGGCTGTGGATATCTGCAGCTCCTCCAGTGTTACCATGTTCTCATCTGACCAGAGTACATTCTTGCATATGATTGGTATGGCTCCTACCTCGCTTGCACCAAACACAATTTTTTTTTTTATACCATACGATTTGCATTTTTGGATTTTTGCTATACAAACTGAAAGCCACATTTCTTTCCTTTCACTTCACAATCATGCATCCTTTGTCTTAAAACTGTAGGCTAGAAAAGGGATTTGCAAGACACTGTAAATGTTTTGCTTACGGTAAAAATTAATATATTTTTTTTGAATGCTTAGGAATCTTTTTGACCCATTTTTCTCATTAGTGAACTTATGTCAGGGGAATCTTCTGTAAATTAGCTCAGTCCAATGATTTTCCTATTGAGGATAGGAGGAGGAGGAATGAAATCCTCCTGAGATCTGGACTGTATGTAGACAGGGAGAGGAGGAGGTAGATGACAAAAGGAGAAGAAGAGCTGCCAAAGTCGAGCTATAGACAGAAGCAAAAATATCATTGAAATAATTTAACTAATATTTTATATTTGCTACGCCCTGCAAACCTCATTCAGGCTTTTACATCTCTCCAGATGGGAGCAGCAATGCACCATATCTGGCTCGCCGTTCTCTCCGGCCTCAGCCTCCGACTGCTTCTCCAGTGCAGAGCCGAGGAAGGTCTGGAGTTCCCCAACTTTGACGGCAAAGACAGGGTACTGGACATTAGCGAGCGCAACTACAAGAAGGCCCTAAAGAGGTACGACCTGCTGTGCCTGTTCTACCATGAACCTGTGCCGGCCAACAAGGGCCTGCAGAAGCGGTTCCAGATGACAGAGCTGGTGCTGGAGGTGAGGAAACACAAGAGGCTGAATACAGTGTGACGTGAGAGATTATATACTTTCTTTGCTGAAAAAAAAAAATAGCTGGGAGCTAAAGTTCAACTTTATCCCTCCTCTGTATAAGTGTGGACTGTCTGCTTTAATGTAAGCTGAAGAACAGGTGTAATGTTGTCACTCAGTTGAGCACTCTTTCTCTCTGCCCTCTCTGGTGACTTGCGCTCATCCAGGGGACATCTCTAGGTAATTTTGTTCATTCTAAGCCATTCTTGAAACCATTCACTACCCATGTCTTCAAAATTCACTGACTTTATGATTCTACCTTTTCTCATTTATAGATGAAAAGTTAAGGGAAACATAGGCATGTTCTCACACCTTGTGACCTAGTATTTTACCTTTAAAAAAAATGGATTTTAGTTTCCTGTATGGACCTTCTGGTTCTCACATTATCAACCCTCAAAATCCATTATTCTTTAGTGCCTTTCTTACTTGAAATTCTAGATTTAAAAAAAAGTTACCAAAGACGAATTAAATATTGTTGTCACTCATTACCTAATTTTCTTCAAAGACCCCTATGACGATCAACAGAAATGGACTCAGTGTTTCCTTGACTGGATGCGGGTCATACTTTAAATTTTACTACAAAAATTACTGGTATGATTAATGGTTCCATTCAAATTCTAAAACAATAAATGAAGAAAAAAAAAATCAACACATTGCTTTTGAATATCGATACAATATTGTGACATAAAATATCACGATGTATCTGTGTATCGATATTTTCTTGCATGCCTAGTTCCTACCGTCATCTATGGTCACGACCTTTGGGTAGTGACCGAAAGAAGGAGATCACGGATACAAGCGGCTGAAATGAGTTTACTCTGCAGGGTGTCTGGCCTCTCCCTTAGAGATAGGGGGAGAAGCTCGGTCATCCGGGAAGGGCTCAAGAGTAGAGCTGCTGCTCCCCAGAACATAGCCAGCCTTTTTTATCAGGTTTTGTTAGCCCAAAGTAGTCCTGACCTCTGATATCAGATCTCAATTATGTCACACCCGAATTAACTGTGATCCAGTTGTAGGTCTGGAAAAGCAGTTTGGTTGGTGAGTTCCATTTGCTAAGATCAGCTGGTTTGTACTCAAAGATTTTTGCCAACCCAAAATCTAATATGGCTGCCACACACATGGAGTGCTATAAAAAAATATTTGCTTACATTCTTTTTGCCTTTGCTCTTTTGACAGACTTAAATGTTTCAGATCATCACACAGATTTTATACTACATAAAGATAGGTTGAGTAAATGCAAAATTTAAAGTTTTATCTATTTAAGCAAAAGCAGCTATTGAAATCAAGCTTGCCAGACTTCGAAAAAGTCATTTTCAACTAAACCTAATATATGACTCCATTGTCTGGTTGAGTCTTTTACATCTCTGTAGAACGGAGAAATGTTGGCCCACCCTATGTTTTTTGATTCAACTCTACCACACTGTAAGGTTTGAGTATGAAAGGTCTGTATAAGGTCAAGTCAAAGCATCTCAATCAGATTTAAGTCCGAACTTTAACTAGCCCACATTCATGAGTTGTTCTTTTAACCATTCAGAGGTGGACCATTGCATTATCACCATTGTGTTAGATTGTTGATGTTCTTCTGCTGAAGGGCTTTATTAGTTTTACACCAGATGTAATTGAACACACACTTCTCACATGTTTGCATATTTTCAGGGTGTGTTTGGATTGGCTTCTATCTGCAATTTTAATTTCAATGTGAAATGCCTAAATTATTGATTGATTCTAAATGAATGAAGCTAAGCTGAAGTTCTTCATTCTACAAGTGAGGCTGCAAACAGGCGTAGGTGTGGCAAGGGAAATTGAACTCAGCTTCACACAATGTGTTTGATCAAAGTTACTTTCTAATTTAACATGGGAGGGAAGTGGATGCTATTTCTTTTCATATAATGCTAAGGTTGGTTTGAATAGCTATGTTCTCTTAATAAATGAAATTGTACTTTGTAAACTGATTTTTGTATTTACTAAGGATACTAAAATTGGTTGATTATCTGAAATATTTAAGTGTGGGAAAAAAAGCAAAAAAGAAAATCCAAATGGAAAATGTCAGGCCACTAGTTTGTGCTCCTGCAGCCAGAGCTACAATGGAACGGTTTGGACATATCGATGTGTTAGAATGGCCCAGTCGAAGTCTAAACCTAAATCCAACTGATTGAAACTAGAACTCATTTGAGTGGGATGATACTTTTCCTAGATCTAAGTTCCAACATCCGACTTAAATAAAATGCAGCACGATGTTGTGCTTGGTAACGATGCTAGCTGCTATTAGCCCTTATTTTTTTTATACATTTAAAAACTAAAGTAACATGTTCACTAATAGATTCAGGACAGTGTTGTTACTGACATGAGCTACAAGCTCATTAAATCTGTTTATAATCCTAATAAATAATTTATAGCTGTCCTATGAGTGGCAGCCATATTGAATTTTGAGGTTTGTGGGGAAATTCTAACTTTCCATGTCAGAATTCTTCTCAGGCGAGATTCCAGTCGATTGTTTAAATGTGAATTGAAATAGAATGCAAAGTAATAGCACAAAGACACCTTGGTGGAAAAACTCGCATTATGTTTTCTGACGTTCTGCCTCATGATGCATTATGGTCTGTAACTCTTTGGTTTCAGATACAGATCATTGTGGTTCATTAAGTCATTCATTTGTTGACTTTTATTTTTGTTGTGATCCACCAGCTCACAGCTCAAGTCCTGGAGAACAAAGACATTGGATTTGGAATGGTGGACTCCCAGAAGGATGCCAAAGTAGCAAACAAGCTAGGTATGGCGTTATACTGTACATGTTACCACTACACTGACGTACTCATTTAACAGCTTCTAACACTAATTATATTGAAGGCTGTGTGTAAAATCGCCAATCATAGAGTAAGAATAGTCAATCCCTTTCCCTCCCACCAGGTCTGCATGAGGTTGGAAGCGTCTATGTGTTCAAGGACGACCGTGTCATTGAGTTCGATGGGGAGCTCTCAGCAGACACCTTGGTGGAATTTCTTTTAGATGTAAGTGGAAAAAATCTGCCATTAAAATAATCCTCAAAGCTTTATGGCAGGTCCTCTGAAGCCAAGATGAATCCTAAGTCTCGTCGTTCATAGACACTAAAAGACAGCTTCTTTACATCTTGATATGAAAGAACTGTCCTAACAAGTAGTCAACCCTACATCAGGGTAATGGTCTCACCTCTATTTACACTCCACCAACAGGGTGTAAATGAACTTACAGCCACGTCAAACATTGACAAGGTTGTGAAGCAGCTAATATACATAACAGCCATTAACAAGAGCAAATTAAACTCTGCTAACCAAACTACATGACTGCGTAGGTCCCTAAAGGATGCTAAGGCTAGAGAAAAGAATGTTTTGAATGCCAAAGACCAAATAATTTTTGACTGTTTTCCTACCAAAATCTGACATTGTGCCACCAACGTTAACTTTGAATGTCAGAACCACAAAATTCAGCGCCTTGCAAATGGTAGTTGTACCCCTTGAGCTTTTCCAAATTCTTTCACGTTCCAACCACGAACCTCAATATGTTTTATTGGGATTTTACATTCTAGATAAACACAAGTACAAGTAGAACTCACACTGGAGGGAGAACATCTGTGAACATCAATTTGCAAGCATTGCCACAGATTTTCAGTTGGGTTGAGTTTATAAAATTGGTCATCCAATGATGGTTTATTCAGACCATATTTAGGTCCCCATTTGGTACTCAAATCACTTGGGAAAGCCCTCAAAGCATCTGTTTTAATAACTATGAACCATCATTTTTGAGTGCCCTTTAGAAAATACACTGCAAAACACCCCTAAACCAGAGTTCTGTGTTTCTTGCCAAGCAAGTAGCCAGAGAAACTGCTTAGCTCCAGCTTAAGCCATAAATTGGACCAAAAGTAGTATAAACATTTGAGAAAATGTGAACCTAGTGATTTAGACCGATTTTTTGTTGAAGCAGAAGACTTAATAGAATTTAAGGCCTTGCAAAGGTAGTTATACCCTTCAAACCTTTATGATTTCTCAGATTGCAACCACAAATTGCGGAGCTTTTATTTGGATTCTATGTGCAGACCAACACAAAGTAGGCTACTGTATAATTGTGAAGTAGAAGGAAAATTACACGTTTTTCTTTTTTTAAATACAAATTAATAAGGTCCATTTCCACTACTCCGAACTTCCAGGTAATTTCACCGGGCAGGCCTGAAAGGACCACTTTCTGAGCCACTTCAGGAACCAAACTACCTGCCTTGGGGTATGTACTCGGAGATGACCCGGTAGAGTTGCTGGGCGGGAGTTGTGGTTAACTCATGCTGATTGGTTGTAACTCAGTGGGAAACTATATCAGCAACCATCCCTGCTTCTTCCACTGTCGATCTCTTGTTATTCACTGCCCTTGCGAATTCCTTTAAGGGCCAATTTTGTATTTTCCCTGTTACTTTCCCCTCTCTCAAAAATGTCCAGGAACTCGTCCAGTGTAAACAGGCCTAAAGCATGCCATGTATTTGTATTCAGAGCCCTTTGCTGTGATACCTCTAAAATATCTAATTGCCTGCTGAGGTCACACAATTAGTAACTCGAGTCCACCTTTGTGCAAATTCCAGCAATTTGAGCTAAACACAGGGCCTTCCTTAACCCACAATTAAGCACTACATTGTGTTGGTCCAGCACATAAAACCTCATTAAAGCTAATTAAAGCTGGCAGTTGTAACGTCCCATCCTTTCCTCCTTTTACATAACATCTTCCAGGTGCTGGAGGATCCGGTGGAGATCATCAACAATGCCATGGAGCTGCGAGCCTTTGAGAGAATGGAGGAGGACATCCGGCTCATTGGCTACTTCAAAGGAGAGGATTCATGTTAGTTTGTCAGAACTCTAAGCCAAATCGCATATTAATACATCTGTAATTTATTTAATGAGCGTGTTTAATGGGTAAAAAAAAAAAAGCCGGCGTTTTGATGTCCCAGTGACCTCCTGAGATGCTAATGGGATCTAGAGGCTAATGGCGCTACATCATCATGAAGCCTGTTAAAGAGAAACCTGATTCCAGACACTCTCACTCAGTCTCAGGAGATGCTTTAAATAGCCCTCATGTCTTCATGTAATAGGTCAAACTGCAATTATAGTCCCAACCCCCCCCCAAAAAAAGAGACAAAGTGAAGCAAGGAAGATGCTATTTGCTCTGATATGATACTGGCACAGATTTTCATTATGAATCCCATATCTGGCCACAGATAGACCGGTCCTTAGCTGTGACCTTGCTGGTAGAAGAGCCAGGAGCTCTTTATAAGCGTATAAAACTGTATTAAGAGAGACGTGGTCACTTTACTAAAGACTGCGAAACCCCAATGGTGGAAAATTGAATGATGATGGGTTTTACTGCTGTCTTACTGCATCATACACCACTCAATTGTCTAGTTTTGTGACTAAGCTTTTCTTCCTTTTAATTCTGTTTCTGTTATTTATTCTGATTTGAAAAAACCTTTCTTTGTCACTTGCTTTGTCAGACTACAAAGCTTTTCAGGAAGCCTCAGAGAGATTTCAACCTTACATCAAGTTCTTTGCAACATTTGACAAATCTGTAAGTAATAAATGAATCATTCCAAGTTTTGCTTGTTCTGTGGATTTTCTCAAATGAATCCTGTGATCAGTTTATGTCACCTGACATTACGGATTCCCTTTTATTTTTTGCATCCAAAATTTTTCTGATCAGTACCAAATTTCAAATCAGACAAGACAGTGTGAGTAAATGCAAAAATATTGCAGAACAGGCAGATAATAAATGTCATGTTTTGAAAATATATGGGGCTAATTTTGGTGTTTTTACACGTGATCGGTTAAAAATACAAATGCAGAACGGAGTATAAGCAATGTGTGTATAATTCTTTATACACTTGCATTTATTATTTCTAGCAGCAGGTCTAGCAGTGTTGTTCCTGAACAAATCAAAAGAGAGCAGAAAGTACACATAAATTTGATATTGTGGATAGTGCATAATATAGTATCACCTTAAATAAAAAGCGCCACAATTTCATATCATTAGACAGAAACAAAAAATGTACATGATCTAATTTGTTTTATTTAATTGAGAAAAGCAACAACTTCTCCTGCTACAGCTAAAACATGTTACAGTTTGCTGCTCTGCCATGTGCTTCTGTAACTCTTCCCGCAGCCAACTACTTAAACTGTCGTTGCAAAACTGTTTTCTCAAGAGCGATGTCTGTTGCTTCTTGAGTTTCTACACCGTCACTGTATTTTTCACAGACAGAAATAGATGAATTTGAACTTATTTTTTCAAAATTGGGAAAATGTGTACGAACCTTCTTTCAGCCATGCAACAAGAAGTGCGCAGCAACCGGTGGGGGAAGGGCAGCGCCGTGTCACTTTTTCTTGTGCATCTCATTAAAAAGAAGTTTAAACTGTAAGAGGAGTAAAGATTTCAGGGGTTTTGAGAGATAGATTAATTTCCTGTTGTCAGAAATATTGTGTGACTGATCTAAAAAATGTTACTACATTGAGAAATGTTACAGCGTTAGGGACCAATGAAGACTTCCCAGAGGTTACTGCACATGACTGAAGTATAAAATGTCCTGACCATGAAGAACTGTTTTTCTTCTTGAAACCTTAAGTAAAAGAACAGATTTCTCTGTTCTTGCTTAGTATGTCTTATCCTTAATAGCTTAGGCTAGCAAGCGAATAGCAGATTATTTTATCTAACAGAAAGCAAAAAGCTTTAACAAAGACTAGAAAAAAATGTATCCAATAATATCTTACTGGAGACTCTAGTTCGTGTTAACATCAAAGTTGAGGTTAGGGCTCATGGTTTTGGGTGGAGGGCCTAAGGAAGATCTTCAATTTCTCAAAAAAGTTATCTTACTAGCACCTCTAAGGAGCTAACATGTAGCAACTGCTCAAAAAAAGAGAAAACATTGCCACACCACTTTTACAGTTTACATTAACAGCCCTATGGAGTTTTGATAATGTTATTCCAGTGGATTTAAAGTAGCTTCAGCAGTGTTAAGTGACCTGTTTCCCTTGCTGCTTTAATTGTTTCCATTGAAGCATGTCCCTGAAAAAGAAACAATAATTACGTGTTTTTAGAACATTAAAATAAAAAAGTATTTTTTATTTATTAAGCGTCAATGCATTAAAAGCATTTCCTTTAGTTGTATTTTTGACATCTGGATGCATTACATTGCTTTAGGTTGCCAAACATCTCTCCCTAAAGATGAATGAAGTAAATTTCTATGAGCCGTTCATGGAGGAGCCGGCCATCCTGCCTGGGAGACCTCTGTCAGAGATGGACATAGTTGAGTTCGTCAACCAACACAGGAGGTGTGTTCTGTATATTTGGCCAGTTCAGATACACGAAGGTGTTTATTTAGGTGCGATTTACACAGCGTTATCGTTACAGGGCTACACTAAGGAAGCTGCGGGCAGAGAGTATGTTTGAGATTTGGGTGAGCAATTGTTAGGTCTTCATGAGGCAGATCGAAACCTTTCAATTATAGCAACCGCAGTTGATGTATTGTAAAAGATTTTTCTTCCCTTCTCTAGGAGGATGATATGGATGGAATACATATCGTTGCCTTTGCCGAGGAGGAGGATCCAGGTCCATAGCCGCTTTATAAAGATTTGTATAATTTTTTTAATTGCACAGGGCTGTGGAAAAAGTATTTACATCTTCCAGATTTTTTTTCTTTTTTGCAACTTTCCATCACACCTTGTAAATGTTTCAGATCATCAAGCGATTTGTAACCTGAGAAAATGCAAAATGTTGCTTTCAAATGTTAACTGGCTTTGCCTTCATGTAAAAAAAAAAGGCACAACCATGCGCGATTACTGCCATAACTCTAAAACCAAGAAACCATTTCAATAGGGTCTGTCTGACAGCACAAAGTAGGCTAAGAGATTTTTTAATGAAAGCAACAAATTTTGCTCCAGTCGGTAGAAATACAAGACCAAACGAGAAAAAAACGGTCACTGAAATGTAGTAGTCAAGAAAAAGGTTACAATGCAATTTCCAAACCAAACTACATGGCTCAAAAATGTTAATAAAAGAGAAAGGTTTTATAGTGGTCTAGTCAAAGTCTGGACTTAAATACGATTTAGATGCAATGTCATAACCTTAAACAAGTCATTTACATTTAAAAATCATCTAATGTAGCCAAATTAAAACAATTCTGGAATCAAGAGTGGACCAGAATTCCTTTATAGTGATGTAAAGTTTCCCTCCTTTTTTTCCCTGGTAGTGAGAAAAAAACAACAAAAAACCCACAAATTTTTAAGGGGGCAAATACTTTTTCCTGGCACTGTGTGTCTTTTTTTTTTTTCTTCCCTTCACACTACTGAGATACATCTCCACTATTCACAGATGGCTATGAGTTCCTGGAGATCCTGAAAGACGTGGCCAGAGACAACACAAACAATCCAGAGCTCAGCATCCTCTGGATTGATCCTGATGACTTCCCTCTGGTTCTGCCTCAACATCACATATCCTTTCCTCCACAAAATCCCCATCTCACAGTAATATTACTAGTATAAAACAAGCTTGACATGTCTTGTCCCTACAGCTGACCACTTACTGGGAAACAACCTTCAAGTTGGATCTGTTTAGACCCCAGATAGGGGTGGTCAACGTTACAGATGTAAGTACGGTTCGGATTAGAAGGTTGTCCAGAAATAACGTAAATGCTGATGTTCAGTAAGCTATAAAACTGGGTGAACTATGTTCCAGGCAGATAGCGTTTGGCTGGACATGTCAAACGATGAGGACCTGCCCACGGCGGAGGAGCTGGAGGATTGGATCGAGGACGTCCTGTCAGGGAGGGTGAACACCGAAGACGACGACGAATTTGCCGATGACCAGGAAGACGACCGCTATGTCTCAGAAGACAGCGACGGAAGTCCGGACCCAGACGAAGAGGATGATGGAGATGATTAGACTGCCTGAGTTAATTTTTTTGGAGGTCGGTTAGAAAAAAAAAATTAAGGCTTCGTTTTTGTGAATGTTCAGTGCGATGTAGTGGCTTTAAATATTAAGAAATCTAGGCAAAATAGATGGTGGATGAAACAAATGTGGTTTTATCAAATGAATGTCTTTGACCTAATTTCACACATTGCCTGAAGCTGTAATTCTGTTATTCACCAAGGATCATGTCCTCTGATTGATTCCCTTTAGAGAAGAAAAAATTGGTGCAACAAATGAAAGTGTAGACCCTCACACCTTAAACTATCTGTAAATCAAGTGAGTGAGTATATGGAGGTATAGGTTTAGAAAATAAATAACTTACAATACTTACATAGCCTACTTTTATTTATCCCTATACCCCAAACCAATGAATTTACATCAATTAGCGAACATTTTTATACCCCTTAAATATTTTCCAAATTTGTCACGGTTTTGAGCCCCCTTTACTCTGATACCCAGAAAAAATAATTACTGGGGCATCAAGTTTATTTTTTTTAATCAACAGTAAATCAACTCCACCTGTGTGCAACATACAGTTAAGGTCAGAATAAGCCTCCTCTAATGAAATCACACAAAACTCTTACCATGTTGACAGTGGGAACTGCGTTTCTAAGGTTGTAGGTCTCTCCCTTCCTTCTCCAAGCAAAATGAACATCCCAGTGCCCAAAGAGCTCAAGTTTACTCTGTTCAGACCAAAGAACAGACTTCCAAAACACATCACCATGTTTCAAATGTTCATGGGCAAACTTTAGTCGGTCATTGATGTGCCGTTTTTTCAGCAATGGAGGTTCTCTTGGACAGTGACTTTGAAGTCCTCCAAGGCCAAGAGCTCTCACAACTGTTTTCCTTGACACATCAACTCCAGAAGACGCCAGCAGAGCAACAGCCACCTTGGCAGAGACCCAGGAATCCCTGTAGACATCTCCGGTTACTTTTCTCTCCAAAGTTTTCGAAATTCTGTTCCTAAGGCCACGCCCATGTTTGTTTGCGACAGAATTTGTCTCCTGAACCTTTACAATGCTGGATCGTCCAGCTGTTCTAGACACCATGAAACATTAGGAAATGACAATGTAAATTTCACCCTCACGATAAGAGTCTACTATGCTCTATTTTTTTTTTCCAGGTCAGGATACATTCCCTTCTTACCAACAGTGTCAGAGTAGTCCAAACTCTAGAAGATAACTCTGGAGGAGCCGATTGATTGGCCTTTAAGGAAGACTGCAACAGTTGCTAAAAGAAAGCCACAAGAATTCTTGTATATAAAAAGCGTACCAACCCGTGTAGTACCAACCCTGCAAAACATGGTGGTGGCAGCATCATGCGGTGTATTTTTTCCCCCCTTTCATAAATGCTACATTGTTTTTGTCAAGTACATACAATCCTAAAAATGGTAATATGAGAAAAATCAAGAGGTATGAATACTTTCCCGAGGCTCAGTGTGTATATTTTAGATTTTCAAAACACAAATATAAAAACACACCCATGAATTGGTCCCAATTGGTGCAAAAGAAATCTCTTCCCCTTTCAGTGAACATTTTCATACTGAATTATTCAAACATTGGTAAATAATTCAGTGATGTAATGCCTCGTAATGGTAGTGGACACCTGGACGTTGGGGTTGGGGGTGCTTAGGTTCAGAGGCCCCCCTTGGGGCCCAGAAAACTTAATAATGAGTGCACAATAAAAAAAAAAAGAAACAAAAATGCGATGCTACTCATGAATAAATGATACAACGCTATTCAAGAATCATAAATGCGGGTCTGGATGGGACGTGGGATAAACAGGATGTTTGTTTCATCCTGTGGGGTTCCCACCTTATCCACGCAACTGGAGAACATTGACTGGTGTGTTTGTGTGGCAGCGTTTAAATGCGACCCGAGGCAAGTAAACATGTCACACACTCTCTCCTGAGGAGAAGGAAGTAGAGGCGCTCTAAGTGTTGTGATGCTCTGCAGGGCACCTCAGGTCACAGATTGTCCACGGGTGTCAGCTGCGATGAGGTTTCACAGTCATTCCTCGGAACAGGAAGGCGGAAAAAAATCTAAATCTCATGTTTGTGGGAATTTAAAACGGCAAAGAACGGAGAAAAGACAGGTGGGGTATGATGTGTTACGGTGGTCAAAAGAAAAGCTGGTAGGATCTTCGCCTTCGATTCAATCAACACATAATCAGGTCATTACAGTACAAATATAGAGACAGAAATGAAGGGAAGACAACATTCCATTTAGATGCAAATGCTCCCCATTTACTCCCCCTATTCACCCTCAGCGTCCAGGCGGGGAAGGGAGGGGCGGGGACGGATGAGTTCCGACAGGGCTGCCTCGTCTCCCCCCCACCCCCCGACTCTGGGAGGGATGAGGTTGTTCATTTGTCTGGGCCGGACACAGGCGCTGACGTTCATTTAGCCACGAGGCCAACAGCCACGCAGCTCTGACAGGATGACGGCGAGCCAATTACCTCTGAGCTCCATGACAACGATAAAGCCTCCGAAAAAAAAGAAAGGAAAAAATAAGAGGATGTTTGGCCCAGACATGTCACACAGCAGAGCAGGACACTTAATGCACGACGAGAGGGAAGAGTGTTAGTGAGCCAGCAGCCAGGCAAGGTGTAAACCCATATGGAGAGGATGATAAACTAAACAATGGCCTTCATAAGAAGAATGTAAAAGGTGATTAAATAAACAGGATTTTGATTGAAAGTGACCTATTACTCTATTTATGCAGACGGATAAGCAAAGGATCAACTACAGATGAACCCCAAGTCCTGCATGAGATAAAAATCTGAAAAGTGTGGTGTGCATTCCATGTCCATGCTCGAGAAAAGAATCCCTATGGCATGATGTTGCCACCACCATGCTTTACGTTGGGAGGAGGGGGAGTTTTCAGACACAAAAACAACATGCATGTTGATCTATTGAAGGGCTGCGCGGTATGGGGAAAAAAAATAATTCCTCCATAATACTTTTCATATCAGTCTATATCGATATATGAATGAATTATAGTTCATTTCAGTACAAACAAGCAACTGGTATCAGTTGACCTATGAAACCGAAAAGTGAGTAGGTAGAAGCAAAAGCTTAATTGTACACCTACCAGTTTTACATAGAAAAATTAAACTAAGCCACAGACATTTAAAATTAATATGTAAACTTAAATTCTCTCAACACCATAATGTGAAGAATAGCACACAGCGGATAATCCACTTTTACTTTCTTTATAAAATCTCTGTAAACCAAGTGTTGTTTTATCATGGTTCACGTAT
Organism: Valencia hispanica; assembly: GCA_963556495.2. Lineage (NCBI taxonomy): Eukaryota > Metazoa > Chordata > Actinopteri > Cyprinodontiformes > Valenciidae > Valencia > Valencia hispanica. The sequence goes on from OY747723.1 coordinate 14,315,333, forward strand.
TTGGTTTATCAAATAATAAAGCACCTCTCAAATCATAACTGGATGTCTTCATTTCAAACAAGTTGTGGACATATTGAGACAGTTTGCTTTGAACATGATTCTTAAAAATGTTAAGATTTGTAAATAATGGATCTGTTGGCTCACGATAAGATTGCCTACTAATGATTCTTATGGCTTTCTTTTGCAATGAAAATATAGAATTATTTGTCTTATATGCATTTCCCCAAACCTAAATACAATATGTCATGCAAGGGACTATTAATTAATGATATAAAAGTAATTCATTAATCTTGAGAGAGAAGATATTTAATTTTATATAAAACTGCAACTGATTTTGAGAGTTTAAGATTTACACAATCAACGTGGGATTTCCAATTTCTTCTGTCAATAATAATTCCAAGATATTTAGTTTCAGTTACAATTTCAATTTCAGCATCATCTATTTTTAACGGTCTACTGAAATTTCTGGGCTTGTCTCTAAATATAATGCATTTAGCTTTACCAAGATGAAGTGCAAGTTTATTGAAATCAAAACACCGTTGAAAATTCTGTAGTTCCTTCTCCATCACGTCCAGAAGCTGTTCTGAATGATCTCCACTACAAAACAGTTGTATCGTCAGCAAACAAAGTACAGTCGAAGGATTTTGACACTAAACAAATGTCATTAATGTATAACGAAAACAGCAATGGACCAAGAAATGAACCTTGAGGCACCCCACATGTGATCTTCACGATATAAAACAAATCAGTATTTATGTCAATATTTAACATTCCCTGTTACTATTCGAAGACAACAGAAGGTTATTTTTGATTTAAAGATTTATTTTGCAAAGTTGAACATTTCATCAGACGTTATACAACTGTTTTGCAAAAATTAAAGGAGGTTAGGGCTGGGCGATATGGATAAAAATAAATAAAAAATCGTCCGATTTTTTTTCTTGCCAAATTAGATTTTTGATATAAATAGATTTTTTTTCTTCTTTTGTATTCTTTAAAAGAAATTACAAATGACTTTTTCAAACTTGCTTTTATTTCAATCATCCCTTCCAGGAGTTAACCTGTATTCAAAGTCAATATCACTTATAACTAAGGAAACCCAAAAGCTGCATTGGGAGAAATTTGCCTAATATCATATTTAAGCATCGGGAAGGTCCTAGAAGTTCTTAGAGACACTGATTGACCTAAAAAAAGAAAGTAAAAAGTGCTTCAGTGACAGAAACTGGTAGAGGTCCCAATAATTTTTTGTTTTTTACCCCACCCAAAAAATAAATATCTAAATTAATGGCTGTATTTTTTTTCTACATAGGATTGTGCTACTGCAATAAACGCCATTTTTTGTTACATTTTGTGCCAATAAATTAGAACGGTAAGGATCAATGTAACGGAGTACTTACCGAGTTAGTGTCCTGCTGATACAAGCAAGACAAATTGACATTAGCCAGAGAACAGAAGTTTAGATTAGTTTTAGAAGCCTGAAAGCATCAAAAGTTAAACAAAGCTGTGATCCTGACAACAAAATTCTTCATTAACAAAGCAGGATTCTGGCTACGAAACCTAAAAAAAACCCAGTAGCACCACAGCTGTTTTACAAATGTTCATAAAAATTGTTTTATTATTGATATTACTTTTTCTTTTTTTACAAATACTCATATGCAACTGAAAAAAACCTGAAAATTCACATAGTCATCTTGAGGCTGTCCATCAAACACCAGTGGACAGAGGACCGTAACCAGGCAACAGTGAGACAGATGGTGGTGACGATGTTTGGAGGAGAAAAAAAAAAAGACCGGTTGTGTGAACTGAACTGGCACAATCACACACATACATACATACATACATACATGTGCTTGTTCACAAAACTACAGTGTATAAACAGGAGGCACCGTCATGTTATGGTCGTAAGGTCAACCATCAGTAAATAAACAGTAAATAGGTGTGAGATTTAATCACCTCTGGCAGGGCTCATTTTTGCTGTTTTTGTTTTTAACAGCAAGGATTTGAATTCAAATTTACACGAGCCACCTGTGCCAAATCACGGTGCACCCACCAGGGGGCAGTAGAGGATACAAACGACCTGGCATGCTTTTTTTCCACTTATAACAACGACACATGACCTCAAGTTGATTTCTGTCACTTTGCAGAGAGCAGCAGGCACAGAGAGACAAACAGGAGTGATTTTAGCTTATTTAGGAGTATTTTTGTCTTTATCATGCAAAATTAGTCATCATGTGAATAAAGATATATATATATATATATATATATATATATATATATATAAAGATATATATATATATATATATATATATATATAGATATAGATATATAGATATATATATATATATATATATATTAAAGAGCATATACCCATCCGAGTCCTCTTTAAGGGACTGACCTCGAGGGATTGGATGTTTACGAGATGGCAGCCGTGAGACGAGGCAGTCAAAGGGAAAACCAGACCGTTGAGTTGGGAGGGAGGTTCCACCCAACCACAGCTCATTCTGCTGATCCACCTCTGTTGATTCCTGTTCGAATATAATGAAGCGATAAGGAGCCCTGAGAGATGACATCACACTTTCAACTCAAACGTATACATGTTTGCAGAGCTTGGTGGCTGGGTGGAAACTTGTGACATCGCCTTGCAAACATATTCACACCCCTAATGGTTTTCTTTTTTATTATTATTATTATGAAATAAAAATCTGAAAAGTGTGGCATATAGTAAACCTAGTGCTAGTGAGTGGTTTAGATTGAAGAATTTTTCTGTGTTACAATGGTCCAGTCAAAGTCCAGACCTAAATCAAACCTAGAATCTGGAATACGATTCAAGGTTACCCCATCGAAAATTGAGTTATTACCCAAAACAGAACGTACAAAAAATTTCAGTCTGTAGAAGGATAATGAAAGAGAGCTACAAAGCATTTACTCAGGTGGCTGAATATAAATGCGTGCCACACTTTTCAGATTTTCTTGCGTTGCTTTTTATAGAAAATTCCAAAGAAAGTTTACTGGTTTATGGTTTTAAATGGACAAAATGTTCAAGGAGCGTGAAGAGAACTGGAAGGCAGTGTACATTCCGTCTCATTGACAATGAAACACTTTCCTATAAAAGAAGGCTTTTAATGAGTAAAACATCAGGAACCATATTTTGAAAACTGCTGCTTGAAAAGGAAAAGCAGATGTAGAAGTTATATCGATGTGCTGCTAACGTGACCCAGGGTTGTTCTGGAGGAAATCAGTAGTTTTTATTCCACAACTCACAGTTCTGTCCCGTCATGTCAGGCAGATGCGGCAGACACAAAAGCCCTGAGAGGATTACTGAACCTTTGTGGAAGAGTTCATGTCTTTGGGCACGTGTCCATATCCTTGTGTCTCTCGCCATCCCGCCCATACATCCGGCTCGCCGCTCGCAGCTGGAGAACAATCTTGCAGCACGTGTGGTTTCCAGTTTGTGGCCGTTCAAAAGCGTCCTGCATGCCCCCCATCTGAGCGAGACAACAGCAGGGACCGGTTCCGTGTAAAAACCCAGAAGCTCTGTCGAGACGGTGGAAACTTTGAAGTGAAAATGTGTCTTTATTTCCAGTCTTGTTTGGCTTCAGCGCTGACGCAGACATGACACGTGACAAATTTTGTCACGAACCTTTGTTTTTAAGTGGGATTTTATGCCGACCGACATGAAATAGCGTATAGATGTGAAGCGGAAGGAAAATTATTCAAGGTTTGTTTTTTGTTTTTAAATCTGAAAAGTGTGGTGTGCTCATGTCCAGCCCCTTTTACTCTGATCCCTCCGAACTATCCTGTCCCTAGTGAAGAAAACCCTCACCGCAGCGCGATGCTCCCACTGCCATGCTTCACCCATAGAATGTTGGTTTTCTGGTATAAAAAGGTATTTAAGGCTGGAATTAAACTTACAAGATGTTCTCCAAACTTTTTGGATTAACCCTATTATACAATTATGCCCCATTTATGTTGGTTCATCACATAAAATCCCCCCCAAAAATATAAGGAAAATTGCAGCTGTAACGTGTGAAAACGTGAAAAAGGGGAAGTACTTTTGGAAGGGACTGTATACTCTTACATACAGTATTTCACACAACCTAATTTGTTGATCAAACCCGTGAGCAACAATTCTTCTTTTCACCAAGTTGAACACTAAAATAGCAATAATTTCAGACGTGTGATATATATATATATATATATATATATATAAAATTAAGTAAAGTACATATAAAAACTTCAAACCCTAATTAGCAACATTTGAAAGCAACGTGACATGGTGAGGAGTAAAAAAAAAAAGGAAAACTGTTGGTGTCCTACACCGAGGTTTCAGACTGTAGTCGGAGGACAAACTTGTGAGATTTGGGGTCGATGTACTCCTCTGACATCTGGATGTAGGGGATTTTCTTGGACGTCACCACCAGGCTGAAGTCCACACACTTGAGTAAGAAGACGCTACCGTCTTTCAGGCTGCTGGTGACCGGCGCCTCGCTGATCAGCGACCACCGGCGGCCCAGCCAGTGGTCCTTCCCGTACTGCAGGGTGGGCCCTGGTGTCAGGTAGCTCTCCAGGAACGCCTGAAAAAAAAAAAAAAAGAAAGAAAAGTGTGGAGCAGGAGTAAGCGTTGAAATATCTGAATGCGGCAGGTGGGGGTTGCTGCGGCGGCTTGGCTCACACCTTGGGCGTCATGTTGTTGGTTATGCAGAAGGCCAGGTGCTGCTGGATGCTCTCCATGCTGTGGCAGTGCTGCTGCCTGGTGGTCCTCAGGTACTTCTGCAGCGCCCGCGCCATGGAGGGGAAGATCGCTTGAGCTGCCTCTCTGGGGTCCATCACGTCCCCTGGAGCCTTCTTCGGCTCCTCCTCCTGCATGCGCTTGATGTGGGTGAAGGCCTCCTCTACTGCCACCACCAGTCTGGGAGAAAGCACGGCAAGCTAATTTAGCTTCATGAACATTTCTTTATGACTGCAGCAACAATATTTTACACACCTTTCAAACTCTGACCAAGACTCAGCTTGTTAAGATTTGATAGGAAAATAATATTGGTTTTTGTTTACTGTTCTTTTTCATACTTTAATCTTAAATTTCAGTTGGCAAACCATCCAGCAACCTGAACTGTGACCCAGATCGGCTCATTGAGAAGAGATACAGCCAGACCTGGACTAAAGTAAGGAGTTTGATTTTCTGAGAAGGCCATATGACCATCTGGACTCAAATAGTTTTCCTCTTTTGAACAGTCTCCGTTCAGTCCTAAAAAGTCTAGCAAAATTTGCAATTATCTTTTATCATTGTCCAAGTATGGATACATTTGAAAAAAAGAAATAAATTATTGCTTGATTTTAATGTTTCGCCCATCAGTATTGTTATTGACTTGCTTGACCAAATTCAAACAAAACTATAAAGCTGCTTTTTTTGAAGATTTCGCTGATGAAATAAACAATACAAGTTAACCAACGGTGTTTTAAAGAACTTGTATTTAGGTGGAGATACTAGTACCTTATTTAACAAGTTCAAAATTTTAAAATAGAGTCGATTAGTTTAGTAGAGATGCAAAAAAAAAACATTGAAATGGCTCTTAACCACACTTTAGAAATTGGAAATAGCATTAGGTTTTGACCTGACTGCTATTCAGGCAGGTACGAGGTTAAAATTTTCTACATCCAGAATCATTTACAGACTACAGAAAATGTTGAGAAATTTGAGTTGTAAAACACTTTTTAACTAACTCTGCCTTTCTGTTATCCCTCCACCAAACTTTTCACCTCTGATTTAAGTCAAGTATTTAGAACCTTAAATTATAGATTAATTATATGTACAGTCATGGCCAAAAGTTTTGAGAATGACACAAATATTAGTTTTCACACAGTTTGCTGCAAAACTACTTTTAGACCTTTGTTTCAGTTGTTTCTGTGATTTACTGAAATATAATTACAAGCACTTTATACGTTTCAAAGGCTTTTATTGACAATTACCTGACATTTATGCAAAGAGTCAGTATTTGCAGTGTTTGCCCTTCTTTTTCCGGACCTCTGCAATTCAACTGGGCATGCTCTCAATCAACTTCTGGGCCAAATCCTGACTGATAGCAACCCATTCTTTCATAATCACTTCTTGGAGTTTGTCAGAATTAGTGGGTTTTTGTTTGTCCACCCGCCTATTGAGGACTGACCACAAGTTCTCAATGGGATTAAGATCTGGGGAGTTTCCAGGCCATGGACCCAAAATTTCAACGTTTTGGTCCCCGAGCCACTTAGTTATCACTTTTGCCTAATGGCACGGTGCTCCATCGTGCTGGAAAATGCATTGTTCTTCACCAAACTGTTGTTGGATTGTTGGAAGAAGTTGCTGTTGTAGGGTGTTTTGGTACCATTCTTTATTTATGGCTGTGTTTTTGGGCAAAATTGTAAGTGAGCCCACTCCCTTGGATGAGAAGCAACCCCACACATGAATGGTCTCAGGATGCTTTACTGTTGGCATGACACAGGACTCATGGTAGCGCTCACCTTTTCTTCTCCGGACAAGCCTTTTTCCAGATGCCCCAAACAATCGGAAAGAGGCTTCATCGGAAAATATGACTTTGCCCCAGTCCTCAGCAGTCCATTCACCATACTTTCTGCAGAAGATCAATCTGTCTCTGATGTTTATTTTGGAGAGAAGTGGCTTCTTTGCTGCCCTTCTTGACACCAGGCTATCTTCCAAAAGTCTTCGCCTCACTGTGCGTGCAGATGCGGCCACACCTGCTTGCTGCCATTCCTGAGCAAGCTCTGCACTGGTGGCACTCCGATCCCACAGCTGAGTCCTCTTTAGGAGACGATCCTGGTGCTTGCTGGACTTTCTTGGACGCCCTGAAGCCTTCTTAACAAGAATTGAACCTCTTTCCTTGAAGTTCTTGATAATCCTATAAATTGTTGATTGAGGTGCAATTTTAGTAGCCACAATATCCTTGCCTGTGAAGCCATTTTTATGCAACGCAATGATGGCTGCACGCGTTTCTTTGCAGGTCACCATGGTTAACAATAGAAGAACAATGATTTCAAGCATCACCCTCCTTTTAACATGTCAAGTCTGCCATTCTAAGGACTATGCAATTCATCTGATCACTGTTCATAACATCCTGGAGTATATGCAAATTGCAATTATAAAAACTTAAGCAGTAACTTTTCCAATTTCCAATATTTATGTAATTCTCAAAACTTTTGGCCACGACTGTATATAAACAGAATAAATTTCAGATGGAAAGACACTAAGAAACAGTTGATAAAGTTAGACCTCTACGCCTGAATCACCTTTGGAATTTCTCTCTAAGTAATTTCATTTTACATTTGATTATTGTCTCTAAATAAATACATTGTTTCTTCCTTTAATTGTCACAAGATGGCTCCCTAGTGGAGAAAATTTACCCTTCAGAATACATTTTTCTCCTTAGATTTTACACAGATAATTTTTTTGATGCATAAATAAAAATGTTGTGGCTTCAAGCTGCTTCAGAAATGCTGGAGGTGGACTCACCGCGCCCTGCGTTTGCGGACACGCCTCTCGTGCTCAGCCTCTTCGTAGTAGAGCTCGTTGTGGCTGGTGTCGCGCCGCCGTGCTGCGACCGCGATCATGGCTCTAGACTGGGACTGGGCGATTCCCGCGCCGGCGTTGTTTCCCGGACCTGAAATCATCAGAACACGGTACGACTTGATCTCAAGGGGAAATAAAATAAAGAAAAAAAGACGACAACGAAGGCTGACGACACATTGCAACGTAAGGGGAAGGATTTCCTTTAATAAACTGCACCAGGAAAACCAAGAAAATCCTCCCATGCTCTCCTCGTCCCGAGCGCATAACGCGTCAGACTGCCGTAGGTTATAAACAGGCCGAGGCTGTGAATTATTAATGCAGGGGCAGAGGATCGGGCATGTACAGAATAATTCATAAACATAAAGGTGGCGGTGGTGGGATCTCACCCCGCCCTGCTTCTAATGAGGATAAAATCATATGCCGACAGTCAGAAGGATGAAAATTCAGAATTTTACACTAAGCTTTCTGCAGGGAACATTTCAACTGCCGATGCAGAAAATGATCAGGAGAAGACATCAGTTTCCTTCCTTGTTTTAAAGCCTAAAATATGTATTTATAACTATCTTACTGTGTGGTTAGAGGCATGGTTCTCCAAAACTGAGGTACCACTGGCAGTACTCGTCTTAAACAGAAGTAGTTTTTGTATTTTTAAAAAGGTAATGAAAGCAAAAACAGCCCCACCATGTTTGAGGCCAAATACGATAAGCAATAGAATCTAATGTTTTCCAGCATTTTTGCCCTTTTAAACTCTGTAGCTACATGTCAACTGAAGCAAGCTGTGATTATGTGAAAGATTTAAAAAGGGTTACCAATTAAGAGCAACCATTATTAACTACAAATGCAAGGCAGCCATTTTGGATTTTGGAGTCAGGTGGGTGAGAAATCTCAGATTTTTCCACTCAGAATTAAAAATGCTAGGAGTATTTTCTTCACAACTCAGAAATTCCAATGGATACATTGTTTTTACTTTTCTATTTTATTTTTTCAAAAAAAAAAAATCAGACAGGAATTGGGGGAATGAGAAGGAAGAAGACATACGGCAGAGGTACCGGAGCATAGACGCGTATGGGGCGGCTGCTCTTTGCCACGCCATGTGATGCTCCTTTTGGTCTTTTTACAATGAATAAGTGAAATGTCCAACCTCAGTTGCTCTACTGGGCCAAAAAATAATCTCTCAAGATGGTGGAGACCTTAACATTTACCATTGTGGTACTTTGTTTAATACCACTTTATATAATTCTAGGTTTCTTTCTTCTTTTTTTTTTTGCATTTAGCATATTGCATACATATGCATGCTTTACAGAAACAAACTCTTCCTTCAACAAGCGTTCTATGTCTGAGAAACACAAATAACAGAGGCCAAACAGCTCGTCAGGCATTTTAAAAGTCACTTGAAGCCATTCGGATGGAGAGTAACTCAAGTGTTACGGCTGCTTAGTGCCGACGTTTAATCAAGCAAAGATTATCGTCTCTCTCCAAGCTGGATTTATTCATCAAAACGCAGCGGCTGCAGAAAGAAACGAGGGGAACGAGGCCGTGGAGTCTCTGATCCGCTGTTGCGGAATAAAAATGAAGAACGGTGATACTCGAGAGAGAAACGACACAACTGTCGGCGATGCGGCTATTGATTTATCAGTGGTGTCTCCTAGTAGCGTTTAAAAAGTGGAAGACAAATGGTGGCTGGAAAAAAGATGAGTGAGTCAAGTTAGCACGCTTGAATGAAGCTTAAGTACACTTAAGGGACAGCGAGAATTTAATAGAGGGGTTTGTGTTGCATTCTTGCCACCTGACACCAGGATGAAACTTCTCCCTCAACCTGTGGCATGCAGAGTGAAGAGTGCTGTGTGTTTAACTTAGCAAGGCTCTTAAAAAGTGAACAGCAGTGATTCAATTAGCTGCAGGAACGTCTTCTCATACTTACTGTCCGAAAGATAGGCTTTGAGTCTAGCTTTAAGGGTTAGCATAAGTTGCAGGGAGACACATAAGAAATGGAAGTCAATAGATTAGTAAAAATTATAGCCGCACCGGCAGAGAGTCGTCTGTGAAGGATATCAGCCTGCCTGCATTTTTGCAACTACAGAACACCCAGGCTTTGTGCCACTGTCGATAATTTTTCCAATTATGGTACATTAAGAGATTAATTTCTGCCTTTCGGACAAGTATTTGTTTTTAGAGATAGGTAAATCCACCACGTCTGGCTGGAGGATCAATAATCCAATTTTTTTTCAGCAACAGTGAATGCACCCTAGAAAGCACTGCAATGTTGACAACACAATTTGGTGTGGGAGTTGTTACAAAGTGCAGGAGACATCATAGAGGTGTTTAAAAATGAATCACAGAGATGCAAGAGAATAAAAAGTACTGAACAGCATTTTTAGGACATGTTAAGACATGTCTGTGGTTCATTCTGACTGCGAGAGAGTGAGAGAGAGCAAGACTTTTAACATAGTACTGCAAAGTTTCTTTGTTTCATTCTTTAGAGCTTCAGTCCCTGTCTGAAGCTCTAATGGATGAAACATGTTGGCGGTCTACATTCATACATATTTTTCTGAATGGTAACTGTGCTAATTGCTAATGCTAAAGATAATTTACAAAACTGTTTCTGCTAGTTTCAGCCACTTAAATTTAGGACTTTATAAAACTATTATGATTTAAATTTAAGACAAAAGAATTATGAAAAATTACTTTTTGATATTTCTCGTACTTAACCAAGCAAGTGTATAATGTTGTTAGCTTAGTTGGTGCTTTTCAGCTTTGCTTTATTTAGTGATTTTACGCCTTGTTAACTTCAGAAGATAAATAATATGATATAATAATATGAAATGATGAATAAGATGATAATGTAAGCACTACTTTTTGTACTTTTAGTTTCAGTTTTTCTTTAGAATTTTGATTTCCTTAATGTTGTTGCCACCTACTGAAATGGAGGTGGCATTACAGCATTTTTAACTAAAATTCTACACACTATATAAACAAAGATTTCTTCCAAACACAATGAAAAAAATTTATGGAATATCAAGAGTAGTGTAACCAGGGCCTAATTCTTTAATGGTTGAGTAATTAAAAGTTGTCCTATTAAAGAAGTAGCCAATAATGTTAATTCCATTTTATTTTATGTTTACATTCTAAGGCTTCACATATTTTGTACATTTTTACAGTTTAGTTGTGGAATTTTGTTAGTTTATTCTGATTTAAATCATTTTAGAAACGGCAAAAACCCAATTTAGACTAAACTGACAAAGCGTTTACTTTCTTTATCATGAGAGTATGTATGGTAACTTAGGAAGCAAAGACATAACTCTAAGACTAATGGATAAAATATAATACAGATATAACAGGGTATTCCACTCACCCGCAGCAGGGCTTGCTGGGAACTCACCATCCACATTGTAGACCTTGAGGCCGGCCAAGTGCTTGGCAGCTCGGGACTTGGAGGCAGAAAGCAGAGCCGGGTTATGAATGGGGAAGTCAGAGTAGTAGTGCTCTATGATGGCCAGGGCAGCCCGCTGAATACTGGAGAGGAGAAAGGAAAGCAGGATCAGAGATGTGTTATAGATGGAAGCTGCTTGAGAGAGAGAGACTGACGAAGAACTCAATTTTGAGAGACAGAGGAAAAAAGTTGCGCATTTGCATCGCAGTATAAGGTACTAAAAACACTGTTGTAGGTCTGAATCAACGGGGGAATAAATGGGGGAATGAACGAAGCACCTAAAAACGGAAACAGATTAGATAGTACACAACCTTGCAAAAGTATTAACACTCCTTTAACTTTTTTGTGTTTAGTTAGACTACCGCTACAAACTTCAATTGGGATTTTAGGTGACAGAAGTATTGCATAATTTTTAAGTTGTTGGAAAATATATCGTGACTTTCAACATTTTTTTACAAGTAGACATCTAAAAAGTGTGGCTGGCATTCGAATTTATACCTCTGCACTCCACAAATTGGGCTTTTATGGAAGACCTGCAAGAAGAAAGCCACAAGAAGTCTTCTTTGAAATTTACCGAAGGACACAGCAAATATGTGGAAGAAGGCGCTTCAGTTGGAGGAGACCAAAATGCACCTTTTTGGCCTACATGCAACAACTACCTGGAAACGTTTAAAGTGCAACACACTGCAATACTAAAATTTATGGTTTAGTGGGAAAATCCCTCAGAGCAGCAGAACAGCAGAACAGCACCATGTTTGTGACACACACACACACAAAAAAAAACTGGATCAACACAGGAAGCCGCCTCATGTGTTTTCTTCAGACTCTTCAAATTGCCTCACTAATGGAAGTCACTGTTACAGTACTTAGTGACTAAACGCAGGTTGACGACGTCTATTTCATAAGGTCTTGTTGCAAGGTTTAGCCGGAGAAGGCTAAAGGACGACTTTTGGCCCAGAAAGCAGAATGGCTCTCCTTATACGTCATTTTCAAACGTGCCACACGATGTAACATCGGAGGCGACACGAGAGGGGAAGACAGCCGGGGAGGGAGTCGGCAGCTGCAGCCTGGATCAGCATCGGCGCATGCCTGGTCTTGTCGTTCATAACCCAGCGCTATTAAACCAACTGTACACAAGCAGGCCGTTTTCACATGTTACTTTCCATAAATCATCGGCTTTTTATAATAAGCAGCCTCCGTGTTCCAGGAAGCACCTTCCATGGTTCTATTATTCAACTCAAAACAGGTAACACCAGAGCTCTGTGATTATTAGAACTACTGTTCAATACAAACTTCATTGCATTAAATGTTCTAGTTTTGTATTTATATCATATATTTAGTATATAAATATGCTTGAGCACAAAACTGAAGTATGATTCAAAGAGTAGAATTAAGATTGGCGTTAATTCGCTCCTTCCCTGCTTAGGAACAGCATTCCCACACAATCATTGTTGGGATTGGGTGTTCAGGGTGATGTGCTGTGTTGGCGTATTTCTCTTCAGCAACCTTTGCTAAATACCCATAAATGAAATCCAGTACAACTTTAAAGCAAGACAACAACCCCAAATATACAGCCAGAGACACAACAGTTTAAATCCAAGATCTATTGCAATGGTCCAGTCAAAGTCCAGAGGATCTCCATCGAATTTTACTCAGCTTCATATACTTGGATAGAATGCTGGTAGGGACACACCCCAAATGAACTGCAGCAAAAACGTGTTTCTATAAAATATTGACCAAAAAAAAGAAAATAAATGCCAATTATGTTTTCCGTATTCTCCGCAAAAAGGATTATTTTGTGTTGTTCCGTTCCATTAAAATCCCAATAAAATGCATCTGTAGCATCACATACTTAAGTGGTATTAACATTTAGTAAGGAACGACAGGCTTGTTTGCAGGGAGAGGGGGGTACTTTCCATCTTCCTTTCTTGTATCCTTAAGTACAGGAAACCCTGGTGGTCCACCCTTTCCAAGCGGAAATGAGATAATCCTGCTCTAAAAGCCTATGCATGACTGTTTTATAAGCTGGTGTGGAAACTTTCACCTCATACTGAATGTAAGCATGAAAAAAAAAGAAAAAAGATGACGGTGCATTATTGAAGGAGTGGAAAGAGGCTCTGGATGAGGAATTTCCATCCCGGGATGGAAGGTGGACGTTTCACCAGATCTGAGAGGGGAAAGGGAACACTTTGGATCCTTTGAACATATTTATGTCATTCAATATTTTCAGCATAGAGGTGCTTCCATTAACATCAAGCGCAGTAGTTGCGACACAATGAGCGCAGTTCAATGACCTGCATTAGTCTGACAGGAGGGCAACAGCTGTTCACAAACACGTATAACAACGTAACTATTTAACGATGCCCCTCTTTCATTCTGTCCCAGGGATAATACACACACCAGCCTTTTGCTAACTTAATATTCAACAGCAGACACTAGCCTGCAGCATGCGCTTCCTATGATCCCAGATGAGGATAACAGCATGACCCCCTCATCCACTGATGGGAGCTCTTTATCCACATTCTGTCCTCTCTTTGCTTCCACTTCTGGCTCCGAACGAACCATACATTAAACGACGGCTCATTTAAAGCATCACAAACCCACCCAGGCGTCCAGCCAGCATTAACATCTCACTCGTTATTCCCTGCTTGCTGACAAGTCGCTGATGGTGAGGCGACCAACGTTAACCGAAACCTGCTCTAGAAAACACCTAAACCAAATAACAGACTTTTCCAGACTGTGTAGGACGTCAGCTCATTAGAAGAGCCTTGGGAAACTTAAGGACGGCATTAGAAAGGAGAAAGCTCTGGAAGAAAACCTGCTTTAGTCTTTTTAACAGGTGAGAATAAAGCTTCTTTAAAAGATGCTAAAAGCATGACCAAGACAGCATGCTGGAGACCCGTTTCTGAGCTGCTCGGTAGTAAGTTCCACTATTCTCATTCGAAGCCATTTGTTGGGCATTCGGCATGAATACGCGGCCTGTCCATGCTCTACATACCCATGCATGAGTCGGTCTGAGCAGATGCTGTCCTCGCCGTCTGCAGGGAACGCTAATTAGGCGTGTGTTTACAGTCACAGACGGAAAACAGAGCGCAGACCGGCCTGCTGCCGGCCAGAGCAGAACTGATTGTCACCGAGCACAAAAGGAAAAACAACAAGTCAGCCAGCTAAACACTCCAACCGAGCCATTACACACAGGCCGTCTGACATGTTTATACCAAAGCGGCTCATTAGGAAATCAGCTGATTTAAAAGGTCAGGTTTGAGTTCCTGCAGTTGGTTTTTATACACCAAACAAAAAGAATTCAGGTTCTCTAAACCGTCTAAATTTTCAGCACCACGTTCGGCAGTTCTGACGCTTCAGTTACAGTCACAAGGGTTCTTTAGAATAAATGGGTTTGGAGTTCATAGACATTCAGTCCAAAAGCCTTTCTCGGAAGTTGGTGTGGCTGCCGTTCAATTCACAAGAGCAACTTGAAGCCTTGAGAAAATGATGTGATTTCCTGTCGTAAGCTGGCTGTAGAGTTTCTTATGTTCTTCGCAAGGAGCCTTTCTACAGTATACCTACCGGAATACCTGAGAAAAACTGTTCTGAGGTGACCATACCTCCCGCGAGCAAATCACGGCAATCCTAAGTAGTTGGTTGGAAGATCCTTCGCCTTTCGCCAAACAATGATGGCAATTAATGCTGCGACGACTACAACTGTACCTTGTGCAGGTGTAGTTACAGGACGACTAAGATGATTTAGCGGTTCTGGCCGTTTCTCTCATTCGGCGACCCTGGTGGGCATGGCCATGGATACGGAGGCGGCACTTCTACGACCAGTTTGAGACTGTGCTCTATGAGCTGGACCACAAGTCGGACAGTTTTAATCCCCCCTCCCGTCAAGAACGTACTTTCGATTTACGAATGGAAGAAGGGTGAATCTCCATTCCTGTGGCGTTTGTAGGGACGCTGCAAGAGCACCCCAAGAGCAACTTAATGTGTTCTTGTGGCATACTTATGGCCACCATAGGAAAACGGGATTCTGGAATGGTCTCCTGACCCTAAATAATCCATGCCCATCATGTACTGTTCCTCAGTTGTTCCTAAGACATCCATACGGAGGCGCTACAAAGACGGTTTTCGTGGCGGGCTCAAAGAAAATCCACCATCCACGACTTTACGAACAGGCTATGAACTCTGGATTCCTATATGGCCGCCTTAAGGAAACCGTAGGAAATGGTCCAAAAATCGTTCGTAGGGTGTTCACAGCCATTCTTACGGGTCATTATGACTGAGCCTTAAAGTATCCATAACCCTTTAAATCTTTTCACACTTTGTCCCGTTTCAACTACGTAGTAAGCATCTGAATTCAGCCACCTTCCTGGAAGATAAACCTCCACTTTAGCTTCCAGTGTTATGCAGCCAAAAATACAAATGCGCACCCAACTTTGCAGTATAAATGTATAAATACTGTTAAAAACCATGCGTCCGTTTTCTTTAGCTTCATAATCATGCAACATTTTGTGTTGGACTACGTTACGAAATTGTTATATACACTGCAACCTTATGAATGTTTTTTGCTCAATAATGTGAAGAAAAGGCATAAGAAATATGAGAAATGCACCTGCACGATCATTTTTAGATATTAATCTAAGAATTCACGATCCATTAGATCAGATCTTCTTGCTCCGGTCATGAAAAGAAGCTTAATCTATAAATCCATCAGGTTTTATGGTGAGCCAGGGGCAATAGGGTGTGAGGAACTGGAAGCTGCCTGTGGAAACCAGAGCTGCTTTGTTTAGCTGAAAACAGTATTTTCCTGATAGGGATATAAGAAACAGGCTGGTCTATTATGAGCTCTTCTCTCCTGAACACTGGAACACAAACACGTTTTTTTTTTCCTCCAGCTCAACAAACAGGACACTTCTGGTTTCTTCAACAGTACTCTAGCATTAACTATTAAACCCTTGTTCTCTATTCTGTCTCTTACCCCCTCCTTTAAGTTTCTCCCTCCTTCAGTCTCCAGTGTCTCTGTTCTGCCCACTTTCTGCTGCAGTTTCCTCTCTGAAGTCTTCCTCTCCCTCTTCTCTCGTTCCCCTGACAGGTATCCTCACCCTTTCAGATTATTTTTTAAGTTATTTTTCCCTTCTTCCTCCCCATCCTAAACTGCAAAATAAATCTTTCAGTTCATCTCTTCTCAATCGTCCTGTACTTTTGGACCTATCTGAGTCTTAACTGCAAGAAAGTTCTTCCTGTTATTGGGTCTGATCTTGTTCAAATAGTGAACTCATCCCTGCTATCAGGTGTCTTCCCTCAGGCTTTAAAAACAGAAGTTATTAAACCACTGCTAAAGAAGAAAAATCTGGACAACACGTTAATGCATAACTACAGGCCAATCTCTAATCTTCCATTCATCAGTAAGATTATTGAAAAAGCTGTGTTTCAGCAGTTGAATAGCTTCATAACAATGACAAACCGTTTTGATGTTTTTCAGTCTGGTTTCCGTGCTCACCACAGCACCGAGACTGTCCTCGTCAAAGTATTCAATGACATCCGCATAAATACAGACTGTCGAAGAACCACAGTGCTGGTTCTGTTGGACCTCAGTGCAGCATTTGACACTGTTGATCATGATATTTTATTGGAATGACTGGAGAGCTGGGTCGGACTCTCTGGTACACTACTTGGCTGGTTCGAATCTTACCTAAAGAACAGGGACTTCTATGTTTCAATAGGAAACTTTTCATCAGAACGAACAGAAATCACATGTGGGGTGCCCCAGGGCTCCATCCTGGGGCCCCTCTTATTTAATATCTACATGCTCCCACTAGGCAAGATTATAGCAACCAATAACATTAGCTACCATAACTACGCGGATGACACTCAGCTCTACATTACAATGTCACCAGGTGACTCTGAACCCATTCAAACCCTAAATCAGTGCATTGACCAAATAAATGGATGGATGTGCCATATCTTTCTCCAGCTGAATAGAAACAAAACTGAAGTGATTATTTTTGGACCCAAGGAGGAACGATCAAGAGTCAGCACACAGCTTCAGTTAATACAGCTAGGAACTACTGATCAGGCTCAAAACCTAGGTGTAGTAATGGACTCAGACCTGAACCTCCAGGGTCACATAAAGGCAATAACAAGGTCAGCCTTCTATCACCTGAAGAACGTCTCTAGGATTAAACGACTGATGTTGCAACACGACCTAGAAAAACTCATCCATGGGTTTATCTTTAGTCGGATTGATTACTGCAACAGCATCTTCACAGGTCTGCCTAAAAAGTCAATCAGATAGCTGCAGATGATCCAGAACGCTGCCGCTCGCGTCCTCACTAGAACCAGGAAAGTAGAGCACATCACCCCAGTTCTAAAGTCCTTACACTGGCTCCCTGTAGCTCAGAGAACAGAATACTAATCAAAATACTCCTACTAGTTTATAAATCATTACATGGCTTAGCACCAAAATATGTTGAAGACCTGTTGTCACAGTACCAACCACCAAGACCACTCAGGTCCTCCAATTCTAGCCTACTACACATCCCTAGACTCAAAACCAAACACGGAGAAGCAGCTTTCAGTTTCTATGCTCCCCTTATCTGGAACAGACTTCCTGACGAGTGTAGAGCTGCTGAAACTCTGAACTGCTTTAAATCGAGACTAAAAACCCATCTGTTTAGAATTGCCTTCGAGTAAATGCTTGATGTCATATGTATGAAATGTGTTCATGCTCTCTTGCTTTATTGATCTTTCTCTTGCTTTATTGTGTATCATGTGCAATGTGTGTTTCTTTTACTTTTAATTTCCATTGTTTTTTTTTGTTTTTTAAATCACCAAATCATGTAAAGCACCTTGAATTGCCCTGCTGTTGAAAGTGTGCTATACAAATAAAATTGACTTGCCTTGCCTTAACTATATGAAGTCCTTCCTCCCATTATGGGATATACAACCATCTTGTTTTCCGCTCTCTTTGACTCGAGGTGTCCCAGTTTCTGGGTTTCATTCTGCCTTCATCTTCTTCACATGTTTTCTGTTTTTCTCTCTTCATTGATGTTGGCACACTTCTCTTCCTCCATCTTGTTTTTAAAGCTCCCTGTCTTCTCCAGCTAACCTCAAGACAAGCGCTTAGAGATATGATTAATCGTTTGCTTTGACATACAAAGTCAAATATGTGCTCGTATTGAGCTAAATCTTTGCTAAGGATATGTCAGAACTCATTGGATTGATCAGAACTAAGAAATATTTGAGCCTCCAAGAAACTCAATGAGGATCTTAGAAGGAGAAATGTGGATTAGTGCAAGCGGAGGATGTCTTTGGAGCTATTTAAAAAAAAAAAAAAAAAAGGAGATTCCCGATTCATCAGTTCAAACTGCTGAAGAGGGCTGTCAAAATGCAGCTGGTTCTTGTTACATTTGCTTCATGTTTCGGAATAAACAAATGTAATAATCAAGCAGTTTTGAAAAGATGCTTCCATTTCTATCCAAACCAACCCAGAACCTATGTGAAAAATGAAGTATATTGGTACCAAAAATATCCGGGATGGTTCTGTCGGTTCGGTATGTGTATCAACACTACGTTGTCTATATATCAAAACAACTCCAAAGTGATTTAAACATGTTTAATTCTCTGATATGGGCACATTCTTATTTATAAATTTCTAAACTTTAACAACCATTTTCAAGTGGTTTTATTGTTGCATAATCGATCTATCCAGACACTAGTTTTTCTGTTTACATCATTTTATCGGTCTGTTCTATACTTTCCACTTTTTAAAAAAACATTTTAAAGCATGTAAAAATCAAAATAACTGTAGAAACTGAGAAATCCTGACTGAAGAGGAATTTTTTTTTTTCAATCATGTTTTTTTTTATTTTTCTTGATTAAAGGGAATATGTGTTCATTTTGCCACACTGGAGTGTTTCTGTATACGCTCATGCCACAGCATCTAAATCACGGTGAAGTCCAGACTTTGACTGGACACAATCGAAGACCTTCATTTGTGTTTTTTGTCTTGAATCATTAGGAGGTGGATCATGGCTCTTCGCTGGAGTCCCTAAGTCTCATCTAAACTGATGGATGTCAATGATTGTGCTTCTCATGTTGTCTCGAATTTCTTTAAGTCAGTGCATGATGGATTGCTTTTTAAGATCTTTCAGCCTACTTCATGTTGTCAGACAGGTTTTGTGTAATTGATTTCCTTATTCTACAGGTCTGGCAGTAATCACTCCAAAGGAATGTGATAGCATGGCTTAGGAAGGGTGTAAATAATATTTTCACACAGAGCAAGGTTGGTTTGGACAGCTTAATGAATAAATCACCATTAGAAAAAGACAATTTTTATTAACTACGGTTTATCTCGTGAGACAAAAAAATTGTAAAAATAAATTAAAAAAAGGAAAAGGAGAAGAAATACTTCTTTGCAATATTCTGTGCAGAAACAAAACGAGCCGACGGTGCTCCCCCCACCTGAGCTGTCCGAGGTTGTAGTGTCTCGTCTCGCCGTCCGTGGCGCGGGTGACGCACACGGAGAAGCACGGCTGGAGCTGCCGGAGCTCCAGCAGGACGACGGCCAGGTAGTGGATGAAGAGCAGAGCGTCCACCAGGGACACCGCGTACTGGACAATGCCCTGGTAGTTCTCGTCCTACGTGAAAAAAGATGGTTCATTTTTAACCAGATAATCAATGCTTTAGAATATGTAGCACAGCGCAAGCTAACCTATTTATTACTTATATAACCCCTGCAGGAATAAACTGGGAGTTTATACACATGTAAGACAAGATGTAGAGGATCTAAACATTAAAGCTGATTTCAAAGGACAAGAGCCTTTTTAGTTTGTTTTTCCTACAGCATTCTAAAATAACTGGGATTTTAAATTATGACTAACACAGTAAACACATCCCTGCAGGAAGCTGAAATCTGTGTTTTGCTTCTTTTTGATTTAATTCAGCTCTTGAAGGCATTAAAAATAAATACGTCTGCAGTGTATGAGACCTCCCCCACTCAAGCCACTTAAAATGTCCCTGAAGAACACCTTCGATTTCCAGCAGCCCTTTCAGTTCATCCCACAGGCATTAAAAAGCTGTAACGTAAAGTCTTTGAGCGTACTTGTGAGTCGAGTATCCGGACACTGTAGAAGAGCCAGTAGGAAACGACGAGGAGGAACACCAGCACGGCAAGTAGGATCCTGAAAACGAAGACGCGCGGGAGGCCCGCCCGCGCCGGCCTGAAGAAGAGCGCCCAGACCGCCAGCAGCAGGATGAGCAGCTTGAAGGCCACGGAGATGTAGAGGCCCTCGCAGGCCGTCCCGCAGCTCTGCAGCTTCTCCGGCCAAACGATGTGAGGCAGCACGAGAAAGGCCAGCGGCGTGAAGAACACCAACAGGCCCAGGATCACGGCGACGGTCCGGGTGACATATCGGCGGCAGTCCAGCCCGACGCTGTCCTCGAGGTCTTTGGTGATGCGAACGACGTCCTCCTGGGAGAGGCTGTGCTCCGAGGTGCCGGTGACGGCCGTGGTGGTCTCGCCCCAGTTGTCATCCTGAAAGTATGAAGAAACCAGAAATGAGTAAAAGACACAACATCTTACTTTTACTGATGCGTCCCCTCAAATTGTTTTTAGATAGAGATGTTTGAAGAAATCGGTTGGTGACGATATAGAGTCATCCTGAAAACATTGTTCAGTTGGGAGGTTTTTACCAAGGAAAGAAAACTCTAGGTAGAACAAATATTTAAGAACCCATTTTAAATCAAAATGCTTTTTTTTTAAATGTCAAGACACGTCTATCCTTGAAAACAAATGAGAGTTAATCCCGTTTTAGATGATGCGCTTGCGGTTCAACCAGGCTGAAAAAGAGCGAGAGAGAGCAAGATTAATAGCAGACAACAGGAAGGCCAGATGTATTACAGTAAGGCTGTCTGTTGTTTCTGGGTTTAGAAATGTCGGCAGACTTATGGAAATCTCAGAGTTTAGGTAAGAATCAACATTCAGCTGCTGTTGTTGTAACGCAAACTAGCGGGGCTAGCTGCTAACATAGGGTGGTGAAGACCTGAGATTGGAAATGACAAAGAAAAAAAATTAAAAAGATTGGTGCCTTTGTAATTTAAACAGAACAAAAGATGGCACTTGTTATCAATGAATTCAACTTAAAAGGTAACGGATTTTACACAATCCTTAATTATTAAGACAGCCAAAATGGAAACCTCGTCTAAAAGGACTAAACACATCCACAGGACTTCTGGAACAATATATTTTGGACAGACGAGACTAAATGAAGCAATCTCAGCACAAACACCTCATAGCAACTGTCAGGCATGATGGTGACACAAATTGAGAACCATAAATTCCTCAAATTATTTGAGACCTACGTGTGATGCCATCTGTGCAGGCAGGTCAAACCGGGTCATCACCAGGGCACAGCAGCAAATCCACAATAGAATAGCTGGGGAAACAAATAATAATGAAGGTGCTGACATTGTCCAGTCAAGAGTCTAGACCTCAAACTGGTTGAAAATGGTGGTGAGAGTTCAAAGTGGGCTAAAATTCCTTCGAAACAATATGATTGAGAAAGTCATACAGGAAATGAAAGTAGTTTCCTTTAAATTTGAATCATTTTGTGCATTTGAGACGATTCGTATTATGTTATGATCATAAACAACCCTAGACTTAAATGAGGTCTCATTTATTTACCTCAAAGACTAAAGCTTTTTAGTTGGAGGGCTTGATCAAATTAACAGTATAATTTAGTTAGGTTTGCTTCTCCTTCCCCTGCTTCCTACTGAAACTATTCTTGATAAAATATGAGGTATGGTTATTTCCAAGCCTAGGAGAAAGAAAGGAATATTCTGGGGCGAGTGGAAAAAGTAAACAAAAGTGAGCTGCCAAGTGGGCTACTCGCTGACGTCTGGGTCCGACTGCATCCGCAGATAACGAGCGTCAGCCGAGTCGGAGCAGAGCGGTTAAAACAACAGAGATGAGGAATCTTGGCAGAAATAACAACACGGGGCTAATGTGGGTCTACGAGAGGCGGAGTGTTGCAACTGGCAGCAAAAAAGAAAAAGAACATTAAATGAAAAGCAACCAATTAAGTGCAATATAATAGGTTTATTTCAAGGATCTAATCAATGAGATGAGCTTCAATTTAGGGAGAAAAGGAGAAACACAAACAGAGAACTGAGGAGGTTAGGAGGGAGACGAGGAGCGGGTACGATCTGACTGGATAGTGGGATATTTTTTTTGCCACACTTACCCCTCCTTTCCACCGGACGCGTAAGCAGCACGTTACAGGAGCAGCACGTCATACGCAGCTGATAGCCACCACTGTAGTCAATAGAACCCTTTCCACCAGAGGCGAAAGCAGCACAAGTCTGCCGCGTCTGAGGAGCGACATGTCGCAGCACTTTTTTAAATATACGCGGCAGTCCTATTTTCTAAGCAGCACGCCTCTGAAACACATAAATTTCTACATTTTGGATAGGGGAGACAGGAAATATATGGATCGGCACCGGAAATTTTCAAAATAAAAGAAACGTGCTGCTTTGCGGTTGCTTTACTTAAAAAATTGTCACTACCTGTGCAGCCGGTGAGAAGTCAGTACCTCACGGGAGGGGGCGATTTTGGATATTCCCTGACATAACACAAACTTATTGGCGAATATAAAACGAACATAACAAAACACCAACCTTTTGGAGTCATGTTGTTGTCTTTTCCTGGTTATTATTGTCATAGACGTTTATATATGTCTATGGTTGTTGTGTTTACTGACGAAACCAAGCGTGATTTTGCTAATCTCGCGTGATTTCGTGCTCTCTCGGTGACAGCTGCTTCCCTGCTGCTATGCGTCTCATTCGCACCCGGTGGAAAGGGCCAAGCAGCAGAATACGAAAGTGAAAGGTGCTGCTCCTGTAACGTGCCGCTTATGCGTCCGGTGGAAAGGAGGGGTTACATGTTTCAGATCAAACAAGTTTAACTATTAGTCAAAGACAACACAAGTAAACACAGAATGCAATTTAAAAAAAAGGTTTTTATTATTAAGGGAGAAAATAAATCCAAACCCACATGCTCCTATGTGAAAAAGTGATCACCCACTTTTAAAACATAACCTAACAGTGTTTCATCACACCCGAGTTCATTTTCTTTAGCCACACCTGTTCTCAATCAAGAAATCACTTAAATAAGTCCTGCCTGACAAAGTGAACTAGACCGAAAGATCCGCAAAAGCTAGACATCGTGCCGAGATCCGAAGGAATTCAGGAACAAATAAGCAAATGTAATTGAGATCTAGGAGTCGGGAAGAGGTTATAAAGGCGTGTTTTAAAGCTTCTAAAGAACCACAGTGAGAGCTATTATCCAGAAATGGTGAAAACGTAGAACAGTGGTGAACCTAGTGGCCGGCCGACCAAAATGACCCCAAGAGCGCAGCAACAACTCATCCAAGAGGTCCCAATAAGCCCCACAACAGCATCCAAAGAACTTCCAGCCCCAACTTGCCTCAGTTGAGGTCAGTGTTCATGACTCCACCATAAGAAAGAGACTGGGCAAAGATGGCCTGCATGGAAGAGTTCCACTGCTGAGCAAGAAGAACATTAAGGCTCATCTCAATTTAGCCAGAAAACATCTTGGTGATCCCCAAGACTTCTGGGAAAATCCTTTGTTGACTGACGAGACAAAAGTTGAACTTTTTGGAAGGTAAGTATCACTGCATTTCAGAAAACTAACATCATACCAACAGTCAAACACGGTGGTGGTAGTGTGATGGTCTGGGGATGTTTTGCTGCTTCAGGACCTGGAAGATTTGCTGTGGAAAATGGAACCATGAATTCTGCTGTCTATCAAAAAATCCTGAAGGAGAATGTCCGGCTGTCTGTTGGTGACTTCAAGATGAAACCAACTTGGGTTGTTCTGCAGCGGGACAATAATCCAAAACCAGTGCTGTGTTGAAAAAAAAAAATATATATATATATATATATATATATATCGATCCTTTAACATTGTTTGCCCATTTTACAGTTATAATAGGAGGGAAATGTCCAAACGGGCATTTTAAGGCTTATGTATGAAAGGGTAAATGCTGTTTCTCCCGGTGAACAGTAACCCCACCCAATGTTGCGTCATTGAGTTACAGTTATTGTAATTGGGGTAACATTTTTAATAGCACTCACCCTTGTCAAAATCGAATTGGAACAGATTGGATTGGATCGTGATAATCGATTCTAACCCTTGAGAACCGGAACTGAAATCGATTCTTCAAATTTGAATAGCTATCCAGCTCTATCCAAAACACACCAGCCATTCCACCACTGATTGGCTGAAGAAAACAAAACGAAGACTTTGGAGTGACCTAGTCAAAGTCTTGACCTGAATCCTATTGAGAAGATGTGGCATGACCTAATCTCCCTTAATAATAATAACCGTCATTTAAAAACTGCATTCTGTGTTTACCTGTGTTGTCTTTGACTAATATTTACATTTTTTTGATGATCTGAAACAATCAAGTGTGATAAACATGCAAAAAAATAAATAATATCCAAGCCATTAAAGCACATGTTCCAGATAGAAAATCGCAGAATCAATATTTCATCAAAGCTAAACAATGTGGAAGAGAAGAAGTCTGCAGCAATAAAATGCAGTCTAAAGTATTTTAGAAATGTGAACTAGCTCATGCTGGGACTATCAGTATTATTATGTAGTAAATTACACATGAAGTATTTTAGAATCCTCAGGGTTCCCACTCTTTTCTTGAAAATATTTTCCAGGACTTTTCCAGGACATTTTCAAGACATTTTCAGCTGCTAGCCTGCTACAATTCAATTCAAGCTATCACAACTATACCTTTTGTATAGCTAAATGTGTTTAAATCCAAAATCCATCCTTTCCGCGAACAGGGTCCTAATGCCCACCCTTTTCTCTTTTATGATAACTTTGGGTGAAACAGTCTAGACCTGGAAACATTGGGGGCTGAGCCCCAACCCTCCTAGAGAAATCTGAGGAAACCTACACAGTAAAAAAGCTTTTTTATTAAAGCATTCTTGAGCATTGTGGCACCTTGTTTAAAGTCAAATAAAGCGATATGTACTTCAAAATGTATTTATTTTCCAAATTAAAAGTGACAATGTAAAGAAGATCTCTAGAATCAGTATTAATATTAGGTAAAACAGGATGATAAAATTAGTCATATGGTAAGAATTCTTTTAATTTTTTTCTTTCCCTGACAAGCACAAAAGTTAGTTCTGTGTCAGGTTTCATGGTGGCCCGGTGTGTCTGCTGCTCTTTTCCTTATTCTTTGTCCTGTCTAGGTCATCTGTAAACCAAGTAGAACATCAGATTTCTTTTATCTTAATAGATGTCATCAAAAGATAATCATAAAAGGAACTGACCTTTGCAACATGATTAGCATTCATGTGTCATTTTTGGGGGAAAATTGGCTCAATTATATAGTTTTAACTAGAAAAGCACAGACCTCAGCTCAGCCCCAGTCAAGACAGCAGTCTTTGCACTCAGAACAAAAGTAAAACTGTTAATTTAATCAGTGCTGTAGTCTAGTTTATTCTAGTAGTATACTCTGATTTGTTTCCTCCCAGACAATCATCAGTCAAAATGCTAAATCAGTCATTGATTAGTCAGTGATTTTAATCCTGCCCTGCTTTCTGAAGCAGCTCCTTCTATTCTGTATTTATGAAGATGCTACATTATCACTTGTGTTGATAATAGTCTAATGAATGATAAGACAGAGAAACAGCTTTAATTAGTTAGAATTATTTATGGATTTTAAGTATTTTTATTTGCATCAATCCTTAAACCCCCATGTTGTGATTCTGATGTCTGTCACTCAGTCTAGGCCCCGCCCCCTTTGTATTACAGCCCTGCTTTTATTTTAGTGTAACACCCCAAGATCATCACTGGCCCCTGTGGGGTTAAACACAGCGGGTCTGACCCATATTAATAAATACCGTTATTAATTCTAACTCTTAGAAAAGTCTCTGTTTTGGAGCTTTGTGCAGAAAGTTCTGGTGCTGCTAAAAGGAAGCGGCCAGTTACGGACCGGGAGAAAGCTTGCAATGAAATGCACTGTGGGGAGATGAGAAGCGATAGTGAGACACAGATCAAAGAGGAGATGCAGACGGATGCACATCGGTCCAAAATGTCCAAAGATTTTGTCCGACTGACGTGTTTTTGCAAACACTACTTTGAATCTGCCTAATGTTCAATCGTCTGATGTACATTTTCTGTCAGGACCGCTCTGGAGGTTATATTAAAGGAGTCATGACCTGTAATTTTCACTTTTCCATGAGAAAAAAGGTATGTTATGATTGCCTAACGATTATACACTGGCCGGGAAGCCGATATTTAAAAGTGAAGCGTTTGTTTACCCCTGGGTTCGTCAACCAGCCCACGTGCACTCAAATACGTGGTTTTAATTTCTGGCCGACTTGACATCAACTCGGCGCAGGATATACCATATATAGACATCGCAGACCTACCTATGCTGCAGGAAGCCCGCCCTCCCTCTGTAGAAGAAATTTCATTGTTTATTCTTATTGTTTCATTTCATAAATTGTGTTTATTCAGTTAAAGATATGTATTTCAGAGTCACTTGTGTGCTGACTTCTCAGCTCCTGCATCCGGAACTGTTTTTATCAATTGAGAGTTATCTTCTGACCTTGGAGATGTTCAGCTCCTGCAGCTGCACGGAAAACCCTAATAAGGAGTTGTTTTCTCGTAAGACACTAACTGAGGAACCAGGGTTAATCGGTTCGTGAGGATGGGAGGGGGTGGTTCAGGTGTATGACTTACAGATATATACTCATGTCTTTGTAATAACTGTAGAGTCTCTTTTGACTTCTCCTTGCTGCAAGTAATAAACTTTGTTGAAACCAGCTGATCGTTTTAATCTCATCAGGACTCCTCAGAATTTCCACCACACCTCTCTCCCCTCTCCCCCTCGCTCATCTCCCCCTCATATTCAGTGGAGCGCCGCCATTACTGAACACTAGTGATGGGAATTCCAGCTCTTTTTGGAGAGCCAGTTCTTTTGGCTTGGCTTACCATAAAGAGCCGGCTCTTTCGGCTCCTCACATTTTCTGTTGCTTAAAGTGTACTTATTACCAAAATTTATGCAAAACTATGTGTACCAAATGTACCAAAACAAGCAGGGGAAAAAAAAAAAAAAAAAACGGCTCCCAATGACGAGCCAGCTCCCATCGTTCACTTCAAAGAGTTAGCTCTTAGAGCCGGTTCGTTCGCGACCGACAAATCCCCGATTCGAAGTACTAACTCCAACGTGAAAGATGCAGAAAGTTTCTTTACGCAATGATGCATGAAGAAGACATATTCGTGTCAGCCTTTTATTTTAATCAGGTAATCAGCTAAAACCATTTCTACCAGAAACGTAGTGCACACGTGAGTTGCTCTGTTGTTGACTGCCAGAATCAACATGGAAATATTTTTTCGATTTTTTTTTAACGCTGGAATCCATTATGAATTTGGGACATTGTCAGGCGAAGTTGGCATCGAAGCTCCGTTTGGAAAAAGGGGCCATTCCAACAATCAGAGACTTGCCTGCAATTGAAACGGTAAGGCTGTGTTTTTATTGCTCTGCTGTGTGTAACAAACAGCAGCTAACTGCTAATGTGGCTATTGTATGCTAGCGGGAGTAGTAGATATGGGTTAAGCGTTACCTGCGGTGTCAACCCCCCTCCTTCCTGCCACCAATCAACGCGCCCCTCAACAGCCAAAATATCGCATCAGATCTCGCGAGACAATAATGCCTTCAGAAATAAGGGTCAGAGGAGCTCTGTGTTAATTTTTTTCAACTTTTTTTTTTAGAAGGGCCTGAAAGACTATAATAGAGCATGGGTATCCAAGATAATACTAGGTTATGACTCCTTTAAACACTGGGCTGTCAGCCATTAAGATACGGAAGATTCCCCGTACAACTCCTCTCTGATTGGTCATACTGTCGTGCCTCTGTTGCATTCACCGAAGTCAGGAAATTACAAAACTACTTTCTTCGTTAATGTCATAGGGCGGCTCAGTTAATGTAAACTTATTCCTTCTGGGGTGAAAAAAAGCATTTGGGGCTTGAGGAGAAATGTTCGGGGCTAGAGCCGGGAACGCCCAGGCCAGGCGACGCCACTGGTGAGCAACTTGAGACTTTTTGTTCATTTGCTACTTCTCATAAAAAATTATTTACATAAAACTAAACAGAATTAGCTAGAAACTTACCACCGATAAAGTGCTCACTACACAACTGAGTACTCTCCGACGGCCTCCAGTTTTCCCTTTTAATGGCAGCAACGCATTTATCCCGTTGTTCAGGCTCAGCAGGCAGCCTGGAAAATTAAATCCCATCCTCGGGATGTCGATTGGAACACCCAAAGGCACTGCACAAATGTACAATTATATCTTTAAGGGCGCCAAAAGCTAGCTGTAGCAGATGTGCCGGTAGCAGTACGCCCGCGTTATCTTTTTGCCACCCAGCATGTCGCTGACATGCTCGTCACGTCATCTGTGACAACAGCTGAGAAGTCTATGGAAGTCTCGCCACTCTCATTGGAGCACTCTGGCAGAAATGTTGTAAGGGAATATGCAATTTGATTGGTTGGTAGCGTCATATAGGGCGCCGTGCCGGCTACGTGCAGAAATAAAAGCAGACAAGCGCTACAGCCCGTTGCAGGCAGCTGAAAACAGACATTCATGCGTAAAATGTTTAACCCGTTTGCGTTCATCCACAAGGAGGGAAAATTATTTTCCAGGTCAACTCAAACGTTTCCAGGACCTTTTACTGTTTTTCCCATTTTCCAGGTGTTTTCCATGACTGGAAAATTGGTCTATCATTTTCCAGGTTTTCCAGGACGCGTGAGAGCCCTGATCCTGAAACATAAATAAATGTACTACTGCACGAAGCGTAAAAGTGAGACATACATGTGGGGGAAAGATTATGCGCCAAAGAAGACCGGTAGTTTTCATGCACACATGCTCATCATGGCAAAAACACAGAGGAATGCATTAAATTTAGCTTTTAAGTTAAACGCAATCGAGCTGGCCGTCAAACGAAGGAAATAGAGCTACTGCACGTAAGCTCGACATCAATGGGTCGATGGTGAGACGTTGGAGAAGGGAGTGGGCAGAACTGAGTCAGTGTAACCTTCAACCCCAAACTTTAGTCAGCTGTTTCCTAAATATTTCAGCAAAATCCGTTCATAACATATTAAGTTGTGTTGCTAACAGACAGACAGAGAGAAGGTCACGAAAACATTACATCCTGGCAGAGGTAACTAAAAGAAATCTTCTGTGTACCGTCTTTCTGTGTAAATATCTCATGTTATAACATGAAAACATGCTGTTTATATTCAGATGCAGCCCATAAATGCACAAAATGTTTTTTCTTTTCAAATTTAGCTGGTCTGGCTTATTTTAAGGTGCGCTGAATAGTCTGAAAATTACGGTAATAGCTACGATGTTCTTATAAAGACACCCCATATCTACAAAAAGGACAGTATGATTCAAAGTTTGGTCAATCCTACCTAGCTTTAACGTTTGTAAAATACTTAAAAGAGATATTGCAAAAAAGAAAAAAAGGCTTTTATCTTCTGAGATTTGAGATTCTTTTTTTTTTCTTTTTCTTTTTGAGAATCAGATTCTATTTATAGCTGCAGCAGAATATCATTCAGAGCTGGTGACAAGTCGGCTGTTCACTCGGTTTAGTTTTCTTTGAGTCTCTTGATTGAGGTCCACCCCAGATTCACCTGGCCTTTCACCTGAGCTTGTAAATCTCCATGTCACTGTCCACATTTCTCTAGAGAAAGAGATAGACGTGTCCACCGACCGAGCTCTGAGGGCTGAACTAGTCTCTGGAATGCAGGACCCGGGTTCAAAGTGTCAGAGTTCACATGGTACCACATTCCTAAAAGTGTGTGCATGGGGGGTGGGGGGGGGGGGAGTCTAAGGTGTTGCAGAAGAGAGCAGTGAAAACCTCCTTGGTAATAACCAATGAAGAGATGTGGAGAACCTTCAGCCACAGAGACTAATGCAACAGGTTTTCCATTCAAAGAGCGTTTATCTCCTAGGAGAACTAGAATAAGCAAAAGCTTTATGGTTTCACCTCGTTGGCAACAAAAAATAGTGTCTTGCAGAAGTATTCACACCTTGAATCTTTTAACATGTATACCAACATACTTTTTAGGGATTTTATGACATAGACTAAAACAAAGTAATGCATGAGGAAGTATAAGGATGTTTTTTTTTAAGTTTTTTTTTTCATGCTGATTGATTACAACTGGAAAATGCTATTAGCAGACATCGGCAATTGGAAAAGTTGCTAACGAAGCAGTGTATTCCTTGAAGGGACAATTTTGTATTGAGTCAACAGATGAGAGGACCGTAGCCGGCATATTTTCCATTACAAAAAAAAAAGACAATCTAAAATCAACTAAGTGAAAAAGAAAAAGCGCTACAACTCAACCACAAAAGAAGAACTACCAAAGCAGCGCCGAAGAAGAGCGCCAACGCGGGCTGCACTGTAGTTGCACTTCCATATGGCGTCGACACCCCCGTGCATTGTTATATAATAATTATTAAATAATTAGACGTCACCAATAAAGGTTTCCCTTTAGACCCGATTGATTGTTCCAACAGAACAACAACCTAAAACACATCAAAACTGAATTGCTCCCTGGAAATGCTCCCTGGAAAGGCTTTCACTTTTATCCTGAAGATTTATGTATAATGCCTAAAAGCTGCCTTGGTGCTAGAAAACCTACCACTTTTAATGATCTTTATCAGTTCTGATAAGAGAGGTCCAATTACACTAAATGCTCACTAATGGCTATAAAACATAGTGCTGATTCACTGTAATTTGCTAAGAGACATTTAAATACTAGGGATGTAAGAAAATATCTATACGCGAATATATCACAATATTTTATGTTACGATATTGTATCGATGCTTGTTTCCAGTGAGAGTTGGACTCCGCCAAGGTTGCCCTTTGTCACCGATCCTGTTCCTAACTTTTATGGACAGGATCTCTAGGCGCAGCCAAGGCGTTGAGGGGATCCGTTTTGGTGGTCTCAGGATCGGGTCTCTGCTTTTTGCAGATGACGTGGTCCTGTTAGCTTCATCGGAACGTGATCTACAGCTTTCGCTGGAGCGGTTCGCAGCAGAGTGTGAAGCGGCTGGGATGAGAATCAGCATCCGAGGCCATGGTCTTGAGCCGGAAAAGGGTGGGGTGCCTTCTCCAGGTCGGGGATGGGGTCCTTCCCCAAGTGGAGGAGTTTAAGTATCTGGGGGTCTTGTTCACGAATGAGGGAAAAATGGAGCGGGAGATCGATAGATGGATCGGTGGGGCATCTGCAGTTATGCGGGCGCTTTACCGGTCTGTCGTGGTGAAGAGAGAGCTGAGCCGAAAGGCGAAGCTCTCGATTTACCGGTCGATCTACGTTCCTACCCTCATCTATGGTCACGAACTCTGGGTGGTGACCGAAAGAACGAGATCACGGATACAAGCGGCTGAAATTAGTTTCCTCCACATGGAGAGGAGTCAGTTGAGGTGGCTCGGGCATTTGGTCAGGATGCCTCCTTGATGCCTCCCTGGTGAGGCGTTTCAGGCACGTCTCACCGGAAGGAGGCCCAGGGGAAGGCCCAGGACACGCTGGAGGGACTATGTTTCTCGGCTGGCCTGGGAGCGCCTTGGGGTTCCTCCCGAGGAGCTGGAACAAGTGGCTGGGGAGAGGGAAGTCTGGGTCTCTTTGCTTAGGCTGCTGCCCCCGCGACCTGACCCCGGATAAGCGGAAGAAAATGGATGGATGGATATTGTATCGATATTCTAACCCAATGTGTTGATTGTTATTTTCAGTTTATTTTTAGAATTCGAAAGGAACCATTAATGAAGACAGTAATCTTTGTAGTAAAATTAAAAGTATGACTGCTAGTTGGTGGCTGTTTTCACCTTCTTCGTTCCAGTGGATCAACTAGATCTAGCAATAAAACTGGATGTGTTCAAGTATGAAACAGGTTGGAGTGTTTAGAATGTTGGGACAGTTTTTCTATGGTTAAATTAAGTTTTAAAAATCACTAAAGTGTTACTCATAGTATCGCAATTTATCGCAATATATCGCATCGCTCCCCCTGTATTGTGATAGATATAGTATCACCAGATTCTTGCCAATACACATCCCTATTAAATACACATGAAAATGTCATTTCTCCACCTAATAATTGTTTAAAAAAACAACTGAGGATCTGGCTCCAGTCCAGCAGCCTTAAATCAGCTCTGGTATTGTTCATCACATGATAAGTGAAAAACATCCAAACAGAAGTGGAGAACGAAGAGGAAAGGGAAAAAAGGGTGAGAGGAAGATGCGGATGTTCGATAACAAGACTAAGCTATTGATTCAGAGAGAAACAGAGGAACGAACGTGTGAACCCCTCTGCATCGTGAAGACACACAAGGCTACCAAGAACCTGTCAGATCGGCTCCTATTCTACATCTGCGGTGATGCACTAGGCCCAGCAGCTCGTACAATGGAAGGAGCCCAAACGTTTGCTGTAATGTAGAAATTGAATTAAAATATTGAACAGTAAAGGAAGGAAAGAGATCAAACGGGGAGAATGTGCTTCACCGATTCACTCAACATTAATCATCTAAAGATCAAGCCCTGCGTATATATCAGCACAGTTCAAAGAGTGGTGCAAATGTTGCTTCAACCACATGTTTAGGATGTTTAATCTGCTGAAAACCCAAAGAAAACCAATGTCCAGCTTTAAACAGAAGTAATTATGCATCATAGATGTGCTACTGTACTTTTCCACATGTATATCCTTTGTTTAATGCCAGAACCACCAATAGTTTGGCATGGGCTGGTTAGATATCAAGATATATCAAGGTTTTACAATGTAGGGTATAAAACCCGCTGAAATGTTTCAACAGCTGTTCTTATGGTTTAAGTTATCAATGCGATGACAAAGAAAGTGCCAGAGTGCGACGTGCATGGTGGCAATCTCAATACCTTGCGGTACAGGGAAGAAGTCTTGCTCCCTCATGTGGTACCATTAATGCATGCTCATCCGGACATGATCCTCCAGCAGGACAATGCCACCAGCCATACTGCTCATTCTGTGCGCGAGTTTCTGCATGACAGCAATATCAGTGTGCTGCCATGGCCAGCGATGAGCCCAGATCTCAATCCCATTGAGCACGTCTGGGACCTGTTGGATTGCAGGGTGAGGGCTAGGGCCATTCCCCCCAGAAATTTCCAGGAACTTGAAAGTGCCTTGGTGGAAGAGTGGGGTAACATCTCATAGCAAGAACTGACAAATCTGGTCCAGTCAATGAGGAGGAGATGCACTGCAGTACTTCATGCAGCTGGTGGCCACACCAGATACTGACTGGTACTTTTGATTTTGAGCCTCCCTTCATTCAAGGACACATTATTCTATTTCTGTTAGTCACATGTCTGTGAAACATTTTTAGTTTATGTCTAATGATGTTGACTCTTTTAGTGTTCATACAAATATTTACACACATTAAGTTTACTGAAAGTTTACTAGTTTACTAAAAACAGTTGAAAGTCAGAGGACGTTTCTTTTTTTGCTGAGTTTATGTTTCATATTTTTATTGTCACTATTTTGTAGAAATCAGTTTCACTATAAAGATTTTTTTGTCAAAAAAAGAAGAAGAAAAAAGCCACATGTTGTTGACCGAGATTGATTTGTAAAAGCAACAAAAAGGTCAAACATCTAAGGGGGTACATACTTTTTTTATAAGCAATGTGCACATCTTTACCACGGATATCAATTACTATGGTAATTTTTTCAAGTGAATACATGCTGGAATATCTTTGGGATTTTAGATCGCAGGATTGAGGAATTATACGCTGCTTAAAGAACAGAATATTACAATAAGGCTTACAAAAATGGCTCTAATTCAGTATAGAGGCAAGCATCCGTAACACCAACACTCTATAGTCCAACTTCAGAGTAAATCTCTTCATCACATTCCACCAAGCAAGATAAATGGCTAAGATGAAGAAGTGTGAAAAGCATGCCAGAGCTGGAGTGATAAGATGTAAAAGGTGCCACAAAGGTTCTTTGTCTGATAAAAATCAATCATTATTGTAATCTTAAGTGCTGCAACATGGAATACTTGATGCTGAACGTTCAACATTCTCAGTAAGACATTTAAACTGTTCCCAACTTTCCACTACATTAAAAAGCTGAAATCGAAACCAAGCGAATGCTTCAAACACCTTTGGATAAAATGCTCCTTTTCTAAAATCTAAATGGTAAAGGAAAACTTGCTCTCAATTTGTCGCGTCTACCACAGGAGTTACGTAAAATAAATTCTTCATTTTTGCCCATAATGTGAACCTGTGAATCTGTTTTGCTGCAATCCAGACTTACTCTCGGTTACTTGAGTGAACAGCTATTGAGCAACTGAGTTCTCAAAACATATTGGTTACACGAAAAATATTTTGGAGAGGTACGGCCGTTTTGAAACATGAAGGTGAGATTGTTATGATGGGCTGATGCTTTTCTTCAGCAGGCATTGTTCAGGTTAGATATCACATGTTAGATCTAAATGTACTTGAGTATTTTGGCCAGGACTTCCTGTTGATACTTCACACAAAAATCACAAAAAATTGTGATTGTAAAGCAACAAAATGTAGAACAAAAAGGTTAACACTGTATAAAAGGTTCGGTGGTACTGTCTCCATGCTTCCTCTACTAGAGTATAAATAGCTATTGTCCCTCACAGTAAATTTAAGCGTCCACTAAAAGCCTGTTTTCTGTTATCCAGCTCTAAGTGGACCGCAAACCCAGCTCCCTCACTCTGTGCAGAAACATTACTTACTCCTGGGAGGCTGGCATGGTGTGAGTACCTGTTTGTGGAAGAAAATAGCACCGTGCATTCCCCAAGAGCTCCTCATAGCAGCTTAAACGCAGTGTGGTTAATGCGTGCGGCTGCCATCAACTTGTCAGGACAGGAAGGAAACAAGAAAAAATAAATACAAATAAATAATGACTGTCGGGATAGACAATGGAGAACTGAGGGCTGAGCTGAACTTGAAAAGAAGAGCAAATGCTACGGTCACAAAGGTTCTCAAAAATCTCCCAGTTTGTACAAAATCTGGAGTTCGTAGACGGTCATGGAGAGGGGAATATTTCCCTACAACCTTTTTAAGCAATTTGTACAGTTGATGTTTAATTTACAAGAGCAGCTTGAGGCATTCTTGAGAAAATGACTTGATTTCCATTCCTACTCTAGCCATAGAGTTCTTATGTTCTTCATAAGGGTGCCTTGGAACCTTCCTACGGTATACTTACAGCCATCTTATGAAATTTACTGTCGTAAGGTGGCCCTACGGCAACCCTACAAGCAACTCACGGCAATCTCAAGTTGTTGGTAGGAAGATCATACAGCATTCCAAACAATTTTTACGGGATATACAAGTAATGTCCATTCCAATAGCTCCAAAATGTTGTGCCTTGATCATCACATATGCTGGAAAAGTTGTGGAAAAATTTTTGTGGTTCAAGATGGCAATGATGCACAGAAGACTACAGCTGCACCTTCTGCAGATGCAGTTAAAGGACGAAGAAGAAGATCTAGCAGTTGTAACCGCTGTTTTCGTTCGGCAACGGCAGGAGGACGCTGGTGGGTGCCACCATGGATACTGACGCGGCACCTCTACAGCCAGTACGAGACTCTGTTCCATGAGCTGAATCGCAAGTCGGAAGGGTTTTTGTTATGCCCCCTCTACATCCCAAAAATGTAGTTGCGCCGTACGAACACCTTATGAATGGTGGGGGGACGTTTGTATGAACAGTGGACGAATTTCCATTTGGTGTTCATAGGAATGCTGTAAGGGCCACCCTTAACGTGTTCTAGCAGAATACTTGCGACAGTAGAAATGTAGGATTACGGAATGGTCTCCTAACCCTAAATAATCCACAAACATAGTGCATTGTTCTTCGATTGGTTCTAAGGCATTCCTATGGAGGTCCAACAAAAAGGGTTTTCATGGCGTATTCCTAGAGAATCTAGGACAAGACCATCGAGCAGACCACGAATTTACAAACAATGGACCCTTATAAGGCCACCTAAACGAAGCTCTGGGAAATGGTTCAAAAATCATTCGTAGTGTGTTCGCAGCCATTTGTACGGGTCATTGGGACCGTAGCTTAACTTCAAGAGTCGTAAAGGAATATTTTTATCAGTTCTAGTATTACAGTTTTTTTTTAAACGGAAATCCTTTTAAATTCTCAGTAAAATGTAACAAACATCACTATGATAAAAATTGGCATTGTTTTGCACAGCCACTTGGGGTTGTGATCAGGGGACACCAGAGTTTTTTTTCCACTTCAGCTGCCTTCACAAACATCCTGTGATGAAGCAGCCTCAGATCAAAGGGCACGACGTGTAAACAGAGAGAGGAATACGATGCTCAACGTTTACACCTGAGTGCACATGCATCCTGGATCATGCAAATGAACAACTCTGAGCATTAAAAACTAACATCTGCTGTTTACCGTGAATTAACAGCCAGCACATAATCCAGTTGCCTCAGCTGTATTGTACAGAGTCAGTAATCCTGTTTGCCTAACCAACTCGTCAATCCTACCTGGCTTGTTTTAGAGTCTGATCCACAGCTGGCCACATGAGCTGAATTCCTTCGGGTTTCTCCTTCTATGGTGCTGATGACCACTTCCTTTATATCTTCTACAGCCTCACAGATCTCCAGCACCTGCAAAACCTCGTCGCCCTCCTCCATCACTGTTGGCGACAGCATCCGAAACAATCCACAGTTTCTGAACTTCACCTCAGTTTTTGCTCAAGCAAATGTCCAGTCTGTAACTAAGCCAGAGATTTCTACCCCCGATCCATCCCGGAGTGTCAATTTGACTGCGTGTGACCTCACTGACTGTCCAGCCCCCCTCGCTTTATCCGTCTTTATATAGAAACCTCTCCCCTCATGCCTCAGGAGGCATTGTATGGGACTGCGCGCTCACTTGGCACATAATGTGAGGGGGCTTTGTGAAGAAAGGGAGCGTGGGGAGATGAAGAGGAGTTGAGAAGGAGGGAGTGAAGAGCCAATCACACTGGCGGTCCTGACAGCAGCTGGAGCTGAGAGGAGGGATGAAAGGATGGATGGAGAGGAACGATAACCACAGGAGCACAAATCTGACTTCAATCAGCAAAGTACACAATTACCACCAAAAAGGTGCCACCGTTTCCCCACCTGGGAATGCTTCTCTCTCTCTTTATTTATTTACCCCTTTCACCCCCCCCCTCGAGGCATCCTCTCTCACTCTGTGCTCATCTCTCTCCTCAGCACCACTCTCAATTTATTGCTTCTGACCCAGTGAGCATTGTGGTGTCTCCGCGCCGCCACAGGAACGGTCACATGTATGTTCACGTGTGTGCTTTTGGGAAGGTAAAACACAACCGGTCCAATCACTGTACACCATTGAAGTCAGGCTATAGTCTCTCATCTTATAAACAATTTAGACATCTAAAAATTTAAACTCTACTATGCCAGAGAGTTCATACCAGGTTCAAAATAGTCTTAAAAACTACATTGCCCCCTGTTTGCCACCTTCATTGATTTAGTGTATTTTGTGCAAAGCTTTTGCTAGAGTTCATGTTCTCCACACACTGCTAAAGCACTGCCTTCTCACTTCTTAGACAGCTGAGCTAAGAGTCAAATGCCAGAACTCAACATCCTCAACAACCCAAAGAGCGCATTCGGCAATCACAACAGCACATTTATTAAGAGAGAGTGCAGACCTTCTTCTTCTCTGGCTGTCACCAGATATGAGCTGAAAATCTGGCCAATCAGATCAATCAGAAGAGTTAATGCCCCCAACTGACAAACAGCTACTACAAAGAAAGCGAGGGCAACTTTCTGATGAGAGTTTTACCTTTGCCGTGCTGCCTTCATGGGCCCGCAAATCAATGAAAATCACAGTTATGCACTCTCTCGATCAATATACGGGCTGTTGTGATTGCTTAATACGGTCCTTGGGTTTTTGGCCGGAATCCGACGTCATACCATGTTCCCTCTTAAATTAGAGTTATGGATTCGGATTTAGAATTAGACCAAATATTTTTTTTTTCTTTTAGCCTTGGAAAATCCTGTAGTCTCCTGGTAATTCTTACACCAACTTTAATCAGTTTATCTATTTGTGTTCTGGTAGGGCTAGTCAATAAATACATTTTTATCGATTAATCGAATTTTCTGTTTATGAAGATTTCATTTTTGAATAAATCGAGAAAATCGATAAGACATTTCACCAATGCACTCCAAGGGTTTCAGGAGTTCAAAGTGGTGTGAGTCCGCCCAAGGTGTACCTTCGTGTTTTACAGTGTGCATTTATTTGGACTTCGCAAGTTTTAAAAATATTTTCCTTCATCTTAAATTTCTTTTCAGGAATAGAAAGGGAGAAAAAAAATGAAATCAAATAAAAATCGGAAATCGGATTGGGCATCACACAAATCGTAGATTTTATTTTTAAGCCATATCGCCCAGCCCTATGTTATGGACTAATTTCCATGTCAGTAGGTAGTTAATAAGTGTTAATTTAGAATGAGTGCCTTTTTTTAATAATTGTTTTGTTCTGTTAAGGAGTTGCAAAAAGCTACTGGTTGATTAATTGATTAATCAAGATGGGGGATATTTAAAAACCAGGATTTCCCTGACATGAAAGCATATTTCTAAAAAAAACAAAACAACCACTGTGCAGCATTCTAACCATACTATACTAACTAGATTAATACTTCACTGCTACCATGGCCCTTATAGATGATCCCACAATGATACAAAATGGATGTAAAAGGGACGAAATGACAACTTGGGGGTAGAAATTACCAAAGGGGTCAAGTAACCCAAAGTCATCCCTAAGGACGCTTGATAAACCTTAGTCAAATGACCAAATATTCTTTCCAACTCATTGCAACAAGTTCAACTGAAAGTAGAAAAAGATGAATAAGTGGCATCTAGTCAACGATGCAGCTCTGAGTTCCGATAATCCATGCAGCTACCATGAACAAAAGACAATCGGATAGCTGTAAACGCTCTGATCATTTTGATGTCTCTAAAATTAGAGTCAGGACACACTCACCAGAAAAAATGGGTCCCAAACATGAACGCAAGCTCTCTGTCTCTTCCAAGTCCTAGACATATCTACTTTTGTGTCGCCCCTCTTCCAGCGTATAGCGGCAAAGTTACCTGTGTGGCTGTCTGCTGGCAAGTGCCAAAAGACGCGTAGCTCTTACCGTACGGTCCATGTGCAACGTTCAGCTCTAGTTGGCAAACAGCTGAGATCACAGAGCAGCTGAGGTTAATTACCTACAATGAACTGAGCTGCAAGGAGGGTGGGAGGATGATCAGATAGGGAGGAAGCAAAGAGTTTTGAATTGTGAGACTCCATGGAGATTGGGGATAAAGAAAGCAACAGTGGGATACGATAAATTCTATGAGAAATCCATGAAAAGCTTCTAACTGCCACTCATCCAGTAGTTCAATTCAATTCAGTTTATTTATATAGCACCAATACATGTCATCTTAAGGCCCTTTACAGGTCATTTCAATTCAATCGTACATACATTCCAATCAGTTTAAACATTTTCTATCTAAGCAAACCAAATACCTACTTTAATGAATCTTTCTATCAGGTTTGGGGTACTCTGTACTAATACAATCAAAACTTATCAAAAAATGGTCAGACAGGACAGGATTATGTGGAAGTACAGTTATTTCTTCACACTCAATGCACAGGGTCCAAAGTATGATGAGCGGAGCAGGAGGGTCCCTGTACTTTTTGAGTAAAGCAAATTGAGTTTAAGATAGAATTAAAGGCTGCATTTAGGCAATCGCTTTCAGTGTCAAAATGAACATTAAAATTTCCCACTACAATGACTTTATCAGTATTTAACACTAAATCAGACTTAAACAAATCTGAGATCTGATCTGAAAATTGAGACTAAGGGCCTGGTGGATGATACAAAACAACAAACAAAAGTGGTTTTAGTTCATCTGAACGAGGATGAGGAAATCTAAAGGTTAGATGTTCAAAAGTACTGTAGCTATTAATTGGTCTGGGATAAATGATAACATCTTAATGAAAAAATGTGCAATTAAATGCAAACAATGCAAAGAAAAGTGCATTTCAAGCCAGATTACCTTTCAACTGTTATACCTCTGAATAAATGCTCAAAGGATCAGGGCACAAATAGCAACACAGGCAATTCAGAAAATGTGCAAAATCACACTGCTTCTTACAATATAATGCTTATTTTCTACAATACAACACAACACAGCAGCTAGTTGCCATCCCATTCATTCTGTTAGGGACATCATGCAAAGCATCCCTATGCTGGGTAGCTGCCAGCCATTGACTGATCCACTGACTTGAGTGACACCAATCCGCCACTTGATACCAAATCAATTCTCTGGTTGAACACATAATAACAGCGTCATAAAGTGACTCCGTTACTCACATGAGTCATGCCTGTATCAGCTCATCAGTACAAAGTCAACACGTCTGCTGTACTCACTTCCATTCCTACTAACATCGAACCAGATGTGGACTAGCCAGACTGCTGATGCCGCTACAAGTTCTGCTGCTGAAGACTCTTTTTCCAAACTTGCACACATT
The DNA here is from genome assembly GCA_963556495.2 of Valencia hispanica. Classification (NCBI taxonomy): domain Eukaryota; kingdom Metazoa; phylum Chordata; class Actinopteri; order Cyprinodontiformes; family Valenciidae; genus Valencia; species Valencia hispanica. The sequence continues at coordinate 14,355,969 of OY747723.1, forward strand.
AGCTTGTACCTTGGGGCTTTGGAGTGCTTCCTGAAAATGAAGGAACCTGTTGGAACAGCTCTGTTCAAGCATTTTCATCTTCTCTTAATAATATCAAATGTTTTCGCTCATTGACAGCAGACGTTGTTTAGACAAAGTCTGATGTTTGTTTAAAATGTGATTTCTTAGGAAATGTTTCCTATATCAAACAGTTTTAAGCAGTGGAACTCATGTCTTTTCTATATTTTAGAACATAAAAATAGAAATGTAATGATTTCTATTTGGTAGGAATAGTGATCTGTCCTCTTAGGGTAACTTACGTTTTGTACCTCAAGACAAATCTTATTTAGAAGGAGCAAGGCAAAAAAAAAAAAAAAAAAAAAAAAAGGTTCCCGACCCTGATTTATATCTAATATTCATCCCTTGGAGTAGCCTAGTTAAAGTCTGGACCTGTTGTGAATCTGTAGCAAGACAAGTCATTATCAACCCATGCCATGGTCTCTTAGCGGAGGCTGAACAGGACAAAACTTTTCTGCAGCATATCTCAAAGTCCACCGGGACTTTGTTTCAAACGAAGTCCTGACAGATGCTAGAGGCCTTCATAGCTGCCTAATAGGGATGTGTATTGGCAAGAATCTGGTGATAGGATATGTATCACAATACAGGGGGTCGGCACAATATATTGCGATACTATGAGTAAAACTACATATTGTGATTTTTAAAACTTAATTTAAAAGTAGAAAAACTGTCACAGCATTCAAAACACTCCAAACTGTTTCATACTTTAACACATCAAGTTTTATTACTAGATCTAATTAATCCACTAGAATGAAGAAGCTGGAAACAATCACAAACTAGCAGTCGTACTTCTAATTTTACTACGGAAATTAATGTAATCATTAATTGTTCCTTTTTAATTGTAAAAAAATAAAATAAAAATTGATACATTGCTTTTGAATATGGATACAATATTGCGACATAAAGTTTCGTGATATATTAGCGTATCGATATGTTCTTACATCCCTACTGCCTAACTTTACTGGAAACCTTTGATGGGATTTGACAAGTCAGTTGGCGCACACCAACCCAAGAATATTAATGACTGGGAGGAGACCGGGAGTGGGCTAATACTCCTCAAGAACGCTGCCAGAAGGTGGTGGCTATGCAGTAGGTTTGTCATTGAAGTACTAAAGATGTTTGTCAGGAAGGGGTTGAATAATTTGGAGATTTTGTGTTTAATTTGGAGAAACCACTTGTGATATTAGTTGTGTCGATTACGTCTTTTAGTTATTTTATTTATTTTGTACAAAGAGCGGCTGGCTTGTATGGTTTTACGCAACTGTAGCCGTAACATTTTTTGCAGAATTATCCAATATTTCATCCGCAACACGATTTCCCCCCTTGAATGTTTGGCTCAGGACTGCTGTGTCACAGCTCCTCAGCACCCAAAGCACACAACCTTGAAAGTTTCAAGCGATCTACAGCCAAGCCAAATCCACTCCAAGGTCGTGCTCTCCCACACATTCCCATGCAATCCCCTCCCTTTCTCTCTCTGATAATTCCTGCGGCGAAACATCACAGACTCAGGCATGAGAAAGATCTCTGCAGGATTGGGAGGACATCCTTGCCTTAAGCAACGTGATGCTTTGTCAGCCAAGACTCTGATCAAGTCCCAGCAGTGGAATAATGAGCGCGGTGCTGCACAGCGAGACGCTGAGATCAGACTGACGCAGGCAGACAAAGAGAGAAACATTCACATTCTGGAGCATACGCGAGTCCCAGACCCGGCAGATCTGTACTGAGCCTTACTCTCTGTAGATTTGGAGCGTCTGATTACTCAAACCGAAGGCAAACCCTACCTCCTGTGTAACTGCGGGCCGCGGCATGAATAAGACATGATGAGCAAAAATACTAAGGGTGGCTGCGCTGTGTGGTAAATCCTGTTACGTGTTAAAATTAGACAGTATGCAGACACACATACAAAGAATCTACTTTCGAGGCTTGCCAATAGAAGAAGTGAGCCAAGTAGGCCAGTTAATCTCGTGTTTGTGAACAGTGCATCAATCTTAATATTCGATGAAAGGCTGCTGTAAAAAAGTTCTGTTGGGAGAGCGGGGCCTTGAGGATTACAGGGTGTTATTGTCCACTGAAGTCCTAGGTATGACAGAGTCCTGACAGGAAAAAAAGAAATCTCTTGGTGACGGAATCGCCCATTTTTCAGCTTGATTGTTGCAGATCTGTGCCCGGCTGTTGGGAAACTCAAAATTCCTACGTTTTTTCCAATTTTAATGCACCATTCCTAGGTGCAAACCAGGGCTGCATAGTATTAGAAGAACATGTGACATGCAATATGGCTTGTGATAAATTGATAATTTAGTTCACTCTGTTACTTGAAATAAGTCATTATTACAACGTCAACAGCATGATTTTATTTAAAGAGTTGAATCTGGCTACATCTGCTGCATTGTTTTAATGAACTAGCATGGAGAGCCACATTTTATGATATCTATACATTGACCAACACTTGGCGTGAGAACGTTTTTGCGTAAATGAGGTTTCATACAGCTGGAGTGGGATAACGTATTTTCGAGAAATTGTGCAGCCCAAGCGCAAACAACACTCTTGAGTATAGCTGCTGTTGCTAAATGAAGAATCAAAGTTATTCTAGGAATCCATTTTCGGTATGTTATAATAGTTCTTATAAATAAGGTAAGGAAGGTGTAGGTAGCCATTTAAAGGAAAAATCATGTTTCTATAAAGTCCGTCAGCTGTTTATTCAGGCAGAAAGGGAATCTGGCATTTTCATTTGTGGTTCTGGACGTTTCGTACCGGCCGTGGGAATATATCAACAAACTGACCCAGTAGGGGTTTCAGAAGATACCAGGGAGATGGAAAGTCTTATACTAAAGCTGTCCTGTTTAGTTTGAGCATTCAGCATCTGTCAGTTACAGGACATGCTGGGTTTATAAAAGCAGGGCAGCCTTTTAGAAATCTCATTGTTAAGGTTATGGTCTACAATCTTTAGGGCAGTGGTTCCTAAACCTTTCAGCTTCCAGACCCTTAAATAACAGCAGAGTCTTCTAATCAGTTGGTTAGACTATAAAGTCAGTGAAGCCACATTAATGGCCAATATACGGTTTTTGTTTAATTTTGAATGTCTTCAAACATTCAAAGCATTAATCTGCTTCAACATTATATTTTGTATTACTTGGTTTAACCTCTGAAGAGAACGGTAACACACTACACTGGTTGATTCGTCCTGGCCCCAACTTTGAGAACCACTACTCTAGAGAATACGGGGAGACTGCGGTTTACAGTTAGTTATGCTAACATTGCTAATGCCTAGTTTAGGATACAAAAGACTATTCAAAATACCAACTCTTTATGTCCACTCTCATTTGTTTTTGTTATAAAAACAGCAAATCTCTGCTAAAAGAACAATTTATCTCTCTCTCACACACAGTGTGACATCACCTCTGCTTTTAACATAGATAACCAATGACCACTTATGATAGAAAGGCAAAGATGAATATTTTAAATGTTTAGTTCTTGAAGAGAAATCGGACTTGGCTAAAGTCGCTACTGGCGGGTCAAAAGCCTACAAAAACTGGAAATCAGAAAAATGTTGGATACCTTACACCGTTTTTAAGTCACCAGCTATGGTCAGGTTTGTGTAAACCTTGCAGTTGTTGTGAATATTTGCACAGATTTCAGCATAATCCGAACTAACACAAGATACTGTATGTAGGCTAAAGCCTGATGAAAAGGAATTAAAATGTACTAGTAGGATGGACAAAAAGGAAATGTACAATGATGTATAAAATCTCATCAGTTGTCATACTTGATGGCTGGGTTTAAAGACACTAAAGGGGAGGTGGATTCTGGATTTAAATTCTTCAACTCGGTAATTTGATGCACCTCCTGCCAAAAACTGTGCACAAATAAAATTACGTCATGTCTTATTTTACCCAAATGTCTTGTGGGAGTCTGTCTGCTGACGCTGTTACACACTCATGCTTATAATTTATCAGACTAACTCGAAAGCAGATGTTCTTTGCAGTGATGAATCAGTCATTTAAAACACAGCACATGTGAGTGAGCAAATATTACACGTGCAATGAACATCCTGCACTGAATCAACAGTGCCTTCAAGTTGCTCATCTCAGGAAAAAAGAAACAACAACTTCATGACTAGTCATATTAAGTCCAATATTTTGCCAAGTCAGAGAAAAGTTTAAAGAAACATTTATATCTGGAGCTGTTCAGAGAAACTGAGGCAATTATCACTAAACAGCATCAGTGTAACTGATCTAAAATACAGTATAAGAGGATTATTAGTCAGCTGCTACAGAACTGGGTCAGCTCAAACTCAGACTATTTACAGTACAAAATGGAAACATTATTCTGATTTATATGAACATTTTTTTCACACCCACCACACTTAAAATGTCACAGTGACCTAATTTCATTTTAAAGACTTGCTTACTACCACTTTAAAAAGGTCCAAAAAAGGAGAAACTACCAGATTGTCTGAGCTACGTTTCATGCACCCTTACAGTTATTGGACTGAGATCGTTTGTAGCCCTCCAGTGAAACCTCTACGGTCATGTCTTAACATGTCAAACCAGCTGAGGCGCTGCTATCGGATCCACCTGTCAGATATTTCTGCTGTCTTTCATCTCAGTCCAAACAACACAATCAAACGTCTTATTCAGGATTTAACATTAAAACATGAGCTGGTAGTTACTAACTGCCACTTAATAGCAAATCCCTGGCCTCAAACACCCAATACTATAGCGTATTTTTATTTGAAATATCTCAGAATCCTACCTTAAATTTCTCCTTTGCCAGATAATCCATCACATAATCCATTTTTTGATCTTGCTTTTGCAGACGTCCGAGTCAACATGATTTCAGAGTTTTACTATTAGGCTGACCGCAAAAGCCGTAGCTGCAGCTTCAGCTTGGATTGGTCCATTTCAAAAGGGGTTTACCGCGTCTACCTCCTCGCCCGTCAACCTGACCCAGTTCCTGCAGCCAAACCCAGAGTCTGCAGAGTCAACAAACGGGATCCAGGGAGGCTTTACTGTCAGCCGAGGGAGCTTCCTGATTCCGTATCCCATTTTGTCTGTTTCGGGCTCCCCTGCTGGGTTCACCAGAAAGTGGACCACCCCTGCTGGCTTTACCAGATGGCCTGTCGCAGCCCAGGCTGATGAACACAGCTATCCTTCCAGCCCATTTAACTGATAAATCTCTTCAAATCCTTTGCATAAATCAGAGCGGCCCAGTCGTCCAACCAGAAACCCGCGCTTACAGCAGCTTTGTAGGGAAAGTTTCCGTCTTACCTGAACTTGCTCGCCACGCACTGAAGAGTCGCCCAGTAGCGGCTCGGCGGGCGGCGTGTTAATTGTGACGGACTTTTCAGAGCGACTGTCTTTGCTGCGTGACTTGTGCCGGTCCCGACTTCGCTCCCTGGAAGACAAAAAAAAAAAAGTAATTTAAATCAATAAAAATGACAGTTGATCTTTCACATCTGCCCCATCCTTCCCTTTGTGTCGCTCCATCTGGGTGACGTGCGTCATGTGAGCTCCATTAGCTTGACTGACCCGACCCTAATCCGGTGTGGAGCGTGAATGGCAGGTAACTTCATCCCCATGTGGCACGATTCCCCACTAGCTTGTTCCATTACCGGAGAAAAGCCTCGCTAATCCCTCATCTGCTTCCTTCCCCTGCAGGCTTTAAAGGTAAAGCATGCTATAGAGCAGAACACACTCAAACACTCAAAAGTGTTCATGCTTCTCGTCTCGTCCCCAAATCTTAATGGATTTATAGGGATTTTGGGTGATTGATCGGCTACAAAAAAACACTTCCTTGAAAAGCCACATAATTAGTAAACACAGCAGGTTATAAAAAAAGAGAAACCTGTATTTAGTCTGCGTCACATATACCAAGGGGATGATGAAGGGGTTATTTGCAGAGAGGTGGTCACAACACAAATACATCCCAATGAAATCGATTGCAGAGCTTTCTGACAGTTGATGAGATAAAACCCTGGGTAAGAGCGGCTGCCTGTAAACAACAACCATCAATAAAAACCTCCAAAGGTGTCTCACAAAGCTCCTAACCGCAGAGGATATCCTGTCTCCAGGGGAGAATGGAGGAAGCAGAGTGATTGACGGCAGTGGGAATACGACAGCTTAACAGAGCCGCTTTGGATGTGAATAGAGGGTGTTGCCAGCCCGCTTTCCGCCTCCGTTCCGTGCCTGTACTTCCTTTTGAATGTGCTCTTGATTTCCTACAGAAGGTCTCAGCCGCAATTATTCGCGCACGCAGAAAGAGAGAGCGGAGTATGAATCGCCTGCAGGGGCCTGCTTCGCCGACAGACTGACATGTTCTTATCGTATAAATCCAGGAGACTAGGACGGTGATGGAAGCCTTTAAATACATTTACTGCTATCATTATTACTTTAAATATTATTGCAACTACCCTTATCACTGTGGTGATGGTTATTCCAGAGGGAGCGATCATCAGTCAAACGCTGGCACTGATTATGCTGATTAATTGGAGCAGGGCACTGCAGAAGAAGTAGCTGGGAGGAGAAGCAGCAGCGCTCACCGAGTCTTTAGGAAAATCAGGAGCAACTCGTGCAACAGTTCATTTATTTCAGTTATTCAACTCAAAAGGTGAAACTGACATATGATGCAAAGCGAGATATTTCCAGCCTCCTTTTTCATAAAAGTTCTATCGACATTGATCCTACGAAGGTTCCGATAATGCATGCGCTGGTGAGCTTTCTTACACACCGCGTCTACATGACGCTCAAAGGAGAGCTTGTCGTCCAAATGGGTGCCAAGGTATTTGTAGGTGCTGACAACCTCCACTGTTTGGTTCTCGATCGTTACGGGTGAGAGACAGAGGATTTTTCCTAAAATCATGTAGGATTTCTTTGGTCTTATTTATGTTGATGTTTAAAAAGGAGGACCTAAACCAGTCATTTAAATCTTCCACTACGGGTCCGTGATCGGGGTCATCACTGCTGAGCAAAGAAACAACTGAAAACGGAAAACAAACTTTATAATGCTACAATTTTTATGATGGCTGCGACACTCATTTGTGTATAAAACAAATAATAAAGGTGAGAACACAGCCCTGGGGTGATCCAGTTGGAGATAAGAGAGTCAGAGAAAACACCATTAACTCTCACACGTTGTGGCCTCTCTGTTAAAAAGTCAGTTATCCAAGCTATAACACCCAGATCAATGCTGTGATGGTCCCTCAGTCTTTCTGCTAAGATATGCGACTGAATGCAATTAAAAGCAGATGAGAAATCGACAAATAATAAACGACCAAAAGACCTGGCACCCTCAAGGTGAGATAAAACTAGGTTAAGCAGGGTGCCTACTGCATCCTCAACACCTCTGCCTGACCTGTAAGCAAACTGCAGAGGGTCTAGATCAGGGGTGCCCAATTCCGGTCCTCAAGGAATTACAGCCATACAGCCAGCTTTAGTTGTGTCTCTGCTCCAACACAGCTGATTCAAATGGTCCAACTACCTCCTCAGGAAGTCAAAGTTCTACAGAGGCCTGCTAATGAGCCATCATTTGATTGAGGTGTGCTGAACAAGGGAAACAACTAAAACATGCAGGAGACTGGCCCTTGAGGACCGGAATTGGGCACCCCTGGCCTAGATTATCCTGGACACAGGTCAGAGGGGATTTCTTGACCAATATCTTTTTATGATAATGGATTACAGCTTATGAAAACCCAAAATTCAAAATCTCCTAAAATTAGAATATTACATGAAATCAATAAAACAAGGATTTTAAATAGAGAAATGTTGGACCTCTGAAAAGTATAATCATGCATAGGTACTCAGTGCTTGGTTTGGGTCCCTTTTGCATCAATAACTGCCTCAATGCGGCGTGGCATGGATGCTATCAGCCTGTAGCACTGCTGAGGTGTTAAGGAAGACCAGGATGCTTCAATAGCGGTCTTTAGCTCTTCTGCCTTGTTCGGTCTCATGTCTCTCATCTTTCTCTTGGCAATGCTTCATTGGTTCCCTATGGGATTCAGGTCACGCGAGTTTGCTGGCCAATCAAACACAGTAACCCCATGGTCATTGAACCAGGTTTTGGTACTTTTGGCAGTGTGGGCAGGTGCCAAGTCATGCTGGAAAATCAAGTCAGCATCTCCATAAAGCTCGTCTGTGGAAGGCAGCATGAAGTTCTCCAAAATGTCCTGGTAGATGACTGTGTTGACTCTGGACCTAATAAAGACCAGTGGACCAACACCAACAGATGACATGGCTCCCCAAATAGACAGACTGTGGAAAGTTCACACTGGACTTCAAGCATCTTGGATTGTGTGCCTCTCCATTCTTCTTCAGACTCTGGGACCTTGGCTTCCAAATGAGATGCAGAATTTGCTGTTATTTTTTTTCCTTTAGCCCAGGTAAGTCGCTTCTGAAGTTGTTTGTTGTTCTGGAGTGGCTAGACAAGAAGAATACGACAGTTGAAGCCCATGTCCAGGATCCGTATGTGTGTGGTGGCTCTTAAAGCACTAACTCCAGCCTCAGTCCACTCCTTGTGAAGGTCCCCAACACTTTTGAATGGCCTTTTCCTGACAATCCTCTGCAGGCTGCAGTCATCCCTGCTGCTTGTGCACCTTTTTCTTTCACACTTTTCTTTTCCACATACATTTCTATTAATGTGCTTTGATACAGCACTTTGGGAACATCCAACTTCTTTTGCAATTACCTTTTGAGGTTTTACCTCCTTATGGAGGGTGTTAATTCATTTCAAAAACACTTGATTGATCCCAGAGGGAAATTAAGTGTTGGTATAGCTCATATAATTAATTCTTTAAGGAGTTGTTGTAGATGATGATGGCTGTGGGCAGGAAGGATTTCCTGTAGCGGTCTGTATTGCGGCGAAACTGAAGAAGCCTCCGACTGAAGATGCTCTGTTGTTGTACAATATGACAGTCTCATGAAGAGGATGCTCAGGATTGTCCATGTTTCTGATTTTATGTAGAATCCTTCTTTGCATCATCATCTCCAGAGGTTCCATCAGGCTGTTTAGCCTTTTTAAATCAATGATGGTTTTCATCAGCTGTAAGTCAGAATCATCAAAATTGTAACAAATAAAGGCTTGAAATATCTTGATTTGTAAGTAATGAGTCTATATCATATATTAGTTTCACCTTTTAAGATAAATTGCTGAAATAATGTAACTTTTGCACGACATTCTAATTTTTTTTAGTTTCACCTGTATAAGGAAGAGGTGCCATTGACAGGGGAGAGACGCAGGGAGGAGGGGAAAAAATGCTGTTTAGATAGATAAAAGGTTCTACGTAAAAAGAAACTTGATGCTGTAAGTGGTGGTCACAATTTTATGGCTGATTGGATGATTTCTAGCAAAACTGCTCATAATGCAAGCAAAGATTCAGTGTCTTAAACCAGCCTCTCAAAAAAACCTTCACCTACTCCACAACTTCTATCCGTACCCTCAGGAAGATGCTTCTGGGATGATCACACAGTGGAGAGCTCCTTCCTAACATAACCACACCTCTCCACCTTTCCCCCAGCCTCATTAGCATGCAGCTGGCTGGTTTGGTTTTCCACCACCATGCTGAGCTAGGATTCTGATTAATGGAATCTGACTTTCCAGCGTGAATCCCTGAAACGAGTATGGCTTGTTGGAAAGGTTACAGCAGGAAGAATTAGAGGAGGGCCTTTGTGAAAGCAGGGAAACCTGGCAAGCTGGGGCAGAGTCCTGTCAGTTAGGCTGTAGAAGTATAATTTCCTCCACGATCCAAGGCCGACGGTGATCACATTCACCAGCTGACGCACAGAGACTAACAGAACAGAGGCTCCTGAAGAAGCGCAGCCAACCAGGATGACATGCCAGACTCTCTGTGGACCAGACTATCCTCTCTTCTTTTTTGGTCCCGCAACCTAGACACCTTTGAGCCAGTACTGGAGGTCAACACAATCATGTGAACCCAAGCATTTGTGGAAATTTGGGTGTAGATTCTGTTTTATGAAGCCCTTTCTCTCCTTTTTATTTGTATGGACAGAAGTAAAAGGTTTTAATTTAAAGTTTCCACTGAGGCATGGACAGAGTGGGTGGGTAGATGGGTTGAGCTAAATATAGTGCCATACTGGAAGAAAACCTGTTAGAGGCTGCAAAGCACTTGAGATCGGGGAACCAGGTAAACAACCCTGAACATACAGCCAGACCTACGATAAAATAGCAAATGCTTATAAGAATTGGAAGCCCATTCATAAGTTCGTGGCCAGGTTGATGGTCTTGTCGAACATTTTCAACGAATGCGCAATGAAAGCCTTCTTAATACAGCTAGAAACTACTGATCAGGCCTGAAATCTAGGTGAGGTAATGGACTTAGACCTGAACCTCCAGGGTCACATAATGGCAATCACAAGGTCAGCCTTCTATCACCTGAAGAACATTTCTAGGATTAAAGGACTGATGTCGCAACAGGACCTCAAAAAACTCATCCATCTGTTCTTTACAAAGAACATAAGAACTATTAAATTTGTATTTGCAAAATATAATAAATTTGCAGGGTGCTATACCTGGGGAGCTAAAGCATCAAAACCAACTGGGACAAAAGAGGTGAAGAAGAGGCAGTTACACAAACAGAAGAACAGGAGGTAATTGTGCGTTTTTTTAATTATTCAATTTGCTTCTCAATTAAAATAGACCAACTGAAAAATGTAACTTAAAAACTGAGTCTCCTTCACCTCTGTGGCATTACAGCTGCAGATGAATAAATTAGCCTCAACTACCCGGCCCCGTATCAATGCTGTGCACTGCTCTGTAAATTGGACTAACACCAATGAAATGAACAAATTTTCCACATGAGCAGCTGCTAATATGAGATGTTCAACCCATTCATTACTGAAGGAGTGAAGGACTCCGGCTTTGGAGACGTTTCAAAAGCAAAAACTTAGGAAAGCTAAATTGGCTTCATACTATTTTTTCATCCTCCAAATAAAAGCAACCAGAAAAAAAAATCTATTGAAGGTTGTGGTTGTAAAAAGACAATATGAAAAACTTCAAGGATTGCCGATAGGTAGTCAAAGGACTGCAGAATTTGAAGGTTGGATGATTATACTATGCACCAAAGACCACAAGAGAAAACGGAGAAGGCAGCTCTTTTTTGTAAGGGTCTGCAATCAGGGTAATTAGACAGCAGCGATCTGGATCACCTCCATCCATGGCATGTAAAGAGATTACCTTCAGAAGAGCTATCAAAGAAAACAATTTAGCTTTTTGTCAATGAAATCAGTGGCCAGCCGGTGGTTTTGGCAAGAACAGGGGAGAGGCATGGAGCCTGCCGGTGGAGCCCATTTGTTGCTTTTCTAATTTTCTGTCAGCAAGACTGTTCAAGTTATCTTATCCAGGATACAACAAGGCCACCTTTCCAAAACTTTAAAGGTGTCATGACCTGTAATTTTCAATTTTCCATGAGAAAAAAATGTATGTTATGATTGCCTGACGACTATACACTGGCTGGGAAGCTGATATTTAAAAGTGAAGTGTTTGTTTACCCCAGGGTTCATCCACCAGCCCACGTGCACGCGCACTCAAATACGTGATTTTAATTTCTGGCCGATTTGACATCAAGTCAGCGCAGGATATACCATATATAGACATCGCAGACCTATGCTGCAGGAAGCCCGCCATCCCCCTCTCCATCGCTCCTCTCCCCCTCATATTCAGTCAAGCGGCGCCATTACTGAATTCTAGTGATGGGAATTCCAACTTTTATTGGAGAGCCAGTTCTTTTGGCTTGGCTCACCATAAAGAGCCGGCTCTTTCGGCTCCCAAGTGGCTCCTCAGATTTTCTGTTGCTTAAAGTGTATTTATTACCAAAATAAAGACTATAATAGAGCGTGGGTATCCAAGATAATACTAGGTTATGACTCCTTTAAGCAATGTGGGCAGTTCTCAAATTGCTGGAGACAATAACCATAAATTTGAGTGTGGTTTGAAGATTGCTGGGGACAGTTATTAAATTTTCATATGCAAGTATTCATCTGTTTGACATTTCCTTACGATATGCACTGCAGTGCATTGACAGGTGTTGTAAATCGTATCTTTATTCAATCAATTAAAATTTAAAGTAAGACATGTTTTATCTTGTTTTTGTTGTTGTTGTTAATTTGGGGGTGAGTTGTTCTTTAATAAAATTTGTAACATCAACTTTTGCGAAGAATGCTACAGCATCTCCGCAAAAAAAACATGACTATGGGATAGTGGAATGAAGCGATTCAAATAACAGTCACTTCAGATACTGATAATATAGAAATGTGGCTCTTCGCTGTTAAGAAATTCTGCATCAGGTTGTTAAAGTGGTGGGGACAAAACTGTCAACCATAAATAGTGCCGGGGGACACGTCCCCGCCGTCCCTGGCCAAAGTGACGCCTATGCAAATTCCTGTCCTTGGGGAATGCAAGTGACAACCCATCCTTTATTCTGATGAGGGATGTGTTCAAGGGGGCTGGACTTGACATTGTAGATGACATGAGAGGCAACAGGTGGCAGCAAGAGAACCCAGAGAAATGTGTGACAAACAAGCCGGCAAGGGCTGTCAGCAGCCAGGGCGGGGCTGTTGTGGAACAGGATCCTGCTCTCCAATGACCGACTCATCTCCTCTCAATGTATCTGAAGAGCAATCAGTCAGTGAGGCCTCTTCAGCACCTGTCCCCCCACTGCCTTCCTGAGGCCTGTCAACCACATCCATTTGGCTTCTGACAGACTAATGTGCTTGGATGAGCTTTTAGATCTGCAAATGCTGGCTGGCGAAGGGGGGGGGATACAGTCATGAGAGAGGTGGAGAGACAGAGGATGAGGAGCAGAGAGTCTTACTCACATGGCGTTTTCTCAGATGTGCTTGATTGCTCATCAAGGGTGTCTCTGAGTTACCCTCAACTTCTTAGCTTCTTCTCTGATTAACATTCTTCTTGGAGGAAGAAAGGAAACAAAGGATAGAAGCAAAGCGCATGGATGGAAGGAAGGATGCGGCCAATGAAGGAAGGAAAAACAAGAAAGCAAGGAAGAAGTAGGTGTTCTTTGCAAGTGCTGGGTCATGTCCTTGCGCCTTGCAGCGGCAGCTTACAGCGGTGCTTTGTCCTAAAATAGTCCCAAGTCTAAATCGGCTCCTGTAATTACTTCGTGTTACTTATTACTTAATTTCCCTCTGGGATCAATAAAGTATTTCTGAATTGAATTTGAATTGTTTTTAATATAGAATTACCATTCACTTCCATTGTTGAAGATAAACTAAAGCAAAGGGACTGCTGCCAGATTAGGAGAATGACTGGGCTGGCTACAAAATGCTTTTTCCCACTTATCTAACTCTGGGAAAGATGGGAACAGGCTAAATTTCACTTAGGGGTGGAATATCTCTTTAAGGCAAGAATGGGTATATGGTAGGAGGAAAGAAAATTAGGAAAGAAGGCTATTAGGAAGGAACGAACAAACAAACGAACAGCATAAGGATGGAGGTAAGGACATGGGGAAAGAAAGAAGGAAAGAAGGAAGGAAACAACTTTTAGACTATAGGAATAAGTCTGGAAGAATAAAATAAGTCTGGAAATACAAATATTTTTCCATACAAGCTTTTTATTTTCCATGCTTATTGTAGACCTGAAAAACACAAACGAAATTCCAGACTTTTCCAGACTGCAGAGGAACACTGGTGGTTGTTTTACGGCAAAGTGTGGAATATAGAGCAGATTTCCATGTCATAAACAGTAACAGGAGGAAATATTTTTTTTTATACGAATATTTATTTGTCCACAGCACATAACTCCCAAATCAAAGTTGGAACTCATCAATTAAATATTCTGCTCCTGCAATAAAGAATGATCTGAACTAGTCTTTTCTTAACTACTCTGTGACTAGTACAATAAACTGTGTACATAATGTCAAATAGCCGAGCCCTCCATGTAGCACCTGAGGCATGAAGATCAATAATTAACGAGCATGATTTAGTCTTACCCATGCCTGTGCGATCCCCGGGAGCGCCCAGAGTAATGGGAATAGCCGGAATAGGTGGACTCCGTATCCATGGCAATGCAGGCCAACAGAGGCCGGCAGGCTCCAGGCAACACAGAGGCTGCTCAGCTCGACCGCTGGCAGACACAGCGGAACCCGGCGCGCTCGTCTCGTTAAGCTCCGAGGCGATCGATCGGGGCGCTCAGGAGGCTGGCTGGGGCGGCGAGCTGTCGGCGGTCAGGCTTGAAAGCAACCCTGCGGGCGCCCGGTGAGGGACCATCAACCTGCAGAGAGAAAAGCGAGGATGGGGAAATTTAAATTCAAAACGTGAAGCGTCTGGAATGAACCTGCCGGCACGGATCCGTCAGAGACTAAGGGAGACAAGGAGAAGGAAATAGTGCCTGATGGGAGTAAAGATCAAATCAAGCATTCAACTCACACTCTTTTCCATCACGCCTATTTATTCCCCTCATGCAAAAAATGCTCAGATGTGCCCGTGTTGCTCTGCAGCTGCATTAGAAATCAGTTTCTGCAGCTCTGAAGCTGCACGGCGACAGCACTTTTACAGGCAGCTCCAAACAGGTTCCACTCCAGCTGAGCATTTCAGAGAAAAGAAACACTTCAGTCCTGACAAAGAGACGTTCCTCTTATTCCCCTCTGGTCGACAACTGTTGTTGTGACGTAGGATTAAACCTCTGACATGACACTAACGAGATGGGATAGAATATCCGGAATGTGTGAAGTTCTGTATGTAAAATCCAATGTACAACTCCAATCTGAGTGAAGACAAATTGTGTCCCTAGCCGGGATAAACCGGAGCTATCCCAGCTCTGGTTCACTGCTTGATCAGAGCAAAAGAACCGCTTGGTCCAGAGCGACGGGCGGGTCAAAGCGGAACATCAACTCAGGAGTTTTGTCTTGTTTTCCTCCTGTGCTTTCATTTTGAAATCCCATCGCATAATTTAGTAGTGCTATGTTGGGGGGAAAAAGAAAATCGATTCTCTTGATTCTAAATCGATTCTTACAAAAATGCCTAAAGTTCGACTCGTAGGTCCAAGAATCGATTTAACCCTTTAACGCTGTTTGCCTTTTGTACAGCCAAAGTATTAAAAAGACAGGCATTTGGGGGCGTTAGCGGTTAAAGGGTTAATACAGTTTCCCCTTGAAATGGAATATTTCTTATGTAATTAGGATTTGATTACTTATTCTCTGTCTTAGAGACTGCATCTAGGACAGTAGGTCATGTAGAGAAAACAAAGGCCTTCTGTGTGTAATGTTCTGATCAGTAATTTATCAGACGTTCTGGCAGACGTCAACGAGCAACAGATAACTTTAAGTTCGGACCTTGTCAGACAGAAGCCCAGTTCGCCATCGGAGAGGACAGGCTCCAGACCGGCGGGGAGAAGACATTCTGGACACGGACGCTGAACTCCTGCTGTTAGAAGATGAACAGTGATTGCTAAACGCTATTTAAGGTTTTGAATTAGAAGGGCTAGGGAATATGAGAGTAAACTCCGTCCCTCCATGTTTGGCCAAACATGTTTATTAAATACTTTTCAGTTTCCTCTTTATTTATAATTGAGCTATGTTTTAGCCATAATATACTGGTGAACTTTTACCCCACCAACTTCCGTGTCATTAAATTCAGGCATGTGCGCTAGGTGTGGAGAAATGTAAACAACATGGCGTCGGACACTAGCGGTACCATAAGCCTAGCGCCTGCTTTGACAGCGCACACACTAGGTTGTGGTCTTGCGCCACTTCAGCTTCAGAACGGAAAAACAGAAAGTTGAGCTTGACAGAAGCAGAGGGATTTGCAAGGCCTGCCAAATGGAGGTGAAGTATTGCGAAACTACGACCATCTTCAGGTGCCACATGCTGCGACATAGCCAATATCTCCTGTCTGAGCCGTCTACTGGGTCGCAACAGGTGAAAATCAAGCAAACACTACAACTACCAGCCAATTCTGCACTTTCTCTCAAAACAACTGTAGCGATTGCAGGATTCATTTCCAAGGATATGAACGGCTAATGTAAGTAGTGGAACTGCACTACGCTATGGTGTCTGGCAAACATCTTCCTGAAGAACCCATACGTGTACCAGTCATAATCGATTCTAAATGTTCAGAATTGGAATTGAATCTTGAAATTTGAATCGATACCCAGTTGTAGAGTTTAGGCACTCTTATAACTGCACTCACTACTACTACTACTACTACGGATTCTAGCACCAGCCTTGGTTAAAGGAGTCATAACCTAGTATTATCTTGGATACCCACGATCTATTATAGTCTTTCAAATTCAAATTCAAAATTAATTTATTAATCCCAAAGGGAAATTAAATGTTGTTGTAACTCATTATGCAAGTTCCTTCAAAGATTTGTTGTAGATGCTGGTGGCTGTGGGTAGGGATGATCTCTTGTAGTGCTCTGCAGATCTGAAGAAGCCTCTGACTGAAGACGCTCTGTAGTTGATAGATGTAGAGGATGCTCTGGATCTATGGTGTCTTCTTTTCAACTCATCAGGGTTTGTGGCTGTAGTTGAGGTATTATTTGAGCTTTTGTGATGTTAATCAGCTGCTGCCAGTTGTAAACCACCTTGTTGCCATGGTTATGCATCATAACAAATGTCCAAAAATAAAAAGTATCAGCAAAAATCCTTCCAGCTGCACAGCATTCAAAACCAGAGAGAACAGTTGTCCACAAAAACAATGTTTCTACCAAAAATGGAAGAATTAAAGTTTTAAAAAAGAAAAAAATATGAACCAAAGTAACAGAGCTACTCCAACATGCTGCCACCTTGAGCGGCGCAATTCCGGAATTTCAGGCCCTTCTAAAAAAGAAAAGTTGAAAAAAAGTGAAAAAAATAAAAACAGAGCTCTTCTGACCCTTATTTCTGAAGGCATTATTGTCTCGCGAGATCTGATGCGATATTTTGGCTGTCTTGGACGGTCATTTTTTCTCATGGAAAAGTGAAAATTACAGGTCATGACTCCTTTAAGAACTGGAAGCTTCTGGTGGAAAACCCCTATAAGTGTGAGTTTCCAAATAAATTCAAAAACAGATTAGAAAACAAAGTCATTAAAATCCATCAGATTACAGAGAGTTACAAAGCCTTAGAAACGGCTTTGTAACTCCAGAGAACCACAGTGAGAGCCATTATCCACAAATGGAGAAAACATGAACAATAGGAGTGACCGACCAACCAAAATTTCTGAAAGAGCACACTGACGACTCATCCACAAGGTCCCAAAAGAAACCAGAACAACATCTAAAGTGCTGCGGGTCTCCTTTGCCTCAGTTAAAATCAGCGTTCAATAATATGGAAGGCAGACTGGGCAAAACGGCATCAATTAGAGAGTACCAAGGCTAAAACCCCTGCTCAGCTAAAAGAACAAGAAGAATTCTCTCAAAATTGCCAAAATCAATCCCCAAGGCTTCAAAGTAAAGCATTCCATGGACTATGGACTAACAGTAAAAGCTAAGAAACCAAACAATTTAAACAAACTCATCCAGCTCTGGAAAGAAAATATTCAAGGAGAGATTTTATTCACGCACGCATGGCAACGTTACAGAACATCTATCCAAATAGTCTAAATCTCAGACAAGCCCATACCTAGACAGCAGAATCTCTAGAAGCCCCACCCAAACATTAAACAGCTCAAATGCAAAGCAAAACCCTAGATCTGTTCCACATACTGTTCAAAACTAAATTAACGTCGGTATTACAGGGGGGTAATTGAGTGCACTGGCTTCTGGTGCAATCAAAGGAAGTGGGTAACCATGATTTGTAAATCACTAAGCAGTGCATGAGAGCTAGGAAAATGTGTTTGAGAGGCGCGTTTGGCTCAGGGTCAAATTTAACTGAATATTTCTGAGGGATGGCAAAGTGTGAGTCACAGATATCTTGAGGCACGCTTTGATGTAGCGAGGGTGCGGGACGCACATGCAAACACAAAGTGACAAGCTCTCTCTAAACCGAGATGGTTAAAAGCTAAATGAAACCGTTTCTGCACAGAAACGGTCCTTGTTTTAGTCCCAAAAACAAAGCGTCCTTAGCCAGTTAAAGGGAAGCATTAGTTAAGATTGTGGTAGAAAGCATACAGAAGGCAGTTTTTGATATTTGAGGCACTCCGCTCTGTGAGCCTGAGTGTGTGCATGGCTCTCATGGTTGACACAGGCTCGCAAATAGGCTTTGCGGGTTGTGCATACTTGGACCCTGATACTTGTAAATCATTTTAACTGCCTGAATCATCCTCACATGTCCTTGACTGGTTCTTAGCGGCCAAAGATCTGCCTCACCAGGGATCCCAGAGAGTCAAGCTCGGAGCTTCGTACACCTTCGCCCCATATTAGAAAAATGCTTCAAGAAGATCAGTTTGGGTTCACAGTTTAGCTGTGTCGTGCACTTCCATCCAACCCCCCTTTTTTTAAGGCCATTAAATCAAATTCAGTGCAGAAATGTTCCTTTAGAAGCCACTTCATGAAAAGAGACTACAAACCTACCAGAATAGGGTAATGGTAAGGACAGTGTTAGTCAGAGAAGCTGTCAAGAGTCCCATGGTAACTTTGGGAGAGCAGCAGAGTTAAACAACTCAGGTGGGAGAACATGTTGACATGTTACTGGCATAAAAGCCAATAACAAGTTCTGTTTAGAGTTTGCTACAAGCATGTAGGAGACAAAAGGAAGAGAAACTGAGATTACGAGCTGTTGTCAAAAGGAAATCTCTGGTTGTGAGCTTGGATCACTGGTAAATGGACTGAATTTATAAAGCCTTTCTCTAGTCATACGGACTAATCAGAGCACTTTACACCAGAGGCCCATTCACCCAGTCGCACTCGAAAAAGGGCATATTCTTATACAGACATGCAGATCGGAAGGCAACTTGGGGATAGGTGCCATGAAAAGGGGCCCTTCGACATGTGGCAGCAGGAAAGAGCTGGAATTGAACCTACAACTTTTTAATTGCAAGACGAGCCCCGGTTCCCCCTGGTGGCCTGCTATAGTTTAGTGTGAAAAAGTTGAAGACATACCTTTTAGGAGTGTAACGGTACTGGTATTCATATTTTTCGTAATAAAATCTAATTCATTTTAGGAATTAAGGGAAAAAAGGTTCTTTGTTTAATGCTGATCAAAGTAAACAAAAAAAAGTCCTATGCACATTTGTATTTATTTTTATGATTAAAGTTAATCGAAAATGTATCTAACCATGACTTTAAAACTCCAACTACGTACCGAATTTTTTTTTCTGTACCGCTACACCCCTAGTACTTTTAAATAATCTCTTCAGCAAGCTTCACAT
Source organism: Valencia hispanica (assembly GCA_963556495.2). NCBI lineage: Eukaryota > Metazoa > Chordata > Actinopteri > Cyprinodontiformes > Valenciidae > Valencia > Valencia hispanica. Next base: position 14,375,278 of record OY747723.1, read on the forward strand.
TTCAGAGCAATCTCAAATAGGAACACCTGCTTTAATCTTTTTAAAAGCAAGAGCACACCATTAACAGAGGGATTATTAGGGTTAACAGAGTGTCGGGTCAGGTTTCAGCAAGAGCAGTTGGGTTAAAACCTGGTTCTGTATCTGCCACACTGAATTTCCCGAGCTGACCATCTTAAGATTCTCCTGCAAAGCGGCGAGCCGACGACAGCTCTGGCTCTGAGCTTTCACACTAAAGTGTAACAGGATACGGCAGAGCACTCACATGTGGTCTCTGTCTTTGCAAATCCAGAAAAGGAAAAGAAAAAAAAACGCTTGGTAAGTGGAACCACTTCAGGTTTGCAAATCAGAAGGTGAAAAAGGAATCTCCTCCTCTGGAAGGAAGGAAGAAAGCCTCTGGCAGCAATCCAGGACCCCCATTGAGTTGCAGGCTTCTCTGCAAGAGTAACGCAGGCAGCATGTGGTGAAAAGGGCAAAATGATGAGTTTATTTAGGGCTCTCAGTGTCAGAATAAAGTTTCAGTAAATTACTGTGACGTTTGTGGCCATTATGGGACAAAAAATGAAAAGTAGGAGTCAATACTTTTACAAGGCTTTGAATAAACGTGCGTGGAGAAAAGTTCTCCCCACACACTCAGAAAAAACCTCGCAGGTTAGGCAGAAAGAAAAGGAAACACTTTCATCTTGAGAAGGAAACCAACCCCAGAGCCACGGGCCATCTGCTGTCAGCGACCGTAGACTAACAGTCCTGCACGGCTTCACGTTTCACTTTGCCTCCAACAAAAGCAGCTGGCAGGGTTTGATTATCAGCAACTCAAGTGGATACGTGTAAATGCCTTCACCTTACACCTCGACATGCTGACTTTGGCAAATTGTCATGCAAACTTCCATCAAACGGGATTAGTCTGGCCACTTTTACCGTTGCAACGAGGGAAAAGCAGAATGATATTAGGCATGCCCGATCTTCTCCAGCCTGTTCAAATACAATAGACATTAGCCGGTTTCAAAAGACAAACCGTGGCAGGATATTAGGGTAATTTTGCCGGCACGGTGCGTCCTTTGAATGCGGCGTGGCGGGGCGCGAATTTTGCGGCATTCTTGCGGCAAAAACTCTATAGGGTGCATCTTCAGAAGAGGAGCAGGTCGCCAGACAGTTCAAGGGGATTGGGAAGGACAGCCACCTTTTGGAGCGGCTCGCAAGAAAACCCGAGGAGCGGGGCTTAAAGGACAACTCACCCCCCCTTTTAAGTGTTTTAAAATGTCGCAAAAGGGTGCCTGGCGGACCGAGAGGGGGAGAAGGCTGGCCAGCGTCAACACTTCCTTGCTATTACAACTTCAACTTGCTACGGAGGCGTGGCCGAGACTCTGTTTTATACCCCATCATCACAGAGTTAACAGTAATGCCTGATTCAAATTCAAGTGCATTGTAGAGTTTTAACCTGAGGAGGGCGCCACACTAACGGTTGTTAGTAGAAAAATTTAGATTTGTACTAAAATGCACCAAGATAATGACCAGACATATAGACAGCACCATTAGACACTCATTTATAAGGTTCATCAGCAAAAAAAAAAAGTTGATTTGAGGGTGAGTTGCACTTTAAATCGAGATAAATAGAAGTTTCATCCTAGCTATTTTGTCTGTTAACCACAGACTCTTCGTCTCACGGTTTGAACGTTGATAGCCCGGATGCCACAAACTGCATATTTTTTTGTGAACACCTGATCGCGCCACAGGCTGACCACTTATGAATGACCAAAAGGTTCACTGATGGGGGTATTGATCTTGAACTTTGATCATAGTTACACTTCAACAGTGACAGACAGAATGTAAAAGAAAATCCAGGAAATCATATTGTATGATTTTTAAAAGAACTTAATGTATAATGGTGCAGTAATAAGTATTTGGTCAACAACAAAAGTTCACCTTAATACTTTCTAATGTAACCTTGGTTGGCAACGGCAGAGGTCAAACGTTTCCTGTAGGTCTTCACCAGGTTTGCACACACTGTAGCTGGTATTTTGGCCCATTCCTCCAAGCAGATCTTCTCTAGATCTGCAGATCTTTTCGGGCAGCCGCTGGGCAACAGACTTTCAACTCCCTCCACAGATTTTCTATTGAATTGAGGTCTGGAGACTAGTTAGGCCACTCCAGAACCTTGAAATACTTTTTACGTAGCCACTCATTCATTGCCAAGGTGATGTGTCTGGGATAATTGTCATGCTGGAAGATCAAGATCCGTTTCATCTTCAATGCTCTCACTGATGGACGTTTTTGTCCAGAATCTCACGATACATGGCCCCATTCATCCTTTCCTTAATACGGATCAGTCGCCCTGGCCTCTTTGCAGAAAAGAAACCCCAAAGCATAATGTTTCCACCCCCATGCTTTACAGTGGGTATAGTGTTCTTGGGATGCAACTTACCATTCTTCCCCCTCCAAACAAGGCAAGTGGTGTTTATATCAATGAGTTCTGTTTTGGACTTATCTGACCATATGACATTCTCCCAATCCTCTTCTGTATCATCCAGATGGTCTTTGAGAAACTTTAGACGGGCCTGGACATGGGCTGGCTTAAGCAGGGGGACCTTACGAGCGTTTAATCCATGACAACGTACTGTGTTACTAATAGTAACCTTTGTTACTGTGGTCCCAGCTCTCTTCAGGTCATTGACCAGTTCCCCCTGTATAGTTCTAAGCTGTTTCCTCAACGTTCTCAAGATCATATGTACCCCATGAGGTACGAGATCTTGCAATGGAGCTCAAGGTTGAGGGAGATTGTCAGTGATCTTGTATTTATTCCTGTTACCAGAAGTGGTAACAGGTCTATGAGGGCCAGAATTCTTGCTTGTTTGAAGATTCTAAATACTTATTTCCTGCACATTATGCAGATAAATTCTTTGAAAAAAATCATACAAAGTGATTTTCTGGATTTCTTTTTACATTCTGTCTCCCACAGTTAAGTGTACCTATGATGAAAATTACAGACCTCTCATCTTTTTAGGTGGGACAACTTGTACAACCGGTGGTTGCCAAATACTGTTGCCCCACTGTAAGTGGAGTTGGTGCCAAATCCGACTAATATCTGGATATAGTGAAGCTAAAATTTAGTTCACATGTGCAGAACTCTTCCACTTTCAAGACTTTTTTCCAAATACTATTTTTTTCGCCCTCACCAGGCTGTGGCCTGCTCAGTTTAGTTTGAGCCAACATGTGGAGTGGCATGCCTTGTGTCCTGTTCAATAAAGGCTTGGTCACAATAGCCAAGTACGAATGGCTGCGAACACCCTACCAACGGTTTTTGGACCATTTCCTATGTTTTCCTTAAGGCAGCCTTATAAGAATTTAGCGTTTGTACCCCGTTCGTACGTTTGTAACCACGTCTTGTCCAAGATTTTCTACGAATGCACCATGGTGGGGTGACCTTACAGCGATCCTAAGAACATTCATACAAACACCCCCCCCGCCATTCGTAAGGCAAACGTAAGGCGTAGGTGCATTCTTGCCATTCTTGAGGGGTGGGGGTGTATAACTCGCTCCAACTCACGGAACATAGTCTTGTACTGGCTGTAGAGGCGCCACCTCTGTACCAATCAATGTTGATGTCTTTTTTCCAGGTCTTCCTGCCGCAGTCGAACGAAAGCAGCAGCTACAACCGCTACATCTTTTTCTTCATCCTGTTACTGCACCTGCAGAAGGTGCAGCTGTAGTCTTCTCGGCATTATTGCCATCTTGAAAATTACAAATTATTCCACAACTTTTCCAGCAGACACAGAATGTTGGAAGAATTGGAATGGCCACCACTATCCCGACAAAACGTTCCAAAAGCTTTAGCATCTTCCTAGTAGCAACTTGATTTATTTATTTATTTAGACATTTATTTAAAGAGGAATAATCCCATGAGATGCATCATCTCTTTTTCTATTACAGGTTAGCAGGCAGCAGAAGGCAGCCATAAACACAGACCATTATTGAAAACAAATAATAATACCTATATATATATATAAATAAAAGTAAACAAACACTCACACACACACACCAGCTCACATGGTTCACCAAGTTCCCCATCAATCTCCAAGGCATTATAACATTACATTGAAGCAAACATAAGGTGCAATGTATATAACTGCATATTATATACACATAGTATTCAAAGCACAATATTAATTGTAAAAAACATATTTATTTAAACTCAATCAACTAAAAATTAGAAAAATGAACTGGCCAATACATTAGTTTCTAGTCATTCAACTAAAAAGGTTCAGAAGTGAATACAACTATAACAATCGCTTATAGTCGTTCAACTAAAAAGTAGAAAAGTAAATTGATCAAAACAATCATGCATAGTCTCATAACTAAAAATTACAAGTGAGTATGACCAATAAATTTGTTTATGGTCTTTCAACTGAAATAGCTTAAAGGGATATTCCACCCCCAAGTGAAACTTAGTCTGTTCCCAACTTCCCCAAAGTTAGATTAGTGAGAAAAAGCATTTTGTAACCAGCCAAGTCATTTTCCGAATCTGGCAGCAGTTGGTTTGCTTTAGCTTAGCATAAACAATGTAAATGAATGGTAAAAGCTAGTATTTTGTGTGCAAAAGGACATGACGCAGCACCTGCAAAAGCCCCCTACTTGCATAAACACAAATACCTGAGCTGCACTGAGTTTTTACTGCTGTAGTTGGAGAAAATTATAAGTCTAATGCAAGAAAATGGTCCTTGCTTGTGCAGCAAAGGGTTGCGAAAATAAGGTGAAGACATACAGCAACACGATGTTTCACCGAATTTCATCTAATGTGGAACGAAGAAAACAACGGCTTCCTGCACTGGATATTTCTCCAACAACACCCGTGGAGAAAATTCAGCAATATCTGGTTTGCGAGGAGTATTTCACACCAGAGGACTACAAAGAAAATGTGAAATGCTCAACTGCGTTTGAAGAATACGGCAGTCGCATACAGTTTTTGTATACTGAACGAAGTGCGTCATCAGTGGCTATAGGAATGTTCTATTTACTCTAATTCCTTGGGTGTTCCTGGGCTGTTATGAATTACTTTAACTGTGACATCTGGCTGACATTGTCACCTCCAGGTTTACTGTATAACATTTGCAACATTTCACCCTGACTCCAAACGGCGAGTTTTGTAGAGTAAATCATTTTTAGGTGCCGTTTCCAGGCGCTCCGTCATGTCCTTGCGCCTTGCAGCGGCGGCTTACAGTGGTGCCTTGGCGTAATGTAGTCCCAAGTCTAAAACGGCTCCTGTAACACCTTCGTATTACTTATTATTTTCATTTGGAATTGATATGATTACTAAGGTCACCTGGAATAATTCGGATCATTATTGAGCAATTTTCATGAATTTTGCACTCAAAATGCTAGCTGTTACCATTCACTTACATTGTTTATGCTAAGCTAAAGCAAACGGATTGCTGCCAGATTAGGAGAACGACTGGGCTGGTTAAAAAATGCTTTTTCTCACTTATCTAACTCAGGGAAAGATGGCAACAGGCTAAATTTCACTTAGGGGTGGAACTGTAAAAAGAGAAAATCATTGTGACGAAGGGTGTAGGATGAGCTATAAAGGTACTAAATATTGTAAGTATAAGGGATAATTATAGTAAATTAATTTAAAAACCACTGATATTGGCGTGTAGCTGAAAGTGTGAGCCAACTGTTCACACATTACACAGTGGCGTGTCCGGTTGCCGCGAATTGCTCATAGGGGTGCCATACGGCCAACTTACGTCAACGATTGATTTTTGTAAGATGGCCGTAAGTATACAGTACTTAGGTTCCAAGGCACCTTATGTAGAACATTAGAACTTTACGGCCAGCTTACGACAGACAATCACCTAATTTTCTCAAGAATTCCTCAAGTTGCTCTTGCGAATTCAATGTACCAACTTTGTAAAAAGGCTGTAGGAAAGTATGTTCCCCTCCATAAATGTCTCCAAGTCCTATTGGTAAAAGGGGGTTGTACAAGGGATTAAATAAAAACAGGTAACAACTGGGTCTGCGGGGGCAATAAATGTGACTGTGTAATGTCTTAAAACAGAGCAATTAAGTGAAATACCTCAGTTTTCTATTTTTTGTATGTCATTATTGTTTATTTGCAAAACTCATGATTTAGAAACATGATTAAGTGACTTTTTGAAGATGCTTTGATTGGTACCCGAAGCCCTCTGTCAAACCAAAGGGAGCAGAGCCATGGTATGCCTGGGTGTAAAAAAAGGTTAACGGAGATTTGGGAAAGTGGTCGTACAAAGTTCGACTACAGGGGATTATTAAAAATTATTAAAAATGTAACACAAATCTTTCAGATGTCATCCCAACATCGCATTAAAAAGAAAAATTACAAACAACCCTGATGCCCTGCTGCGACAGGCTCAGGGTGTAAACGGGAACGCGCCACTGCCTTGATCTTCAGACGCTTGGTTGTTATCTGAGGCTTCTTTCTGTAGCGCACCTTCATATTAGGACATCAGGATGTTTACGAGACAAATTACAGCTGAACCTTTAACTCCCGAAGAACCTGGTCTTTGGTTTCGGCCAATTAAAATCAAATCTGACAAAAGCGGCGACTGAAACATTCCTTGTTATTTTAAATCTGCCTGGGAGCGCTCTGGACTAAGCTGATTGGGACTAATTTATGTGGGTGACCTTTCCGAAGCCGTGCCTGGAAAACTCCAGGAGGCACATGGCTCGGTCACACCCTGCTGGACTTACTCGCTCCCTAAATGCAGCGATAAGACTTTCACAGACTGGACAGTAGATGAAGACAAGTCTGAGTTGATTAGCCTGCAGTGGTCACATGATTAGGAGTTACTGAACCAAGGAGGTTGACCTGGTCCTAAACCACTAAAGGCACACGCTCTGAATGTGTAGGAGTCAAAGAAAGGACAGAAAGGGCCCCTCCAGTTTTCTGGTGTACAGTGGCATATTAGGCATCTAATGAACCAGATAAGAGCCACTCATCAATTCATCTCTATTAATAGTAAAAGAAAAAAGCAATGATGAAGAATGATTTGGATCTAGAAAAAGGTTAATGTGATAACGAGGCTCAAAATAACCACTAGCTACAGGATTTTACGGGGAATTTATGTGTTTGACCAACATTAAGCGGCGCATTATAATGTTGTGGAGGAAAACTAATTCATGGCGTCTCTTTCCTTTTTTCAAAGTAGGGTGTGCATATCTATTCAAACCCCTTTTACTCTGATACCCCTAAACAAACCGACAGGCTGGACAAGGAGAACATCCACAAATCGGGTATTCTAGTTGTAGAGGAAACAAACAAATGTCGAAGAAGTCGTCCTGGTTAGATGAGACAAAAGTGAACTATTGAGCTTACATGCGAAACTTTACAATTAACATAAAAGAATCCCCCCCCCCCCCAAAAAAACAAAAACAAACAAAAAAACACCATTTAAACATGTTTCCTCTGACCGGAAGTAATATTGTGGGGCGGCCGCAGCCGGAGTTGCAATTTGAATCCGACGAGGGAATCCTGGGGGAAAAAAACAAAACAGCAAGAGGCTGCAAAGGACTTGGGAATGTGGCAGAGGTGCATCTAATGCAGAATGATGACAGTTTGTGACAAAATGCTTGGGAAAAACTCCGCTGTAGTTCTTGACTGGCTTAATAATTAGGACCTGGAGTGAGAAAAGACTCATTCATGAGAAAGAAAAAAAAATCAAATTAAAGCTCCCAGCATGCAGTTCATTTGCCCGCCTCAGTGACAGCTCTCCTTCTCACCTCCTGCCCCCATAACTATAACACCCTCACAGCACTGTGTGTATTATCGCAGCGATAACACATCTCCTCACGCTGTAATAGGACACAACCAGCACTTGCAAAATGGGGGAGGGAGGGATGGTGGCTGTAACTCACCAATGGCAGCGGTCACAAGACATGCCAGGACGAGTCACCGTGAAAGTCCTGACCCGGTCACATGCTCTACGGGATGCTGTCCATGACTGAGGTAAGGAAAGCCGCCGATTCTGTGGAATTCAATCAACAGGGCAGGGAGACAACGGCAGGCTCACAGTCTCTGCTGGTCCTAAAAAAGCCACTGGATACCCAGAATCCCCCATCTTACCTCTTATCATGCACCTGTGCTTCTGTGTGGACTGACAATGTTAATTCTCCCCAGCAGGGAGCAAAAGCCACGGAACAGCGACAACAACACCCCCCCCCCCCCAACCCCCCCCATGCTCCATTCACAGCCGGCCTCTACCTGTTGCATTTTTCAGCCGTTACTAGCCGACTACAGTGTGCTGATCCTTGCTCAGAGGTCGGATATTGATGACTGCAATGAGCTGGTGGCTGTCGTAGCTCGTCTGGTTTGCAATTGTTTCAAAGAAAATGGTTGGGAGTATGTATGTTTCTTTTTTATTTATTTTTTTTAATTGTAAATCAATTAAATTGCAATCTCTGGTTATACATTTTCGCAGCACTGCCTCATCTTAATGATGGTGAGTTATAATAACATGTAGATATGCGATTAGACAAATTAGATGACTCATTTAGTGACTTTTCTGCTACTTTTTTTTTTTATTTACCGAGGAGGAACACTTGTTGCATTCTGCCTTATATGATGTCACCAGTGGCACGTGCAGCGTGTAAGCCACCTTTTGCGGTAGATTTAATTTCAGTTGGGTAAAATTTGCAACAGATAACTTGACCATGATGATGTGTTCTTATAAAGGTTACACTGAATTTTTATGTGAGTTTGATTGAATTTACAGAAGACAGTCTAGCGGCTTTAACAAAAGCCAGTCGAGCGAGCTGTCTCACCGGAGCAGGTTTACCCTACCTGTGTGACCCGGTGGCGGGCGAACCTGCAGGCAGGAAACTCCCTGGTTTCACCGTGGCCTCCTCCGGTAAACCCCTCCGCCTCCCCCACCCCCAGCCACCGCCACCTCCTTCGTGGTTTCTCTCACCGCACCGACATGTTTTTCCTTACTTTTTAACACCAACTAAATTTTTTTTAAATCATTTATAATCACACAATGGTGTTTAAATTGCTTTTCACGGCTGGTTTTCGTTAAGTTAGCGTCAACTCCGCCGCCGCAGGTTGCAGTTTACAGCCGAGCTGCGGTGCACCAGCCGGGGTTATGCGGATCCATTCAACCGTGGGAAGCACTGTTGACTTTTCCTCTCCTCTCCCAGTGCCTGTGGGACTTTCTGCTCGACTGAGAAGCTTAAAATCGCCATATGTGTTAGCAAGACATTTCTCACTGTATAGAAATATGAATAAATACGACTAACTGCCCCCTGTCTGGGCGCTCTGATCCAGTTTTAGGGCATTCACATGAAGTTGAAAGCATTCCCTTTCATACAGGTAGGAAACACACCAAGGGCGTGTTCCTCAAGTCTTTCCTTTGAAAAACAAATACTACGCCTAAAACACATCGAATAAATTATATATCAGCACAAGCAGCTAGTCGAGCTAACCCACATTTATTTATTTTATAGGGAATTAACACGAGGCATTTAGAAGCTAGTCCCGCACGGCAACATCTGCAGGAAACACGCTTTGACAGTAGATCAGCTGTTGTGAAAACGTAACTCACCCCTTATCGGCGGAGATATCATATCATTGCCGCAGTTAAAAATGTATCCAGAGGTTGTAAAGTAAAAGAAAAAAAAAAAAGGTAGTTCGCGGTAAGGTACAGTAGGAAGCAGCCCGTGTTAACCAGGAATCACCATGGCACGGCAGTCAGGAATTTCACAGGGGGCAGTGCTTCTTGGGAAGACAGGAGGTTGGTGGTGTAGTACCAAAACATTCCAGTAGGGGGCCACCACGCTGCCTTGCTAAAGTATTCATACCCCTTAAACTTTTTTTTTAAAACTTTTCTTTTGCAGCTTGTCACGTTACAAACACACCTTTTAAAGCATTTTGGTGGGGATTCTATGTAATGGATCAACATAAAAGTGGCTAATAATTGTGAAATAATGATGGTGGTTTTTTGCATTTATTACAAATAGATACCGGAAAAGTGTGGCATGTTTTTGTATTGAGGCTGCTTTTGCATTCAGTAACCTACATTCATGTTGCGCACATGCAGCCCTTTGTCACTGTGTGTTTGTACATGTTGAGTGTATGTTGAAGGTGCATGATGGCTGGGACAAACTGGGCCAACTCTACCTCTGGAGGAGCTGCAGAGATCAACACTTCAGGTGGAAGAATTTGTTGACAGGACAACTATTGGTCATGCACTCCACAAATCTAGCCTTCTGGAGGAGTGGAAATAAGAGGACGATTGTTGACAGCCATTAAGTCATGTTTAAAGGTTGACGTTGCACATCACCCTTTCGCAGAGGAAGGAAAACTGCAAAACAGGGCAATCCTGGAAGAAAACCTGTTAAGTTGGAGACACACAATACAACTTTCACTGTTGTCACAGAGTGGTTTTTATTTCACGACTGATCACACGCGTAACCGCAAATATTTCATTCAGAAATATTATGTTTCTTTCAGTAAGGCCTTTCATTACCTGTGTTTTAATGTTAAATATCTATGTTGTTGTTGTTGTTTTTGCTTGTTTATTATCACTACTCTATTGTAATTAGCCAAGTAACATTCAGCTAGATCTATTATGAAATTATTTAGATCAAATCACATTCAAGTGTTAAAATGGCCTAGTCAAAGTCTAGGCCTAAGACCGATTGAGAATCTGTGAAAAAACTTGTAAATGCTATCAATCCAATCTGAATGAGCTTGAGCAATTTAGCAAAGAAAAATGGGTGAAGATAAAAGTCTCTAAAAAGGCTTTTGTACAGTTTTTGGTAAAGTATATTGATATAAAACCTTTCTCAGATAAAAATTGCATGGGGCTTTAAAAGATTAAAACATGAAACTTTTAAAGGTAAAAGAAGTGGAAAACTGCTTTTCCGTCCACCTCACAATTTTGCACTCCTTTCTATTTGTCCATGACATGAAATCCAGTGGCAAGGTGTAAGATGTATGAACACTTTCCAAGGAACTGTATTTTACCAAGCAGAACAACCTACCTGTTGTTCTCCTTCCTCACATAGGTAAGGTTTTTGTCACAGCCCATGAGGCAGAAAAAGGTAAACAGTTGACACTCGGTCCACGGCAGCAAATCAAAGAGGCGAGCGATAACAATCTGGCTCGGACTCAGTCACTGAAAGAGGCACAAAAGAAGCCAGCGAGGCCTTCAGGCATCCTCTTAAAACGGGGTGTAAACAAATACTCTTTATTCTCCTCCCCTGATAGTAGAAAGCAACAATATTGTGTAACATTCTGCTGTGGATGAGTGTTTGTGTCATTCAGATGTTTCAAATATACACGATTTAGTGAGACAACTGATAGAAATTATAGTGTAGATGAAAGGGTTTGGGAAGCTTTTCTTTTCAGTATCTGCTAAGTGTGGATTAACAATTTGAAATGAGGATGGGATTCTGACTTGGCCGAACATCATCTTTGGCTAACAAACTGTTTGCTTTGGGCCATTACTTCTCTGCATGATGACCCAATTTAGTCTTTACTGTAAGCTTACTCACTCAGGTTCCTGGGCAATTTGCCCATTGACCATTTTGGATGTTTTTAGTTTTGGTTGCTTTCACGAATTAACGGGACAAAATTGATCCCTATCATTGCATTCATCATGATTGTACAGTTGAAATCAGACATTTATATACACTTCTAAAAAAAACTTTTTTTTTTACTGTCAATCATCAAATCAGAGTGAACTTTTTTGTTTATAATATAAACAGAGAGAGAATTATGTATTTCTTTATTACTTTCATCAAAGCGAACGTGGCTTCAGTAGTTAGTTGTCTTGCAATCGGAGGTTCAATTCCAGCTTCTTTCTGTCACATATCAATGTACCCCTGGGCAAGGCACTTAAACCCAAGTTGCCTACTGAGATCTGTATCTGTGTATGAATGTGTGCGTTTGCGAGTGTGAATGGGTGAATGTGACTCCAGTGCAAAGCGCTTTGAGTGGTCGCTATGTGTGGAAAAGTGCTACATAAGTTCAGTCAATTTACCATCAAAGTCAGAAGTATACATACACTAGGTTTATACTGTCTTTAAACAAGAAGAAAACTACAGATTTTTCCATTCTGAGATTAGTAGCTTCTGATAGGTTCATTAAGTCCATCCCCCCCCCAACACACAGAGCCTCTTTCTTTGACATCATGGAAACATTAAGAGAAATCAACCAAGACACCTGTTGTGGACCTCCATAAGTGTGGTTAATCCTTAGGTACAATTTCCAAGTGCCTTAAGGTCCCACGTTCAGACAACAATTTGCAGGTATAAAAAAAACATGAAAATGTACAACCATCATACCGCTCAGGAAAGAGACGGATTATGAGTCCCAGAGAGGAACGTTTTTTGATATGAAATGTGCGAATCAACCAAAGGACAACAGCAAAAATCCTCGTGAAGATGCTGGCTGAAACTCCTCAGACACTCGCGTTTACATGCAGTAAGAGAAAAACTAATTGTTGCCTTAGTCCGACTGAATTCGGACTTTTGAAATACATGTATACACCTTAGTCTGACTGAATTCGGAGTTTTGAAATACATGTATACACCTTAGTCTGACTGAATTCGGACTTTTGAAATGCATGTATACGCCTTAGTCCGGCTGGAGTCGAACCAAACTGGCTTTCTCTTAATCGAGCTAACGCACCCAGACAATGCGTTTAGAAAACCAAATTTTTTTGCATGTAAACGACATTGAGCTATTAGCGGCATGGGCACTCCCCCTTCTGGAAGTGATGAGAACGCGGAATAACAACACCAGGATGAGGAGCAACACAAGTGTAACACAATCAAACAGTACAGTACTTACAAAATGTACCGTGCTGTAGCGCTGTTGTCCTATTTCTGCGCTCATTGTGCATATCCTTTTACTCCTCTGCTTCACTGCCACCAGCATTTGTTTACTCTCTGTGTGACTCTCTAGGGCAACCAGCAGGATGGCAACATTAAAGGGAACATGTCACCACTTAGTGTCGAGCAATCAAACGCACTTCATTCAATAATTGGATTTTTCTGAGTGACATGTAAACTGGGATAAAGGCTCCCATTCTGGTTAAGCTATTATCTTGATTTTTGACAAAAGCTCCATTTAGAGATGCATGTAAGCGTACTGACTGACACTATCTATACTAAAGCAAGTCCTGTACCACCATGAGCTGAGTTTACTTTGGGAGGAGACGGAAATCCCTTCAAGACCACCCCCAAAAAAAGTATATAGTTTGGGGACAAAAATATTCATTTCTGGAGACATGTCCTGTGGTTTGACAAAACAATCATTCAACTGTTTGTCCATAATGATAAACGGTATATTTGGAGGAAAAAGGGGGAAGCTTTAATGCCTCAGAACACCATCCCCACTGTGAAGTACAGAGTGCCGGGATCATGTTGTGCTGCTGGAGGGACTGGTGCACTTCACAAAGTAGATGGCATCATGAGAAAAGAAAAGGGTGCGGACATATGGAAGTTGGAACTTGGATGCAGATGGGTCTTCCAAATAGACAGTGACCCCAAGCATACCTCTAAATTAGTTACAAAGTGATTTAAGGACAACAAAGTCAAGGTATTGGAGTGGCCATCCCAAAGCACTGAGCTCAGTCCCATCGAAAATTTGTGGGCAACACTGAAAAGGCGAATGTGAACAAGAAGGCCTACAAAGGTGACCCAGTTCCACCATTTCTGTTTAGAGGAGTGGACCAAGATTCCTGCAAACTATTGTAGAAATCTGTAGTAACGTTTGGCCCAAGTGAAACAGTTTGGGGGCAATTCTACCAAATACTAAGGAAGTTTATTTCTACTCCTGACTTTCATGAAAGTGATAAAAAATACATTACAATTCTCTCTCTATTTATTGTGACATGTCACAAATACCAAAACTATGTTAGTATTTTTTGATCTAAAACAAAAAAAGTTTACTCTGATTTGATGTTTGACAGTGAAGCAAAGAAAAAATATTATTTTTTTATATAAGTGTATGTAAATATCTTGTTTCAGTTGTATATAATTCTCTTCTTCATAATGAAATGTTATTTTGGGAGAATGCTGAGTAAAAAATTTTTTCTAGCTGTTCACATTTAAACGATTGTTGGTAATTTCCATTATTTGAGTCACTGCTTTGGGCTTAAATTCTTGTTCTCTGTTTCTCAGAAAAGGCGGGCATCAGCATAACAGACCGATAAATCCCTTACAGACCTGTCTGAGTACATGAAATAGGCTAAAAGATATCAAAAAGCAACACATCATGCCCCGAGCGTAAGAATGTCGAGAACAGATTAGAAACAAAGTCACTGACTAAAAAACTTAAAACATCAGAATATCCCGCTACCTCTTAACGGCCTTTAACTCAAGCAGACTTAAGTTATGCTGCAGGATCCAAAACCTACAAGTAATTCTAACTCTGAAGGGATAATAAAATAAAATTAAAAGAAGGTTTTGGAATGGCCTCGTCAAAGTTTGGATTTATATCCAATTGAGATGCTGTGGCGCTACCTTAATATGGGTGTTGATGTCAATTTTCTGGTTTTATTTATTCATACCCTCTAGGTTTTTTGAAGGCGTTCTTTTTTTTCCTCTTTGTAACAATAGATCTCTTGCTGTACATCCTAATTAACTGTTGGTATTAATGTGTAAAATAAATAACATATTGTAATGCACTGAAATAAGAAAATCTTAGGATCCTAAATTCTCTTCTGGATTTAACAGGGAGCCAATGAAGGGAAGCTAAAACAGGAGAAATGCGATCTCTCTTTTTAATATTCATCAGAACTCTTGCTGCAGCATGTTTGGATCAACTGAAGGCTTTTAATTGCATTTTGTGGACTTCCTAATAGGAATTACAGTAGTCCAACCTTGACTAGTTTTTCGGCATTACTCCTGGACAGGATGTTTCTAATTTTAGCAATATCCTGAAGGTGAAATAAGGAAATCTTAGAAACCTGTTTAATATGGGATTTGAATGTCATGTCTTGGTCAAAAATAATTCAGAAGTTCCATAAGTTATTATTGGAGGCCAATTTGATAGACTTAGACTTCCAGTCTATGACGTTTCCTAATTTCACATTTCTTACATTTCTTTTATTCTTCATTGTTTGTCACAAAATAAACCATTTTAGCATGTTTATTTCCCCTCTGATACACAAGCCAAAACAGACGCCTCCAGCAATTACATGCCTGTTCAATAATCAATATTTTGTCCTTTGAACTGCCTCTTTGCCATTACTCACACACACCTACACACACGCATGTAACACACACACACACACACACACGCACGCACGCACACAGACTTAAGTACATCTCATCAGATGCAGAACATAGTGGAGGTCATGACAGGAACATGACCCCTCCACCATCATGATTCCACCATCTCCCTCAGTTTGCTTGCTAGGAAATTTAAATGATGTCACCATGGACACAAACTCAGTTCTAATGGGTCACATTGCCTTATGCATCGCTAAGACAACTATCCTCCGGAACTGGAAAAATAAAAAGGCCCTAATATTAATCAGTATCGAAATCTCTTGTTGGACCACATTGGTCTTGAGACGGCCTCTGATCCATATCTGATCAATCTCTCTGGGCTCCTTTGATCGGCTTCATCACCTAGTAGGGGTGGGGGGCATTTGGTTTTGTCATTTGGGATACTGTGGCTGATGTGGGGGTTCTTGGGGTTGGGGTCCCTGGGGGTGGGATCACTGGGCGGATGGGGCGCTGGTTGGGCTTTGGTGGCTTTGGGTGGTAACTCCTGACGGCTGCATGCGGTGCCTTAGGGGGGTTGCACTGACGGACATGTGTTACTGGCCTGGTGGCCGCGCTGTCCCTGGGTAGGGTCTGGGGTGGGCCTGGGGGTTCAGGGCTCTAGGGCGCCGCGCCCCCTAGCTGTGGTCCTTCCTGGGGGTCGGCCGGTGTGGGGTCTCTTTTGCTGGTGCCGGCCTGTGGGGGTCGGGGCCGGCCGATGGCCGGCATGTGCGGGCGCCTCTCTCTTTTTCTCTAGGCCGATTGTCATCGCCAGTCCCTGTATGGCGTCTCACCTTGTTTCCTGGTTGCGGGTGCCTGGCTGCTGGTCGCGGCGGCTGGGTGGCATTTCTGGGCCTGATTAGTCTTTGTTTTCGCACTGGACTTAGCTCCTGGGTCTTGGTCTTTGTACGCTGCGGGGCGCTGTGGGGCGCTGCGGGGCGCTGGGGTCGGGCGTTTGGGCGGGTTCGGTCAGACTTGCAGGTGGACTGGCCGGGTAGTGGGCGTGCAGGGCAGGTGGGTGGGGCGCTGGGTTTGGTCGCTTGCCGGGCAATTGAACAGCAGTGGTCGCACTGGAAGGGAATGGGACTGGTGGATGTTGGCCTGGTGGGTCGGCCGCCCTGGGCATCGGTTTGCTCCTGGTCTGGGCAGGTGCGTCGCCGGGGTTTGGGCTGCGGGGGCCTCCGGAGGCTGTTGCTATCTAGCAACAGGTGCTCTCCCCCTACAAGGGCACTTGGACGGGGGGAGGGGTGTGCGGGAGGAGGGGGGCCAAACTCAACCTGGGTGTCTAGTGTCTTTTGTGTTCTGATAGTAGAGCGAATGTCAGGGTGGGTTTAGTTCTCCTTCTGTGATGGGGCTGGGGGGACTGCCTTTGGGTCCGTGGCTGTGGGCCCCGGGTTGAACGTGCCATGGCCTCCCTCCCCTGGTGGATCCCGGTGAACAGCGGTGCCTATTGGGGTCAGTGGGGGAGTTGGCTCCCTGGGAAGGCATTTTGTCTCCCAGTCCTTCCCTCCCCATCCCCGAACACCTCTGCGCATGCGCTCCATCACTTTACCACTCATATAGGGTCTTGGGGCATGGGCACATCACTGGGGTGCAAGGAGGGGTTTCCATCCTCGCTACTCCGTGGCGGCCTGGGTCCCAATTTTAATATACAACTTAGACACTCCCACGTATAACATTTTCATGAGACACACATGTAGGGACTTTGGGGTGGGCACACTTTTCGGCATCCAGAGGGGGAGCTGTTCAATCAGCTTCACCTCTGGTGCTGGTGCCCATTGTTAAACCACATATAGACATGTGTGGCTGCCTTCCCCACATCCCACCCCTCTGTTTTAAATGCACATTATAACAACACGCATCAACACCATACTCGAACGGGAGGATGGAGGCTAGGGGTCTTTTCACACCCCTGTTCGCTACTGGCCATCAGAGTTGGGGTCCGAAGGAGGAACAGGGTATCTGGTCGGGGTCCTAGGCTGTCGGGCTGCTTCGCCACTGTGGGGCCCTTGGCCGTCTGCTTGTCTCCGTCCTAGAAGGTAGGGGGTCCATCTCCCGGGTCCGGGGGCTGGTTGCTCTACTGGGGCATCGGTACATGGACCTGGGAGCATAAAGTGTGTATGGGGTGTGTGAGTGAGGGTACAGCGTCATTTCTTGGGTATTTTGGTGAGTCAGTGAGAATGTATGTGTTTAAGAGGGAGGGAACGTATGACTGTGTCTGTATGTCTTTGTCTACCTGTCAGGTTGGGTCGAGGCTGCCCTCTCGCCTGGTGCACCTCAGGCCTTACATTTAATGGGGCGCCTATTTCCCCTCCATCACTTCCTGCCAGTGACGGGTGCCCCTGCCCACTGGTGCGTCGGTGGTCAATCCGGTTTGGACCTGGTGCGTGCCTGGCCGGGCCTGGGGGGACCAGTGTGTCGGTCAGCCGATGCTCTGGGCCGATGTCTTCCCTTGGTTGGTTGGGGCACCTCTTTCAGGGGTGCCAGGTTTGGGATTGTTGGGTGGTGCCTGTTGGGTGGCTCGGCGGGATACGTCGCCAGCGTCTCTGCTTGTTCGATCACCTGTTCTGTGCGAACCGTGCGTGGTCGGTTCATTGGCGGGTTGGACCAGACCTGGCCTTTGTTGGATGCCTGGTCTCAGCACTCTGCGTTGCGCAGGATCAAGACTCGGGAGCTGGTACAACTTGGTGTCCAGGTGCTGGCTGAGCTTGGCCTGGGGATGCCGTCCGTCTGCTGCAGCTATCGGTGGGGCACCCCGACGTGGGGCAGGGGTGGGGCACTAGGATGTTGGTGGTGAGGATTGGCCTAGGGTGGCGGGGGTGTGTGTAGGCCGGCGACCGGCCGCGGCCCCTGCGGTGGCGGGGGCGGGGGCCCTCGTCGGCCGGTCCCTTGTCGGGTCCCTGCTGAGGGGTGGGGCGCCCCTGGGCCCGGGCTCTCCCGGTCCTTGGACCGGCCCGCCCTGGCACGGCTGGTTGCCGGCAGGGCCCGTGGGCTCGTCACTGCTGCCCCCCGGGCCCCTGCATCGTAGCCGCTGGACGTTCCCCTGGGGTTCTCCTCTGCTCCTCTCTTGGGGGATCCGCTCGGCCCCGCCCTGGTCCGCCTGGGGCTCTGGGGGTCCTTTAGACGTCTTGGCTCCGATCTCCTTCATGTCTGCATTGATTCCTCTGAGACGGATTGATGCCTGCTCACCTCAGCTATCAAACACTCTTATGGAGAAACCTTATATGCACCAGCATGCTCACACACACACATAGGTGTGGGGTCTCCTGTGTTTACAGATATATTCTTGGGCTTAGGTTATCATTACTAGATCTTGATTAATAGGTACCATGAGTTTTTCTTTGACATTGTTGTTGTATTTTTATATCCATTTTTGTGTGATGTGGTTGTGTAGTTCACAATGTTTGTTTTGTTTTGTCGATGTTCCTTTCTCAGGTTTTTTGTTTTTTCCCCTCTCTCTGCCGTCCTGTGGGTATTGAGACAGACTTCGATGTTTTCCTGTGTTTTCTTTGTTCCCTTTCCTCTCTTGTATTTTCAACTCACCCTCTCTCTTGACTTTTTCTTTTCTACCTCTCTTCTTCATCTTCTTTCTTTCTTCCCCTTAATTTTCCGTCTCCGTGTCCATAACATCAGGAAATAAAACCTCCAGCAATTCATAATAAAGATTTTTCACACATATATCTCAAGTGGAGTACTATAGCAAAAGCTGTAGTGCTCTTGTGAAAGTAAATCTGTTGGGCTTCTACTTGGTACTCAGACACCAATTCTGAGTTCCACACTGCCAAACAGGACACGTAAAAAAAAAAAAAAAATAAGAATAAATAAAAGGAACATGACGCCTGAGCTTCCATGTTTATATCCCCATGAGGCCACTGATCTTATATGAAGGATGAGAGGTGAGAGATTGACTTGCACTATCAAAACCAAATTTTACATTTTTAGACAGCAGTATTATTATTATTTTTCTCATCATGCAAGTTGAAGACTGAATGTTCAACATCAGTTGAATTCCTGCCTAAAGATTTTGATTGGACTTAAACTCAATATGTTGGTTCATTCAACCATAATTCTCATTATAGCCCGCTAGAATGGTAAGGTTAATATGCCTTCTTGTTTGTTTTGGTTATTTTATGAATAATTTATTCAAAGTAAAGAACTTTTATAAAAGTTGGGTTTAGGTTTGCATCAGGTTTGAATTAGTTACCAACCGAACTAATACTCAAGCACTTGCTAGCAAGCAGAGCCAACGACAATTTTGTTTTTTTCTAACATGGAGGACAAATATATTTTGAAAAATGATCCTACATTGACAAATGATCCTATTGTTTCTGAAGTGTTGATTGGGCAATGTTTTACACTTCCATTTGTTTAGTAAAATTTGAATCAACACATTTACACACTAAAACTGGTTTAAAGGATTAAATTAATAAATTCTGAATATTTAAATTCAAGACAAATTCATTTTAGCCTCTCTTAGCTGTTTAACTCACAATTTTTTTCTTTGAAAATGTGAGTAGTTATTAACAGAATAAAATCATATATTACTGTTTCAATTAGTTCAGAAATGTATATCAATTTAATTCCTTTGAGTGTCTTACAGCTGTTTATTCTGATTATCACCTAAGACACACGAGTTAAATTATTGTTTAAATAAGTATATTTCACAAACTGGTTTCAATTAAATTTTTTAAATGTTCTTTAGTTGGTAAACTTGTCAATTTCATATTCTGAAATATTAAAATATAAATATGAACATTTTAATTCATGTATTTTATTTTTCTAAAATTGGTTTCAATTTATCTCAATTCATTAAGCGTCTTTAAATTGCTAAAGTTACATCATTTCAACCTATAAACAGACTAAAATCTACTGTGGAATTTAGGCAAATTCGTAGGCCAATTTTTCTTTTGCTAAATTCTGCTTGTTATGAAACCTAAATGTAATATATTTTTACTCTTAACTATTTTCACAATAAAGTACAGCTAAAACTCTGGAACATTGTTGGTTAGTTAATGGTAATATTACTATTTATTAACAGTGGAGATTCCACGTGACATAGTTGGCCTCAGCTGCCTTGCAAATGAATGCTAAAGGTTTCAGCTAGTTTAAGATTAGAGTGCCACCGTGTGGCAAGAGTCCGCAATTGCATCAGTGGGGGCTGACAGATGTACATCAAAGCTTGACATCTGGCGTAGACGTTTAGCTTTTATTTATTATCATCATTTAGATTTTTCCTTATTTATATATGATATTCATATATCAGTTTTATTTATTTGCTTATTTTAAAAGAAAGAATAGGACAACATGGGAGCCCCTTGCCTCTGTTAGAATCGATTAGTTGTAGTGAAAGCTCTGAAGTCTCGTTAGCAGCTGAATGGAAGCGCGAGGCACCGAGGCACGAGCGACGTCCGACCAGCTGCAGAAGAAGCAGCAGCCGCAGCAGCAGCAGCTATCGGCGCGTGCTGTCACTTTTTCACGTTCCATTCAAAGCGGGAAGCGCGCGCAGATGGCTCGTGTTGAAATAGAGGCGCTGCCGACCCCCCCGCCTTCCCCTTCCCTCTCTTCCCTCTCCGTAGATCAATTCGATTTGGTGTCCGGAAGATGGATGGATCCCCCCCCCTCGACGACGTGGAGTTTATGAGTTTAACTGGGTTTTTGGGTAAATAGGGGAGAAAAATGGAAGCGTGTAAAAATGAAGACGAAGTGGGAAAAGATGGAGTTTACGAGACCTCACGCATACATGCATAAGGGAGACAGATGGGAGGGGGTGGTCTGTCTCTACAGCAGGATGAATGAAAGTTTTCACATGATGATTCCAGTTTGTAGGCCTGCAGGTGGAACATTTGTTACATTTACATAGTTCTGTGTTCTTAAAAATGTCTCTCGAAAAGGTTTGACTTAAGGTTTTTAAAAGTTAACGTTGACTTATGTCCCACTTTGCTGAAGCATTTTTGGTTAAATTTCAGCATTCAGTTCTGAGTTCACATCTGCCATCAGACAGTTATGGAGTTTCTGACAAAGATGAAATAAAGTTCTGCTGATCCAAAAATGTCTTTCCTGACCCCATTTTATATCACAACCTATTATTATTAAGATCATGTAATTGCAACTTTACATGGTAAAGTTACAACAGCATACCGTTCTGTAAAGCCTTGTAACTCAGAGTATTTTTCAAAAAAAAATATATATACAAAGTAATATGGCAAGCTGTTTAGGTAAAAACTCCAATCCTTGATATCAACTGTTGTGTATGGCAATTAGTATGTGACTACATGAAATTTCCCCTACTAGTTTGAACCTTTGCCAAACTAGTTCAGAAATACTCTTAACTAATCTTTGCCTAGTTGCACCTTTGGCGCACTAGTACGACTCGGCTTGCCATAGAACACCAGCCCTGGCGGGACAAACATCAATCCGCCCCACAAACAATTGTCCTGGTCCTCCCGATTAGCTGCTCCGGGCCTGTTCCTGATATTTGCCCATTTGCGTCCTTACTCTTATCTAAAATAATTTTTGGTTGCAGGTTACAAAAGATCAAAATAAGTAACACTAAAAGAGATGCAGAGAATTCCATAGAAACAGTCTCCTTTAATCTCCCCATTTCTGAAGTAGCAGGTAGGGTTGTGAGATAGAAGTCTCTTTTAAAGAAAACACCCAAGCTTAAGCCTGATTATACTCTCCCAGAACCCAATGGGAGAATTTGCTATGGTCTGAAGGAGCCAAAGTTCCAAAAAGAACACCAACCACTGTAAAACATGTTGGGGTAAGCATCATGATCTGGGGTTACTTTTATCTCGATGGAATTTGTTTGTTTGGTTGTTTTTTAAGGTGGACGAAGTTTCGAACAATTCCAAATACCAGTCAGCTCTGACCACAAACTTAAAGTTGTTTACTTGAAGGCTGGAGATGAAGAAGGATGGAGTAGGCTCAGATGAGTAGGCGAATCATCAGTAGAATAAAAGTAACAGAATGGCTAAGAAAATGAAAGTTTTAGAATAACCTAGAAGGAGTCAAAAAGGAAAGCTGACAGAAACTGTGGGGTCACCTGAACATGACTGTGGACAAGGTTTGTTCGGATTGACAGACAAATGGTCTTTTCATGGTCTGTAAATAGAAATACAGGGTCAGATGCTAGAGTGGCCATTCTCCCTTTAAAATAACTAAAGAAATTCACGCTGTTCAATGTTATTATTTTTAAACGAAAACAAACAAACTAAATACATGTTACCAAGGTCTAAATGTGAGGAACTGAAGTGGACTTTGTGGAACATGAAAGCCTGTGACATCTTGATGTATATGTGTTGCTTCTGAACAGGGCAACTCTATTGGGATCAAGGGTGTGGAGTTTACAATGTTCGGCTGTGTGAGCACTGGCACATTCCTCTTTTTGTGACGTTGCCATCTTATCAACAAATCATCAGGGAATTGAGTTCAGTCTTCCAAGAGTGCCCCCAAGGGGCCAGCTAGTTAGCCGTTTTCATCCAGAAGGTAGCGGAAGCCTTCAGTTTCAAGCATTTGGCATGCTGAGTCGGGCGAACCGTCATTAGCACCAACAGATCAGTGTAGCGTGGGATTATCAAATATTTTTGATGTTTTGTGATATCTGATTTGCACACATGAAGTAAACTATGTGCGGACTCTGTTTGTTATCAGATTGTTTGCTACAGAAAGATGATAAAGGGGCATAATCTTCACTTCCTACACTATTTATTGTAGTGTATTATAGTGTAACAGGTTAAGATTGAACATCTGCAAATAAATATGGTGATTTATTTTTGTAAATATTTAATACCTTTCAAAAATATTTTATAGTGTAGGAATATATTTTGAAACAGTTCTTCGTTTACGACTGACTAATTCTGGATCTGCATCCTGGTTGGATACGTGTTGTCCTCTGGGACTGAAAAGAAAAAAAAGGGGGGACAGCAGGGTGCTGAATAAACTCCCCTTCTGACTCATGGTGACTCGCATCCATTGGGACTTCCTCGACAAAGGCCCCAACAATTGGATTAAAAAAAAAAAATCTTAACCAAATTGAAACCTAATGAATATCTCTGTTTTAACTCTCCAGATTGGGCCATGTGCCGGTTCCTCATGCGTGCGCACACACCTTATGACAGACCCTGCAATACAGATGGCCAGAGCGTGAGGCTGAATGAGAGGGGGACCATCCACGGCTGCTGACGCATTATGGGGGGGGGCGTCTTCTTCAATGCAGCACTTAATGAGAACAGACTGACTCTTTCTCCCCTCCACCTCCTCTCTGATTCCCCCACTTCTTCCCTTGCTCTGCCCATTTCCATCTGTTTGGAGACAAAGGGCCACGAGCCAGCTCGAGCCCCGGGACCCTGCTGGTGAAGTAGGCAGGGATAATACGGCCCATCCCGGGGGCTGCATTTCAACACATGGACCTGGCTTTGTACTTCTGCAAGCACGAGCACCCTTCAACCTGCACAAACAAACACACACACACACCGTGGACGTGCACGCTTCACTCGCTCTCCAAGACAGACACGCACGCAGACAGGAGGACGGTATAGCAGGGAAACAGAGTTGCAATATTGACGGGGGACTTCTCGCCTGGAACACGAGCGCTCCCACAATACCCAGCGACGCGGAGAATAAATGGAGAGGGGCGGAAAAATGGGGCAGCACAAAAAAAAGCCCCGAACGTTGTTACTCGTACTGCGAACATATGGCTGTTTGTTGTCATACTCTTTCTCCCTGTCCAATTTACACAGAGCACTCAGGATCAAATGAGTGTGGATCAATGCGTGAGCGCTCTCCTCCGGGCGCTTTGAGTGGGCCTGTACCTGAATGATTATGAGGAGAAGGATGTCCAAATGCTGCTAATGGCCGATGTATAATCCCCCTGCCGTCTGCACACACCTCCTGACATATGGTCACTCCTCGGCCTCCACCATTACATAAGCCACACCGTGCAGACAGTGTTGGGGGGGGGGGGGGGACGTGCTACTTTCTCACACACACAAGCATGCAGGGGCCAGGCTGTTCAGCGCCCTCAGCGCTTTGGGCTTCGCCTGTCACTTTTCTTTCTGAGGGCCTTTTCTAAAGAATAAATTGAAGAGCACCGATTCTACGGAAGCTTCTGGGATGAAGTGCACAAATGGCCTGGTGGTGCTCCATCGCAGCGTACAGATGGACCCTTCTATTCAATAAGCTCGAGCAGAAGTCTGTCTCCCCGCCATGCCAGAATCACAGAGCTTGTTTTGTGTTCTGAAGAGGACAATCTGTTGATGCAACGTACTGGTTTTTCCTCTTTCTTTCTGCTTTTCCTGCCTTTGACAGAAGCCTATCAGGTTTGAATAACAGGCCTCTAAGAATCAGATTTATATTAATTAAACAGACGGGCACAAAAACATGAGGTAGGAGGTTACAAAAAAGCAGATGATAATGGCAGCAGTGGAACATGGGTGCAAAAGTCCCTAAAGAAAGCTGGCAATCCACCTTTCAAGTCGTTTGGCTTTTCCAGGTTTATCCAAAACCACTCTCTATTCTGCGTACCCGGAGAAAGTAATGTGTTGATCTTCGGAATAGTCTTTTCACCTCTTTTCAGTTGCCTTTAAATTGGTTTGACATGCAACATTCAATACTTACTTTATAGCTACTTTAAATCCGACAGCACTGATTGACAACATATTATCCACATGCAAATCCAGCTAGAACCTTACGGAAAGAGGTCCTAATACTACCTGTAGCTCGGATGAAATGTCGTCTGTTGGTTCCTCACCATGATCAGCCTGAGGATGCTAATCAGGGTAAACTTCTACCTGGTTAATTGCTCTGTGAATCGTGATTTGCTTCATCTCTAAACTCTTGTTGCCATTTAAACTGAAACAGAAAGGTTTGGTGACTTTCATAACGAAATACTCTTTCACAGAGATGTGAACTGGATCCAGAAATGATTTAGACATTAGAGTTTGTTTCAGTTTTCCCTCCACCTTTTGCTCTATGTTTGCTGCTTACGATTGCTCTCACTAAAAATGCTTCCCTCCTCTTTGGTGGTTTTTTTACATGAGTAAATGTATTTCTTCAGCCTCCAAATAATGGCTAACAGAAACATGGAAGCTACCTTTACGGGTCAAAGGTACTGCTCGCTTCTTGATTAACACCCCTAACTGTCCCCAGCTGTAGGGAACAGACACAGGTATCAGTAACTTCTTGTTGAGCGAACTAGGCAGGTTGACAGCACCGGCCGTCCTCAGCTAGAAATTCCAGTCCACCCCTGCTGGAGATGAATATTATTTCCGCTCTTCTTGGCAGAATAGCTCAAGTTCAGTTAGATTGTGCTTTGAATATGCTTTGGGCTGCACAGTTGGTACTAGCATTGTTGCCTTGCAGCAAGAAGGTCTGGGTTTGAATCCCAGCCTGGGGTCATTTTGTATGGAGTTTGCATGTTCTCCCTTTGCATGCGCACGTTCCCTCTGAGTACTCGGGCTTCCTGACACAGTCCAAACCCCCCCAAAACATGACTGTTTAATTGGTCTCTCTAAAATGACAGTAGGCATGAGTGTGTGCCTGTGTGGTCATCTAACCAAAGCGCATTCTTTACGTTTGCTGTGTAACATGGGTTAGGCCAAACAGCAAAACAACGCTTCTTATGGCCATCTTCTCGCTACTTTTTCATAAAGGCCAGATTTGTAGAATACAAATGTAGAATACTCTCACCTGAAATGTGGATCTCTGCATCTCCCCCAGAGTTACCATGAGCCTTTTGGCTGTTTCCCGGAATCCCTCTATTTTCCAGGTTGTCAGTTATGTGTCTCATTATGTGCACAAGTAAAAGAAAACCAACTTGATCGGTTCCTCCTTACTTAATTCCTAGGTGAAAGACTTCAGCAAATATTAAGGAATTACCAAGCAAAAGAACTATTAAAATATTTGAAGAACATATGGATGAGTTAAATACGCATGGAATGTAATACTAAAAATCCAAGAAATAAAAGCCCTATGACCATCATTGTTCCTAAAACATCTCAAATAGCTTAGCTGTTTAGCTTAAGCAACTCCTCACCAAACATGACATTGGAATACTGGAAAGTCCTCGCCCGCTCTTTGTGGATTCATGTCCTGACAAAGATTAATATTTGTCAAAGATGAATATTTGTCAAAGATTCCAGCCTACATACAATTACACACTATTGTGGACTGGTCTATTAAAAAAAATCCCATAAAAAATGCATTGAAGTCTGTGACAAAATGACAAAATCACTGTCATCAAGACGACTTATATCGACAATAAAACCGTCCCTAACAAAACTACGAGTTAACATAATAATAGTATTTCATTCAGAACAGGTGAATGCTATTTTCTACTTTTTAAAACCTTTAGCCATTAACTTAAGCACCCTTAACCAAAAAATGTAAAAATATACTTTTATGAACCCAAAAGTAAAACCATTCGCTCCCCCCTTCAGGTTTTAGCTAGCATTCATTAGCTAATCATTATGTTTATGCCATCTGTGCGGTCATATTTCTGTTGATATTTTATGGTCAGATTTAAGAGGACCTGTTGACTTTTGAAGCACTGTGAGATTTAAAAGGAAATCAAATGCAAAGTAGAGCGTAATACCGGAAAATGTTCTATGGTTGCAAATTTGGCCCATAAAATGAGGGATTTTAAATGTTTATACTTAAACGTAGGCCTCTTTGCGGCGACACAATAAACTTAGGTGACTTGGTGGGAACGAAATTGGAAAACATATGTAAACACTAACTAAGTTTTACCGTAAAGTCTACATACGGCTGAAGTTAGCGTCCATTAGCTTAGTTTAGGATTAAATCCGCTACATGTATTAGCTAGTTTAGCTATCGTTTTAGAATGTTTAACGTCGTGCACTGATCAGAAGTAGGGACTTGGGTATACGAATAATGTCACACTTAGCTTAGTTGTGAGATGGAAAACTAATTGTCTTTTTCAACATTCTATATCTTTAAGTATTATAGTGACACATTGTCTATTTGAAGTTGGGTTATTATATGACATTCAAACTATCAGAAGCACAAATTAATGTTTTGTTATAGTTAATAGCCAACTATAGGTGTTGCATCTTTCGAAGGACCTGGCCTACCAGTTTGACAAAGCCCTGGTCTATAGGTTCTTTGTTGACCTTGAAGACCGGAAATGAGTGCCTGTGGAAATGGACGGTCACCTAGCAACCACGGCGGTACTAAACACAAGCTGCTAAAAATGAAGCTAGACATCTTGCGGAACTTTTTTGTTATTTATTCAATCCCTTTAAATTAAGAAAATTAATGGATTATTTAATAAATTACATTTTTACAAAATTACATAAAAAAATTTTTTATGCCAATGAAAAAAGCCTAACAACAAGGCTTTTAATCTTTGTACCGCTAGATTTGAATATACTTATATTTAAAACTGTACTCCTCTCCCACTTCACTCGCCTTTGTTACCAGAACAAAACCTCCTTTTTTGGCCCGCAATGCATCTTGGGATAGGGTGGTTCGCGAAGGATACACCAGACCCATCCTTCAAAAATACGGGGAAATGTAGTGGTTTGCATTTGGAGTCGCCTTTGCATTTGGACAGCCTTCGTTGCGACCTACTCTGCCTTCAAATGCGGCCTTGGAAGGATGTAGCCCCTTAATTTGAACACACCCTATGTTGTTTACATCAGACAGCTGCCATATTGAATTTTGAGGTTGGGAATTCTGACTGCGTCGGTCATTTTGGCTGACTTTTGAAACTTTGAATGCCAATGGGAAACAACAGTATTTTTAATACTCCTAAATTCATCATCTTAAGAAAAACAGGTGTTTTTGTATTTTGGAAGGGGATATTGTTTTGCTGATTTCATTTTAGCTCTACCTCCAGCAAATCCTCACAGCTGCAACAGATGAAGGTAAAAGACAAAGAAAGCCAGGCCGACGGGTCACAAACTGACAGATGGAAGGTCAAAAAACTGCAACTAGTACTGCCGACATGCACATAGATGTTGTGCTTTGCATTTAGATTTTGCCCTTTTTAATCTGCTACCCCTAAGTAAAGTTCAGCACAACAGAGAAGTTGCGACACACGTCAGAGGTCAGATGTTTCATAATCTCAGTATAACTGTGTGAAATCAGTGAAAGCCTCAGAGGTTTAGAGAACATTACAGAACATTGGTGGTAAAACAGCATCATCAAGACCAAGGAACACAGCAGACAGATCAGGGAGAAAAATGTGGAGACGTTTTATGGCAGAGTTAAGTTATTTTAAAAAATAGGTCAAGCTTTAAACAGCTCACAGTTCAATCCATCCTGTGAAAACTGAAATAGTTTTAACCTTATGAGATGTCCAACTAAACTAGGGGTACTGCAACCTGTAGCTCCGGAACCACATGTGGCTCTTTAGGCCCCTCACATTGGCTCCTATTAGCTTTTAATAGTCATGTAATAAAACTGAGAAATAAGAAGAAGAAGAAGAAGGCTTTTGCTAAAATTCTTTGTGGATATTATATTAGAGGATTACAACAATGGCACAAAGAATATGTTTTGGTTTTGATTTTCAGTGTGTGTCAGTAGAGTAGAAGCAAAGTGCTTTTTCTTTCTTTCTTTCTTTCTCTCATTACATGTTTTTTAGTTTTTTAAATAATCTTATTTTTCTGTTCTAGGTTGGAAGTTTTCTAATTTTATATCGTAAACATTTTTGAAAACTTAATCGTTTATTTTTTTTGCGTTTTAAGTGAAAACTTACTGGAGATGGATAGATATTTACATATTTAGTTACATAATGCATTCTGTTGCATTAAGGCAGCCTGTGGCATTTCCATGGTTGAGGGTTCAGCTCCCACTGGGCCACCCAAGCTTTCCCCCCCAAAAAAGGTTTACTCCTGATAATCTGATGTGGTTTGGATAAAAGCATTCACGTGTCTCTTTCGGTCGAACTCAACAAGCCTTTTTCTGGCACAATCGATGAGAATAGGCGCGTACATATCGTACAAATCATTATAAATATTTGGATCTTTTCAGCTCACACCATTTGGCAATATTACATCTCCGCACTCGCTCTCTCATAAATTTCCATCTCTCCCATCCCTTCTTCCTCGCCGGGTTTCCCACGGGAGGTGCCAGACGGCCAGTAATTTGGTTGTCTTGGCTCGTCTGGAGTAACACCTGCCCCCTCTCTGGGGAGGCAGAAAGCCTTTCAGCCAGGAGCATATATATATATATATATATATATATATATATATATATATATATATATATATATATATATATATATGCCTACCATTGCCTTTAGCTGCTGACCACTGAGTGTGTGTTTGTGTGTATGGGTTTTCTTTCTTGCTGTGAATGTGTGTTTGGACAGTGGACTGAGGCAAAGGGATAATGTTTCATAAGTACACTAAAACTGTTAAACACTTATTCCACCTTTCAGTGTGTGTTTGTATGTAAATATGCTGCGCCAGACTCTAAGAGGAGTTTTGGATCAATCATCAAGCCTGAGTTCTTAATCTCAAATACAGCACCACCTAAATAAACCTGTCTGACTAAATATAAGGCAGGCTGAAAAGCTCAAAAATAAAGTGCTACAACTGTAGAAAACATAGAACAGTAGTGAACCTTCCCAGGAGTGACAAAGAACCCCAAAAGAAGATCTAGAGCACTGTTTCCCCACTTTGGTCCTGCCCTGCATGTTTTAGATATTGCTCTGCTGTAACACGCCAACTTCATATGATTAACAGGCTTTTGCTGAACTGCAACCCGCCATCAATTGAAATCAGGCGTGCTGAAGCAGGGAAACATCTAAAACATGCAGGGCACTGTGCCTTAAGGAACATGGTCGAAAAACGCTGATTTGAAGTAGGGCAGATCTCACGAGGCCGCTACTGATCTGGAGAATTCCTTCGGCGACGGAATCTTGCATCCTCGGTGGACAAAGGAGCGTTACAGCAGATCCTTCCTGCCAGCAGCTGTAAGAGTGTTGAACCATCACTGCTCCCAACAAACTGTATTTACATGCCTGCTGCTATTGCAAATAGTCAGTTTAAAGCTCAAATACACTCACATTATGTAAATAACCTGAGTATGCATTTAACTTCACAGTATTTAAGTGTTCTAATTTTGCCCTTATTGTGCAGTGTATTAGTCATAAATCAGGTTTTTATATTTTTATCTTTGTGTGAATCTGTCACTTTGCTGCTGTTACGCCTGAATAAAGTGAATTTCTATTCTATTCTATTCTATTCTATTCTAGCCTCAGTTACGATCTGTTGTCATGAGACTGGGGAACATGAAATCCAGGTCCATCTCACATTTAAAAAAAACATATTGATAATCCCCCAAGACTTTAACAGTCAAACATGGTGGAGATGGCGTAATGATCTGGGGCTCCTTTTCTACTTCAGCACCTGGGTAACTTGCCATATTTGGTGGAACCACGAATTATGGTCTCGACCCGAAGATCGTCAAGTAAAACGTCCCGCCATCAGTTCGTGCCCTTAAACTCAAGCATACTTGGGTTACGAAGCAAAACATTGATCCAGCGCACAGCAGTCGGTCCACCTCTAAATGACAAAAACAACCCCAACCAAATAAAGACTTTGGAGTAACCTAATCAAAATCTGGACTTTTATCCAGCCATAAGGGTGTGACATGATCTTAAACAGGCCATTCAAGGTGGAAAACAAAACAAAAAAACTTATTGGCAGTTATCACAAACTGCTGATGGCAGCGGCTGCCACCAGGGGTGGCACTGCCAGAAATCAGGGGGCAATTATTTTTCCGCTTGGGGACCAAGTTAGTTTGGATAGCGTTATTCCTATAATAAATAAAAACTGCATTTTGCATTTAGTCATGTTGCCTTTGATACTAAAATTAAGTTTGATGATCCAACGATTGACATGTGAGCGTGAGCACTGTATCAACACGGATCAAACCTATACTGGAGTATTTAAGTAAATAGAGATTCTTTCAAATTAAAGTTAGCTAAACATAAATGTCACTGTGATCAAGCATCAACACAGATTAATGTCACTATGAGGTTTCGTGACCTATTTTGTATGAATTAAGACATTTTTAGGAATGAGTCCATGTTTATTTGCGACATTTTCTAGAAAGGGAAAATACAAGGACTGTTTTGGAAGTACTGGACAAGACCTGTATATCGTGAACACTTTGTGCACCTGTTTGGAATTGGTTGCCTCTCATAAACAGGCTTTCATGTAAGAACATAGTTTTAACTGGCTGAAATATTGCAATGTTCAAAAGCAGGCCTTCATAACACGCCTTACAGTCGTAAAATCGGATTCCAGGTTTTTCTTACTAAATTTTGATTTTTACAACATTGTTTTTGTCATACATTACGGAAGTCCAAATATTTGTCACTAATGGCTTGCCATACTGCGTGGTCTCCACTGGCATGAACCTGACATCATCCTTCTATGCAATTAAGTGAGCTGACAGATGTTGTTAGCTTATATTTTCAGTGGAGTCAGCTCATGAACTGACATCTTTTAAACAATATTCCAAAATAGGAAAAGGGAGTCTTTCTTCAGTATTTGTTTTTAATTAAAAATAACACCAGAAAATCTGAAAAAAAGTCTGTCCATTAGAAACCAGCTGTCACACAATAACTCTACTAAAAAATCTGCATAAAGCAACAAGCCTACACAACCCTGAAGAGACAAAAAAAAAATCTTTGGATAGAGGATGTTTTTTCTTCTTCTCCTTTTGCTATAAAATTACTTATTGGAATTTTCAGGATAAAAAGAGACAAATTAATGTTTTCTAAAATAGGAGCCTAACATCAGCAACATCGAAGAGAATAATTTCAGACTTTGTTTTTGGTCACAGCAAAAGAAGAGGTTTTCATTCTGGAAATCACAATATAACCCCTTGTTGTCATGAACTGACAGAAAACTAGGCTAATCTGAAAACGGAATGACGTTTGGTGACGTCCCAACACAACATTTTAGGGAAGCAAATATATACGGGGTCCATGGAGTCCCACGGTTCAAGTGCTCATCGTTGCTATCGATCGACGACAGACATTATAAAAAGCAAAACAAAGAGACATCGAACATACGTTAAAAAGCAAACAGGGGATGCGGTGGATTAACAGAAAGTGCCATATTTCTTTTTTTTTTTCTTTAAACAGGAAAACACCATCACTTTCCACGTTCAATTTCACAGTCTAAAAATATATTGAAGCAACAAACAATATACATTTATACAGGAAAAAAGACCTATGTTGTCAGCATAAATAAATTAGCAATAATATTAACACAATTAAATAAATAAATAAATAATTAAATACACTTTAAAAATGATTAAGGTCACAATTTCTCATGTCATAAGTAGCACTTGACGCATTGAATCTTTTTTTTTTTCCTTTATGGAAAACATATTCTAAACTATAAGATCTAAAGCAGCTATTTTGTGTACATCCCTTCATTATGATGTGAACAATGCCCCCCCACTGGGTTAAACCTCCGCCTGACACAGTGGGAAAGAAAAGGGGGAGGTGCACTGTAAAAAAAATAAAAATAAAAATAAAAAGAATTTTGGAGCGTATCAAAGATTAGCTATGGAAATTCTTTAATGTTTAATTAAGCAGTTCAGTTTGGAAATGCTATGCTTAATTTTGCTTACATTCCATTTCAAGCAGGAATTTAAAACTGTGTCCGGATTAAGCTAGCTTAGCAACAACGCTAATGCTAAAGTCGAACTTGCTAGCAAGCTGAGCTTCCCAACTCTGAGGCAGTTGTAGTTTTCAAGCTAGAGATTGAAATTGGCAACTTTATTGGTGTAAAAATTAAAAGGTGTATTCATATTCATTCTTATGTTTTAATCACAAACCATGTCCAATTGCTTTGGTTTATTTTCAACATGGAGAACGAATCTCAGAATTTAACAGATAGGCTATAGCAAGAGTAACCTACAAACATTTTTAAAAAATTCTTAGAATTTAATTTGTTTACGTGTATTTCGGCTGTTAAACATACATCATTTCCAATCAGAAATCCAGTTTAAAATCTTTTCCTTATAAAAATGCAAACTGTTGCAGTAATTCCATTTGTTTAATTCCAACATTTTGTTAGAAACTATGATTATTGTGTTAGCTTTTTTTAGGTACGAATACAGACCTGTTGATTAGCCCTGAAAATGTATGGATGTCATTTTGAATGCATTCAGAGCTTAAAAGGCCTCGATGATAACCAGCTCAGAGCTCACCCTAACTTACCAAACTTACGCATTAGAAAGTCAGAGAGGACCAATTGGCTTTATTTAACTGATTTTTGTCCATTTGAAAGACAAAAAGAGTGAAAGAAGAGAGGTTTACGTCACTGGTGTTGGAATGATGAATGTCACACCTCTCAATTTCCAGAAAACTGTCAAATGTCACACAAAAAGGCCAGAGGGGGGTATTTTAGATGTTAAACCCTTGCAAAAACGAATTGAATGAATGAATGAATTTTGGAGGGTATTCAAGTTATTACATTTCTAATTCCGCATATTTGCCTGCAGATTTGATGTCTAAAACCTGTTCAATTCTAAAAACAGACATTTTTTGTTGTACCAAAAACATTTTGGGTAGCTTAGATTTTCACTGATTTGCTGGTATCCGTTCTCATTCGTCCCGTGTGCCGCCCAGCAGAGAACGGTGAGGCTATTATAGGCCGTCATAGGAGAAAAGATTTCGGTTTATATTCAGTAAGTTTATATTCAACACTGCCAATGCTGACGTCAAATTGCTAGCAAGCTAAACTTCTTAACCCTGAGGCGGTCATTGCCAACGCCATAGCTATGGTTGTCAGGGAAAGCGTTTATGTGCCACCATGTTAGTTTTGGTTTCTTTTTTAACATGGAGAACAAACCAGATGAGCAAAATTAAATTAATTACTTAGAATTCCAGTGATTTATATTTAAACCTTGTTTGCAAAGGGTTCCTTTAGCTGTTAAACTTCATTACTATTAATTTAGAGTCTGAACTGATGATGGATCTACCTAATCCAACCAAAGTGTTGGTGAATTGTTTCTCCAATTTTATTGGTTGAATTCTCAGTTCGTTTTTTTTTTTTCAGTGTAGCTTTGTCTAGCCAAGGTTATCAGCTGCGAAAGGCTTAGAAAATACTGCGCGTTCTGTAAAAATCTTCCCTCCCACTCAGACATCCAACACGTGGTTCAGGTAGGAGATGTAACATATAGCCAGTCTGAGGATCTCGATCTTTGAGAGTTTCTTGTCCGGGGGCAACGTGGGCAGCAGCTTGCGCAGCTCCGCGAAGGCCACGTTGAACGCCTCCACCCGGATCCGCTCCCGGGTGGCGTGCGCGGAGCGGTACTTGGCCGTGGCCCTCCGCCGCCTCCTCTTCTCCTCCCTGCTCAGCGGCTGCTCGGCTTTGCACTTGGCCCGCTGCTCCTCGCCCTCGGTCGGCTCGTCCGAGGTGCAGCCGGCCGACTTGAGGCCGTTCAGCATCGTCTCCGGGTCGGACTGGGTCCAGGAGAGGTCCGCCTCGGCTTGATCCGGACTCAGCATCATTTTTACGCTCCCGAGTGTGTGGGCGGGCGGGCGGGCGGCGCTCCTCCTAAAAAAAAAAAAAAAAAAAAAAAAAAAAAAAAACCTGAAGGAAAAAATAAATTGATAAATCTAAGAGAAAATAACATCATACGTCAAATTAAAACAATAGTATAATAATAAAAAATTTAATTAGCAGCGAGGCCCCAGTGGAGAAGTCCCTCAGCGGGCCTCCATACATCATAAAAATCCACTTAAATAATACATAGGCTATGTCTTAAATTAGCAATGCTTTTCGATTTTATGCTGATTTTTAGCCTTTGATATCTAAAAAAGTATCCCATTGCTGCAGAACGTTTACTAATCTAACATTTTGATATGACTTATCGCAGATAAATAAATTATAACGATCAAGTTTAGGAAAGCCCCTCCAAACACGTGTTTTTATGGCCAGTTCTCCTCTTTATTTGGCTAAGAAAAATATGTTACACATGTATATTGTTTAGTCCAAATTTCGGTTTAAAGTCGAGCTGGTTTAAGCAATGTGATCACCAATCTACGTCTTCTCAACTTTCACTTTTCAATCACTATTTGGCCATGTTTGAACGGAAAGAAACTTCCGGGGTATGAAAAGACTTAAAAGTTTCATAAAAATAAAATAAAATCGGACTATTTGATTGCAGTAATACTTTAAAAGCAAAATACTTTAAAACTTAGTATTTTTAAAGTTAGCTTTTCATATTTGATAAACTCAAACAAATTATATTGAATCTACAATATATATATATATATATATATATATATATATATATATATATATATATATATATATATATATATATAGGTTAAGGAGAAGACTTAAAGATGTGCCAAATATTTAAGACAAGTTATCTTTGGTTGAAATATTAAAGAAAATGTATTTCTGATTTTCTCTTTAAAAAAAACAAATGTAGTATGTGTTGATTTTATGAGGAAGAAGCTGGCCAGTCCCCCCCCCCCCCCTGAATTACCATAATCAGAATTGGCCATCTGTCACAGTGTGATGAACACATCTGCTCAGCTGAGGCCGGAGTGACTTGACAGTAGATCTGATGGCAAAATAAACTAATAAACATAAAAAATAAAAATAAAACAAAGCTGTTATAAAAATCATAGGACTTTTCTAAAAAATAAATAAATAAGAATAAACTAAACTAAAAACAATTTAAAGTCTAAAAATGATTTTACTTTATTTCAACTTTTTTTTTTCTTCCTTACCTTGAAACAGAATCGGGAGGCAATTTCTTCTTTTAATTAACCCAACTCCCAGTTAACTCATATTCCACGAGCCGAACAAGCATCAGATGTCAAAGAGACGTGCACTCAGGCTCAAAGTAAATGAAAAAGTACTTCTTTCACTTTTTCCAGTTGGAAACTTGCAACATGAGCATCACAGAAAGCTTGGAAAATGCGTCTGATTTGGAAAACAGGCTGGAGCCAGAAAGTCCTCCTGGGATCAGTTCAGGAGATTCTGCAGGAAAATGTAAAAATAAAAACTACCAAATGTAAAAAGCTGATTAGGAGGATGAAAAGAGGGGATCAGCCAACCCTCCGTTGGATTTCAGCAGTAGAGACAATAGATGAGCCGCACTGATAGAGAGGGGCTACTGGTCCATCCGCCTGTGGA
Organism: Valencia hispanica; assembly: GCA_963556495.2. Classification (NCBI taxonomy): domain Eukaryota; kingdom Metazoa; phylum Chordata; class Actinopteri; order Cyprinodontiformes; family Valenciidae; genus Valencia; species Valencia hispanica. The sequence goes on from OY747723.1 coordinate 14,411,673, forward strand.
AGATGGGGATGAAGAGGCTGAAGATAAGCGACACTCTTCCAGGTCGGGAGTCAGGCAGATCGCAGATAAATCCCCCCCCCACCTCGTTGCTCTGATTCCTTCTCATCCACCGAAGCGTCATGCGAAAGATAAGATCCAAGCGATCCCCACTAATAAAGGCTCACTTCATGGACGGAGGGGACGGAATATATTGGAGGAATGGGCATTGTCTAACGCCGCCCCCCCTCCCTCCAATCCTTCCTTCCCTCCGCCTGCTTCTCCTCCTCCTCCTCCTCCTCCTCATCCTCTCCTCACGCCCCTCGGCCCTCAAGCGCTCTGCCTCCCGTGGGAGTAGTGGGCAAAGGGAAGGGAGAGATGTGTGCATGATAAAGGATGGGAAGAGGGGAGGGGGAGAGGGAAAAGAAAAAGAAATGCATGTTGTGAGTTTGTGCACGTGTGCGTGTTTTTGGTGAAGAGCAATGATTAAAAAATAGAAACTGTTTTGTTTGAGATGCAAGCAGAGAGGGCAACGGGGGTGTTGGTGGGCGACGAAGGAGGGGGTTAACTCAAATCTTAAAAGACTTTTTATCACGCATGTTGGCTTCATGCTCTCACGTATTCTAATGAAAGAAAAAAAAAGAGAGAAACAGGTAAAAGTCCTGCATGTGAAATGAAACTGAATAACTATCCACTAGATTGTTCATATTAAAGTAGGATTTCATAAGCAGATACCTGTTGTGCCAGTTTAGTAGGTGAATTTCACTAGTTGTGAGATAACAGAGCAGGAAAGAAAGCACAGTTTCTTCTTTTTTTTCTGTAATTATTTTATTTTCAAGTGCATGATTTAAATATTTAGAGGAAAAGCAACCCAGAAATTACAAGTTAGCTTAGGAGAAAGCCAAACTTCAATTTTTATACAATATTAAGATTCTATGTAATAGACTAACACAAAATAGGGAGTAATTGTGAAGCAAAAGTAAAACAATAAAAAAAATGTATATGGTTTTGTATTCACCCCCACAATCGCAGCTCAGGTGGGAGTTTCAGTCGACAGGAAAGTTACGGCCTTTATGGAAGAGTGGCAAGAGGAAAGCGACGTCGCTAAATCCCTTCAACTGGATACAACTGTGTGTAAGATGGTTTAGTGAGACCAATGCTGAACTTTTTTCCCTAATTGCTAACTATAAGTGAGAGAAAAAAAAAAAATCCTGAATCACCATCTGAATGGTGAGACACGAAGGTGGCCGCATTATGCTTTGGGGGATACCGGTCAGGGTTGATGAGATGATGGGAGGCAAACCTGTTAGAGGCTATCAATGACTTGAAACTGGGGTGGAGGTTCACTTTCTATCTGTATTCATTCAATCTGACTGAGATCGAGTCATGCAAAGGTCTTATAGTATTTAGTATTTTCAGTCCACTTTACCCAGTTTATTACACAAAACTCCAATAAAATGCATCCAAAGGGCTGTATATACTTTTTAAAAATCACTAGGCCTTTTTAGCTATGATTTAAAGTTTTAAGCAAAATGCTCCACCTTTCCGGTTTTCAAAACATGTTTTGGAAACTGAAAAAAAACAACCTAAAGCTCCTCCACCTCTTCTCCATTCCCCATCATGCCCAGTGGCACCACCAGCATCAGGTCAGGAGGGCATGGTTCCAGAGGAGGAGCAGCGGCCAGCGAGCGTGGGTTACTAGCTGCGCCTAACGAGGTGATTAAAACGATAAGGGGAAGCACGGATGACTTGGCGTGGCCCGCAGCCACCGCCATGTTTACTGCCACAGTAGACACACTCCCAGACAAACACGCTTGTGTGAACGAGTGCAAAGTTCCAAGCTCGCCGCCAGAAGGACCATATCAATGAAGAAAAGGGAACGCGCGGGCGAGTGTGCGCGCGAGATGACGGACGGTTCGCCTTGGGCTCCGACCGGGTCCGTGTGACACAGAGATACTCACAGTGGGGTGTATTGGAGACATGTCAAGACCTGGAGAGAGAGGCCTCCTGACAGCTGGAGCCCACGGACACACACACACACGCACACACACACCATAATTGCTCCACAGACGGCGAAGTGGAAATGGCCTGTGTTTGGTGGTCTGCATCACCCAGACCCCGCCTCGGTCTGCGAGGCTTTCGGCCAAAGACATGAAGGACACCTCCAAGGCTGTTTTGTTGGTGCCTGCTGCAATTACATCCCACAGCTGATGTAGCGAGTGTGGAGACAGGCAGCAAACTGCAGGGTGGTGGAGTCACCAGAGAACGGCTAATGGATGTTCTTTAGTCACGGTATTTACTCTTTTCTCTGCCAAATTACATCAACTAAAGGCTGTTTAAGAAAACATCACATATCATTCAGAAAATAATTTGTAATCAGTCTGCAACACAATTAAAATTGAGTAAAGGGACAGTGAAACAGACACAGCAGACCATTCATGGTCCAAAGAAAACAAATTATTGCTGTTGATGACATACTGTACATTGTATAGTGTAACAGCGCATTGGTACTGAACTAGAGATATCACAACAACACCCACAGATCCTGAAATATGGGGAAAGGGGTCTAAATGGACCCCGGTTTTTTATTTGTGACTCCATTTTCAACCCTAAAACCCAATTCAGACTGTGGTAACTTTCCATAGTTTAAACAATATATGTTTTTTTCAATATAGATCAACAATACTAGCCTTACTTTAAAATGCGTAACTGCAACATGGCAAGTGAGTATTTTGACCATATAATTTTTTGGCATATTTTCTAACTCCAAGCTGGATAAAATTGAATGCTTGATAGTTCAAGCATAGTAGGTGATTTGTAATGGGAGGGTGTGGCCTAAGGAGGTCAACATTCCATACCAAGACAAAAATGGGCCAAAAAGAGATTTATCCGACCCTGAAAAGTAAAAAATGACCAAATGTCTTTTAGAGGGATGCAGCACTCTTGAAATTGTTAAGATACTGGGTCGTGATCAGAGAAACAGCAAATGTTTTGTTCAGGGTTCGAATTACACCAAGGGTTTTGGGGGCGCCACATTCTTCATCATGCACTGCGATTTCCCAATTCACGTGCACGGCACGCACGTATATATTTTACGGCACAATGGTCAATCACATAAGAGAAAATCCTGCTTGGGCTTTGGTAGTTTAACAGGTTCTGAACAAACAAAAGGCAACTGCGGATCCACATGTAGTTTAACTTTTTCCACCTTTTCATAGCCATTCAAGAACAAAAAATACTGGAGCAACTTAGTTCAGAAACACTATCATCATCATCAAAACAAAAAAACCAAAATGGCTAAATCCTGGTAAAATCGAACTAATATCATTCCCTGATTATTATCTTATCTTCAATTAGTAGGGACCACAGTGACCTTAATTCCATTTATCCATTCTTCAGAGTTTGGACAGATGCACCTCAGTTTTGATTTCAGCCAGCAACAGACCTTTTGCATTAATGCATACTGTACACCCTAATTTGTGGTTTTTAGTAAAGAGCAAGTCATTCCTAACTTTCCACTCAGTCCATTGCTTTTTTGACCAGTCAAAAGGTAAGGTTGCATGACTAGGTTCAGACCCCAGTGACCTGCAGGTACCCTCTGACAGCAAGGTGATATGTCTGATTCTCCTGCTCCTCCTGATGAGCTCTCACCAAAACCTATTAATTTGACTGTCCTCTTCACAGCTTGTTTTTTTTGGCGTATAAAACCAAAATTGTCCAGTTTACATTTAGACACAATGTCCAAAACTTGGGGAAAACGTTCACCTGTCTAATTGCAGGTGGTGTACACAATGTTCCAAACGTGCATGATTCAAACCCTGGTTTTGTTCCAGTTAAACGACACGTTGACTATTTGAAAAACGCATTGAGAATAAAAGACGCTAATTAACATCCAAGGATTTTAGAAGAATCAAGCGTGAAACTACCAAGAACCCATTGTCTTCCAGTTGTGTCATATTCCATAATTGCAACCTACCTGGAGTACCTAGAGGTACAAGATGTTCAGAAGTCGGAGACACGGCCAGGGTATGGAGGGCTGAAACCCGACCAACACTGAACAAGACACATAAGCTGAAGCGTCTAGACTGGGCCGAGAGATGTCTGAAGACAGATTTTTCAAAGGTTTCATGGACTTGACGGACCAGGTGGATGGGCCCGTGGGTGAATCAGTACAGGGGTCCACTTCGAGTCAAACGCCAGAAAGGTTGAGGTGGGGTGCTAGTAAGGGCGAGTATTATTAAAGATGAGCTGGCTGGAACTTTAGGGGTTGAAGAGAGGCTTCAAAAATCAACTCCCAAACCTACTGCCACTTTTTAGAAGACACTTTCTTCAAGAAGTGGTACAGGAACAAGTCTACATCTTTCAAAAAGACAGATTTTCAACCAGGACTACTCTCCATAACATGCGTCCCACTACTCCTCTGTGAGGCAAGCCAGTAAAGGCGTTAAAGATGAAAATATTACGACAAGGCCCCTTTCTTCGCCTGACCCCAATTGAGAACTTGTGGGCGGTTCTTAAGCAGCAGATTTACAGTGAAGGACAACAGTCCACATCTATGAACAGTGGGAGGTTGCGGTTGCTGCTGCCCTAAAAACTGATCGTTAACAGATCGAGAAACTGACAGACGCCATGAATGGAAGGCTTGTCATTTTTATTGAAAAAATAGGGTGGCCATATTGGTCACAGATTTTTTATTTTCTCTCTCAAAATGTCAGAAATATTTATTGGAAAGTTTTGAGTTGTTCTCACCTAAACAGAGGAAAACAAAAAGTGAGATGGGAAAATGTGTTGTTTAGTTTCATATAGATATAAATCTGCAAAATAATAGTTGCCCAATAACAGCGCACATATAGATATTCTCCTAAAATAATCCTCAAAAATAAGACTTGTCTAATAATTGTGCACAGTGTAGCTGTGTTGCTGTACCCCACCAAACAATATATCAAAATATACTTGAATTTCTAAGAAGAGTGAAATTAAATCGGATTAAATTGGATTAAGTTGGATTTAAGGCAAGGCAAGGCAAGGCAAGGCAAGGCAAGGCATTTATATTTGTATAGCACACTTTCAACAGCAGGGTAATTCAAGGTGCTTTACATGATTTGGTGATTTAAAAACAAAACAAACAGACATGGAATATAACATTGGAAATTAAAAGCAAAAGAAACACACATTACACATGATACACAATAAAGCAAGAGAAAGATCAATAAAGCAAGAGAGCATAAACACATTTCATGCATATGACATCAATCATTTATCCATCAATCCATCCATCTTCTTCCGCTTATCCGGGGTCGGGTCACGGGGGCAGCAGCTTAAGCAAAGAGACCCAGACTTCCCTCTCCCCAGCCACTTGTTCCAGCTCCTCGGGAGGAATCCTAAGGCGTTCCCAGGCCAGCCGAGAAACATAGTCCCTCCAGCATGTCCTGGGTCTTCCCCTGGGCCTCCTCCCGGTGGGACGTGCCCAAAACACCTCATCAGAGAGGCGTCCAGGAGGCATCCTGACCAGATGCCCGAGCCACCTCAACTAACTCCTCTCGATGTGGAGGAGCAGCGGTTCTACTCTGAGCCCCCTCCGGATGACCGAGCTTCTCACCCTATCTCTAAGGGAGAGCCCAGACACTCTGCGGAGGAAACTCATTTCAGCCGCTTGTATCCGTGATCTCGTTCTTTCGGTCACCATCCAGAGTTCGTGACCATAGATGAGGGTAGGAACGTAGATCAACCGGTAAATCGAGAGCTTTGCCTTTTGGCTCAGCTCTCTCTTCACCACGACAGACCGGTACAGCGCCCGCATAACTGCAGATGCCTTACCAATCCGTCTATTGATCTCCCGCTCCATTTTTCCCTCATTCGTGAACAAGACCCCCAGATACTTAAACTCCTCCACTTGGGGAAGGGCCTCATCCCCGACCCGGAGAAGGCACCCCACCCTTTTCCGGCTCAAGATCATGGTCTCGGATTTGGAGGTGCTGATTCTCATCCCAGCCGCTTCACACTCGGCTGCGAACCGCTCCAGCGAAAGCTGTAGATCACGTTCCAATGAAGCCAACAGGACCACGTCATCTGCAAAAAGCAGAGACCCGATCCTGAGGCCACCAAAACGTATCCCCTCAACACCTTGGCTGCACCTAGAAATCCTGTCCATAAAAGTTATGAACAGGATCGGTGACAAAGGGCAACCTTGGCGGAGTCCAACTCTCACTGGAAACAAGCCTGACTTACTGCTGGCAATGCGAATCAAACTCTGGCACTGGTCGTACAGGGACCTAACAGGCTGTATCAAGGGGCCCGGAACCCCATACTCCCGGACTACCCCCCACAGGGCTCCCCGAGGGACACGGTCGAACGCCTTCTCCAAGTCCACAAAACACATGTAGACCGGTTGGGCGAACTCCCACGTACCCTCCAGGACCCTGCTGAGGGTGTAGAGCTGGTCCAGTGTTCCACGGACAGAACGAAAACCGCATTGTTCCTCCTGGATCCGAGGTTCGACTATCCGTCGCCCCCTTCTCTCCAGAACCCCTGAATAGACCTTACCAGGGCGGCTCAGAAGTGTTCTCCCCCTGTAGTTGGAACACACTCTGTGGTCCCCCTTTTTAAACAAGGGGACCACCACCCCGGTCTGCCAATCCAAGGGAACTGCCCCCGATGTCCACGCAATATTGCAGAGCCGCGTTAACTAACACAGCCCCACAACATCCAGAGCCTTGAGGAACTCCGGCCGAATTTCATCCACCCCCGGAGCCTTGCCACCGAGGAGCTGTTTAACAACCTCGTTGACCTCAGCACCAGAGATTGGAGAGCCCGACCCAAAGTCCCCAAACCCTGCTTCCAGATTGGAAGACGTGCCGGTGGGATTGAGGAGGTCTTCGAAGTATTCCATCCACCGACCCAAAACGTCCCGCTTCGAGACGCCGGATGGTGGACCAGAATCGCTTCAAAGCCATATGAAAGTCGTTCTTCATGGCCTCTCCAAACTCCTCCCACGCCCGAGTTTTGGCCTCCGCGACCATCCGAGCCGCACTCCGCTTGGCCTGCCGGTACCTATCAGCTGCTTCAGGGGTCCCACAGGCCAAAAAGACCCGATAGGACTCCTTCTTCAGCCTGACAGCATCCCTTACCGTCGGTGTCCACCAGCGGGTTCGGGGGTTGCCGCCGCAACAGGCACCGACCACCTTGCGGCCACAGCTTCGGTCAGCCGCCTTGACAATGGAGGCGCGGAACATGGTCCACTCGGACTCAATGTCCCCCGCCTCCCCCGGGACCTGTTTGAAGTTCTGCCGGAGGTGTGAGTTGAAGCTCTTTCTGACAGGAGACTCTGCCAGACGTTCCCAGCAGACCCTCACAACACGTTTGGGCCTTCCAGGTCTGTCCGGCGTCCTCCCCCACTATCGGAGCCGACTCACCACCAGGTAGTGGTCAGTGGACAGCTCAGCCGCTCTCTTCACCTGAGTGTCCAAAACATGCGGCCGCAGATCAGATGAGACGACAACCAAGTCGATCATCGAGCTGCGGCCTAGGGTTTCCTGGTGCCAAGTGCACATATGGACACCGTTATGCTTGAACATGGTGTTTGTTATGGACAATCCATGATGAGCACAGAAGTCCAATAACAAGACACCACTCGGGTTCAGATCGGGGGGGCCATTCCGCCCAACCACACCCCTCCAGGTCTCACTGTCATTGCCCACGTGAGCGTTGAAGTCCCCCAGCAGAACAAGGGAGTCCCCGGGAGGAGCACTCTCGAGCACCCCCTCCAAAGACTCCAAAAAGGGTGGGTAATCTGCTGTTTTGCGCGTAAGCACAAACAACAGTCAGGACCCGTACCCCCCACCCATAGGCGGAGGGAGGCTACCCTCTCGTTAACCGGGGTATAGCCCAACTTACAGGCGCCGAGATAGGGAGCAACAAGTATGCCCACCCCAGCTCGGCGCCTCTCAGCGGTAGCAACTCCAGAGTGGAAGAGAGTCCAACCCCTCTCGAGGAGACGGGTTCCAGAGGCAGAGCCGTGCGTCGAAGTGAGTCCGACGATGTCCAGTCGAAACCTCTCAACCTCGCACACCAGCTCCGGCTCTTTCCCCACCAAAGAGGTGACGTTCCATGTCCCGAGAGCCAGCTTCAGCAGCCGAGGATCGGACTGGCAAGGTCCCCGCCTTCGGCCGCCGCCCATCCTGCACAGCACCCGACCCCTATGGCCCCTCCCACAGGTGGTGAGCTCATGGGAAGGGGGACCCATGTTACCTCTTCGGGCTAAGCCCGACCGGGCCCCATAGGTAAAGGCCTGGCCACCAGGCGCTCACCAACGTGCCCCGTCAGAGTTTCAGCAGCTCTGCACTCGTCAGGAAGTCTGTTCCTGATAAGGGGAGCACAGAAACTGAAAGCGCGCTTCTCCATGTTTAGTTCTGAGTCTAGGGATGTTTAGTAGGCTAGAGTTGGAGGACCTGAGTGGTCTTGGTGGTTGGTACAGTGACAACAGGTCTTCAACATATTTTGGTGCTACGCCATGTAATGATTTATAAACTAGTAGGAGTATTTTGAAGTATATTCTCTGACCTACAGGGAGCCAGTGGAAGGACTTTAGAACTGGGGTGATGTGCTCTACTTTCCTGGTTCTAGTGAGGACGCGAGCAGCAGCGTTCTGGATCAGCTGCAGCTGTCTGATTGACTTTTTAGGCAGACCTGTGAAGATGCTGTTGTAGTAATCAATCCGACTAAAGATAAACGCATGGACGAGTTTTTCCAGGTCCTGTTGCAACATCAGTTGTTTAATCCTGGAAATGTTCTTCAGGTGATAGAAGGCTGACCTTGTAATTGCCTTTATGTGACCCTGGAGGTTCAGGTCTGAGTCCATCGCTACACCTAGATTTCGTGCCTGATCAGTAGTTCCTAGCTGTAATAATTGAAGCTGGGTGCTGACTCTTGATCGTTCCTGTTTGGATCTAAAAATAATTACTACAGTTTTGTTTCTATTCAGCTGGAGAAAGTTATGGCACATCCATCCATTTATTCGGTCAATGCATTGATTTAGGGTTTGAATGGGTTAAGAGTCACCTGGTGACATTGTACTGTAAAGCTGAGTATCATCTGCATAGTTATGGTAGCTAATCTTATTGGGTGCTATAATCTTGCCTAGTGGGAGCATGTAGATATTAAATAGAAGGGGCCCTAAGATGGAGCCCTGGGGCACCCCACATGTGATTTCTGTTCATTCTGATGAAAGGTTTCCGGTTGAAACAAAGAAGTCCCTGTTCTTTAGGTAAGACTCAAACCAGCCAAGTACTGTACTAGAGAGTCTAACCCAGCTCTCCAGTCGTTCCAATAGTATATCATGATCAACAGTGTCAAATGCTGCACTAAGGTCCAACAGACTTATTCAAATCAACAAGGCATTTCACATTGTTTTGACAATAAACATATGCTTAACCTGTCCAGTGTGTAAATAAAACGCAGTTAAGTTAATTAACATATTAAGCCATTTCACTAGTAATAGATATATAATTACCTCTCAGTAACCTGTAATACATCAGGGTAAAAAGAGTTAAAAAACGACTTCCTTAGCATTCCAGCAACAGAACACATACACACTATTTGCCCCATCTCTTGGGGGGGGGGGGTTTAAATCAATTTTAGGCTGAAACTTTTTTTTTAAAAGATCCCCCACTGAAAAATAATTTGGTGCATACTCCTGCGCCCTCTTCCTATAGTTCCCCTAATCTATCAGCACTTGGAGACACACAGCAAGAACCGAGTTCAGTGATTTATAGTTATGATTATTCTTTGCTCGGCTTAGATCACCAGCTGAGGCCTAATACTGGAGGCGGATTCTCCGGAAATAAGATGCAAATTTCAAAGCTGACTTTTCTAAAGAGGAACAAATTATTCTCCAATCGGAGGGAGCACAAGAAAAACTTTCCCTCGTGTAGGTGGACCTCATTTTCAAGAATCTGTCAACAAGAAGTCAAGAAGCGATGTCACTCAGCTGAGATGTAGTTATATATCTCTAATCAGTCAAAGCTCAGCAGTCCCCCGCAGCTGTCTGAGTCGCTTGTTACAACAAAAAAACACCTTGGACTTGTGTGACATGCACCCACCTGTCACCCATCACACATGTACTCGCTCAGTTTTGAACATTCGCAGGGAGCAGTGGGCTGGAGCTGTGAAATGGGGAGGATTAGTCACTTTGTCAGGAGATGTACGAGGCCTCTCTTAGGTGGACGGCGAGCCACAGGGGGCATCTGTGAGAGGGAGGGAGAGAGGGAGGGAGGACAAATTGGAGGGCCAGGAAGAAAAGACAGTAGAACAAACACTTCAGAGACAACAATGAAGACAGATTGGAGGGGAAAGGGACACAAAGATGAGACAGAGGAAGATGCTGTGACTGATCATTTAGCCCCCAGAAGCTCACCATTTGACAACGCTCTAACTCTTCTCACATTTGCATCACTGACATCACTCAGTCACTCGCTCGCACACAGGCAAACACTCTGGAGAGCATTTGAGCGCCAACTTCCCCATGTGCTGTGTTCGGTTCTTTTTTTCCAGGGTGGTGAAACAGGCAGCGGGCCTGGACCCTGGCCCCAGATGGGGGGGTTGTCAGCTCAAGCCCGAACAGGAGGTGTGGGATCCAGAAAGCTGAGGGTCCCATGTGAGAATGTGGCCATCGCCGGCGCTGCCGTGGCCTCGGCACCATCTGTGCTCCCAGCAGGACGCCCAGCGCGTTCGCCGCCACCCAGACACATATGGACACACAAAGGTACTCGCTTTCTCTCCCTCCCTCCTTGCGGATGTGCAGCCAGTCATACACTCACACGGGGCGGGGAGTGAACACACTGGGGACCGCGGAGTGAGAGATGAGAAGAAGGATGATGAGTTTGTTGATTGCGCAGTGAACACATCGCATCTTGATGATGATGCTGATGTAAGTGTGATGACTTCAGAGGCACCATTAGTCAGCAAACGAGCCAGCTGTGATTTGACACTCACACGAAATCACATGTTTAATTTTTTCAGAAAGGTACTGTTTGGAGCCTAAATGAAAACTACAAGCTGTTCTGTGGTTGCACATCAATTTTAGAAACTAATGATGGAACATGACAACCTGTACAACGTTCATACTCAAAATGAACGTTACAAAATGACACCAAAACAAAACAGAAAGGACTCCCAGTTATCACTAAACTCTGCTATTTAGGAACATAGTTTCTCATGCGGCTACAGTAGAAAAAGAAGCATGGAGTGAACCAGAACTTTTTCAGCAAACGCATCTTTCTAAAGCAATAAGGTACATAACACGCTCTGCACTGAACTGAATGACTCACCTGAAACAATGTCAAGCTGAATGTAAACATCACTGATTCTAGGGAAAAAACAACTGACGTCAACATGGCTACCAATAGCATCTAATCAGCCCAAACCCCTTATTTGTATAAAACACAAGTCAGCAGAATCCCCGTTGATGAGAAGGGATATTTCCAAAAGCTGCCCATGATGCATTCAAGTACAGCTGGGAGGCTAGGCTGTGGAAATATAAAAACAACTCAAAAATGATTTAAATATGTTTTATACTCAAATATGATCAAAGTATTATTTAAATCTTTAAAAACATTCACACTGACTGTTTTCAAGTGATTATATTGTTCTCTACTCTGGCTATGTCTGTTTGTACTATTTTGTTTATTTATTTAAAAATCCAATCAAATCTCCAGTCAGTTCCATACCTTAACATTTCTTAAGTCATAGAACAGAGTAAAATTAAATTATTTCAGGAAATGAAAGGAATGACTTTGGGAAAAAAGGTGCTTTGTTTAATGCTGATGAAAGTAAAAAAAGTCATGTAAAATGTACAAAACCGTGACTTTAAAACCCCAAATAAGTACCGAATCGGGTCAGAAAGATATAGTCTAAAAGCATGTCTATAACACAGATATTGCTTAATATTGCTTAAGGTTTAAAAATGGTGAAAAACCAAAAATCATGAGGTCAAAATTTATAATTAGAGTAATATCAAGAATGCAATTCCTCTATTGACACTTCTTCAGCTACCAGTTGTTGAATATATTTTGTTTTCAGCACCGTCTACTGTTTAAAGTAAGAACTACACCACTTGAGATGCTCCTCCCTCGAAGGTATCAAAAGCCAAGAGGCTGTAGGTCGTGGCCAAATTCTCTTGAGACCGCTGCTGAGCGAAGGTACAACCGCAGCTTTCAAGGAACCTTAAAGAACAAAGGTCTTTGATGCAGGTCTGACCTGATGACATGAGTGGGAGCTGAAACTCACCAGAACAATGGATGTAACAGCACTGGAGTGAACCACAACGAGACTAAGACAGATTATGTGCAAAAGAAAACACTTCAATATTGTGTCCAGCTAAACCAATCAGATCTTAGTAGACAAAACAATCAAACTACTTGCTTCAAAATGATCTCTTACATTCAGCTGATGTTTTAGTTTGTAGTGAGCGGGAGATATTTCTACTGCTTGATGATACCGTCACCTGCTCATCTGGACTCCTTGTGAGGGTCATGGAGTCATCAATCCAGTTCTTGTCTCCTGTCTCCATAACACCCTACTCTGCACAGGTATTTTTGTATTCAACCCCCTTTCCTACAATACCAGTGCAACTAACTTGCCTAATTAGTCTACCAGTGACTATAAAACAAGGTATTTTGGGATGGACTCAGATGTGTGTTAGAGAACATTAAAGAACAGAGAGCATCATAGCAAACACAGCAGACTGTGGCTCAGTGGAGTCTGTAGTATTTTTTTTTTAGGGGGAGAAGGAAAACCGCTACAACTTCTCGAAGATCTGTTTTCAAGAGAGGATGCGAAACGCAGAGCATTATATCTTGCATGTCCCTTAAACAGCTACCGTATTTCAAGATGGCGCATGACTATGGAGGATCGACCACAGTTTATGTATATAAAAATGTAACATTTCATACTAATAGGAATACTTAGAATAGATGTTGGTGAGAAATATTAATTAAGGTAAAAAATATTACACACTGTACCTTTAAGAGGCTCTTGACAACTTTTGGAGGCAACAACAGCTAATGTCTTTGAAGAGCCTTCAGAAAGGTCAGCATTATGCCATGAAGGGCTGTGTACAAAATTTCCAACTGGAATTAAATGAAAGAAAAAAGGAAATTAGACGTACAGATCTTCAGATAAAGCAAGAGGGAGAAGCCTCATCTAGTGTCAATCGTTTTTGACGAGAGAAACGTCATTGGAGACCAGCATTGTTCATGTACAGCAGGATAATGTGTTAAATTTATCATCCATTAACTTAATACCCTGCTAAGTGGCTAGTTTAGGAAAGCATTACCGCTTGGCTTTATGTGATTGTGGTGACTGTGGCTCAGGTGGTAAGAGTTTGTCCTGTAACCAGTGGGTTGCTGGTCTAAACCCCCTCCCCGTTTGTCTTGGTTGTTGTGTCCTTGGACAAGACACTTCACCCGCCTTGCCTACTGGTGGTGGTCAGAAGGCTGAAACAAAATGTTCTGGTTTGGGAAATGAGATAAACTCTGTTGATTATCCTCTCAGGATACTTTCGTTCGATATTTTTTTTGTCTTCAAACACAAACCATTTGAAAACCATTAAAGCGTTGCACACTCTAATGCTTCTCTACGGAGCGAGACGGCAAGAAATCTCAGAGTTTGTTTATTTCAGGGAAACTGGTAGTTGAATGTTATTGGTTTGTTTGTGTTTGGGGGGCAGGACTGAGTGCGACTGAGCCTCAGGTCAATAGTGAGATGATCAAAGCTTGGGATATTGTTTTATAACCCAACCCTGCTTTAACCTTCTTCACAGAGCTCAGTTCAAACCATTGCCTGAAAATGGACAAAGTATGGCACAACTACCTACCTACCTGCCTGGAGAAGGGGAGCATTAGTTAAATAATCAGCCACTAGACCCATGGCAACTGGAAGAGCTGCATAGATTCCCAGCTCTGGTGGGGGGAATCAGTCAACAGCACATCAATCAGGTTTGCATTCCACAAGTCTGGACTTTAAAGAGTGCCTAGAAGAAATCCTTTCTAAAAAGAGAGGCTGGAGAATTCCCATTCAAAGCTAACCTCAAGCCAAGTAAATAACACAACAAACATGTAGAAGAAGCTCTGATTACATCAGACCTAAGTTGACCTTGAACACACCATGCCCACCATGAAACCTAATGGTGTTAGTATCGTGCTGTGGGGATGCGTTTTTTTCAGCGTGAATGGGGAAGCTAATAAGAGTTGACAGAACTAAATACAGGCTTATTAACAGAAGAACACAGACTAAAGCCTGCAAAAGACTGGAGACCAAGGCGTAGGTTCACCTTTCAGCAGAACAACACAGCCAGAGCTACAATGAAGTAGTTTCAGATCAAAGTATATTTATGCTGTAGAATTGCCCAGATCTATGTCCAACCGAGAATCTGTTGAAATACTTTTTGTGTTGATTGGATAAAACCACATGATCAACACAAAGCAACACATATATTTTGGTTTACAGCCAGGGGGTACAAACACCTCCTGGCTGTAAAGTTTTCAATTCAGTTCAGTAGAATGTGAAGCTACCTGCTAGCCAAAGCTCTGACTTTCCTTCTACAGGATAATACCTTCACCTGCTCATCTGGGTTCCTCACAAGGGCCAAAGGATCATTAAACCAGTTCTTGCCTCCATCTTTCATAGTCTCCATAACACCCTGTTCTGCACAGCTTCCTACACCTCTTCCTCCAACCGACTGACCCTCCTACTTTGGCCTCAGGCCCCCCTCTGAAGATGCACCTGCCTCCTTCAAGGTGTTGGTGAGCTTTCCTCAGTCACCCACCTCCATCTTTCAAGCAACCCACTGACCCCCTCTTACTTTATTTCTCCTCATCCCTCTGCCGCTCCATCTAGGGTCTCCAGCTGGCTGATGAGTTCATTAGGCCCACAGCTCAGCCAAGGAGCATGGCAGTGTTTGGGCCAAACTGGGAGACGGACGGGGGGCCCCTGGTGGCCAATGGGCACAGGCCATGGTCTTTGGGCTGGAGTCAGAAAAGTCCCAGAATGTCCCACATGTCGATATGCGGGCTCTGTTTATTCTTGGAACTCAGAGACTATTATTTTGTACATTAGCAATCTGGTTTGGGACTCGATTCACTCTGAAACTTCAGCGGCATTGCGTTTTGAAGGGGTCCGCGCAAACAATGGGAGGAAACAGATTTCTAATAATCCCCACAGGTTGCAGTGACATCTGGCCCCACACTTGAGCGTTGGCTCAATTAATTCAGAAAACACAAAACAAAAAGCGCCAGGGGCAAAGATCTGGGGGACTTAGGAGAATGCTTTGTGTTTGTGTGTATCAGTGTGTGTGTGTATTGATTATGGCATTCGATCAACTCTGATGTGGTGCGTGAATCTAGCTCAAATTAATCGGGTTATACAGCTGCTTCTTTAGGTGGAGATTCCCGGGCAAACACAAAAAGCTTAATCTGTTACATTTACTCCACCTCTACCTTTTCCTTCCTCCTCTTCCTCACTCTCAGCAGCAGGTCAGCTGGGGTCAGGGCCTCGGTGGCTGGGCTCAGGTGTAGCCTCAGCTGGGCAGGAGGGGGGAGGATGGCGAGAAGAGATGAAGAGGGGAGGTGAGGAGGAGAAAGTGGAGGCAGTTTAGGTGAACCATGAGGGAGTCCATCAGGAAACCGAGAAATAAACGTGTTCACGCAAATAAAATAAAAAAACAGGAGGTGAAACAAGCAAACAAAAACATCAGCTTTGTCTTTTCAACACCTCCCCTCTGCCGCCTCTCTCGCTCCTGTTCTCCAGGGAGCGGCCTGGCCGTGCTCGGCCTGAACGCCATCTGCTGCATAATGTACCGGGAAGGAACTCCAAATCCTTCATTTCCACTCGCTGCCTGTCATCCAGGGCGTGCGCGTCCTCTCCATTCGTCCGCACGCGTCACCTAGGAAGGGTGCGAACACTTGGACGCGTGTGAGATCTCATTTTACGGATGTTGTGACATCAGCTCATCCAGAGACGATGCTGAGTGATGGCTTCGAAGCAATGAAGCTTGATGCCAAATGTGTGTGTGGTTTTGTTAAAAAAGGATTACTTCCCCGTTTTGAACATGCCAGTCTGGTAGTTTTCAGTCTCCACAGAGGGAACAAAACTCTGCTAAGCATGCAGCCTGTTTGTCTTTGGTGATCCATTTCCAGAAGTAACAAAAGCTCTAAATGAATCATTTTTTAAAGGAACTCTGGGGAAATCGAGCAGAGAGTGGCACCCTGCCAGAGATGCCTCAAATTTGCTTTTTGTTTACAAGTTAACACACAAAAGTGCACACACACAGAGTCATGTTTTAGCGCCCCGCCCCTCTCGGCAGCGCTGGTAACCTGGAGGTGCAAAGAGTTGTCCCTCCAGGTCCCTGTGGGGCCACGGTGAATTGGGGGGCCATCTGTTTTGTGGTAATAAGCTTTCCCTTCCTTCTGCTTCGGCTCATTCTCTCCTCTTCCTCTGTGCGTTTGTTTGAGTTTCTGAAAGGTTCCCCGTGTTTTCCGTGTCTCGAGGCGTGCTCGCACACAAAGGCATGAGAGGATGCAAACGCTTCTGGACACAGTCACAAGCTCGACTAGTGAGGTAAAGAGAACAGAGGCATGGTGAAATATCACAGAGTGAACCCTGAACCCTAAACCGCTGTCCACGGCTGCTGACACAAAGAAAACGTGACATATCAGAATCTCACATGAACCCATATGCATGTTGCCTCAAGCTACTGTAAAAGCAATACAGTCTGGATTTAAAAATGTTTTTGTGTTACACTTCCACCTGTGCAGTGTGCGGAGAGAAAAACTCTACTCCACAAGCTTGGAAGTTGACAATCCTTGGTTTTGTGGAACCTCTCCGCTATTTGCGTTAGGATTTCTAAAAGCACCCTTAAAAAAAAGGTATTTATATCCCGGAACACTTCCATATTTTAATCACACCGCAACCACAAAATGATATGTATTTGATTAAGTTTGTGTATTTGTGCAACACAAAACCTTCCAATCCATCATCCCAAAGTGGAAACAGTATGGTACAATAGCAAACCTACCAAGACATGACCATCTACCAGTCAAGAGGTCAATGGAAACTCTTGAGCTTAGATAGAGAACTGCTAAAATTGCACTCCATGAATCTGTCTTTTATAAAACAGTGACAAATAAAGTCATTGTTTCAGAAAAGCCAAAGGAAGATGTTGTTTAGATGAGACCAAAATGCAAATTCTTGGCCTACATGCACAACACCATCTAATGTGAAAATAACACTGGAGCATCCCTCTTAACAAATCCTCCATGTGGTGAAATGTGGTGGTGGCAGCATGATGCTGTGGGAGTGACTGCTCATCTTCTGCCAGGAAAGGGAAGGCTGCCATAGTAAATGGAAAGGTTGATGGCGCTAACTGGAGTAATGGAGAATGTGTGTTTTTTTTCCCATTCACATGGCTCATTTTGCTTTCACTCCAAAGCCAAAGGGTAACTCTGCGGACGCTCACCGTCTTTGATTCCACAGGTGGTTGGACTAATCTGCTTGACGAGGCTGAAGTTGGTTTCCGTTTCTAACTTCCGATTCGGGAAATGGCTAAAGGGCTATTACACCAAATTTTTCTCTACCCTGAGGGTCTTTAATCTGCTCTAGATTAAAATCTACAGTATTTAGACATTTCAGACCTGGATTATATTATTCCACATTAGCAGAAGAATAATTAAAACCAACTCTGGGATATGCGAAACCTTTCTGTGATTTGTGAAACTTCAATAAAGGCAGATTTCAGCAGTTTTTCTGCCTCTGGACAAAACCATTTTAACTGTAGCTAGAAAAATACAACACTTAGACATTCCAGACCTGGACTAAATTATGCTACATTACCAGAAGAATAATTAGAACCAACTCTGGGATTTGTGAAACTTTTCTGTGATTTGTGAAACTTCAATAAAGGAAGATTTCAGATCTTTTTCTGCCTCTGGACCACATTATTTTAGCTGTAGCTAGAAAAATACAACACTCAGACATTTCAGACCTGGACTAAATTATGCTACATTACCAGAAGAATAATTAGAACCAACTCTGGGATTTGTGAAACTTTTCTGTGATTTGTGGAACTTCAATAAAGGCAGATTTCATTTTTCTTCCTCTGGACTAGGGATGTAAGAAAATATGGATACACCGATTTATCGCGATATTTTATTTCACGATATTGTATCGATATTCCCCCCAAAAAAATTTTTTTTTTTTTTTTTTTTTTCTAGGATTTTAATGGAACCATTAATGATGACAGTAATTTTTGTAGTAAAATTTAAATTGTGACTGGTAGTTTGTGGCTGTTGTCACCTTCTTCTTTCCAGTGGATCAACTAGATCTAGTAATTAAACTGGATGTGTTAAAGTATGAAACAGGTTGGAGCGTTTAGAATGCTGTGACAGTTTTCCTACTGTTAAATTGAGTTTTAAAAAGCACAATATATCGTCTTACTCATAGTATCGCGATATATCACATATACATATCCTATCGCCAGATTTTTGCCAATACACATCCCTACTCTGCACCAAGCCATTTTAACTGTAGCTAGAAAAATACAACACTCAATTAAAGTGATCTTTTTGAATGAGCCATTTCCAAATCCTGAACCACAAGCTATCACTTCAGCGTGAGGAATTGCTGCAGCAGCAAACTTCATTGTCTATCATATGTTTTGTGTATTTTTTGTATCATTTCTGTTTTTATTTTTTTTATCTCTCTCATGTTGTATTCTATGCTTCTCATTGTTTAATTATATATCATATTTTTTTCTTCATCAAAAAATAATGTAAAGCACCTTGAATTACCCTGCTGCTGAATGTGTGCTATACCACTAAATTTCTGTTGCCTTGCAGCATACGCATGTCTTCTGCGACCATGATTGGCACACAATAGGACTGAAAATGTATGTGCATCTGCATCAAGTGGCCAAGTGTATGAATTATAATCTGTCTTCAGATTCCTATAAATGTAGGATGATATAATCCAGGTCTAAAATGTCTGTATTTCTCTAGCTACAGTCAAAATGGTTTGGTCCAGAGGCAGAAAAATGCTAAAAGCAGCAGATTAAAGACCCTCAGAGTCAAGAGACAAATTGGGTGTAATAGCCATTTAGCCATTTCCCGAATCGGAAGCTAGAAACGGAAACCAACTTCAGCCTCGTATCTGCTTGGATGTTAGAAAGTCAGTAGAATATGGATGGGCAGAACTTGTGCCATCAGAAACTGAATTTGAATAGGTTCTGTTTGAATTGGCATCACTCAGATTGAATCTGAAATGCTCAACCTGAATAAAAACTGAATCTGTATTAGCCTTATTTGAAATCCAATTTTTAGTTTGGAAATGATAGTCCCTAATTTAAAACGTAATTTTTATATTTTCAAAATGAATTCATTGGCTTTAAAACTGCATTTCATCCCAGGGCAAATTCATCTCTCGAACTTTCACTTTCACTTCTCACCATTCAGTTTCAGTTCAACAAATCAAGTTCACTTCTTAAATTCAGTTTTTTGGGTCGGACATCCGAGTCCTCGAGAAGTAATCCAGCTCAGACTAATAGAACTACATTGTACTTTAACGAACCAACGGCGTCCTGGCCTGGAGCCGGGCATCTCATGGAGCAACAGCAGCTGTATCAACTTTGCTGCCATGTTTTATCTCAGACAGATAAATCATATTCAGGTCAAATAATTTTATTTCATCTACAAGTTTTCAGGAATGCCATATTATTCTCAGCTAGTTAGGCCTAGCGACTGAATGACATTATAATTATTAACTATGATATAATATATGTGTGTAAACTAAATATTTATTAAATTTAGAATACAGTGGCAAATTATCTAATATTTATTTGATCTTCCACATTTTCTCTGCTGATTTTATACATACGTACACGCATACACTGCAAGCCAAAACATTACCGACAAATGTCGGCAACCGTGATCCTGGGCCCAGCAACTATCTAATTATGGCCAAGAATATATATATTTTTAAACATACATGTTTGTGAAGAAAAATATAGGCCTGATATGGAAGTTACATAAAACCGCTGTTGTTAATTTTAAATTTTTTATATTTTTTTCTCCCCATCATCCTTGTAGCGTAGGTTTTAGAACCCTCTTCACCCCCCTCCTCAAACACAGAAATGGTTTGGCCGCAGAGAAAACGAAATTTCAATTAATTAGCCTGCTCCAAAGCTGCAAAGTGCTCGGTCCGCTACAGGCCGGGAGAAAAAAAATAATAACGCCGCCTCAGTCGGTCCCTTCGCTCTGGGTGCGGCAGCCTCCATCACTTTGATACTTGATACTTGTCTGCAACCTTCACCTGAGAAACACCCCTCAACGTGCAGGTACAGCCTAGTTTCAAGTTTTCTCTTTGCACCTTTCACCTAATGTATCTACCAGGTGTGTCCTCACAGCAGCACACCGGATCTGGGCTAGAGGTGAGCGGAGGTGAATGAAATGAAGTTAATGCTGTAGACCCTCAGCTGCTGAAGAGAATTTGGGCCTAGAGCATTTGGAGCTCACATCCAAAAAATGTGTCACATAAATAGTAACCGAAATTACTGTTCTGTCAGCAGCAGGTATGGAAAGCCAGACGAGCTAAAATTTAATAAATCAAAATGTCCCAAAATGTATATTTATACATGTGAAAATTTTAATAAAACTTGAAATGCATTTGTCAAATAAATCAATCTATTCTTATCCTGATAAATAAATATTTCATGTTTGTATATTTAAATTAGAAATTTTTAACAATATTTTTACTTCATGGCTGTCTGCTGAAGATCTCATGAATTTAGTTCATCTCCCCACTTTAAAGATATGAATCTCTCAGGTGAAAACACTGCTATAAAAAGGTAGAGTTAGCTCGTCTGAGCTGTTGGTTAGTTGCTATGGAGGTTAACCAGTCATATAATAGGATTTATTCAGTGAGACACAGCAGTAAGGTAAATTATTCCATGATGTACTTCATAACACTTGGTTAATCAGCTACCAGGTCTTTTTAATGTCTACAGCCTCAGATTAACACAGCCCAGCAGGAGCGTCTCAATAGCAACATCGTACCCTGAAGTCGAAAGTACCCTTTCAAAAACCTTGGGAACCTGGTCACCACAGATGGAAACAACTTCCTCGACACCCATGCAAGGATCACCATGACATGGCTTAAATGAAGGGAGCTTACTAGTGGAATAAGCAACAAGAAGACACTTTTATTTGGAGCACCCCATGTGAGAATCTTGAAGACGCTGTGCAGGATGCTTAGACTGACCTGGCTTGGAGCACGGCTAAGATGACGTCCACCAAGATAAGGTTCAGTGGTGCGGTTACATAGCGCTGAACAATGAGGACTCTGTTTAAACAACAGCACTCAGTTTGATCTAGGTAGACAATGCCTCTATGGTTGACCCAAGAAAGAACATGTAGAATTTGGGCTTGGCCCCAAAGGACTTCCAAAACCAGACCCTCCGGAAGGACCCTGTACAACATCCTCCTAAAAGTCTTGGTTCCTTTTTATCTATAAAATCATTTCTTCTCTTTTTTTTCACCAATAGAATATATTTTTCATGGAGCTGCAGTTAACAACAGCCTGGGCCTACTACCTCACATGCATCATCCCTCTCTGTTGGAGCCCCCCTGCTTGACGCCATGTCGCTGACAACCGTCTGATTGTTTAAGTTTGGAGAAACATTCGGGATTAGAAGGCACTTGATCGATCAGGAGGGTTGCCATGGTGATGGTGTGATGTGATGGTGAGGGGTCTGAATTGAAAAGAGCAGAGAAGAAGAGGCCGGTGGTCTTGAGCTTGCTTGAGCAACATCTATAAAAGACCTATCTGTGCATCACGACGCCCGAGCCTGACCTTTGAATTTGAATGGACACATAAACGAGGTTTTTAAAGTACAGTAAGCTGCTTCTTTGCTTTGCCCCCCCCACCCCACCAACAACGTGGAAATGGCAAACCATGTTAGAGGCAAATAAACTGTGCGTCTGCAGCTGTGTCTCTGCTCCCGAACCTGCCAATTCAAACCGAACACCACACATATATGTTTCATTACCCAGTGTGCATGACAACATCGATATGTCATCTGATATTGTTCATTATCCTTGCTGTGGCGTTATCCGATTTCTCCCTACCTATGGCAGCTTTCAATACGCTCATGAGTTATATCATGATTATGAGCGGTCTGGGTGCCGAGATGCTGCCTGCATCTCATTGAGGGAGAACGAAGCGGATCAATAAACCAGAGGGGACTGAATCAGGGGGCCTCTGCATGTGAGAGAGATGTGTGTTTGCGTGCACAACGGCCTTGGGAGATCCCCGGCGCTCAGCCGTTTCTGGCCTCTCTATTTTTCTGTCTTTAAGAAGAGTGTTTTGAGTAACATTTTAGGTGCGGCAAATATCGAATCACACAGTATGTCAGGCTGCAGACGGCTTTGTTACACACTTCACGAGGCTATATCTCTTCTGCGGCGCAGTGGGCAGGCCGCCGGGCAGCCAGCCAGCAGCTGGGCTCTTGCTCGCTCTCATTTAAGAGAAGATTTACAAGCGGTTTGCGACAGGAGCCGAGGTGCCTTTTCAGGATGCGTTCTGCCTGGTTGGGATGTGAATACATCTGTTGTGTCATCCAGAGTGCAGCAAACAAGCTGTCAGGCAGTCTGTGTTATGAATTTGAAAGATTGGAGCGCTCTAATAGCTCGGGGGCTTTGTTGGATTGTTCAGAGAAAATATACTGTTTGTCAGAAGTACATGTACAGTAGCCTATATATACGTATTAGGCATGAGCCGGTTACTAGTTTTAAGGTTAAACCAAGGTGGCTCCATGAGTTCGACCCCACTTTTACTTGTTGCTGCACATAGCCAGTCAGGTGGCTGCATAAAAAAAAGTTGTTAGTTTGGAAAGATTTCCAGCTGTAAAAAACATGGACAGTCACAATGTGGCAAGACAAAGACTTTTACAAAAACATAGAATAAGCAGTCGCTACATTTAAAAATACTTTGAATGCTTATGTTGCCTAAATTGCTGATATATTCTACTGGAAATCTTAACCAATCAGCCAGATTTGTCTCTAGTGTCAGCGAGAGAAAAGCGTATTGACTTTCACTCAGCCTGCTAAATGACAGCGTGCAGCAACAAGTGAGGGAGGGGCAGTGTGGTGCTCATCTGCTGTATATAATTTTGCTTAATCAAACGGTTTCCCTGGCATCGCCATAAAAAAAAAACACCTTAAAGACCTCATGACCCGAAGTTGACATTTTTAAACATAACATAAAACAAAGAAATCTGAACCCAATGGACTATGTCAAAGTCATAAACATGCCTACTGAGAGCAAAAAACCGCTGCGGTGCCTAGCATTTTACTACTGTATGGCTGCGCACTGAACAAGCCGATAGCCGGAAGTGATGTTAGCGAGAGAACTCATTCTTCATCTACATCTACTTGTGCTCCCAGCACAATTTCCACATAATCAGTATCTGAGCGGACCATTATTTAAATGACTCCATTGCACTTTCTCATACAGTCATGGTTACTTTCTGCGCAGATGCTGCAGCGTTCTTTGCAGTGGATACGTCAAGGTTCTAGTCCGTATGCAAACACGTTCAGAGCAGAGACCCGCTGTACCGCTGGTTCCCGTTTCAAGATGGAAAAATACATCAATTACATTTTATGGCTCTGGCTGAAGTTTCTTCACTGCAGGTTAAAAATATTAATTTAATACTTTTGTTTGTTTACGACTCCCAAAGAGATGGTGTTGATATATTGTGTTTGTGGAGAGAACATGGCAGAATATTCCCATAGCTATGCGCTGGCAGCAGAATGTTCCCGCTATCCTGCGCTGCCAGAGAGATTTTTTTGCGATTGAATTTGTGATTCAGGAACGGAGATAACAGATAAAGCCAGGGACTGTGGACAATATTTTGATTCTGGACAGAGATCTCTGCATTAAATTAATTTCAGATGTGCAATGTTTCAAATAAAAGGGACATGATTCATTGTAATATAATTTACAATCACTTGGGGATTCTGTTATTTTCTGTCTTTGATCGGTTTTTTAAAACTGTAGCCTAATGGAAAAATGTAAAGGCCGTTGTTAAAGTGCAGTAGGAAAATCGAGTGAGAAAATGAAGCAGGACATCACACAAAAGTTCACTTTCTGACGGGCGGCTCAACCACTCCACTACTCCATCAGGTAGTGAGTGCATTCACAAAAAGGAACAGGAATACCATCTGAGGTGTTTGTGTGATGAGCTTTTGCCGTTAGTTTATTATGACGCAACCTCTATTCATTAGTACAATAATCAGAAACACCTGTGGACACGCAAACTAACAGCCGTCCTTCATTGTGAAAGTTTACAGTTTACGCCACTGACCACTTGATGCAGACGCACAGTCATTTTCAACTTTACGCACAGAGTTTAGGTAGCTGAATCAATCAAAAAAGATTCTAATGAGAGCATCTGAGCATCATCTCAGACCTGGACACCGCACTCAATGCAACTATTTCCTCCTGCTGAGGCAATAAGAAAGTTGAGAAAGAAGTGGCTCTTGTTATTCCAGTCTGCAGTGTGCGAGCGGAGCGGATTCAGCCTCTCTTATGCACAAGCAGGTGCACAATTCACGTGTATAGACCAAGAGAAAGTTGTGAGACTGCAGGTAAAATGTTCATATTTAGTCCATGTTTTCATCTGCTCCATGTGTGATGGCACGATGGAGATTCTTTGTTCAGATTGTTCAGGCTGAATTTTAACTAAAATGAACGAAGAATTAAATAATATTGAAGGTTTCAGATTTTATTCAAAATTTTAAAAAAACTGTCAAAGACAGAAAATAACGGGATCCCTGATTAAATGTAAATTATAGTACAATTTATAATTTCTCTTTTATTGTTTTGGAATATTCCATCCGCGGGTAGCCGCCCCATGCAGGATTCTGAACTGTTAGTTAAAGTTTCCCCACACAGAACTACAAGGGTTGTAAAGGGAACGCTTTTTATTACTGCGCATATAGCCTATAGCCGACGGTTGAATAATTATAGGCTATATGAATAATCAATGATTGTCCCCAGCAGTTTTAAAAACAAACTGACGCCCTTGTCCAGGAGAGACGGGAGCAGTTTTGCTATAATTATGAATAATTCAAACTCTATTTAATGAGTCTGACAAAGAAATTAAATAAGTGTTTCACCTGAAACTAATAATTTGGTACAATAATCATAAAGAAGAATTGTAATGAAGTCTTAGGCTACTTGCTTTGTTTGCCTTGAATGTTTGCCTACAATATTTTATTTTTTCCGATAATCAGTCTCAGACCTTACAAATAAGTACGTCTGGATTAGTTTATTTTTAGTTTTAAAACTGATTTTCCATATTTACATTATGTAGGCTAATGTTTATTGTTCAGGTCACTACTAAAATCACTACACGTTAATATTATTATGCTCATTTATATCATTTTGTTAATTTTTTTTTTTAAAAAGAAGCCACTATTAAGTTATTTCTAATCCTTACCAACCTGTGTTTCCCTGACGTCACTTCTCCCGTTAGCTTCTCTGACCCGCTTTCTTCTACCTATCTCAGTCGTTGTGTACGGCTCATACCTGTACGTTTCCGTGCCTCTAGAAGCACCAGAAACTGCTACATTTTCCACCTCTAAAACCATCTCAAGGCTAAAACTGGAGGAAGAATCTTCCGAGCCTTCAAATATGAGCGCCTCCATCAGGCCTGACAGTGGTAGTTTTCTGACTGTCCAGCCTGAGCGGTTCTGTCGCTGACGTCATACGGAGACGTAGCTTTGAAGCCGCGATTAAGCTAATATTTTTGAAACTCTAATTATCGTGCAAAATCAATTCTGTTCGGCTCATAAATTTACACAACCACATACTTTGACAAGACGCATTATGTCATAATACATTTACATTAAATCAGCTTGGTGTCATGAGATCTTTAAACCATAGAAAGGGTGTGAGCAGAGGTCACGCTAGACATTTGTTGTTGTCGGTCATTTTGACTGACTGGGTCAAAAAAATAAAATAAATCCAGTCTTGATCTAATTTTAACTATCAATTTTTAAAATGATAATGGCATATTCAACTGCATTTCATTTTTATTCATTTTAAATAATATTTAATCTGAACAACGCACAGTACCACAACTTTTTCCTGCTCCGCATGGATTTGAACTGTGTATCCGCTTCGGAGATGATGCTCATATGCTCTCATGGGAATCTTTTTTTGATTGATTCAGTTACCTGAACTCTGTGGGGTAAAGTTGAAAATGTCCGCTCGTCTGCACCGAGTGATCAGGGGCGTGAATCGCACTCCGTCAAAATGACCGATGTCCTTCAGATTTTGCCATCACCATTTAAAAACCAATAAACGGTCAAATACGGAAAATATTTTGGCAGTTTTTAAGTTACAACTTCTTAAGACCTTTGTGTATCTTGATATTGGAAACTGTCAATGTTGATCTCCAAAGGTTCTAGTACTGTGCATAGTAGGTGTTTCAAAACCACTAATAACCTGAATAGGTTCTCATTCTGTTTTTGCTTAACTCTGCATCGGCGTATGTAGACAACATTATTATAAGTGAATAAATCGATGTATTGTGTGATCTTTGCGGCAGTATGAATAATTGTTGTTTTCTATTTTAAATGTAATACTTGTATTATGTCATACTATTTGTTTTTAATTTTTGTGTAAGTACCAGTAAGCCTTTTGTTTACCTGAAATTATCCTATTGAGGATCCAACACCAACCCCTGGCTACTATACATTTTTATTAACTTTGCAAATGCATAAATAAAAACACAAAATCACGCTAATTTAATGCTCCACCCTCTCTAATAATCCCAACTTCTGTCCATATTTCTGTTTGTGCCTTAAATGAAGGGGCTGCCACATGCTTCACTGCAAACAAAAGGGAGGTTAGATTTATTCTTCATTTGGGGCAGTGTGGGAGGCTGTGGAGGGCTGTTCGCTGCAGAAGGGAGGGGAGAGGTTTATGCATGGGCATAACCCGGCCCCTAAAGGAAGGCCCCCGCTGCCAGCTGCCAGCCATAATTAGGCAGCCGCGCAGTGTCTATCACTGATTATGTTTGACCCGGCTAATAAGGCGAACGTGTGCCACCTACGTGTGGCAGGAGAGCGCCGGCCTGCGTCACGGCGCCCATTGTCCTATCCTAGATGAGGTTATTAGTGTGATGTATTGCTGATGCCAAAAATGGATGTGTTGCACAAACATTGGATGCATTGATGCCGCAGCTCTTTCTGTGATGTATGATGGGATGCTGGGAGTTGAAAATTGTCGAGTCCAAAATGTCAACTTTTCAGGTGGGAGGCCGAGCCCTAAACATCACCACAGGCAAGGATCCCTAGTGGGTGTATGTCGTCATGTGCTGATGGGTGTGGCTGCTGTCAAATAGTGATAGAGAGGTTTTATTTATTTATTTTGCTGCTTTTGAAATCCACCACCAAGATTGTTGAATGGCCCTCGCACCTTTGGTGGGACTCTGTGAGTCGTAAATTCAGCTTTTGAGCACTGGTACCTAGGGGTGTAACAATACAAAAAAACTCACGAGAACGAGATGGGAGACGATCTTATTATTAAAGAAAATTTCAAAAGCCTTTGTTTTGAGTTTTCATATATTTTTTGCCAAAAACTCAAACAGATGTCTTTTTCTGATTTCCTAGTTTGCCTAGTTGAAGGACAGTTTCTCAAATAGGCATTGCTACTTAGTTGCTATCGATAGCGTACTCTGTGATTGTGATGTAGATAGACCTCCAGCCATCGGTCGTTTTAGCAATGCTTTCTGCCTCCTTCAGCGTCTAAACAACTTGCAGTCCATCAGAACATCTTGTATTGCTTGTGTCTCGTCTGTCACTCAGTTGCTAGTTAGTGATTCCAATTGGAAACCCAAAATGCCTTCCAAACAATTGATTTAAGAGTAGCTGGGGCATCTGCTATTGCAACTTCTTCAGGCAAAGCCATGCTGACCCCAACCAGCTAGAGCTCACGAGTTAAAGCTGAGGTCTGTTCTGAAGTTGGGTGAAATCGAATGTTGTCTTTCGGAATTCACCAGCTTCTTGCTAAGCATGTAGAGCTGTAAAATACATTAAATCACGATCATCATCGTAGCATTAGCATGAAACCCCGTAGCGATAAGTCTGTATTTTGACCTGTTGTTTAATTTTTTACACATTTTTGAGCTTGGTTTGTATTCGCTTGTTTAAGATGATACCACAGCATGGTTTCATTTAAGTTCCTTCCATATTCTCATGTACCCATCCCTGCTAAGGAAAGCATCACCACAGCATGGGGCTGCATGATGACAATGTGAATTTAGTTTCCTTCCACAAATGACGTTCTGCATGTAAGCCTAAAACTTACATTTAAGTTTCAGCTGAGCAGAGAAGCTTCTTCCAAGTGTTCTGTGTTCCCTACATGGCTTGTAGCAACCCAGTCTCATCCATATGAAGGGAAGAAGACTTTTTTTTTCCCACAGCAAAGCGGGACTCATTATTTTCTCCACGCTGCTCTTCAGTAAAGACCAGGGTTGTGTACTACACAAGTAATAGTTGTCCTGTTGACAGATTCTCTCACCTGAGCTGTGGATATCTGCACCTCCTCCAGAGTTACTATTGACCTCTTAGCAGCTTCTCTGCAAAATGCTTGCAGTGCCTGGCCTGCCAGTTTAGGTAGACGGCCATGTCTCTGTAGCGTTAGAGTTGTCTCATACTCTTTCCAGTTTGGGATCATAGATATTGTTCTCTAACCCAAACTTCCTCTTCTGGTGTGCTCCTTGGTGTTCATTGGGCTGTTTGTTCATTAATGTCATTCTAAAGAGGAAATAATCTAAATTATATTTTCCTAATACATCACTTAGAACAAGACAGCATGCGATATGCGGTCATGTGTTCTACTCAAACTTAAATACGCTGAGAAAGGTTTATTCCTGCTTGTGCAAATATCACGGCCTCCCGAAATGGCAGTCCCAGGGAGGGGTATCCTTTAGTTACCGGCTTCTCCTGCATGTTCACCGACACTGCAGTAATCAGTATAAATTAATAATAGGTGATCAAAGTGCTTAATTTAATGGAGGCTATAAAAGATTAATACCTGACATTATCCAAGCTGCTGTGCTGTTGGGAGAACCACCCATGCCTGAGGTAAACCAATCACATTTCTATGAATATGACATTAGACACATTGATGTGATGTCTTCCATCAATGTGTGTCGGTCTTCAACACAGCAAGTCTGGATAGAAAGTCCACCGAGTGTGACTGGTCTATTTCTGTCTCTCCATCCCTCCCTCCCTCCTTCTCTCTGCGGGTCCAGAGGCGAGAGATCAGTTCAGGGTGGAGGAGAGCTGGTGTTTGGCCTGAGGGGCCCTTGGACACAGATTCTGTCATTGTTCCACAGCTGCCACTCGGCCCCTCCCCTCCCTTCCCTCCCCACATCCCCAGCTCCAGTCTGCGACCGTCCTCACCTTAAGGGCGTCCCCTGCTACCCCGCCTCCCTAATGAAGAGTGACACGCGTCCGGAGGATCTGATCTAGTCCGCAACTGGGCCCTTGCCTCCTCTGTTTTGTCTCCTATTATTGACTGCGGTGCCTCACACTGAGTTCGCAGTGATGAGAGCGCTGTATACCCGAGAGGCATCAGTCCCACAGCAGAGGGGGGAGGCTCAAAGGGCAGATGCAATTGTATGAATTCGTCAGGACCTAATTGTCTTTATTCATGAGCTGCATGATTGATATTAGGAAAAAATGAGACTCCCTAATTGTTCTCATATGAGGAATTTCTTACAGGCCCACATTCTGGATATATATCTGTGTGTGTCTGTATGTGTGTGAGTGTGTGTGTGTGTGTGCACTGCTGGGTGAGATATCAAACTGACAACTCCTGAAGGGCATCTACACAGTTGTCTCCCGACATATCACTTGAAATAATTCATGTGGCTTTGTTGTCCTTTCAGACAGTTCTTTGCATACGTGGTATCCAGTGATTTCCAAAACACCCGAAACAAGAAGAAATGTAGTTGTTTTTTTTGGGTTTGGATCATTTTTATAAAAGCTAAAGCAAGGCGTTTTTTTTCTTCTGAACAGCTGATGCTGCACCAAGAAGTGTTTTTCTTCAGATAACTCTTAAATGTCCTCATAGGACAAAGTCCTGAAGATACGTAAGGGTTTGCGCATTAAAAATCTGTTTAAGGTCATGCCACACCACCTCAGTCAGGTTTAAGTTACTAGGCTTTGACTAGGCCACTCCAAAACCTCCACTTTGTTTTGTCGGAAACTGATAGGCAGGTGTCCCCCTTCAGGATTTTGTTGTTGAGAGCAGAGTCAATTACAGCAAGTCTTCCAGGTCCGGAAGCAGCAATGCAGCCCCAGACCATCTCACTACCACCCATCATGTTTGACTGAGGTATTTAGCTTTCCTAATGTTATCAGACAGATTCTACTTAAGTGATTTTGTTGATTCTGTGAAGAGGCAAAATATTCTCCACAGAACTGCACATGTACACAAAGTCAGGATCGCAATAAACGCCCTTTTAATACAGCTCAAGCATTGTAACACAGAACAACTTTGTTTGTATTGTTTTTTTACATGTACCATAAAGAAAACTGTCCTTATATCATCTCTTTTTCTGTGAAATCAGCTGTCAAGCACAGTGGTGGAGGAGTAATGATTTGCGCTTGTTTTGTAGCCAAAAGACCAGGCACTTGACAGTCACTGAGTCAGCCATACACTTCTCCTTGTAATAGAGTATTCTAGAGTCCCAAACACACCAGAATGAATGAAAAGATTAGGAATCAGGTGAGAAGGAATTCCCACAAAACTCTTTGAACTGAATCAATTTTGGAAGTAATTTTGCTTCTTTAAAGAAAAGCGGGCCGAAATTCATTCACAACGATGTAGGACACTGATCAAATTCAACAGATTCCTTTGTCACTGTACAAGTATACAAGAATACAATAGCTGTATAACAAACCACAGAATAATAAAGTAGACGTTGTGTTTCACACTGCTCCTCCAAAATGCAATATAAGGATCCAAATGACCTTCATTTTGCTGAATTTGGTTCAAAATGTAGTTGTTTAAACTCATTAATACCTTCCAACAGCAGTTCAAAGTAGGTCCATCTGTCTACTACTATATAACTGACCTATTCTGGCATTTTGCGTCTGATCAGGGCATCCCAGCGACTCATCATCCTCAAAGGAAAACACCTTGAGTGGTCAGGTAAGCGTGAAGTAACGTTTAAGGGTTTATGTGGGCCACTGTACACCCAGACACGCAGAGATAAAAGCATGGCGTCTGTTTATGCCGGTTTGTGTGTGAGTACAAGTGTGCATGTATGTGTGCACCCATCAGTGTAATGTGATAAGCTTCAGCAAAGCACATACCTGATGCCATTAAATGCAATTTCCCATGTGTGTCAGCGAAGCCATTTGTCAGCTGCTAACACTGCACGCTTTATTAAAAACCTCATCCGCTTCAATTAACTGCGCCCGCAAAGCAGTTTAACTCCACTCTAATCCTGTCAAGATGTTTAAACAGGCCTTACGTACAGTAGGTACATCGTTTCAAAATCCGTCAGTGAGTTTCTCATGATCCTTTATTCATCTTTGTAACTTGGAGTTAAGTTCAGGCACGAGGAAGCTGGAATGAACATTCCCCTGGTGCCGATACCTTCATACTTTATAGTAATTGCATTCCTTTTGGTGCATTTGGCCTCTGCTTATGTGCCAATCTTAAATCTATTTCTTGACCGTAATTGCCTAATTTAATTGCTTGCAACTGTAAAATTCAATGTTAATTTTTGTGCAATAAGCGCCAGCTGTGTCCCCCTACAGTTTGTCTCTTTGGTTAACTGGATTTCAGACCAAATTATTTCATCTCAGGTAGTAAAGAAAAATGTAACTCCTTTTCAAACGTTTTATGGTTTAGATGTGACGTGACTATAAAGCTAAAAAGAAAACCCTCTATTCAGTGGCATTCAGTGGGTTTGCTATTTCTGTTCAACTCTTAGTAGCCCTTTATTTTGGCCTCCAGCAATAAAAAGTCTGCTAGATTCTTTGTAATGGACACGCACCGTTCCACCTGCCGATTATCTCATTATCAGGGCATCTGTTTGTGGGTGAGCAATTTTTAGCGACAAGTCAACATTGTTTCCTTAAATTTGATGTATTAGAACCAATAAACCATAGGCGAGGTAAAACTTGAGGACCAAATTGTGATGCTTAGTCGACTGATTCGGAGTATCTCCAAAACTCCACCTCTTGTGAGTTGTTCACATTTATCAGTGATCCTCCATTTATTACCTTAGAGGTAAAAGAAGATCTCCAGCTCATTGTTCAAGATCCCAAAACCACAAATGGTTAGGCCAGAAGGGATTGTTCCTCTATCAAGCTCTGGTCTGCTCTGAATTCTCCTCCAAGTGGCACATGCCTGAAAACGTTTAAAGATGCCTGAAACGCCTCATCTAAGTCCATTTTTATGCAGAGGAGCAATGGTTGTACTCCTTGCTCCACCCAGATGATTGAAATCCTCACCCTGTTTGTCAAAGTGAGCCTAGCCCTGCCACGGAGTAGTCCGTTTCGTTGAAAGGAACAATGGTGCACTGGTGACAAAAATCCGGTTGGGAGCAAAGACTCCCTGTGTGGTCCAATCAAACAGATGACCTAAAGATGTTATCCAGCTGCAGCCCAGTCAGAGTTCCTGTTCTGATTCTGGTCTACCCCCAAAAAGTGCCAACAACAGGCATTGGAGCATCAGAGCTAGACTAAGGTGACCTGAAATTTCCGTTAAATCCCCAGCCAGAAATCTTGAACACCTCGGAAGCATCTTGCTTCTTCGTTCAACCGTCTGACACGCTAAGTGGTAAAAATGTTGGGAACATCAATTAACAAACAATGGACTAAAATGATTCTGAAGTACATTAACATTCGTCCATTAAAGTGGACATCATGCATCACTGGATACATTTAATCTAAAATTTATAATGTTTATGTGACTTTTTGAAAATAATACAACAGCCAGGGATGGAGTACTCTAGTCCTGGACTTAAACTCAAGTCCTGTTTTGAGTAACGTTTAAGGGACTTGTAAATTGACTCGAGCAGCACGCCGATGACTTACGCTTGGACTTGCAACATTAGGACTTAAACTTGGACTTGGACTCCGCCATGTGAAAATGCTATTGTTGAAATTAGCATGTATCCGATGCAAAAGTTAGCTTGTTATGTCAGGTCAGATTACTGGACAAATTAAATAACTTCCCGAAGCCTTTGTAAGTGTACGGGTGACATGTCGATTATCGTTTTCAGATTTATTTTAAGCATATTTTATCATTTTGCACATGCTACGGTGTTAGCTTGGAGATAGCGTGGGGGCATTGAGTAGATAAAAAAATTAAAAAATGAAATAAATAAATAAAGTTAACCATTTTATTCTTGACTTGTTCTCGGGTGATAATGACTTGACTTGTACTGGAAGATACTTTTTGGCACTTTGACTCAGACTTTGCCTGTAGGACCCAGCGACTTGACTTGGACTCTACTTGAACTAATCCTATGTGTGACTTGGACTTGAGAAATGGTGACTAGACTACAACACTGCCAACAGCAGACAATATTTATGGAATAGAAAACATTTTTGTCATCTCATATTTTGCACTTTTCATAATTGTGTGATGCAGACTTTGTGTCTTTAGTTTTTTCAGGTGGAAACACATGAGATGTCATAAAGACCTACTGGAAGGTGTTGGTCCTTCTCAAACGACAAGACATTTCCAAATCCAAACATGTTTTCCACCTGAACTGACATTTAAAGAAATGTTTCATGTCTTAGAAAAAGTGATGTTTCTTTTATGTACTTTTTATGTTTGAAGATTACTGAAAAATAAAAATAAGTGAGGTTACAATCGTGCATGAAAAGGCTTCTCCAATATTTTATCTCAAAATCAAGTTCAATGGTCACTCGTTTGTTGAAAAGAAAAAAAGGAAACAAAATGAAACCGTGCTTAAATATTTCTAAAATGAACCCTTCTCTGAAGGTCCAATACTTTGTTCTCCAAGGATACCACAAATGCCCTTTTCTCCATTCCTATTTTCTACGCACACATCCAAACACACCCATTTTTCTCTCTCTTGCACACACACACACACACACACGTACACACACACACATGCACACACACGCGCACAGTCAT
The DNA here is from genome assembly GCA_963556495.2 of Valencia hispanica. Taxonomy (NCBI): domain Eukaryota; kingdom Metazoa; phylum Chordata; class Actinopteri; order Cyprinodontiformes; family Valenciidae; genus Valencia; species Valencia hispanica. The sequence continues at coordinate 14,445,894 of OY747723.1, forward strand.
GCCAGCAGGGAGGTGATGGTTAGCATGGTGCTGTCACCAGGGGATGCAGGGTGCGGTTTGCAGGAAAGCTAGAGGTGTAAATTGGGTGAGCGCTGGGTGTAAAGCCTTCTCAGTGAAGGCTTGGTGCTCTTGCCGCTTTGCCCACCACCGCCCCTCCACCCACCCAGAGATACAGGTGGAGAGTAAAATAAAGGGAAATAAAGTGATGTATTTTTTTTTCTTTATTTCCACCAGACTATGAGTTACACTTTATCTTTCACGGCTGATTTTTGAACCCCTTACTTATTTTCTCTGCTGTCCAACACACTATGATACTTTATTAGATTTGAAACAAGGTGAGAATCAGGAGGATGGATTGAACGACCAGCCCCAAGACGGGGAGTGTGACTGTGCTGACCAGGAGTAAACAGGTTTATGCCATAATTTCACATCTTTCCACTTGACGTTGATGAAATTTGAAAGTGTAATCAGCGAAACGAAAGCGCCGGGCGAGCAGGTGTGGCTTGCCTTTGATCATAACGGAGACCAATTGCAATTATCCCCAAAATGGCTTGACAGCGGTACCAGGGGGCTGTTTGCAGATTATGTATTTTTAATCAGAGTTGTTAGCAGCTGTGATGGATGCCCGTTTTACTCATACGAGCATCTGATGGTGTATGTCACGTTTGCTAGCGGTGAATTATCACCACGTGTGAGCTGTCCATTAACTGCATGAAGAGGTGTACAACCCCCCGGGTGCCTGTGTAACACCTTACTTCATTCACCTGGTGTAGGGGAAGAAGTTTGGTAAGTGCAGCATTTGCTTTACTGAGGGTTACCCTTCCTTAAATTGTATGGTTAGGTTAGAAGGTAGATTCTCTTAAAAAGGCAATAAGTGGTGAAAACAAAATAAAATTGATCCTAATGCCGATTAGTTTTGTGGCACAATGACCAATACCCAACTTTAATCAATTACTTTGGCCAGATTCTTCTTTGTCAAACTCCAAGCACTGATTTTCAGAACTGCCACGGATTCTGAGCATGTTATTTGTTTTTGGACTTAAGGTGTACCTCCACCCTTCTGCAGCCTCCATCAGCTTTTTTTCCCCAGCATTGTCCAATATTTACCTTTATCCATCTTTCGACCAGTTATGACCAGCTGTCCTTCTCCTGGCTGAAGAGATGTTCATGATGCTGCCACCGCCATGTTTTAGTGCAGGGATGGGTGAGTTCAGGGTGATCCACACATACAGTTTTGTAACTAGAACACAAATTTTGATTTTGCTCTCATCTGATCAGAGTATCTGGTTCAACATGCTTCCTGTGTCCCCTGTAGGTCTTGTGGCAAACTGCAAATGGGACGTTTTATGGCTTAAAGTTTGGATTTGATGAAATCTGTGGACAGCACAACTAATTTTTGTCCTCTGGACTTATTTTCCCACCTAATGAGTTGATCCCAGCAGCTCCTAGAGAGAGCTACAATACGACTCTTACAGTGCCTATTTTGATTACAGCCTGCTAGTTTAGGTGCTGTTTGTCATTTTTAGATGGACATTATATTTTATAACTAGGGGTGTAATAGTACTTTTTAATTTTGATTTTTCGGTACAGCCCTGTCAGTTCACTATGCACGTGTACCGAACAAATACAGCTGTTTTCTACCTGAAGACATGCAGAATGTTTATGTGCTGAACTCAGAACGCAGCGCAATGTTCTGCAGCACAACTTTAAAAAATGACCCCAAAACAAAACAGAAAGGACTCCCAGCTTTCACTAAACTCTTATTGGGCAACATAATTGGTCTCTCATGCAGCAACAGTAGAAAAAGAAAGATGGACCGAAACAAAACTTTGACAATAAAAACACTTTTAACGGTAATAAGGTACATAACATGTTCTGCACTGAACTGAATTACCAACCTGAAACATTGTCAAGCTGAATGTAAACATCACTGATACAAAAGAAATATCAGCTGATGTCTAAATGGCTACCAGTAGCATCCAATCAGCCCAAACACCTTATGTTGTATAAAATGCAAGTTGGCGGAATCCCCGTTTATGAGAAGGGGTTTTTCCAACAGCTGCCCATGCCGCATTCAAGAACAGCTGAGAAACTAGGCTGTCGAAATGTCAAAACAACTCCAATGGGATTTAAACATGTTTAGTTCTCAAATATGGGTTAAGGTATTATTTAAACATGTCTAAACATTAACACAGACTCAATTGGTTATATTGTTTTCTACTCTGGCTATGTCTGCTTGTACTATTTTTATATATATATATTTATATATATAAATCCAATCAAATCTCCAGTCAGTTCAACACTTTCAACTGTCTTTAAGTTGTAGAACATGATAGAATCAGATTAATTTCAGGAATTAAAAGGAAGGAATTCAGGAAAAAAGGTTCCTTGTTTAATGCTGATCAACGTAAACAAAAACAAAAAAAAATTTTTCTTGATTATAGTGTACCAAAAACGTACTGAACCAGGACTTGAAAACCCCAAATACATTCTGAACCGTGATTTTTGTCTACCATTACATCACTTTCTATAACCCAATTTTGCTTTAAACTTCTCCAAAATGTCATCCCTGACCTGAATGTCGTGTTCCTTGGGCTTCATGATCACACCATGGAAATTTGCGAAAATTCTCATGATGACAATACAATACACAAACATTTCTACTAATCAGGTGCTGCTGGTTGCATTATTTTTTTATTTAGGAACACCTACGTAAAAAGGGGGTTGAATACAAATACACATTAAGCTTTGTTGGTTTTCCTATCTTTTCAAAACTATCCACCAGTTTGTTGGTTTATTAAAGGAAATCCAGATAAAATACAGAGAATACGGAATGGTTTATGGTTGCAGAGTGACAAAATCTGCAAGAGTTCAAGGGGAATTAATTCTTAAAGCAATGTATGCTACATAGATTATAATATGGATGAAAGCGTGTTCATATGCAAAGAATAATCCCAGCAGCTGCATTTTGAAGCCCTCTAAAAACATTCCACATGATTTCTTCTAATTAAAAAGGACATTTATTACAGTTTACATAGCCTGTATAGTCCATATTTGCAAAGACTAAAGTCTGTATTTATCTGTGTGTGTTTATTTGCGTGTGTGGCCCCCAAGTCGACCATGTGCTAACCCCACACAGCTGCAGAGCCCCCTTGAGGGTTTGTCACACGGGCAACAGAAGAAAAGCAGAAACGAGCGGTTGGGGATGAGGGAGTGTGTGTGTTTATGTGTGTGTGTGGGGGGGGGCACACACTGAACGCTTATTTCCATCCCTCAGTACTCTGGCAAAGACATCGCACACCTCTGCAGTTGGATGTCTCTTGTGCTATTGCTCAATCTTTTTAGGCCTGTCAGTTAGGGTTTTCATCAGAGGATTCTCCAGGCGGCGAGGTTGGAAGGCTGATTGTGTACTTCACTGAGGGGAAATGCGTTTCCTCAGCGAGGCGGTAATGTATGCATGCAGGACGCGGCGGACAACACAAGTTGGCTCCTCAAGAGGAATTATGATCAGGAGATTTGATTGCTTTCTTTATGGCACATGTAAAATACAATACAAGTCAAATTTCCTTCTTAAATGTTTCAGATTATCAATCTAATTTTCATATCTAACTTGAGCAAATACATTTTTTTAGAGAAGAAATCCAAGTCAACAATATGTTTAAAAAAAGTAATTTTCCCCCACTCCTGTTTGCAGATTTGTTTTAATTCAGCTACGCTGGAGGGTTGTATAAGAATGAACAGCCTATTTAATGTCATGCCACAGCAATTCTAAACTAGAAACTCAATTTGATCATCTAGACTTTGACTAGGCCACTCCAAAACTTACTTTTTAAATTTTTTTATTTTACAGTCATTCAGAGATTGCCTGGCTGGATGCTTCAAATCATGGTCCTGCTGTATATTCTAAGTGCATTGAACTTTAGCTCACAATCTGATGGTCGAATATTCTCCTTGAGGATGTTATGGTAGACAGCAGAATTCATGCTTTCATCAGTTATGGCAAGTCCCCCAACTCCTGAAGCAGCAAAGCAGGCCCAGACCATTACACTACCACCACTATGTTCGACTCAGTAAAATGAGGTTTTATTCTCCTAGTAGTGCGGTTAGTTTTAGGCCAGATTTAACGAGTTGTTTTCTAAAAGATTTATCTCATTTTATTTCAGCTTAAAGACATTTTTTCTCCAAAGTTGTCATCACAATTTTTCTTTATGACAAATATGAGATGAACCTTTGTGTTCCTTTTAGTAACCAGCGGTTTAGATGCTGTTCTGCTCTTTTGGGGGACCGGTTTTTGGAGTTTTTTTGGTAGGTCAGCCACTCCAGAGAAGGTTCTCAAATGTTTTATGTTTTCTGCATTTGTAGATAACGGTTCTCACTGTGGTTCTGTGTTATTCAATTCAATTCAATTCAGTTTATTTATATAGCGCCAATTCACAACAGATGTCATCTCAAGGCACTTAACAAGAAGTTATTTCAATACATTTATACAAACATTCCAATCAGTTAAAAAGTTTCCTATTTAAGGAATCCCAGCAGATTGCATCAGTCATTGGCGTGAGGTTGGGCAGATTTCCAACCACAGCAATCCTTCAGCAATCCCTCATACTGAGCAAGCATGTAGCGACAGTGGAGAGGAAAAACTCCCCTTTAACAGGAAGAAACCTCCAACAGAACCAGGCTCAGTAGGACCGGCCATCTGCCACGACCGTCTGGGGGTTTGAGAAGACAGAGCAGAAACACAGAAGGAACAGAAGATCTGGTATAAGAGAACTTTCTATGTTACAGAAAGTAAAAAGTTGATAACAGGACACAGTGGATGTTCAGTTACTGAGAGGATCATCCCAGTCGATGCCCCCCGTCCAACAGGGCATTGCAGTCAAGCAGGATACCAGACCAGGTATATCTTCTATGGGGAGAAAAACACAGAGAAAACAAAGTTAACAGTCGAAATAACAGAATGTACTGTAATACAACTGGAGAGTCGTAGGAGAAAAGGAAGTAGCAGAGTGAAGAAAATTGGTAAGTCTGTCCTCCAGCAGTCTAAGCCTATAGCAGCATAACTACAGAGATAGCTCAGGATGACCTAAGCCACTCTAACTATAAGCTTTATCAAAAAGGAAAGTTTTAAGCCTGGCCTTAAAAGTAAACAGAGTGTCTGCCTCACGGACTAAAGCTGGGAGCTGGTTCCACAGGAGAGGAGCCTGATAACTAAAAGATCTGGCTCCCATTCTACTTTTAAAAATCCTAGGAACTACAAGTAAACCTGCAGTCTGAGAGCGAAGGGCTCTTTTAGGAACATATGGAACAATTAGATCTCTGATGTATGATGGAGCTTGATTATTAAGGGCTTTGTATGTAAGAAGAAGGATCTTAAATTCTATTCTGGATTTAACAGGGAGCCAATGAAGGGAAGCTAAAACAGGAGAAATGTGATCTCTCTTTTTAATATTCATCAGAACTCTTGCTGCCGCATTTTGGATCAACTGAAGGCTTTTAATGGCATTTTGTGGACTTCCTGATAGTAAAGAATTACAGTAGTCCAGCCTTGAGGTAACAAATGCATGGACTAGTTTCTCAGCATCACTCCTGGATAGGATGTTTCTAATTTTAGCAATATTCCGGAGGTGAAAGAAAGAAATCCTAGAAACCTGTTTAATATGGGATTTAAATGTCAAGTCTTGGTCAAAAATAACGCCGAGGTTCTTTACGTTATTACTGGGGGCCAATTTAATCCCATCCAGATGAAGTGATTGACTAATCAGTTTCTGTTTAAGAACTTCTGGTCCAAAGACAGCAACTTCTGTCTTGTCAGAATTTAAAAGCAAAAAGTTTAGGGTCATCCATGCTTTTATGTCTTCCAGACATGCCTGTAATCTACCTAACTGACTGGGTTCATCAGGATTTATGGATAAATATGGTTGTGTATCATCGGCATAGCTGTGGAAATTTATCCCATGCTGTCTAATGATTCTACCAATTGGAAGCATATATATGGTGAAAAGAATTGGTCCAAGGACAGAACCCTGTGGAACTCCACAAGTAACCCTTGAGAGTGAAGATGATTTATCATTTAGATGAACAAACTGGAATCTATCAGACAAATATGATTTAAACCCGCCTAGTGCTGTTCCTTTGATCCCTGCAACATGTTCAAGCCTTTCTAAGAGAATATTATGATCGACTGTGTCAAAAGCAGCACTGAGATCTAACAAAACCAGAACAGACACAAGTCCATTATCTGAGGCCATGAGAATATCATTAGTAACCTTCACCAGTGCTGTTTCAGTGCTATGATGAGCTCTAAAACCTGACTGAAACTCTTCAAACAGCTCGTTACTGTTTAGATGTTCACAGACTTGATTAGCAACTATTTTCTCAAGGACTTTGGATAAGAAAGGAAGGTTAGATATAGGTCTGTAATTCACTAAGTCATCTTGATCAAGGGAAGGTTTCTTGAGTAAAGGTTTAATTACAGCTATTTTAAATTCCTGTGGTACGTATCCGTTTACTAAGGATAGATTCATCATATCCAAAATGGGGCCAGGAACCAAATGGAACACTTCTTTAAATAATTTGGTTGGGATTGGGTCCAACATACAAGTTGAAGGTTTAGATGAGGCTAATATTTTTGTTAATTCTGAAAGCTCGACTGAATCAAAACAGCCTAAGCACAACTGAGGTTCTACAGTTCTTTCATTTACTGAGGAAGAAGTAATCATGTTTGGGAGGGTGCCAATGATTTTATTTTTAATTAAATTTATTTTATTTATGAAGAATCTCATAAAATCATCACTGCTAAGAGCTGGGGGAATAGTTTGCTCAACAGAGCTATGACTCTGTGTAAGTTTGGCAATTGTACTAAAAAGAAACCTAGGATTGTTTTTATTCGCCTCTATTAATGATGAAAAATATGCTGTTTTAGCTTGTCCAAGGGTCTTTTTATACAGCAGTAGACTGTTATTCCAGGTTAAATAGGAATCCTCTGGATGTGTAGAGCGCCATTTTCTCTCCAACTTCCTAGTATTCTGCTTTAAAGTACGCAACTCTGCGTTAAACCAAGGAGTCAGCCTCCTATGGCTAGCCACTTTCTTTTTTAATGGGGCTACACTATCTAATGCCAAACGCAATGAGGACGTAACGCTGTGAACCAGACCATCAATTTCTGAAGGGTTAGAGATAGAATTGCTGCCATCCACTGTGTTACTCTGAGACACTGAGGAAAGTAAGAATGGAACAGATTCTTTAAAAATTGTTACAGCATTGTCTGATAAAGTTCTACTATAATGAAATGTTCTTTCAGATTTAAGATGGTCAGTTAAAGTAAATTCAAAAGTTATCAAGAAGTGGTCAGACAGGACCGGGTTATGTGGGTGGACTGTTGTTTCCTCACACTCAATACCGTATGTCAGTACAAGGTCCAAAGTGTGTTACCTTATTCCAAAGCCTTAGGAAGCAGATTAGTAATCCTTAACCAGACTGAAGGATGTCAGTGATTGGATCTTTTAGCCTACTTCACGTTGTCAGACAGGTCCTAATTAGGTGACTTCTGGTTCCTACAAGTTTTGTCAGTAATCATGCATGAGTGTGGCTAACTGAAATCCCAAAAAATCTAATTCATCATTTAAAAAGGGGGTGGGGGGTATTTTGAAACGGGATCGGGTTGGTTTGAATGGCTTTTCCCCTCTCAGCAAATAAAAACTGCTCTTTGTGCTTATTAAGGGTCATTTCTGTCTGATATTAAACATTTAGGTATGACAAAAAAGTGTGATTGAAGAAAAAAACAAAAAACAGAAAGAGGCAATTACGTTTTTATAGAACTGCGAGACAGGTAGAGTCCAGGTTGAAAGCGATAGAACAGAAACCAGGGGCTCTCGGGTTCTTCAAATATCCCTGTCAATCAAACACCGTTTCCTCTGAGTGCGTTTTCTATCTGTCAAGGGTCATAGAAAGTGAGGATGAGACCCATCCCTCCTCCCCCTCCATCCCTCCCTGCTCCCTTGCTCCTTAGAGGTGTATCTCCACCTTGTGCATCTTGTCTGGGCATGACCTGTTGCTAGGTAACCCTGGGTCACAGCTGCACACCATGGCAGACCTTTTTTTTTATTTATCAGTGAGTTATGTGGGAGACGGGGGCTGTAATTTATTAGTTTGGTATTGGGCAGCCAGCGCAAGTTTGGGATTGTAAAAAGAAGAGATAGCTCATCAAAATGCTTATTCGGATCCGGGGGCCTCGGTCCGCTGAAGAGATTCACAACAGAGGAGATCACAGCATTATAAATTCATCTGCTTTTTACTAAGAAAATCAAGCATCTCCAACAACAAAGCCAATGGTAATGCACTTTCCATGCTGGTAATTGAACAGATGTGGTCAGTGCTCGGAGGACAGAAGAACAAGAACCCATCTCAGTGCAACATGTGACTGATTCATGTCCAAGGATGGAGTAGCTGCAGACAAAGTGTTATCCAGCTTCCCAGGCAAGACTAAACCCCCCCTAAAAGGAATGTACTGCAACATTTGTATAATTCTAACTGAAATAACAGGGACGTTTCATAAGCTTCATTTATAAGAATAACCAGAAGATTTGGAAGGTGGTTGACATTTAATTTAATAAATGTTTTTGGTTTAGGTCTTGAGAACCCTTTGATACCGGCGAGGTCATTTCCAAGTAGCACACTAGAAATCAGGGTACAAGACATCTCCCTTAAAGATATGCTTGATTTGTTGCTCTTGATGAGGCCTAGTACAAGTAAAATATGGTGTAAAAGACGCAAAAGGTTTCTAGCCTTCTTGCATTAATGCTGCAAAGGCCACATGCACAAACTGACATACACAACTCATTTACAGTGCTACTGAGAGACAAAGGCTTCTTTATGGTTTGTTTTTCTAATTGGTGCTAGTGCGCCCCTCGTCTGATGCCACCCTGGACGTCTGCCTATGTTGCCCATATAAAAAAAAACTGCCACAGCACTGGAAGTTAGAGGAAGCACAATCTCCAAAATAAAACGCCATAGAGGGCCTTTGAAACCAGAAAACCAACTAACTATATGGCAGGAGTGGAGGTAACACATCCAGGAGGGAAACCAAGACATCCTTCTTCCCAACAACACTCTCCAGGTCCCCATCAAGGACCCTAACGTGTTCTGAGTACAGAAAGGATATTATTATATTCCAGATACGTTCTCCTTCCAGCGGGACAGGTCCAGAAAACCTCCACAAGGGGGTGTCCTGATGGAATACCCATACTACTACAGAATGCTTTTTTTAGTCTAATGCCACCAGTATACAGTATTCTGTGGTTGGCAAACAGATGAACAAGTGAATGAAAAACATTATCTTTCAGCTCACCTCTTCAGCATGGAGAATGGAAGCCCCAATCCTTTAACCCTTGGCGAGACACCAAGATACTTAAACCTTTCTGCATGAGACAAAGACTGCGAATATAAGCTGTGCCGTGGAGCCGTTTTGGTAAGCAGAACTGATGCTGTGGGATGAATCGACACAAACTGCTGCCTAAATTTGTCAGCTTTGAGACGGGAACAAACCAACCTGAAGAGAGCGTGAAAACTTTAGATGCAGCACGCCTACAGAAGGGAAACCGGGGTACCACCTACTGCATCCTACTGAACTGGTTAACAATTATATATATTTTTTAAATGCATTGGGCTGTCAAACATATTTCAGAAGTTTCTGAACCGTCCATTGCGGTCTTTTGTCACTCTGTCTAAAATAGAGTTTAACGCTCTTAAGATCACAGGTGGATATTGTTTATGCTCTGTGCACTAGATGGCAGGAAAGCACATCTTTTTTTTTTTTTTTTATACAAGAGAGGAATGGGAACAAAGAAAACACAGGAAAACATTGAAGTCTGCCTCCATACCCACAGGACGGCAGAGAGAGGGGCAAAAACAAAACAAAACAAAAAAGGAAAAAGGAACATCGACAAAACAAACCAAACATCGTGAACTAAGAACTAAACAACCACATCACACAAAAATGGATATAAAAACACAACAACAATGTCACAGAAAAACTCATGGTACCGATTTATTAAGCTCTAGTAATGATAACCTCAGCCCCAAGAATATATCTGTAAACACCAGAGACCCCACATCTATGTGTGTGTGTGTTAGCATGCTGGTGCATATAAGGTTTCTCCATAAGAGTGTTCGATAGCTGGTGTGAGCAGGCATCAATCCGCAGGAAAGCACAACTAATCCAGTCTTTGGTACGCGTAGAACATGCATCAACAGGCAGATAGGCTGCATCAAAACTGGAAGAATTTTGTGGCGATTTGGCAACATTAGTCTACAAACCCATTGACACCTATTGTCATCACCTCACGCCACCTCCGGGCTTAATGCAGCTTGGGTGGCTTATGTAGCCCACTAATGCTGTTTGATGCATATTCCACACATACTACAAACAGTATTGAAAACAATTTGTCAGCCATCTAGTGGTCAGAGTTATACCCAGTCATGCTAAATTTAGCATGTTTTCTAAATACTTACATATGTCTATTGTATGTTGTGCATTCAAATTAACATTCTCTACTTTATTTAGCTTCTGCTTTACAGCAGATATGCCAATTCATTACCTCTGCCAAGGAGGCCATGTTCTCGCCAGGGTTTGTATGTGTATTTGTTAGCAACATAACTCAAAAGGCTATAGACGGATTTTGATGAAATCTTCAGCAAATGTCTGCAATGGGACCAGAAACAACTTGATTTGAATTTAGAGTGCTTTTCTAGTTTTTTTTTAATGTCACTGTAAATAGTAATTGCATTCACTGGTCACTAATTAAGACTCATTAATATATTTATTAAGTTACTAATTAGGCTCACCTACATAATTTGCTACAGTCTTCTTTAGTGATTATTATCCTTTGATTTTATTTCATAAAACTGCATATTGGTGGCATTAAGCATTGTTTACTAACCGCTGTTGTATTTTAGTGACACTTCTCTTGGTAAAATTATTCAACAACAACACAACAAACTGCGGCCCCTTTAACATGTCATAAGCTTTAATCATAAATGTTCTTTTGTTAATGAACTGTTGAAAGCTGTGCTACAGAATTTCTTTTTATATAAATACGTTAAATCCAAAAAAAGTTTATATTTAATGCAGATAAAAGTATTTTTAAATCTTTTGATTGTTTGTTGTGTTGAATTAAGAATTTAGGGGTAGTTTAATTATTGTATCTTAAAATGTGCTTAGTAAATCTGTGGACAGACTGCTACCGTCTGAGATTTTGACAGTTTTTACAACACTGTGGTGCGATATTCATTCACGGTGCATCTGTTGCTCTTAGCTCAGCCACTCATCTCCAACTTGGCCCGACGAAAGCTCACCGTTGCATCCCTCAAAGCTTTTGTTAAATTCCCCCTTCTTAATGTGCGTGTGATGAATATTTTTCAGATGCCTCCTCCGGGCCAAAGCTGATCAAAACAAATGCACCTGCACTTTTTTTTTTCTTTTTCTTTTTTTTTTTTTTCCTCCTTGCAACTCCAACTCCCCCAGGATGGGTAAAAATTGACTCCCTGGCTTCCTCCACGAGGCAATTATGTGCCATCTGTTCCCATCCTGGTTGTTCCAGCTCGTTTTGTTTCTGCGATTGTTCGTCTAATATCATAGGCCTGAAAGTGTTAGAGAGGATGTGGAGGGTGAGGGACAGGGGGGAGGGTGAGGGTACAGAAATGAGGAGTGGCATGAGGAGGAATTAATCGAATCTAACAGTCGAACCAGATCTTCCCTTCTGAAAGGAGATAGTCCCACTAGAATGAGGACCATTACCATATTCATCACCTAATATTGCCTTTTGTATGCAAAGTGGAAGAGAAGAGCCCAATATGAATTTCTTTACTGTCTTTCTAATTCCATGTATGAAAGAAGCGTACAAACTTATTCTTAATTGTTTGTTCGCAACAAGTCCACTTAGTACCTAGTTTATTGTGTTGCTGGCATTTATTTAGGATTAATAATAAAAACCCATTATACCCCTGTCATGTTAGGCACATAAAAAAATAAATATATGTATACATATATGTTTGTGATTGTTCTGCTGCCATGATGAATCCCATTATTGTTTTGTTACAGTAACTATTGGGGCCATTACTCTCTGCCACACAGACAGGCTGGGAGCAGCATGTAGATTTAATTGCGGTGATGTTGCAGGCGAGGCGAGCAGCTGGATCGGAGACTTTTAACAGTGATATCAATAACGGAGCGCCACCTCGGGCCCGTATGATTTTCCATCTCTCCTGACAGAGCGAAAGATGGAAATAATCAGTCACAGCACCCAGCAAGACAGCCTGTAGGACCCCGTGTGACATCCAGCAACAGTGATGGCTCTGGACACCATCTGTGTCCAGGGGGCAGCACTCCCTGAGTCTGCCTGGGTGTGTGTGTGTGTGTGTGTGTGTGTGTTTGTGTGTGTGTTTGAGAGTACGGGTGAAGATAATTGGTGAGAAGGTGTTGGATCATCCACAGATGGAACACTTGCCGCTACAGGTCGTCTTATTAGATGCAAAGAAAAAAAAACCCATCACAGATACAGTCTTCATCCTCAACATCTTCTGCAATATTTTATCCACAGCTCTTTACACAGGAAGAAGAAAATCAGTCGAAGTGCACCTGTGTTCAGACCCTTTATGTTACTATCCTTAAAAAATCTCTGCATGAATACAGAGCAAAAGGAGTAAAACACGGTGGTGGTGGTGGTGGCAGCATCATGATATGGGGATGCTTTTCATCAACAAAGACAAGGAAGCTCTTCAATGTCTTATAATGGGAATTTTTTATTCCTTTTTAAAAAAAATTTGATTTGATAGACCAAGTGCATCATTTTGAGACAGACGGAAAATCTTCCCTCTTTTATGTTCCTTAAAAAAATATTTGTATTCAGTCATCATTAATAAAAATTTGTAGAGCCAAGATTTAATGCAAATAAAGCTTAAAGCGTTTTAATGGTATATTTCAACCAACTTTATAATTCAAACTTTTCAAGTGATGCCACATATTCCTACTGTTTTTAGGTCTGTACTTTGACTAGGCCTTTGTAGCACCTGCTGTACGTTTAAGGTCGTTGTTGTTGTTCTTCATGTCTTTGTGAAAGGGAAACCACAGCATGATGCGGCCACCGCCGTGTTGTTGAACAGTGCTCCATGAGACATTCAAAGCATGGGATTTTTCTCTGCTTCGAACTGAAATTAAAGGTGTACTCTGTTACTAATTAGGTGTCATCGAAAGGCAACTGGGTTTTATTTAGGAGCCACAGAGTAAAGAGGGCATGCAGCACATCTCAGATTCATATGTGGGGGAAAAAAATTATCAAATGTTGTAACATGACAAAATGTAGGGAAGTTCTATATTGTATTATTCTATATTGCCGGCCAATCAGAGGTAATTTTGTCTCTCTGACTATAGATGACAGTTTTTGCTCTATGTCTGTATACTACAACATATTAGCCACCTGGATGAATCAATATATGGATAGATTTCTCTTCAGGCTTTCTAAGGTGTGATCTTTGTATTTGCTGACATCTAGTGGCTAAATTCTGGTTTGCACATTTAATGTTACAAGTGTGTTCATTTGACATGAAATCACTAATTTGCCATATTTTAGTATTTAATGATGTGATAATCCTTTCTTTCTTTATATTTCAGTTCTAGTGAATTAATTTTTGCATTTTAATTAAAAAAGTAAAAAGTCATAATGTTGGTGGTATTCATATGTGTGTTTGTGTCCTTTACCAGTTTTAACAGTGAAGTAGCTAAACGCACATTAATATGTCAAATGATTTTGTTATGATTTCTAACAATGGGATAAGATATCCATCATTCAAAATATTTCTGCATGTAATGATATTTCAAAATTTATTGTTAAGATTTTTACTTTTATCTTAGCAACCAATCAATCAATACCCAGAGGGTACTACCGTCAGTTTGACCTTGTTATTAATTAAAAAAAGAACTATTCAAAGAGGCTGCAGAAGGCAGTAGACTCAGAATTGAACTTCATGTTTTTTTTTAGTTTATAATCAAGACTGGAATTAGATTTTCTGATCACGATGTGATTTTATTTTGGGACCAGTGTAGAAGTTCCAAGAGTTACTCAAGAGGATTAGGGCCCCTGTAAAAAAAAATTGAATGCTTACTTTTCACAGATTCTGGAAAAAAAGTCTAAATTCTGAGGAAAAAAAGTGGTAATTCTGACTTTAATCCCAAAATTTTGACTTTTTACTCAGAATTCTTTAAAAAATAAGAATTTTTAAACTCAAAACGTTGTAGAGGAAGGGCCAGACAAACAACAGAGCAGGCAGAGAAGCCGGAGTCTGGAACGATGAAGGAGCAGCAGAAATGGAGCTTTGTGTTTTAAGCCTGCCGCGCACGAGAGCTATCTGCTGAGCAAAAAGTCATTCGAGGCCGTTTGCTCACCAGATAGCTCTCGTGTGTGGCAGGCTTAAGGCTTCACAGATATTGATTGTAGGCTAGAGGGTTGGCGGATCTATCTATCTATCTATCTATCTATCTATAAATGTCAACATCCCATAGAAGAAAAGCTAATCAACCTTATTTTGCAACGTCTGACGTTTAAAAAAAAAAAAAAAATCCAAATAAATGTTGGTAACATTTGCAGCTCTAAACTAGTTTTATCTAGCCACACTTATGGTAAATATGGTTCTTTGGACTGTAAAGGTTTGCAGGCCATATATAAAACAAATATATGCATTTTAGAGCTGCTGTAATCCAACAGGTCACCTTACAATAACACAGAGAGGAAAGGTAAGATGGGTGAGTTGGAGGCGTGGCAGTGAAGGGAGGAGGGAAGCCCAACAGGCTGCAGCACAGAGCACAGCCAGCAGGAAAGGAAGAAGCACATACCTTGGATCTCAGGTACGTCCTCCTTATATTTGCACCATTTACAAACACAGAAGTAATTCTCAGAGCTGTATCTTGGAGTTTAAATATATATTGTGCATATCAAAATAGCAAAGATAAATGTGATTAAATATATTTTCTTCTTTTATCTTATCTAACTGAAGTAGACCTGAATCGCCATTTCCAGGATATTTCTTTTTCCTGAGTTCAGATATTTTGTGTAACTCAGTGAATAGCTTCATTGTTGAGTTTTGCTGTGCTGGACCCCTCCTGCACATCCTGAATAATCTCAATTATGAATGGTATCATATATGCTATAGCCCCAACACCCCAGCTAAGGTCACCTGGTAACTTAGCAACTCAAGCCTCTCATTCAACATTAAAGTGGGGTAACTTCAGACGGCCTAACTTTTCCAATCCCGCGGGGTGACAGGGATTTGTTGTTGACGGGTAAACTGAAGTTTTTCTCACTCTGACCAACAAATTTATCTTTGCACATTATTAGATTTGTCATAAAATGCGTTTTTTTTAAAACTGGAACCTGAAATAACCAATTGACAGTAGGAGGTTACATGTTTCCAAAGGGCCCTTTGTGTAAGCATGTGGGGGTAAACTGACACCTGCCTCTTTTACCTTTGCAAAAAGCCTTTTTGTTTCGCTTCAAGCTGTTAAAAGGCACCCAGATCCAGAGTGGTAATGTACAAAAGTATTAATACCCCTTAAACTTTTTCACATTTTGTCATGTTACCTCAACAAACAAGCATTTTATGTGACAGACCAGCACAACATAGTGCATAACTGTGAATTGGAAGGAAAATGACACATGGTTTTAAAATATTTTTTACAAACTGGATTTAGAAATGTTTGGGGTGCATTTGCATTCAGCCCTCTTTATGCAGACACCCCTAAATAAAATCCAGTGGAACCAATTGCTTTCAGAAGGCAAGTAATTAGTACATAGAATCTGCTTGTGTGTGATTTAATTTCAGTACATAAATGCAAAACAACATCCCAAAACAACCCGTTTTTCTTCAGCAGGGACAAGGAAACTGGTCAGATCGATGTGAAGATGGATGGAATGAAATACAGGGCAATCCTGGAAGAAAATCTCAAACGTTGAAAAAGAGTTGAGATTGGGGGAAAGGTTCAACTTACTGCAGACATACAGCCAGAGCTTATTCGTGTCTTATGTCAAAGTAGAGACCTAAAAGTGTTGAAAACCATGTATAATTTTACTTCAGCTTCACAATTCCTGTACTAATTTGTATCAGCCTGTCGAATGGCTGTGATATTACAACATGTGAACAAGTTTAAGGGATTTGAATACTTCTTTAGCCACCTAAACACACAGTTAACTTAACATGATCCATGTATTCGTGGCCACAGAAACAAAAAAACAAGCCAGTTATACTACTGAACTCCTTTTTGGGGCAAGGTGGATTAAAATTAGATTCATCAATGCGAAATGCTGAGTAAACCATGTTTCCCTTAATGATGCAGTGATCCGTAGGTGGTCTGAATACATCATTAACCTCTCAGAAAAAGAACATTGGCAACCTGAGAGCACTTTAGAGTCCCCATGAGAAACCAAGATAAAGTTACTATGAAAGCAAACCTGTGTCCCCGTTTTAAAACAGCCTTTTGGGGTTGATGTGATACACCTCAGTCAACAGGTAGGTCAGTTAGAGTTCCTGAAGGACTGAGAAAGTAATGTAAAACACAAAGGGTGACTGTAGTTGAGGATTGATTACTTAAACAGTCCTGTTAGCTACAAATGGTGGGTTTTTACTATTTTCTAAATTACTCTTTAGAGCACCTTTTATGTATTTTAACAGCTTGGAATGATTTATTGGTATACGAGTAATAACCACAATAGTTGAGCTAAAATGACCTTAGGATAATTAAAATGGAACAAAACCAGAAAGATGTGGAAAAAAAACCCAGAAAAATACCATTAAAATGAATAAAAGAATTGCTTAAATGGCAAAAACTCAGCCAATGATCAGCTCCATGGTGATCTACAGTTACCTGCAAGTATTGTAACTAGGGATGTGTATTGGCAAGAAGCTGATGGCACGATATGTATCACAATACAGGGGGATGATACGATATATTGCGATACTATGAGTAAGACTGTATATTGTAATTTTTAAAACTTAATTTACCAGTAGAAAAACTGTCACAGCATTCTAAACACTCCAACCTGTTTCATACTTTAACACATCCAGTTTTATTACTAGATCTAGTTGATCCACTGGAACGAAGAAGGTGAAGCCACCAACTAGCAGTCATATTTTTAATTTTACTACAAAAATTACTGACATCATTAATAGTTTCATTCAAATTCTAAAAAATTAAATAAAAATAAACATCGATACATTACTTTAGAATTTCGATACAACATTATGATATAAAATATTGCGATATATGGGCGTATCAATATTTTCTTACATCCCTAATTAGAAGAGATCTATGTGAAGCCAAACTATTGGCAATAAACCATCACAAAATCCCACTGTTGACATAAACAACATGGACTGAAGAGGTGGCCGCAGACATTTTGTCAGATGACATCAAAAATTTAATTCAAGCCACAGAAGGTTGGATTTCAAAGGTATTTGTGTGTACGGGCATAGAAGCTATTTTAAGGATTTTATGTTTTATTTACTTTCTAGGGATGCACACTTTCCAAAATTTGTTTAACCGGTTGTTGAAGCCCGCACCCCCTTTGCCTCCACCATATAAATAAAAGCTTGTTCATCCACTCTTCTTAACATAATTTTGATGCACAACCAAATTAGCACACTCATTACACCATACAAATACAAGGAGTGGGATGACCGAGAGGAATTGTCGTAGGTCGTCTGCCATCAGATGTAAAGCGCTGCCAGTGTGCTTATAACCGCCTTCTGGAGGCCACACACTTTTTCTAATCACACAAATTTCCTTGCATTGAACTAAATAATTTCACTGACATATCTTATTCCTTTAACTAAACAAATTACTCTTAACAGGTAATACCGAGCCATTTTACAACTATTATTCATGCGTGACTTAGACCAACATTATGTTGAAATAAACGCATTTTAATACAAACAACGTACGAATTGCAAATTAAAAATACGTTGAAAACTGATACGGTTAAAGAGAAAAAGACAATTTGCACCAAATAATATGAGGCTACTGGCTATATAGCTCGAAATAATTTACAGCTCAGACGTTTTTATCAAGAAAGATCAGCATACCTATGTGGTCAGGAGTGAGACGTGTGTGCAATCTGTTGACAATAAGACCAGCGGCTGAAAACACTCTGATTGTAAGTATTGTCGTGCGAGCTTAGCCAGCCTGGGATATCAGGGTGCATTTAACTTTCCACCGGTCCACAGGATTTGTTTCTTGACCAATGGGGCTGTCGCTATAAACGTTTTTAACCGCAACGTCCAACATTAATTAAAATGAATGACAAATTAATGCTACTGAATATCATTTATCATTTTAAAAATTGACAAGTTAAAATAGATTAGGACTGGATTTTTTTTTATTTCTAACCTGTCAGTCAAAATGACAGACAAAAAAGTTGTAGCGCGACCTGTTGCCGAGCTTTACCTGACTTGACGTTATCGCTGCATTACTGTTGCATTTTTTATAATCTGCTTATTCCAATTGCTTCTTCTGATGGCACATGACCAAACACGTCTTGTTTTCCTTGAAACGGGTGCGAGTTGATGGAATTTTATAGAACTTGCACATAAAAAAAAAAAAATCAAAACTATTTGTGCAACCAACAGCACAACAAGACATGAGCTCGTCTCTTACTGCACCCGACACGTGCAGCAGAGCAGGGAGTGGCGTAGACTGGTAATCACTCTATTTGGTTTAGATGCAAAATAGCTTTCACCAAGCAGGAGCGTCATGGTGGAGACTGCGCTGTCCCCTGGCCTCGGTTCGGTTCGGTTTGCTGCGTGGCTTCTTCTCCGTGTTCTGCCTGGCTATGCACATCTATGTGGGGCTCATTGTTTTCATCGTCACTCAGTGCCGCTGCTGCTACTAGTTCACACAGTTTACTTTGTTGTGAACATTTATTTTATCCATGTGATGAACTCACCTCTCCCTCTGTTGTTTTGGAGTAAACGGGTTTTGTTTGTGGCGCAAAAATGTACCACACACACAAGCGCAGTAGAAGGACATGTGGTACAGTTAACTGGGCAAAACAATTGTACTCTGTTTCCTCATTAACGGCAGTTAATCGGTTAACTATGTACATTCCTATTACTTTCTTAAACACACTGATATTAGTAGGAACAACTGTATGCTACACTGTTTTAGTTTGCTGCATTTCTTTATCTTCACAGACAAAACGGAGAGAAAGGTGAATGCCCCCTTTAATAGTGGCTTCTGAAATCGACCATTCACAATGGTAATGAGGTCTCACTCCGAGAGAAAAGCCCTCCCTGGCTTCTCAGCCTTACTGACACTCAGCACTCCAAAAGAGAGAGATGTTACCTTCTCATCTCCCCTGTACTTTACCCCACGGGACTCCATCTTTACACCACAATCTCCTACTTTATCGCCTCCTTGGGTGACAGAGGCACTTTCAGCACTGGAGAAAGGAGAGCGAGAACTTCAGAGCCTAAGGGAGCGACAGCAAACCGAAGTAGAGGAGGTAAACCGTGAACTGGACAATGCAGTGATTGGAGCTCAGCGAGAGGAGCGGCGGCTTCTTGAAAAGGTGGAACAGGATTACAGGGAAGCCCAGCGACATCTTAGTCAAGTGAAGAGAGAAAACTCTGCAGCTGTGAGAGTTGTGCAGTCACTTGTTGATCAGCAAGTTCGTAAAATTGGACAGCTGAAGGAACAGGTCCAGAGATGGGGTTTTACGGCTGATGGATCGAACAAAAATCAGCTTCTAAGAGGTGTGACAGAGGTCACGCAACCATGGGAAATATCTCTAACACTGAAAAGGGCCCATTTTCTATCAAGCTCCCAGTATAAGACTTTAAATTTTGGGGAGATTGATATTCGTGAACAGGGAATGACCTACCACATTGGAGTCTGTGGTGACCAGGGACACAAATGTGCCTTGCACTCTGGTGATACAA
This sequence comes from Valencia hispanica, assembly GCA_963556495.2. NCBI lineage: Eukaryota > Metazoa > Chordata > Actinopteri > Cyprinodontiformes > Valenciidae > Valencia > Valencia hispanica. The sequence goes on from OY747723.1 coordinate 14,465,874, forward strand.
ATTTCTCAAACATAAATCCTTGTGAAATCCGAAAGGAACCCCAACAAAACAGAGGTGGGCAAAGGAGCAGTCCAGTGGAAAACATCAGGGCAAATAGTGGGAATTTTCGTGTTGTCCGGAAACTACATTTGTCAAGCTCGACAGAGAATGAGGATGAAGCTAAGTCAATAAAGTCTCCTATTCAAAGACACCGTGGGGCATCAGAATCTTCACAAGATGAAGAGGTAGAATCTGTGTGTTCAGACACACAAGGGCAAGATATTTTTCTTGCTATTCCACCTGTCTCCAGTCAAGCAGAGTCAGAAGGTGATGAGTCTGATTGCAGACATAATGAAACAAAGAGACGCAGCACGGTGAAAGGTAAAAGAAGGCAAAAAGCCCTCATTGTGGTCTCCTGTGAAGAACCATCATGCCCTCTGAGAGAAAGTGATGATAAAAGAAGCAACACAGCAACATTTTCAAAGGCTAGATGCAAGGGTTCAGTCTTCAGACACAGTGTTGTAGATCTTTCTACAAAACATCTTGCTCTTTCACAACAAAGCATCTCAGAAAAGAATGCCTTAAAGGAAACAGCTGTGGACAGTGGAAGTCATTCATCCCCAGTGGACAGTGAAGATTCCTGCAACACGTATACTGTAGAGACTCCACAGGATGGATCTCTTAAGCAGGAACACTGCTGCTCAATCTCCACCACTAATCTTCCTAGTAAGGAAAGCATTTTAATTAAAGATAACAAGATTGAGTGCACAAAACTGAGAAGAGTCAGTAGAATGCGTCTTGCCTCAGAACCTTCAACCTTTGATCAATGCCAAGGAAATATCACAGAATCTAACAAGAGCATCACCAGCCCTAAAAGGCAATCAAGATCTCAGACCAGGGTTACACATAGTTTAAGTGTAAACCGTGTCGGCAGATCTCTGTCCATGTCAGCGATCGATGGTGACAAAATAAATCAAGACAAAGAATTGATGCTATGCAAGAAGGACAAGAAAGACACCCCTGAAATACCGTTTAGGGAATCGGAGGAAGGCATTTGTTTTGCTGCCTTGGATTCAGCTCATCTGGTCAAACAAATTGGTAAACAAGGATCAGGCCGAACTGACTTCAATCTGCCAAGTGGCGTCCATGCAACTGCCAGAGGGCAGCTGTTTGTGGTGGACTGTGGTAATGCCCGAATCCAAGTGACAGATCTCCAGAAGAACATTGTGCAACAAGTCTCTCCTTCAGGATCAGAAAGGTCTTCCCGCATCTGCAACTATTTTGATGTGGCTGTAAATTCAAAAGGCCTAATTGCCTTGACTTGTGCTGCAGAACGAGCATTGTTAGTGTTCAGCCGTCATGGACGCCTTCTGCAAACATTTGGCGGCACTATGTCTGGCTCCACAAATGAAGAGCTGGATGCTCCAAGAGGGGTCACTGTTACATGTCAAGATGAATTTGTAGTTGCTGATATCAAGCGTGGCACCTTGACTGCCCTAAAGTTAGACCCCAAAACTGGGGCAAGGTTAGAACGTACAGTTGTAACCGGGTATCACAGACCCTACTTGGTAGCAGCCTGTCTCACCACTGGCCTCATGGCAGTGTCAGAAAGAGGCAATGAGGCTGGTCGTGTTCCATGCATTAGAGTCCTGGAACCTGGCTGGAACACAATCAGAATCCTTGGGGTGTGCTCTGGCCTTGGTCCTGTCCTGACGTGCCCCTGGGGGCTTTGTATAGACCATGATGGGGATGTCTTAGTGGCAGACTGGGGAAAGCAACACCACCGTGTCCTCATCTATCCATCGAAGGGTGTGGGCTGGGCTCTTGTGACAGACAACCTCAATAGCCCAAGGGGGCTGGCGCTTCTCCCTGATGGCCTTATGGTTGTATCTGACAGCATGAATCACTGCATTAAGATCTATCGCTACAAATGAACTGCAGAAGAAGGTGAAAGAAAAAAAAAAAACATATGTCACACAGACTAGTGTTGAATCTGTGGGTTGATGATTTAGTCTCTTCATCAGTTTCTACATCTGCTGTTTTGGTTGTTTCATACCTAACTTTTGTCAGGAATGAAAATGAGTCCTCTTTTAGAAAATGTTCTCAACAGCCTTGCATCGATATGTACCTGGCAGATGGACATATCATACCAGCATATACAGCTGTAAGTTTAAAGTAATTTTCTTTAATCAGATCCTAGTCTTTTAGAAGGGAATTTATTTAAATGCCTCTGATAAATCATATCTAATGTCAGGAGGTTAATTTGAGCTAAATAAAGTATTTGTGAATTGAATTGATAAGCAGCATTTGAAGAACAAGACTGGCCCGTTTACAGGATCAAGATGGCTTCTCGTGGGTTTGAAAAGGAGGTATGAACTGGTAAAGGGCCCGAATCAATCCACAGCCCTTTCAATTTAAATAACTAATGGTAACCAAATGTGATTAAACTACAAGCAAACTAAAGTAATATGCTACTCTTTTTTTTCTTAAAATGAACAATACAGCAAATAATATTTTGATGTAGTTTCAATTTTATGTGTATCCTCCATATGATAAAAAAATAATATAAACATTGTTATTAAAATGGATTTAAGAGTCTTTATTTTGTTTTTACTGACATTTTACTGGCATTTTACTGACATCTGCTGATAGCATCTACATGTAAAAGGTGTTAAATATTAATTTATTATTTCAATTTTGCATAATTCCCATGGATCCAACAATATTTCTAATCATGTATCCCTCGAAAGAATAAATCATGAGTTGAACCCTCTCAAATCTTTGGTCAAAACAAACAAGCAATAACTAAATAATTAAAAGTTGAGCAAAGGGATGTCCCAAATCTTAACGTGACCAATCTGACAAAGTCAAACTTACAACCTGTGAAATATTAACTAAATCGATCAGTTGTTTTCTTTGCAAGTTACATGAAATGCTCAGTAGAGAGGCTGCTTTTATTCCTTTACTAGAACAGGTACACTCAAAAACCTTTAAAAGAACATGAAAACAGTCTAATACATGACCGTAAATGACAGTAAAAGTTAATTATGCAACAACAAAATTTCCACATCTTTATCTGTGCAAACAAACACACTGTGAAGCACATGCAAGCTCAAAGTTTCCCAACTGGTCCACACACACACCCACCTACATCAGTATAAAAGTGCAGGTTCAGCTCCTGCTCAGTTACACTTCACAGCTCTGTTCCAGTAAGAGAAGCCACATCTGAGGACATCAGCAGAGCAAACATGAACCCGGTGGTCACCCCAACTCTGTTTCTGTGCTTGCTGTTTAGCATCTCCATGGCAGCACCATTGTAAGTCCTGATAGACTACTTATTAATATAACTTTTAAAATCACAACAGTTTATATGTTGAAGGTAATTTAGTATTTAAAATCAACTTTGAGGTGTGGTTTTTATTAGTTTTTTTCAAATTGTGCAAAAACATGTTTTTATTTCTTGTTTATAAAACATTCTCAATCTCTTATTGATTCCTCAGTCAGAATTTGAAAGAAAAAACCATCGATTTGTTAAGCAATTCTGTTTGGTGTTTCACAAAGTTCAGCGGCTGGATCGATAAACCAAGCTCAGGAGTTCTGGTGTCATTGATTGACTGATGACTCAGCAGTTAGCAAATGACGTCCTATGTAATGTCATACTGGAGAACAAAACAAATAATTTTATTTCTATCATCCACAGACAAGACGCAGCAGTAGAAGGTGAGTTCTTGTGGTCCTAAACACTCAAAATCAGTGCCTTGAAAAAGAATTTCACATTTTATCACCTTACAACTAAATACTCCAATGTGTTTCTTTGGAAAAGGTATTCTGGTCAGATGAGATGGAATGTAAATGGAAATTACTTTGGATTGATAGTTACATCAAATTCATAATTTGAAGGCCTTGACCAAATAAAATTATAATTTTTCCCAACAGTCTCCTTATAAACATGCCGCAATTTCTAGAAATGTGTCCATTCATACATACAACTTTTTGGGGGTATCTAAGAAACTCCTAAAATAGAGTGTTTGCTATTAATGAGAGAGAGAGAGAAAAAAGGCGAAATATTGTGGGCCCTCCAAGTCTGGTGAAACACGGCAGTGGCAGCATCATGCTGTGAGGATGCTTCTTCTTCATCAGCGATAGGGAAGCAGATTTTTACAAAACATTTTTGTAAAAATGTTTACTTTGGGTTGGTCCATCACTTTAAATTTAAATGAAATAGATTTAGATTTGTGGTTGTAATGTTGCACATTTAAAATAAAAGGTATTATTTGCAATAAATACCATCTCATCACCTAGATGGAGATACTAGCCCCGCCGTTCCAGACCGATGTGCTGGTATTGAGTTCGACGCCATCACTCCTAATGAAAAAGGAAACACTCTCTTCTTTAAAGGTGTGGGAAACTTGTAACCTCATTTCAGTCCAACTTATTATGCCCAACAAAAAAAGTTGTATTTTAATGATTTTCCTTTGTATTTTATGTCAAAATGTATTTATTTTCCTTTATAGGTGATCATGTGTGGAACGGGTTCACCGGTCCAGCTCAGCTCTCCACTCTGCACTTCAGGGAGCTGAATGCTCCTGTTAATGCTGCTTTCCGCATGCACAACACTGAAAACCCGGATGACCACGATCACATCTACCTTTTCCAGGTATCAATCAACTCAGCTGTGACTGCAGGGTAGCGACATCTAATATAGTATCTGATAATGAACTCTGTTCCTGATTCGACGTCCAGGATGATAAAGTGTACAGTTACTTCAACCAAAATCTCGAGGAAGGGTATCCAAAACAAATCCAAGAGGATTTTCCTGAAGTTCCCACTCACCTTGATGCTGCAGTGGAGTGTCCCAAAGGAGAGTGCATGACTGATTCGGTTCTGTTTTTTAAAGGTTTGTTGAGCATAACAAATAGAATATTCATCTCACAAAGACAAACTGAAGTTATAAAAACAGTAGAGAGAAAACTACAGATAAAAAAAAGAGAAAATCTCCCCCTACAGGAGAGGATGTGCATGTTTATGATATTGCCACAAAAACAGTGAAGACCAAGACATGGTCCCGCCTGCCTTCCTGCACCTCTGCTTTCCGCTGGCTCGAGCACTACTACTGTTTCCACGGACAAAACTTCACCCGCTTCCACCCCGTCTCCGGAGATGTGACTGGCAACTACCCAAAGGATGCCCGACATTACTTTATGAACTGCCCCAACTTTGGTGAGTTATTTAAGGAGTAAATGTCACCACTTTCATTCTTTGATCAAAGAAATAAAAGCAAATCTGCTGCCTTATTAGTTCCTCAAAGCTGCTTGATTACAGGTCATGGAGGTGATCGTAGACCCCTTAAATGCAGTGACGTCAAGCTGAATGCAGTCACCACAGATGATGGAGGCAGGACGTATTTCTTTGCAGGTAACACAAGAACGGTATTAAAAGTCAAAGTTACAGATTTCTGCGACATGTTAGCTTCATAGTGTAAATAATGCAAAACCTTCCATGCATGTAATATAAGGCTAAAGATGGAAGCATGAACTGTAGATGAGACATTATAATCTCAACCAGTGGTAGAAGTCTGAAACTTAGCTCTCTGATTGTCTTTAATATCATTCGTTAGAGGTTGGCAGTGAGAGAGTCTGAATGTATGATGTCTCTGAGCAAAGGTACAGTTTGCAACTTCATGCAGTCATAATAATGATGGCATCATCAAATACAGATGGCACTCATGTTGCATTATAAGTGTAAATATGTCTTTCGGATGCTGTGCTATTTCTAAGACTAACATTTGGGACCCAACAGCCTGATGTTTGCAAATTATTTAGTTCAGGTATCTGCCCCTGTAGTGAGCCTGCAGTGGGCTGTTTATTTTACTGACAGACATGTGTAAGTTAAAGAATGATGGGCGGTGCTCCTTTGGCAGGCAAACCATAACAGGCACAATTTTTCTCTACTAGAGAAAAATGAAATGTCCAATTCTGCCTTTTTTTACCAAGAGGAAATTTTAGAGGAATACACTTCCTTTACCAACCGGTTCCAAATCAACTCAGTCATTCCCCAAATCCTATTCCCTAATGTTTTTGTTTGTTTGTTTTTTGTCGCATGTAAAAGTTTCAAATCACCAAACAAATTTTAATATCAGACAATGATTTACAGACTAAACCCAAATTCTAATAATTTTCTTTAATAAGAGTAATCCAAGCTAGCCTGTGTGTAATAGTAGTTTACCCCCTTTTTGACTCATAAATCAATTGTGATTCACCTCAAAGGGCCATCCCTAAATAATACATTGAGAATAAAAAGAAATGCTTGAATAGAACCTGCCTTAGAACATAAAGTAAGCTAAAAGCAAAAGGTAACCAAAATGTCCCGAACAAGACATTCACGAAAGGGTTACAAAGGCATTGCAATGGCTTCGAGACTTCATTGAAATACAGTGACAGCTGTTACTCACGTACGGAGAACATGTGGAACAGTGGTGAACCTTCCCAGGATTGGCCAGGCTACCAAAATTACACCAAGAGCATATTGAAGACTCATCCAGGAGGTCAGAAAATAACCCCGAACACTTTTTTATGCCCTGCAACCCTCACTAGCTTCAGCTACAGTTAAAGTTCACAATTAGGAAAGAGACTGTGTTCAGTTACATCTGGCATAAAACTAACAGCATTTTAGTAAAAGAGCATTGAACCAACAGTCAAACATAGTGGTGGTAGTGTGATGGTCTGGGGTTGCTTTTCTGTTCCAGGACAAGTAAATCTTGCTATAATTGAAGGAAACAATAATGTTTGCTCTCTACCAGAAATTCCAGACATTTGTGCACTTAAACTCAGTTGATCTTGGTTCAGTCAGCAGAACATTGATCTAAAACAAACCAGCAAGTCCACCTCTGAATAGGTCAAAAAGTAAACAAAAGTAAAGTTAGGAGGGGCCTCGTCAAAGTCTGCACTTAAATTTGATTGAGATTCAATTCAAAATTACTTTATTGATACCAAAGGGAAATTAATTGTTGTTGTAACTCATTATCAAAATTTCTTCAAAGATTTGTTGTAGATGCTGATAGCTGTGGGTAGGGATGATCTCCTGTAGCGCTCTGTAGATCTGAAGAAGCCTCCGACTGAAGACGCTCTGTAGTTGTATGACAGTCTGATGTAGAGGATGCTCAGGGTTGTCCATAATGTTCATTTTATGAAGAATCATTTTTTTGCACACTTATCTCTAGAGGGTCCTCAGCATCCAACCTGTTTGCCAAAGATCTCACATTGCCCATTATGATTGACTGAGATGGTTTGAACTTCCTCCTTTTCTCTCTTTTCTTTGCTCCTGCTCTGGATCCATGGCATGTCCTTTTATACTCATCAGGGTTTTGTGGCTGCAGTTTTGGTATTATTTGAGCTTTCGTGATGGTAATCAGCTGCTCCCAGTTATAAACCACCTTGTTGCCATGGTCATCATAACAAATGTCCAAAAGTAAAAAAAAAAATTTTTTTTAAAGTATCAGCAACCTTCCAGCTGCACAGCATTCAAAACCAGAGATAAGTTCTTAAAAAAAAAAAAAAGAAAAAAAAGAACGATTCTTCCAGAAATGGAGGATTAAAATTTTTAAAACGGTGCGGCTGGTTAAAAAAAAAAATCTGAACGAAAGTAACAGAGCTACTCCAACATGCTGCCACCTTGAGCGGCGCAATTCCAGGATATAATTACATCAACAAAGCGATGGCACTGTATGACCTTAAACAGGCTGCTCATTGTGAAGTCAAAAGACCTATTGCCAGTTATGTACAAAAAACACAAATGCAAGCTTGCATCTGATATCTTGAACTTAGATAAGAGTCTGACAGATTTCTTCCTGTATCTAGCCTCTAAACTAAGCTAATAGAAAAAAGTTAAATCCTACTAACAGATCTGCTGTGTAAACCCTCTCTTCAAAGTTGGGGATTTTTTCACAGGTAAGCTAATTGAATGACCTAGGGAACGTGCATAATGATATAACAAAACTGATCAGTATTATAGCTGGCACAATTTCTTGATACGATTGTGAATATGAAGAAGTAACTGCTGTCTGTTCCATCTTCTTAGGCCCAATCTACATGCGTGTGGACACCCAGCGTGATGGATTTCATGCCTTCCCAATAACCAGGGCGTGGAAAGAGGTGAATGACGGAGTTGATGCCGTTTTCTCCTACGACAACAAAGTCTACTTGATTAAGGTAGCCCTCATCCTCAGGATTCCTCCCTATTTTTGTGTTTGAATGAAACCGTAATGGGGAAAAGATGAAAAACAAAGCTGCTTACATTTTTAGGGCGATCAGGTTTACATCTACAAGGCAGACGCTCACTTCACCTTGATTGAAGGCTACCCTAAAACAGTCAAGGAGGAGCTGGGCATTGAGGGGACTGTGGATGCTGCTTTTGTATGCCCAAATGAAAACATAGCTCACATAATTCAAGGTAACATTTCTAAATATTTGTGTTCATTGACATGTTTTGAATGTTAACAAGCTAGTAAAGCTCATTGGAGGCTCAGGGTTGAATGAATATCTTTACAAAATATCTTCCAACAGGGAACAGGATGCGTGACATTGCTCTCACCGCCACACCCAGGGTTGTTGGCCGAGATGTACCATTGCCGCTGTCTGATATCGACGCCGGTCTGTGCGGTGGAGACGGAATCAAGCTATTCAAAGGCTCGCAGTTTTACCGCTATGAAAGCCCCATGATACTGGCGATGGGCAGGATAGCCCCTATACCAGAGGGCATCACCTCAGCATTGATGGGATGCGAGGATTAGGGAACAGTAAAGAAATAATCGCTGAAAACGGAATGAAGCAGATGAAAACTGATATAAAACTGAAATGACTTGGAAGGAGCAAATAGAGGAACGTTTATGGTATAACATTTGGAACTTTGGACACGCCTTGTTTCATGCTGTCAAGTTTCTTTTATTTGGTGAATAAAAAGCGAAGGTAAACTGGGATTTGATTGAAGTACTTTCCAGGTCTATATAAGTTTGGAAAAAGATCACAGGATAAAAAAAAATACCTGTGGTTCCTTTAACCCTTTCCCTCAGTCTTCCCTACCGTCCCTCTTTTTTAAGTTTCTTCATCCTTCCTTCCTTATTGCTTTCTTCAGTAGCGCCGTCTTTGCTCTTATTCTTTCTCATCTTCTTCCTTCCTCCCCCTTCATATTAATCCATCCTTGTTTTCTTGGATTGTTGTGTCAATCTCATTTCTACCACCCTATGTTCCTTCTTCCCTTCAATCTTTTAATCAATATCCCATTCATTTCTTCAATTATTCCTTTTATCCTTCTTTCCTTTCTTTGGCAGTAAAGTCAAAATGACATTTAGTTTTTTTTTTATATAAACACAGAAATTAGTATTTTCAAAGCTAGTCTGAAAAAAATCTGTAATTGTATAAAAATGCGTAGCAAGGCTGATAATGTCAGGAATCAGTTAACCTAGGAGCAGTTCTTTTATTTATACACGTGTCCTGTCTTTTATATATATGAATATCTATATATGGGTCATTCCATGAAATCGGTGCCTTTTGCGTCCCCAAGAAGTAATTATTCATAAAATTATAATGACAGCAAATTAATATGTAATTTAAAAATATAACATTACCATATCTTCTCTCCTTAATAAAACATCAAATTAAAGTCAATTAAATATTATTTAAAATAATTAAAATCACTTTTATGCTTATGAGGGTGAGGTTTTTGACCTGTCCCTCACTGTTATTGTTGTTTGTTTACAGGACTTTTAATTTGTAAAATGTTGGCAAAATATTAACATTTTCACATTTAGATATTGTTTTAGGCATGGTCTTATTGTAAAACAGTTTTTTGGTAATAATATATATTAATCATTATAAATAATTACCAATTTATCGCCGTCCCCTAACTTCATGTCAACCCTGTTACCCTAACGAAAAAACCCTAGAAAAATAATGGTAGATTCCAGATTTGACATGATTGACAGGAGGTTGCATCATCTCTGAACCAGGATGCTAACAGCTCGGTGACAAAAAAATGTCTCTCTTTTCTGATGGACTATTTTCGATGTTTTTGCAAAGTTTAACCAGGGGGGACGAGCATACAACGTCAAACCTGTTACCAATTTTTAACATAGAAACCTGAACAATTTTCGTTTTCTCAAAATCTGATCAATATCTACAAGCAATTACCTTTCAAAGAGCATAGATTGCACTTTAGCTAGCATTTATGTTAAGATAAGGGAAAGGGTAACTTTGTCAATAATATATGAATAGAATGACAATGATGAAAAATATAGACCTCTTAGAAATATGTGCTTCACTAAGACAATAATGCCAATCAAATACAAAATAATCTTACCAGCTACTACTTACTGACTTGGAAGATAAAACTTCATATAGTGTAGTTTAGACAAAGATGTGCAGTGTAGGCAGAAGAATGTGTGTCCTGTTACTATTACTTTTGTAACCCCTGTTACCATAATGTCAACCCTGTTGTTCTCATTAATTTGATTTTTTTTTTTAAATATGACAATTCAAATGGACTTTAAAGTCTTACCATTGCAATTTAAACTACAATATATTTTTGACTGGGCAATTTTTCCAACATTTCTCTTCTAGAAAATATCTTATGTATGTTTAAACATGTGATCACCATGCAAAATAAGGGGTCAACTGATATTCTGCATGACAAATATCTAATTGGAGAAAAAAAATCCACAATTAAAAATAATCTTAATGGAAACAGAGACTAAAGAACTGCTAATATGTGTACCATATATTGCATATTTATAATTAGAAATATGGTATTTTGTTAAGATTATGTCAGTAACAGGGTTGACAAGATTATGAAAACAGTGAGGGGTAAAACAGTGATAAAATATGAAATAACACAGCCTGAGATGGCACGATATAATTCCTTGTCATTTTAAACATTCTTTGATTCCTGGCTACTTAAAAAAAATAAAAATTACATATAGTTTCAATTTTAAATTTTCAAAATTGAAAAGGCACCGATGTCATGGAATGACCCATATATATATATATATATACATACATATACACACACTTCTGTGTGTGGGAGCCTGTTGGTGTACATAAGGTTTCTCTATTTAAGTGTTCAATAGCCGGTGTGAGGAACAAAGATCTGCCCTCCTGGACTTGAAGCAGATATGAAGGAGAGCCACAGACACAGACATCCAAAGGACCCTTAGAACACAGAAGCCCCAGACGGACCACTGCAGGATTGACTGCACCCCCTCATAGAGGAGTATAGGAGAGCCCCAGGGGAGCCACTCAGCAGCGACAAGTCCACAAGTAGTAACCAGTAGCCAGCATGCAGAGGCAAATTCAAATGCCCACCCGCACTCCAAAGTGCCACACCAATAGCCACAGCAGACGGACAACATCTCTAAACCAAACCAGCTCCCGAACACCGAACTCAACCAACTCCCTCATCTCAGTCCCATGCACCGTAGAGCAACAACACCTAACCTCTAACCAAAGTCCATCAAAACCTTCAATAAACTGACCAAGCACTAAATACACAAAATGGGCAAACAAAAAGAGACACTGGACCCGACCTCCGCTGAGCCACCAGACAGCTCCCACAGTTGTGGAAGGAATTTTCCCTCAAAATAGGAGTCCTAGACCCCTGGAAACCAATTCACTATGGTGTCAATACACCAGCTAAAAACCACCACGTCCCCAAATCCTTCCAGTACGTTCGTTGAATTTCTGCAAGAGGTACAATGAAAACACATTACACGATTACTGCAGATTGCCAGAAGATCACTCATGAGTGAGGCCAGCTGTTGGAAAACCCCCAGCTGTGCGAAGATTCTGAGGTGTGTCTTGGCTTTTATTAAAACAGTATTGAATAATCATGTACACAAAGGAGTGGTTTAAACATCTTCAACAAATCTACAATAGACAACATTATTTATGCATACATACAGAGTAAACTTATTGGTTCATTCATATTGCTAGGTAGTCTCCTAAGTTATGTATGCCTAATTAATTATCTTCCTGTTATTCTACTTTAATCGTGACTTTACAAACCAGCTCTAACTAGATTTTCTGCTGACTATTCTTTGTTGCATGCTTACATTGTCCATTGTATGGTGATGCTTCCTGCACCCTAGGCGTGTGGTTTCCTACTCAATTTCCTGTCATCTGCTATGTCCACAGAAAGACATTTTACTATTGAAAGTTAAATGCCACACTCAATAGAAAAAAAAATACATATTATAAACACACAAGGATACCCTGATATAAAAAGATAAATCGTGACATATATCGTCCATATTGATACAAACTCTCACTACAAGTCACTTTTGGATAATACTGATGTAACAAAAGGCCTAAGCTATAAGAAAAATAAAAACTATCATCAGCATCTTCTTAAAACTGTGGTTTGGGAATTTATTTATCAATCAAAGTTTGATATATATTTAAAAAGATAGTGGGGTTAAGGTTACTTCCCTTTTTAATACTTATAACTTTCTGGTTCTCAGATTTAGCGTTAATGAAGCCAATATTATAATCTGTTCAAAAGAAACTATGTTAAAAGATAAAAAGTCTTCATGATTTAAAGGAATCATAAAATGGCTTATATGATTTCATTATAAAGTTTATGCTATTTTCTAAACAATTTGCAGTTCAGATATCCTCTTCTGGCTATATCCTATTTTTCTGTGCTAGTCTGGATGGAAGGTTAGACATCCTGTCCTAAAGTTCCTGTGTTTATCTAACTAAGCTGTATGGACATGAGAAACATCTCTTTAAGCAGTAAAAACACCTCAAAGCAGTTATAATAAAATCACCAATATATTTAATAAGTCCCAAAGTAATGTTTTATACCTTATTTCACATCACCACCAAACAATAAACTGTCAGCATCCCAGCAGCGCATCCATCCCCACCCCAGTCCACAATAAACACAATACCCCACTCAAACAACCACACCCATGTATGCAGCACAGGAAGTGCACCAAAACCATCCACCAGTGCGTCTTCTAGGGCTCTCCCTATCAACAATCCACTCACAAATCAGACCACAAAAAATGCAATAAGAAAACAAACCCCCATCCCCTTTTCCCACACACGCAAGAACAACCTCAGCAACCTCCAAGACTCCCGACCGCCAGCGCCCGACAGATCCAACTCAGAAACCAATTGCATGACACAATTTACAGTCCCCTGCCAGAACGAAGCCACCAGAAGCAGTTCTTTCAGGACTGTTGAAATCTGCATCTGTGATTGGCAACGTTGACATTAGTTTTGTATAGAAAAAAGCAAACTAGGAGACCAAATTTTTCTTTCTTGTGTACTTTTCAGCTTTATATTACAATGTCACCAGGTGACTCTGAACCCATTCAAACCCTAAATCAATGCATTGACCAAATAAATGGATGGATGTGCCATAACTTTCTCCAGCTGAATAGAAACAAAACTGAAGCAATTATTTTTGGACCCAAGGAGGAACGATCAAGAGTCAGCACACAGCTTCAATTAATACAGCTAGAAACTACTGATCAGGCACGAAACCTAGGTGTAGTAATGGACTCAGACCTGAACCTCCAGTGTCACATAAAGGCAATAACGAGGTCAGCCTTCTATCAACTGAAGAATATTTCTAGGATTAAACGACTGATGTTGCAACACGACCTAGAAAAACTCATCCATGCGTTTATCTTCAGACAGATTGATTACTGCAACAGCATCTTCACAGGTCTGCCTAAAAAGTCAATCAGACAGCTGCAGCTGATCCAGAACGCTGCCGCTCGCGTCCTCACTAGAACCAGGAAAGTAAAGCACATCACCCCAGTTCTAAAGTCCTTACACTGGCTCCCTGTAGATCAGAGAATAGACTTCAAAATACTTTTACTAGTTTATAAATCATTACATGGCTTAGCATCAAAATATGTTGAAGACATCTAAATGCTTGATGTCATAAGTATGAAATGTGTTCATGCTCTCTTTCTCTTGCTTTATTGTGTATCATGTGTAATGTGTGTTTCTTATAGTTTTAATTTCCCATGTTATATTCCATGTGTTTTTTTTAAAATCACCAAATCATGTAAAGCACCTTGAATTACCCTGCTGTTGAAAGTGTGCTATACAAATAAAATTGCCTTGCCTTGCCTTTTCAAAGGCTGCACAGTGGCACAGTTGGTAGCACTGCTGCCCTGCGGCGAGAAAATTCCAGTTCTAATCTGGGCCTGAGGTCTTTCTGCATGGAGTTTGCATGTTCTCCCTGTGCATGGTTGTTTGTCCCATGTTGTGTGTGCCCTGCCTTTTGCCCGATGATTGCTGGGGATGAGCACCAGCCCCCCCCCCCCCCTTCGTATAGGATAGACGGTATGGATAATGGATAGGTTTCCTCTTCGATTTTTATTTTAGGGCACAACAAAATGCCTAGATAAAACTAAACAACCTCAGAAAGTTTAACCTGGAGCTTGTAGTGAAGCTTTGATTGAAGCGAGGTTAAACGTTGGCCCTGCTCTTGCACAGTTAAACAGACCTGAAATATTTGCATTTGTCTCATGCATGTGAATAAAAACGAGTATAATCCTCCCAGTCTAGGTCATTATTACAACTAACAGGGTTTTACAAACTGCCTGTGTTCATATTGGAGCAGACAGATCCATACACTTTAGCCTGTCCCGAGGTCAGGGCAGCATTAGTTGGCATTCAAGGCCTTTTCACTCACTGGAGAGGTTTTTGTTCAGTCAAAATCCCTGGGACTTTCAGGGAGTATAAAGGAAGCGCTGACCTCAGCACAGATTCATAGTCGAGACAGTGAGGACTCACATATGCACTTGCATTAAAACGAGGACCTAACTACATGCATACATGAAAGGCCGACAATACGGCGGTTTTCCTTACAAACCCAGAAATATTATTTATTACAACTATTTAACAGTTGATTTGTCATTTAGCTTAATTGTTATATATGGGATAAGGATGGTGCCAGAACAAAAACGCATTTACAGATTAAAATGTGTTCAAATTGGTCAATCACAAATACAAATTGCACATTTACAATTGTGGTTTCCTCAATATGAACACGAGCAGTAACCTTGCCAAACGGCTTGAGGTGCACTACCGCCACCTGTGGGCGGGTACTGTGTTCATCAACATCTCTAAGCTCCATTATTGAAATTTATATTCTCAAAGAAGAAATATGCATTCTCAAACACGTTGCTCTTCATGTCCATGTCGAGGAAACCACAACTGTAAATATGCAATTTGTATTTGTGATTTATTTCAGATGTAACTTTTTAAACTGCTCTATCACAGGGAAAATATAAACTTGCTGTTTTATGTGTGATTTGGTTCATTCAATAGTTTACAAATTTAAGGTAAGCACAACTATTGACTCATTGACCAAACGTATTGACTCACCAGTAAGTACACATTTTTACCTGGGAATACAGTTTTATTCTGACACCGTCCTTATCCCCATAATTTTACATTTAGTTATCAACTTAATTTGAATATGTTATTTTCTTTTCTAAGATTAACTTCAACCCTAGCTGAGGCTTTTACTCAAAAGAAAAAGTACAGCAATTTCAAGGTATAGTTCAGACTACTCTGAGGACGGCTTCCTAGAGAGTTCACATACGTCGTTATTCAGTTTGCATACAGATTCATCTTCTCAACAGGCCAACGCTAAGCAATAGTCAGGAGTACCATAGTCAAAAAATGACATGTTATCTGGAATTGCGGTGTCTGATGTACTATTGTGCATAAAACACTGTTTTCTTGAGAGGATGGACTTTAAATGGATCTACGCTGAATGCATTCAATGTCCGCTTACGCCATAGAAGCATGTAGTGACCACTTTTGCTACAAAAATCAAAGGCTAGGTCAAGAACTAAATAGCAAGACCACTGAGATGAATGGAACTGAAATGTGTGAGTATAAATCAAAATGCTTTTCGTGGGGTTTTTAGATTATGTGTCCTCTGTCAGCACAAAATATCTGTCAATAGATCAAATTCATTTAATAACCAGGTAGAAAGGGAGTTCAACTACAGCCACAGTTTGGTTTTTAACATTTTACCTTTCCTTTCAGCTACATGTGTGGTATTAGCTTAAAGTGAGTTTTTAGTACACCCCCCCAAAAGGATAGTGCGAAAACACACTGCAGAGAGACCAAATGGAGTTTAGGTGGCATGATAGCATCCTCAGAATACATTTTTGACAACTATATCACTGTAATACAAATAAACTATTATGAGTGAGACACAGACTGCTTTTGCATTGGTTCCACTCTGGCTAGCTGTTAGCTACAGCCTTTACGGGTAAAGCTAACAGCTAGCAAGAGTGGAAACTGAAGAGATTCCAGACAGTTATGTGCTGCAGAAAAGATATTGTCAAAAGTTATGAGAAGTTTGCCTCTTACCTAAAGGAGGTAACTGTGCTGGCATCTTAATTTAGGATTAATCAAGATTAGTTGATGCTGAGTTGAAGCTGAAGTTAAATGATACAATTCCAGTCTCAAAGTTTAGACGAGTGCCCTCCAACCCTGGGCCTTGAGATATACTGTCCTGCAGGTTTTAGATGCATCCCTGCTCCAACACAGCTGACTCAAACAAATAGCTCGTCACCAGGTGTTTGCCAAACATAATTGCTTGCTTAAGAGGTAATTCAATATTGGAACCAGCTGTGTTGGAGCAGGGATGCATATAAAACCTGCAGAACAGTAGATCTCGAGGACCAGGGTTGGAGACCACTGGTTTATGTCAAATTGTTTTATAAACCTTTAAACTATCATCATGTAATGAACAGGTTTATACACAAAGGCCACTATGTCACCAAGTGGTGGTGGTGTTAAGAGTTTGGGCAGGTGTATATAGTCAATACGAAACTGCCCTACACTTTGTGAATGGTATGGAGACAAGCCCATGCTACCTGAATAATATCAATCCAGTCATTGTCCCCCTGCAAGAACGACACAGGCACAATTTCCCCAAAATGGACGACAATGCTCCAGGTCATCAAGGTTGCATCAGTAGGGTATGGCTGCTGGAGGCTGGGGGACCTCTAATGGAGTGGCCTGGACTTTTTCCAGATCTGAATCCCATAGAAAACCATGAGCTGAGTCATTGTGCAGAGGCTCATAACTGTTCCCCAGAACCTCAATGAACCGATGGCCGCCGTCCAAGAAAAGTGGGATACCATGCCTCACCTGACAATAAATGGAGTTGGGAACAGCATGAAACGTCGTTGTCAAGCTGTGATTGTTACTCAAGGGCAAACGACATGTTACTGAGACATTGATATTTTCTGTTGATATTCCCACCACAGTTGTTAGCTTTTCTTTTAATACAGTTTAAGATGAAAAAATCGGCATTGCATCCGGCTAAAGCATTAACGTTTTACGTTTTCCATAAATCTCACCTGAAAGCCAAATATCCCTGACGTTTTGCGACAAGTGTGGTTTTTATCTTCTTGATTTAAAAAACAAACACACACAGAAACAATAGTTACGGTACAAAAAATGTATTCAGAAACAGTTCTGTCAACATTTGAGGTAAATGAACATTTACATCGTGTTCTCTAACAAAATGTTCAGCTGATAGGCACTTTGCTTCAAAAGACAAGGCATGTTTCAATTTGGTTGGTAACGAGTGATGTTTCTTGAAAACAAGTACAAGCAAGATAACCTACTTGTCAGAGAGCTAAGCAGTTTCCAAATCTTTTAATTTGAGGATTATTCAAGGCACACCTATGGTGTAAGAGCTAGAGGGGGCAAAAGTATTTCCATCCATTTCCAGGACAGAGGAAATATCTGCCACTGTGGCTTCATTTGTTGTCCATTCCAGAAATTGTTTATTATTTCCATCAATGAACAATACAACATAGAAAACCCCCGCTATTCTATTTTCAGAACTTATACTACCGTTAACTTAACAACAGTTTAAATCTTCATGAACATATGAAAACTACTAACCATTACAAGTTAAAACTGAACATTTAATCAAAAGAAATAAGCAAAATTAACTGCTTCTACACATTTTTAGACAAAGTTCAACATTATATCTTATATATTATCTTCCCCCAGGATTCCACAATTATTTGAAACTGGGGCTGTGAGAAATATTTTTTCTAATATCATACTTATTGCAACGAAGTAAAGACCACATTAGGATTTTTACCTTCTGTTGCGCTGGCACTGCTAATTTGAGACCTAATAAACAAAGGTACAAAGCCCCAAGCAGCAAACATATAGTTTGTCAGGATTTTCTTTTCTTTTTTACAAAAATGAATTTTAGTGATTTAAAAAAAAAAATGTAATTAAATAAAACTACTTTCAATACCCACTTTTTTGTAAAGCTGTAACTCTGGTCAAAATATTAAGGGAGTACCACATACAACATTAAAATGTCTGGATTCACAGTGTCTGATGGACTATTGTAGATAAAACACTAATGTTTTCTTGAGAGGAAGAACTTTAAATGGCTATATGCCGAATGGATTCAATGGCTGCTCACACTTTTGCTGCAAAGATCAAGGCTAGGACAGCTAGCCTAAACAAAAACTAAATAGCAAGACCACTAAGGTGAAATTTGTGAGCATAAATCAAAATGCTTTCTTTTAGTGGGGTTTTTAGTTTGTGTCCTCTGTCAGTGTCCATAGATCACGTTAAATTAATAACCAGATAAAGTGTTCGACTGCAGCTCCAGTTTGGTTTTTTTTGCATTTTACGTTCCCTTTCATCTACATGTGTGGCATTAGCTTAAAGTGACTTTTTAGGGCCAAACAGAATGGACTCATGTCGTTTAAGTTGTATGACAGTGTCCTCAGGATACATTTCTGACAGCTACATCACTGTATTATAGGTAAGCCATTATAAATGACACACAGACTGATTATGTGGAGAACAGTGAGACTTACACAACCACGGCACGGCTTCCCAAGTCATCTTTTGGGAAGAACGGGAGGACTAATGTCTGTGCGCAACAGAGTAACAATGCGGGTCAGAACCAAACCACAAGTTACATCATCTACCCTGATTGCTGCCAGAATTTATGTTTTTTGAGCAGTTTTTGTTACAAATGGTCTATCGCCACTTTGGTGGCAAACAGGCAGATCGATCTTGCAGCAGAGCGTCTTTAAATCCCTCAGTAAGGTGCCAGTTTGTTAGGTCTCCAAGTTACCACTCCCAGACAACATTTCTCCTGAGATCTTCATCCTCTGGATAAATCGGCTTATAAAGCTTCACTTTATGTACTTGAATTCTAGCAGGAGTCGTTGCTATCACTACAGCCGTCTTGGATGCCCAATGTGTTATTTATTGATGCCTATGTTCAATATTCCAAATGCAATATCATTACTCTTTAGCCAAATATTCT
This sequence comes from Valencia hispanica, assembly GCA_963556495.2. NCBI lineage: Eukaryota > Metazoa > Chordata > Actinopteri > Cyprinodontiformes > Valenciidae > Valencia > Valencia hispanica. The sequence goes on from OY747723.1 coordinate 14,485,209, forward strand.
ACTGTGTTCCTGGCTATTTTGTCTCTTGGGAGGTATAAATAAAGGCCTGTTTTGTATGAAACACCCTGTGGCCGACATCTCCATTTCATACCTAAAAACATCTGGCCCAAAGGACCAAAACTATATTAGTACGAAATGGCAAAAAAGGCTAAATGACCAGCACCCATAATAATCCTCTCCAAGGAATATTCTAAACTAAGTTGGCTAAATCTGAGCCTTTTGGGAACTTGGTTATTAAATTAAGGAGAACATACAGCACAATATACTTTTCTTGTATTTTTCCTTTAGCTTTTTTGGCAGGAATTAATAAAATAAAAAGGAAAAAATAACATACTTTGGTGGAGTGAACAAAGAGAGATTTTTTTTATTCCATATATCTTTTTCTCTTTTTTTTCCAAAAACAAAAAAGAAATATAAACCTACAATATAATCTGATGCTCATCTAAAATATAACTGAGAATTCTCCCATAAAGAACACTTCAAGACTCAAGTTTTGTAACACACTGCAAACACCATCACTAAAAGAGAGACCGATTTTTATCCTCTATTCAAGCTGCAAAGATTGCAAAGATTATTTAAAAAGTTTTAACTCACCTGAAATTTACTCCTAATAATCACAACTCCTTTAACACTGAAATAGGTTGTGTCAATCCCAGAAAAAAAACTAAAATACTTTTTATTCTTTTCTTGGTGAAAGTCAGAATAGCAGCTAGATAAAATACAAGCTTTGTTAAAATGTAGTTGTCATACATCAAAGCTCTACTTTTCAATATATATTTACATATTTATAAACTTTATATGGTATTACCCTGATATAACTGCAGACATTTGATTTTGTAAACATTTAAACATGATTATAGCACCTGAACACACACACACGCACGCGCCCATATATACATGCACAGCCTGAAAAGCCGAAAGACTTTGTCTCAGGGTGGGATTGCTTTATTTCCTTCCCCTCTTTCTAGTGTAATACTGGTGAATCCCTCTCTTCATTGAAACTACAGGCTGCATGATAGCAAAACACAAATACAGAAAATGTTCAACAAACCAAAAGACTGATCAGCTTTAGCATCATGAGGAAAAAATATATAAAGAAATAAAAGTGCAACCCTCTTCTTCTATATAATTTAAAGAGTAATTCTGCCCCCAATGTCTACTTTCAGTGATATTCAATAATATTTGACAAAAATGTATTCCTCTTCCAGTTTCCTCAAAAAAGTTGAAGAATGGGCGATAACAGCTGGACCTGGGCACCCTTGATAAATACCATTCACATGTTTGACTATTATCACCTAAACGTAACTCCGGTTAGCTTATTTCAAATGCTGAAAGCAGCGATTACGCTAGCTGGGGTGTGGCCAAATTCTAAAACAATGTATAACAGGATGGAAAGCCAGAAAAGAACATTAAGTGGGTTGATATTTAACAATAGAGTTGGATTAGAAGATTCATACATTTGAGCAGTTTTGCTATTAGATTCATGGCTAACTTAGCTTAGCATAAATGCTAAAAAGCCGTTGAACAAGGTGTGTGGGATATTGTCAAATATCAAAACAATATTTATAAGAGTGGAATGAAACAACACTCTGATCTGAGAGTTAGAAAGGTCAATAAAAGTCACATGTTTGGCTATTAATTACAAAAATGGACTTGAGATGAGCTAAGATTAACATAAATGCTAAACGCAGGTAAAGCTTGTTTATTACCAATAGTCGCAACAGCGTATAACAGGATGGAAAATAGATTAACTCTCTTAGCCTTTTACTCTGATGAAGCAGAACTAGCTAACAGCTAGTCAGAGCAGAGACAATTGCAAATGTTTAATAGTTTATGTTCAATGTCCATTTAAATCTTTGGCTATTTTACGTTGGCCAGAACTTGTCTTTATTTAGCCCAAAATTTTGGGGGGAAATAATGCTTTTTAAGTTCCTAGGTCCTATTAAACTTTAGCATACAAAGGGATGTTAAGAGTTGGGTAAACAAGATTTTTCAACCACAATTCTATATTGTTTAGCTAGAGGGCAACTTTATGCTTTGCTTGTGTTACACTTTAGGTCAAACAATGTTAAAGCTGTTCAAGCTAACACATTTTATAAACCTTTAATTGGCCATCATGACTGCAATGGATGGTCCAAGAAAACCAGCGGTAGATTTGAGTCCGATTCAGTACCCAAACCATTTGAAAAATTAACTGCAAAACAGAATGTAACATATTTGACCATAGTAGCTATCTAACGGAAGAGTAAAGAGGGGCATATGATGGACGCTAAAAATATGTATTTTTCAATTAAAAAACCCACAACAGCTGGGCTTCACTCATTGCCTTAGGGCACATCGGCACATCTTGGAGCAATCCTTTTCACCAGAAAGTTTTATTTTCAAGTGGTTACTGCTTTTGATAAAACTACCCATTGTCATGGAGTTCATCAGAATAGCTTTACGTTTTAGTTTTTTTTACACTGCTTTATTTTTGTTGAAAATTTTGGCCAGATCTTAATATGCTTAATATGTAGGTTTGTCAAAAGGATTGGTAATGGCTATGGACAACAATCTACCACGGCCCTCATCACTAGCAATCTATTTTCCCAACTTTATGCTCTGGAACACTTTGAGTGCTTTAAGTATTGCTAAAACCCTAATGACCACCGATCAAACCAAAACATCTCTAAGTGACCTTCTGCTCACAAATATAATTTGTTGGAGTCATATATTCAAAATTGCTTACAGCACTAAAGGTACAAAGTCTCAAAAGAGCAATATGACCATACCATTTTTAGAATCTCAATATTCCAGAACAGCTCACTTTACCCCAATGACATATCACCCAATATTCCTTAAGAAACCACTCATTGTATGGCATGTGGGTTAAATAAATACGGTGCTAAGCATTGTGGGATTTGTATGTGAATCCAGCGATGGTCACCAAGTTCACATTTTCCCATTAAGGGGCAGGTATAAAGACTCCTCTTTGAAACGTTAAGAATTGTCTGTTGTTCACACTATATAAAATACATTTTATCATAGGTGATAAGAACATTAGAGATTCATCATATCCATACAAGCTGATTATACTAAAATTAGAATATAAGGCTTTTACTGAAATCAGTTTTTTATAAATAATTAATTAGCCATTTTCATTCAGTTGCATATTCCCTTACTTTATCCTATTTTGTTTTATAGCATCATATCAAAATATATTCTGTTGAATGAATTATTCATAATTCAGTTCAATCATATCAAACCGGAGTTTGCTGCTCATGGTCTTTTAATGTACCACATGGCACCTCAGTGTGGCAGTGTATTTAGTAACTTATTAGCTGCAAAACAGATACCCAACCCTACTGTATGCAAAACCATCCAATGAAAATTTGACCTACTGTTTAAAGATGTATGAAAAAGGGTTTTCATCAACCATGTGATATTGTTAAAATTTGAGTCAGTTAAATATGAAAAGTTTATTTACTCTTGCCTTGCTAGTTTTCAAAACTATTCTTTTGCTCTATGGTTATAACTTCTTAGCAAAAACTCACATAAATTATTGGAAAAAAATTAAACGTGCTTGTTAACTACTAGCATTACTTTTCCAGATTCTTTCTTGATATATCGGACTCAGAAGACCCGCTAACTAACTAGATCTTCAGGTTGTGTTTGTAATACAAACAAGAACTTTATGCTGTGAAACGTCTTTTTGCTGTACTTCTAAGCTTTACAGTAGGCAATTTTGAATGTTTCCAAGTCTTTCATGTACAGGTCCTTCTCAAAAAATTAGCATATTGTGATAAAGTTCATTCTTTTCCATAATGTAATGATAGAAATTAAACTTTCATATATTTTAGATTCATTGCACACCAACTGAAATATTTCAGGTCTTTTATTGTTTTAAAACTGATGATTTTGGCATACAGCTCATGAAAACCCAACATTCCTATCTCAAAAAATTAGCATATCACGAAAAGGTTCTCTAAACGAGCTATTAACCTAATCATCTGAATCAACTAATTAACTCTAAACACCTGCAAAAGATTCTTGAGGCTTTTAAAAACTCCCAGCCTGGTTCATTACTCAAAACCGCAATCATGGGTAAGACTGCCGACCTGACTGCTGCCCAGAAAGCCATCATTGACACCCTCAAGCAAGAGGGTAAGACACAGAAAGAAATTTCTGAACGAATAGGCTGTTCCCAGAGTGCTGTATCAAGGCACCTCAGTGGGAAGTCTGTGGGAAGGAAAAAGTGCTACAGGTGCCGGATTCCCCAGGTCAAGGCACTTTTGAACCAGAAACAGCGGCAGAAGCGCCTGACCTGGGCTACAGAGAAGCAGCACTGGACTGTTGCTCAGTGGTCCAAAGTACTTGCATGTCATTCAGAAATCAAGGTGCCAGAGTCTGGAGGAAGACTGGGGAGAAGGAAATGCCAAAATGCCTGAAGTCCAGTGTCAAGTACCCACAGTCAGTGATGGTCTGGGGTGCCATGTCAGCTGCTGGTGTCGGTCCACTGTGTTTTATCAAGGCCAGGGTCAATGCAGCTAGCTATCAGGAGATTTTGGAGCACTTCATGCTTCCATCTGCTGAAAAGCTTAATGGAGATGAAGATTTCATTTTTCAGCACGACCTGGCACCTGCTCACAGTGCCAAAACCACTGGTAAATGGTTTACTGACCATGGTATTACTGTGCTCAATTGGACTGCCAACTCTCCTGACCTGAACCCCATAGAGAATCTGTGGGATATTGTGAAGAGGAAGTTGAGAGACGCAAGATCCAACACTCTGGATGAGCTTAAGGCCGCTATCGAAGCATCCTGGGCCTCCATAACACCTCAGCAGTGCCACAGGCTGATTGCCTCCATGCCACGCCGCATTGAAGCAGTCATTTCTGCAAAAGGATTCCCGACCAAGTATTGAGTGCAAAACTGAACATAATTATTTGAAGGTTGACTTTTTTTATATTAAAAACACTTTTCTTTTATTTGTCGGATGAAATATGCAAATTTTCTGAGATAGGAATTTTGGGTTTTCATGAGCTGTATGCCAAAATCATCAGTTTTAAAACAAGAAAAGACCTGAAATATTTCAGTTGGTGTGCAATGAATCTAAAATATATGAAAGTTTAATTTTTATCATTACATTATGGAAAAGAATGAACTTTATCACAATATGCTAATTTTTTTAGAAGGACCTGTATATGCTACGCTGAATGGCACCAAGCTCCAAACTTACTCTCATACATGGCGTTTCTTTCACAACACCCTTTGCTTCTTGAATTAAACTAGTTTTAAGTTGCAGAACATACTTTGGTTTGATTTTATGTGCATATGGGAAAAGGAAAGGCACATGCGCATTGTTTTGTAAATGTATGTGTGTACATTTTACACGAAAAGATCATCAGGGCGAGCTCGGGCGCTGCTGGTCTTGCTCCCCTTACTTGGCCTTCTAAAGTCCGTCCCTACATCAGTGGGAGGCTGATGCATCTCTGCTCTGGTTATCACTGTGGAGTCATCATGAGGTTCGATGCTAGGTGCAGTGTTTTCTGAATCCACTGCTGTCTCCTCAGGCGCGATCAGAGAAAGAGGTGTATTGCGAGGAAGTGTTGGAAATGAGGAGAGTTGCTTCTCTTCCAGACATGTTGTCTCCTCCTGAGAGGAGGAGGAGGTAGAGGGGAATGGAGATGGAAGAGGGAGGGGATATGTGGGGGAATCTTCCTCATTTAGATTGTGAAGCTCCAAAGCCATGTTTCCCCAATTCTGCTGCATCTCTGCAAGGTGTCCACGGCTCTCTTCACTCTCACTGTAGATAGAAGCAGGCACCGACTCCATCAGGAAGTCCTCTTGGTGGAAAGCAACACCATCTACATTCAGTCCTTCGGACATAGGTACTGTAGCTATGTTTGTGTTTAAGAAGATCACTGTGTGGGAGGTTCCAGTTGGACTGTAAGTTCCTCCTCTCTCTGCTTCACCCTCAACCACACGCACATTTGAACACACTGGCAAACACTCAAGCCCTGGGGGAGAGTTCTGTTCAGGAATCGTCTCTGCGTCTCCAGGCTCATCAACACCTATCAGTGACAGACTGTCAGGAGCAAACTCCTTTGTGACCCCGTGCTTAACTTTCTTCCAGCCTAGGTGGTAGATCTCCAGCAGGTTGAGCACCAAGGAGACACATGCTACCACTAGCATGAAAATGATGAAGATTGTCTTTTCGGTAGGCCTAGTACAACAAACAAAAACATAGGGTTTAATACTTAAAACAAAAAAAAGAAATGCAACAGAAATAACAACTTACAAGATTTTCTTGAGTGCCGTTTTGTACATTTGACCAAATCAGCTTTCAGCCTGAACAAAGACCACCAATGGTGCAACTGTTTTAATAAATATTAGGTATGTTTTTCCTGACATCCATTCAGTTGGTCAATGCTGAACCCCATCCTACATTATTACAATGTCAGGCCGCATGATTCTTGATGTATAACTAGCTAACTTGTCTTTAGTCCATCTATTGGGATTTGATATGGCAATGCCATTTCTTCAAGGTATCCAAAAATATGAAATCCATCCATCCATCTATCCATCCATCCCAACTGTGTGTCTCTATACAAAGTCGGCCCTTTAAGGAATTTGCTAACACGTTCGCATATCGCGACCCTTTCGGCAGTGAGTGCCGTCATTGATCAACCAAAAAAAGAGAGAGAGATCGACTATAAAATGGAAGAAACAGGGATGGTTGCTGTGTTTCTTTTAGCTTTGTTGTTATAAACAGCTTTGCCAACAACTTTTACAAAGCTGGCTGTTTGGGGATGTCTGCTGATATTATTTCCCTCTGAATTACCACCAATCAAAATGAGGTAACCATAGCTCCTGTCCAGTGAGTCCACTGGGCCATTTCCGAGTACATACCCCAAGGCTGGTACTCGGTTGGTTTCTGAAATGGCCCTGAAAATGGCCCTGTCAGGCCGGCCTGCTGAAGTGGACACACACCCTTACACCGAAGGTCAGGTGAAATTACCTTGAAGCTCCCCTCGGTCCCTTCAGCAAGTTCTGGGTCTTCTCTCAGTGTGATGTTCCCAAATCTAAAGATTTACTGGGAGGCATCAATGAGGCATCCTGATTAGATGCCCCTAACCACTTCAACTGAACCCTAGAGATCTCCTCTGATTTTCCCCTCAGATGATGGTGCCCCTCACTCTACCTCTAAAGTCCAGCCACCCTAAGGAGGAACTTAATTTCAGTCATCTTATGTTTTTAGTTATGATTGATATTTCATGACTATAGTTGGAGCTCAGAACACAGATGACCGGGTAAATTAAGACCATTACATTTTGGCACAGCTCATTCCAGAGACCGAAGCACTGTCCACATTAGAGCAGACAAGGGCTCAGTCTGTCTCTCCAGCCCCTTCTCCACCCTACCATCACTTGTGCTCCAGACACCAAGATACTTAAAGTCCTCAGACTCAGGCAAAGACTAACACTAAACCTGGAGGGAACAGTCCACCTTTTTCTGGTTAACAAACACGGCCTCAGACTTAGAGGACACCGGTTAACACTTGGGTTTAAACTACTCCATTGCATACTGGGGGCCATGCACTGAGGAGGCCCACAAAACAACAGTCTACAAAAAGCAAAGATCAGACCCTCAACTCCAAGAATACACATTGAGATCCTGTCCAGGTACACCACAAACAGGATCTGCAACAGGGGGCAGTCCTGGTGAAACTTAACCCACACTGGACACAAGCTAGAGAGCTCTTGCTTTGATTATCCAAGGACTAGATAACCCTAAAATAGTCTCTAGAACCCCACACTTGTAGCCTTCCTTTAATTCAGAACACTCAACTAAACTTGACAACCTAACTCCCATGACCCCCTCAGCAACTCTGCAAGGGTAAAGAGATGGTCCACTTTTTCACAACTAGGACAAAACTTGCACTGCCCCTATTGAATCTGAGGTGTCCTTTTCAACAGCCTGGAGAAAGCTTTTTAAGGAGTCAGAGAAGTGTGATCCCTCTATTGTTGGACCAGTCAACAGAACAGAAAATTGGGACCACCACCCTGATCTGCCACTCCCCAGCTGTTACCAAACCTTTCATGTGGCAATGAAAAGTTGCTTCAACCATGACAGCCTGGGTATGAATCTCATTGACTCCAAAAGCCTTGATAACAGGAAGATTTTTAGAATCTGTGACCTTTGAGTACTTAGACACCTGGACAGCAGACATGGTGACTGGATTGAGAAGATCCTCAAAGCATTCCATCCACTGCAGCTATGGTATTTAGCAAACATAAATGTATTTTGTAATCTTAGTTGGCCTAAATGTGGAAAAGTCTAATCTGATTTACTGTCAGACAGTGAGGAAAAGGTCTGTGATATGTGGTTTCAATTGTTTATAGAAACCCAGCATATAAAACTTATAATAAAGAAGAACAAAGCTTTACTTTCTAACCTGGAGATGAAGCAGTCCACAGTGTTCGGGCAAGGCCAGCGGCCACATTTATAAAGCGGCCTCAGGTGGAAGCCATAGAGGAAGTACTGCCCCAAGATGAAGCCCACCTCAAATAGAGTCTTGAAGATGATGTTGAAGATATAGGTCCTCAACAATGCTCCACGGATACGGATCTTCCCATGCTCATCCCGGATTGGCGGTTTCTCCTTTCTACCACCTCCTCCCCCTCCATCACTGACTCCATTGTGAAAGAAAGGGTCTTGGTCCTCCTGATGTCGTCCAGCTTTTCTGAGATCTTCCTCCCTCTCCCTTCTCTTCTCCTCCATGCGCACGATGTGCAGCACATGGCCAAGGTAGATGAGAGTGGGCGTAGAGACAAAGATGATCTGCAGCACCCAGAAACGGATATGGGAGATGGGGAAGGCCTCGTCGTAGCAGACGTTCTCGCAACCGGGCTGCTGGGTATTACAGGTGAAGTCCGACTGCTCGTCACCCCAAACTTCTTCAGCAGCTGCGCCAAGCACCAAGATACGGAAAATGAATAGGACAGTAAGCCAAACCTGGAAAAGGAAGATGAAACAATTACAAAACACTAGTTAGCCAAAGATGTCTGAGGCACTTTTGCCCTGGGAAGGACATCTTGTCCTTGATAAAAAAAGAGTCTCCTTTATAGAAATTAGAAATCTGCTTATCATGTTTTGATCCTTGGACAAAGTTGGCGATGATACAAAATTATTTCCAATGTTCATCAAGTTTATGCCGTATTATCATATCATCTTAAGATTCATCTTCAACATGTTACATCAGGCAGGTGAGTAAAATTTTAACAAATGTGGTTTTTCTAGTTTCATGGCCTTTCTTTGGGTTAAGTTAAAAACAAACCGACCAAAGCCTTTGAAATTATTTATGATAACCCAAAACTACCCAAATGACTTTTGATATTAAAATAATAACGTTAAAAGATGAAGGAAATAGGGTTAAATTGTTTGAAGGAAAAAGAAATAAAGGATGTGAATTAATGTTAATGGATAGTCACCTTTCCAATCACAGTGGAGTGTTCTTGAGCATTCTCCAACAGCCGTCCTAGAAAGCTCCAGTCACCCATGCTTCACTTGATTTTCTAGCCTGGAGGATGACAAAAGACTGGTGAACATCACAGCAAATCCTGGCAATGAACTACAAGAAGGCTGCAGAACACCTTCTGGCCAAAAAAACATTACTCCAGGCCTTTAAGCCAGAAGATACACTGGTGTGTCTTTCTACAACATTGACAAAATGTGATCTATTCAGTTGGCGGTCACGTTAAGTATTTACCCCCTTATAGATTTCTGTCAGGCTAAGAGGATGATTATTAAGATTTAGATATCAAATAAAGTAAACTTTCAAAAATTATTTATTTATTAAAGCGAAAAAATCCAAACCAGATTTTCAAATCCAAGTCAGCTTTAGGGTTCTGGCCTCTAAGGAAAAAAAGATTCTTGTTTTTCAGCCATTCAGAGCCACTTGTTTTTGGTTCGGATCACAGTCCGGCTGCACATTCCAAGTGAGCTCCATTTTAAGGTCACAAACTTATGGCCGGACATTCTGCCTCAGGATTTTCTCCTAGACAGCAGAATTTCTGGTTTCATCAATGACAGCCAGTTGTCCCAGTCTTTAAGCAGCAAACCGCCCCACAGATTCCACAAAGAGAGAGAGGGAGCCTCTTTTTGCTGATGCCCCGCCGGCCTGCTGCCATGCCGCTGACCTGCCTACTACAGGAGCCGAGAGCTGAAAGAGCTGAGAGCTGCTGAGAATACAGCTGCCGGCGAAACAGGAGCGGGTCCGTGGAGGAACGATGTTCCGAGCCAAAAGTTGCAAGGAGCCGCATCCGAAGCCTCACTGTTAGCCCCCCACTCAGCTACTTTTAACTGACCAGCTATAACAGCTGATTTCTCTGCTTTATCGCCGGTCATTTCAGACAACAGAGCCACCCTTCAATGGAGAGCTAAAAAACGTTCACGTAAGGTTGTGTCTGGGCAGAGATAAATTAGCTTTAGATGAGCAAATTAAGGTTTGTTTTGATTGTGTATTTCACTGTGTTTTTACAACAATGTGTAAGAATTCATTCTTCAATTGTTTGGGTATGAACAGTGTTTTAAAGGTTTATGACCAACGGTCGTTTTAAATCCTGCAACATGAGTTACTCCGTCCGACCGGAGTTTTTCCGTTATTCTTTGGTGCTAAGCTATAACAATGGCTATGAGCTGTGCAACATAAATTAGCTCCGCACACTCGATCTGATTAGTGCGGCCTGCTTTTGCAGACCGCCACCGCTTCATAAACAATAATGATTGCTACCTACGGTATTCAAAATACAGATCGGGTTTAACACTAAGTGCATAAGTCGTTTTTGAAACCCCTTTCTTAGTATGTCAAAATACTAAATTAGATCAATCACTGCGATCACGATCCATAAAATAGAATAAATAGAATACATTCTCTAAAAGGTTGATTTCTAATTCAGCAAATGGTTTAATGAAACATTACTTCCACCAAAGAATGTTTTTTCTTTTTCTTCACATCTGCTTTGCATTGTGAATTGGTGGTTTGAAAACAAACCAAAAGGTCCTAATTAGTCTTAAACTAATTACAATTTGTTTAAACTAACTTACCGTCACTCCCAAAACTCTTCAATACAAGCCTTGGTCTTTAAGCATACATATTCATACTGAACTACGACATCACGATCAATTTATTGGTTATTGTTTCTACTTCTTTGCATATTTGTCCATTTTACTGTTTACCTTTGGTAGTTTGTGGTATTATTCATTCTCCCCTTTTCTGAATTTAGTTGGGTGTTACTATCTTTGTGAGTTTGTTGGTTAAAGCCATTTAACTGAAAGTTGAATTCTTTTTGTAATAAACTTGCATTTTGGAACTCGTTTGTTTTTGTTCCACATACATGTGTAGTAACGCCAAGAACGTACTCCTTCATCTATTGTTAAATTATCTCAGCCTTATCAGGGAGGTAATCATAAACATTAACAGAGACTGAACTATTTGGCTATTTATTATTTCCTGGATCCCAGGTGGTGCCCCAAACTTGGTAATTTTGACAAAATTATTAATGTTATTAATAATTGCCCTAAGCAATTATTCATAATTATTCATAGCCATAACCGACCTATCTGTGTCACAGCATTGCTTAGTACATACGTATGCTATTTTTAATAACTGCTCAGTATTTTAGTGTTGTAATTTTGCCATTACTGTTCAGTATATTTTCAATTCAGTTTATAAGATTTTTATCTATGTGTGAATCTGTCCCTTTGCTGCTGTTACACCTGAATTTCTCCATTGTGGGACAATAAAGGGAATTTTTATTCTGTTCATCTATTCTATATATAAATACTAACCGGGGAGGAAATAATTCAGCTTTCACAAGTTATTATATTGCTTTTGACAGATTATGATAATTATTGTAGCACTGATTGAAAGTGGCATCACTACAAGCATTTTGTAGGTGACTGATTTTATGAGACTAAATCTATTGAAACTGCAGATAAAAACTTTTAAAAATAGTTTTATGAATGCCATTATTAATTTTACGTGTCATCACATTTACAATTATTTCTGGCTAATATATATTATAAATATCTATCAACATATTTTGTCAAAATGCCACTTTTACAAATTATCATCCCATATATGAGAATCGATAAATTTACAGTACATGAAAAAAAATCCTGTATTTAGTTTCGAAAGGTACGGAAGCGTATTGCATTCACTTGAGACAAATAAAATAAAAAGCTTTGTTTTTCTAAAATAATAAGATAAAATGTGGGGGGGGCATTCTATTGCATTGCTCTGCAGAAGCTGTGTTCTCTGCAGGAGTGGCTGGTGAGAGGACAATGGCTCGCCATCTGTGGGAACTGAATGAGTGGATAACAGGTTGTCCTCATTGAATGCTGGACTCATCACATCCCAGGAATGCTGAGGGTAGCAAATGTTTCCGAGGGATTCACTGATATGACAGCAAGCAAACATACAAGTAGGCCCCGTGTAAAGCAAAGTGAGCAAAAATATCACCTCAAAATGAAGCTGTTAACCGTGTGGAACATTTACGAACACAGCAGACAGGTCAGGGACAAAGTTCTGGAGAAGTTTAAAGCTGGGTCAAGACAACGACAACCAGCTGTAACATGGCTACATTAAGTAACTCTTACTATTTTGCAATAACTAAAGCTTCGCTTTTGCACAGTGCTCAATGAGACCTGCTTGATGGCAGCCATGTTGCAGCTTCTTCCTCACAGTCTCACGGGCGGATCCAGTTGGAGGCGTTCATGGCCTCATCCGCACCCTGGAGAAGTCGTTCTGATCCGGGAAAAGAGCCACATCAACCACTCCACTTTATAAAATATCCAGATCCGCATCTCGTAAATTTAACACTTAAATCTTAAAGGACTGCCATTTCCTGTCGGAAATATGTGATTCTCACCTCACTTTAACGTTTTTATTTCTGGTAGATTTAGGAGGGGTTTTATCTTGCAAACGTCTGACTTTACAACGTCAGAAAATATCTTAGTTTGAATATTGAAAATGTACGTCTTTAATGATGAGTTTTCTTTCTGTCTTTCACAAATGTATAACTTTTAGACATCAGAGAAATTCAGAGTTTGAGTTTTTTTCTTGAAAATATGTGAAATTGATCTCAAAATGACTTTTCTTTTGGTGGAAATTTACTGCTTTTCCCCTTTTATATAAAATGGCCCTAATACTCCGTTGTAGAACTGAATAGAAATGCGTGCCACATTTCTTTTGACAACCATTCGTCATTTCTGCTTGAGTACTTTTTGCAAGGCGCTGAAGGACTGAAAAATAGGTCAATTTTTTTAAATCGTAAAAAAATATCTAAAAGTTACTCATGGTGAAAATGTGTTATGCACACAAAGTTTGAAATTCATGATCATGCCTACTAAAGCTAACCAGTCATGTGTGCTGAGTTTTCCAAATCCCTATAGTTCAGTCCTCCTCTCGCCATATGACCAGATCCGTGACACTCCAGTCTGACAGCAGCGTGTTTCGTCGCGTATTATGTGTTGACGTGATGAAATACCGCTGGCCAAGGCAGACAATAGAGAAGCTGCCAGATGGATATTGTCCAGGCCAGTGCGCACTTTTGATGGATCAGAGCCCTTTTGTCCTAAAACGCCCTAAACAGTTAACTCTTAGATTGCCCTTTGTGCCGCAAAATACTCACAATGAATCACTTATCACCAGTACTCAGTCAGACGATTAGCTTCTTACTTACTGTATGTATTCACACACACACTGTAGTTTGATTAACCTTTATGTCGGATTGTTTGATGCATGCAAACTACAACTGATGAACCTTTGGTCAGTGCAGAATTGGTATCTAGATACCCGAGTTGCAGTAAAGAAAAGATTTAAACACACTAAAAAGCGTACATGCGAGGATTCCCACAGCATGATGCTGCCACAGCCTTACCAAGCAAGAAATAAAAAGCCACATGAAAAGGGAGCCCAAATCTGTGCTGAGGGAACTTAGTTAAAAAGTTATCCGGTCTGTTAAGAGCTTACAGATGCAATTCTGAACAATTTAAACAAACAAGGAAAATACTTTATAAAGGTGAACACTTTTTCCTACCAAAACACGACATTTTATTTTCATAATCATAAGCAAGTAAGAAGTACTAGATTTTTTTCTACAATAACAAATCTCTCCTTTAGAGAACGGATTTAAAGTAGGGTGCTTAAAATCCACTATTAATCAATCGAAACCAAACATGCTTGAATTTACTAATTGTGCGACTTAAAAGTTTCCCGTTTCCAAAAGGAAGTGAAGGCAGCATGAGATGACCTGATAATCCAGCAGGAGGAAAGGATGGTAATCCCTCCCACTTCAGACTACCCCATGATCACTCCAGCATCCACCTGCTTACCGCTCCCCTCTGAGGCACGTCTCCCTCCCGGCGGCGGGCTCCTCCTCTCCTTCTCTTTTCCTTCCTCCCTTCTTCTTCTTCGTTGTTTTAGTCCCTCGGGTGGGCTCGAAACACGAGGAGAGTAGTAGGTGAGCGGGAGGAAGAGAGAGAGAGAGAGACGCAGAGAGAAAAATGACAGTTTTTTTTTTTTTTTTTTTTTTTTTTTTAGACGAGGAGCTACTTCTGGTGTTAGAAAACTTTTTTTTTCTTTTTCTTTTAAAGGGGGCGGGGGTTGCGCGTAGAAAAGCCGTCCCGCGAAGGCGAAGCGCAGCCGGCTACGTCCCGCGTGGCCAAGGCCCTCCGCCACTGTCGCACACACAGGTGGTCCCCGTGTATGGGGCGCACGCGGAAGGGGGGGGGCGGGGGGGGGGGGGGGGGGTGGATATGTTTGGGCGCGCGCCTAAATGTGCGCGAGGCCACTCAGACGTCACACTCCTGGAAAAACCAACAAGAGCCGGAAAAGGAACGAATTAAATGAGTATTGGGGGCTTTTATGTGATGGAGCAACATAATGTAGTTCATAATTACACTAGTAAAAAACGTAAAAGAGCGGCATGCACTTGGCATTTAGCAGGTCGAAGCCAATAATGTCTTGTAGAGACATATTTTGCTGCCATAATGGTCTCGAGTTAGGATTGTGGGGTGTTTATATTTTGATCATTTCTTTGTGGTTTCTTTAGGAACTTGTCATATTCCATTCTGTTTTCTGTATTTATTATTTCTGAACAGGTCTCAACCATATTCAGTTAATTCCTTTTGCTTTAAAGATTTTCCTAGTATATGTCCTTTCCTTTGTATTTAGTTTTCTTCAGTTATTGTGTTCTGTTCTTTGTGCTGTTGGATTTTGTTCTCGTTGGTTAGTGTTGTTATTTTCCCCTTTAATTGTTTTTACGTTCACTCCTACTTTATGTTATTCATATTCTCTGTAGGCTACTAAAATTATATTTGGCAAATAAAAATCTTATCAATCTCATGAAATAAAATTGCCCAGTCTCCTATCTATTAATAATCAATGTAACAAATGTAACCTTATTACATTTCCAGAAAGCGATGAGATGTACATATAAAAAAATATGCTTCGGTTGAGAATCACCAAGCCATTTCAACCCAGAATTTTATATTTTAAAATTGGCCACTAATAAAACAAATATACTGATAAATCCACTACTGTATTTTAATAATTAATTAATCAGTAGGCACAAAAAACATAAAAGATTAGCTCTAACTATTGCTTGCTGCTGAAGGAAAGAATCCCCACAGCATGATGCTGCCAGACCAGAGCACCTTCTTGAACATACCTGTTGTATCCGATCTGTATGGCAGCGTCCAAACTGGACATCGTATATCTTTCTTTGAATGTTTTTCTTATCTCTTGTCAAATAAAGGCCAGATTTACCTACTGTGGATCTCTGCAGCTCCCCCAGAGATACAGTAAAGCTGTTGGCTGCTTCTCTGCTGCTTGTTCACAAATGTTCCCCGACAAACCTTTTTTTTTTTTTTTTTTTTGGTGAAGCTGTATTTTTTCTGAAATGAAATCACAGAGTATATTCCCTAATTAGGCGACCTCTGAAGGCAGTCGATTGCACTTTACTATATTGGGATGCATCAGATTAAAGCAGTGGTTCCCAAAGTGGGGGGCGCAGTGTCATTGCAGGACCCAAACTATGGGTCATTCCTCTGTCCAATAATTCAATCGGCAGGCTCATTTATGAGATGTCAACGGACATATAGTGACTTTGTAGAGATCTGCACAGATGGGGCCAAGACTATGGCTGGGAAACTAGGAGGGCTGCAGCAGGCATTTCATCTCAGAGTTCTTTTATGTTTTAAACCAATTTTGCACAGACAGGCATTAATAATGTATTGAAAGCAATGTTAGATATTGCTACACAGTGAAAAGTTTTTGAAAAAATAATAAAATACAGTGGTTGGGGCATTTTTTTATAAACCTAAGGGGGCTCCAGCAGGAATAGTTCGGGAACCACTGGATTAAGGGGACTGATGATACATGCATGATACACTTTCCAGATTCTGGGTTGTACAAATGATTGAAAACCATAATTTTCCCAAAACTTCCTATATTCTGGTCCATCTTGTAACATCCGAACAAAAAACATCACAGGCTTTACTTCTGGTACAACATGTGAACCCAGTCAACATTTGCGTATGATACCCATGTTGGTAGGAAATGGGCTGAAAAATGCGGTCCTGATGAGACTGTCAATGGGGCTCCAGGTTAGTTCCCTAAAGATATTTGATGCAGAGAAACTGGGTTAAAAAAAGGGACCCATATGATTTTCTTGATTCCTATTTAACACCCAACCCAACTGGTTTTGCTGATAGAAGTTGTTCCTGGGTCCTCAATGGGGAGTTAAAACATTTTTTTTGGGGGGGGGGGGGGGGGCATTTAAGCTTTGCATAAAAGTCCAGTGTTGACATCTGCCTCACCACATGGTCATCTCTGGGGTCATAGAAGATGTCAGCTTTTTTGAAGTATATTCATCTACATTTACAAGTGTTCCTAAAAGTCTTAGTGATGATGACCTATATTTCGATGCACCTTCATCCTTGGAGCAGGTGGACTATTGTTTTGTTCATCTGACTCTTGAATTGCTGATTTCCTCGTTCTCTTACCCCCAAGGATTCCTGGAAAGCAAGATGTCAGTTGTTAGCTGAAAATCAAAGGCACTTAAAGGTCATCTAAAAAAATGTAAAACAATCATATCCCTTGTTGATCACCTTGTAGTCAGCTCTACCTGTTGAGAGCCTTGGCGACAAGATATGCAAGTTCAGCCAAGTTAAGAACCATGCAGATAGAAGAGGCAGTAGCCATGAAAACAGTGAAGATGGTTTTCTCCGTGGGCCTCGAGATAAAGCAGTCCACCAGGTTAGGGCACGGCCACTGATCGCACTGTACCAGGCGTGGCATCTGGAAACCATCGTACACTACGTACAGGGCGTACCTGGAGAGGTAAGGACGTACACTGTGTGCTCACACCAAACCAGCTTAATTACGAACAGAGAGGAAAACCTTAATCCCACTTCTTACATGAATCCACCTTCAAACAGCATTTTGAACAGCAGGCTGCAGAGGTATGTCCACCAGAGGGCACCGGCTATTGGTAGTCTCCTCTTCTTTAGAGTCTCCAGTTCCTCCTCTTGTGCCTTATTGTTGGGGATGCTAGCTCGTCCAGAGCTCTGATGGACAAGAAGGCCGTCCACGAGAAGATAAAAGCAACAAGCAACCATTGAACAAAGCATAAAACAGTCTGAGACTAACTCAGACATGACGAGAAAAATGCAGTCATATAAAATCACAAAAGTTGGAAATTTTTTCCTGCCTTGGACGAGTAGTCATACCAGTTGACGTGTTTCATATTAAGTTACATTATAACCCAAAGACTTGAACGTATTTTATTGGGATTTTATGTAAGACACCGACACAAAGTGGTGAATAGTTGTGAAGTGGAAGGAGATTATCTTTAATTTTTGTGTTTTCCCCTTAAACTTAATAACTGATTTTGCTACCCTTGGCAGCAACATTGTCTACAAAGCATTTGTGATGACTGGCACCAAGTCTTGGGGGAATCACGGCTATATCTTTCTTGCAGAATTGTTTTAATTCAGACATCATGGAGGATGCTTTGTTGGCCTATTTAGGTTCACGCTACAGGATACAATTGGATTTAAAGGGGACATATGATGCCTCTTTTGAACAAGTTACGATAGGTCTATGGTCTGGACGAAACATGTTAATGAAGTTCTTAAAGTGATCTCACCAGCTCAATTCTTGACCATTTCAGTCCCTTTCAGAATGAGCTGTTTAGAGGGCATTTGTCCAGACCACGCCCACCCTTCCTTTTACTAGACTGCGGGTTTGCCACACATGAGAATGGCATGGAATTGGTGGGCATGGTTTGACAGGTGAGGGGCGGTTATATGCAACTCATTGTGATGTCGCAATATGGCACTTTTTCAAACGGCTTGTAGAAACAAGATTTATGATGACGAAAGTTTGCACATTTTTCGGAGTGTTTATGGAGGCAGCAGAGACCCAAACTGCAACACAAAAGGATGAAAAAAGTGAAACTTGCATAATATGTCCCCTTTAACTTGGAGCTTTGACTAAGCCACTCCAAAAATGTCACTTTATTTCTTTTGGGTCAATCAGATCAGACTTGCTGGCGTGCTTTGGAACGCTGTCCTGCTGCTCTTAAGGCTACAGACTAATGGTTGGATATCTTCCTTCAGGGTTTTCTGGCGCAGAGCAGAATTTATGTTTCAATAATGACAAGTTGGCCAGGTGCTGACGCAGAAAAATCAGCCCCTGACCATCACACTACCACCACTGTGTTTGACTGAAGGTATGAAGTTTGTGTTCCAAAATTTCGAGTTTGTTTTCTCGAAAAAAAAAGGCACTGGTTACATTTAAACATCACATCACCTGACAAGACAGATCACCGCATTACAGCTGCGTTTTCTCACAAGTCATGTTAGCCTTGGACAAACAGAATTAAAAAAAAGGAACATCCACCTGAAGGAGTCGTCTCTTATCGCAGTGGTTACGATAGGCCACATACATAGAAACCAAGAGGGTCGGCGTGGACACAAAGACGAGCTGAAGGCTCCAGAGGCGAATGTGGGACACTGGGAAGAACTGATCGTAACAGACGTTCTCACAGCCAGGCTGGTAGGAGAAGGGATGAGACAAAAAAAATTACAGAGAGATGCAAATCTGCACTAGTGCTAAAAAACTGCACCACCTTTCAGCTGGTATTGGGCTTGTTTTTATTAAATCGTTTGGAGTGAATAAACTAAATAGCATCATGCAGCCAATAGGTGTCAGCATTGGCTGTGTGTCTATCTTTGCCATTTTAGTCGTTTTGTAACCAACTGGCAACTATGCATCAGTTAGTGCTTTTAAATTTAGATCCAAATTCATTTACTTCTCATTTCAGTCATATCAACCATGCTCACATTCAATCCGACAACAAAGACAGTGGCGGTTCTAGACTAAATTTACCAAGGGGGCCAGGGTGGGGCCAGTGTTTATTTCATGGGGACACAGAACAAATAAAAAAAGGCAATATTTCACTATTTAATTTATAAAGTGCCAAAGAGCCATATACGGTTCCAGAGTTGCAGGTTCCAGACCCCTGATCTTGTAGATGAAAACTGTGATCCTATCTCAATACGGCTGAAGCTAAAAGTCCAACAATTTTTTTTATTTTTATTAACTGATTAATTAAAACTGTGAAGGTAAAAAAATGAAATTGGTCCAAGGGACTGACAAGCTACGGTTTTTGCTCCAGCACATTTCATGATAAGAACCTGATTTAGTATAATCTCATCAGCACGGGGGCCAAGACCTGTTCTACAGGGGCACTGGCCCCTGGTGGCCCCTGTCTAGAACCGCCCATGAACAAAGAGTCCAGTTTGAACCAAACAAAAAGAAATTCCAGAAAGAAAGAAAAAGCCTTCGAGTTTAAGAGAACTCTATGAGTATTCAGCCTGAATTATGGCAAAGGCAGCAAACACAGTGATATTTTTATGCAAAGTCGTCTAAAAATTAGGCGCTCCTTTCATTAGAGAAATGACGAATTACCGGTACGTTTTTTTGCATAATCATTAAGAGACAACGGATCAAATTCCCATGACGAGCTACCTGTAGTGTGTTACAGGTGAAATCGGACTGCTCATCACCCCAGACGCTTTCTGCGGCTACAACCAACACCATGACTCTGAAAATAAACAGGACAGAGAGCCACACTTTCCCCAGGGAGGTGGAGTGTCGGTTGGTGCCAACCAGCTGAGCGTACAGAGCCGGCCAAGACATCCTGTTGGAGCAGGGGCAGAGAAAGAAACAGGAAAGATGATAAATCAGAAAAGTCCATTTTTATTCCAGTAAACTGCAGGTTATATTATTAAACGTTTCGTATTTTGATCAAAGTGACCCCAGACTTCTGCTCGGAACTCCAAAAACCCTATTCATCACGCCGTGGGTCAGGATCACAGGCACTTCCGAGGAGCTCGGTGGCAAAAGATGAAAGCGGAGGAATCCGCCGAAAACAAAAGACAACTCTTGACAGAGGAAGGGGATGAAAAGGAATGAAAGTGAGAGGAGGAAGGTCGAAGGTCGAAGGAAGGCCCAGTGCCAGCATTCATGTGGACCATCTGATGAACCTCGCTGCCCACTGAAACTGAGCCCGCTATTGTAAAAAGCACACTCACTGTACTGTACAAAGCCACACCGAGTCTCACCATTCACAGTTGGCGAACCATTTATTTTCCTAAATGATTCAGGTCGCACTGTAAAAACTACCCTTACATAATATCTGAGATGATAAATATTAAACATAAAAATGTATTGCTTTCTTAAATTGTTTTTTTTCCCCCACAATATTTAATTTAACAGTAAAATAAATTCATAAAACAGCAATTTTCTCACCTTGTTTACAGTGTGTCAGGTTATTGGCTGTAAAAGTATTCCCATTTTCCTTTCCTGCAAGAAAAAAAACAAACATGCATCTCATTGAAATTACAGAACTGATATAATAATATAAAAATAACTAAATCGAAATTTGTTCTCAGGGAGCAACAAGACACAAACCTGCAGCTCCTGAGTCTTCTGCATAAAGATGCCCCCCCTTTCACTATACAGTACCAGAGACATACAGGATGACTTCCTGCAAGGATTTTCAAAATAAAGCTCACCAGGGCTTTGTTTTGGACGTGAGGCTCTTTCTGTAAGCGGGAATCAGCCTGCACTGATTTTCTGAACTTAGCAGAGTGTATTTCAGACAATACCAAAGCTGTTGGGGGGGTTACTGCTAGACAGGCCTCCTGTGGTCTTCAGAGCCTTCAAAAATAATCAGATCCTTTGAATTTGTTTTTTTACATTTGGTCACATTACTACCACAAACTTTGAAAAAGATCTGTAATCTGTAAAAGGGTGATGTGGATGTATTCAGACGTCAGAGTCAGACTTTTTTAGACTTCTTCTCTAAATAACAATTTAGAGTACAAATAGTTTGAAAGAGTTTGACCATTCTTTGCAAAATAGCTCAAGCTCAGATTTAGGTCTGGACTTTGACTAGGCCATTGTAACACAGACTGTATGCTTTATCTAAACTACCCCATTGTGTTTCAGGCTGAATGTTTACAATTATTGTCCTGCTAGAAGGTGAACCTTCACTCCAGCTACAAGTCCTTTGCAGCCTTCCCCACACCATGATACTGCCAGCACCATGTTTCAAGGTGGCGGTATAGCATGGCGTGTTAAGGGTGACGTGCAGTGTTGAGATTTCTGTTCCACATAGCATTTTGCATGCCATCTGAAAACTGTAACTCTGCATGTTTACTGTCGCAAACTTTGAATTGTTTCATTTCAACCATGTTTTTTCATGTATGTTTATAGAGGAGAGCAGGTAGGCAAGACTGGGGAAAGGAGATGAACATGAAAGGAGCTGAGGAGGAGTTATCCTAACTCATGGCATGCAGCTTTTTCTTTAGTGATTCAGGCACTTCAAGTTTCCACTAAAAAGGAAAACTGGATTATTTGGCAGTTCTTACAGTTGAGCTTTTGACAATTGGATCAGCTTTGCAGTGGATAGAAGTCTTGCGGGTAAAGGATGTCATAATCAGCTCAGACTCGAGTTCAGCTCCTGTGGCAATTAAAAATGTCATGTCTAATAGCAGGCAAGATTTGGTCAATGAAATTTATGAAACCTTACATAAAGACTTCACAGAAGGGATTTTAAAGTTTTGTTTTTGTGAATTCCAGCTCACAGAGAAATAAAGGGCAATGAAGCAGCTGATCAGTTAGCAAAACAGTCACTTTCAATGAATGATCTTGTTATGGATGTTCCTTTTAGTAGGGCAGAAGCAAAGTCATTGATCAAAAGAAATATTATGGCGGAATGGCAGTCTCATTGGGAGGGATTGACAGTTGGAAGACATTTGTATTCCTTGCAGAGCACAGTTGGAAATAGACAGTGCACTCGGTTTAGTAATAATCTTATTTACACCTTATTTACAAGCATGCAACAGGGTTATGTGAGCATTGTGATGAGATATTGGAATGTAGAACATGTTCTTATCAGCTGAAATAAGTATTCAAGACAAAGGATAGTTCTAGTACGGGAATTACAGAATCATGGACAGGAAGAAATCAATGTAAAAGAA
Organism: Valencia hispanica; assembly: GCA_963556495.2. Taxonomy (NCBI): domain Eukaryota; kingdom Metazoa; phylum Chordata; class Actinopteri; order Cyprinodontiformes; family Valenciidae; genus Valencia; species Valencia hispanica. Next base: position 14,507,811 of record OY747723.1, read on the forward strand.
AATTCTGACAAGTTAGGCTGAAAACGGTGCTCATATTTCTGAGGGAATCTGGGGTTATAGGAAGAATATAGTCTTTTATTTTGTATTGAGATATGAGGATCGTGCTCTGGCTCACACTCCGATACAGTAGATGGCGGAAAATGCACTGCGACAAAAAATATATTGTCTCTTGGTAATTTAATAGTATCTCAATATTTAGTAAATAGAAGCACGTGGAAAGTCTTAAAAGAGATCAGCGTTGGTAGTGATCATTATCTGATAATTATTGAAATTGGTATTGATACTGATGTAACACCAGAAGAAAGAGAGGTGGGGGGGGAGGTTAAGAAAGCAAACTGGGGAGTGTTTAAAACATTAAGTGAGGGGAATTGGAGGGATGTGGATTTAGACCCACCTGTTGATGAATTAAACTCTAAAATTAGTCAGATTTTGACTGATGCTCCAAAAGAATCTATCCCAAAGAACACGAAATGAGACGGACCCAAGCTGCGTTTCTAGATGTAGAGAAGGCGTATGATATTATGTGGAATGAGGGTCTCCTGATCAAAATGTATCAGATGGGTGTTAAAAGAAGAATGTTTACATGGATTAGATTTTTTTGTTTAAACTGGAAGACAGATTGCTGTATGAGTTGGAAAGGAGTTAAGTGCAGAATGGTACACCACAGAGTAGTATCGATGGGCAGAAACAGCTTCTTCAGGATTGCCATTCAGTAAGGCTCCTTCTTGGCCTTGCGTTAATGTACATTTTTAAGCTTCAGTTGAGAGAACTGCCAAAACTCAAGGGTGTCCATCATTTTAGAGACATTTTTTTCATGTTTAACTATCTCTCTTTTGACACTATGTTTACAACAGTTCCAATCAGCTTCTATGTTCATTACAGAAGACACTATTCAACAACGGCGAAGCTGCCAGAAGTTGCATTATACTGAACCCAAGCCCGCAATTTGGAAGTCTGAGGGTTGAAAGAACAATGTGGCATTGTGGTGTGTAGGTGTGTGTAGGAAAGTGTGTCTGTGCGTGATTGTTGTGACTGTAACTGGACACAGCTAGAGTCTGAAGGAACGTCTCAGATCCAAGTTACGTCTTGGCAGCGGCCAGCGAGCAGGACAGTGCAGCTCTGTGTGCCGCCGATGACTGGGACAGATGAGCTTTTCCCACAGTTTGTTGAAGTGTGGGAGCAAAAGCGACTTCCTCGGTTCGCACTATGGATTCTCTTGAAAGTCAAATGAAGACATCTGAAGACGCTCTAACAGCCGGATTCGGATGCCAAATTTAAGACAGGGATGCGATCTAGGAAAATGAGGATCTGGAAATGGTGATATTAGGAAAGCCATCCTCTGAATAAGGCATGACCATCATATGCTGAAACTACACAGTAGTAGGAATTTTACAATAAAAGACCTGAAAATGTGGCATGCATTAGCATTTAGCTTATTTTGCTGTCATACCCCTAAATAAAAGAAAGCACAATCGATTGTCTTCAGAAATTACTTTCTTAGTGAGTAGAGTTAAACTTGTCATAGCTTAACTTTGACTAGGCCATTCTTTAACACGGATATACTTTGATCTAAATTATTCCAGTGCAGTTCTGATTGTGTGTTAGAGAAACATTGTCCTGCTAGAAGGTGAACCTCCACCCCAGCTTCCCTGTTCCTATTGAATAAAGCTTAGTTAGCAAAGTTAGCTTTCCACCACATAGAATGTTTTGTATGTAGGTCAACAGGTGCCACTTTGGGTTGGTCTGTCACTCAAAATCTCAATAAAACACATGTAGGTATGTGTTTTGTGACAGAATGCGAACGGTTCAAGTGGTGTTAACACGAGGCCCTGCGTCGGTGAACGGGTATCAGTGTCAGGACTTAAAGAGCTTCTGTCTGCGCCTTCTATCGAAGCGGGAGCAGAAACAGCTGAGAAAGGCTTGGTGGATCGCTTTAGTCTGGTCTATGAGTGGAAGTGTGGGAATCAGGGTGAGAGAGGATGAAAGAGAGCAGAACGTTAGAGTAGTTCATGGTCTCTGATCAGCAAGCCAGAAAAGGAACAGAGGGAGGCACTGTCGGCAAGCACACAAACAAACAACCACACATTGTACCATCACATACTGTACAAACATACACTCACATGTGTGTTGACCAACCACAGACAATTTTATGACTTACATACAGAGCCTTGCAAAGGTGTTAATATACTCCTTGAACTTTCCCACATTTTGTCATTGATTTTATATGATAGATCAACACATGATACTGCATAGTTGCAAAGTGGGGAAAAAAATGAATACGGTTTGCAGTTTTTGTTACAAACATAAGTCTGAAAAGTTGGGCCTGCATTTCTTTCCATCTCACTGACTCAATACTTCACCACCAGTCACTGGGATTGCAGCTGTAAATGTCTCAGACGATGTCTATACCAGCTACCGTCTCCACCGTTTTGACCATTCTTCTTTGCCAAATAGCTCAAGCTCAGTGGGATTGGATGGGAGGCATCTATGAGCAAGAATTTTCAAGTATTGTCACAGATTTGTTTAAGGTCAGGACTTTGACTGGGCCATGTTTCTAACTGTTTTTTCTTTGAGGATTAGCTCGTATTTTTCTTCATCCATTTTCCCATCAGTTCTGTAATGCTGGAAAATTCATCCGCACAGCATGATGTTGCCACTACCGCATTTTACTGTGTGGATTATGTTTTCCTGGATGATGCACAGTGTTAATTTTCCTCCACATATAGCGTATCTCTCCCTGGCCTGTCTGCTGCGCTCATGATGGGCGTCATGATACTGTTCATTAATTAAATTAAATTAAAAAAGATTTTCATGATCCCAGAGGGAAATTAAGTGTTGTTGTAGCTCATGCTAATTAATTCTTTAAGGAGTTGTTGTACAACGAAGATACACACTGGCGTATCTTAGGCAACAGGAGTCTCTCCATGATGTGGGATGTCAGGGCAACAGGTCTATAGTCATTGATGACTGATGGGCGATTTTTCTTTGGTACTGGAACAAGACAGGATGTCTTCCACAACACTGGAACCTTCTCCTGGGTCAGGCTAGGTTGAAGAGGTACTGCAGAATCCCACAGACTGCTCTTCACAGGCCTTCAGGACTCTGGAGCTGACACCATCTGGGCCTGCAGCCTTGTTCCGGTTCAGTCTCTCCAGCTGCCTCTTCACCTGACTTCAAAAGACAGGACAAGTGGGAGGGGGAAGCAAAGGGAGCAGTAGCATCTCCTGAAGACAAACTTGTGGAAGCAGAAGAGTCCATGACTGAGGTGAAGAATAAAACATCTGAGGTGGGACAGGAAAGCTGTGGGTCAGAGGAGGATGGGATGTCTGTTTGGCTGGGGACAAGAATCGAGGATGCTGAGCTGGTTCCAGAAGTGAACCTATTTAAGAATGTATTCAGTTCATTGGCTCATTCGAGACATAATTTAGAGAAATGTACACACAGGTGGACTACATTACTCCTAATTACATATCTTCTGGCGGTAATTAGTTGCATGCGATTTTTAGGGGTATCATAATAAAAGGAAGCTGAATTTATTGTGTTCAGAAAAAGTGTAACCAGCAGGGGGCAGTGTTGTTAAATCCCACTTTCAAACTCTATAGAAGAAGGTTGTCGCTCACCACCACCTTGTTGGTTGCTGCAGTAGAAAGAACACGGAGGCTAACCTCAGTGTATGACTTCAACATTAACAGATAACAATGGCGCTTGAATCGCGGATTACACAGGAGGAAATAAAGAAGGAGCCCGAGAAACCTATCGACCGGGAAAAGGTACACAGGATTTTACGCCACAATTCCACGCAGCTTGTTTACCTTCTGAGTCCCGAGCTAACCTAGTTAGCATCAGCTGCTAATACGAACGCAAACTCTGTAAAGATATTTGTAATATTAGGTCACTTGCAACATAGTAGGTGAACTATGTAAAACCTTTCGCTGCGCTAATGTCAACCTGTTTAACAGTCACGGGGGGAAAGGGCTGGAAAATAACGAAACGCCAGTGTAACGTGCTAGCTAATGCTTTACTAGCTAATGGCTATTCAGCATGAGCGTTAAAAGACGTTTAAAGTTATTATCTTAAAACTATTGTTGACTTCATGTCATGTTTTCCCATAACGAATACTTCTTATTACTTTTTTCTTGGGAATGTAGCGTATAAATGAAAATTTGTACCCAACGAGCTTATCAGACATTTTCATACGCGACGCGTATAGTAAGGGGGCTAAGTTTTAATCGATCTGAAATCCCTTTGAGCTCTGGTTGAAAAATCTAAAATACATATTTTGGGGAAACCATAAAACCTGAACCTGTGTTGTTATGCACTTAGTAAATATTTGTAAAAAATGTTGAACATTTGGGCTATTTAAATAAACACAACATAGGTGGGTTTCAATACCTTTACAGAAAGTAGTATGTTTATATGTAGGGCATTCTACTCCAGAGTTGACTAGTTAAAGCGTTGTTGGTTTAAACCAAACGAAGAAAGCATTTTAAGCATCACCCTATTCAGAACTCAAAGAAATGGGGTAACATTATTTCTGTTGTAATTTAAAGGATCTTAGTATATTTAAAAAAAATTCCAATCCAAATCTATCTCTATCCCTGCTGAATGAAATCACCCCCACAGCATGATGCTGCCACCACCATGTGTTACCACGGGGATAACGTTTCCACGTTTGACTACTCTTAGTGGTTTTCTAGTGTTTAGGTCTAATCTCCTTAACTTTCTTTGTCCGTTTTCTTTAAAAACCACAAAACACCCCTTTACTGAAGCGCCCAAAATATATTGCACACTTTAGCAACTTAAATACACTTGTGTACTCTCGTAAAAACATTAGTACAGCAATATACTTTACTTGTTAGTATGTGTGTGTGTGTGCTTTATTAGGTTGAACAGTAGCCTATCTGCATTAGCCGTTCTGCTAGCTCTGCACCAAGATATTCCATGCGCCTAGACCACGTCGGTGTAAAAATGACAAATAAAGCTTAAACTTTTGTGAAAGTTAGTGGTGGATTTTGACACCAGTGACCGTTTGTAATTTGCCTCTTAGCACATGTGTATGAAATAACCTGCTGATGCATGTATTTGTTTATTCTTTCTACCTTTTTACATTGAGGAATCATTGTAAGTTGCTTGAAATATCCACCCTCACTAAAAAGTTGAGCTGTAGTAGGTTGGTATTGCCACTAGATGGCAGTCCCGATGGATTCATTTTGAGCATGTTGCGCTGAAACCTTTCAAAAACATAGCGCTTACTCTAGTGTTTACATATAGAAATTTGGTTGTGTTTTAAGTAAATTTTTTGTAAAAAAAAAAAAAAGTTTTTTTTTTTATTATACAGCTTGTGTTAAAACTTAGACTTGTTCTTTGTTTGTTTGCTGCAGACGTGCCCCCTTCTCCTGCGAGTATTTACTACCAACAGTGGGCGACACCACAGAGCAGATGAATTTGCTCGGGGCAACGTGCCCTCCAGTGAACTCCAAATATACACGTGGTAAGAAGTCAAACAGCTTTATTTGGGTTTTCTGTTGGTTTGTCTGCATTTAGCTGTCACAGAAGTAGAAGTGGACACACAAGAGCGGAACTATTGACTGTATGTGTGTTGCAGGATGGACGCTACATTGAAGGAGCTTACTAGTTTAGTAAAGGAAGTGTATCCAGAAGCCAGGAAAAAGGGGACCCACTTCAGTTTTGCCATTGTCTTCCCTGATCCTAGAGCAAAGATGTACAAGTAAGTGTAACTGGTGCTGATTAGACAAATGGATTATATGAATACTAGGTTCTTAACATCAACTGATCACTTTAAGGTTGAAAGAGATCGGCAGCACTGTGTCTGGAAGGAAGGGCCTGGATGACTCCATGACGCTGCAGTCTCAGCGTTTCCAGATCGGCGACTACCTGGATATAGCAATCACGCCACCCAACAGAGCGCCACCCCTCAACACGCGCATGAGGCCCTTCTGAATACACCCGTACACATCAGTGTGTTCCCTCAGAGGGATGGATCTGTATTTTATGTTTCCTCAGTTTTCTTAAGTGTTTCTCCTCATTTTGATAAAACTTGATGTTTAATAAAGCTGCTTTTTGGCATAGGCAAAGCCTCTTTTTATTGACTGTTCTATTATTAGGTGTTTCTCTGTAAAAAAAAAAAATCCTCTAAAATTAAAGACTAAGACTTTAGATAGGCTAATTGACATCATTAGCCTAAATCTTTGATGGGGCCTTTCGGTTTAAACTTTTTAGGTGGACCGAATTGTAATATTTCAAATCGAGCATAATTAGTAAGGAAACTGAACATTTTCTGCATTTTAGCAAATTTAAATGTGGTGTGAACATTTTCTTATAACAGACGTAAAACAATATTTGACCTAAAGAGTATTGGGGACACGGAGGGAAAAGAAAATACAGAAGTAAATCATTTTGGCTGTTTACCTGTTTTTAAATAACTATCAAGATTAGAGAAAAAAAAAATCTTTCTCCAGTACAAAGTGGAAGTATTAGAAAACCTAAATAGATTAAAACAGTTCAATGAGGGGTATGAAAATACTTTTATGACTAAAGTAAAAGTGTCACACACAAAAAACTAAGCTGGTAAGAACAACTTAAAAATAAATGGAAGGGGGATGAGAACTATTGAGAAGTCAAGACAAATGTTCTGAAAAAGGGCGTGTTCAATAAATTTTTTGTTAGTTTGTTTTTTTTACTTTGCTACTACATTTTGACTTAAGCGCTAATCGTATTTTGGGGAGTTAACATTTGAGTTTATTGTCACACATTTTAATTTTCTTCTTCGGTATTAATTGTCTGTGTGTTTTATTTTGAAAGCGCAATTAGAAACTCGCAGTAGGGTCCGACGACGCATGCGCACTACCAAGCAGTTAGCAGAGCAGTTGTCGTACAAGTCTACAGTGTCTAAATAAGAAAAGCGGACGTTTTGCGCAAAGTATTTGTTCTGAAATGTTTCGCAGGAAACTGACTGCGCTAGACTATCACGACCCGAACGGATTTGACTGCTCAGGTGAGGGGGAAAAGTGACTAATTAGCGGGTTTCGTTCAGGTTTTCCTGGAGCTAGCTGACGCGTGTACGTATTCAGAACCCTGTCGCTATAAGGAGACCGTGCGGTGCCAGACTAAAAATAGGAATCGATGGAGGCATTTTAAGCTTTACATAAATATCAGTGCAGTTTAAGGCGTCCCAACTGGTAAATCATGAATGTTTTTACATAAAGAAAAGTGAAGCCTTATAATTTATCCATCTAACTGGTATGTCTTTAATAAAGGCACCAGCCCACACCTATAACTAGGTTCATATTTTGACTCCGTTAATAATGACCTGCTTTAGCTTTTTATTTGAATCATTGTGTTAGCATGTACGTGTCTGCTTGTCACTCCTGTCAAGATGAAACCCAGTTCAGGAATTGTGTCGTTTGGCTGGAGGACCAGAAGGTCCGACACTACAAGATCGAGGAAAGAGGCAACCTCAGGAACATCCCCAGCTCAGAGTGGCCCAAAGCTTACGAGAAGGTGAGACTGCTGTTTTTTTTTGTTTGTTTTTTTGCTTTTTGGACAGTCTGGACACCACGCTCTTTGTTTGATTGAGCTTTCTGCTTGTTTCTGTAGTACCTGCAGGATCTGAACTGTCCCTTTGGAGTACTGGAGAAGAAGGAGGCTCTGGACTGGTTGCTGGGCTTGGCTGTACGCTATGAATATGGAGACAATGGTAAGACATACAGAAGATAATACATAGAGTCCTGCAAAAGTAATACCGCTTTTAGGCTATTTTTTGTTAAAGGTTAGTTGGGTAAACTAAAGGTATTTGTGGCTCAAGGTTTTGGATCAGGTGGGATGAAGACAAAAGCCACAGTTTTCAATTCAACAAAACCTGGTTTCCTTTTTCGTCTTCATCATTGTGGATGTTTTTTTCTTCCTGTTGCATAGAATTCACACTAATCTGTGGTTGTAATTAAAAGTTGAAAAGTCTAAAAACAAGGAGCCTTACTGACGATATGAAGAAGTTCCCTTTACTGAAATCCAATCTCTCCACAACCAACATTTAGGGCTGAACAAGGCGGTAAAGAAAATAACATAAACAGACCTTCAAAATAGTTCACTTTTGGATTTAGAGGATATCAAAATAAAAGCACCAGGTGACAAACTCACCTCAAAACAATTATTTCTTTTTTGTTTTTTTTAAAGCCTACATTCTTCAATACATTTTGAAGGCGCTGTAAACATTTCCCTGCCATTTCCTTTCACGTTCTACTGATGGAATGCCAAAGATGTCCACAAGATGGAGGTGTACAATAAGAAGTTTCTACTCCTTACTGAGTGGCTTTATTTTCTGGTTTTGTGCAGTGGAAAAGTATAAGAACTGCCCGCCGCTGGCCACGTCCGGTAACAGCGATAAGGCCGTGGATCCTCTGGTCAACCTCGACAGTGAGCAAACACGTCTCCCTCTTTTCATCGCCTCTCAACGTTTTAGCTGCTTGTCATCTTTCTGTGTTTTCCCTAATCCCCTTTTTAGGTAACTCACCCGATTTTAAAGCAGGAGTTACAGCATTAGCCAACATCCTCAAGATACAACGGCACGACGATTACCTGGTCATGCTGAAGGTGAGAGTGTGTGACATCATCCGCATTATGTCTGTAGTACTTCTTAAATGTTTTATTTATTTAAAAAAGCCATAAGAGAACCTAGTTTTCACGAAGTCACGTGAGCGACACAGCAAAAATGTAGAAGTGGCTCTCGTCAATTCCCGTGGTGAAACATGGAGGTGGCCTAATCATATATTGGAGGTTTTGTTCAGCCAACCCTGGGACGTCGAGCAGCTTGAGAAAGAAGAGTGTCGATTCAAGGAGGACAAGCCACACTTTTGTGATTTAACTGCACTACTTTGTTGATCTGTTGCATTGAAGGCCGTTGAACTAATTTGGAAACTTCAAGGGGTGTGAATACTTATTCAAGGCACTGTAGATTGTAGCAAAACCTGTTTGCACAGGCAACAAAGAACTAAGTTGGTGTTTTGATTCCAAATCATAAGATCGACTTTAAACTCTTGATCAGGAGCTGCAGCAGTGCTCTCTAATCAGTGCGTATCTTCCTGTTGTTGGCAGGCCATCCGTATTCTGATCCAGGAGAGACTTTCACCAGAGGCCATTGCTAAAGCCAGCCAGACCAGAGAGGTGAGCTGAGGACACGCGTACATCCCAGATGAATATTGGAACTCTGCTTTAAAAAAAAAATGTCCTGCATTTCTCCTCAGGGCATTCCGGTCGCTTTGGACAAACACGTGCTGGGTTTTGATACCGGAGGTGAGGGGGACAAATCCCTCGTTGGTTTTGGTTTTAACACGCGTGACCTGTAAAGACTGTCGCCCCCACCTGGTAACAGTGTTCCTCCTCTTCCCCCGACAGACGCGACCCTGAACGAAGCGGCCCAGATCCTGCGGCTGCTGCACATCGAGGAGCTGCGGGAGCTGCAGACCAAGATCAACGAGGCCATCGTTGCCGTTCAGGCCATCATAGCTGACCCCAAGACGGACCACCGGCTGGGCAAGGTTGGCAGATGAAAGGGAAGGTCAAAGAGGAGGTGCTGGAGGGAGCCGAGGACAGAGCCGCAGGGGTTTTTTAAGTTCATTTCCAGAGAAAAAGGCCTTTTTCTTTTCCTTTTTTCTTTTTTTGGGAAGCATCTGAAGGACATGTTTGTTTTTTTCAGTTGTTGCATGAGATGGGCCAATTTGGACAAACTATGAGCAAAGGTCCAGGTTTCAGATGCAAAGATTAATTTTCTAACAGAAGAGCGGAAAAACTGTTGTAGTTCTGGTAAAAAAAAAAAAAAAAAAGTCCTCACAGATTGAGGATTCCTGTTGAACTCCTGAAAGCTGTCCTGTTATCTCTTGTGAGAGAACTGTTCGTCTTTGTTGATGGAATAAAGGTTCATTTTGAGACGGTTATTTTAAGATTGGATGTGATTCGTACAACAGATCAAACTGACTTGGAAAAACTTGTATCAAACCACATTTTATTGATATAAATACCACATCTCGATATAAAATAAAAAAGGTTTAAAATGTAAAAAATATTCAGCAAAATAAAGCGTGACATTTTCTCATGCGGTGAATCCGGCACTGGAGCTGCTGGAATCGGACTGGGTTGCTTTCATTTCAGAAATTAACTTTAAAAGTAATAAAACAGGTTTGCTGTTAACGCCTGTTTTATTCTTGAACCGAGACAAGAAGACTGAAACTCATCTCCTGGCTCTAGGTCCAAATTAATACTGCTGAGTAATTAATAAAAAAAAAAGGACACACATAACTCATCTTAAATGGTCAATGAAGCTGAATGCAGAGTGAACAGTATAAAAACCCCTGATTCTTAATGTTGCCATTCCTCAGCTAACACTGGATAGTTCAGGATCTTTGAGGTGAGTTTTTGTTAAGTTATAAGTAGTCAATATCTTACCTGCAAGTAGATCAGTGTTTCCCCAACACGGGTCCTTAAAGCACATGTTTTAGATTTCCCTGTTAATCAGCCATCAATTGAAATCAGGTGTGCTGAAGCAGGGAAACCTCTAAAAAACATGTAGGGCGCCTTGAGGACCATTGCAGTAGATCAATTGTCCTAGTGAGACCAAAGCGGACCCCTACCGAACAAGATTCCACCAACTAATTTATGATTTATTCTAAATTTAAGAAGAGAGCAAGGGTCTGATCTACAGCGGGTTGGAAATGACCTGCTTTTAACCTAACTTCAAAAATCCCTTTAAGTGACAAGACAACGGCACACTCATTTAAAACTCTAGCTTTGATAGAAAACAAAATAACTCAAAATATATATATATATATATATAAAACCAGAAAAAATGAGGTATAAAACAAATTTACAAGACATTTACTTTGGGTTACATTTGAGGGTGAGGACAGGGTTTGAACTCTGCTCCTGTCTGAGAGAGTCGGCCGCCTTTCCGTCTAGCGATCGGCTCCCATAACTACAGCACCGAAGGACCTTGGATTGCTGGTCCGTTGTTAATGGCTCCCTGTAAAAAAAAAAAAAAAAAATGTTAACACTTCTGTGACGTCTAATTAGCCACAGAAGGAAGTCAGGTGTAAATCCAAATGTTTGTTTTTTTTTAGTTTTTTTTTTAGTGCCTTTAATGACAGAACAAACACAAAGCCCTGAGGGACTTTTCAATGTGTCCATGGCTTCAACAATGATGGCTTTTAAAGCCTCTTAAAACCACCTCCCAAACACCTATAAAGGGGGCTTTAGAGCTGTCATCAGGTGCCTTTGAAGGGAGACCCGGACAACGGCGTCAAGCGGGTCCGGCGCTGTGCAAATGTGTGACATCTGCCACGGTGCCGCTTTGAGGATTATCCTGTCTTTAGAGGGGCTACGTCGCACTTTGAAGGTGTTTTTAAAAACACAGGTTTGGGAAGCACCCGAGGACATCTGGGGACGTGACGCACACCAAAGTATGGCGGGGGGTGGGGGGTGGGTGTCGTCAACAACTGTGTAATCATCACACTTTGGTTCACGCCCGGGGAGTCAGAAAGGGTCGCCCCACAGGCCTGACGGTTCTTGTCCTCTTTGTGAGTGGTGGGAGCCGTCAAACCGTTTCCACAAGACTTAAAACGGATAGTTGTCACTGGCGGGAGACGGCTCGATGACACACCTGAGGATGAACCGTTGAGATCAAGCGAGAACGTTCGGGTGTCAGATCAGCAAGCATCTTACGGAACCCCAAGAAAACATCCGAAAATCTGGATGTATTCAACACTGCTTTGAAATATTATGTATATTGAAACTTTTTCCAATCATCCCAGTTGTGGGTGCAAATCTTAACGTACTTTACTGGGATATTATATGATCAAACACAAAGGCCTCAGTGCAAAAGTGCTGTGTCACCATATTAGCACTCATCAGCCTGAACAAACCATTCTGACAGTCAAATATGTTGGCAGCATCATGCTGATGATCTTTAGTAGGGACTGGGAGGCTGCCAAAGAAGTGGCTCTTGCTAATTTGGGTTAAAACCAATTGCACACACAAAAAAATAGCAATGTTTTATAATGTAAAGGTAAATTCTAGCTTTAGAAGTGTTTTCTAGGCACTTTTATTCAAAATATGAATAACATTTCCACCATAGATATTTTTGTCAATAGGTTTTGACATTCATTTTCATAAAAAAATTAAGGTCCCATTACAGGAAATGTATTAAACCTACCAACTAAAATAAAAAAATTTTTTTTTGTTATTTAATGAAAAAAAACGACACAAATTTTCAAAACTGATTGAAAAACAAGCTGTTCGGTTTTGAAGAGTCCTCCTGCAACAATTTTTGTTCAGCCGGACCGAAGGAAAATATGGCTCCTGGGGTTGTAGAGGCGTTAAACGTAAATGTGTTAGAACGGCCCAGCCAAAGTCCAGACTTGCATCTAATTAGGAATCAGTGGGGAGACTATAACATTGTTTCTTAGACCCACTTTCCATCCCATCTGACTGAGCTTGAGCTGTTTTTGCAAAGAATAGGTAAAAACGTTAGTCTTTAGACGTGCCAAGATTTTCTGTCCGCTTTACTTAGAATCCCAATAAAATAAGTGGAAGCTTCTGGTTGGAAAAGGGCTTTCTTTTTCTTTTTTTTAATGGATGAGTGAAATCCTATCAAACATCACCTATATCTCACCTGGTAGACAGTGGGTGGTTGCTATGGTGATACCGTACAGGTGAGAGCGCTGCTCGGGCAGGTATTCATCGGTGAACTTGCTGCTGTCTTTGTTAACTGCGATCACGCCGTCCCTGTGAAGACTCAGGCTGATTACTAATCAGGAACAAATCAATGACAGTACAAATTCCAGCAATGGCTAATGCAGGACGGCCATTAAAGATGGCTACCTCCTCCAGTCGCTGTAGTAGAAGTGGTTAATGTAGTAGACCATGCTGAATGGGTAGTTGAGGCCAGAGTGGATCACTCTTCGACCGGAGCCATTCGCAAATATGCACTCTAAGCGCTTTGTGCCTGACGGAAAGATAAAGGAGATGGCAGATCAGGACGGCTTTCAGGTTCTAAAGGGAACTTTCACAAGCGTGATGTTTACCTGCGTCCGCCCAGCAGATCAGTCCAGAAGAGGAGTCGTACGTCAGAGCGTTTGGCAACCCGATCCCATCGGACACGACCACTCTACGGCCCTGACCGTCCACAGTGGACGTCTCGATCTTTGGAGCGTCTCTGTTCCAGTCGGTCCAATATAAACTCCTGCAGCGAGTCACAGTACACAATGAAACATTTGAAAAGTTTGTTATTATTATCATTACTGGGATGTGATGTTTTTGACCCACAATAAGGATCCATGGTAAAATACAAGTTTAAATATAAAACATACGGCATGCCCTGTTTACTCTGATTTCCCTTTATAAAATCCGAAGGCTTATGACTAAATAGATTTTTTTTTAACCTGTGTGTAATTTAATCCTTCATGCAAAAAAAAAAAAAACAAAAAAAAAAACTATAGCACATCAACCCCCTCTGTGAAACATGGTGGCGGCAGCATCAGGCTGTGGGGATTTTTTATTTTATTTTTATTTTTTGCTGGGTTTTAGTTCTAAAAATCTTTCAAGATCTGTTGTCATTTTCATTTAACTTCAGCGTTATTCACTTCTTTGTGTTGGTCTCACATAGGGGTGTTTCGGTATAGACAAAAATCACGATTCAGTACATATTTGGGGTTTTCAAGTCACGGTTGGGCACGTTGTTGGTACACTTTAATCCAGAAAAAGGAACACAAATGTGTATACATTTTTTTTAAAACTTTGATTAGCATTAAACAACCTTTTTCCTGAATTCCTTCCTTTTAATTTCTGAAATTAACTAGATTTTATTATGTTCTGTAACTTAAAAAAGTTAAATGTATAGAAATTATTGGAGATTTGATTGGATTTTTAAAAATAAAATAAAATAGTACAAGCAGACATAGCCAGAGTAGAGAACAATATAACCACTTGAAACAGTCAGTGTTAATGTTTCGGAAGATTTAAATAATACTTTGCCCATATTTGAGAATAAAACATCCTCAAATTACGTTTTGATATTTTTGACATCCTAATTTCCCAGCTGTACTTGAATGCAGCATGGGCAGCTTCTCATCAAAGGGGATTCCGCTGACTTATGTTTTATACCAAATAAGGTGTTTGGGCTGATCGGATGCAACTGGTAACCATGTGGACCTCAGCTGGTTTTTCTGTAGTACCAGTGATGTTTACATTCAGCTTATTTCAGGTTAGTAATTCAGTTCAGTGCAGAGCGTGTTATGTACTTTATTGGTGTTGAAAGATGGGTTCGCTGAGAAAGTTCTGGTTCGGTCCATTTTTCTTTTTCTACTGTAGCTGCACGAGAAACCGTCAATTTTCCCAAATAGCAGAGTTGAGTGATAGCTGGGAGTCCTCTGTTTTGTTATAGTGTCACTTTTTAGAGTTGCACTGCGAAATGTTGAACGCTGGGCTCTGAGTTCCGCACATAAACATTCTGCATGTGTTCAGGTAGAAAACAGCTGTATTCGTTCGGTACCAAACTGACAGGGCTGTACCTAAAAATCCGAAAAAAGAATACATGCACCATTACACCCCCAGTATCATAAAAAATCCCAACAGAGTACATTGAAGCTTCGGGCTGTTGTAGTTTAGGGGTATGAATACTTTTGCAGGGCACTGTGTTTCCTGCTGACAAGTTCATAGTCGGCACTTGATCAGGTCAGGTCCAGATGAGGTTATATGTACCGTATTTTGTGTGTGTGTGGGCGCTGATGGGAAGGTTGGGTCTCTACCAGAACACACTCAAACTTGCCTCGAGTGAGAAACTAAAACTGTCAAGGCGATGATGTGAAACATACATTTCACGTTTGTTAATACACACAGTTGCATAAAAGCTCATTACTGGGATAATTTGAAAGATGAAAAGCAGATGTAATGCAAGGAGCGTGCAGAATTTATAGCCATGGTAAAGCCAAACAGTCTCCCTGGTTCATCTGTAGACAGCATAAAAAAGAAAAAGGATCAAACATGAACTTTGTAAAAGAGGTTCCAGCTCGTAAATTTCCTTCCATCTCTTATCAAGGACTCCGTGTTTATGTTAGAGTCTCGTGCCAACAAACCAGACTCAACAAGACTCGATGGTGCGAAAAAACGCATCCGTACTTCTGCCCCACAGTGGATCCAGGCTTTGTTGACTCACAGCTTGTTGGTGGAGGTGTTGCGTGAAATTCCCTGGTTTAAATAAGCCAAACCATGTGTTCTCCGTGGAGCACTTCAGGACGAGTCATTCAGCACTGAACAAGCCACAGCTTTAAACCTCCAAATATGCCTTTTTCAAACTTTGAATTAGTATAAATGATTGATGTGTTGATGAATCCAGCTCATGAGATAAGACTTTAGCAATAATAATAATAATAAAATTAACACTAAGTATCAAGTCTAGGCTTAAAATATAAAGCAGTGTTTTTCAACCTTGGTCCTCTAGGCATACTGCCCTGCACGTTTTAGATGTTTCCCTGCTTTAACAAACCTGATTCACATGATTGCAGCTCAGCAAAAGCCTCTTAATCAGACATCAATCAAAAGCAGGCGTGCTTAAGTAGAAACATCTAAAACATGCAGGGCAGTGTGCGTTGAGCACCAAGGTTTATAAAAGTTGTTCGTTATTCTTTGTTCAATATTCTGCACCGGGTTTGCCCATTGGTGGGAGCATATGTTGCATGTTTAAGTTTCTGCAACATCAGACATTCGGGACGTTTGGAAATCTGTTTTCACAAGATTTTCAACAAAACAAATAGCTCTCCTGGGAAAATTGTAACCCTCTGAAAAGAATATTTGTAATATTGACTTCCAAGTCCATAGATTTGATATTTATAGGCTCGTTGAAAACAGCCCTGTGAGAAATTAATAGTAAAGTAAAACATTCATAGAATTAAATTAATGGAGAAGTTCAGACTATGTCATCAAGTAAGACGACCTATAGGTAGCTAGCTCATTTAAAATATGCAACGTGTTTTGATCCTGTCCCTTGAAAGAATCGGATTCGAGAATTGCTTGGAATTGGAATGGAAACAAGGAATCAGAATTGTTCGAATTCAAACAATGCCCGACCCTACTCCTGGTGACAAAAGAACCACTGAAAATGGACGCCCCCTGTTTTAGTAAATTGATCTTCTCATTAAACACAACTGATGCAAAACAAAACAAAAAAAGCAAATTAGATTATTAAAAAATTGCTATTTGAATATGCTTTAATCCACTGACGAGATCTTCTCACACCTCTAGTTTTAATGGACAAAAAGTCTTACCCTGTGGATGAGACCACCATGATGGCCCGCGGGTTGACCAAGTCCGAGTCAAACAGGGTCCGCCTCCTGCTGCCGTCCAGGCCGGCGCTTTCAATCACATCCGAGTTCGAGTCGACCCAGAACATCAACCTGCGTTTGGCATCCACGGCCAAACCCTCCGGACTCATGAGATCTACAGGCAGACCAGACCGCGCTTATCGTTTAAACCAGCGTGGGAGCAATAAAACAGACAAAGAAGACCCGGCGTACGCCCTTACCTGTGTTGATGAGCATCTCAGGCTCAGCTCCAGACGCCATCGAAGCTCTGTTAATCGTCCTTGCCGACAAATCCGTCCAGTAGACTTTGTTTTCTTCGCAGTCATAGGCGATACCGACGACTATGGAGCCCTGGGTATAAACAAACAAAGCAACACCTAAAAAATTCACATCAGCCGGAGCTGGTTCACCTAAAGAGCTTTTAGTTTTGAGCAGGTCAAACAACTTGACTGAAATCTCGAAAGCTTAAAACACAAATGCACCCTATAATGAATTACTAGAATCTCAAATCAGATCATTAAAAAACATTCCACCAGATCATTTTAATGAGACTGAATTCTAAACTTTGACTGGGCCAAAATGACAACAAAGTAGTTGAAAAGGAGAAAAAAAAAAAAAAGATGGCTGCTCTGTTTAGGTCCTATTTTGGTATTCAAAGGAGTCCGTAGCCCACTGACTGGCAGCAAGGTGCTCAAGGCCTGTAACGGCAACCCAGGCCCAAATTATACCGGCCACACGGTTGCTTAAGGCGTTTATGCTGATATGCTGCTTACTGTTAGTTAGTTGTTTAGATTTTCTTTAAACTGTACAGGTATTAACTTTACTTTTAACTCCGAGACCTCTAGAGTGCTCTTTGCGGTCTAAGTTTCAGGTGAACATCCTGAAAAGACTGGTCATCGTTTTTTAATATTTTCTATTTGGAAATAATCTTGACTATTGGACTTCAAATAATTTGAAATAACCTTCTTACCCTTCGTAAACTGATAGGGCAGAAACAACATCGCTGTTGTCTCTCCTCCTTGGCGTCCACACATCGGTATGGTCCACAGCGACAAACTGATTTATAGAGGTGCTCACGCTAATAAAATGGATTTGATTAACAACACCTAGATGCTACTTGCCCTCTTAAATCACATGGCGATGGTAGCAATCCACATTAATGGTAAATGGACTGAATTTATATAGCGCTTTTCTAGTCATACCACCCACTCAAAGTCCTTTACACTAGTCACATTCACCCAATCAGACTTTACAATGGAAAGATGGTGCACCTATTTTTTTTTATCATGACACAACATTTGATTTATCAGCTCGAATTGAACATTTTCACATGTAACATTTAGTAGCTATTCCTCCGATGAACCCATCTGCTACAAAGTAGGCGTAGGCAACTCGTCCGCAGCAGATGTAACACAGATGTCGCACACATCGCATCACTTCACGCACTGGGTGTAGACAGCCAATAAAAATGACAAATGGACACTAAATCAGAGACATCTTTTTTTAAACCAGCTTTGTTTCTATGCTTCTGGAAAAACAAAAGAAAAAAGAGAAATCTGATAGAAAATGGAAACTTGGAGCATTTCTTACATGTAGAGTCAACAGTGTTTTGGACCGCTCGGCGTCCAGCCTGGTCCCGTTCAGAGGCAGAGCTCCTATTTTTTGTCCCTGAGCGTAGAGGAGAGTGACTTCAGTTTTCGCCGGAGGTGTCACATCTGGACGGGTCACGGGACGTACGATGGGCGGGGCCACTGACGGAAGGCCTGGCACGAGATTGGACGGAAAAGATATATGCTTTGGTGGCTGTGAGGCCAGCAACATGGGGTTTTCAGTTTTGTAGCAAAGGAAAATCTGAAAAGTGTGGCATGTGACTGTACGTAGTCCCATTCACTCTAATACCCCTAAACAGATTACAATGCAAACCATTGCTTAGGTTTTGGTTATAAAACAATTATAAAATGCACAGACATTAAAATCTGGGCCGGAATCAATATCCGATATTAAAACTGCAAAAAAGTTGACTTACATGCTGGTTTGACAACATCGTGTGAGCGAGTACCAGGGACTTCCCGTCCCTCCTGGTCCACACACCAGCAGTAAGTGGACTCCCCGTAACACTGGACAGGACTGAGAGTGGACAACGATCAGAACCAGCCAAGGATTCAAGCTGCTGCTGTTTAGGGTGTAAATGGATGTACCTGAATTCTCCATCGGGTTCGCATTGAGGCAAATACTGCTGGGGGTCTGGTTTTCCACCGTAGTGTTCGATCAAACTGGCCTTCCATCTGTCACACACGCTCTCCGGTCGATTGTTAGGCGCTGCAAGCAACACAAACCTGTTTCAAGCCTAGCAAACACCCAAGAAGCTAACAAAAAAAAAAAAAATCTAATCCTTTTCTATTCAGTTTTTGGTATTTGTTCAACTTAATACAGCATCTGTTTTACAGCTTTCCGAGTTCATGTCGCAATGTGAGGTGGAGTGCTTTATTAATGGCGTGTGAATGCCCTGTGTTTAAAGAGGCGCACACACACATCTTCCCTCAGTCCAAACTGTTTACCAGCCTAGAGGGCTTTTAATAACTCACTGCACAGAGGAGCTTTATAACTGAACCTTAAATCACTTTAGGTTTCTGCTAATGTTTAAACAAGCCCTGCTTCTGTCTGTGAAGTTCTATGGTCTGGACTTCCCCAGACTGAGAAAGAAGAGAAAGACAAACTAAAATGGAACTCATCTTATGTTTTCCTATCTATTAATACGGAGCTTCTGATTCAAGTGGTTTAGATGTTATATAGCATTTAACCACAACATCCACTAAATCTAGTAGTTCAGATCACACAGCTCATAGAGAAGGTTCCAACAACTCGCGGTGGTGTTCTTTGTTGGTGCTGAGCTGTTTAACCCATAAATGCAGACTGGCTTTGAGTCTTGGAGTTTAATGTGGGTCTCATGTGAACTAGTAAATATGTTACAAGATGAATACAAATGAAAGCAAGGGAAGGGCCTCTGATGTAAACCCCAAAACAAACAGGCATAGGAAATTTCACTTGAGAAAGTTAGGTGGAGGGAAGAAAGACTGGAGATGCAACGGATGTTCACCTGTTTGGAAAATGTAAAAAATCCATCTTTTTTTAGATCAGTTAATGCACCACGCTACAATTACACTCTTCAGTGTGGAAAACGTAATATTTAGCTTTTTTAAGTGTTAGTAACGTGTTTTGAATAAAGGCTTGTCTGCTTGATCCAACTGATCACCGCATTGAGAACGTTTACATGCACATCTAAACCGGGCTTTTGGCAAAAATCGGGGTAATAGCTTAGCCAGAATGTGAGCCTTTATCCCAGTTTACTTCTCTCTCAGAAAATCGAATTACTGAATGAAGTGCGTTCGCAACGCGACACTAGGTGGCGACATGCGCCCTTTCACGTTGGATTTTTCTGGCTGGCCTAGAGTCTCGCAGATAGTAAACAAATGCTGACAGCAGTGAAGCAGACAGAGCAAAAGCAGGATATACACAAGGAGCAAAGAAATGGACAACAACAACGCTGCAGCACAGAACAAAGTATTGATTGTGTTACATTTATTGTTGCTGCTTTGTTGTTGTGTACTGGTGTAGCTATTCTCGTCACTTACCGTGAAATTCGCTTCACCAATCGCATTATTTGGGTCCCTTAGCTCGATTATTCAAACTCTAATTCGGTTTGACTTCCGTCCTAAGGTGTTATACATGCATTTCAAAAGTCCGACTTCAATCGGTCAAAGGCAATAATTTGACTTTCTCTTACTGCATGTAAACACAATGAGTGACCACTACTAATAAAGTTTTTGGAATTTCTGTTACTCTGGAGGACAAAGTTTCGTGCGAAAATGAAAAGACATCATCAATGACCTTAGAGAATCAGTTCCCGCTGCTACCTATGAATCTGGGATGGATTTTATTTGTCGTTTCCAAATACCCGAAATCCATCCATCTACTCTGAGAAAATGTATTCACAAGTGGACAATAACTAGAGTGAACGCCTCAGTAGATGTACCCAAAGTTCAGAGTGTTTACATTCATTGGACCACAATAAGAAATATTACTTTAGTATTTCAGAGAAATGAAGCTATGAAAAAAAAAAGAACCAAAAAGAGGTTCTCCAAGTTATTGTCTCCTTAGCTATGCTCAGTTTTTCGCACAGTTTCCCCCTTTTTGTTATATTTTTTATACATCTGATGGTTTTGAAGACCTCTCCACACTGCTGTAATCCATTCTCTGCTAAAAACAGATCTCTCACCTGGTTTCCTGCAGTCTACAGGTGTGACACCAGGTGCAGTCCTGGTTCCTGTTCTCTCCTGTCCTCTGCTGTCCACACACCAACAATGTCCAGTGGAAAAATGACACTACAAAAGTACAAGAAAGATGTAGATATGAGTCCAGTTTTAAAGTTAAATGAAAGCCCATAGTAATTATTAGTAAAGATAGTTAACCTGCTGTGGTTGAAATTGTCCATTTTCATCACACTGAGGTACATAGGCTCCAGGAGGAGGACGTCCATCTGAGCTGGTCTGGACACTGTCTCTGTGGTGCTCGCAGTGAGTCTTCGGCCTCTCTGGCTCATCTGTTGTAAGGAGAGGACATTTAGAAAATGAATTACACTTAAATGTTCCTAGCTCACCAGAGCAGAAGGGATTAACAGTATTCTTTGGACAGATGACCTGTTTGGACAAATGAAATTCCACAATCTTCCAGACTGTGTAGGACACCTGCACATTACTGCATCAATCTATTATTAATCTAAAAAATAGATTGGTTGCATTAATTGTAGCTTTGCATTAAAATGACCTCATGTGACTAAAATGTAGCTAAGAACAATGCATCCGAATGAGTAGTTTTTCACTATCATGACGAACCTCAAGATAAAATGTTTGACTTCGGTGAAGAAAGCTTTAGGATGTCCAAGAGTGACCGGCAAGCGTTGCAACTATTTCTAAAGAGTGAGCAACATAATGTGTTTCCACCAGCGCAGAGCTTGGTCAACACTTTCAGAGAACCAAAGTGTGACAAAAAAGGGAGCAAATAGCTTCTTCTGTTCAAGAAAAACACCAGGGCCAGGTTTTAAGGTAAATGTTACTCAAATATCAGAGCACTGACATTTTGGACTTGCAGTTAGGAAAACCCCACATCCCAAACCGACTTGAGAACTCCAAGCAAAAATAAAACAAAAATGGGTCACCAGTAGACAGGATTGGTTTGGAAGTTGATATCCTGCAGACTGGAGTTAGTCAGAGAAATTATGAAGAAAAAGAGCAAATATTTCCCAGTATGTCCTGAGAGCCTTACCTGGTCTGTTGCAGTCTGCACGAGCTGCACCGGGTGGAGTTCTAGTTCCTGCTCTCTCCTGTCCACTACTGTCCACACACCAACATTGTCCAGTAGAACCATGGCACTGGAACAATAGAAAAAACACCTTACAGAGGTATTCAATGGTACTTGAGTGTAAAATGATTCAATATGAACAAAGTAATGAAAGTCTAACCTGCTGTGGTTGATACTGTCCATTTTCATCACACTGAGGTACATAGGCTCCAGGAGGAGGACGTCCATCTGAACTGGTCTGGACACTGTCTCTGTGGTGCTCACAGTGAGTCCTTGGACGTTCTGGCTCATCTGTTGTAAGGAGAGGACATTTACATAATGAATTAAACTTATCCCTCCCATTGAAACCATTACTAAAATAGGTTTTTGTCATCTAAACAACATTGCCAGAGTCCGCCCCATTCTCTCTCGGGCCGAAACGGAGACGTTGATGCATGCTTTTATCTCCAGTAGAATTGATTACTGTAATGCCCTGCTTTCTGGTCTTCCCAAAAAGAGTATATCAGGTTTACCACTACTACAAAATTCAGCAGCACGTGTCCTGACGAAGGCCAAGAGGTGGGAGCACATTACACCTGTCTCAAATAAATTGCATTGGCTCCCCGTATGTTTTAGGGTCGATTTTAAGATTATTTTAATGGTTTTCAAAGTTCCTAACTGTCTTGAGCCTTCTTATCTTTCAGAACTGCTTTTACCATATGAACCTTCGCGGTCTCTGCGCTCCTCTGTCAGCCGTCTCCTTGTCATCCCTAAAGTCAGGACAGACACTCACGGCGAGGCATCTTTCCATTATTATGGCCCTCACCTCTGGAACAGGCTGCCGGAGGACCTCAGGGCCACCTGGAAAACTTTCATGTTTTTAAGAGCAGACTCAAGACTCACCTTTATAGCCTAGCTTTTAACTGATTATTATTTATTATAGTCCGTTTAATTGCTCTGCATGTTTTACTTAATAAATTTGATCAGTGTTTTACTATTTAATCTGATCATATTTATCCACTGTTCTTTTTTATATTTTAACCTGTTATTTTAATCTTCCTTCCAGTGTTTCCTCTGTGGAAGCCCTCTGCCTCGGGAGCGGTGGTTGCTGTGGCTGCCTGGTTGCTCTCCAGGTGGCACTTGGGTGGAGGTGGGTGTCCCAGCCTTGCCTCCTCTGGGCGCTTTGGGTCAGTGCCTTGGCTGCTGCAGTTGATGTGCTGCTGCCATTGTAGATGGCTCCTTTGATGGCGCTTCCTAACCTGGCTCATCTGTACTCAGCCCAATGTCCTTTTTATTGCTGCTCTTAACTGTGTGCGTGCATGAAGGTTGGGTCTGGGGGAGGGAGGTATAACTGTGATCATGCTTTTAATTATGTGGGGGAGGGATGGGAATATGGTGTTTGTGGGGGTCATTTTAATTCTGTAAAGCACTTTAAGCTGCAATTGTTGCATAAAAAGCACTTTAAAACCAAAGTTTGATTGATCCATTTAATTAAACTTAAATGTTTCTACCTCATCAGAGCAGAAGGGGTTAACAGCATTCTTTAGACTGATGGCACTTTGTTTAGACAAATGAAATTTCACAATCTTCCAGACTGTGTAGGACGCCTGCAAATTACTGCCTCAGTCTATTATTAATCTAAAAAATAAATAGATTGGTTGCATTAATTGTAGCTTTGCATTAAAATGACATCATCTGACCATCCATCCATTATCTGTACCGTCCATCCATCCATCCATCCATCCATCCATCCATCCATCCATCCATCCATCCATCCATTATCTGTACCGTCCATCCTATGCAGGGTTGCGGGGGGGGGGCTGGTGCCTATCTCCAGCAGTCGCAGGGGCGAGCAGGGCCTCATGTGACTAAAATGTTGCTAAGAACAATGCACCTGAATGAGTAGCTTTCTCTATCATGACTAACCTCAAGATGAAATGTTTGACTTCGGTGAAGAAAGCTTCAGGATATCCAAGAGTGACCGGCAAGCGTCGCAACTATTTTTAAGGAGTGAGCAACATAATGTGTTTCCACCAGCCCAGAGCTTGGTCAACAAGAGTATTGGATGAGTATGAATTGTGCCTCCATGCGTTGTGGGGGGAAATACGTTCAGAGAACCAAAGTGTGACAAAAAAAGGAGCAAATAACTTCTTCTGTTCAAGAAAAACACCAGGGCCAGGTTTTAAGGTAAATGTTACTCAAATATCAGAGCACTGACATTTTGGAATTGCGGTCACGAAAATCAACACATCTCAAACCGACTTGAGAACTCCAAGCAAAAATAAAACAAAAATGGGTCACCAGTAGATAGGATTGGTTTGGAAGTTGATATCCTGCAGACTGGAGTTAGTCAGAGAAATTAGGAAGAAAAAGAGTAAATATTTCCCAGTATGTCCTGAGAGCCTTACCTGGTCTGTTGCAGTCTGCACGAGCTGCACCGGGTGGAGTTCTAGTTCCTGCTCTCTCCTGTCCACTACTGTCCACACACCAACATTGTCCAGTAGAACCATGGCACTGGAACAATAGAAAAAACACCTTACAGAGGTATTCAATGGTACTTGAGTGTAAAATGATTCAATATGAACAAAGTAATGAAAGTCTTACCTGCTGTGGTTGATACTGTCCATTTTCATCACACTGAGGTACATAGGCTCCAGGAGGAGGACGTCCATCTGAACTGGTCTGGACACTGTCTCTGTGGCGCTCACACTGAGTCCTTGGACGTTCTGGCTCATCTAAACAAGAATGGTGCAGTGTCATGAACAAGGTATTTGGGTCTTTACCGATTTTCTGCAGCAGATTTAAGATTTTAGTCTAACTGGTAGGTCAAGAAAAGTCCAACTCAGGCCACATTTTAATGTCCGAGCTGGTCTTCTGACCTAGATCCACAATCAGCTGATTGGTCAGTTGTTTTCCTTCTAGATTATAGAAACAATTATTTTATTACTGCTTTATCTGCCACATAATCTAACATATGAGCAAAACAAACCCTAAAACCACACCAACAACAATTCCCAATACCCATACTCCCCAGAGAGAAGTTTAAACTGTTTGGTACAGACAGAAACGATTCAGACTTATACATCAAAATACTTTTACTGTTTTATAAATCATTGAATGGCTTAGCAGCTTTCAGTTTCTATGCTCCCCTTATCTGGAACAAACTACCAGACCACTGCAAAGCTGCTGAAATACAGAGTTCCTTTAAATCAAAGCTAAAGACTCATCTGTTTAGAGCTGCCTTTGAGTAAGCGATAACCATAATTTAAGCCACTACTTTTTTCACACGCTTTGGACTCTGCGTCCTATACAACAATGCGGCTAATTTATAGATTTTTATTGGGTAACGGCCTCTGGGGGGCACTATAGCAGGAAGCGCAAAAGTGAGTCAAACATATGGGGAAAGGTTATGTGCCGAAAGACACTACCGGTAGTTCCCTTTCAGTCGATTCACTCTGTACAAAACATAGAGTATGGGATATCACGCCCCCGGGTGGCCTGACTGACGACACCTTTAATCACGCCTTTCGGCAAAATGACGTGTGATGTCAGGTGGCAGGCCCCGCCTGCATTTAAATACACCCACCATCACCGTCATTACTCAGTTCTTACGCTCTTCACCTCGCTGAGAACACTGATTTCCAAAACTGTGCTATCTGGCTGCTGCTAGCTAGCATTACTGTTGAGTTTCGGGAAAAAGAAACAAGCTCAACTGCTCGTGTTGGAGTAATCAGTGCTGCCTGCTGGTAAGCGTGTTTGCCCGCTGAGCGCAAGTTCTGTTTTCTTGGATTCTTTCCCCTATTATTCATTTATTTTTTGGCTTCGTGGTTTGGGATGAGCACAAAGAGAAAAGTAGCGAAGCAGAAGTCTTCTGTTCGCCCCTGTCCTCAGGGGTGCGGCTTCTCACTTCACGATAAGGACCAGCACGAAGCATGCCCCGTCTGTCTGGGAATTGTCCATGCCAGAAGAGCGTTGACTGAGCCAGATGCATGTGCGTTTTGCAGCCAGCTTCGGCACTCAATGCTTGAAGGGCGGGTCAAGTTTGTGCAGAAGGTGCTGGGAGAGGCTACTGTCTCACAGCAAGACCCCTTGCTCTCCGAGTCGGGGAACCCGGCTTCGTCCGAGTCCAATGAGGATGGCTTTTCGGTCGAAGTCCCCGCTCCCAGCTGGGTAGACGGAATGGAATACATGGAGGAGTTAGCCGGGACAGAGCAGAGTACAGCTCCATCTCAGTTTCATCTGGAGGGTCATGCTGATGAGGTTTTGCTGGAAATCAGCCTGGAAGGTCAAGGCATGTCTGAAGACGATGATGACGACTTTTCAGCAGACCAGTGTCCAGCTACAGCCGCCACTGCCTCTCCGGCGGGTCAGGATGACACCTCATTCCTCTCCCTCTTTCGGCGGGCAGCTGACAAATTGGAGGTCAAGTGGCCCACACCTGCTCCCGCTCAGAAGGCGTCGCAGTTCACTGGATTTTATCTCCCTACGGAGCCAGCTATGGTCAAAAACCGCCTGCCTATGTTCCCAGACTTTGTATCTGAGCTGACATCCTGCTGGAACAAACCGTTGTCCACACGCGTCACAGTGGCAGATTATGGGCAGTATGTGGACCTGGAGGGCGCCGACAAGGCTGGGCTGGTTAATATCCCGCCTATGGAGCAGTCCCTGGCAGCTTATTTGGCTCCTTCATTTAACCATGGTGTGGGTGGCCCCACTACCCTGCCATCAAAACAGTGCAGATTTTCTGCATCCCAACTGGAGAAAATCTATCGTGCTCAAGCGACCACTGCTCGCGCCCTAAGCTCGGCTACCATGCTGCAAACCTACCAGGCTATGTGTCTGTCCGAGTTCGGAGCTCAGATGCCACCTGAAAGCCCTCAGATTCCCCTCTTAAATGAGATTAGGGTCACCGCAGACTACATTCTTCGCACGTCCCGCTGTGGAGCGCTGTCGCTGGGGCGAGGGATGGCGTCAACAGTAGTGGCGCAGAGGCACCTATGGCTAACTCTTTCTGATGTCCCGGATAGGGACAGAGCCACATATCTGGATGAACCACTGTCCACAGAAGGGCTTTTCGGCCAATCCCTGGATGCCATTCAAGCAAAGTTCGAGCTCAGGAAAAAGCAGACCGAAGCACTTCGCAGCATCATTCCCAGGCATGATGCAAGATCCAGGTCTGGCATGAGTTCACGCAAGCCGGTGACCGCACCACCACCACCGAAGAGGGCAACGCCATCTGCGGCTTTCAACCCCGCGTCGGGACAGCCGCCACCTCAGAAGCCCGCTCCACGCCAGTCGGCTTGGAGCAAAGGCCCTCCTCTGGGTCTTCAGAGGGAGCCTCAGTTGTCCTAGCTACGGGATTGACAAAAGAGAGGACCCAAGAACTGGGAGACTTGACTGCACCTCATTCGTGTCGGCCAAAGAGGCATGTTGTTTGTTCTGTTTGGGTGCCCAGTCCCAAAAGGCGCTGTGTTTCCCTAACACAGTCTCCCAAGCACACATCCCCAGTTCACACATTGTTTGCACTTCCAGCCCCGGGTTTGACTTGGTTAGGTGTTGCTCAAGAAACCAAACAGAATGTTTGTGTAACTGTTTCAAACGTTTCAATAAAGGAGGGCTATTTTGCTACCAAAAAATCAAAATCAAAACGAGCACAACAGGCAAATGAGGCTGCACCTTTCCATTCCAGTAGAGGGCAGCACCTCCTCGCCAACAGCCATGGAGATCACCCGTCTGGTGGCACAACTTCCTCACTGGCGCGCATGCCAGTGAGGGCCAGTGGGTGTTAAGGACCGTTGCTATGGGTTACCGGTTACAGTTCAGAGTAAGACCACCCCGTTTCCTCTCAGTTATAACTACAACTGTAGCGACCGAGGCAGCGATAGTTTTGAAGGAAGAAATAAACACGCTGTGGGCAAAAGGAGCGGTGCGGGTGGTTCCACCTTCGGAAGCAAACAAAGGTTGGTACAGCCGCTATTCTGTTGTTCCGAAGAAGGGAGGTGGGCTACGTCCCATTCTGGATCTAAGAGTGTTAAACAAGCACCTTCGCACGTACAAATTCAAAATGTTGACACTGAGACAGCTTTTCAACGCAGTCGGTCCAGGCGACTGGTTTGCATCAATCGATCTCACGGACGCTTACTTTCACGTAGCGATACATCCGGAGCACCGGCAGTTTTTGAGATTTGCCTTTGAGGGCATAGCATACAAATACCTGGTCTTGCCCTTCGGCCTGTCGCTCGCCCCTCGCACTTTTACAAAATGCGTGGAGGCGGCATTAGCACCTCTCAGAGAAAAGGGGATTCGTATCCTAGCTTCTGGACGACTGGGCTTTAATAGCCAGTTCCAGAGAACAGGCGGCAGAACAGCTGTCACGGGTGCTGTTCCATGTCAAAGCTCTGGGATTTTTGGTGAATTTTCAAAAAAGCTCACTGAACCCGAGTCAGCAGTTCTCATTTCTGGGGCTGGAGATATGCTCCCTATCAGCTCGAGCGCGTCTCTCAGTACACCGGGTAACCGCGTTTCTCTGGTGCCTCGCTCAGTTTCAATTGGGACGCAGACTGCGCCTTCAGACTGTCCTACAACTGATGGGTATGATGGCCTCGATGATCGCAGTGGTGCCACCTGGGTTATTAAAGATGCGTCCGCTCCAGCACTGGACACACTCTCACCGCCTGTGCACGTCAAGTCACCTGCAGAGGAGGTTAATGATAACCGCCGCTTGCATGTCAGCCCTTCGCCCGTGGAGGGAGCCCGGTCTGCTGTACCGTGGGTCTCCGACAGGCAGGGTCTCCTATCGCAAGGTGGTGTCCACAGATGCCTCACTGAAGGGGTGGGGGGCCATATGCGAGGGCGTGTCAGTGAGAGGGATCTGGACATTATCCCAGTTCAAGCTCCACATCAACTACTTGGAGTTGTTGGCGGTTTTTCTGGCTCTGACACTTTTTTCCAGGGTTCTGACAAACCAGCACGTTCTGATAAGATTGGACAACACCACTGTGGTGTCTTACATAAACAGGCAGGGGGGAACCCGCTCACTTCCCCTGCTAAGGTTGTGTCTCAGACTTTTACAGTCGTGCAGCGTTCACCTTCTTTCTATCAGAGCAACTCATGTCCCTGGGCGCCTGAATTTGGGGGCGGATCTGCTGTCCAGGGGAGGCCCACTGGTGCGGGAGTGGCGACTGCACCCGTCAGTGGTTGCTCAGATTTGGCAGCGGTTCGGCAGGGCCTCAGTGGATCTCTTTGCAACCAAGGACAACACCCACTGTCCTCTGTTCTTCTCAATAACAGATCACACAGTCCACTGGGAGTGGACACACTAGCTCACCCATGGCCCAATGTGCTTCTGTATGCATTTCCTCCCGTGGAAATGAATCTGCCAGTGCTGGAGAGAGTACGCAGATGGGACCTGTCCTTGATTCTGGTGGCACCTCGGTGGCCAGCGAAGTCATGGTATGCGGAAATAATCAACTTGTTGGTAGCAGGACCCTGGAAGCTTCCCGCTCGCCAGGATCTCCTCTCCCAGGCAGGGGGAGAGATTTTTCATCAACGCCCAGAATTGTGGATGCTGCATGCCTACCTGCTGAGAGGTCCAACTTGTTAGCTAGAGGCCTCCCTTTGGATGTGGTTGCAACCATTCAGAGTTCCAGAGCAGCTTCCACTAGGGGCTTGTATACCGACAAATGGCGGGTTCTTGAACATTGGTGTCATACTAAAAACATTGATCCTTTCCAGAGCTCCTTGTAGACGTTTTAACCTTCCCACAGGAGCTGCTAGATAAGGGTCTTTCTTTTTCCACAATTAAAGTTTAACTGGCTGCTATTTCTGCTTGTCATGTCGGCTTTAGTGGAGTGACACCGGGTGCTCATCCCCTGGCTGTGCGTTTCTTAAAAGGGGTCCGTAGGTTGAGACCAGGGATTAAGTCTAGCATCCCTTCTTGGGATCTGACTGTTGTGCTGGAGGCTCGTGGTAGCACTCCATTTGAGCCCCTTGAGTCGGTGGATATGAAAACTCTGTCACATAAAACGGCTCTGCTTCTTGCTTTGGCAACTACGAAGCGAGTTGGGGATCTGCATGCACTTTCAGTACACTCCTCTTGTGTTCAGTTTTCAGCTGATGGTTTAAAGGTCAGTTTGCGGCCAAATGCTGGATATCTCCCTAAAGTGATCCCTTCGGATTTCAGCTCTATGGCTATTGAGCTTTCTAGCTTTTGTTCCCCTCCATTTTCTTCTGAGGAGCAAAGAAAGATGCATTTTCTGTGCCAAGTACGTGCACTGCGTCTGTACATTGACCGTACTAAGGATGTGCGGTCGTCTGATCAGCTGTTTGTGTGTTTTACCAATCCAGCTAGAGGTAAGGCTCTGTCCAGACAGAGACTCTCTCATTGGAGGGTGGAGGATATTTCTCTTGCTTACAACAGAAGGGGTCTGCCTTTACCTCATGGTGTGAGAGCACATTCCACAAGGGGTGTGGCTGCTTCCTGGGCTCTATTTAAAGGGGTTCCTGTGAGTGACATCTGTGCTGCAGCCAGCTGGTCTTCACCGCACACTTTCGTTCGGTTTTATCGTCCGGATGTGACAGTATCTTCTGTTGCTCACTCTGTTCTTTTGGCTGGATTGAAGAGTTTACACTAACACACTACATTTTTCTTGTATTGATGGCTGCTCTGCGGGGCATGTATACAAGTCCCATACTCTATGTGTTGTATCGAATGAATCGACTGAAAGGGAACGTTGTGTTATGCATATAACTACTGTTCCGTGAAGGAGAGGAACGAGGTACAACACTTTCTGCCCCGCTGCTTAGCCTGGCTCGGTGAAGAGCGGCCATCGAACTGAGTAATGACGGTGATGGTGGGTGTATTTAAATGCAGGCGGGGCCTGCCACCTGACATCACACGTCATTTTGTCTAAAGGCGTGATTAAAGGTGTCTTCAGTCAGGCCACGCGGGGACGTGATATCCCATACTCTATGTGTTGTACCGAGTTAATCGACTGAAAGGGAACAGTAGTTATATGCATAACACAACGTTTTCATGCACACACCCTCATCATGGAGAAGCACTCGAGGACCGCAGACCTTCGGCAGGGCCACTCACCACCACCCCATACCCATGTTGTTATCCAATTCTAACTTTCAATACTTTTCCAATAAAATGTCTGTTAATGAGACGCATGGCAGTGCTCTTCCAGCGGGGAGCGGTGATTCGGGGTTCCTGTGCGAGGGGAGCCGTTTGTGAGCTCTCTGACACGGAAAAGGAGTGGAGGTTAGCCCCGCTGGTCGGTGGGTGGACACGCGCTTGATGTCGGATCAACTCCAAAATGTAATCAGTTGATCCTGGTCCCATTGCGGACATTTCTTGAAAATTTCATTGAAATCCGTCCATAACTGTTTGAGTTGTATTGCTAACAGATAGACGGGCATTAGAACAAAAAAATAAAAAAAATCTTCTGTGTACCATCTTTCTGTGTAAATATCTCATTTTACAGCATGAAAACATGTGTCCTATATTCAGCTGCGGCCTATAGATGTACAAAATTTATTTTCTTTTTGAAAATTTAGCTGGTCCGACTTATATTTAGGCATGCTCCATATTTCAAAAATTACGTTAATAACAGCTGGAATGTCATATGTTTTGTGTTTCTAATTTTGTATGTTATGCTTTTACTGGTGTTCTCCCCTAATCACCCAAAGCACTTTGAATTACCTTGTTGTTAAAAGTGTGCTATATAAATAAAATTTCCTTGGCTTACTCTTTCTTTTTACAAGAGATGAGTTTGGGGAGAAATTTAAGACGGGGTTAGGTTGTAGAACAATATGTCGAGCTCTGGATATGTCATTGCTACACATACCTGTAATTGCAGGGCAAGGGGATTCTACAAAATACAGATGAATGCCACATTTTCGGGTTCGTACTATTAAAAAAATCTTCCCTCCACTTCCTAAATATATACCACTTTGAGTTGGTCTATCACCTAATGTGCTCCAACCAGCCTGCTGCACTCATTCTGGCATTCTTCCACGTCTGGGTTCCTTAAACTAATTTTGAGGCTCTTGTGGGTGCTTCACATGCTGGAGGATTGCTATCTACATATGGTTGAGGGCTGACTTGTGTCTTATCCTAATAAAAACATAAATCCTTTGAGCTGAGGTGACTATCAGTGATACTAAATGATCTTCTGGTTGAATTAGAGAGAATCCAAAAGCTCCATCTCTGAGTTGACTTAGCTTGTTAAACATTAACGTTAATTACTGACATTTAAGTGTACTGAAGAGATAATAAATGTCATGAACAATGTTTTTATATCAGATGAGACCAAAGTTTTAATGTTTGGTAATAAATCACATTATTGTTCCAGCATAATTCCAAAAAAAACTCTTCTAACTAAAGTACAAAGGAGGAGGGATTATGATTCGGGCTTGTTTTGCAGACAGGAAATGAGACACACACTTGGAAAAAAAAGTTCAACTGTTTGTCTTAATGAGATTTAAACCCCCACCTGCTCTGCTGCAGTCTACAGGTGTTACATCAGGTGCAGTCCTGGTTCCTGCTCTCTCCTGTCCTCTGCTGTCCACACACCAACAATGTCCAGTGGAAAAATGGCACTACAACAGTACAAGAAACATGTAGATATGAGTCCAGTTTTAAAGTTAAACGAAAGCTCATAGTAATTATTAGTAAAGATGGTTAACCTGCTGTGGTTGATACTGTCCATTTTCATCACACTGAGGTACATAGGCTCCAGGAGGAGGACGTCCATCTGAGCTGGTCTGGACACTGTCTCTGTGGTGCTCACAGTGAGTCTTCGGCCTTTCTGGCTCATCTGTTGTAAGGAGATGAGCCAGAGATAATGAATTACACTTAAATGTTCCTATCTGACCAGAACAGAAGGGATTAACAGCATTCTTTGGACAGATGACCTGTTGTTTGGACAAATTACATTTCACAATCTTCCAGACTGTGTAGGACGCCTGCACATTACTGCATGAATCTATTATTAATCTAAAAAATAGATTGGTTGCATTAATTGTAGCTTTGCATTAAAAGGACCTCATGTGACTAAAATGTAGCTAAGAACAATGAGTAGCAGTAAGAACTGAATGAGTAGCTTTCTCTATCACGAGGAAGCTCAGGATGAAATGTTTGACTTAAGTGAAGAAAGCTTCAGGATGTCTAAGAGTGTTCGGCAAGTGCCATGATTATTTCTAACTGAGGATTGAGCAACATAATTGTGTCGCCCCCTGTGCAGAGCTTGGTCAACAACGGTAGAAGATGAGTAAGAAGTGAGCCTCCATGCATTGTGGGGGGAAAATACTTTTGGGGACACACACTTTTAAAAAAGTTCAACTATTTGTCCTAATGAGATTTAGATTCTCACCTGCTCTGCTACAGTCTACCGAAGCTGCACCAGGTGGAGTCCTGGTTCCTGCTCTCTCCTGTCCTCTACTGTCCACACACCAACAATGTCCAATAGAACCATGGCACTAGAAATGGTAAATAAACATTATATGCTGCCCCTGAAAGGACTTTAGGTGTCATAATTTCAAGTTAAATGAAAGCAATGAGGTAAAGATGAGTAAAGAAAGTCTAACCTGCTGCGGTAGATAGAGTCCATTTTCATCACACTGAGGTACATAGGCTCCAACTAGAGGAATTCCATCTGGACCGGTGGTCTGGACACTGTCTCTGTGGTGCTCACAGTGAGTCTTTGGACGTTCTGGCTCATCTAAACAAGAATGGTGCAGTGTCATGGACAAGGCTTTTGGGTCTTTACCGATTTTTTGCAGGAGATTTAAGATTTTAGACAAACTGGTAGGTCAGACAAAGTCCAACTCAGGCCAGTTTAAATGTCCGAGCTGGTCTTCTGACCTAGATCCAAAATCAGATGATTGATCAGTTGTCTTCCTTCTTGATTATAGGAAAATGTATAATAATTAGTGCTTTATCTGCCACATAATCTAGCATATGAGCAAAACAAACCCTAAAACCACAACAAAACTCCCTTCAAAAATGGTAGCATTAGTAAATATGAATGTCACCAGAGACAAAGACCAAGGATGAGTGTCAAGCAAGGGCCATGATTTCTAACTGAGGATTGAGCAAAATAATTGTGTTGCCACCAGTGCAGAGCTTGACCAACAAGGGTAGAAGATGAATAGGTAGAGAGCTTCCATGCATTGTGGGGGAAAATACTTTTGGGGAACTAAAGTGTGCTGCAGCTCCTGCAGCTCCTGCTGGAGGGTGGTTCCCGCAGGTGTGCTTCCAGTACTCAGTACCCTCATAGACCAGACTCTAGTCAAACAGTGCAACATAGAAATCATTCCCCTAAATAGAACCCTCAACGTTTCAGCCCTGGATGGGAACATTCTACCCCAAAATACCCACAAAACCAAACCTCTTCATTTAATCCTCTCAGGTAACCACCATGAAATTATTTCCTGTTTTTGTTTTTTACACCTCCACGCTCCCCCTTGTCCTTGGTTTTGACTGGCTCCAGAAACATAATCCTCATCTCAACTGGTCCAAATCCCGCATAGAGTCCTGGTCAACTAACTGTCTCCTCTGCTGTTTGTAGTCTGCCATTCCTTCAACCCCGCTCCTGGCACACCCAAAACAAGTCAACCCACCTGATCTATCCCATGTTCCGGAAGAATACCATGATTTAAGCAAAGTCTTTCAATAAAAGCAAAGCTTTCTCCCTCTCTCCACATTGTCCCTACTAATGCGCAATTGACCTCCTGCCTGGTGCCCCCTTACTTTCTAGCCACCTCTTCAACATGTCTAGACCAGAATGTGAATCTATGGAAAATTACATAAAGGAATCCTTAGCAACAGGTATCATCCGCCATTCATCTTCACCAGTGGAAGCGGGCTTCTTCTTCGTGAGTAAGAAAGATGGTTCCCTCCAACCCTGCATCGACTACAGAGGACTCAATCAAATCACCATTAAAAATCTAAATATCTATTGCCTCTCATCGCCTCTGCCTTTGATTCGGTCCAATGATGTCACCATCTTCACAAAATTAGACCTCCGCAATGCCTACCACCTAGTCCGCATCCGCCAGGGAGACAAGTGGAAAACCGCTTTCAGAACATCACTGGGACATTTTGAATCTTGTTATGCTATTCGGACTAACCAACGACCCTGCAGTGTTCCAAGCTCTGTTTAACAACGTCCTCCGTGACTAACCCAACATTTTTATCTTCATTTACCTGGAAGACATATTAATTTACTCCAAAACCCTAGAAGATCACTAGAAACATGTCCACCTCATCCTCTAATGACTCCTCGATAGTCGCTTCTACGTGAAAGCCGAAAAATGTGAATTTCATCAGCCATCAGTTACCTTCCTAGGTTATATCCTCGGGGGCAGACAGGTTTGTACGGATCCCACTAAAATAAAAGCAGCTCAAGACTGGCATATCCCTGATTCCTGTAAATAGCTACAAAGATTCCTTAGTTTTGCAAATTGCTATCGTTGATTCATATGCAATTACAACCAGACTGCCCAACTCTCATAGCCCTCACATCCACCAAGACCACCTTTTCCTGGATCCCAGAAGCTGACTCTGCTTTCAACCAGCTTAAAAAGCAGTTCTCACAAGCCCCCATCCTGGTTCAGCCCGATCCCCACAAATAGTTTGTCATGGAGGTTGATGCCTCTGATACGGGGGTTGGGGCAGTCCTCTCTCAAAATTCTGACAATAAAATTCACTCTTGTGCCTTCCTCTCCAACCGTCTTGCACCTACAGAACACAATTACAACGTGGGGAATCAGGAACTCCTAGCCATAAAACTTGCCTTGCAGGAGTGCCGTCATTGGTTGGAGGGTGCTGAACATCCTATGCTGGTTTGGACTGATCACAAGAACCTCTCTTGCATTCAGTCAGCAAAACCTCTAAATTCTTGCCAGTCTCATTGGTCCCTGTTATTCTCCTGATTAAACCTTTCCATTTCCTGTCGCCCAGGTTCTAAGAACGTCAAGCCAGACGTCCGTTCTCGCCAGTTTGCCCTGGACAATGATGACAAGACTCCTGCCACCATCGTTCCGCCTAGTTGTACCATTGCTTCTCTCATGTGGGAAATTGAAGACATCATTAAACAAGCCCAGCAGAATTAACCCGATCCTTGTACCGGTTCAACGTCCCCTCCACAGCTCGATCTCATCTCATTCAATGGATCCACACCGCCCAGTTCTCATGTCACCCAGCTATCAGTCGCACCAGGTCCCTAATCAACTACAGATTCTGGTGGCCCTCCATGCATAATGATGTCAAAGACTGCATCCTCGACTCTCCCGTCTGTGCTTGTAAAGAATTCGGTAATAAGCCACCAGCTGGTCTTCTACAACCACTTTCCGTCCTGAATTGCCCCAGGTCCCATATAGCCGTTGATTTTGTCACTGGACTTTTTCCTTCAAAAGGTATGACCACCATCTTCTCTATAATAGACCATGTCTCTAAAGGCTGCCATCTCATCCCCTCAGGAAACACCTAATTGCCTCCCAGAGTGCCCAGCTCCTGGTAAAACAGGTCTTCCATCTATATGTTATACCCTAGGAACCTGTCTGACCATGGACTTCAGTTCATCTCCCAAGTCAGAAAACAGTTCTGTTCAGCCCTCGGTGCCAAAGTCTGCCTCACTTCCGGTTATCAACCCCAGTTCAGCGGTCAACGGAACGCATGAATCAAGAG
Organism: Valencia hispanica; assembly: GCA_963556495.2. Taxonomy (NCBI): domain Eukaryota; kingdom Metazoa; phylum Chordata; class Actinopteri; order Cyprinodontiformes; family Valenciidae; genus Valencia; species Valencia hispanica. The sequence goes on from OY747723.1 coordinate 14,544,207, forward strand.
CTTGAAGCAACTCTCAGATGTCTTACTTCCACCAATCCGACCAACTGAAGTCAATTCCTTCCATGTGTCATTTTTTGTACCCTCACCTGCTCTGCTGCAGTCTACATGAGCTGCACCAGGTGCAGTCCTGGTTCCTGCTCTCTCCTGTCCTCTACTGTCCACACACCAACAATGTCCAGTGGAAAAATGGCACTACAAAAGTACAAGAAAGAAAATGTAGACACGAGTCTGGTTTTTAAGTTCAATGAAAGCTCATAATTATTAGTAAGGTAGTTAACCTGCTGTGGTTGATACTGTCCATTTTCATCACACTGAGGTACATAGGCTCCAGGAGGAGGACGTCCATCTGAGCTGGTCTGGACACTGTCTCTGTGGTGCTCACAGTGAGTCTTTGGACGTTCTGGCTCATCTAAACAAGAATGATGCAGTGTCATGAACAAGGCTTTTGGGATCTTTAGTAAAGGTTGGTCATAAATCACATTATTGTTCCAGCATAGGCCAAAAAAACTCATCCTAACTCTAAAGCATAGAGGTGGAGGGATGATGACTTGGGCATGTTTTGCAGACAGGTAATCAGACACACACACAAAAGTTCAACTATTTGTCATAATGAGATTTTGAGTCTCACCTGCTCTGCTACAGTCTACCAAAGCTGCACCCGGTGGAGTTCTAGTTCCTGCTCTCTCCTGTCCTCTATTGTCCACACACCAACAATGTCCAGTAGAACCATGGCACTAGAAACGGTAAATAAACAGTATATGTTGAACCTGAAAGGATTAGGACTTCAAGTGTCATAAATTCAAGTTAAATTAGAGCATAGAAATAAAGATCAGGAAACAAAGTCTAACCTGGTGTGGTACATAGAGTCCATTTTCATCACATTGAGGTACATAGGCTCCAACTAGAGGAATTCCATCTGGACCGGAGGTCTGGGCACTGTCTCTGTGGAGCTCACAGGGAGTCTTTGGACGGTCTGGACTGACTGTTGTAAGAACGAGACACGAGTTACACAATTTATTAGGAAAGTATTATCAGCAGAATATCAGGGTCATAAGGGTCCCATGCAGACATTCTGATGGTCTCAAGTCATTAAGCTCAACAATTATACTCTGCTTAAACCATTTAAATAGATAAAGTTATTGAAACATTTTTAACTTCTGTGTGTTACCAACTAAATAATCTCCTTTCCAGATATTGCTCAGTATTTGGAAGCATATACTGTACATGTAAACTGTACGTTCTGGGAAATCATATACTGTACATGTAAACTGTACGTTCTGGGAAATCTGAAACCATACCTGCTCTGGTGCAGTCTACACGAGGTGTACCAGGTGCAGTCCTAGTTTCTGCCAGCTCCTGTCCTCTACCGTCAACACACCAACAATATCCAGTAGAATAATGGCACTAGAACAGTAAACGATTATCATGTAGGTATAAAGAGTCTCAAATTAGAGGGGAAACACAGGAGATACACTGAGAAATCGGTGACCAGTGTTTGACTATTTCAGAAATCAGAAAGGGTTTTATTGCCAAATGTTGGGTAGGTTTACAACATTAGGAAATTGCTGCGGTACTTTGTGCAAACATACAAGAACAAACAGACAAACACTTAAATAAAAATATAATATGCTAAACAGATTGATATATGCATGTGTGCAGGTAACGATCGGTGCAAGTCAGACAGGTGCAAAAAAACCACAATATTCGTCATGTAACTGAGCGGGTGGTGGGAACAGTCTTAGGGTTATTGTTCATGAGTCCAACAACAGAGGGGAAGAAACTGTTCTTATGGCGAGAGCATATTTGCAGCTTGACCGGCTGGCTCGAATACCCAAAAAAGCAATATTTTTCCAATTGGTTAACAAACCATGAGTAAGTGCTACAAGGTAATGCTGAGAACACTCTTCAATGAGGAAGCTGTTACTGAGTGATGAAAATGGAAATTTGTTTTCAATATTACTGACTACTTTAGATTGAAGTAAAAGGAAACATGTGAGAAACTACTGAAGAAAGAAACTCTTCTCCACAGCATGCCTGTGGTTCCTTCAGACTGTAAGACAGTGAGAGAGAGCAAGACTTTCAGCAGACACCAGTAAGGCTGACCATATTACAGTACAGTGGCTGTCTTATCCTTTAGAGCTTCTAAACTCTGCCTGTTATAGAACAAGCTGGATTTGGAAATGTTGATAGCTCTTTTGAATTTGAAAAGTTAAGGTAAAGATCTATATTTTACTAATGTTAGCTGGTGCAACAATCGTGCTAACTACTACTATAAGACACTAACCACAATTTAAAGTACAAACTCCGTAATAATTTATGTTCCTTTTTGCAGCGACGGCTAGGTTGTGCTTGGTGTGATGTTGCCTTTTCTGCTAATATATTTCAGTGAAAAAAGTATTTGCCACCTTACACATTGCTTCTGTTTTTGCTTTTTTTGTCTTGTGAGCCACATTCTTATGTATTAGTAAATTAGTAAATACAAAATGCAAGTTTGAAATGATAAATACATGAATTTTATTTAAAGGGGAAAGAACAATCCAAACCAACCTTGCCCAGTGTGAATAAGTAATTGCTCCCTAAACCTACTTTCGACCACTTTTCTTTACAGGATTGTTATTGTTCAGCGATGTGATTTTTAAGCAAGATGTAACGGGACGCTCCCTTATGTCTTGCGAGTGAACAGAATCCTTTTCCAAATATCCTTGGGATTATTAAGATCTTGAGGTAAACATGAGACCGACCTTTTTAATCTTTAGCAGTAGTTTTGCCTGAAAACTGTCTTTTTGAATTTCTTTAGTTCAGTTTAGTTGAGTGTCAGCGTCTGTCAGCCCGTCAAGACCGGCTCCCTATCAAGCACGGTTTTTAACTGGTTTAAAACCTTTTAAAGACTGGTTTTAACGAATTTTTAAACACCACTGACTTATTAATAACCAGGACATTTTTTGCCGGATCGTTTTAATTGGTGGGAAGCGCGGATTACTTCTCCCCCACCATGCCTCCACTCACCTGCAGTCCTGGGTGTGATGGCTGCGCAAAACTTAGCCAGAGGGTTCTGGAGCTGGAGCAGAGGATCTCAACACTCCACCAAATCCAGGACCATGAGCGCGACGTGGACATCATCTTCGGCCGGACTTTCGCCACCGCCAGCAGTGCACAGCTGGCGGACACCATTCCCTGCCAGCCCGGCGAAGCTGTGGGGGGAGGATCCATCGCTGGGCCTCCAGGCGGACTCGGGGTGCCAAACTCCCATGTAACATCTGCAGCAGAGGAGGACCGCTGGTTCCATCAGCTCTACTCCGGTGCTCCAGGGTGCCCGGTTAACGGTTGGGCCAGGCCGCGGTGGATGCGCTCGGAGCAGCCGCCACCGCTCTCCTCCAACCTGCCTGCCTCTATCAAACCGTTTCAGCGCCCTGGATGCGGATTTCCCTCCTCTGACAGCCCCTGGTCGCCGTAGCTCCGTAGGAGCGCCGCTTAATCCCTCCCAGCAGCAGGAGCAACAGCCGGACTCCCGCAGCCCCCCACATCGCGCCAAACCTCGGGCTGGAGCCAGAACTCGCAGAGGAGTGCTCCACCTCATCCCGAACCCACGGAACGAGCCCTCGGCGCCGATTAAACATCGCTGCAGTCCTGGGGAAGCTTCTACACCTGGCACACAGCAAGTCCTGGATGGTGAACGATCCTCTGCCCAGCAAACATCCGCCTGCAGACCCGCCGCCCACCACACTCATCATCGGGGACTCTATCATCAGAAACGTGAGGATGAGAGGAGCCCTTACACTGTGTTTCCCTGGAGCCACTGTCACGGACATTACCGAACAGATCCTGCAGCTCATTGATCATCACAAATCTGTGAGTAAAGTTGTGATTCATGCTGGCACCAATGACATTTATAAACAGCAGACTGAGCTCCTGAAGCGTGATTTTATTCACCTTTTTAATCTTCTAGAAAACACACATGTCTCTGTTTTTATTTCTCACCCCACTCCCACTATCGGCAGAGGAATTGGCCGTTTTAGCAGACTTTTATCCCTTAATACTTTGCTCTCCTCCATCACCGCCATTCACAATATTGGTTTTATAGACAATTTTAACATTTTTTGGGGCAAGAAGCACCTGTCTGGACCAGATGGGCTCCATCTAAATAGACAAGGCATGTACACTGACATTGAGCCTGGCATGTCCACGCCCCCCCCTGTCAACTACACTGGCCACAGCTGCCCCTGCCCTCTCTGATTCCTCCGCCACATCCTGATGTGCAAATGGTCCCTGCTCCTATGAACTCACCCCTGATTTTAACAGTAACTCACATACTGGACTTGGACCTTGCTCTACCTCATTCATAACTGTTATTATCAGCAGAGAGTGGAGTAAAAATCATAAACCAAACAAATGCAATCCAAATAATCTCAAAAAGTTGCCAAAAGCCCCACTTTCAGTAAATCATACAGTCCCTTCATCTCCAATCACTCTTAATATGGCACTTTTTAATGTTCGCTCTCTGCTGAACAAAACTTTTATAATAAATGATCTGATTTTAGACCATAATCTTCATTGTTTATTTTTAACAGAAACTTGGCTGAGTGCAGATGCCCCTGTTGTTCTTACAGAGGCCTCCCCACCTAATTTTAACTTCACTTATTCTACGAGGAGTAGCAAAAGGGGAGGCGGAACTGCTTTTATGAGTTCATCAACACTTTCCGCCAAACCTGTTTTATTTGATAACTATTTTACTTTTGAATATAATGCAAATGTTTTTAGCACTCCTCAGATTTTATGTCACAATTTATAGGCCTCCAAAAAAGAATGCACTTTTTATTCAAGAATTTTCAAGAGTTTTTATCAATTTTTGCACAACTCCTTTGAAAGGATCATTTTAGCTGGTGATTTTAATCTACATATAGATAACCTTTTAGATCCTTTATCAACAGATTTTTTAAACATTCTGACTTATATGGATTTTAGCCAACATGTCATGCAGCCGACTCACAACAAAGGACACACCCTGGACTTGGTCATCACGCATGGCCTGTCCACCCGTGTGTCCTCTGTTGTTGACTTGGCTGCCTCTGACCACTACTGTGTGATTTTTAACATCACCAGTTTTATTCAGCAGGAGACCTCTGTGAGAACTGTCAGGAAGCGCCATCTAACCCCTGAAGTGGCTGCAGGTTTTCTGGAAATTTAAAAAAAGAATTCTCCTATTGTTTTACCTGCCCCCTGTGATTTTATTGTCAAGGATTTTAACAGAAGGCTTCAGTCCACTCTTGACCGGCTTGCTCCACTACAAGTTAAAAGTTTAAAATCTAAAGCTGCAACGCCGTGGGAAAAATGAAAAACTTCGAAAAATGAAGAGAAATTGTAGGGCGGCAGAGAGAAAATGGAGGAAAAGTAAAACCACAATGAACCATCAAATATACACAGATCTTCTCAAATTATACAATAATGCAGTAAGAAATTCATACCTCTCCAAAATCATCTCGGAACATAAAAATAATTCCAAAATCCTTTTTTCCACCATTGATAAACTTTTAAAAGAGCTACTACTGCATTTCCTAAAACCCCCTCAAACACTCTTTGTGAGGAGTTTGCAGACCACTTCAGAGGGAAGGTAGACACGATCAGATGTAAGATTTTATCTTCTCAGAGTAACATGGTTTTAGACAAATCTGAGTGTGTGTCTTTACCAGAGGAAACGCTGGACAGTTTTGTCCTGGTAGAAGCTGGGACTCTTAAATAAAGTTTTCTCCTCAGTGAGGCCCACCACATGTGTTTTGGAACCGATTCCCACTTCCTTTTTTAAGCAATTTTATGGATCTTTTAGAGATGAGATTTTAACCATGATGAATTGCTCCCTTCAGACGGGGGTCTTTCCTGCCGCCTTTAAAGGGGCGGTAGTGAGGCCCCTGTTGAAAAAGAGCAATTTAGATTTTAATGATTTTAACAATTTTAGACCGGTATCTAACTTACCTTTTTTAAGCAAATAGTTTTAATTCAAATTAATTATGTTATTAATGAGCACAATGTCCTGGAGAAATTTCAGTCTGGTTTTAGGGTGAACCACACGGCCCTTCTAAAGATTTTAAATGATTTTAGATTAAACTATGATGCACAGAGGGTGACAGTGTTGGTTCTACTGGATCTAAGCGCTGCCTTCGATACAGTAGACCACACTATTCTTTTAACCCGTTTAAAACAGATTGGCCTCTCTGGTGCTGTTCACAAATGGTTCACATCCTATCTCACAGACAGGACTTTTATGGTAAGTTTAGATACCAGCTCCTCTAGGGTCCATAGGATTACATGTGGTGTGCCCCAGGGTTCGATTTTAGGCCCAGTGCTTTTTAACCTGTATATGCTCCCTCTTGGCAGCATCATCAGAAGACATGGAGTCAACTTTCACAGTTATGCTGATGATACACAGCTGTACATCTCCATGTCTCCCGATGACACACGGCCAATGGATGCACTTTTTAACTGCATTTTAGACATTAAATCCTGGATGGCAGAAAACTTTCTCCAGCTCAACCAGGACAAAACTGAAGTTTTAGTCATCGGTCCTGAGACTCAGAGAGAGAAACTTTTACCAAAACTACAATCACTGTCTTTTAATCCCTCTTTACAAGTGAAGAACCTGGGTGTGATTTTTGACTCTGAGCTGACTTTTATTCCTCACATAAAAAATATCACTAAAACAGGTTTTTATCAACTAAAGAACATCGCAAGAGTCTGCCCCATTCTCTCTCGGGCCAACACGGAGACACTGATGCATGCTTTTATCTCCAGTAGAATTGATTACTGTAATGCCCTGCTTTCTGGTCTTCCCAAAAAGAGTATATCAGGTTTACAACTACTACAAAAATCAGCAGCACGTGTTCTGACGAAGACCAGGAGGTGGGAGCACATTACACCGGTCTTAAAATCATTGCATTGGCTCCCCGTACATTTCAGGATCGACTTTAAGGTTCTTTTAATGGTTTTTAAGTGTCTTAATGGTCTTGGGCCTTCTTATCTCTCTGAACTGCTTTTACCATATAAACCTTCGCGGTCTCTGCGCTCCTCTGGCAGCCGTCTCCTTGTCACCCCAAAAGTCAGGACACACACGCAAGCCGAGGCGTCTTTCCAGTTTTATGGCCCTCACCTCTGGAACAGGCTGCCAGAGAACCTCAGGGCTGCAGAGAACGTTCATGTTTTTAAGAGGAGGCTCAAGACTCACCTTTTTAGCCTAGCTTTAAACTGATTATTATTTATTACTGTCTGTTTAATTGCTCTGCATGTTTTATATGATTATATTTTTATCAGTTTTACTATTTAATCTTAGCACGTTAATTTACTTTTTATTTTTATACTTTAATTTATCTTAATCCCCATTCCAGTGTTTCCTCTTTGGGAGCCCTCTGCCCCGGCAGCGGTGGTCGGCTGTGGCTGCCTGGGTGCTCTCCAGGTGGAGCTTAGGTGGAGGTGGGGGTCTTGGCCTTGCCTCCACTGGGTGCCCTGTGTCGGTGCCTCGGCTGCTGCTGTTAATCTACCGCTGCCGGGGCAGATGGCTCCTCTGACGGCGTTTCCTTGCATGGTTCATCTACACTCCGCCCAATGTCCTTTTTTACATTTTCTTTTAACTGTGTGTGTGCATGGGAGTTGGGTTGGGGGGTGGGGGGTATAACTGTGACCATGCTTTTAAATCTGTGGGGGAGGGAAGGGAAGGTGGTTTTATGTGGGGTCATTTTAATCTGTAAAGCACTTTGTGATGCAACTTCTTGTATGAAAAGCGCTTTATAAATAAAGTTTGATTTGATTTGAATGTATTATATGTTGCTTTTTGAGATAGTCAACCTGCTTCATGTGGTAATCAGATAACCAGTTACCATGCCTGGTTTTGGCCAGTGAAACTGAGCCAAAAAGATGTGGTTAATCTGAGTTAATTCATGGTTTAACAAGGGATGAAATTACTTTTTCACATCGGGTTTGGTCAACTCTTTTCCCTCAATAAATGAAAGAACAAAGGTCATTTGGTCTGATGTCAATGTTCGTTCGATGTTCTGAAACCTTTAAGTGTAACAAAAAAGCAAAAACAAAAGAAATCTTTAAGGGGGCAAATACTTTTCCCACAGAACTGTCAGTAAGGACCATCCACCACAACAAGGCTAGAAAAATGATTTAGAATGTTGTTATAATACTTCTTTATGGTTCTTATGTTTTTTAAATTTCAGAAATTAGACTCTACAAGAATCCAGACAAGCTGCCCAAAGCTTTAGTAAAAACTGAAATATAACCCCAAAATTTGACTAAGTAAATCACTACAACACACTTAAAGTTAGGTGAAATGTCCCAGTAAAGATCAGTGAAATGCATCTAACCTGCTTTGGTAGGTAGAGTCCATTTTCATCACATTGAGGTACATAGGCTCCAAGTTGAGGAAGTTCGTCCGGAGTGGTGGTCTGCACACTTTCTCTGTGACGCTCACAGTGAGTCCTAGGACGCTCTAGCTCATTTGAGAGAATACATCTTTTTTTAAACAATTTATTGGGAAACATGCATGACATTTGGAGAAGAGGTGGTTTAAATTTTTTGTTTTTTTCGCTCATATTGGAAATGTTTATTTTGGAGCAGTCAAACCCTCCCTTATGGAAAAAACACATTGTTTCACATGGGCAAAATCACATGGGATAACAGGTGAAAAATCTTTTACCTATGTGAAATTCAAATGTGAAAACATGTAAAAAAAAACATGTGAGATGTGTGAAAAACAAGTGAAAACCTGTGTTTTGTACACTTCCCGTGTGAATTTGGAACATTTTCACTGGAATAAACCTTGAAACCCATGGACTTTCACATGTGAAGCCCATGGGATAACATGTAAACCACATGTGAAACATATTATTTTCCATATAAAACCTACATGTGAAAAAAATGTGTGAAGCCCATGTGGAATACATGTAAAGCCCATGTGAAGTCTACGTGATTACATGTCAAAAATATGTGAAACCCATGTAAAACCATTCATGTGAAGTCCGTGTTTGGCACACATGTGGTTTACCAGGTACCACATGGTATAACATGTAATCCCATGTTAAGAACATGTTCCACCCATGTGAGTTTTAAGAGCTAATATACATTATTTTGCCCCATTCTCCTTTTCTTAGGTGTATTTTTCATAATTGAGTAGCCATAGTTTTTGCTTTTTCAGTTCAGCATAGCCATAAAAAATAGCTGAGGCAGTCATGGCATGTTGCTATTTTTTATTGTTTCTTTTCCTTCTTCAAAGATACTAGGCTACTACCTTTAAGGAGACATTACACATACCCAGCGCTAACCGCATGCTGCAAACAGCACTGCTCTTTGAGAATTGGACGCTTGTTCCCTAAATACAGACCATTGTAAATATACCTGTTGGTATTTGGATGCAAACAGTGCACTGTATCTCCTAAGTTATGGAGCCTCACCTTCTCTGCTGCAGTCTACACGAGGACTACCAGGTGGAGTCCTGGTTCCTGTTCTCTCCTGTCCTCTACTGTCCACACACCAACAATGTCCAGTAGAACCATGGCACTGGAACAATAATGAAACATAAAATAGATCAACTACTATGACTCAATAAAAAAATAAAAAATAAATACACATTAGCTAAAAGTAAGAATGAGTCTAACCTGCTGTGGTAGGTAGAGTCCATTTTCATCACATTGAGGTACATAGGCTCCAGGAGGAGGTAGTCCATCTGGACTGGTGGTCTGAACACTGTCTCTGTGGTGTTCACAGAGAGTCTTAGGCTGCTCTGGCTCATCTGAGTAATGCGAGTCACAGATTGCATCATTTTATTGAGAATTATTATCTGCAGAAATTAAATGGGTCAGGATGCTCCAACAAACCAATTCTAAAGCTTCGAAGTCATGAATTTTCATATTAGCAGTTAGAATCATCAGCGCATTTCAATTAAAGATACATGTCATTTCGGTTCTTGTTTCGCAACCGCATGCGACCAAATGTACAAAAGTCTATGCATATTGATAAGTTATTTATCCCAGTTTTCTATATGTACATTTTAGGATATATAAACAGGAGTGTAGTTAGAATCGATTTTAGTTTCGAGCTGTCTTAGACTTTCCTCCAAACTCCATATCTCGAGTCTTCATTGTCACCGTTGTACATGTTTTTTCTTATATACCTAAAGTCTTTGTCCTGGCAGAGTGTGGAGCCTCACCTGCTATGCTGCAATCTGCACGAGCTGCACCAGGTGGAGTCCTGGTTCCTGCTCTCTCCTGTCCCCTACTGTTCACACACCAACAATGTCCAGTAGAACCATGGCACTGGAACAGTAAGGAAACGTCTTGTTGTAGTGAAGCCGAAGTAACAGTCAAAACTAGATGTGTGCCGATTCACTGTTTAATCGATTAATTGTGATGTGAAACGTGCCAAATCGATAGCAATTCATACGTGTTAAAAATCGATTGTTTCATAATAAAAAGATCACGGATACAAGTGGCTGAAATGAGTTTCCTCCGCAGAGTGTCTGGGCTCTCCCTTAGAGATAGGGTGAGAAGCTCGGTCATCCGGAGGGGGCTCAGAGTAGAGCCGCTGCTTCTCCACATCGAGAGGAGTCAGTTGAGGTGGCTCGGGCATCTGGTCAGGATGCCTCCTGGACGCCTCCCTGGTGAGGTGTTTCAGGCACGTCTCACCGGGAGGAGGCCCAGGGGAAGGCCCAGGACACGCTGGAGGGACTATGTTTCTCGGCTGGCCTGGGAGCGCCTTGGGGTTCCTCCCGAGGAGCTGGAACAAGTGGCTGGGGAGAGGGAAGTCTGGGTCTCTTTGCTTAGGCTGCTGCCCCCGCGACCCGACCCCGGATAAGCGGAAGAAAATGGATGGATGGGTGGATGTTTCATAATAGTTAAATGACAGAAACAGAAAAGTCCGGGGTGGCGCCCAAATTTTAGGGTAGTGGTCCCCCAACCCCCGGGTCCTGGACCAGTACCAGTCCGTAGGTCATTTGGTACCAGGCCGGAACAGAAAGAATAAATAACTTACAGCATTTTCGTTTCACTCATTATCTGAGCCTAAACAATGTTTTATTATGAAAAACGACCAGATTCTCTCCGTTACATCAGGCTATAACTCACTCTTGAGCCATCTCAAGACACTTGCCTCGGTCACGTGATATGTCACTTCTAAAAACAAACCCATTAGCTAGCAAAAATGATTAAAGACACAGAGATCTCTGAAAAGTTTCTTTGAGAAAATGTCCAATGAAGAGACAGAAGAAGAGCCTACAACTTCTAAGTAAAAAGAAAGCCACATTTAATAGACAATACCAGGAGTCATACTCAAAATATGGATTAATTGCAACAGGCGATTTCCACACACCAAGCCCCCGCTCTGCTAAATATGTGGCAACTGGCTATCTAATGATGGGAAGCCTTCAAAACGTCCCCGAGACTGGACCGTCTCGTCACCGGGCTCCCACTGATTCAGTGTTGTGGTGAGTTTTGCCTAAGTTTCATGCACTTTATATACTTTATCTTATTTTGAAAGCATGTTTAAACATTACCAAAGCAACCAGAGACCGTTAGGGGGTAGAGAGGACTTTGCTCATGTTACAATGTGGGAGCTGATATGGGGACCCTGCTAAGAAGGTTATGAGCACACATTGGATTTACATCTCCTATTATATTTAAAAAATAACCCAGTTTTTATTTTTTTTTTATTTTGTTGCATTTATGCGCCAGAACTTAAAGAAAAAGGTTGGAGACCACTGGTTTAGGGGACGGACTGGCGGAAACATGTTGGCGGCAGCTAGCTTTTCAGGTATGCAACGTGAAATCACTCAACGTGTTTGAACGCGAGTATATTTCACACTGAATGGCTGAAACTGAACCTGTTTCCGCCGGTCCATCCCCTAAAATGGAACGCCGGATTATTATGTCCCTGTCATTTCATTTTTATGAAACATAATCAATTTTGAACACTTATGAACCGCTAACGATTTGACACGTTTCACATCGCATTAGGCAGTGAATCGGCACACTCCTAGTCAAAACTGTGGAAAAGTCTGATTAGTTGCTGACCTGCTGTGGTAAATACTGTCCATGTTCGTCACACTGAGGTACGTAGGCTCCAGGAGGAGGGTGTCCATCTGGACTGGTCTGTACACTGTCTCTGTGATACTCACAGTGAGTCTTTGGCCGCTCTAAGTTTGAAGGTGAGTATGGAAAGGCAAACAGGATGAGAATCTTCAAGTAACCTATTAAACTGACATAAAATGTAACGTTACAGTTTTCTTTTGATGAGGAAAAACTGCAGTACGTTAACCCTTAGGGTCATTCCTTACTTTTCAAGGACATACTGCAGATGAAATTTATTAACCAATAAATATCCACTTAGGGGCTTTGAAACTATGTAGATTTAGTTTATTAAAGAATGTCTACCAAACATACAACCACTTAGACTCACTTCATATCGTTAAGCTTTACCTTCACTTTGGAGCTGTTTGCTTTTTACCACCAACCCTGCTAATTCCCACCCACCTGTTTTTTCCAGGCATTCCAAGCCTATGACCCAGTGACCTCAACAGCTTACAACTCACAAGCTCGCATAAACATGCTGTCTGAGTTGCCTGTGAGTTGAGGAATTAGTGGGTTCACAGGTCATTGGTTGACAAGAAAGCTTAAAAAAGACGTGACATAATACACCTGCTTACCCTCGCGAACATACTGCAGATAATACAGGGGGTCATGGGAAGTGGAGACAATTATTGTAGGCTTGTCTCACTTACCGGGTTTGTCACAGTCAATGGGGGGTGTACCAGGTGGAGTACGGGTTCCTGGTCGTTCTTCTCCCCTGTTGTCCACACACCAACAATATCCAGTGGAGCTATGGCACTAAAAAAAAAAGGTGGAATTTGAGGTGGCACCATTATGTTTCGTTATGCAGATGATATCTCGTCATCAAATGGGCTTTTTAGCTCAAGTTTATATCATGAACAAGGAGGAATTTAGCTCTATCAGGACAAAACAGATCAGTCGTCGAGCCTAAGGCACAGGGGGACATTTGGTACCGAATTTCACTCACCAGCCACTTTATTGGAAGCACTGTTCAAGTGCTTGTTGACACAATCAGCAAATAAGGATCTAAACATGGCGAAGACAACTAAATCATGTTTAAAACAAAGCAACACAAGGTGAAAGAAAAGGGAATTAAAGTGAATTTGAACATAGCAGGGTTGTTAGTGACACACGGGCTGATCTACTGGGATTTTCACCGACAACCATCTTGCAGGTTCCAAAACAGAGGGAAATATCCAAAAGGCGACAATTGTGTATGAAGGGTAACCTGGTTTGAGATGATAGAAAGGCAACAGCAGGTCAAATAATACAGCCAAGGTATACAGAATACCCTTCTCTGAATGCAAAACATGTTGAACCTTGAAGCAGATGGGTTACAGCAGCAGAAGACCAGACCGGAAACTGAGGCCAAAGTTTACATAGGCTGACCACAATTGGACTATAACAGATTGGCACACTTAGTAAATGAGACCTTTAAAGACCTCCGCACCAATGGCTCTGCCCACAACACATAGACGAATTGCTAATGAGCTACTGAAGCTCTGTCCAAGAAAACGGCACAGGTTTTGTGATTTTTGGCTAAAAACAGCATAATCATAATTTAAAGATCACTGAGAATACTTTAAAATAGCTCAAAAAGATGATCGGAATCTGTCTTTAAGAGGTACTTTGGGTAACAAATTTTTTCAATGAATTTGCTGTGGTCTTTAGTATGAATGAATGCCTTGAGAATTGTTTTCTGAGGGACAAAAGCTCTCGCAGTCCTGTTTCAGAAGGTCGAAGTTTGTCGGAGGAGTGGGTTGGGGGAAACGACAGGATTACAAGTCTAGGTCGTTATTATTTATGATATGCAAATGTCTTACCTTTGATTGGCAACAGCATTGTAACTTTTAAGCTGCCCTCAAACAAATTACTTCACTCGTGGTGTTCCGAAGACAAATTCAAACAGCTTCTTCCTCTTCAGTTTCTTGGGTAAAAAATGACTTAACACAACCCCAATAGTGTTCTGCCATGTTGTGGAGTTGCGAAAGGTTAGCTTTTACTAGTAGAGATGCACTCTGCTCTCTCCTGGCCACAAAATCAATACAGCCTTTCTGTGGGCGGTCGCAAGCCAAGGTAGGCAAGACGATGAATACCAATGTTCTCTGTGACGTAGAATAGACACGCTAGCACGTTTTTGCCATCTAGTTCCTTTTCGTGGCTATTGCAGGCAATGGGGGTTGGAGAAAATGTTCACGTTGAGCATGCATATGCAACTCAGTGTGATCAATCATATTTCAAAAAGAACAAGTATTACATGGTTTCTAAGTAAACAAGACTTTTAAGTATGTTTTGAAAGCCAAACACCGACGTCAAAATTGTTGCTAACCGTGTCCATCCTTTTATGAGCCCAGTGTTACTGGGCTCTGATAGATGCCTTCAGCAGGATAATACACCATGTCACAAAACTCAAATCATCTCAACTATTTATTTGAGTAAGGCAGGGATTTCACTTGAGTCCAATGGCCTCCACAGTCAGAGTAAAGGTAGTCTGAGGCAGAAGGGGGTCCAGTTTGGTACCAGCAAGGGAAAACTAATAAAGCGGCCGGTGCCGTTAAGTGCTCTGACACAACACCCATTGAGAATTGTGAAGAAATTATTTTTGATTCACAACTAAATTCTAACACACATTAGTACCGTTACAACAAATGACGGTACCATCAGACTATTTTATGATCCTGTGTATTCAGAAGAGCATTTCCACCACCAGTTGGATTCTCACTGGGCAGGCAGGGTTTAACCCAAATGACTAGCGCACTAGCATGTCTCGTGTTTGTTGCAAGCAGTGACGTTTTTCCCTAATCAATGGACTGTGTTGTGTAATGCCAGTAGTTCTTGTCCAAAGCATACCCTACCATTGTCCTATGGACGTACTATTGAAGGTGGTCCAGGAATGATGTGGTACGGGTCGGTTGTCTGGGTCACTTTTACATTGGAAATACACAAAATAGCGTGTGCGTGTGCTGAAGCAAGCGAAATATCCAAAATTTGCTGGACAGTTTGACTTGAGGACCAGGGTTGAAAAACACTGCTTTAATCACCTGCACAGTTGATTAGTCAAAACAGCGGAAACGTCTCATTAGACACTGACCTGCAGTGGTAGATACTGTCCATTTTCATCACACTGAGGTACATAGGCTCCAGCTAGAGGACGTCCGTCGGGACTGGTGCTCTGAACTCTGTCTCGGTGATGCTCACAGTGAGTCATTGGAGGCGCTGGCTCATCTGTTGAGGTAAAACCAAAGAAAATATAAGATTAACACCAAGAAACAAGTTATTTTGCTGAACAAAAATCATCCAGGTAGATAAAGTTGTACCGAATATATCACAGGCTATAGGTGCTGCACCAGGTGGTGTCCTGGTTCCTGGTTTTTCCTGTCCTCTGCTGTCCACACACCAACAATGTCCAGTAGAACCATGGCACTGCAAAGACACATACAGGCTTGTTACAAATGTATCTCAATAAATAATTAAATTAAATAAATAAAAACACAAAATGATTTTTATCAAGTTGTTATTTTATTTTAGTTTTGATAAATAAGTTTTAAGGCCAATGAATATCCCCAATCCCCCCTCTCCCTCAATATTACACACCACCAAAAAAAATAATCTTTTAATCATTTTATAGTTATCTGGCAAAAAGTCACAAACATTTTTCACAGGCAAAAAAGCTAAAAAGCTGACCGTCCCCTGTCCACTGTGTGTAAGAAAGGGAAAGTTGAGTGGAATAAAAAACTGTGGTAGAAAAAGGAGCACAATCAACAGGGACAATACAAGCCTTGAAAGAATTTTAGAGCAAAGTCCCATTCAATATTCATATTAGTACTGGGTGAACTGTACAAGGAAATTGTTTGTTGAACATTGTGAAATAAATGTAAATGTATTAAAACATTGGTAAATATTAAAACCTAGTTATATATGATATTTGTTACTAATCCATGCACCCTGGGAAACCTGTTAGAGTGCATTATATTTAAGTTCTTTAAAATTGCAAATCTGGTGACCATTACCAAAAAAAAAATCTGCTGTGATTGTGTCTTTAAATGGGAAAATCAGCTTAACATACGGTCAGATCAACACAGAAACGAGTCACCAGACACAAAGTCAACCATTGTCCATGTCCACCTCAGTCCCCAGACCTAAAACCTAGAGAAAACTTGTCGGTGAAGACTCGAGAGATTATGCAGCGAGGAATGGGTAAAGATCCCTCTGGCTGTAGGCTCCAACCTTGCAAGATCTTACAGCAGAAGGTAAAGAAACAAACGATTACAAACTACAAAACAAACTAATCCTTTTTTTGGGGGGTTTTATTTGTCTCCAAAATAAGCAAAACATCCCCGAGTCCTGGCTCACGTCAACACCATGGATACAACCAATCCGTTCGTGGAAACCCACCTGCATTGGTTGATACTGTCCATTAGAATCACACTGAGGAATGTAGGCTCCAATACTTGTTTGTCCTCCACTCTGTAGACGGTCTCTGTGCTGCTCACACAGGCTTCTCAGGCGATCTGCGTTTCAATTTTAAAGAAGGAAGTAAGAAAAGCCACCTCAATCAGTGCAACATTTGTGACTATCAGGAGCTGAGTGGCTAACTATTGTACCAACCTGTCTGAGGGGAGCAGTGGAACCCATCGCCATTGTATCCAGGCAGGCACTGACACCGGAAAGAGCCCTGTTCATTGAAACATCTGGCACTGGTGTGACATGGAGAAGAGCTGCACTCATCTATGTCTAAGCAAAAAAAAGAAAAAACAACTCAGATCCTAGAGAAATTCTCAGGAGTCAAGCAACCAGCTTTTCAAAACAGGGTCAATTTAAAAAGAAATTCCCTGACATTTAAAACGAAAACTAAAAACTATCCACGCAGTTAGAGGAAACGCTTTTGTAAATGTTTTGTCACCTTCTTACATTTGAAAAAAAAATAAATAAATTGTATAGTGTTGTTAATTTCTCAGCTAAATAAAGTGTGAAGATGTGTCCACTGTTGCTAAGGTTTAAGCAAGTTATTATTGCTGCAACATTTTTACGATTTTCCCTCTACAACTGTGATTGAGCTTGTAGCTCACGACATTTAAAAGAGCTCTAGGCAAGTGGAGGATGCAGCTGAAAGTTGTAGAAGAGTGATAACATTATGTGTAGAACGCCGGAATGTTTGGGTATTAATGCACAATACAAGACAGAGGCAGTGACAAAGTGGCAAAGTCTCCAGCATGATTTTGTGTTCATAAAGTTAAAATGCAAACGGTGAGTTATTTTCCAAGGAGAAGAAAGTCCTGAAAAATGTTGAGCGCATTAGCTTAGGGATCGAACCTGCAAACTAAACTGTGGTGAGCTCAGTCTGTCTGTAATTCATCACAGTGATGAATGATTGCTTGTGACCAAAACTTTGGTTCAAAACAGCAAAATTCTGTCAGCATTCAGATAATTCATTGTAAATTCGGACCTATTTCTGATCAGCACTGCTATTCTAAAGCCGACAAGTGTTAACCGTCCAATTTCTCCAAACACCTGTCTCCACCTGATATAATGCTTTTATATTAGGAAGTCATGTGTATGGAATGTCATTTGTGAAGTTATACAGTCTAAAATTAACAGAAATAATTTGGGTTATTTAGTTTGTAAGAGAAACAAACGGAAATTCTTTTTTAAAGTCATATTTTCACCATTTTATTCATTTATTTATAAATGTCACAGTTTATAACTAAATATTGAATTCTCAAGCTAAATATCTAGTTAACAAACTAAATATTCAATTAGCAAGTTAATATTTAGCTTCCAACTATTTAACTTGCAAATTAAATATTTTGTTTTGAGTTAAATATTTAGTTTGGAGCTTTATATTTAGCTTGGTAAGTGAAAATTGAATTAGCAAGCTAAATATTTAGTTTACAAACTAAATATCCAATTAGCAAGTTAATATTTAGCTTCCAACTATTTAACTTGCTAATTAAATTGTTTGTTTTTGAGCTAAATATTTACCTTGCTACCTAAATATTCAGTTAGCAAGCTAAATAGTTAGTTTGCAAATTAAATATTTAGCTTGCTAATTAAATATTTAATTTGCAAACTAACTATTCCGACTATTTAACTGGCTTATTAATTATTTAGTTTTGGCCTAATATTTAGCTTGCTAACTAAATATACAATTAGCAAGTTAAATATTTAGTTTCCAACTATTTAACTGGCTGATTAAATATTTAGTTTTGAGCTAAATATTCAGCTTGCTAATATTCAACTAGCAAGCTAAATATTTAGTTTAAAAACTAAATATTCAATTAGCAAGTTAATATTTAGCTTCCAACTATATAACTTGCTAATTAAATATTTTGTTTTGAGCTAAATATTTAGCTTCCTAACTAAATATTCAAGCAAAATATTTAGTTTCTAACTATTTAACTTGCTAATGAAATATTTAGTTTTTGAGCTAAATATTAAGCTTCCTAACTAAATATTCAATTAGCAAGCTAAATATTTAGTCTACAAACTAAATATCCAATTAGCAAGTTAATATTTAGCTTCCAACTATTTAACTTGCTAATTAAATATTTAGTTTTGGGCTAAATATTTAGTTTTGGGCTAAATATTTAGTTTTGAGCTAAATATTTAGCACGCTAACTAAATATTCAATTAGGAAGCTAAATATTTAGATTGAAAACAAATATTCAATTAGCAAGCTAAATAATTAGTTTACAAAATAAGTAATTAGCAAGCTAAATATTTTGTTTACAAACAAAATGTTTAATTTGCTATATAAATATTTTGTCAGTAACTGACATTTATGAATAAACGAAAATATGGCTTTAAGAAAAAACGCTCCCATGCTTTTCTCATGACAGACAAAATAACTCATGTAATTACTCTTAATTTTTGACTGTGGAACTTTACAAACGGCATCCCATAGGCTACATGTAGTGGTAATCCATTGAATCTGTATAGGTGGCTGGATATGTATGTCAATATATTGTTGTCTATAAACTGGACCTGTTTACTTTGTAAAGTGCATTGAGAAGACGTTTGTTGTTACTTAGCACTATATGAATCAGCTGAATTAAATTTTCTTACAAAATAATCTATTGTGTGATTACCAGGGGGAAATTTTTAGATGAAGCAGCTCCAGAAGTCCACAACCATACAGTATATGGTTGTTTCTTCCTGATTCAATGGAAGTGACTCAAAAGGTATTTTTGTTTTAGAATGGCGTGTTTCAGTATTATTTATCCACGTTCTGGCTCTGAAACATGTTGACATGGGGTCTTAAAGGTCCGAAAAAACTGATCCAAATCCCCAAATTAACAACAGACAATAATCTAACAATGAAACAAACAAATACAAGTAATAGTGAAAGTACAAATTGGTATTGGTATTGGTATAAGGCTAAAGAGCAAAGGATTGTCCTGGAAACGTATAAGCCATTCACCATTATTATTTAGTAATTCCGCAAACTGAGATTCCCGATTGCCTTCTACTGCAGGTCAGATACTGACAGCACATTACTACTCTGCATAGCATTAAAAATTATATAATCTTTTTAGAAAGTGTGTCAAAGTTAAGTTGAAAAATGTAACATCATGTGACAAATTCATGTTAAAGAATGATCTGTTAAGGAGATGAGCTGAGAGGGTTCACTGGAAGTTCATCCAAATGTGACATGTCCCGGATGTGTGTCCTCCGCAAATTTTATAGCCAAGAAAACATGCCATTAGTCTATTTCTCTACCACTTCAGCCTATCCTCCTCACATCGAACCTGTTCTCTCATTAGTCATTACTCCTCCCTTCTTACTGTGCTTCTAGCTTTTGCAGCTGTGCTTAATGTTGGGAAAGACAACTTCAGCCTGTCCCGTTCTGCTTATCAGGAACATGATAATTCCTAAGCTACCTACGTTCATTAGGTACAGAAAAAGAACTCAAAACAGGAAAACTATAATGTCTAATACTACTGTTAAAAGTTATGGCTTTTATGCTTGGATTATGTACAGTTCTTTGGGGATGGTTTTCTTCAGCAGACAAGGAAGCGGGTCAGAGTTAGTGGGAAGATAGATGGGGCTAAATACTGGTAGAAAATCTGTTGGAGGCTACAGAGGACTTGAAACTGGGGTGGGGTAAACATGCAGGCAGAACTTTAGAAAAGTCGGTGCTTTGTATGCAGTCTGACTGACCTTCAGCTCTTTTGCAAGGATCAGTACCCAAACATTGCAAAGCTGCTCCAGACATACCCAATAAGGCTTGCAGCAGAACCTGAAACAGTTTTAAATTTTTACCGAAACACATTTACAAGTTTACCGAAACACATTTACAAGTTTACCGAAACGCATTTACAATCTTCCCGAAACACGTTTACAAGTTTAACAAAACACATTTACAAAGACATGACCTGGAAGTGAGACTGCAGGGATGAGGTTAGGGTCAGGACAAGACCAAAGTGGTAACAGTAATGGAATCGATCCTGCCAGCAGCTCAATCTGCAGAGATGTTTTGCCCGTTTTTCCGAATCTATTTTCAAGTTTTAGGGGGAACCGGTCTGATGGCGTTTCTGATATCTACTTCAAATTAATAGTTTTTTCTGCGGTAGAATCCGGCATTATTTTATTTCGTTTTCACGGTCCACAAAGACAGACGGACACTGTGAAGCCGTTCCATCATGTCAACAATCACACTGTATGAGTGGCCTTCGTTTAAATACTTTACGAGGCAGTCCATAAAACCGGCCTCTTCTCCCTTTCCCTTCTCTAAGTCCAAACTATGTCAACAATCACCACAAAATGTCCCTAAAACTTGAAAATAGATTCCGCAAAACGGGCAAAACATCTCTGCAGATTGAGCTGCTGGCAGGGTTGATTCCATTACTGTTACTACTTTGGTCTTGTCCCGACCCTAACCTCATCCCTGCAGTATCACTTCCAGGTCATGTCTTTGTAAATGTGTGTTGTTAAACTTGTAAAAGTGTTTCTTTTTTTAACTTTTAAATGTTTTTCGGTATGATTGTAAATGTGTTTCTGTAAATTTGTAAATGTGTTTCGGTAAGATTGTAAATGTGTTTCGGTAAACTTGTAAATGTGTTTCGGTAAACTTGTAAATGTGTTTCTGTAAGATTGTAAATGTGTTTCGGTAAGATTGTAAATGTGTTTCGGTAAGATTGTAAATGTGTTTCGGTAAACTTGTAAATGTGTTTCGGTAAACTTGTAAATGTGTTTCTGTAAGATTGTAAATGTATTTCGGTAAGATTGTAAATGTGTTTCGGTAAACTTGTAAATGTGTTTCTGTAAATTTGTAAATGTGTTTCGGTAAACTTGTAAATGTGTTTCTGTAAATTTGTAAATGTGTTTCGGTAAACTTGTAAAAGTGTTTCGGTAAACTTGTAAAAGTGTTTCGGTAAGATTGTAAATATGTTTTGGTACATTTGTAAAAGTGTTTTGGTAAACTTGTAAATGTGTTTCGGTAAGATTGTAAATATGTTTTGGTAAATTTGTAAAAGTGTTTTGGTAAACTTGTAAATGTGTTTCGGTAAAAATGTAAAAGTGTTTCAGGTTATTGTAATTTTGTTTTGCACTTCCCGGCCACCGTAGTGATCAGTGATTTTGTTCTGCTTCGCACTATTTAGTGTTGAATTGGTTCCAGTTTGTGGTAGCAATGAGAGAAAACGTGACATAATGCAAGATGCATGAATAATTGTGGAAAATAATGTATGTTAATGACTTGATATAGACCTAAGAAGTCAATCAGAGTACTTCTGTTGATCTTACCAACACAGGTACGGCTGTCGTAGCCGGATTCGAAGCCGCTCTGGCACTGGCAACGGTGGGTACCAGGAAGG
The DNA here is from genome assembly GCA_963556495.2 of Valencia hispanica. NCBI lineage: Eukaryota > Metazoa > Chordata > Actinopteri > Cyprinodontiformes > Valenciidae > Valencia > Valencia hispanica. The sequence goes on from OY747723.1 coordinate 14,566,111, forward strand.
TTCAGGCACTGAGAGAAATCGCCACACGAGCTCAAACCCTCTGCACACTCATCTATGTCTGCATCAGAGCGAGGGAGAGAAGATTAGACACTGTGTAAACCAGGAGAACCCTGTCTAAAACCAACACCAAGCCACATGTGGCACAATAGAGGCGTAATTACTGTCTTTACTGTTTCTATAACATGTAACTCCCACCCTACTACTCAGGCAGATAACCTGAATAATGTAAATGCATTGTTCTACACGGACAACATAATACAGAAAGCATATCAGAGAGATACTGAGGTCTATCCATGGGAACCAAAGCTGAGCTGAGGGGTCTTCTTGGTGCTGACAGCAGGAAACAGAGACCACCTGCTGGCCTTTTAATAAACCACTCACCAACTCAAAGCCTTACATGTCCCTTTTAACAAGGGAAAGAGAGAAGGGGAGAATACTTCTGGTTCCACTCATCCACACTGTACTTGAACCCCCAACACTAGACTGACAGGTGTTGAAGAAGCACAGGCGCCTTGCCTTGAACTTCCAGCTGAGTACATTTAGCTGAAACACACCTTAAGATCTAGCAAACCCAGACGGTTCTAAGAAGTACTCCATTACGAACAGGAAGCTTCAAAATTAATAGTAATTAAATGTTATATATAACATAATATATATTCCTTAAATAGGAAACTTTTTAACTGATTGGAATGTTTGTATAAATGTATTGAAATGACTTCTTGTAAAGTGCCTTGAGATGACATCTGTTGTGAATCGGCGCTATATAAATAAACTGAATTGAATATATAGAAATAGATGCAATTCAAAAATCAATCAAATATTATCTGGCTTTCTACAGGCTGACAAGCCTGAACCACCCACCTCCAGATTAGTGCTGTGTTGAAACAAATCGATTCTCTGATTCGGAATCGATTCTTATAAAAATTAGTAAAAATCGATTCAAACGTCCAAAAATCGATTGAATCGTTCAACATTGTTTGCCCTTTTTACAGCTAAAATAGGAGGGAAAAAGTTTGGACGGGCTTAGGTCTGAATGGGTTATTACCGTTTTTTTCCCAGGTAAACTATAACCCCACCCAGTGTTGCGTCACTGAATTACAGTCATGTAATTAAGGTAACAGCTCAAAACAACGTTTTTAGTAGCACTGACCCATTTCAATATCGAATTGGAACAGATTGGATCGGATCAGGATAATTGATTCTTACTCTTGAGAAATTGGAATTGAATTGACTCTTGAAATTTGAATCGATACCCAGCTCTACTCCAGATATACAAAAAATACACGCAATCCCTATCAGCTTTCATATTTGACTGTATGTGAAATTTTGATCCTGAGGTTGAGAGAAAATCTGCAAAACAAACTACAAAAAAAAACAAATTTCTATGTCTAATTTATGTTGAATTTGATTCCCCCCCCCCCAATCTTTTCACCCTGGAATAAGAACATGACATAAATACCTATGAAGAACATATGTACATTTCTGATCAGACCCATATGTCAACATGTAAACAGAAAGAGAGAGAGATGGAGTTACCGTAACAGTTCTGCCCGTCTCCTCTATAACCAGTAGCACACTGGCAGCGGAAAGCTTGGCCCTCCAGTGGAATGCACTGTGCTGTGGTGTCGCAGTCATGGTTCCCAGCATAGCAGGGGTTCAACAGTTCAACCCCCGTCGAATCTGCTGGAAATAACAGGAAATTCGAGAGAACCAGGTCATCAGAGGTCACAAAAAAAACATTGATTTTACTTCAATTCAGTTTTTAGGTCAGTTAGAATTACCAACTATTACCAACTATATTTCTATTTGAATATTTAGAGAAACTGTTTAAAAACCTTCCTCAAAATCAGAGGTTTACGTACATTTCCTCGGTGTTTGATAGAACTGTCCTTTAAGCTGTTTGACTGGGTTAAAAATGTTTTGGGTTTCCTTCACACAAGCTCACAGTGGTTTGCTGGAATTCTGACCCATTCCTCCCGGAGGAGCTGGTGTAACTGTTGCTTTAATAGTTCCACCTAATGTTCTTTTCTCATGCTACCATCTTTTTTGTGAAGTGCACCAATCCCTGCAGCACAACATTCATACAACATGATACTGGCACCAATGTACTTTACAGTTACAGTGGGGCAAAAAAGTATTTGACAGCCACCGATTGTCCAATTTGTACAACTTAAAAAGATGAGAGGTCTGGAATTTTCATCACTTCAACTGTCAGAAACAGAATGTCAGGAAATCATGTTGTATGATTTTTATTTATATGTATAATGGTGCAGAAAATAAGTAATTGGTCAATAACAAAAGTTCATCTCAATACTATGTAATATAACCTTGGTTGGCAATGACAGAGGTCAAACGTTTCCTGTAGATCTTCATCAGGTTTGCACACACTGTAGCTGGTATTTTGGCCCATTCTACCATGCAGATCTTCTCTAGAGCTATGATGTTTTGGGGCTGTGGCTGGGCAACACAAACTTTCAACTCTCTCCATAGATTCTCCATTGGATTAAAGTCTGGAGGCTGGCTAGGCCACTCCACAACCTTGAAATGGTTTTTACGTAGCCACTCCTTTGTTATTCGGGCGGAGTGTTTCGGATCACTGTCAAGATCCAGCCACGTTTCATCTTCAATGCTCTCACTGATGGAAGGAGGTTTTGGCCCAAAATCTCACAATACATGGTCCCATTCATCCTTTCCTTAATACAAATCAGTCGTCCTGTCCCCTTGGCAGAAAAGCAGCCTCATAATGTTTCCACCCCCATGCTTCACAGTAGGTATGGTATTTTTGGGATGCAACGCAGCATTCTTCCCCCCTCCAAACCACGACGAGTGGCGTTTATACCAAAGAGTTCTATTTTGGTCTCATCTGATCACATGACATTCTCCCAATCCTCCTCTGGATCATCCAGATGGTCTGTGGCAAACTTTAGACTTCAGCAGGGGGACCTTTCGGGCGCTTCAGGATTTTAATCCATGACGACTTAGTGTGTTACTAATAGTAAACTTTGTTACTGTGGTCCCAGCTCTCTTCAGGTCATTGACCAGTTCCCCCTGTGTAGTTCTGGGCTATTCCCTCAACGTTCTCAAGATCACGTATACCTCACAAGGTGAGATCTTGCATGGAGCTCCAGGTCGAGAGAGATTGTCAGTGATCTTGTTTTTATTCTGTTTTCTAATAATTACTCCAACAGTTGATCAGTTGATGGTATGTAGCTGGGGTTTTAAAGTCGGTACACTTTAATCAAGAAAAATTAATACAAATGTACATATGACTTTTTTTTTTTACTTTGATGAGCACTAAACAAAAAAAACATTTTTTTTTCTTGAATTCCTTCCTTTCAATTTCTGAATTTATTTGTTTGTGTGTTCTATAACCTAAAAAGGTTGAAAGTATACAACTGACAGGAGATTTGATTGGATTTCTTTTCAATAAATAAAATAGTACAAACAGACATACCCATGACTAAATCACTTTGGAGTTGTGCTGATATTTCAGCAGCCTAGTTTCCCAGGTGTACTTGAACGCAGCATGGGCAGCTGTTGGGAAAATCTCTTCTCATCAACGGGGATTCCACCAACTTGCATTTTATACACAATTAGGAGTTTGGGCTGATTGGATGAACTCGTACCCATGTGGACGTCACTTCATTTTTCTCTAGTATCAGTGATGCTTACATTCAGCTTCAGATTGTTTCACGCAAGTAATTCAGTTTAGTGCATAGCGTGTTATATGTACCTTGTTGCTGCCAAAGGTGGCGTTGGCTGACAAACTTCTGGTTCGGTCCAACTTTCCTTTTCTACTGTAGCTGCATTAGAATCCATGAATGTTCCCAAAAAGCAGAGTTTAGTGATAGCTGGGAGTCCTTTCTGCTTCGTTTTGGTGGCGCTGCGGAACGTTGCACTGCACTCTGAGTTCCGCACATAAACATTCTGCATGTGTTCAGGTAGAAAACAGCTGTATTCGTTTGAAACACATGCGATCGAACCGACAGGGCCGTACCAAAAAAATCTGAATATATGTACTGTTACACTCCTGTTACAAAGGTATTACATCATCATCAGCATTTTTCCAAGTCATTTAAAGACATATAAATCGTAGTGTATGTAAACTTCTAAGTTTGAAGAAAGTAAAAAAAATATTATTTTTTTAAATCGCGCTATTTAGTGAATAGAACTAATTTCGGTCAAAGTTTAGCATGGCTAAATCCAACAACGCCATCGTACCGCCACAGCATCTCCCATCTTTTCCCACCACAGATTAAGTGAGATCTGTTAAATTCACCGTTGGCATTCCGATGATTACAGGACAACTTATCCAAGAACACATAAAAAGTTCCAGACAAATTCCCATGGGGACGGTTTCCTCCAAAGAGAGGGGACTCCACTTCATGTTCTCAATACAAAAAAACATGTGGATGAGGTTAGACGCACATGTCCTGGACATTAGATAGGAGAAAACATACAAGCAGGAGAGGGGGCTTTTGTGGTGTTTCCTCCTCATACCACCGTCTGGTTCAGATGAATAATTTCAAAAGCAAATAAAAGAAAACCTCAGACTGATTTCCAGAGAATCCGACAGAGCAAATAACTCTGGGAAATCATTAGAAAAGAATTTAAGAAAATGGATCAATGGGCTAAGAATTAAAAACACGCTCCAGAGTGATTCTGGTGAGCAGGATGGGAAGCCTTGCTGGTGTTAGTGGTTCTCTGAGCCTCAAAAGTGCTCAAACAGGATTGTGGTGTCCCATTTGTTATTCCATATAAAAACACAACACTTTCAAGAATGTCGCACATTACAGTGGCTTTACTTTCCACCAGATGATTCAGATACATTCAACGCTTTCAGAGATCATTTTAACGTGGAACAAGGAAGAAACAGCAATGTCTGTTTTTAATGACGTGTAAGAGTTTAAAGCAACCATCAGAGCCTTTTTCTACCATAAACAACATAAACAAAACGCACAGCTTGGCTTCATCTCCCCCAGGCCAGAGAACAATTTTGGCTCATTATCAGAGAGGGAGAAAGACTCTTCAAAGTGTAATGTGGGCCAGGAAGGAGGGCAGATGAGAGGCAGGGATCCACATGGATCGGAGAGAAAAAGCCTGACGGATAATTAGAGACAGGCAGAGAAGGAAGGCGAGCAGGACAGAAGGGGCGAGGAACACACATATCCCACACATGCACTGCACACCATCAAAGTGATGGCTGCAGCTTCCCACCTGTTGCTTTTCACGTGGTTCCTCCTCCTCCTCATCCTCCTCTCGAACAAACACAAACGCACCGATCCAACTAGAGAGGCAGGGTTTGCAGCAGGCGAAGTCATTAAAACATTATGGCCAGCTGTCATCAACGTTATAACCCCAAACCTCTGTTTATTTCGCTGGGATTTGATGTGTTCGACCAACACCTGTAAGTGCACAACTGTAAAAAAGATGCATTGTTTTCTAAAAATCTGAAAAGTGGGGATATGCATGTGTTTTCAGCCCCCCCCCCCCCCTTTTACTTTCATACCCCTGAAACAAATCCAATACAAATCCATCACTTGTACTCATCTAATCAGTAAATAGAGTCCAACTGTGTGTAATTTAATCTCAGTATACATCCAGCTGCTCTGTAAAGACCCCAGAAGTCTGTTTGAGAACATTAGTGAACAAACAGCGACATAAGGCCAAGGACACCCAACATGTCTGGTGAACACTGCAACCCTAAACAGACAGGCCGGAAAAGGAGAGATTTGTTGAGAGAAGAAGCCAAGAGGCCCATGGTAGCTTTTGAGGACATCCGGACAGCCGGAGCTCAGGCGGGTCCATAAATCAGACCTTTATTGTAAGGTGGCAAAAATAAAGACATTGTAGATAGAAAGCCGTAATACGTCCTGTGGGTCCATAACCCTATAAAGTCACAGTCAACATGTTAAAGAAGGGGCTCTGGGGTCTCATTTATAAAACCTGCATAGAAGTCCTTACTAAAACTGTACTTATGTACTCACACCTAGTAAGTTTCAGATCTATCAAACTTGGAGTACGCACAGCTGCATGCAATTTCCGCTTTATAAATCAGCTTTATAAATAAATCAATGTGACGCACGGGTCCAGCGGGTCGGTAGATCTGACAGCGGGCCCAGTTCAGCACTGCTTTAGGGAATCCACATCGACTCCCCCCGTCCAGATGTTCCCAGTGACGTGATCTTCAGTGAGGGCTGGCGCATCCATTGTGCAGCATTATACAAGAGCGTCACTGTAGTATTTATATTTGTACTTAAATTCAACTACAATTAATGCACCAATTAGAGCAACTGCTGTATAATCTGAAAACATACATCTGAACATGCTGTGATATTATTCCTAATTGCAGCATATTTTCATTCAGATTCTAATTTTAATTCTCAGTTCAGATACGGAGGTGGGGGCCGACTGTTGGCTGTGTGTTCGCGTGTGTGCGCGAAGCTCTACAAGTCTGAAAATGTTGCTTAAATTCACAATTTTCTCATCTCATCGGCTGCTCTGCCAGTGGCCTCTGTGTCCAAAATGTCCTTAATGTGCTTAAAGTGCCCCTGGCATGAAATTCCCCACGACGTTTGGGCCCTTTTTAGTCACACTCTAAGTACCTTAATACTGTATCAAAGGATCGTTTGCCGTAACTCAGCCTTGTTGTAGAATTACAGCCCCTACTAGGTGGCTCTTCTGTTAGCATTAGCACAGAACGATCGAGTTTTGGTGGGCGGGGCCCAAGCCATGCGCCTCTATTGTCAATTGAGTCTCTAACGTCCGCATCTGATGAAACATTGACAGACATGGATTTGCGCACCACAAATTGCCCAAATTCCAATATTATGTATGAAATGTAATTAGGTTTAGGCCTAATTATATTGTGTGTTGAACAATAATCTGTTTACAAATTACAGGCCTAATAAAAGATTTGATCATCCATCCACACATCCATCCGTCCTCATTACATCTCTAGCTTCACCACGACAGTAATGGCTCAGTTATCGGTGAGTGTAATGGCGACTGTAATGGCGTTTCAATTTGATCCGGAATCTGATCCGGACGGCGAAGCACCTGAGGAGGAACCAGAAAGGTAGAGCACGTCTTCCACAGGTGATTCAGACAGACGTGCTGTGCACGGAGGGGAGGGGCTCTCTGTGTGTGTGTGTGTGTGTGTGTGTTTGTGCGAGAGAGGCGTGAGTGACAGAGACCAAGAGAGAGCACGGAAATGCTGAACGAATATGCTGCGCGTTTTAAATAGCATAAAAAAGAAAAACGAAACACAATATGTGACGGTCGGTGTTGATTTATTTATTTATTTTTGGTCGGTGTTGAATCTGTGGCGGTTGGAGTTTAATCTGTGGCGCACCGCCACAGATTCGTCTATATATGTGGGAAACACTGGTATATAACAGCTGAAGGACATTATTGCGGAAATATACTTACTTGTACAGGGATATTTGCTGGTTCATGGAGAGTTGGTATTGATCCTGGTAAAAGTTTAAGACGATCTGTGAATCCACTGCTGTGTTGTCCCAAGTTAATAAAACATTAATCAGAGAAAAGTTTTCCACAAACGACCACGCGCTTCAGGAGTCGGTCGGGTACATTCCCTGCATAAATAAAGTCCATCCACAAGCTTTACAGTGGGGAGGACAGTCTGGACTCCACGCTGTCGGTTTGTTGTTTTCCTTTTACCATAGCTCTCGTTGTTTAGGTTGTAATCATACGTGCCGCGGGGGGAGGGACTTCGAGAGTGTAGTTCAGAGAAGGGGGTAATTGGCTGGAACTCAATGACGCCATATGCCGAAACGTGAGGTCATATGCCGAACTGCAAATCAGCCCGTTTCTGAGTGCTAATTTCACCATGTAGGCAGACAAAGCCGGGGACAAAGGAAACACTAATCAGTAGTTTTAACCCCTTAGGGGACATAGGCAGGCTGGGGAAACTATAAAACAGGACCAAAAAAATTTTTTTCGCCACAGTTTTATTCTATACATCCCAAACTTGGCGTGCGAAGTTTTCAGACCCAGGTTTGTGCATAAGCAAGCTTTATATATCATACCCGTGGACGTTTGAGACTAAATTTGAACTCTCTCACCTTCGTGCAAAATGGTGGTACCATCTCTTAAGTACCGACTGAAAACATTCGGTGGGTCCTGATATTGAAAAATGTTTGGTGTTAAATTTCGGAACTTTCCAAATAAAAAGGTCCCTGCAGGCATAGCATGAGATCGCAGACTAAGAAAATGCAGAAAACATCAAATCTTCGGCCCCATTTTGTGAAAGTGAATGAATACAGAGCTAAGCAACAACTGGGACGACTGTGGCTCAGGAGTTAGTCTTTTAACCAGAGGGTTGCCAGTTCGAGCCCCAGCTCCATCCATCACAGCTGTTGTGTCCTTGGGCAAGACACGTCACCCTTCTTAACATCAGCCTGCCCAGGGACTACAGGTGGAAATTAGCACTTGAGCTATAACCTGGTACAATGCATCTCTCACCTTGAGGTTAATGTTTATTGTACACTGTCTCTGTTTAAAGGGGCTATATGCAATTTTCTGAAATTTCAACTGACACCTGTGGCCAAAAAACAAAACTGCTCTTCCTTTCTGCTCGCTCTCGCAGCACGCCCTCCTACGCCGGTCGTTCTCAATCTTCGATCTTTTTCGGGCACTTGTCAGGGGTTTAACTTTTTTAGTCTTATGTGGAGTTACTGTTGGTGTCAAAGTTGTCCTTGGTCTCTTCTGTGTATTCGCACAATCCATTGAACTGCTTGCGAGTGCTGACTAGCGGTGGTGGCAGAGTGATCGGAAACATTTAACATGAACGCGCTTGACATCACATCCGCAGACAGCGCGGGAAAATCCGACCCGACAGAAAATAGAAAAAAATTGAATACAGGCTTATAGGTGCACCCACTGTGAGCTGACAAGGTGTCAGTATGCTCATCAGGAGATGTTTTATAAATGGTCAAATAAAAAGGCTATTGTTACGTTTATTTTTGGGGAAAAGTTGCATATAGCCCCTTTAAAAAATACACACAAAAAAAAATCTGTGATCAGATTTGTGTTGCTAAATATGAAAATACCCGCATTTTAATAAAGCACCGTGTCACTCATGACATCAATTTGCAAGCCGATGTTTGTTAAATTATAGTTTACTGTTTGCACTGAAAGTTTGCTGTGTTTTTGCTTAATTTAAAAAAAACAACAACAACAATAAAAAAGTACTTTTTTGGCTCTTAAAATTAGACTTTAAAAGTATAGGTACCATTTAGAGGCTATTTAGAGGCTATAAAGAAGTTGAGCCTGAACATACAGCCAGAGCTACAGTGGAACCATGTATGGGAAAATATTCTTATGAAGGTGGCAAAAGTGTTAATTTGTAGTACAGAGTGAAACACTATGGTGGTAGTATGATGGAGTGGGAGTCTTCAGGACCAAGACAACGTGAGTTATAATTACTACTCGTTACCAGAAAATCCTGAAAAGAAACATCCGTCCGTCAGTTTATGACCTTAGGCTCAAGACCGCTTGGGTTTTACAGCAGGACAATAATCCAAAGCCCACCAGTGGGTCCACTACGGGAAATGTAGGATCTGTTGTTTTGAAAGCCTCCTAAAGGCGATTATATAGGCATGTACGATTAATTAGTTTTCTGGTTGTGTTGTCACTTCAGTGCCTTAAGCATGTTTGCAATCCCTGATTCTCATGACCTCACAGGGCAGCCATTCCGCCCAGCAACCCCCCCCCCCCCCCCCTTCAAGAAAATCGGTTATTGGCTGCGATATTAATTCCAAGAAAGTTAAATTAACACAAAAAAACCTCTTTGTCTTCACAGACATACACACAAACAAACACACACACACACACACCACTTAACTCATGTTTATAGAACCTCTGATAGCAGCAAGCTCTTCAAGCTCTGTTCTGAGTCCATTACTGTCAGCATGAGCGTGCGCGAGATGTGTCACCATAAACTTTTTAATCAGCGAGCTGATGTTCCAAGTGATAGAAACTTGATCTGCATCCAAACGCTGTGGAAAAAAAGCAGCCTCTCTCTGGCTTTCTGTCGCAAACTCTCTCTTTTCCACTTCATCTTTTGAGATGTAGATCTGCCTCCCGTCTTTAACTACCTTTTCTGTGAACAGTTTGTAAAGAAAGACTGTCTGGTGACAGAAACAAAACACGAAATTGGTGTTCTCCATCCAATCTGACTGAACTTAAGCTGCTTTGTATTGGTCTATCCCATAAAACCAAAGAACAATGGATGGAGGTTGCAGCTGTAATGTGACAAAATATGAAAAAGCCTTTTAAACGTTTCAGTCCTTAATCGAATAAAACACTGGATAAAATATTTGTTGACTACTCTAGGGTAAGAGTATTAAGTAAGTTCTGGTTCGCTGACATCCCTTTGATTTTGTCTCTAGATCTGTGGTAAAAGGCCAGCGTAATGCCCTAAAACAAACAGTTAAATCATGGTATTTAAGCCTCAAAACCACAAAACCAAACATTTCCTATCAAAATACACAAACAACGCAAACTACTGTGTGTGGCTTTGGTTTAATGTTCACCCTTCTCCTGTTAGTACACAATGTTCCAATTACTTTACCTGGGAATGTTAGCAAACATCCAGGGCATGAATGCAGTTATATGCATGAAGAAAAATAAATCTGTACATAAACTGATTAAAGTAACATGGAAAGTGATCCTACACACATTTGTGTACAGCCTTTGATAGAACATGAACCAATTAACATAAATAGTAACAATTATACTTTAACATTGCTGTCAGTGGTTACAGTGTATAATGACCATCATTATTAGTACATTGCGCGTGTGTGTTTGAGCCTGCGCTCAATCCAACACAACCCTGTGGTTTGGCTGTGGTTTCTGTGGTAGAACTGCAACAGTTGGTGTTGCTCCAATTGGCCACTAAACTTGCCTAGAGAGGATTTAGGCAGGAAGCCAAACACAATGCCCTAGCTCAAACATGCAGTATTTAGTTAGGGCCATTAGCTACTTCATACTTAACTAGTCTGTAGTGAAATTTACACCTACATATTATTTAAACATCCAATTGTAGGTTAAATCTTTCTAGTAGTAATCTTTTGTGAAATTGCTTCTGGTATTTGATGGTATGAAGTAGATCAGGGGTACCCAACTCAAAAAAACCCCGGTGCTAGTTTGGTGCTGTTGCCGGAGCCAGTGCTTAGTCGATTCTTTCCAAGAGCCTATTGCTTTTCCAGTGATGCAGAGCCTAGTTTGGGCTGCGTCATAATGTCATCCAAAGTGTTTTGATGCACCTGTATACACCCATATGGGGAGAAGAAAACAGGAAGCGCACAAACAGAGAGAGAAGTTTTAACAATGGAAGAGTTCAACCACAAAGCCTCACATGGCCTCCTCATCGGACCAACTCTTCTTGTTTCTAGCTCCCATTGTTACGAACAGTTACAGTTATGTGTTTTGTCTCGTTGTGTTAGGCTTTTGTAATTCCACCCCCACACTGGTTGTGTCACAATGTGGGAGCGGGAGAGAGAGGTTCATAGCAAGCACCAGCTCTGGCCCAGCAAGGGTTTGGTGCTAGGTTCCCGGTTTGGAACCAAGAAACGGGTGTTTTGGCCGTGGAAAACCAAAGAACCGGTGCCAATTCAGGCTCTGGTAACGAACTAGCACTGCAGCCAGTTCGGTGGAAAAAGCCCCTAAAAGAAGTAGGATAGTAGCTGTCGAGGACTGGAGTTGGGCACCCCTGGAGAAAAAGGTGTGTTTCAGCTCCATGACTTTAAACAAACTAGATCTTTCCAAAGTCGCCGATTCAGTTTTTTGCTAGGTTTGTCAGCAAACCTTGGCTGGTGCAATACGTCTAACTGTTCTGAAGAATTGGCCTCTAACTGGAACTGAACTCATGTTACGCTAATTTCACTTAGTCCAGCTTTAGTTGATGATCATCCCGAGCAGAGGTGTCAAAAGTATTCACATTCAATGCTCAAGTAGAAGTAAAGATACTAGGGTTTAAAAAGACTTCTTTAGAAGTTGAAGTATCAAGTCAAGTTTTTTACTCAAGTAAAAGTAAAAAAGTACGTGATTCAAAACTACTTAAAGTTTAAAAGTAAAAGTAATGTATTTTAAAAAATGACATTAAAGAATAAAGTTTAAGCCACCCCCCCAAAAAAGAAAGACCATAATCATTATAATGTTATATAAAAATGTTAATTTTGAAACATTTGGGATACACTAGGCTACCTGTTTCAGCTGCATATATGTCCATTAAAATGTATTAATTTTAGTGCAATGCAATTACATTACAGAACCATATATATATATATATATATATATATATATATATATATATATATATATATATATATATATATATATATATATATATATATATATATATATATAAAGAATAGTATCACCAAAAGTCTTACAACCTCAGCACAGACAAGATTGTGCAGACCGATGCAATCTCTAATGACCCCCTTGTGGCACACGAACCTCATGTTGGGAACCACTGTTCGATAGGCTGAATCCGCGCTGACGCACTGGAGACTGGAACTAAAAGCTCCACTTCTGCCAAAGTTTTGAAATTTGAGAATATTTCTCTGACTCAAGTGATCAGAGGTCGGAAAGACTCTCTGAACCCAGCTTCATATCGCTTCAGCAGCAGAGAATGTCGGAGCATGCACTCTTTCGCACGGGTGTTTGGCACGACACCGGGCTCTTTGAAGCGGGTCTTTAACCAGCCGCACCGGTAACAGTCTCGTTCCAAAGCCTCCCGGTCTGAGATGATGCTCAGATGGCTTCATGCAAACCTTTTTATTATTAATTTATTGATTCAGCTACTTGTACTCCGCGCTTCAACTCAAACCTAAAAATGTCCGCGCGTCTGCACCAAATGGTCAGGGGTGTGAATTATAATCTGTCAAAATGACAAGTGGCCTTCGGATTTTCCGTCACCGTTGTAAAAAAAAGAAAAACGGACAAATATGGAAAATATTCGGTTAACGGGACCCCGGTGTGCACAGTACGCAATGGCTCGCATACAAGCGGGGTGTCAGAATGGTAGATGTTTAAAATTATGATCAAACCACTGTGAAATTCTATCCAGTTGGCGCATTTTTAGGTCATTTTTTTGTGTGTCTTCTTAATAAAAGACTTAATGAAGCAGGAGTAACGAGGCTGTTTTTAAAATGTAAGGAGTAGAAAGTACAGATAATTGCGTGAAAATGTAAGGAGTAGAAGTAAAAAGTAGGCCCATAGATAATTACTTCAGTAAAGTATAAATACCCAAAATTTCTACTTAAGTAAGGTAACGAAGTATTTGTACTTCGTTACTTGACACCTTTGATCCCGAGAAACACTAATGGCCATCATGCCTCCACCATAGACCAGGGCGATGCCCCACCTTTTTTGTCTTCAATATCTACTTTACTGGTCCTCTGGATCTTCAGACTCATTATGAATGGACAGACATTTTATCCCTGGGATGCAGTCAGTTTACATATACACATCTTAAGCTTTACAGCCACAGTCTCAGTCTTATTCATGCATCCACACTGTCAATATCCGGTGGATCACTGGGTTATCTTGATCACCATCCACCATGACAACCAGGTCAAAATTAGGTGCCAACAATCAAGTTAAAGATCCTTTGTAAGCATCTCAAAAACTCACTTTCACAAACACAAATGCAATATATTATTGATTGGGTTGTTAAGCAGCAGGTTTAAGATGCTAGTGCTGATTCCTTCACCTTTAAATGCAGTTCAGGTCCATCTAACCATGATATCGCTCACCTCCAACCGGGCTGATCTTGTTGGTGATGGCGTATCTAAGGATCCGCTCGTCCTTTGCGTACATCACAAACACCCTCTCCATGTTGATCTGCAACGTCTCGGGGGTGGCGGCGCGGTTGTCGTGGCGACAGTCACGATACGTGATGTTCTGCCTCAGGTGGAAAGTGTGCGACTCTTTGCCCTGTCCAGGGGAATCGATTGAAAATTGCCTGACAGAGCTGGAGGTGGCAACTGCAAAACGTAAAAGGAAAAACTGATTTAGGCAATAAAGCCTTTAAAATTGTTTGATTTCAGCCCTCCTATATTATAATGTTTACCAGACGGGTAGAACTGGTAGGTCTCCTTGAAGGGCTCCATAGTAACTTCAGCTTCAGGTGGTACGAATGGCACGTTGCCGTTAATCACAGTATCCACACTGAGGTGGTTATGTTCGTCAAGGCCACGGCCTGTTTGCATGATGGACAGGCGCTGGTTGCCAGGGTTAAACAGCACCTCAGCATGACGACTGAACTCAGCACCTGGTAACACAAAAAGTCAACAAATCAATCACTGTTGGGGGTTTGCTATTCTTACACTGCTTTAAGTCCATCATGATGCTGGGTTTGTCTACAAGGGGGGGAAAAAAATCTGCTCTCCAAATTAAAACACACATGCAGCTGTTTCCTATTAAAGAAGGGAGGTAGCCACTTCATATCGCATCACATCTCTGGAGAAAATACATCTGGCAGGGTGACCACTCGAATGTCCTCGCCACAGAACAGTCCGTACATTTGTAAGGATAAAGCTGTCCAAAGAAAAACCAGGATCACCTGCGATTTTAAATCCTGCTTGGCTATTGGGAAGCTCCAGAGCAAACAGCCATCCAAAAAGCTCTCCGATTGGTGAAACTGGCATCATGGCCCAGCCCACTGGTTCTGGTACCTACACAACAAAAGAGTCAGCTGCTAATCACTCATATAAGATGTTTAACACTGTTAAAAATGTCCACTCGATAATTATTTTGGTTTTCAAACAGTGAGGCCCTGTTTTACTTGATGTTGCCTCTGCTTCCAATAATAAAAAAATAATAATAATAATAAAGACTACTTAGTGTAAAGGTGGATGCACCTGCTCTTGAATCATTCATTGCAATGAGCTGTTTGTGGACACTTTTTAATTTTTGGCTCACTATTTACCAAATAATTATTACTTATGTTTAAAATATGTTTATGTTCTTTAGGAGTTTTATTTACATAGGTTTTGTCTTTTGTTAGTACGTTCTGATGCAAACCTCTGAATACGAAATATGGGCGCCTGTCATAAGAGAAAATAATGGGAGTTCATTTTTTAAAGTCAGATTATCGCCATGTTATTCATTCATTTATAAATGTAAACAGTTTATACCTACATATTTAGTTAGCAAGCTGAATATTTAGTTTGGAGCTAAATATTTAGTTAGAAAGCTAAATATTTAGTTTACAAATTAAATATGAAGTTTGGCGCTAAATATGTAGTTTACAAACTAAATATTTAATTCACACACTATTTAGGTTCAAGCTAAATATTGAGTTAGCAAGCTAAATATTTAATTAGAAAGCTAAATATTTTGCTCTAAACTAAATATCTAACATGCTAATTAAATCTTTGGTCATAAACTGAAAATATGACAAAGAAATTAGCTCCCATTTTTTTTCCTACCATGACAGGCTAAATAACTCCATGTAACTTTACAAACGGCACCCTATAACTGTACTTCCAGAGGTTAATGGGTATTTTCTGAGTCCTCTACCTCACTAATAGCTGTGTACGCTCTTCCGTCTCCGACCACGATGTAGGCATGAAGGTCAATGTTATTCAGCTCAACTGGAGTCGAACCCACCATCACCGTACCGCTCACCTTGCCGCTGACGCGCTGAGGAGCACCTGGATACAGAGAACCCAGCAGAACGACTTCTTAGTTTTTAGATCTCTTTTTTTTGTGTGTGTGTGTTCAAAATGTTGATTAAGAGGCAAACTTTTACCATCTGGCAGACATTGGCGGCCATTTCCATAGAAACCTGGTCTGCAGTGACAGCAAAATCCTGTGGCGTAGTCTGAGCAGAATGCATTCTGGGAGCAT
Source organism: Valencia hispanica (assembly GCA_963556495.2). Taxonomy (NCBI): domain Eukaryota; kingdom Metazoa; phylum Chordata; class Actinopteri; order Cyprinodontiformes; family Valenciidae; genus Valencia; species Valencia hispanica. Next base: position 14,581,996 of record OY747723.1, read on the forward strand.
TGTTGCTGGAACCTGAAGCATATTTAGTCTTAAAGTTGCTGTAGGACCAATCTAACGATACCTTTATATGCAATTGGATAAAACTATAGGATGTCATCAGGATTTCATCATATTATGGAAGTTTCACTAACCTGGAACATGTTTCCTTATTCTCTGTACTGTACTGGATCACTGGGAGGAAGAAAAATAGATCCTTTTACTGTTGCATGCTCTGCAGAACATGTTACATCCTCAAACCTCGGTGTATTTTATTGTGATAATATGTGATAGACCAACACAAAGAATTGTGAAGTGGAAGGGTTACAATACATGGTCTCAGAAGGGCACATCTAGAGAAGCTCAGTCAGAATGTAATGGCAAGGCAATTTATCGGGATAACATTATTGGGAAAAAGTTCAAAGGGTGTGAATACTTTTGCAAATGCCATATCACAAGGCATGCAGCACTTCAAATTAAAAGGGCTTCAATTACATTTAACGGTCATGTCTATATTAGCTTGATTACGATATTTATAATTGCTCTAACTTAAAAATAAAACTGGAGGAAAACTAATCAAACATAGCTGGTATTTATGCATGGAAAACCAGGCAGGATGTGTGGATGGGACCTGGGAAAATATGTAGACGTACACAAACATATGTCGAGGCACTTCTTGGACAGAAACCAGCTGCTGCTGCCCTACCTCCCACTGCTTTCTTTTTGTGAGGACACATGTTGCAGAAGGCATTTTCTGGATCATTTGGCGACACAACTAAATGGGTCAGATGCACACTGACCCAAATAACCTTACCGGCACAGCTCAGTTTTATTCCCAAATATATCATTAAAAATCGGAACGTCTTACGGATCCGGGGTTATTCTTATCTACAGACAATTCTTCGGTGCAGGAAGTTTTTTTTAATAGAACAAATAAACAGAAGACCTTCTTGGAACCAATCTTGGCAGATTTCTAAAGCTGGGTAAACCTAAAAGTGGCATAAGCTTTACTCAATAGTTCCAAGAAACTATTTTCCCTTCTCTGCATTTCTCTCCTCTCTATTTGTTTAATTTCCAAATGGCTGATTTGAGACCAGCACACATCATTCTTTCATCTCACAGTGGCAAATCTCTGTTGTTGTGCAGGATAAATCAAACTTTAAACGAGTAACAACTGTGACAAAATAAGCAGGGCCTCGCAAAAGCATTCATATCCTCTGAAGAATTCTCCTTTTACCCCCCATTACATCGACGAACTTCAATGTATATTTAAGGGATTTTGTGTAACAGTGACATACAAGACGGATTTCATACGACATGACCATTCAGACAAAAGTTGCTTTAAAAAAAACATCAGATATGGATTGGATCTGGTGCCACATCTGAAAGTGACCTGGGCCGGATTTAACATACAGAGATTTGTGCGGTTCAGATTGTCACAATTCTTTTTTTTTTTATCAGATAAGGGTCGCAAAGTCGAAGTCTCAATTTGATGTGCTTTTGCCTTTTTTCTTTTTTTCTGCTAGGTACCATGTGGGGTGGGAGATATAAACAGAAGAAGTTTCATTTATGTAACAGAAGCCGTAATCAAAACATGTGTTAGTACGGCCTAATCAAAGTCCAGACTTAAATCCAACTAGGCTGACAAGGCTAGGAAACTGGTGCTTATAGACTCGATCCATCCAGTGTCACTAATTAGAGGCAATTTTGTACAGAAAAATGGGTAAAATCTCTAGCTGTGCCAAACTGGTAGAGATCACAGATTGACACAGGAGGGCTGAATATTTGATCCGCAAAAACTTTTAAAATCAGTTTCATTCTCCTTTCAGTTCACTGACATGCACTACTTTGCATTAGTATAAAGTTCTAAGCAACACTGATAATGTATTAATAGAAAGGCATGAACTCTGATTGCCACAGACTGTATGCAGGTCCTTTTTCCCTATTTCTTGTCTTTTTAACACTTTAACATATTTAACATAGACATCCTGACTACTAAATGACTCCATGAGCATATGCACAACCCACACAGACTTTTTGAAACTTATGTAACCAGGTTGACTGAGAACACACTCTTGTTTATGACTAAATCCTTGGAGAGTAGAACCAAGGGAGGGAGCGTTGAGGACACCCCCCCCCACCCCCCACCCACACACACACACACACACACACAACACACCTGGAGTTGCCCAGCACAACTGCTGCATTGTACTGCTAGCTGCTGAGCAGCGCTGCCACAGAAAGAAGAGGTAGTGTTACCCTCCTACTATTCACCTTCCCTTCATAGAGGCTTACATTTAGATAGATATAGGGACCTCGCTTTGCTTTATACCCTTGAAGATAATTTGTCCCGTACAATCACAAACCTGTAACAGATTTGAGGGGGGGGGGGGTTAAGAGTTAAACCAATGATGAATGGTTTTACACATGTTAAACATGCCACCACCATGTTAAATTGCAGGTGTGGCACTTACTTTTCATTTTCTCTGGAGCCAGAAACAGTTTTGAAAATCATGCATCACACATGTCATACAATCCCAATGAAATCCATAGATGTTTGTGGTTGCAAAGTGAAAAGTTGTAACGAATTTCAGCGGATATGAACACTTTTGCAAGGCACTAAATGTACCAACCAACTTTCAGGAAGGTTTTCTAAGACAAGGAAAAGATACATCTCTCATTTGTAAATTTGATTTAAATATATTCAAATCAAAGTAGAAGCACAGTAAAGGAGAGAAGTGGACTAAGTATGAATAAATGTAGAAATCTACAACCCTATACCAATAAAAACAACCAAATACAGTTTGAGGAGGCATGTGTTTACAATTGTATTAAATCACCTTCCCTTTTAACTGCTCCTATTGACCAACAACACAGCGTCAGAGCCGTTGCAGGGCTGCAGTCTATTATCGCAGTCACATGACTCCTATTTACAATGGGGAAAAAGATCTGAAACACAGTAATTCAGCTATTTGTTTAGCATCACTTCACAACAAAAAGTCATCTGGTTCACTGTGTAGGCTTGCTTGCCTGGCAAACACAGCACGTCCATGTAGCCTCATTGTAGAAAGCAGTGCAGAATGAGGTCTGGGTTTTTTCTGATAAAATAGCAAGAACCTTTAGAGCATGCCTCTCCAAGACAGAATTCCACGAAATATATTAATATAAGGAATTTGGCTACTTTGTGGCTTATTGAACCCCAGTTTAGATGTTCTTTTCAAAGACAGCTGAAAATGTAGATTAGTTAGGAAGCTACATTACTGTTGACCTAAGATGAGATCACAAAGCCCGGAAAACCTGCTAGTATTTCTGTGCAAGATTATTGTATGACTTTCTTCTCATTTCTGGTTAGCAAAAAAAAAAAACTCAGTTACGAGGGTTAACAGGACAATGATGCTGTCAAACGTGATGTCAACTGATGTTTTGACAGTCACACACCCTCCACTGGTTGCCAGTTTTGGCCTTTACACACTGGGATTTCTGTAGATCTTAAGAATGTTTTTTTCCCAATGCAATATGCCACAGCTGTTTATAAACCGATTATTTTAACACACGGAAATTTCAAAGTAACAAAAAAAAAAAATCAACTGGTGGCTAGAATTGTTACATTTTTAGCATGATGGAAATGTAAAAATACGATCCTTCGCTGCCAACTCATGCTAACAGAAACACTCTACAGTGTGGAAGTTGTTACTATTGGAAGAAGTTTAGGTATTTTCCATATAAGTGTGGAGGTCTTTTTTAACATGAAGAAAAATTCAAAAAGGAAACTATATGTTAAGACATGTTTAGACACATCTCTGGTCCATTGAGGTTGCGAGCGAGAGCAAGATTTTCAGCAGATAACAAGAAGGCTGAATGGATTACTGAAAATTTGCTCTGTTTTCAACTTGTCTGTGATGGAACATGTTAAATGTGGAAATGATTTCAGCCTCCCAGAGTTGAGGTAATTATCAACAGCAATGCTAGCACCTCTACATGTGCTAATTTGTCATTTCGGAAAGCTTGTGGAAGGTTTGGTCCAAGTGAAATAGTTTCGAAACAATTCAACCATATACTAAGGAAGTGTATGTATACTTATGACTTTGATAAAAGTAAGAAAAAAGAAATAAAAATCCTCTCTTTATTCTGACATTTCACAAATAAAAATAATATTTTAATATATATTGATCTAAAAAAAAAAGAAGATTTACTCTGATTTGATGTTTGACAAGTGTATGTAAATATCTGGTTTCAACTGTATGTCATGATGCAGGGAAAGCCCACACCTAACTCCCGACTTATTTTTATTGCTATTGTTAGCATGACATTAGCCAGTAAACAAAAACAGATGCATGTGTGGTTGGTCTCTCACCTCCTGTGTCAAAGTCAACATCGTCTTCATCCACACTGACCACGTGACCTCCAGGAGAGAGGGGTGGTTCGCTTCTTAGAGGTGGGTACACTTCCACCACCTTGAATGGAAGTTACAGAAGGAGACAGAACAAAGTTGATCAACTGCCAACATGTTTTTTTCTTCTTTCTTCACAGAGACCAAAACCAGAACATTAACCTTTTCCAGACACTGTAAACCACAGAACGATGAAATGGGGAAAACCTAGTATCAAGTATACAGGAGGCACTACATTAGTTTTGTTGACAGCACAACACTCCAAAAGAACATTCCCCTGCAACCACAGTATTTGGAGAAAAACCAATATAGCTCTAAATTACCCTAGAAACTATTTGGATTTCTGTTTCTAACCCCTCCCCTGTAGTGAGTAAAGAAATGGGATAAGACAAGGAAGAGATGAGACTTCTCACCCCCTGGGAAGGTTTACTCTAGGGTGCTGTAAATGCAGGTTCATTGCAGCTCCCGTCCTGACCATGAAACATTGGACCCTTCACGGAAATTATAAGGGGGCCAAGAGAGTTTTCTTGTCTTTTTGCATGTGGTTTGTGGATCTAAGGATGGATCACACCTGTACCCTTCAAAGTATTTTGGAGGATGTTGCAGGCGTAGTGGGTACTTGCATTTCTTTTAATGGCTATCTGATCCCTTTCTACCCAAAGCAAGACCAGTGTCCTCATCCTGGGCACAGGTTCAAGCTTGGTTGCAGTTAAAGGGCTGCCCCTTGTCACCGTTCCTGTAAGTGGTGTTCACGAACAGGATCTCCAGGTGAGGTCCTGGAGAAGAAGTTGCCTGCTTGGGAACCTCAGGGTCCCATCTTTGCTTTTTGCAGGTGAAGTGGTTCTATTGGCGTCTGTCGTACATTTTTTTCACTGTTCACTGGAGCGGGCTGAAACTGAATATGAAGCAGCTGGGATAAGAGTCAGCTTATCCAAGTCTGGGGCCATGGTTCTCAACTGAAAAAAGGTGGACTGCTCCCTCTGAGTGGAGTTCAAGGAGCTTGGTGTGTTGCTCGTGAGTGGAAGGATAGAGGTGGAGATGGATTTAAGGACAGAAGAGAGACTGAAGGAAGGACTGAAGGATGGAAGGAAAGATTGAATGAATAAAAGAAGGAAAGAAGGGATAAATGAAACATGGATAAAGAGAAGGAGACAGAATGGTTGAATGAAGGAAGAACTGCAAGAATGTTCTGTAGTTCGGCAGTTCAGCAATTTCACAAAATGGCAACGAAACAGGAAAATACATAAATACTACCACCAAAATGCATACATATTCCATTTGATTTGTTGGTTATATGATTGGTCAGAACTTTGTGTCGTTACCTGCGGTTGCTGTTCCCCAGTGCGTCCTTCTGGGCCAGTCAGCGGAAAACGAGGTGGCGCGTACTGCCTTTCTACTGGCTCCAGAGGCAATGGTACATCTTCTCTGTTGTACGACAACCGCCTATCAGAGTCTTCTGAACGAGGAGGAGGAGAGTCGGGACTTCTGGGTTGAAGGGAGTCTGAGTGGTCACTACTAGCAGGATCTGGTTGGTACTCAGGGACTTTGCCTGTCAGAGTGTAACTATCCACTTCCTCTTGGGTCTCTGGCTCAAAGGTGTAATCGTCAAACTCATATTCAGGGGTAGTTGTGTCCTAAGAGACAAAGCCAGTGAAGAATTAGAACGACGAGAAAATCTAAGATTTAGACTGCACAGCAAACAGTAAGATTACCAGGTAGAGGCCATATCCAACAGTAGGTGGGACAGCAAGGAGACCGCCAATGGATGCAGGAATGATTTCTTGAAAAAAGTACCGTTTTCCAGTGTGGAAAAGCCAAACACCTGGAACTCCAGTATTTCCAACCCTGGTGAACAGGTAATAACCAGATAAACACACACATGTCCAAAAACCTTACAACAATATTCTTGGGCCTTGCCAAAGCATTCGTATTTCTTTAACTTTTCTCTATTGTGTCATGTTACAAACAACATACTTCAGTGCATTTAATTGGGATTTTCCATGAGAGAATTAATTCAATTGTTTGTCACCAATGCAATGACAATAAAGGGCTTCACTTGGGTTTAATTTTTCAATAGACCAACAAAAAGGGAGCACATAATCATAAAGTGAAGGGAAAATTATGTTTTTTTCCCCCCTGATTTTTACAAATAAAAATCTGCAAAATGTTGTGCGCATATATATTCCGTTCCCTGAGTCAATACGTCTCTTGCAGGTAACGCTGCAAGTCCCTATATGCTGGAAGGTTTATCTCAACTCTTTTGCAGCCTCTAACTCTCTTCCAGTATTCACCCACCTTCCCATCAACTCTGACCAGTTTACCTGTACCAACTGAAGACAAACATCCCCACAGCATAATTCTGTCACCATCATGTTTCACTATTGAAATGGTATGTTCTGGGGGATTTGTGGTGTAAGTTTTCCTGTAAACCAATTTTCAATATTGTTCTCCCTGTGACGTCTGCGTCCCCTACATGGCTTGTGGCAGACACTGAGACAAACCAGTAACCTGTGGAAAACCTCATGCCAAGAACAAGATCTTCTTTTAAATAAACATACAAAATCTCCTCATTGTTCCTTGTAGCATTAGCATTAAGAGAGCTCAGCGATTAGGCAAGATAATTCATCCTCCCGATTTATTAAATAGATATGACCTTCACTGTTTTTATGCAACATTCATTTGGTTTAAATTAGCCTAAAAATTGCTAAACAGATCACTGTAGTCTAATGTAGACAACATCCCCGTTTTCAGGGTTGAAAAAGGTCATTAACATGTAAGGCAAAACAGGAAATAAATAATAATACCAGAAACAATTAGCTCTCCTGAAATAAACAAATTAGCAATGACATTAATATTAATAAAAATATTTAGGTAATCGGGGGGGAAGTACAAAAATAATAATACTAAGAATAGTTCTCTATTTAAGTCATACTGGATAAAAATTAAACAAAAATATAAAATATATATAGCAGCAGTCTTAAAAAGACCATTTAAAAAAAGTGTATACTCCAGTCTTAAGCTTTCATCTTAATCCACCTCAGTCAATTTATAGATGAACTCTCCCTTTGCACTGCCTTTTTATAGTTTTTCTTTCCATGCGACCTATGGGATCTCTGCCACTTTTGTCACACACAGAGACACGATGCGGCGCAACGCGATGCGGCGCAACGCGATGCGGCGCAACGAAGCCCGCTGTTCATTTCGTCAATTAATGGATCAGAACCACTATAGGCAGCAGCTTGGGAAGGACGTCACATGGGAAACGGGCTGTTGTATTCCATGCATCGTACCAGTCAGTGTGCCTATTGGTCTCCTGAAAAATGATGAAAACCTAGACATTTTCATCAATCTATGAATTCCCCCCGGATGCTTGGGACAGCATGTGAAGAGTTGACATATCAGGGGAAAAGAGGGCAGTTGGTCACCCTAGTTTAAATTATACAGGGTTCATGGCTGCCAAAGGTTGTTGGTTGTAAGTGCCAGTATCCTGTTTTTACTTACTGAGAAAGCCTTTTAACACTGTTGTCATCTTGAGTAACGCTGTAAAAAGGACCCTCAGTTTTGGAGATGATGAAATATGAAACTTCTCCTCTACAGAAGCCAACTCTGGCAGGAAGCTGTATCTCCACATTATAGGACTCCTGAGAAGACAATATAAAAGAAACAATTTTAAACCAGTGTAAGCCGAAACAACTTTAACAAACTGTTTGTGTGTCTACAACACTGCAGTTCATGTATATTAAGTCCAGCAAGTTTACCTTAGGTCGCGTCCCAAAAAAGTTGAGTCCATTTTCAGGATAAAGGAAGAGAACGTATGAGTCAGTCTCATCGTATCCAATCACAGCTTGGAACGTATTGACCTTCATGGACAGAAAAGAGACACAGAAACTCTGAGTAGGATTCAAAATAGGGATAGACCGAAATATCGCCCGACCAATATATCGGGCTAATATTGACCTTTTTTAATATATTGATTTCTTCTGTTCAGTAATTGCTGTCTGATGGCTTAACAAAAGTCAAATCCACCATTTATTTTTATTTATTGGTTTTATATATTTAATACTTGGTTAGTTTATTGATTTGTTTGATTAACTTTGGTTAAACGTTTGATTTTAATACTCTGCAGTACACCAGTGAAGATTCAACAGCTGGTTAAATTCACTGTTCAAAAGGTATGTTGTGCATCAACTGTTGTTATTAGTGGGACATTTTAGCATGCAGATAAGACCAAAAGCTTTCAGATATTGGCCATAAAGATCGGTCCAAAATACGGCAACACATATCAGCCATCGGCTGACCACGACTTCTACATTCTATTTCTATTTACTATTCCTTGATATCTACTTCTATTGGCATACATTGATAACAGAAAAACCCATATCAGTCAATCTCTAATCCAAAACACAAGTTAATATAAAATGTGACCTCTAAGGAGGCTTTCTCTTCAAATTCAGATTTGGCTGATAGAAAGGGTAAACTAAGAAAGATGAACAATAACTGTGTGGGCTTTAGATACAAGATCAAATGCGTAACTGGTATTTCTAAAGTAAATAACGAACACTGTATTACTTCCTTTGATCATGGTCACATTACAATTTACCATATTAATAGTAGACTTTTAAATAAGTCTTGTAAAAATCACCATGTACACTCTCTGTCCAATCCATCTAGCCTAGATTCTATTCTTTAACTCTGTTGTGTACTGCATGTTAACTGGCTGGTTGACTCCAGGCACTTGAACTCAGCCACCTTCAGTAACTTTACATTATGCATCTTTACCATCCTTCCACCTCCTTTGTCTTCATACACATATTTTGTCTTGCTTCTACTTTCTTCCTCCTCTTCTTCCCAACCTTTTTTCCTTGAGGACCCCCTTGCCTGTGTCCAAGAGAAGCCGGCACCCCCCCAAACCCCAACTCCTACCTGCCTACAGGCATTAAAAGTGATTAATTACAAAATATTATTGTCAAGAAATAAACAACAGCTGTATTTTTTGTTCTTATTCTTCTTGTTTTACACTGTAGACTATTTAGAAAATGTTCTTCTTGTCTTTTGGATTTTATAAATGTAATACTTACAAATGTAATTTTGGTAACCTCACATCCTCAGCACAGACAAAATTCTGCTGACCCCTAGCGATCTCTAGGGACCCCCTTGGGGGGTCCCGGACTCCAGGTTGGGAACCACTGCTGTAGACCATACCAATACCTCTCCCGGTTCTCTTTCACCTGCTACTATGTGTTATTACCTGAGTGACAAGGCCACCTCCTCTGCTCAGTCACTCTCAGAATGCTTCAAACATTCACCCCTAATGTTTAATCTTCTCACTTCTCCTCCGCTGCTCCTCAATGTCTCCTCCCCGTCTTCTCCCATCTCCTGAATCCCTGGGTATTGTGGGCTTGTCACAATACCCTCTTTCAGGCTCTCACAGCCACCACAACCATTTGTTGATCTGCCTTTCTAAACATTTAATCTATACCGACTGATGCATGAGGAAATGTAGGCCACTCTGCCTACTACAAACCGCACTACAAACACGTAGATTTTATGAACGAAGGAAGCCCTTTTGAGCAATCCTACGCAGTTTTTCTTTTTTGGGAACAGCTCCCAACTACATTCATACACAACGACACAGACACAAAGAAACCAATGTATATGTAACATCGCTTGTGCTGACCACCCCCAGCCCAGATGTTGAGCTCCCCAGACTCTTCTATGAGTCTGACCGTCCTTCAGGGTGATGTTACAACTTGGAAACCAGATCTCATTAAACAGAGAGCCACGGGGCGCTAACAAACACAGATGTCGCTTTGCTTATAGTCATCTCACGTGAACGTATGTGGGTCTACTCCTAATTGTTTACATCAGCATCTTAAACCTATCTTGTTGTTTGTACGAGGGGGAGGACTTTGTAATGTCCAGACTCTTTCTAATTAGTGAGGAGCGGGATTTTTTTTTTTTACTGTAGGGAAGAAGCATAATACATATTTTTTAAGTTTAAGTATTAACGTATTAAAGGCAAAGAAGAGATGAGGGAAAGGTACGAAAAGGATGCTTGAATGCATAATTGTGTTTCTCTTGCAATCATTAAGGGGCTCTGGGGGGAGAATTATACACACCCAGAGAGGGAAAAGCAAAATACAGATCAAAAAACACCTAAAAGATTACGTAGCATCTTAACACATGGTCTGGCTGTGAACTTCTTCTTTCATAGGCAAATCAACAGAATTAGGGCTAGTGTTCCGTCTTTGCCAAATACTGTTTCCAACACATGTTGTTTAGGTTTATGATGCCACAAAGGCCAAGCATTTCACTGACCCCCCCTTTGAGTTGGTATGTTCTTTATCTAAAACAGGTCAACAGAAAAATGGCAGTTCCAATATAAGAGGCAATTTAAGAGGCAATAGATGCTAGATGAAAGGATTTAGGTAGTAGGTAAATAAGAGGAAATTGAAATATGGCTATATGTATTGGCTACAATATTGGCTCACCCCTCCAAATCATTGAATTCAGGTATTCCAAACAGTATACAATCCAGTAACTAGACATGCAGACTACTTCTGCAAGCATTTCTAAAGGAATGGGCTGCTCTCAGGAAGTCAAGGAAGTTCAGGATGGTTCCTTGATAGGATGCCACCTGTGCAATAAACCAGCTATGAATTTTTTCTCACTGCTAAACAATCCACATTCAAATATTAGTGGTGTGAAATCAATGTGGACAGCCATGACCTTAGCCACATAGAACCCCTTTGGGATAAGTTAGAGGAGGGACTGTGAGCCAGGCCTTCTCATCCAACATCAATGTGTGACCTCACAAATGCATTTCTGGGCAAGAAACACTATCCTAAACTATGTAAAAAGCCGCGTTAGATGAGCTGAACCTGTCAAAGTTGCTAAGTTTTGGCCAACACATTAAGGGAAAAGGGTGGAATTTCACTTAAGTCAGACTGTGTGCAAAGGCAAGTGATCCAATACATTTATAGTGTAGGTCTGCTAAAGTCAGGGTACAACAAGCCGACAGTGGTCAGCGAGGAAGGCTAAGGGGAACCGGAAATTGAAGTTTGAATACACAGTCACACAGAAGAGCCAAAGATCTGTAGCACAAAACAGTTTCGTTCAGTGAATGTAAATATAAACCTCTTCCTGAGTTGTTATTGCTGTTTGCCTTGGGTTTGGCCCAAGACCTTTTACTTATGGAACATGGTCAAAACAACTCCACTAGGAGATGCCCAAAGGGTTTTTGAAGCATACTTGAGGGGGTAACTTGAAGGGAATTATGTAGTTCTTCCAGATTTAGGGGACAACAAGCTGAAGAATATTAAGGACAAACGGCTGTTAGAGTTTGTGTATGATGAGGATCATACAAGTTTGGACAGTTGTTAGCACTTTTGTCTCAGAATTAAGGTCTTTGGTTCTAATCATGTTCTCTCAGTGATTCCGCGGGCTCTTTCCAGGTACTCCAGTTTTTCCACAACAGTCCAAAAACACGAAGAAGTAGCGGGTAGGAGTAAACGAGTCAAGGTTGTTGGTGCTGTGTGTCCCTGTGTTTCCCTGTGATGGACTGGTGACCTGTTCTGGGTGTGTCCCACTTCTTCCCCAATGATTGCTTTAGATAGGCGCCAGATTCCATTGTTTCTACCAGTGGGTACAGAAAACGGGTGGATACTATAGCCCTAAGTGAACGTTAAAACAGCAATGGAGGTCGGTACTCAACTAAGTCGCAGTTTTGCTCTCCTCTATACCAGTGTTTTTCAACCCTGCTCCTCAAGGCACACTGGCCTGCATGTTTTAGATCAATGATCCCCAACCCTGGTCCTCCAGATCTACTGTCCTTTAGGTTTTAGATGCATCCCTGCACCAACACAGCTGAATCAAATGATTTAATTACCTCTTCCGCTTGCTCTCAAGTTTTGCAAAGACCTGGTAACAACCTCTTTGTTTGATTCAGCTGTGTTGGAGCAGGGATGCAACTAAAACCTGCAGCACAGTAGATCTCAAGGACTGGAGTCGGAAACCACAGTTTTAAACATTTTCCTGTTTCAGCACACCTGATTTCAAGACTGATCAACAGACTTTTGCTTAACTGCAATCATCTGAACGAGGCGTGTTAAAGCAGGGAAACATCTAGAACATGCAGGGCAGTGTGCTTTGAGGACCAGTGCTGCGATATGCTACTCTATATTGTATGCCTTCCATTTTCTAATAATTGCTCCCACAGTTGATTTCTTCACACCACACTGCTTACCTATTGCAGATTCAGGTTGCTTCTACACTAACATGGCTAAGGTTATACAGGGTATATCCCACTTAACCTTATACCTCTCCACACACACACAAAGCATCGTTTAGGACCCCTTCCTCCCTTCTGCCCGCTGGTGCAACCCTGACCTAGTAGGCATGCGCGAAAAAAAGGCAGACCCACATATATGACGTCACAGTCACCTCTGACCTGGAAGTACATCCTCCCTACAGTTACCTGGCAGAAGTAAACATCGAAGAAGAAGCAAGAAGCTCATTTCTGATCTGCGACTTGTTGGGCAAAGTTACCGAAAATGGCTTTTCACAAGAAGAGAGATTTCTTTGGTTACCTCTGAGTGACCACCGGTTGTTATTAAGCTGGCTGTGGCGCGTGTTTTCTGACGTCACTTCGTTACCGAACTCAGTTCTTAAACGCCTAACGAATCCACACCAATCCAATAGCCAGAGGTTTAAAAAAAAGACGCCCCCCTTACCCGTGTAAAAAAATATCCGGGGAGGGGAACCTTAGACGATGGGCTAGTGTGGCCGAGACGGGGTATTGACTAAATATTTCTTCGTTTAAGCACCTAAACGGCCTAATGTAGACAGGGCCTCAGTCTTCCCAGGCTGGTGCAGGTCTACAATTTTGTTTCTGGTGTCCTTTGACACCTCTCTGGTTGTGGCCATAGTGGAGTTTGGAGTGTGACTGATTGAGGTTGTGAACAGGTGTCTTTCATACTGATAACAAGTTGAAACAGGTGCCATTAATACAGGTAACGAGTGGAGGACAGAGGAGCCTCTTACAGAAGAAGTTACATCTCTGTGAGAGACAGAAATCTTGCTTGTTTGTAGGTGACCAAATACTTACTTTCCACCATATTTTGCAAATAAATTCTTAAAAAATCAGACCATGTTATTTTCTGGATTTTTGTTCCTGATTTTGTCTCTTATAGTTGAGGTATACCTATGATGAAAGTTACAGGCCACTATCATCTTTTTAAGTGGAAGAACTTGCACAATTGGTGGCTGACCAAAGACTTTTTTACCTCACGGTATTCTTCGGTTGTTTCCGCCTAGTATAGCATATTGAGAAAGGCCTCCTCCCAATCCCGCTTCTATCTGTTTGGCTATTTGCCAAGTGCATGTGCTGCTTCACCGCCTTGGCAAAGACGTCTCGGTGTTCTTTACAGACTCACAGCTGGAAGAAAACAAATTACACCCAACAGAGATGAAAAGACTTTGAGAGACTTTTCAACACTCAACCTCCCTGCGGGCATTCCCTCGCACCTTTTTCTTTTTTAAAATGCAGGGTGCTAACTCTAGTTATACTGACCAGAAAAGAAACAAACAATAATTACCGCAGATCTTTTGCTGCTTCTTTTCTTTTCAGGGAGATTATAGACGATTCAAGTTATGTGGGTCACAGTGTTTGCTAGCTGTATGTGCATCACAGTAAATAATTACAATGTCTGCATTAGATTTGAATCACAGTTTCTCTGCATGGCTTCACCTAGCACGTTCCCGTTCTGCAACATGTGTTTCATATGTTTCGCATTACATGTAACAAACCGCAGACTGTCACAGTCTTTCATTTAAACAACCCAAGATCTCTGTGTTAATCACAGTTGATATACAGGAAGGCTTGCATTAACCCTTATGAAGTTTTTGAAATGGGCCCCATACGACTAGAAAGAGGTAGGTAGAGTACCCAAAGATTGTACTCAAGGAAAAGTAGCACTACTTCAACACATTTTTACTCAAGTAAAAGTACAAGGTAGTAATGCAAAAAGTTACTCAAATAAATGTAAAACATTTGTAGCACAGCACATTTTTTTATTTTTATTATTGAGTTCTTGAGTAATTGTTTTGAGATCATAACATTTGATTTTATGTTTGAAAAATGACGTAATTGGACACAAATATGAAGTTATGTGCAAGTTTTAAAAACTAAAACATATAGAAATACATGACATAATTACAAAATAAGTAATTCAAGTATAAGGAACATTTTTCCAAATTAATATTTTTATAAAGTAAATCTAGTGAAACCAATACTGACAGTAGGTAATGTATATATGTTAGACTGGGGTAAGGTACCCCCACCTGACCCCTAAATTTCACAACAGTCTCAGTAGATAGAAAATAACAATAAAATGGTAAAGCTTGTGTACAAACAAGTCTTGTGCACTTTTGGTGAAAACAAGCTTGTTTTTCATTCAGTGAAGTTACTCACTGTGGGTAGAGTAGTCAGAAATTTTACTTAAGTAAGAGTAGCAATACTTCCTAAAAATAGTATCCAAGTAAAAGTAAAAAGTATGGCGTAGTAAACTACTCCTAAAAGCTTTTAGTTTTTTTTTCAAAAGGTTACTCAAGTAAATGTAACTAGTTACTACCAACCTCTGACAACTAGCTTAACTTTCTTGGTCAAAATTAATATTATTTGACTTACAGTGCCTTGCAATACCATTCACACCAATTAATTTGGATTTATTTGTCATTATGACCACAAACCTTAACATATTTTATTGTGATGTTTTATGACGGCTCAAAACAAAATAAATGGTAAATAGACTGAATTTATATATCGCTTTTTTAGTCATACTGACTACTCAAGGCGCTTTACACTAGGGCCACATTCACCCATACGCACTCACAAACGCGCGCACATTTAAACACCGATTCAGAGCTCGGGAGGCAACTTGGGGTTAAGTGCCTTGCCCAGGGGCACATCGACATGTGACAGAAAAAAACTGGAATTGAACCTACGACCCTCCGGATGTGGCACACTGTATGGCCCAAGATTTCAGTGAGTCAAACTGCAAGACGTCTCGCTCTAGCAGGACACGCCAATGTCACAAGCATACGTCGCCAAAAAGTCGACAGATACCCAAGATGGCAACAAGAAAGTGTCATATACACTTTCTTTGCTGCCAATAAATTCGGCTTCTTTGTTGATCCACATGTTGTTGTGCGTAGTCTCAATTATTGCTAATGTTGATACTGCTACTGTCGCATTGTACTCTCATCACTAGTGTTTTCTTTGATCGGTTGCAGACCCAGATTTTCTGACAATGTTTGAGGACTGACAGAGGCGGGATTTGCTCGTGATAGTGCTCAATAGGCTGTCGGAAGACCCGTCACACTGGACGGCCACAGACCCGCGAACTACGCTCATGCGCATTGTTTTTCGTCATGACTACAATCAAACAATTTAACTACTGCGGCTGAAAAACGCACAGTGTGAACTGAGCTTAATTTAGCAGCAGAGAGTCATCCGGCTTTTAGAGTGGCAAGAAGAAAGTGATTGTTGAAAGTAAGCTCTGAAAAGCACTTTTTAATGTTTGCTACATGCCAGGGGACACAGCAGAACTGGTGAACTGGTCAGGTGAAACCAACACTAAACCTTTTGGTGTACACGCAAAGCTGGCAGGATCATTCTGTGGGAATTTTCTTCTTCAGCAGGGACAGGGAAGCTAGTCAGAGTTGATGGGAAGAGCTGAACACTTGACAATCCTGGGAAAACACCTGTTAGGGGCAGAAGGAGACTGGAATGCCTTCAATCAACGCATATTTATGCAGTAGAATGGCCCAGTCAAAGTCTTTGACGCAAACCCAACTGGAAAATTAATGCTCACAAACAGTCTCCATCCAATCTGTCTGATCTTGGGCTACATGCCAAAGACGAATGGGCAAATATTGGTGTCTCTAGTTGTGCAAAACTGGCTGAGAAACATTCCAAAATACTTGCATCTGCAACTGCAGCTTAAGGCAGTTCTACAAAGTATTAACTCTTTTAAAAACCAATAGTAATTTTCTATAGATGACATACCTACTGCTGAAAATAACTACAGAAACCCACTTGAGTAATTACATAGACGCTGTGCATTTCCACAATGTGGTTTTGCTCAGATTGAAGTCATAGCTATGTTGCTGTGTGGAAAAGAGGTCAGGATCCGTGTTCTACACGTGTGTTTTTGGTTGCTGGTGTTTCAGCCCGTTAACCGCAGAGCAGCTGCAAACAGGCAGAGAGACAGACAGCAGCTTTGGTCCAGTTGCCAGTATTACCAGAACTGCCTGCAGCGTGGGAACTGGTAACACAAGCATACACACACACACATTAACACACACCACCAACCATTTTTCTGGTCGGGAACAGTCCCCTCAGGGTTCCACTCCTATCTTATAAACCTTTTGAGTCTTTTGTCTATTACCATTTTTTGTCTGCGTACAGTCAAGCAAACAAAAGTATTTGGCAGCCACCGATTGTGCAAGTTGTCCCGCTTAAAAAAATGAGAGAGGTCTGTAACTTTTTATCGTAATTACATTTCAACTGTGAGAGACAGAATGTAGAATAAAATCCAAGAAATCACATTGTATGATTTTTAAAGAAGTTATTTGTATAATGGTGCAGAAAATAAGTATTTGGTCAATAACAAAAGTTCACCTCAATACTATGTAATGTAACATTGTCTGGCAATGACAGAGGTCAAACGTTTCCTGTAGATCTTCATCAGGTTTGCACACACTGTAGCTGGTATTTTGGCCCATTCTTCCATGCAGATCTTCTCTAGAGCTGTGAGGTTTTGACTTTCAACTCCCTCCACAGATTCTCTATTGGATTGAGGCCTGGAGACTGGCTAAGCCACTCCAGAACCTTGAAATGCTTTTTACGTAGCCATTCCTTCTTTGCCCGGGCAGTGTGTTTGGGATCAATGTCATTCTGGAAGATCCAGACAACTTTCATCTTCAGTGCTCTCCCTGATGGAAGATGGATCTTACAATACATGGTCCCGTTCATCCTTTTCTTTAATATGGAGCAGTCTCTCCGTCCCCTTTGCAGAAAAGAAACCACAAAACATAATGTTTCCACCCCCATGCTTCACAGTGGGTATGGTGTTCTTTGGATGCAACTCAGCATTCTTCCACTTCCAAACACGGTGAGTGGCGTTTATACCAAAGACTTCTATTTTGGTCTCATATCACCACATGCCATTCTCCCAATCCTCCTCTGGATCATCCAGATGGTCTCTGACAAACTTTAGACCAGCCTGAACATTGGCTGGCTTAAGCAGGGGGACTACAGGACTTTAATCCATGACGATGTAGTGTGTTACTAATAGTAACCTTTGTTACTGTGGTCCCAGCTCTCTTCATGTCATTGACCAGTTCCCCCTGTGTAGTTCTGGGCTGTTTCCTCACTATTCTCAAGATCATGTATACCTCACGAGGTGAGATCGTGCCTGGAGCCCCAGGTCAAGGGAGATTTCCGGTGATCTTGTATTTATTCTATTTTCTAATAATTGTTCCAACAGCCAAACTGCTTGCCTATTGTGGATCGACCCATCCCAGTCTTGTGCAGGTGTACGTACAATCTTGTCTCTGGTGTCCTTAGACAGCTCTCTGGTCTTGGCCATGGTGGAGGTTGGATTCTGACTGTTTGACAGGTGTCATTTATACAAATAATGAGTTCAAACAGGAGCCATTAATACAGGTAATGAGTGGAGGATAGAAGAGCTTCTTAAAGAAGTGGTAACAAGTCTGTGAGGGCCAGAGTTCTTGCTTGTTTGTAGGTGTTCAATACTGATTTTCTGCACCATTATACAAATGAATTCATTAAAAAGCATACAATGTGATTTCCTGTTTTTTTCTTCACATTCTGTCTCTCACAGTTCAAATGTACCGATGATGACTATGACAATTACAGACCTCTGTCATCTTTGTAAATATGGCCACTTGCACAATCAGTGGCTGCCTAATACTTTTTTTGCCCCACTGTAAAAAGAATGATGCTCTTCACAAATTAGAAGAAATTCCACAAGTTGAAGGTTAAGCTATAGTTTTGAAACCTTTTAGAATGAAGAACATATTTGAAACATGTTCTTTGGTACTTATCTGGTTTTGTTGAACAAATCAGGCTGGTATCTCTATTTGAAGTCATTTATGTCAACTGAAAATTTAAACTGGTCCCACTGCATGTGGTCAGAATAACATGGTGTCAAAGTTGAAGCGCGGTCAGAACATGCTTTGAGGCTGAATGAACATAATCCAAGAAACATCCCCTGTTGTTACAGTTGGGGGGCCTCAGAAACAACAAATAATCATCTGAAAACCTCGTCCTTTGGTGCTAAACAGGGAACAAAGTTCAACACTTGAATTTTCCCCTTGCAGCTTTCATTCGGATGAAACGGCAAAACTAAAGCCTCGTTTCCACTGAGCGGAACGGCGCGACTCGTACTAGTCTAGCTATTGCGTAATTCTCACTTTTCATGGGAGCGTTTCCACTGCCTACTGAACTCTCCTTGAGCCGGTGGGGTTTACCCTGAACGCTTGCGTGGCTTCATACTGGAGAGATGAGGATTTGGGTGACGTGCAAAAGAAGCAATCCAAAGTTGGAGTAATGGTATCACATTGTCCTTCAGGATTTTCTAGTAGTGAGAGGATTTCATGCTTTCACCGACAGCAAGTTGTTCCGGTCCTGAAAAAAAACAAGGTAGCCCCAGACCATTACACTACCACTACCATGTTTGAATGTCAGTTTAATGTTCTTTTTTCTGAAATGCTGTTAGTTTTATTCTAGATGTAGATGTATTTACAAACAGCAGCAGTTTTAGCTGCTTTCCACTATGTCTCTTAAAAATGACTGCAGGTCTAGTCAAAATAACCTCTTTTCCATGCAGGGGCTGACCTGATCCCTCAGAAGAAATAACCTTGGTCATAGTTTTGCTATAAAAGAAATCAGCCGGAAAGCTTTAAAATAATAGTAGCAACTTTAATCTGTGATGTTGTCAAGCCCAAACCTTGAATGCTGTCTTTATTCAGAGGAGGGATTACATGTTTGAAACTTTGTAATTAAAAAACAGCCTCAGTCATGATAGAGTTATGGCTGCAGCGTTTGAATTTTCCCATTTTTGTTCAATCTAAATAAAGTGTTATAGAAGAAACAAAAATAGGTTAACCCGTTTTTCATTAGCTGTCTAACCTAACCCAAAAATCCTCTAATACGACACAAAGTCGTCCTCTGATTCATTGACTTGTCCCTCATGACATTTCCTCCCATAGAAGAGCAGGCTCTCAAAGATCTGAGCTTGGATTCAGATTGAACCTCTGTCAAGAAAGTTTGCACGAACAAGGCAGAGAGAACCATCATACCCCAGTTTAATTAGTGTTTAGATGTTTTTGCTGTTCATCTCTAAAGATAAAACCTGCAGTTGCTAAGCTTATAGCTGAAAGACCAGTCATAGCTACAAAAGTACTAAAGCCACAGATTTTTGGGGTGATGTGTAGGAAAAGAAAAACACACCAAAGCGGCGAAAGAAATAATAACACATCCTTTTACATAAACTGGACATTACCCTATCTATTTACCACTTTTTGGGTTTTTAAGCTAAGCTAAGCTGAGTTTTACTAAACTATGCTAAGCTAAAACAGTATCTGATTTTGAATATGAACATTAGAGACTAAAATTCGTCTCTTTATCAACTTTTATGTTTGAAACTACACTTCTGAATATTCTTTTTCGGTCACTTTTATGGTACTAAGAAAGCTGGCCCGACAACGCATTCTCGTTTATTAAGTTAAGTAGGATTAGCGAGGTTATATCTAAATGTACAATTTGGTAAATATTTTTTAACAACCAAAAATCCCAGCAGACTGAGAGCTTGTCTGCAAAAACCATTTCAGTCATTATCAAACCGAGCAAGCTTGAATAACGTCTTTGTGTTCAAACCGATTGAGCTAAACGCTTTCAGTTTATGCTAATAGCATCTTTAGAAGGTATAACAGCTTTCTCTATGTAGCCAAAACAACCATCTTTTCAATCAAGAATGATATGAATGTTAACTCTTCTGCTTTATTGGTCTTCGGTTCTGTTTCTTCTTCCCTCAAGCACTTCTTGTTTCCCATTCAACTCCTCCAGAACACCCCACCGTCTGGCCCTTCCCCCCACAAACGCCACCCCATGACTTCTTATACACAACCCTACAAACACACACCTCAGGTTAATCAGTTCACACACACACACACACACACACACACCCCAACCCAGCCACCTCCAACCCCACCCAGCACCTCTTGCTAATCTCTTCAAAGGAAGATGCTATCAGTCCAAAGGAGACACATTGAAGCGCATTGCAGCTGAGACCCCACTTTGTTCCGAAAGGCCAGACAGACCTTTTAAACAACAAACTCCTTTAGAGGCATTTTGAACACCAGGCCTGGTCAGCGGACGGAGAACTAAAGATGCAATTCTGGTATCGAATCTCATAAAAACCTACATTGGCGTCAGTGCTGTCAAACCAACCTCAAGGTATTGAGCAAAGCTCTAAGAGGCTAGGTGCTCCATATTTCCCGTTGTTCAATGTTTCAATATTTCGTTTTTGATCAGACACCAACATAGAAGGAAAATCTAAAGGAAAATAGACAATTAAAGGAAAGACAATAAGCACTGCTGAGAGGGTTGGACGGTCACAGAAAAGATCCCTTGGGGGCTTTCCTAGAATCTGCCACTCCCTTCATCCCACCATCCCACATGCTGCACACCAGGATCTACAAAGCCCTGTTTGTTCAATCGATCACCTCCGTCTGCCTGGCTTTACTTGGAGTCCCTCTCTGGGTTTAACCTAAACAGAGTTTCTGATGCAGTTGAATCCAAGCCTTTTAATAGGTCTGCAACTATGACTCGTTTCCTTAGGAAGTAGGTGAACATTTAAGATGGAGGGCTTAAATTCTTCATAATTTGGTGCAAATTGGAGGCTTTGTTTTTGAGGGGAAATTCAAATATAGTGACTTGCAAAAGAATTTAGACATCCTAAACTTCATGCTTCTCATCACATTACAACCACAAACAGTACTGTATCTTATTGGAGTTTCTTCTGCTGGACAAGAAGGCTGAAAGATTCTCAACTGCGGATCGCTGCAGCTCCTCCAGAGTTACCAGAGTTACTTAGCTGCTTCTCTGTTTAATCCTCTCCTTGCTCAGTCAGATTAGGTGGACGGCCAGGTCTTAGTGGATTGGCGGTTGGGTCTGACCCAACGAAATACATTACGTTTTTAACTCCTTTTTCGAGGCACTGTATGTATCCATGAGTTTTGTAATACCGTGAAGCTGTACAACTAGTTTGTGCGGATGAACATTAAACATGAGATGGAGTTTTTATTTCTTGTGAAAAGGAAACAAACAGGTGCAGAACATGCAGCTAGTTTAGCCCACTTATTGCACAACATATCATCGGAGGAACAGCTGAAGCGATGGACACATTTGCCAAACAGCTCATGCAGGGAATTCCTGGCCTTTTTGCACTTAAATTTGGATCTTTTTTTTTTTTTTTTTTTTTGCGCACACATAATACACATGCTTTGTGCGCTTCCAGTTTGCTGCATGTGTTGCAAAGAGGCATAATTAAACAATACTGCAAAAGAAAAATAGAAATCCGTGAATTTGTCAGAGGGTAACCAGGATCTTACCATTTCATGAGGCGTTGAGAAAACTTCCGCGATGACCGTTCATACATTTGTTGCAAGTTTTCATAAATGACAGCAGATTTCAAACAAGCGTGACTTGAGTTTTAGCCTACAGCTACGCTTCTGACCCAGTTCCAGTAACTTATTTCCTCTCTACATTCCTCTCAAACCCCCGATCTATATGAGGCGGTGGTTAATAATAATACTTCTAGAAACGTCATGAACACAAGGTAACATACAGAGAGGGGATAGCTGGTTTATGCATGAGTGGTCAAGGCATGTTAGTGTGGGAACTGGAGGAGGAAATAATGGGTTGGTAGGCCGGGGGGAGTCTTTGATGACACTTAAAGATGGCCTCTGACCCTTTAAAAAGGTTAAGAGGCAGATTAGGAGGGGAAAGGTGGGGGTTATATACCTCCCACCTCAGGATTAGTACAAATGAAACACGATTTACAGGAATTTGGGACTGTGTGTCTACACAACACCAAAGTCCACAAGTAGGGGGTAGTATCTGGACAAAGGTTAAAATTGTCAGTAGTTTTGTCCGTCTTACCTTGTCTGTAGCGCCAGTGGCTCGTGCTTGTTCTCTGTATGCCGCAACGTTTTCCCATGTTGCCACCACAGCATGTGTGGGAGTGAATTTTGCATCTGGGAAGCCGCGGTGCACCTCCTGGGGGTGTAGATGAATGAACGAACGGGTGAAGGGAGGGAGAGAATGAGAAATGAAAAAGGGAAAGACAATGGAATGCACTGATGGAGGACGAACCAAACGGAGAAGAAGCCAAATCTGAAGTACATTTGAAACAAGTTAAGGCTATGGTGGGCAGGGGGTGGGGTTCTGAAGTCTGCAATCATTTAAAAACCAGACAACTCTAAATTTGACATACCTGTGTGAATCTATTCAGTACGCCGGGGGTTTCAGTAACCCGGTAATAAATGTTTCCTCGTCCTCCACTAGTGTCAATGTCAGCGAGGAACGGTGCCACAGCGGGGAAGTCTGTAGGGAGGCCATCATCAACATACTGCTTTTCCATTGGCAGGTCCTGGGCTGAGATGATGCCGTTGGTGGCCACCTAAACCAAGAGACAAAGAAAGCTTTGGTGTAAAAAAAAAAAAAGACGACTCCAAGGCAACTCCTTATGAACCCACATCCCCTATAACCCACTGCAACCCCCTGATGGACCCCGGGAACCACATAATGAACCTCTTCATTACCTCCATAAACCACTGGAACGGCCTCAAGGATCCCCTGCCTGGACCTGATTATGTTTAGGAAACCAGCAAACCACATTTAAATGACTTTCAGTCTGATATTATCCTTGATGACAGAGCATGACGAATAATGCCTGTTAGGTGTGATACAAAGAAGCATATCTCAAATTTCAATGGATACAGTGGCTTGCAAAAGTATTCGGCCCCCTTGAACTTTTCCACATTTTGTCACATTACAGCCACAAACATGAATCAATTTTATTGGAATTCCACGTGAAAGACCAAAACAAAGTGGTGTACACGTGAGAAGTGGAACGAAAATCATACGTGATTCCAAACATTTTTTACAAATAACTGAAAAGTGGGGTGTGCGTAATTATTCAGCCCCCTGAGTCAATACTTTGTAGAACCACCGTCTGCTGCACTCACAGCTGCCAGTCTTTTAGGGTATGTCTCTACCAGCTTTGCACATCTAGAGACTGAAATTCTTGCCCATTCTTCTTTGCAAAACAGCTCCAGCTCAGTCCGATTAGATGGACAGCGTTTGTGAACAGCAGTTTTCAGATCTTGCCACAGATTCTTGATTGGATTTAGATCTGGACTTTGACTGGGCCATTCTAACACATGGATATGTTTTGTTTTAAACCATTCCATTGTTGCCCTGGCTTTATGTTTAGGGTCGTCGTCCTGCTGGAAGGTGAACCTCCGCCCCAGTCTCAAGTCTTTAGCAGACTCCAAGAGGTTTTCTTCCAAGATTGCCCTGTATTTGGCTCCATCCATCTTCCCATCAACTCTGACCAGCTTCCCTGTCCCTGCTGAAGAGAAGCACCCCCAGAGCATGATGCTGCCACCACCATATTTGACAGTGGGGAGGGTGTGGGATGTTCAAGGCTTGGGAAATCTTTTTGTAGCCTAAGCCTGCTTTAAATTTCTCAATAACTTTATCCCTGACCTGTCTGGTGTGTTCTTTGGACTTCATGGTGTTGTTGCTCCCAACATTCTCTTAGACAACCTCTGAGGCCGTCACAGGGCAGCTGTATTTGTACTGACATTAGATTACACACAGGTGCACTCTATTTAGTCATTAGCACTCATCAGGCAATGTCTATGGGCAACTGACTGCACTCAGACCAAAGGGGGCTGAATAATTACGCACACCCCATGTTTCAGTTATTTATTTGTAAAAAATGTTTGGAATCATGTATGATTTTCGTTTCACTTCTCACGTGTACACCACTTTGTATTGGTCTTTCATGTGGAATTCCAATCAAATTGATTCATGTTTGTGGCTGTAATGTGACAAAATGTGGAAAAGTTCAAGGGGGCCAAATACTTTTGCAAGCCACTGTATAATCAGGAGAACATGATCAGTTAAAACTGCAGAGAAATAAATTACTTATCATGCACAATATTCTGTTTGGCTACTTTATTAGGTCCATCTGTTCAATTGCCTGTGTAACAACAACAGTCTATCAGCCAATCAAATGGCAGCAATCCCCCTAAACATACCTTCAGATGACTTGCTGAAGGTCAAACTGAGCATCAGAATGGAAAAGAAAGAGGATTTAAGTGACTTTAAAGGTGGCAGCACTCTTGAGAGCGTACTTCACAAACTGCTGATATGCCGGGAAGTTTTACTCGCAATTATTAGCTGTTTCAAGAGAATGGTCCCAAAAAAGGCAAAATATCCACAGAAGAGCCATTGTGTGGACAGAAATGCCTAGCTGATTTCGAGGGACAATGGAGCAAACGGGTTTGACCGATGGAAAGGCAACACACAACAATGATCCCTGACCTATCCGGAGCGTTCCGTGCTCTTCATCATGTTTGTTCACTGATGCTTTCTAACAAACCTCTCACAGAACAGCCACATTTAAACTGAGATTAAATTACACACAACTTTAATGGCTAAATGTGTGACTTCCAAATTCATTGTTTTATGCTAAATCTTATTTAAGGGCATCAATGTAAAAAAGCTGACTACAAACACACTTTTGAGATTTTGACTTGTAAAAAAAAAAAAAAACTGAGAAAGCCATGTATCATTTTCCTTCCACTTCTGTAGTAGACCCCATAATATAGATGGTGGTGACAGCATCGTGCTGTGGGAATGTTGCCAAGATGTCCAGTCAAGTTTATTTGTATAGCAAACTTTGGAAGGCACACTTTCTCATTCAATTGAATGAGAAAGTGTGTCCAAACTTTTGGTCTGTACTGTGTAACACAATAAAACACACACACACACAAAACCATTACATTACAGTGGTGAAATAAAGAGAAGTAATGAAAAGTTTCTATTCAGCTGAAGAAAGCTATGCCACATCCACACACTGATTTGTTCTATGCATCTTCTCAGCGCTTGAATTGGTTCATAGAGGAGCTGTGCATCATCTGCATAATTATGGGAACTAATCTTATTACTTGTTACAGTCTGAGCTAGCAGGAGATATTAGCAGTAGATATTAAATAAGAGTGCCCCCAAGATGGAACCCTGGGGTACCCCAGATGTGATTTTTTTTTTTTTCCTCAGCTCTGATGAAAAGTTTTCTATTGACACGAAGAAGTCCCTTTTCATTAGGTAGCATTCATTTTTTGGACTAATGTTTGCAAATAAAATTTAAAAAAAAGCATGATGTATATATGATGGATAGCCTAGTGTTTTGAAAACACTTACACTTCACATGCTGTTTTGTGTTGGTGTATCTATATTTTTTTTTGGGGGGGGGGGTTAGATATAAGTTTATGATTGTTGAAGCACTGTGTTTGTCTTGCATATATAATATCTTCCCTAGTCTAGATGATGGATGGATGAATAGATAACATCTTGAATTCGAGGCTTTGTACCAGAGTTTTCACATAGATGTACAATTTTATCTAAACAGCGAAAGAGTTATGAGCTTTACTACTTACATATAGCTGGGAGAAAGAGGAGTCAAAAAAGTAAAAGGGTCTGGGTAGGGTCAGCGCTCTGGACGTCTCATCGTCGCCTTCTGGGAGAATTAGGTCTCCGTTGAAAATCCCGTAAGGAAACAGATCGGTCCTCCGGAGGGCTGTGACCACGCACACGGAGCAGCTCCAGTAGCAGAGCAGAGCCGCGGTCAGCATCGCTCCTCTGTCCATGGGCAGGCCGAGCGGCTCTGGGGAAACGGCAAAGGGTTGAGTTGAGTTGAGATGCGGCCGGACTCGGAGAGCGGAGCAGCAAGAAAGGAGGAGAAGAACCCCGCCGAGACCCCAGCCGCAGCTGCCTGGACGGGAGGGAGGAGCTTAGCCCTTAGCCCCGCACCCGATTGGTCGCCGGCGGGGTGAGTGACAGAGAGCGGCGTCCCGGCGCGGCAACATCTGGCTCGAGTTAGAGGAAAACACAAATGGAACATTTTTAATCCCGATGTAACAGTATCTGTTTCTAAGCGCTCATGAAGACATATGGTTCTGTAACTACCCCCCCCACACACACACACAGACCCTGACTCACGTCTAAACTACGAACCTTTTTAATTATTTACAATAAAATATTACTAAGAAATTGAAAAAAAACTTTAATTTCTCATATTTATTTTTATTTATTCGTTTAAATCAAGGCTTCAACCTGACTCTTTTCTGTCCCCTAGCGTCTGCAAAGGTGAAATGCAGTCTCCAGGATATAGCTATCAATTTCTTATAGTTTTCAACATTTTGTCACGTTACAATATTTTCGCTCTGATTTTGTGTGGGAGACCAACACATTAAAAAATGATTTTTAAGAAAATGCAACTAAATAAACATGGTATTTATAGTCAGCCCTCTTTTTTTCTTCTCAATAAAACCAGCTGTAAACAATTGCTTTGAAAGTCGGCCTAGCAACACACGAGGCAACACATTCCAACAAGGATCCATGGTGGTGGCAGCATCATGCTGTGTGAATGCTCCCCCCCCCCCCCCAGTATGACATGCAAATCAAAGTTCAGTGAGATGGTTTAAATAAAAGACTTAAATATAGTTACAAGTTTGTGGCAAGCAGCTATTTATCCACTCCAACTGACTTTGCGACGTTTTTCATAAAAGAATAAACAAAAGTTTCCGTCTCCAGTTGAATCAATAATTTGAGATGTAAACTGGGATAAAAGATTCCATTCTGGTGAAGCTATGAGCACAATTTTTGCCAAAAGCTCGATTTAGATGTGCATGTATACTGACTGACTTGCAGCATTCACTCCTCTTGGACCAGCGTGTAGCGACAATGGACAATCGCCTGCATTGTGTCTTTACACTGAGCGCGTGCATGTAGGGACAGTAAAGAGGAAAACTTCCCTTTAACCGGAAGAAACCTCCAGCAGAACCTGGCTCCAGCAGAACCTGGCTCCATTAGAACGGCCATGTTCAACAACCAATGGTGGTTTTAGAAGACAGAGCATGGATTTACCCTCTTTAATTTCCAGTCCTAAATTATAGTCCAAATAAAAACAAAACTTTTGACTTAATTACAGATCTGCCAAAGTCAAACTTTGTGTCAAATTGCTTAAAGGAGGAGAAAATATATAATAAAAACATCTGGAAAAGGCTTTTTCTAGTCAGATTAATTAAAATGTAATGTTTTGGCTAGCAAGTGTGCATGTCGTGCACACCCAAAACAGTCCCCTATAGTAAAGTATGGTGGTGGTATAGTTATGCTGTGAGGTTTAAGCAAGTGAAAACACAACTTTTCCAGGGGACAGTGCAGATAAGCTGAGGTAGCATCCATTGAGACACGTGAGTCACTACGACTGAGAGCTGATTTTGTTCTTGAAACTATGGCTAAAACATCCCATAAGACCGACCTGTGTTGTGGTGCATACAGTGGAAGAGATTGCAACTTTTTAATTTCTGACTCCATCTTGACTCAGGATGGTTTGTCATGCTGGCTGTTAATTGCTGATATAGTAACATCCTAAGCAACACCAAAGAATACAGTCTCTACAACAATTATCTGGGTAATTGTTGCCATAGACATGGGCAAATCAAATATTATTTGAAAAAAAAAAACATGTGCAGTGCTAACACTAGTTTATACAGAAACAGAAAAACAGAGAGTTGGTCTTCTTGTTTTTTGTTCAACACCTATAATTATTTTGCATCTTCAAAGTGATAACCTTGCACTGTTATTAATCAATGCAAATTCATTTTAAATTTTAGGTAGCAAAAGAGGAAATAACACTTTCTTTTTTAAGTCACTGTATAATCCTCTACCATGTGTAACGTTTTTCTCTTGTTTCTGTGGCATGACACCTCTACAGAGAATGATTACCAACTACAAATTTAGAAATCACAAGGTGCTTTGCAGAAGTTTACTGTCATGCGACCATTTCTAGTTTGATATTTCAGAAAATGTTCTTTGCTTGGCTCTTCATAAGGCACACATTTACAGGTGAAACTCAAAAAATGTGATGATTATGGCTTACAGCTTATGAAAACCCCAAATTAAAAATCTCAGAAAATTAGAATATTGTGAAAAGGTTCAATATTTTAGGCTCAAAGTGTCACACTCTAAACAGCTAATTTATCCCAAAAAACCTGCAAAGGGTTCCTGAGCCTTTAAATGGTCTCTCAGTCTGGTTCAGGAGGATTCACAATCACGGGGGAGACTGCTGGTCTGACAGTTGTGGAGAAAATCATCATTGAGGCCATTGAAAAGTGTTCCGGACCTTCACAAGGAGTGGACTGAGACTGGAGTGCGTCAAGAGCCACCACACACAGATTGAGGTTAGACTTGGGCTTCAACTGTTGTATTCCTCTTGTCAAGCCATTCCTGAACAACAAACGTAAGAACGGTCTTGCCTGGGATAAAGGGGGGAAAAAAGTGCAAAAGGTGCCCAAACCAAGTACAGAGTCCATGATTATACTTTTCAGAGGTTTGACATTTCTCTATTTAAAATCCTGTTTTTATTGATTTCATGTAATATTTGAATTTTGAATATGGAGTTTTCATAAGCTGCAAGCCATAATCATCAAAATGATCACCAATAAAGGCTTGAAATATCTAGCTTTGCATCTAATGAGTCTATCTCATATATTAGTTTCACATTTTAAGTTGAATTACTGAAATAAATGAACTTTTGCCCAATATTCTAATTTTTCGAGTTTCACCTGTAGGCCTATTGCATTTCTATGGTATCTTCTATTATGTGTGCACCCTTGAAATGGTATCTTGCTACTTTCAAATTCAAAAAGCAGGACTGCACCCTAGTATTCAGAACTGCTTTTTGAAACACAGAGCTGTCTTCAGTTCTGCCTTAAAGACACGAGATCAGAGTTGCCTTTTTTTGTTTTAGATCAATAAATGTTAACATATTTTTGTGTTTGTGAAATGTCAGAATTTCTTTATATACAGTATTTTTTTTTTTTATCACTCTCTTCAAAATTGAAGTATATATGCACTTCCTTAGTATTTGGTAGCATTTCCCCAAAACATTTTCACTTGGGCCAAACGTTTCTGGTGTCCTTCCACCAGCTTTCTACAATAGTTTGCTGGAATCTTGGCCCACTCCTCTTGACAGAACTGGTGGAACTGGGTCAGGTTTGTAGGCCTTCTTGTTCACAGTCGCCTTATCACTACCGCCCACAAATGTTCTATGGAGTTTAGATCAGGGGTTTGTGACGGCCTCTCCAATACCTTAACTTTCTTGTCCTTCAGTCACTTTGTAATTAATCTGAAGGTGTGCTTGGGATCACTGTCCATTTGGAATACCCAGAAGTTGGGATTGTCCCCATGTGCAGGTGCTAACTGTGTTTTTTTATGGTGGTTTTGAAGTAATGGCTTTCTCCTCTCAGAGTAACCTTTCAGCTCATGGTAGTACAGAACATGTTTAGCATTTAAACCACATTTCATGAACGCTTTTTAAAATTAGTTTTGATTCCATCCAACTCAACAAAGAATA
Source organism: Valencia hispanica (assembly GCA_963556495.2). NCBI lineage: Eukaryota > Metazoa > Chordata > Actinopteri > Cyprinodontiformes > Valenciidae > Valencia > Valencia hispanica. Next base: position 14,612,161 of record OY747723.1, read on the forward strand.
ATTCTTTAGGTTCCTTTAAAGATGCTCCTTGGAATTCAGGCCCAATCACTTAATGAGGGCCTGTATGCCCTTTCTTGGTTTTTTTGAGTACCTTGCTGCAGTGCCTGGAATTTGCCTCTCATCAGATTAGGAAATTATTTACTTGTCTTCTCAGACTTGAATGTTGCTTCTAGTAAATCCGTGAAAGGTTAGATCCAAACATTTTCTTAGCGAGAGTTTGAGCCAAGTTTGTTTAAGTGAAAGCACATTACAAAGCCTTTTATGAATCCACCTGGAGGCACACAATTTTGGGGTAAAATTTTATCAAGTGGTATAAGCAGAATTATAGTGATAAAGCAAAAGAGGACTAAGGTAAAAACAAAACAAAAAGAAGGTAGAGACCAAAAAGACAATGAGAACCATCAGTCTAAATATTACATGTTTATCACTGAAGTTGACAGCCATTTATGTAATTCAGCATGACTGTTTTTTATAAGTTAATTATGAGTCATCTCAAACCCTCAGGTGATCAGAGACATGCTTCTACAGCCACCAGAGATACCGGTCTTGTAAGAGTAATTCTCATCCTTAAAAACATTTATACATTGTCACTTTACAGCCACAAATGCAATGTATTATAATGAGATTTTGTGTGACAGATTAACATAAAGTAATGCAGTATTGTCTTTCAAAAAGAAAGACTAAAAAGAGTATTCAGCTGCATCCCCTACATAAAATCCAGAATCGCCTGAGATCTCCCTTAATTAGAAAAACTCAGTTCATCTGTGTGTAATTTGATTTAAATCCAGCTGTTCTGTGAAGAGCACAGAGGTTTGTTTGAGAACATTAGGGAACAAACGGCATCATGAAGACCAAATGACCAGATTTTCAATTAGAATTGCGTTAATATGACAATAGGAGGTGGTAACGGGACAAAATGTCAATACGAGACACATCGTAGTCTCCTTTATCAGACCTGCCAGATAAAAATCAAAGAACAAGCTTGGTTAAATGTAACTAGCAATTGAAACATAATTCCCTTGAACCAGTCAGTTCATTATGTAATTACTCAAAGAAATCTACAGGTGGAGCCAGAGGCAAGCTTAGGAGGCTCAGTTGATTCATTTTCCTTGTGGTTGATCATGTTGAGTTAAAGTTACTGTAATGACTGTGCGCTCGATTAAACTTAATAACATCAAGGATAATAAGATGGATTATATAATGGTGCTTGAAAAACGTGAGTAACCTCAACTCATGCTATGTTTCTCTGTGCAACAGCACTTTGTCTGTCAGGCTGTGAAATTACAGGAGGCTGGCTGCCCACATCTGATATTTAATAAAAATCAAGGAAGCCATCAATAATTTAGACTCAGCAGGGGCTGAGATGGGTACTGTAACAGAGAGGGCGGGAGAACCAAGGACCTTAACTGAGAGAGATGGAAAAAGCAACAAGGAAGGAAAAAATAAAAACTGCAGAGAAGGGGAAAGGGGAGGAAAAGTGAGGGTAAAGGAAGTGAAATATGGTTCCGTGTCATTGGGGCAGAGGATGAGGTGAAAGGGGTGCTGATGTGAAAGGAAGCGAATGTGGAAAGGAAAAAGGAAGCAGCAATGCGGATAAACAAGTGGAAAGAACAGGATTTCGCTTTTAGATTTTTCCAGATTTGAACATGTACAACTAGACGAATCAGGTCATATAACCCTTACTATATAATACATATCCTGAGGAACTTACAACGCGCTCCTAAAAATATTCATACCCCTTGACTGTTTTGTTTTTGCTTTACAGTATCTTATCATGATTGTAGATAATAGAGCAACTTAGAAATTTCATAAATCCAATATGAAAGAAAAATGAGACATGGTTATAGATTTTTTTGCATGTGAAAATCTGAAAAGTGAGGCATACATTTGAATTCAGTCTATCTGATTTAATACTTTATAGGACCACATTTGTTTGTCCCAGCAGAAGAAAAGCCTCCCCAAAGCATGATTATGACACCATAAAGGACAGTGTTTTCAGATAATGTGCAACGTCCCTTTTGGATAGCCATGGACACTTTTTTTTTGTCACACTTTTTAGATTTTTAACTCAGAAAACCTTGCGTTATTTATTGTTCAGCCACACAAACACTCCTCTTTTGTCTTGGTTTATTGTGTAAAATCCAATCAAAATACATCCAGTTTAAGGTTGGAGCGTTAATAAAAAATGTAGAAACACTCATGGGTTATAAACACTTTTAGAAGGCACTGAATATCCTGGAGAACTGAAAGTGGGCAAAAAGAGAGGCGAGTGCAGAATAAAGAAGAGAGAGACCAGGGATGAAGAGACAAAATTACAGCAGAACCATTAGGGATTCAGTAATGCCTGAATGAAAGCACTTTTGCCATTCAAAGGCTTTCAGCATACATCACATCTCATTTCAAGACCAAGACTTGCCTTTTTTCCTGCTCTTGATGATAGGTAAAATGATGTGACAATAATATTTCAACGCATTATGGAGCACTTATTATGTTTCCGCTAACAGTAAGCGCATGTCCAGTGTCCTTACGGATGACATCATCAGGCTGCTGAAAATGATCCGTCGCCAAAAAGGAAACAAACAGACCAGGACCCTGAAGAGCAAACGGAATCACTCGTTGATTAGTTCTTTACTTTGTTGTGACCATAGGGGAAATGGGGACAGCCCGCTGATTATATCTTCAGCACATAAGGGACATATAGAGAAGAGAAAGTTATATTAATCCAGATGGGAAATGAGAGCCTCAGATCTAAGATGTTGTAGGAGAAAATCCATGTGACACGTTTAGGAAGCAAAAAACACATCTTTCAGGCTCCGTTGGAAACCCATTTTGGCCCAGGAGGGCAGGCGCACGCACACATGCACATACTGAACGTTGCGTATTCTCAAAATATCCCATTGCAAAGAGGAAGCCGTTTCTGCAGAAGGTTTCTGGAGATATGATATGCGTCACTCATGCATGTATGATCTTAGCTGTTTATTTAAAGAACTGTTGCCTCAGGACCTTAAACGGGTTACAGCGTGAATAGCTCACCCCAAGATGACCTGGCTCAGTTTTAAACATCCGGCTAAGACAAAACTAGTTTGTAAAAACTCTGAATTGTTAAACTGATCACATGGTTTCAACGCACCAAATCTAACTTGGACATCATCATGTTATCAAAATGCAAAGGTAGCAATAATGTAACATCAATATGTCCTCTTTGAGACTTTGTCTGCCTTACTTATGAATAAATTCCTTTAAAATGGTCTTCTTTTAGTTTTGCAGGCAGACAGATGACCTCACATTTGACTTTACATTGATTCATGTGCCCAGATCTGGTTGTTGCAGAAGAAGCCCACATCATCACACCTCTGCCACTGTGCTTCATAGCTTGTATGTGATCTCTGTGCTCCTGTTCGCGTTTCTCCTAATATGACACCGTCTATTATAATCAAAGATATCCACTTTGATATCACAGTCTTGTGGTTCATTTGGGGAAAAATGAAAATTTACCTTACATTTTTTTTCTTATGTTGGTACAAAGTATTACACAGTTTTTGGGAAACGTAACATTCTTAGGATTTAATGAAGGCTTATTTGAAGGGTCATTATTTATTTTGTGCAATAGGTGCCTTGCTGTATTTCCTTTCTATTTATTTACCTGAGAAATGGATCATTTGTAACTGGTTACAAGTTCAATAATACATTTTTCTCAGAAAAAAACAATTGTTCAAAATATAGCGTTCTATGAACATTTCGAGGCCTTCTTGACAGAGTCAGTAATCTGAATGGCACCCTGGACTGTAGGGGAAAGAAAGAGCTTATTTGAAAGGCAAAGACATCCATTTTAGTCCATCTAATAATAATAAAAATAATAATACATTTGATTTAATAGCGCCTTTCAGGACACCGAAGTTCGCTTCACAAGCTAAAAACAAAATAAAATCCAGTAGAATAAATAAGATAAATAAAAAAACAACAAATAAAAACATCTACTCTCCAAACCTCACTCGATCATTAGAGATGTAAAGAATGAAATCTCGGGAACATTTGTGCATGAAAACTCCTACACTTTGTAGAACCATCCATCCATCATCCATTGTCTGTATCCACGGCTTTCTCCAGTGGTCATTGGGCAAGACGTGGGGTACACCCTGGACAAGTTTTAGAACCATCTTTTGCTGCAATTACAACAGGTGTTTCGGATTATGTTTCCTTTATCTTAACACATTCAGAGAGTGACATTTTGCCTATTCTTTGCAAAATAGCTCAAGCTTAGTCAGATTGCATAATAAGCACCTGTGAACATACATTTTCTCATTTTTGCAATAGATTCTCAATTGCATTCCGCTCTGGACTTTGACTTGGCCGTTCTAACACATGAACATTCTGTCTGTAAATACCTCTGATGTTTGCTTGAGAACATTAGACAACAAAACCATCTTATTGTAGCTCTGTCTCTTTATTTATAAAGCGCTTTTCACACAAACATTGCAACTCAAAGTGCTTTACAGATTAAAATGACCACACATAAACCACATTCCCATCCCTCCCCCCACAGATTTAAAAGCGGGATCACAATAATTCCCCCCTGCGTAAACTTCTCCACAACCTGGTATTCATGGTGCTGTTTGTTCTCAAGTGTTCTCAAACAAACCTCGGAGGCCTTCACAGAACAACTGGATTTATACTGAGATTAAATTACACACTGGTGGAATCTATTTACTAGGTGGGTGCCTTGTGAAGGCAGTTGGTTGCACTGGACTATATTCTGGGCTGTCAGAATAAAGGGGGAGGATACTTATGCAAGTGGCATTTTTTCAGATTTTCCTTCCTTTTAACAGACATGCTCTGCTTTATGATGGTCTGTTACATAAAATACCAAAAGAAAAGAAGATGGTGATTTTAACATTAAAAAATGTGGAAAAGTTGAACAGGTGAGACCACTTTTGCAAGGCTATACAATGGGGCCAAAAAGGGATTTGGCAGCCACCGATTGTGCAAGTTGTCCCACTTAAAAAGATGAGAGAGGTCTGTAATTTTCTTCATAGGTGCACTTCGACTGTGAAAGACAGGAGGTCAAATAATTTATCCAGGAAATCACATTGTATGATTACGAAAGAATTTATTTGTATAATAGTGGAGGAAAAAAAAGTATGTAGCACCTACAAACAAGCAAGAATTCTGGCCCTCACAGACCTGTCACTTCTTTCAGAAGCTCTTTTATTCCTCCACTCACCTGTATTAATGGCACCTGTTTGAACTCGTTATCTGTATAAATGACACCTGTCCACGCCTTCAAACAGTCAGACTTCAACCTCCACCATGCCCAAGACCAGAGAGCTGTCTAAAGATACTAGGGACGAGATTATACACAAGCACAAGACTGGGATGAGCGATCTACATCAGGCAAACAGCTTGGTGAGAGGAGAACAACTGTTGGAGCAATTCTTTATTTTTTTATTTAACGTGTCCTGTCTGTCAGTGTAGCACTCAGAATTGGTGTCTGAGTACCAAGTAGAAGCCCAACAAATTTACTTTCACAAGTGGAGGATTACGGCTTTTGCTATAGTACTCCGCTTGATATGTATGTGTAAGAAATCTTTATTAGAAATTGCTGTGGGTTTTTTTCTGATATTATGGACACGGAAAAGGAAAATTAGGGGGAAAAAGAAAGAATATGAAGAGAGGTAGGAAAAAAGTTAAGAGGGAGAGGGTAAGTTGAAGATACAAGAGAGGAAGGGGCACAAAGAAAACACATGAAAACATCCCAGTCTGCCTCTATAACCGCAGGACGGCAGGGAGAGGAAAAAAAACAACGACAAAACAAATCAAACAATGCAAACCGAGAACTACACAACCACAACCCACACACCGAGTCACCAACACACCGCCAGGCAGAGGCATCAGTCACCGGCAGGGAGTGACAAAGGGGAAATAGACCCCTCATTTGGTGAGGGGCCTGAGATGCGCCAAGCGTGAAGGCAGCTCTACACCCAACCTGACAGATACAGAGGAATACACAGACAGTCACACGTCCACCCCCTCTTATACCCATACACTCTCACCTGCACACCAAGACATACAAGAAAGGACGCTGTACACTCACTCAAACTTCCTATACACACTATACTCCCAAGTCAAAGTACCGATACCTCAGCAGAGGAACCAGGAGGTGGTCCCCCTACCCTCTAGGATGGAGAAAAGCAGACTGCAAAAGCCCACACAGTGGCGAAGCAGCCCACCAGCCCAGGCCCTTTCTAGACCACCTGTTTCTCCTCCTTCTCTGGGCCCATGGCTGCAGCACCACCAAGCCCCACAGAGCCCATGGGGGTCCCCCAAGCCCCATCCAAGAAGACAATCTATAGGGGGAGAGCACCTATAGCTAGACAGTAACAGCCTCCCTGGCAGTAAAGATGACCCCCAGCCCCACCCACACATCAAAGGCCCCCGTGCCCAGGCAGGAACTCAGCTCACGCACCGGGACAGAACCCCAGAGACATACCCACTCAGACCAGGAACAGACAGATGCCCCGGCCGGCCGACACACCAGGCTGACATCCACCACCCCCAATCCCCAGCAGAGCGGCAACTGCTGTCTGATGGCTCAGCAAGCGACCGAATCCAGCCCCCCACCCTCAACCGCACCCTGCACTTCCAGTACCCGGTCATGTTGGATCAATTATTAGAAAACTGAATAAATTCAAGATCACTGACAATCTCCCTTGACCTTGTGCTCTATGCAAGATCTCACCTTGCGGGGTCGCATGATGCTGAGAACGGTGAGAAAACAGCCCAGAACTACACAGGGGGGAACTGGTCAATGACCTGAAGAGACCTGGGACCACAGTAACAAAGGTTACTATTAGTAAAGCCCGAAGCACTCGAAAGGTCCCCCAGCTCAAACCAGCACATCTCCAGGCCCGTCTGAAGTTTGCCAGAGACCATCTGGATGATCCAGAGGAGGATTAGGAGGATGTCATGTAGTCAGATGAGACCAAAATAGAACAATTTGGTATAAACGCCACTCGTCGTGTTTGGAGGGGGAAGAATGCTGAGTTGCATCCCAAGAACACCATACTCATTGTGAAGCACGGCGTTGGAAACATTATGCTTTGGGGCTGCCTTCTGCAAAAGTTCAAGTTCAAGTTTAAGTTCAATTTTATTTTTTAAGCACGTTGCCCCAAAGTGCTGTACACACAAAAAAGTATTAAATGATAAAAAATATTCCTTGAAAAGAATAAAATCATAAAACAACAAAGATTTGTAAGAACAACAAGGAAGGGGAAAAGGAAAAGCAGAGAATAGTGCTCAGCTGCAATGAAAAGCCAAAAAGAGATGGGAGAAACTTAAATTTTAAAATAGATTTAGCAGCTTCAATCTGCACAGGGAGACAATTCCATAATTTTGAAGCACAGACAGAAAAGGCTCTATCTCCCCTTGACTTAAGTCTAGAAGCTGGAACAACCAAGAGGTGTTGGGAAGAGGATCTCAGAACCCTAGTGGGAGCATGTCTGATTAAAAGCTCAGCCAAGTTGGAAGGAGCTAGGCCATGTAGCGCTTTGAAACAAAGCAGCAGGATTTTAAACTGAATGCCATACTTGACTGGAAGCCAATGAATAGATGCCAACACAGGAGTAATATGGTCACGACGGCCTCTACCTAACAGTAGACGGGCCCCAGCATTTTGTGCAATCTGCAATTGCTGAATAGAAGACTGAGCTAGACCAAAGTAGAGTACATTACAGTAATCTAGTCTAGACATAATAAGGACGTGAATTACCTTTTCAAAATCATTTTTTGGGAGGTATGGTTTAACCTGTCTAAGGAGTTTCAAATGAAAAAAGACATTTTGTACAGCTGTACTAATTTGCTTTTCAAATTTAAAGCAGCCATCCACAATCACTCCCAGATTTCTTGCCTGAGAAACACAAAACTGATCCAGGGAGCCAAATGCCCTGTTCACTCCAGTTGGTAGTCCAGGGTTTCCGAAAACAATGATTTCAGTCTACTTTTCATTTATGTTCAACATATTCATTTACAACTAGACTTTAATGTGTTTGAGGTAAATAATCAGTTTAGTAATGGAAAGCACAACAAGAACTTACTGGGATATAAATTTGGACGTCATCTGCAAAGAAATGATAGGAAACTCCGTGCTTTTGCAAAATTGAGCCAAGAGGCAACATATAACGGGAAAATAAAAGTGGGCCCAACATAGAGCCCTGCGGGACACCACAGCAAAAAGGAGCAGTAGATGAAAAGAACTGGCCCATATTTACAGAGAATGTCCTGTATGCCAGATAAGATTTGAAGGGACAGGACGACTGATCAGTATTAAAGGGACCATATATCGTGAGATTTTGGGCAAAAACCTCCTTCCATCGGTGAGAGCATTGAAGATGAAACGTGGCTGGATCTTCCAGCAAGACATTGGTCCCAAACACATCGCCTGGGCAACGAACGAGTTGCTACGTAAAACATTTCAAGGTTCTGGAGTGGCCTGGCTGGTCTCCAGACCTCAATCCAGTAGAAAATCTGTGGAGGGAGTTGAAAGTCTGTGTTGCCCAGCGACAGCCCCCCAAACATCACAGCTCTAGAGAAGTTCTGCATGGTAGAATGGGCCAAAACACCAGCTACACTGTGTGCAAACCTGGTGAAGACCTACAGGAAACGTTTGACCTCTGTCATTGCCCACCAAGGTCACAATACAAAGTGTTGAGGTGAACTTTTGTTATTGGACAAATACTTCTTTTCTGCATCATTATGCAAATAAATTCTTTAAAAATCATTCAATATGATTTCCTGGATATTTTTTTAACATTCTATCTCTCAGTGGAAGTGTACCTATGAAGAAAATCATAGACCTCTCTCATCTTTTTAAGTGGGACAGCTTGCACAATCGGTGGCTGCCAAATCCTTCCCCCCCCCCACTGTATAATGTCCCCTGCTTGCTAAGGAAAGCTCTGCAATCCCCTAAGAGAAGCTGGGGAGTGATAAAACTTTATTGTTCTATTTAAAAAACAAAAAACAAAATACAGACTCCCTTAGCTTGGCTTTCCTCTGCCAAAAAAAAAACAACAACACTCAGATCTCCGTACACCCAGTTGTGGTTTAAAAGCTGAACATTTGAGAGACAGAGAGAGGTGCTTCTCAGAATGCAAAGGCGTGGCGGATGCCTAACCAGCTCCAACTTGCACAGCTCTGTGGGCGTGGCAGCGTGACGTCGCCACATCGCTCCCTCTACGCTCCAGTCAATTCATGTCAGCCTCATCACATCGCCTCGCGCCCTCACCCCTGTCGGCGGCTCGCTGTTTAAAGCAGAGCGGCTCCGGAGGAAAAACACGCCAGGATATTTAGCGCCTAAACCCAGAAGTTCTATTTGTTTTCAACAGCGGGAGACGGAAAACAGACAGGAGAGCCTCACCGGGAGCGAGTTTTAAAGCAGGTGAGAACTTTATCATCTGGATGCTTTCGGTGGCTGGGAGGTCCACGCGGCTCTGACTGTCAGGGGCTCGCGCTGTTATTATTTCTTTACGTAGACATTTCCGCGACGAAGATAATAAAAAATAAATAAATAAATAAGGCTAGGGCGCCTTTACAACCAGATGTATGTTGTTGTTGTTTTCAAGCTCTCTTGCTTCGGCGTTTGTTGTAATTATTTCAAACGAAACTCCGCAAAACATTCTCTGCTTGAATTAGAATAAAACCAAGTGCGCACGCTTTTTTTATTCGGCCTTCTTTTCCTTTGTAAAGTAAAAACATCTTTATTTATCTATGTTCAAATCCCCCACTGATTGATTTTACGCATGCAGGCCACAGCTGGAGACATCTGTCAGAGAAGCGGTCTGCGGCTAAAACGTGGAAGACAAATCCTCCACTTGATATCGATTCGGTGACATCCGATTCCCCCGTTCTTCTTCAGCAAGGCTCCGCGGGGGGAGTGTGTGATCCAACTGGAAACCGGTGTGTAATGTTAGGGGTGAAACTAGATGTAACGTCTGAAAACGAGTTTCACAAACCGACATTTGCAGATAGTTCCCCAAAAACACAAAACAAAAACAAAACAAAAAAAAAGTTCCCATTTTTACCTTTGCTACTGGCTAATTGTGAAGCGGGAGCAACAGAAATAATAAATGGAAGCAATCTGAAAAGCGACAATTCAACCCGTTAGAGTTGGGGGAAAAAAACGTTTGCGCTATATGTTTCAGCTTTGGCCATCTACAGATCAGACCCGTTCTTTCTTGTCAAATAGTTGAAGCTCACCTCATGTGGTTGGATGGCATTTGTGGACATCATTTTTATTTTATTTTAATCTTTTCCCCCAGATTCCTAAGATTATGCTTGGATCTAAACAAGCCCTGGGTTTAAGGTGAGCGACAACCTTTTTTTGTTTTTCTGGATGACGGAACGATAAGGAGCGTTGCATCATTTTCTCAATTTAACTGACTAGTTTTATGATTGAGTCGATACTTTCCTTTTTTTTTTTCTTTGTATTGTGGTTAGCGTATAGTGTAGCTCTTAAGGCAACTGGGAGCTGCCCAGTCGTGTGTTTCATAGCACCGTCTTGCGTTATAAATCCCAGTCTCGCTTATTCTTTTTTTTTTTTAAATGTATTTATTTATTTTTTTGTGCATGAACTTTGCATGTTCCTCTCATGTTCCGTGTGTCCTTGGGCACCAGCTCTCCTCAGATGAACCGGGTGTAGAAGTGGTTGGAGGATCCAAGTAATTTACAGGTCTGATGTTCAAGTATCTGAGCATGCTCTGCCCCCCCCCCCCCCCCCCCCCCCCCCCTACAGAAAGCTTCTTGTGTACATGCTTCCATCTGTTGCTCAGGAAATGGGATGACAGCTTACAGTTGCGCCTGTCAGCTGACGTCTGTTCAATCATAAGATAGAAGAGGAACAACTCTTGGTTTCACAACTCCAAAACTGGAGCGGCACTTGAGGAATGGGATGTCTTAAAATACGCAATGCATTACCCCCCCCCTCTTCTTTTTTCTTTTCTTAAACGGAAGCAAGTTAAAATACACAAAGCATTGAAACGTCCAAATTAAAGCGGGGGCGGCGAGTCCCGGTTGTTGACGTTGGGTCCAAACAGTTTGAAACTCCGCGAGAAAAGTCAACAAGATGAGCGGTTCTTTGCTTGATGACTGGAAGGGTGAGCGCATTAAAGCAGGTTTCACAATCCGGGAACAAAAGAGTCATTCACAGTATTGTCTGGAGTTCGAGCAGAACCAGAGGCTCTGAGGTGCTTCTGTAATCCATAGAAGGGGGTCAGCAACCTGAAGGATGGGACCCTTTATAGCGTCCACGTTGATTCCTAATACGTTTGGCCAAAAAAGGATCTAAATCAGCAGTGTGGGTTAAGTGTAAAAATCTAGCTTTAAATATGAGCTCCCCAGCAGAATAATAGTGATGGTACAATTAATTTTTCTTTTCTTTTTTTCGGTTTGGTCAGTTTTTATTTCGCATTGGGCTGCAAGCTAATCTGTTTTTTAAATGTTATTATTATTACTGTAAACATGGTATAATCCATTCAAAAACATATCGTAATTTCCGGACTATTAAGAACACCTGAATATAGGGCGCACCAGCTAAATTTGAAAAGAAAATAAATGTTGTACACATATAAAGCGCACCTGAATAGAAGCCGCAGGTCTGCGCTCTCTGAGTGCTTTTCTAGTTTTAATTTAAACGTGTTTCTTTTTTTCTTTTCCTTTTTTTTATTCTGCCTGAAAATCAGCAGTACAGCATCAACATAGGACAGTGGCAGGCCTGGTTAGAAAATACAAAGTAAAAAAATAAATAAAAAATACAGTCATTGGTCACCATCTTTATCTTTTTCATTAAAGCCACTGAAGTCGTCTTCTTCGCTGTCTTTATGTCCTCTGAAAGCTTTTGTTGTTCTTTCTAACACAGACTCAGTTCTTTCCGCTGCCTCCTCCTCCTCCTTCTCACCATAGATTAATTGAAAGCTTGATGACTTTAACTCAAAAGCTGCATTTCTTCATGGGTCTTCGATGACGAGGGTGTGTGCATGAAAACTTCCGGCAGTGTTTTCTTCGGTGTATAATCTTTCATGCCTGCCACTTGTGCGCTTCCTGCTATAGTGTCCATCTACATGGAGCAAGTGGCACAGCATAAACACCTTGCATTAAAAAGATATGAGTTAACCAGTTACTCGTTGACACAGTACCCACGTTGAATGCAAGTCTTTATTAGACATAACGTTAATCTTGGCAAAGAATGGTACAACATTCGCACAAAAAGAAACTGTATAATCCAAAGGGTGTGAAAAAAGTAGTGGCTTATAGTCCGAAAAGGACGGTAATTTAATGTAACCATAAAACAAATGTAGTGAAAAAATGGACCAACATGAAAATTTGGGCCCATATCAATATCCGATCTCCAATATTAATACTGCTGTTGTGGCAGATAACCGATATTCACCAATATTAAAAATGTATTTCCCTACACTTTTGACACTGGAAAAGCGACTACGCCTACTTTGGCTGTTAAGATCGGCCTAGCTTTACTCATGGGACCAATACAGATATGTAAAAAAAGAAAGGAAAAAAAAGACTAGCATAATCAAATACTGATGTCGATGGAGATATATTGTGCATCCCTAGCAATAACATTTAATCTTGTCGATTTTGTGGCTGTATACTCATTTTATCTAGAAGGAGTGAGAGGAAAAATCTTATCTGATTGGTCGGGGCAGATGGCTGACGGAGACTCTTCTCCTCACTGCTGGTCCTAGCCAAGGATGCACTAGTCAAGAGATTTAAAATGTATATGCATTCATGCTAAATGTAAGCACGAATCAGACTTCAAATAAACTTGCTCACAGAAAACATCTTGAGCCAGCCTAAATGTCTGTGAATTGTACTTCCAGGTGGCGAGAATTTCATAAATACTTGACTAGTACCTTGAGTCTCTGTTAGTCTTTCCAGTTGTTTCCTTTTCAGTTCATTCCGTTTACTAGACTACTTTTCAAGAACTGTTTTAGATGTGTTTTGTACGGCAAATGAAAAAGAAATGGTTGCCTAATATTTCAGCCCTTAGCCATTTTGTACTTTTTTCCTACTTCAGAAAGAAAATGAAGGTGTCTGCCATGGGGACAATTTATGCCAATCAATCTCTACCAGAATTTGGATATTTTGTTCCTTTGTAATGTTCAGTAAATAATATCTGAAAGTAGGAGGCTGAGTTATTTCTGATTTAATGACTAATCATCTCCATAATTCATAAAAGTATTTAATTACCAGGAGAAACGTCCTGATATACAATGTTTAGTTACATTGATACAAGATGTACAGGTAGGACGGGCTGAAATTGCAATGAGTGAGTACAAAATGGAGGGACAGAAGGTTATTTATCTGCTGATTAACTGATGGATTATTAGTTTGATTGTTGCTGCTCTAAATTTCTAAAATAGTTTCCTTTTTGTTTTACCAGGATGACTCCAGACAACTACTTCAAGACCTATTTTTAAGCTTCTGCTGGAATTGTGGAAACCGTTTCTCATTAAAGGAAAGAAGGAAGGCTTCTGCCATGACCAATTATGACATATGGCACTCCAGTAAAACTGTAAAAGCAGGTGAAAGTCCGGTGACCAGCGCCGTCATGTTCGGCTTCGGAATCTTCGGCAACGTCGCTTCCTTGGTGATCCTGGAAATGCGTCGGCGTAGGGACTCGAGGGCTGATGGCAGGCGGCACAGGGGGTTGTTCCACATCTTCGTCATTTCGCTGGTGTTCACGGACCTGACTGGGACATGCCTGACCACTCCCATCGTGCAGATTGCATATGCATTGAACATGTCTTTGGTTGGGATGGCTCCTAACTCTAGCACTGCTGCTAACAGCACTAGCGGTGTGTGTCAGTACTTTGGTGGGAGCATGACCTTCTTCAGCCTGGCCACCATATCTCTTCTCTTCATTACAGCACTGGACAGATGCTTTGCCATAGGGCATCCCTACCTGTACAGCCGGGTTGTCACAAAAAAATGGGCTTATATCACGCTCCCCGTTATGTTTCTCATATGTACCCTATTCTGTCTGCTTCCCTATGCAAAATTCGGTGTATATGTACAATACAGCCCTGGCACATGGTGCTTCATCGACATGCAACCTAAGGAAATTGAGCACCGGGTCTATGCTAACATATATGCCACAGTTATGCTGGTGTTGGTGCTGTCGATTGTAGCCTGCAACGGATTTGTGGTGTACCAGTTGGTTCGGATGTACCGGCATCGCAACAGGCAAGGCTCGGTGATGAAGAGCATGAGATCCAGCAGCGAGCGCAGGATATTCGTGGCTCATGAGGTGGAGCACCTAATACCACTGGTCTTCATGACTATCGTCTTCATAATCTGCACAATGCCCCTGGTGGTAAGACAACAGCAGATGACACACACCTTGGTGTTATGTTTTTAAAACCACCGTCCCAGCAAGAAATGCTTTGTTGTAGCTTTCTCAAAGTATTAAGTAAATGTTTAGTTTAGGATTCCGCTATCTCTTTAAGAACTATAGCCATTACTGCTCAAAATATTTCATTTTAGCCCTCCTCCCATGGGCCACCAATTAATATTTATGTTATAAGCAGAGGTGATGTCACACTGTGTGTAAAACAAGGGAAAATGATTCAGATTGGACATTTGAAAAGTCTTTAGCATTTTATAGAAGCAAGTACCGCAGTTAGCATAATTAGGGTAATTCCCAAGAGTGGTGTTTCCCAACCTGGGGTCCCTAGAGATCGCAGGGGGTCTTGTCTTGGACACAGGCAAGGGGGTCCTCAAGGAAAAAAGGTTGGGAACCACTGCCTTAGAGCAATGTTTCTCAAGGCACACTGCCCTGCATGTTTTTGATGTTCTCCTGCTTTAACACCCCATATTCGGATGATCGCAGTTCAGTAATAGCCTGTTAATCAGCCCTCAATTGAAATCCGGTTTGCTGAAGCAGGGAGGAAACATCTAAAACATGGAGGGCAGCGTGCCTTGTAGACCGGAGGTGCACAACTTTGGTCGGCTAGGGCTGGTGTCCTGCAGGTTTTAGATGCGTCTCTTCAACAACACCTGATTCAAATTTTTTTATCATCTCAGGCGAACTTTATCTTAGCTCTGAGAGTTTCCAAAATGCTTCCAAGATCTACAAATCTGACACTGTCCACAATGGTCAGAGGTTTGATTTGAGGCTTTAAACAGATGAGACATGATCCTAAGCAGAACAACTTTGCTGTGATGTGTTCAGACCTACTGTTAAATACTGAGGTTGGCTTTGCATTGTGAACGCGGAATGTGCCTTTGTACCTGGAAAAAAGTCAGCTGCAAAACCCCAAAAACCTGATAAGTATGAAATGACCTGTACCTGCAAAAGTCCATCTCTCTGTTAGGAACCTGCATGAACAGCCAACATGCATCTATAGAAACTGCTTTTGTGTTAAATAGGTCCAGACTGACTTCATGATAGACACCTCAAAGATACTGAAAATGGCTATCTTTGAATATTCTTCCCTCAATAGGAACTTCTACACTGAAGAGTGTTATTGCCAGTGTAACCTGGTAGTGTTTAGGAATGATGCCCACACTAAAATGGAAAAATGTTGTATTTTCACGGCGAGGCTTATGCCTCGCTATGCTGGTGGGTGTATGCAACATTTGTAAACTTAGATTGATTGCAGTGTTGACGTTCTACTGCAAATTGAGTATGGATTGTCGTTTATAGATGGTAAGCATAGATATGCTGAAAGAAATGGAAACCCACCAGAATCCCTTTCCTAGAATCCTCTTGTGAAGTCAGAAACTAACCATTTTCTGCCAAACAAATATCTCCCTGTTACGAGAGAACACAGTTTGTCATCACATGATAGCGACCAAAACATCTCATCAGCACCGAATGACAACTTTTATTGGCAAGACAACTTTCTCATTATCTGGAGAAAACCAAAGAAAAAGATTGTGACAGCCAGTATGGGCTTCTTAGAAGTCAAAGGTTAGGTGAAAATATCAGAAAAAGTCACTAACAACTCTTGAGTAGACAGCAGTGCATTCATTCTCTCTTTTGAGATAAGCAAACAAACTTTGACATCCATCTCTGTATTTCCTCTGACTGATCAATATCAGCTAAAAGGTGAAAGATAAAAAAAACAAAACTGGTTTCTGGTTTGATGCCTTGTCAGTGAAGTTCTCAGCAGAAGAATGTCTAAATGTCAAAGCAGATGCAATTTATTGTCTTCAATCTAATGCAGTCTTTATCTCCAACTGTATTTCTGCATTTAATGAAAGCCGGAAACCGAGGCAGTGTGATGGTGCTGATGGCAAAACTTTAAATACTAGATCAATAAATGTAGATTTAATAGCAACCGTGAGATTTGTATATTTGACTAACGGAACATCTAGATACATCAACACATGTTTTAAAGATCTCTAAGAATGTAATACAATTGAAAAAAACTAACAAGAGATCTATAAAATTAGGAGTAAACAAGAAACACAAAGCAAACCTTGTGTTCTAAAGGAGAACCCTCTGTGCTACCAGCAGGCTGCAGATACAATGGCTGATTATAACTAAAGTTTGGAGAAGCCAGGATGTGATCAGTAATATCATCAGGAAGCTGTTTGGATGGGTACTGTAATGAGACGATAAGGGTATCTGGCTCTGAAATTGGAATCATAAATCTCACATGCACAACACTAATACAACATCTGTGATCTGTCTGATAACAACCTGGGGTTGATTAGCTAAATAACAGCCGGCCCACCCAGCGGCTACCTAAAAGGAACAAGGTTTGTTTCACAAGTTGGCAGAAAGATGGAACTTTAATCTACTCCAGATCATGTTGCTCAGTAAAGGATGAGCTGTTTAGTAATAGGATGGCATTTTTGGGCATCTAATCGTTAAGTGATTTTTAAATACAACAATATTGGAAGATAAACACAAATAGTCAGAATTAAGCATACATGCTCTTCAATGTTTAGTAAAATGGCCCTAAGCAAGTTGTAGCAAAACGACCATTTTTGTAGCCATCAACAAGATTTTGTCAAAATTCTGGCTGGATATATGACCACTCTTTTTGGTAACATTGATAGAGTTCATGTTCAGGTTAGACACTAGTGTTCCAGCATATTTCAGTTTCTTAAAGGCTCGAGCCTTGGACCAACTCCCTTTCACATGGTGATAGTTTGGGTCAGGTGGAGCACAATTTGGTGTTCCAACACCACAATGATTCCAAACCCATATCAGAACTGGTTCTGGAATATACACTGAACAAGAATGTAAATGCAACACTTTTGTTTTTGATCCCATTTTTCACGAGTTGAACTCAAAGATCTGAAATATTTTCGATGTACACAAAAGACCCACTACTCTCAAATATTGTTCACAAATCTGTTTTAATCTATGTTAGTGAACTTCTCTCCGTTGCCAAGATAATCCATCCCACCTTATAGGTGTGGCATATCGAGGTGCTGATTAGACGGCATGAATATTACACTGGTGTGCCTTAGACTGGCCACAATAAAAGGCCACTCTGAAATGTGTAGTTTGTTCACAGCACAATGCTACAAATGTCACAACTTATGAGGGAGCGTGTAATTGGCATTCTGACTACAGGAATGTCTACCAGAGCAGTTGCCCGTGAAATGAATCTTAATTTCTCTACCATGAGCCGTCTCCAAAGGTGTTTCAGAAAATTTGGCAGTACATCCAACCGGCCTAACAACCGCAGACCTCGTGTAACCGCACAAGCCCAGGACTTCCACATCCAGCATCTTCACCTCCATGATCATCTGATACCAGCCACCTGGACAGCCACTGCAACAACTGGTTTGCATAACCTGGACAAACTGTCAGAAACCGTCTCAGGGAAGCTAATCTGCATGCTCGTCAATCTCATCGGGGTCTGGACCTGAGTGCAGTTTGTCAACATAACCGACTTGAGTGGGCAAATGCTCACATTCGATGGCGTCTGGCACGAGAGATGCTGGAGAGGCATTCTGTTCACAGTTGAATCCCAGTTTTCACTGTTCAGGGCAGATGGCAGACAGCGTGTGTGGCGTTTTGTGGGTTAGCGGTTTTCCGACTTAAACGCTGTGGATCAGTGGAGTGGAGTGGTGGTGGCAGTGGAGTTATGAGTTATGGTATGGACAAGCGTATGTTATGGACAACCAAAAAAACAGGTGCATTTTATTGATGGCATTTTGAATGCACAGAGATACCGTGACGAGATCCTGAGGCACATTGTTGTCATTCATCCACAACCATCACCTCATGTTGCACCTTGATAATGCCTGGCCCCATGTCGCAAGGATCTGTACACCATTCCCGAAAGCTGAAAACATCCCTGTTTTTTGCATGGCCAGGATATTCACTAGATATGTCACCCATTGAGCATGTTAAGGATGCTCTGGATTCGCGTATACGACGGCGTGTTCCAGTTTCTGCCAATATTCAGCAACTTCGCACAGCCATTGAAGAGGAGTGGACCAACATTCCACAGGCCACAATCAACAAACTGATCCACTCTGTGCGACGGAGATGTGTTGCACTGCATGAGGCAAATGGTGGCCACACCAGATACTGACTGTTTTTCTGACCCCCCAATCTCCCCTAGTAAAGTAAAACTGCATATTTCAGAGTGGCCTTTTGTTGTGGCCAGTCTAAAAGCACACCTGTGCGATATTCATACTGTGTATTCAGCACCTTGATATGCTGATATGCCACACCTGTAAGGTGGGATGGATTATCTTGGCAAAGGAGAAGTGCTCACTAACACAGATTTAGACAGATTTGAAAACAATATCTGAGAGCAGTGGGTCTTTTTTGTATATAGAAAATGTTTCAGATCTTTGAGTTCAGCTCCTGAAAAATGGGAGCAAAAACAAAAGTGTTGCGTTTATATTTTTGTTCAGTGTACATAAAGCAGGCTAACATTAAATACCTCTACTGTATTGAAGATTTGTGTACATTAATTCCAAGCCAGGTCAGTGCCAGAAAACCAACTAATTTAGGTCAACACTACCGACCGTGCCAATAAAGAGTGGTCAAATGCCCAGCCAGTATAATACTGACATTCTTAGTGATAATGTGTATGTAAACTTCTCAGATGCTCTGTAGACCAACATCCAGTTTGATTAAACAGATATAATGAATATCTGAAACAAGACTATGATTAGCTGACGCAAGAGCTGACCATGCACTTTCCCTGGACTTCTTCTAATGCTTTTGGCTCAGACAGAGGGGATTCTGGGTGCTCGAATCAATGAGTACCCATAAATGACTCATCACCCAGCCATTACATTGTCTCGGTGGTACTACAGAGTAATTTGTATGGGACCACATTGGCTTTTAAGTGACACTTCTGACATGAGATGCTGAAACAATAGAATTATTTTTCCCTGCAGCGTTAGACGACGGGCACTTAAGTGTGGATGGCTGTAATGGACCAAAGTGCCATCTTGTGCACTGTTGTCTCAGCTGTTGCTGCAAAGCATCATGTCTGCAGCGAAAGCTGGATTCCGCTCCGAGCTTGTTTTTTTTTTGTTTTTTTATAGCATCGTTAATATTCCACAGACAGACCACAGGAAGGCTGAACTAACTGTTCAAGCTGTACTCCATGGGACTCATTTACAACAGGCACAGTTAAAGTATTAATTTTTTTAAATAAACCTTCTTAAACATTCATTTCAATAACTTAATAACCCTTTGTTATGCAACACTTATGACCACTTTAATGTACAAAAGAAATTATTTTTGCTTTACCTGGAAAAGGCCTCTTACCTTTTGAACTTGTCCACATTTTTTCATTGTGCATCCATGTACTTCAATGTATTTTTACGTAGATATTATTATGAGATCAACACAAAGTAACGTGGGTAGAAAACCATGTGCTTTTAAAATTTATTTTTACAAATAATCCAAAAACTGAGGCTTTTATGCAACAGTGGCTATTGAAAGCCATGAGAAGTCCTGTTTAAAGTTTGACACGAGCAATAGTAAGAAAAAAAACCTTAAATAGATCGCACCAGTAGTGCTGCTGTTTAAATTGTCCTCCACTGCACACTGTGCACAAGGGTAACGCCCCTGTAGGCAAATAGACACAGGGATCAGCTTTCGTCGGCATCTGATCAGGAGTCAAAAGAAAATCGGTGATCTGGATACAGTGAAGGGAAAGTGGGACAGCTAGGGTAAAGGCAGCAGGGTGGAGCCAAGATATCTCTGCAGTTCAAGGTGAACAGGAGTAAGGATTTCTTGCAAAAATAAATGTCTAGACAGCTGGGTCATAGCATTTTGGCAGCTGCAGCTTCAGTGGGATGTTTTCCAGTCTGCAGAGGTCAGGACCTACAAAGAGTGATCCAAAGAAGGGGAAAACAAAAAGACAGGACCACGGAGGGGAGAGATTTAACGCATGTAGAGAGGATGATCTGGCTGTCGTTAGCTGATCCGATTGAAGAGCAGTGCCGCTAAAATTCCCATGAAGGTTCCTATAGAAATGTGCTGCAACAGAGTGAGTCTCCGTTGGTCTGATTAACCTCTGACCTTTCTAACAGAATCCAGACACAGACTCAAGTTTGACAGACGGCTGGTTCAAGGAGAAAAAAAAACTTGAATAAAACAAAACTGTCTTTAGCCGAACGCCTATATACATTTTCTGAGAGCATAGATGTAACCTGGGTTCAAGTTCAATATATAATAAGCAGCTGAGGTCACATGTGGGCCGTCAAGGGACGAAAAAAATGTGAAATCTGGACACAAAAGAAAATATAATACAAAAATACATGAAATCAAAAACATAAAAAGGAATATTAGTATAAGCTTGTGGTGACTAGGCTCAGTAAAGCGGAGGTGGCTGGACTTTGGCACGGCCTTTGATAAACAGCAGACGTTCCCATCTCTCCGTGTTTCACTGTTTACACACCGATGATTACGAGTCTATACACTGGAGAGTCTTCATGTCTGGCTTATATCCTGTCCATTATCACATCTCATCATGTAATGATAGTTTCAAGTCGTCCATATAAATCTCATATGTACAAGCTACCGTCCCATCAGCCTCTTTGACATTGGTTTGCACCCGTAGCCCCGCTGCAGGATGTAGGAAACCTTCACATCATAATAAGAGTTTGCATGGATGTGGATGTGTTCCCTTTAACTCGACCTCTTCTTCTTTTTATGATGTGCTTTAGTTTTGGTTTTTGGCGAAAACTTGACAGATTTAGTTTGAACTTTAGCCTCTTATTGAAAAATAGTCATAAATATCCGGCTTCGACACACGTTTCTGAATCCTAGCCGTAGTTTGTCAAGCATTTTTCAAGCTTTAAAGCTGACAGACTTCAGTCATGAGGAGTTTTTCAAGGGTGCACATTTAAACCCACTACAGCAGATGAATAATTTACTAAGAGCCTTATATAAATACTCACGGGGGCACAAGAAAGTGACACCACAGTCTACACACACGTACACAGCTGGGTTATATTACATTTTTCCTCCAATATGAAGCTGCGGGATGATGACACGCGTGAATGTGATGAGCCTGCGGTCATATTTGATTGCATTAATGATTAAAAAGACCAAACGGCAGCTTTTTCAGGCATAGAGAGAAACAAACTCACTTGTTGAGAATGGAATAGTAATGCATTTTCAGCGCCAGTCGGCCGTATAGAAGCGAACGAAACTCGGAGGATGGTGTTCTGTGATCATTGCAGCCTCCTCGCATTAACGTTTTTTATCACGCTTCCTGTTGCTGCTCCGAGAGGAGAGGAAAATAAGTCTCGCAGTGTGAGACGGATTTCATGGCTCAGCCTGGCAAAAAAAAAAAAAGGAAGCCTGTTTTTGTTTCTCACACATGTCGAGGGAGAATTGATGCCATGTGGCAATAAAAGCTGGTCCGAAATGAGACAAAACAAGAGCATATGCTCATTCTTGCTGTCATAATGGTTTCTGAAATCTGCGCAGTAATACAGCAGCTTGTAAAGTATTAGAGCACTTTTTCTTTTTTCTTTTTTTTTTACTCTTCCCCATTAACAGCTGCGGATGTGTCGCTATGCGAGACTTAATGGGCATGTTCAGCTGTGGGGGAATTTAAATGGCCTCTGCATCATTTCTGCATAAAGTAGATTCCTTACATGCTGTGAAAAGCCAAAGATAAAAGAAGAGGGGCAGAGAAGATAGCAAGAAAGTGAGAGGAAAATAAGAAAAGGATGAATGGTAGGCAGGAAGTAAATTACTATCCATGAAGGCTGCTTTTCCCCTCAAATGTAACTATATATTGTTCCTTTCTGACCCCCCTGAGAGCGAGCATTTTCTAAACCTGCGAACTAGTCATAGCTTCCATGGATTGTATTAAAATGCCGGTTCCCAACCTTGTGGCCGTGGCTCCGGGGAATTCACCGCTTTATTTCACCCAGCAGGAGGGAACCAAGTCTCCTCACCAGGAACGCTAATCAAACGGTTACCTTTTAAAAAAGGTCAAATACTTCCTACTGGAGTCATTCTCGATCGTGGATTTAAACCCACATGGAATTAGTGAGGGAAACGGTCTCCTCTCTATTTGGTTTCAATTTATTTTAGAAGGAAGACATTAAAATGCAATTAAATACATAAATGGTATGATTACAATCAAAGTCATTTCACATCTGAGGATATTGCGACCATTACAGTGTGAATTTTGCCCTCAGCCATGACATCTTTCACCCGCATAGCAGCTTTATCAGCTGAGTTCAGAGAGATTTATAGATTTGTTTTAGAAGCAATAACTTGACTTGTTCTGAGCCTTTGAAGGGGAGACTGGATGTATTCTTACAAGCTTCTAGAGTTTTTTTCATATAAACCTTACAAAGGCTTATAAAAATATTTACAGTAACATTAAAACCACGAACGTCCATGTGCGGAGCTGGCATTTTATGTAATAAACCAACACAAAGTAGAGTGCAGTTGTAAAGTGGAAGGAAAGTGATACAGTTTTCAAGTCTTACTAGATGGATTCAGCTCTGGACTTTGACTAGGCCATTCCCACGTATGAATATTTTTGTGACAAGCTATTCAGTATGTTCAGTCTCAAGCATTTTGAAGCCCCGAAGAGGTTTTCTTCCATGTTTCACCATGGGACCCTATGTGTGCAGGGGGATTTCCGCCACCCATAGCGTACAGGCTAAAAAGCATAGGTCATCTGACCAGACCTACATCCCACAAGGTGGATATTTCCTTATTTTCTGTAGACAGCAGCTTTCTTCTTGCTACTCTGTTATAAACGGCTGATTTGCGGTATGCTCGATTGATTACTCTCCTGTCAGACTCCCACCTGAGCTGTGGATCTTGGATGTCTGCCATTTATCATAAGCATTTTAGCAACTTTTTGCTTTGAAACACTGAATTTCGTCTAGTAACAAATGTTTAATTCTAACTAATCAGCTTTTAGAATTAGGGGGGGGGGGGGGGGGGAGTAACAGTATAGCAAATGAAGCTGAACCACAAGATCCTCATCCTCTGAAATTGAAGTTTGTAGTCTGCTGAACCAGAGATAATTTGAAAGATAGTTGTAGATAAAAGTTTGCGATTTTCTCATTAAATGTGTATCTTGTGTTTGGCGGATAGTGTGGAGGAATGTCAGTTTGCTCCCTGCTCAGGCATTAAAACACCCGGCTCTTATAAAACCACAAAACACTCAAATGAGTTCCTCTCTGTTACTGGGGTTGCTTCAGCCAGAGGCTTAAGACGAACTTAAGTATCTTATTAAGCTATTAATTCACTCTGTAAACATCCTGTCGGCGCATTACCGTCTGCTTTACTGAGAAAACCACACGACTTTTCTTCACGTGAATGTGACATTTTTACTCTTTGTTTTTATTTTTTTATAAACAAAACTGTCACTTGTACTGATGCAGCCTAGTAGCTAAAGTAAATGCTCTTAATTGTCTAAATGGGCAGACATTGCTGGTCTCCTAGTTTGTCTATAATAAGGAAACCAAAAGTTAAAAGACAGATTTGAAAACCATATATTTTCCTTTCGCTTTACGTTTATGCAACACTTTTGCCCCATAAAATCCCACTAAAATTCATACATTCTGTGGTTGTCAGACAAAATGGGGATAAAAAGCTCAATGAGTGTGAACTTCTCTAACAGAAACACGTTTCTCAGTACAAACGATATCCACAACGTTAGTATTTGATACGTTATTAACCCATCTCTGGGGACATGCAGAGTGTTTGTGTGGGGGGGAGAGAAAATTTGACATTTAAGCCTGGGAACAAAGCTTGATGAGTATCTGCTTGACATTTAAACTGTGGTCTCTCTTTTAAAGGAACCTGGTGTTTAACTGATACCCAGGACGTGCCTGTCTGACATCATGGCTGGCGTTCACGCCATTAAAGCTGATCTAACACTCCTCTCTCCATCAATCTCGCAGGTCCGAGTGTACGCCCATTTCACGTGGCCCGGTTTCAAGGAGTCCCATGAAAAGGATCTGACCGCCCTGCGCTTCATCTCTTTCAACTCCATCATTGATCCATGGATCTTCATCCTGCTCTCCCCCAGCGTGCTGCGCTTTTTCTGTTTGCCCGTCTGCAAGGCCCCGCTGAGAAAATTCAGGGGCTCTGTGAGCGAGTCGTCGCTGGCCAAAGGGAACTGCCACGCGACTCTAGAACTGTCTCGCCCGACCCTGTGGACCAATTGTCCCAAAACAGAGGAACATGTATGACAGTAGCAGTGTTGTTTGTGACTTTGAGCTTATATTTATTGGACACGCAGCTCTGAATCCCGCCTGTGGGATTCTCACAAGCTGGAGATGTTTGACGGACTGCAGCGACTTTCCTACGTTTATTTTCCGGGTGTTTCCATTTCCTTATGGCCATTGCCATTTAACTGATAAGCACCAACAACCGCTCCGTCGGCCAATTAAAGACCACTCCCACTCACGTTGTGGTTTCCAGCTTATTACTGTTGAATGCAAAAGGACTTTTCTGAAACTGTCATGCTTCTAGTATTTACTATCAGTGAATTAATTTACCAGTAAAAGCCCGCTGGTAGAGAGAAGAAAGGATTCAAGCTGATAATGAGATGATGCAGATTATCTGAAAGCTTTGTGTCAGCACAGGTCAGTAGGGAAACCAAGATAAATGCTGTCAAGCAACGGAAGAAAACATTGAAGTGAGCTCGAAATTGAGACAGATGCAAAGATAAAAATGACAATCTGTCAGCGCATCGGTGAGTTTCGATGTATGTGATAGATGAACTGAAAGTTGAGCATAGTAGGTTTCATAATAAATGTTCACTGTTACTTTGCTGCACACTGCTACCCTCCCACATGCCTGCTACAAAGGGCAGCAAAGCTCAGACTATTTGGTATCCAAGCTTTCACTCAGGGAGTAAGTGAATATGTATAAAACTTATTCGGACTCTTGCAGTTACTTCCTTTTTACTCTCATAATTAAGTGTTCATCATGAGTTTCCATTATGGTTGAAATTGACTTGAAAAGTCCTGTGTCTGAAAGCGTTTTGAGCCGCTGTGGCTCGGGTGGCAGCAAGCATGTGGAAAGGTGGACCCTCCGCGTGCTGAAGTGCCTCGCATGGGAGCTCCGCTGCTTTGTCGTGTGCGAGTGAATGAGAAACGCGGTAAAAGGCCTTGTAGAACCACAGACTATAAACACTTGGTAACAGTAGTTCGATATTATAAAACGTGTGTGTAACTGTTGTATTTTTGTGATTAACTGAATTATTGCAAATAGATTCAGCACTGATGCTGAGGGGTTGTTTAAAGCACTGCTTTTTTTTTCAGCCTGGTCCTCGAGGCGCACTGCCCTGCATGCTTTAGATGTTTGCCTGCTTCAGCACACCTGAATGCATTCGATGAAACAGAATTTTGCTGAACTGCAACCATCCGAATCAGGTGTGTAAAAGCAGAGAATCATCTAAAATACGCAGGGCAATGTGCCTTGAGGACCAGGGTTGTAAAACACTGGTGTAAGCGATATTCCACCCACAAGTTAAATATAGTCTGTTCCCGTATTCCCCAGAGTTAGATAAGGGAGAAAAAGCATTTTGAAACCAGCCCTATCATTCTCCTAATCTGCCAGCAGTCCGTTTGCTTTAGCTTAGCATAAACAATGTAAGTGAATGGTAACAGCTAGCATTTAATGTGCAAAAGTCATACAAATGACTCAATGATTATAATTATTCCTGGTGACCTCAATAATCATGTCGACTGTACATGAAAATAAGTAACATGAAGGAATTACAGGAGCCGATTTAGACATTGCGCCTTGCAGCGGCGGCTTACGTCTGTGCTTTGTCGTAATGTAGTCCCAAGTCTAAATCAGCTCCTGTAATTCCTTTGTGTTATTATTTTCATGTGCAATCGATATAAATATTGAGGTCACCTGGAATAATTTTGGGTCATTATTGAGTAATTTTCATGACTTTTGCAAACTAAATGCTAGCTGTTACCATTCATTTACATTGTTTATGCTAAGCTAAAGCAAACAGACTGCTGCCAGATTAGGAGAATGACTGGGCTGGTTATAAAATGCTTTTTCTCACTTATCTAACTCTGGGGAAGATGGGAACAGGCTAAATTTCACTTAGGGGTGGAATATCCCTTTAAGAGTAGTTAGTGTCTTGTCTTCAGGAGACATCAACTGTACCTCAACCTACCTCAAACATCCTTATAAATGACAAAAGACCGCTTGCAATTTATAGACGTTTGTCTTCCATCTATTGTCAAAAAAAGGCTGCTCTCTCTCCCACGCCTGCGGCCTGAGTAACCCACAGACATGTCTCTTGTAGAAAATTAGGTTCCCTTTCAAAAAGCTTCTCTTGCACATCTCTGCTTCCTCTATCTTAGGTTTACACACCGCACTGATTTTATAGCTGACTTTCATCACTCATCATCAGCGTCCACACTGAAGTGTGTCACAACGTGACTTTGAAGTGCTTAGCACGGCGCATTACCCAGGGTTTCTCAACCCTGCTCATCAAGGCACACCGCCCTGCATGCTTTAGATGATTCCCTGCTTCCGCGGAATAACGGACCTTTGCTGAACTGGAATCATTTGCGTCAGATGTGTTCAAGCAGGGAAACATCTAAAACATGCAGGGCAGTGTGCCTTGGGGATCAGGGATGAAAAGCACCGCATTAACTGATTGTAAAAGGATCAAATCCTGACCAATTAAGCTGAAAATCCGCCAATTCTTGCCACCAGTCAACTTCTTAGTGCATCACCCCTTTTGAGGAGTAAGTCAAGTTTTATTAAGAGCCCCAAAGTTTGGCAATAAAATCCCCAACAACATTTTTATTTTGTTTTATTTTGTGGGCTTCACTGCCACAAATCTGGCAGATGGAGAAAAAAAAAAGCATCCCCAAAAACGTGAACCAGAGTTACTGGTGTTATTTAAAGCAGAGGAACAATTTAAATTGTAACAGCCTGGCCTCGGAGCTCCGACAAGGCTCTCAGCAGTGTGTTATTTCTGGAGATGGGACTACATTCTGTGAGAATCAGGTAAATTGGCTCCGTGCTGCAAGACACACGAGGAGAGGAGAGATCATTATGATATTTTATGCTATTGTATCTGTGTAAACAGTACTTTGTTTCCATTGTTAAAACGTTCTGTTTACTATGGTGACCTAATGCTTCTTGTCATGTCAGTGATTTTGTGAATCTGTGTGTACTTATGATTGTGTCCATGTGGCTACAGTTATGTATGTATGCATGTATGCATGTATGCATGCATGCATGCAAACAGCAGTTGTAATGTGAATGAACAGTGTCAAACCGTAATGCTGCCTATCTGGTCGTCTGTACTCTCCAAGTACTGTAAGATGAAAAAATGAATGCACTGAGCACACAAGCGTGTATGGATGTGTTTTACGGCTTGTGTGAATAAACATCTCATCTTGAAAATATTCTGTCTAATCTGCTGGGTAACCCTTTATGTACAAGAGAACACACACACACACATCCTTGATTTCTTGTCCTTCCAAAGCCCAGGCATGACGTAACGCACCCTCACCAGCTTTGGTTCCTTAACTCCAACGTATTGATGCTTGACCTTACGATTAAGTTTTGATTAACATCCCAGTAAACACTGAATCAGTGGAAAGTCCCCCACATTAGAATCGGTTCCCCAAAAAATGCGGAAAAACAGCATTAAACATGAGTTTGAAGATGGGATCCAGATGTGAAGAGAAAAGCTGAATGTAAGTAAGATAAAAAAAAAATTTCAGTTTCCACCCTTTAAGAGTGACGTCTATTTTATTAGCTTGCTTCATTAGGCAGAGTCTAGCGCTCTCCTCCCAGCATCAGTGAAAAAATGACATTTGATTCCCCCTTCCTGGAAAATCCTCAGACAAGTTACTGTTGCACATAAGGCCATTTTTGAAAGTTATTGTGAAACCTTCATACACATTATGAATTAATTGTGTATTCATATTAAACGCATAAACAGTGCATTTTTACATCTTTTTCATTTTCTCTTATTCATTTGACTCTTTCCAGCTTTTCCTGTATCTTCTCATCTTTTGCCATAATTCAACTTAAAGAACAACTCACTCCCAAATCAAAATTATTTTGCTGATGAACTGTATGAATGAGTGTTTAATAGTCCTGTCTACCTTTCTGGTCATTATTTTTGGTATTTTAGTTCGTTTTAGTAAAACTATTAATTTTTTTAACAAAAATCGTCAATGCAGTGCCCACTTCAGGCCATGAATTTGAATCAAGACGTCAGTCCTGCCCTGCTGCTGTGGAGTATAAAAGAAGCAGTGCTTTGAGACGGCG
Organism: Valencia hispanica; assembly: GCA_963556495.2. Lineage (NCBI taxonomy): Eukaryota > Metazoa > Chordata > Actinopteri > Cyprinodontiformes > Valenciidae > Valencia > Valencia hispanica. Next base: position 14,640,917 of record OY747723.1, read on the forward strand.
GTAAAACGCACAGTGTGAATCGGGCATCGGGCAAAGGAGCTCGCGTCTCTATTGCTATCCATCTTTCTCGCCATCTGTGTCTCTGTGCCACTGCAGCAGAGCCAGCTGCAATCAACGTGTCAACTGCAGCCCAGACCACGCCCACCCCTCTTCCCCCGCTTGTTCGCTGGTCCGCCAGGCAACACCTCCTTTTGGCACATTTTTTCAAACAGGAAATGTGGGCGTAGTCAGTCTCTGGTAGGGGGATGAGTTGCTCTTTAACAAGTTATACCCCAGGGTTGGCGACAATAAATGTCCCCAATATATGCCAGTCTCTTAAATCCCTCTAATTAAAGACCCTCTGGAGTTCCACCAGTCTCGGTTCCACCCGTATTTCTTTTCATCCTTCAGTCTGCTTGCAATAAGCAGAAAGTCTCTTGGCAGGAACACTGCACGTGGGTGTGCTTTCGTGTTATTATGAAAACTGTTTGCAAAGAAAACAGCGACCTTAAAGTAAAAAATAAAGGATGAAGATGAAAGTAATAAAGATTTTCCTACTTCAATAAGTCGAATGCACCATGTGACGAATCTCTCTAATCTGTCCATGGTTTGAAGTTATGCAACAGGGACTTTCTGGGTATTTGCAGATGTCAACGAGTCCCCATTTTGCTACAACTACAGTATAAAACCACAACAAAAGGTAGCCTGCATATTGCAAAATACAGACATCATCACAATCACTTAAGCAAACAAGAAAGCCGGTAATCATCAAAGCTCAACCCAAAATCAAAGAACATGAACAGGCAAGCACCTGCAAAATGTTGCCCAAGAGTGAGGGTGCAGAACTCAGGCATCAGTACATAACATAATGGTGACCCAAACAGAAAATAGTCATCACAGCCTTAGGCTTGAATGTGAGCACACAGAAGAAAGATTTCTATGTTCATTTGTCCAGTAAAGAAGGGAAAACCTGTAGAAAAATGTTGTCTGATGGACAATTGCTTATAGACCTAATAAACAGTTATCCCACCTGGGAACTTAGTGCTCTAGATTGACCCCAATCTGGCTGTAATTAACAACAATATTTCATTTAAAAAAACTTAAACTCTAACAAGCTAGTATATTTATTGTTATAGTGGTCTTGTAAGAACACAGCAGTAGTGAATGGACGCAGCTAAAAGTCTCACTTTGACATAACCAGGTTTAATGGTGAGGATGTCACCGTTTTACAATAATCCAATTTCCAAATTGTTATTTGGACGACTCCGTCTCTCACATCCTGTAAAGACAATCGATCTGTTTTTACATCATGCCGTTTTGTGACAGCAGTAGAGTGACAGCTTCTGCTTTTTGGGGAAGGTGGATGCATGTTTGTCATGCTCTCTACAAGACTAAAGTATAACCGGCTTTTATGCAAGCTGTACCCCGGGCATGTGCAGTACCTTGCTGACGTGTTTCGTGACCCTCCACAAGTTTCAGAAAATTTTTTTATTGGGATTTGATTTTATAAATCAACACAAAGTAGCAGATGGGTTATGAAGTGACGTGACAATCATACATGGTATTCAAAACTTTAAATAAGGGTTGGGGGAAATGTGTATTTATTCCCCTCATGTGTTACAATGGTCCATCTAAATCCAATGAGATTCAGTGTAAAGACTTGGGTTTGAGGTTTGCTGACATTCACCATTCAAGTCTATTTCTAAGACAAAAAATTGGATATACCATCTAAATAACGTTCAACAAGTCAACAGTTATATTAGAATGCTCGTCTTCAGCATATTCACAACGCTCTCTCCACTTTTCTGGTTGTGCTTAAGGAATATTACAGATTCAGCTTGATAGTTTTCTGTGAAACCACACTGTTACTGCCCAGTTATTATCAAACGGCCCAAAGGATGAAACATCTTGAATGTAATTTACTTTCATTGCTTTCTAACAATTAATGTCCCACTGATAAATATTTTGCATCCTAAATGACAGACCAGACCTTTGGAACACAGAAGCCTAACTCAGTTTATCCACGTTATTAGAGGAGTAGATAATCAATTAACCCTGCTAGGTTAATTAGATCATGACGTTTTGATTGGGTCAGAAGAAGGGAAGCAGGATGAAAGGATCTAACGCACGCGTTTAGAATGTTCAGCCATCATAATACAGTTGACTGGTTTTCCACCCCAGTGGAACCAACAAACAAAAAAAAGACTGCCAACCAGTATACCAAAGCCAGCGAATTTCTTGATGCCAGCTTTGGTGAACTAAAAACCATGCAGAGACAGAGCTTAGAGGCAACACAATCTAACAGAATCTAGGCGGGTTGGTGGAGGGGAGGGCGGGGGTGATTGGCAGTAAATGGCACACAAATGAGCGGGAAATGACGGCAATTGAAATGAGATCTGATGTGAAACCTGTCTACAGGCAACAATGAGGGGAAAACAACATTATGTAGAGTCACCAAACTAATTGGCCAGGAGCGTGTTTCTCTAGGACTGCACATAATTAGAGAAAACATCATTAGACATATCACGGGAATGTCCAACAATCACACCGTTCAGGAGGTACATCGGTACCGGACGGGAAAGTGTTTTGCTGTTAATTCTGCGAAACATGTCATACCAGCTGTTTTGCATAGGGGTGCAGTGGGCTATTTTTTCTGCTACAGGACCTGAACCTTATTGGAAGCATCCAAGAATGTATTTTCGGGCCATCTAACAGGTGAAGCTTGGCCCAAATTGGGTCATCAACAGGAAAATGAAGCAAAGTTCCGACCTCGATCTGTTACAAATGCTGTGGTCGGGAATAAATGTCTGCAAACCTCAATGAACTGAAGCAACTTTGGGAAGGACGGTCGGCTAACACTTCTACAGATCATTGGGAGAGGCTGAGAAAGTCAGACTGAAACAGAGCGAGCGTCATTGCCAGTAATGGGGTTTTCTTACACATTTAGTCATCAAATGTACATAGTTTTTCCACACATATCTTTTCCCTTTTGGCTTCATATTTTTTCTTCTTTTTTTTTTAAATCATGAATTATGAAACCATTGGATTGGTTGTGCACTTTTGTAGAGTTAATTTTAGACCTGGTAAAGACCTGGGGTCTCATTTATAAAGCTCGCTTACCCACAAAACGGGGTCTGAAAATTGTGTAAGTCACTTTCTGCGCAAAGTCTGTGATTTGTGACGAAAAAAAAATGTTTCTAAGGACACGGAGGACAACAGCAGCGCAGCAGGTCAGATGGCAAACTCATTCATTTAAGCCACATTTTCAGACCTGGACAACATGTGAATGCAGAACTACAGGCCAATCCCTTTGACACTGTTGACCATGATATATTATTGAAACGACTTGAGAGCTGGAATGGATTCTTGGCCATGAATTTGATTGTTGGAGGGCCCGGTTCTGAGCTCTCCCTATATTAATGGCTTGGGACAAATGTCGGTGGCCGTGCTTGTTGGTGAAACGACTGACGATGTCACGTCACACAGTTGCACAGTGCCTGGTTGCCACAAGACAACTTAAGAACGTGTGCATAGCAATCCAGTACTCCTGTATTATTGTGTACGCCCCACTTAGCCTCACTTGCAAAGCAAAGCCGCCGAGGACATGGAGGAAGCAGTGCGTCAAGGATTAGCATTGATTGACGGTCATCATGTGACTGATGGCAGCCAGATCATTTTAATATTAATAGTCAAATGTTACTGTTGAGGAGTACAGGCAGGCCCCCACACGCACACATTGTCCAAAAAAGAAGAAAAGAAAAGAAAAGAAAGGCCACTTGGGGCACCTTAGATTGAATTCGATGTTTAATTGAACGTTTTTGGTAATAAAAAGACTGTTTAATAGAGAGGTGTCGGTTATGTTTGGGTACCCAGTGGACAGGAGTGTAAACGAAAGGAAAGGGCTCGCCTCGTGCAGCCTTCATGCAAGAACCGCCTCTGGTGGTTACGGTGGCTGAAAACCCATCTGTGTCCCATGAATGCAGAATGTATGAAGAAGAAAGAAAGGGGATGATAAAGATGCAAATATTCAAACTTGCCCACAGGTGTTTGTGGGAAGTCCCAGATTGAGTGATACCAAAGCAGTCCAGAGAGGTGATGCACATGGGGATTTACAATATGTTACTATGGTCTGGTAGCAATTATGGACTTGCTGGAAGGACACTTGCTTTGAATCCAGGTCATCCTGCTGCTTGGATTGTTATCCGGGAAACTTCGCTTCAGTTTACTCCCACTGTCTGGCTGAAAGTAAACTAATTAGCTGATTTTCCTCAAGACGTCTCATCGGTCCTGGCAGGGGGGGGAACGACCCAATTACCGTCCCCCTTTCACTAAAGGTTGCCATTAGAACTAATCTAGTTAAGCTCATATCTTGCTGTGAGTCACATAAATATAAAAAACCAAATGGAGGCACTGACATACCAGATCCCAGTTACTTTAAGATGAAGCGCAGACAGCATCACTGGAAGAGAAAACTCGAAATGAAATTACAGCGAATGAGAAGCCCGGTCCGACCTCACGTTCTTCAAAGTGTTTGGTAAATCTGTAGTGCACACAGCAAACCAGATTTGATCAAGAACTCCTGTCCTTCAAATCCGCCCCAAATATCCGACTGACCAAAAGTGTTGTTATAGCAACAAGTTATTTTGTAACCAATGGCCTTTTTTTTTTGCTCATCCACACGCTCAGAAAGCTGTGAAATAATCACAATTGTATTCATAATTTCTCAAAACGTTAAATATACTTTAATGTGGTACTTTTTTGGATATGAGGTCATCTGCAACTGAACAATTATATAAAATAAAAAGAAATTGTGTTTTTTTTATACAAAGATGTTGAGTCGCTCTTGTCCAAAGAATGTGTAAACACAATCCATCTTTATTTTTCTATGTCTAACTTCGGGTTTTTCCTCATGTTTCTCAAATTCTGCCTCTGATTGGCTGATCAGTCCTCCTGACAACTCCTTCCCCAGAAGCTTCATCTGCCATAAATAGTTTAGAGCGAGTACTGATCACCCTTTCAAGAATCAATTAGATCTTTTTTGGGGCGGTCATTCTGATCATTCCGCTGATAAAAAATTCTGTTTAAATACAACGTGTTTGCAGCAGCTTCTTTATATCTAGAAGGCAGCTATAGAGATTTACTGTATATTCTAACTGAAATCATATATTTTTGTCAGGGAACTACTGCTCATCCTGCAGATTGATGATCAACAGTTCCAGACCTCAACATATTGCCCTGCTCTGGGATAATTACAAGCTAAGCGTTAGCCGATTTGTTTTCCACAGTCAATTTTTTCTTTGAAAAATGGCTTGAAAACCCTGACAGCAGTCCCAGCGTATTTAATGTTCAGATATCAAACTAGATATCTTTTCTTACTCTAAGCTCTTGCTCTGAAACTACTTTTATATTCCTTCACTTCTAAGTAGCCTTACCCTGGTAAAGCTGGTTTAAACTATTCAGTGATTATGAATGTAAATAATTGTAGAAATGTAATGAGTTCTCTCTTTCAAGGTTGCATGAATAATGAAAGTCAACAACTTTACTGAATTTTTAAAAACAAGAATCTGTGCAGATGTTTGAATTTATTTTCGATTTTCTGGCAGTTTTACATTCTTTATCTGAAACCAATTGAGAGTTTCCTTGGCTGTGTGTTAGGGATTATTGCCTTGCTTAGAAATCTAAAGCTGTTATATCTTTAGACTCTTCGATTCATCCTTGATTCCGTTATACGACGTATAACGGTACTAACGGTACTAACGGTACCCAGTACTATATGCTGTAAGAAAGTTCACACCAAGATTTTACCTGCAAACTTCTTTTTTGGCATGGTGTTTTAGGGGGGTGATGTTCAGAGCCTCTGTGTGATTGGGATTATTGTTCTGCTGGGACACATAATTGTGTCAAGGATGTTTACATTCTTTCTACAATGCACCACTGACAGCAAAACAGCCCCACGACACGAGTCTGCCACCACCATGTTTGACAGTGGATGCAGTGTTCGTAGCCTTAGAAGCCGCATCAACTCGTAAACCCTGTTTTACTGGGGTATGCGTCACAATAGAAATCTTTTGTGGCCCAGTAAAACCAGACAGATGAAACTGCTGATTCTGGAAAACGTGCCGACTGCTGATGGGCTTCCATTTACTCTGTTTTCTGCTCCCTCTTAAAGCCACTTCCTCTGAAAACCAAAACCACTCTCTGCCAATTTTTGCTGCTTCTTCAGTAACTCAGATGTGACTCATTTGCCAAAAACAGAACCAGAACTTCACAGAAGCTTGAGGAGTATGTGTCAATAGGAGAAAGTTATTAGCTTTGGAGGGATTTCCCCCTTCCTGTCCAGAGAAATCTGAGGAAAGCTTGCCCAACCCATGAATGTCCACCATCAGACTCAGCATTAACAAGCAGTCTCTGGACACTTAGATAAAAATAGCTCCACAAACACTTACCCCGTCTTACTCAAAGCTGTAGTTCAAAGCTCGAAGTTAGTAAAGCATTACTGGCAGTTAAAATCCGATTTGATAGAATTTTCACATGACATCCAGGAAATCTCTGACGTCTATGTTAATCATTTCACCCAGGGCTGAAAATATTACACACGAGGCAATTCCCGTTGTTTCCAAGACAGGACGGGTGCCCATCAGTGCTACTTTAACTGGATTGTGGGAAACAGAAATATTTAAGCTTCAAAAGAATTATTATTGATCAAACATAGGAAATCATTTGGTCTGTTGCAACTGCAAAACTGACGGGTGACTAATCACAGTTACCCGCTTTACTGTGGTGAGCCAAACAGGCAAATACACAAATAGAATCCACTATGTTAAAGAATCTCGGGTTTTGGTAAAAAAAAAAAAAAAAAAATGCATTGTCAAATATTATCCTTTTTTCCCTTAGGTTTAGGGTAAAAAAAAAAAAAAAAAGGTTTTGTTTTCAGTTAAATGAAACAGTTTTACCATTGTCAATAAATACAGCTTAGTTCAATTCAATGAATTTCAATGTAATTTAGTTCAGTTTAGTTTAGTTCATTTCAATTCAGTTTGACTCAACTCATCTCATCGCAGTTTAAATCGATTTGGCTTGTTCCCGGTGACTCTAGCTTCTGCAGTTTAATGAAAGTCACTTTAATTCAATTCATTTTCCTTCAGCGATGCACCGTTTGAGTCAAATCAAATGAAATACATTGAATTTGTTAAACTTACGCAGCACAAATATACAGCAAATGACATGTCAAGGCATTTGTAATGTTACCCACGCATTGGCTCAAGCTCCCGTGATATCAATGTTTGATCAAGTGTAAATTAAGTTCGATCTAATATAGCTCACTTCACTTTAATTCGATTCACTTCACGTCAGTTTAGTCTAAATGTTACAGAAAAATGGCGGACTAACCCGAGTACGGGCTGCACACGTTTGTTTGTAAAAGTGCTTTGTGTGACTTTAGTCATAAATTGGTGCCATTTAGAGATCCTCTCACGCCATCTTATATCAAACGACTGTCTCCGGAACCACCGAGGCTACCACTACCATTCTGCCTTGGCCTTCACATCTGCGCGCCAATTAAGAATAGCAGGTTTCTCCGCCTGTACCATCGTTTTCAGCTTTTTGGTAGAGGAAGACCACAAAGGCTTTAATAATAAACGGAAATAGATACAGCTGATTAAGGTTTTAGTGCTGCCAAACCTTACCCCTTTATGTAACAGGAGCCACAAGTAAACATGCCAGGTTAGACAGCATTCAAAATATAAATTTACATAAAGTGTTTCAAATTAATCATAGCTGTCTTAAACTATTTAGCTTAAATGGCTAAAAGCTAAGCTATATCCCAACATTTCCTTACTATCAACATTTAAACAAGCGTAAATAATGATCTCCATAATTTGGGGTTGAATACTTTTTAAACAGAGTAGGTTACATGCCTTGCAGTTGCCCAACGGCTATCTGCATGCGCTAAGCTGCCTTTACTCTCTGATGCTTTCTGATGATGATTAAAGTCTTCAATGCGGTCAGAAGAAGCTTCAGAGTTTCAACCAAACAGCAAGTTTAGACAAGACTAAACGACAAATCATCACGCATGAGAGTCTGGATGATCTTTGGGATTTGTTTTTTTTCTTTCGTTGAAAGACATGTTTAGGGATTATTTTAATCTTACTTTAATTTACAATGGATGTTTTATTAGATCATACAAATACCGTTGGAGAGAACATAAAATACAGAGAAAGAGACAATAGTTGTGCCCAATTCATGAAGAGAAAAATGGTTCATTGCTCATTTGTCTACACGGGTATTTAAGAGTTTTAGCAATATGTTGAATAGTGAATGACTTAAAAATGGTCAAACTCATTTCATTTCAACTTTATCAATGTGGCACTGATTCACAAACGATAATTATATATTCATATTCAGTTGATCACAAACTTTTAGCCGAACCAGGCCCAGTGTGAGTTTCCTTCCACACCCTGTTGGAGGGGTTGAATTCTAAAAAAAAGAAGCAGAAACAAGATTCCGGGGCCAGGAGTACCCTCTGTGAAAAAGACTGCATGGCGTTAATATCAGAAATAGGTCCCTAAATGGATTTGTCAAGGAAAGAAACAGCTAAACAAAGTGAAACTTAGCCAGGGGTACTTTCTATGCAAATAACAGAAGAATATGCCCTGTATTCATGAAGTGCCAATTCACAACAATCATGTCAAGACTAGGGATGGGTATCGTTAAGGATTTATCGATACTACTACTCTTAACGATACTCCTTATCGATCCGGTACTTTATCGGTTTCCTTGTCGGTACTTTTTTTTTTTTTTTTACTAAAACAAAAGGGGGAAAAAACACAAATAAAGAACTGTAGTTTAAAAAAAAAGTAACTTAGATAAGAAGGAAGCTGTTGTTCAAAAATATCCAGCATTTATTAATTGTAAGAATGAAATGGCAAACGTATGTCCATGCTTCAAGTGTTTGCTTTGCAAACAAACATACATACCTGTTGTATCTGATTCAGGGGTTGTTGTTGCTGCAGCACTCAGGCGGTTAAACACCGTGCATCTTTCGGTTTGTAAACTCAGCAAAAAAAGAAACGTCCCTTTTTCAGGACTGTGTATTTCAACAATAATGTTGTACAAATCCAAATAACTTTACAGATCTTCATTGTAAAGGGTTTAAACAATGTTTTCCATGCATGTTCAACTAACCATAATCAATTAATTAACATGCACCTGTGGAATGGTCGTTAAGATCTTAATAGCTTACAGAAAGTAGGCATTTAAGGTCACAGTTCTAAAAACGCAGGACACTAAAGAGACTTGTCTACCGACTGTGAAAAACATCCAAAGAAAGATGCCCAGGGTACCTGCTCATCTGCGTGAACGTGCATTAGGCATGCTGCAGGGAGGCATGAGGACTGCTGATGTGGCTAGGGCAATAAATTGCCATGTCCGCACTGTGAGACGCCTAAGACAGCGCTACAGGGAGACAGGAAGGACAGCTGATCATCCTCGCAGTGGAAGACCACGTGTAACAACACCTGCACAGGATCTGTACATCCGAATATCTCACCTGCGTGACAGGTACAGGATGGCCACAACAACTGCCCGAGTCACACCAGGAACACACAATCCCTCCATCAGTGCTAAGACTGTCCACAATAGGGTGAGAGAGGCTGGACTGAGGGCTTGTAGGCCTGTTGTAAGGCAGGTCTTTACCAGACATCACCAGCAACAACGCCGCCTATGGGCACAAACCCACCTTCGCTGGACCAGACAGGAGTGGCAAAAAGTGCTCTTCACTGATGAGTCACGGTTTTGTCTCACCAGGGGTGATGGACGGATTCGTGTTTATCGTCGAAGGAATGAGCGTTACACCGAGGCCTGTACCCTGGAGCGGGATCGATTTGGAGGTGGGGGGTCCGTCATGGTCTGGGGCGGTATATCACATCACCATCGGACTGAGCTTGTTGTCGTTGCAGGCAATCTCAATGCCTTGCAGTACAGGGAAGACATTCTCCTCCCTCATGTGGTACCCTTTATGCATGCTCATCCGGACATGATCCTCCAGCAGGACAATGCCACCAGCCATACTGCTCGTTCTATGCGTGAGTTTCTGCATGACAGCAATGTCAGTGTTCTGCCATGGCCAGCGAAGAGCCCGGATCTCAATCCCATTGAGCACGTCTGGGACCTGTTGGATCGCAGGGTGAGGGCTAGGGCCAATCCCTCCAGAAATGTCCAGGAACTTGCAAGTGCCTTGGTGGAAGAGTGGGGTAACATCTCACAGCAAGAACTGACAAATCTGATCCAGTCCATGAGGAGGAGATGCACTGCAGTACTTCAAGCAGCTGGTGGCCACACCAGATACTGACTGGTACTTTTGATTTTGAGCCTCCCTTCATTCAAGGACACATTATTCTATTTCTGTTAGTCACATGTCTGTGAAACATTTTTAGTTTATGTCTTATGGTGTTGACTCTTTTAGTGTTCATACAAATATTTACACACATTAAGTTTACTGAAAGTAAAAACAGTTGAAAGTCAGAGGACGTTTCTTTTTTTGCTGAGTTTAGTTGGTGTATTTTGGCAAGGTGTTTGGTCAAATTACCTGTGTTCCCGCCTTTGCAAGCAAAGCTTTTATTAGGCTACATATGTGACAGCGTGCATTGCCGGCATTTCGCAAAATGAAGCCAAATTTTGGATCTTTTCGTTTGCTCTGCCATCACACACGCTGCGGGGACGGAGTGGCGACTGCTGCGCAAACATGTGAGAGCGCAGCAGTCGCCACTCCAGTGTTTGGCTTGTGTTTATTTGTTCCGCAAAACATGGATACGACCTTAATTTTACCGTTAAGAGGATCGATGAGGCTGAAGCTTATCGGTCCGGGTGGACCATCAGAATCAGTGAAGTGAAGTGAACATTACAATTTAATACCGGGTTTCGGTACACATCCCTAGTCAAGACACCATGGCAAAAAATACATTTAAAAAATCAAAGTCATTTTTACAAATGTTTCATTTTCGTCAAAACATTAGTGTTTAATCTCCATCTTAAATTTAAATTATCAGAAAAAAATTGAGCAATATAAACTTTACAAAAAAGTATTTCTTTTTAGGACTTACTTTTTAGGCAGGATCCCAAAGATGCTGAAAAAGACTAAAGTAACATAAATTGAGACAAGATCTGGTTCCAATCACCAGCTGTAGGCAGTAAATTTTAATATGCAACTGCAACTTGTGGAACAATGTGTGAAAATCCTTTCATGAGAACATTCCTCCTTTACTTTAATCCACTTTCTGTGTGCAATATTAAACATAACAAGTTGCCACAAATATTTTTAAGCATTCATGCCAAGAATCTGTTGTTTTTTTCCTACAAAGAAAAAAAAAAAACTGTGACCAAAGTCAAAGACTTCAGAGTATTTACAGTCTGGTGGGAAAAAAAATAATATTAAAACGATAAAAAAGACAAATACACCTTAAAGAGCAGCAAGATGGGAAACAAGATATCTGGTGAGTCTAGTTAGAGATTTAAAGAGGTTTAAAACAATTTGAAATCAGCCGTTCCACGCAAAAGAGTTTACAAGCGATTCAAAACAACTGCCAAGCAGAAAGCAGCTGCTAAAAGAAGTCTTCAAATCCCCTAAAATACCATCCCAGGATCTACAGCAGGGACTCGCTACTGTTTATATGAGTTTAACGTCCATGGGAGGTGTGCAAGGAGGAAACCTTCACTTTGTAAGCAAAACAAGGTCAGATTCAATTTAGCCAGAGAGGATGCAGGCGAAGTCCAGGACTTCTTCGGACAGCTGGGTCTAAGACTGAGCTATTTGGACACCTGGACAGTTTTGACATAAACCAAATACAGCATTGTAGGAGGAAAGAAAACGTTACACTTAATGAAGCATAGAGGTGGAGGTATAAAGGTTTGTGGAACCTTTGCAGCAGCAGGACCTGGTCAGCTCACCATCATAAAATCCATCATAGCAATGACCTCAAACAAACCAGTAAATCCACCAAGGACTGCTTGTATCCCACCAGGATGCATCTGTTCTGAGAGGGAAACGCATTCATGGCATTTTATCCGAGTTAAAATGAAAAGCAGACGTGTTGTTCAGACTCTGCACCAACTGGCAAAGACAAAAGTCCAGAGTTGATGGGGTGAGAGGTGTGTGTGAGCTCACTGAGGGGGGGAAAAGTCACTAGTCGAGTCTGAAGATTTCCAAACATGACTTTTTAACTGTAATCTAAAACCATAACAATGAAGTCTTTTCAAAAAGAAAAAAAAAAAAAGAAAATCATCTTTCGGCCTGACTGGGAAATGATAACACGGGAAAAGCTTTTATGTTCTGCAAAAAAAAAAAAAAAAAAAAAAAAAAAAAAAAAGCAAAACAAATTAAGAAACGATTTGGAGACAAGAGTTTCCTTATCTCTCTCTCTCATTCGATGAGGCAACCTCCCCGCTGCAAGTCCAAACACTTCCAGTCTCACCCTGAAACGGTCACTCCTCCCTTCATGCGCTCCACTTCGGAGAGCCGCACTCACTCGGCTCTTCAGAGGTCTGTCAGAGTTTACGCTAACCAACTGAAAATGTCAAATGCTCCCCGTGTCTGTCGGGCTGATGGGGACCAGAACACGAGCACGACTGGCTCCGTTTGTCCCCGCGCCGATATGTTATGGAACAGCTGTCTGACTGCAGACAAGAAGGTGTTGATTTTAAAAGCTGTAGCTTCTAGTTCTTTTTCTAGCATCTACCAGAAAGCCTTCAAATTCTGCTGGGTTTCACTTTGTGCACCGCTGAGTGATACTCTGACTGGGTTCCCTTGTTGAAATGCGTCTGTTGATTGATCGCAAACATTTCCCTGACATGTCGGTGAACATTTTGCACACGAGTCCTTATACGTTTAAGGAAATAGTTCGATTTTTGCTACTAAACACCAATTATAACCAAAGGTCATACGTTACAATACAATACAGCAACTTCCATGTTTAATTATATCACTTGATCATTATGTCTATGAAAGCAGCCGTTGTGGCAATTTGCTGCTCAAAGGCATACAGATGTGCATTATCACTTTGCCAAAATGGAAAAACACCAATAGTGAAGAATCAACTCGTTCTACCCATCAATCTGGTAGGAGTTATAGGGTCATTTGTTTGGGGAAAACATTTATACGGTTTTTAATTACAATTGTCTGTTGAAGGTTAAGAGGAACTGGGACTCAGGGAGAAGTGAAAAAGACCAAGTCGTGTCTCCAGGATGCGTTATGGCTAAGATAGGCCCAGCGTGTTATGAGAAACGTATAGCATGACTGCATGACCTGGGGTGGGGTGGGGGTGAATGTGTACATCAGCAACTGCAGGAGGTTTAGACCTCAGACGTTGCTGGGGTAGACGAGGCGCTTTGTCTCCAGACGCATCTGTAATGTTTGATGGCTGCTGATCAATTCTAATTAAAGCTGTTAAACTTAACTTCGGCCTCCCGTGGAACCCCTCTCACGACCAACTCGGGGAGGCCAAAAAAAACAAAAAAAGGCGCCTCAACAATACCAAACTGTTCTAGAGTCAAATATGAGGCCGTCCGACAGCTGGAGCTCGGCCCAAACAGAATCATCAACAGGACAGTTGTCCCGAACACAGCAGCAGATGTACAACAGAAAGGAATGTGTGCAGACCTCAATGAACTGAAGCAACTGGGGAAAGCAGAGGGAGAAATACAGAGTTGTTGATAATTAAGATAGTTTCACAAGCTAATGACTCCCTTTTTCCACACATTTAATAAAGGACAGTGTCAAATCTGTTGTGGGTTATGCATATTTGATGTTAGATTTAAATAATTTCCTAAACCTATTAGGAGAAATCAGGAAACTAAAATTGATGCAGCGAAAACAATGATTCCTGTTATAACAGGGTTTATTTTATGTCCCTATCTAAATACGTTTTTTTTCTTTCTTTTGAATTATTTCCTACTTTTTCCAAAACTTTATGAAGTCCAGTTTTTAATTCCTCTATAAATTTAGGGATTTTTTTTATTTTTTTTTTACATGTTTTATTTTCTTTGAGAAATAAACCATTTCCTTTCACCATTAAAAAAAACACAAACGCTCACTATGTGACGTTCAGTTCCTGCCATAGATGAGTCATCAGATCGTTATGTATGTATTCGAGTGATGACAATGTGTTATGAGTAATGAGGAAATGCCCACAGAAGCCAACATTTTCTGTTCGATAAGTTCCGCATGGTGAATGACAAACATCTTTGCTGTTCGCTGAAGCCTTGAAGATGTAGGTAGAAATCTTCTGGATGCATTTACAGTACTGTAAGTGAAACAACAGTGGGCCCTGCTGGGACTTGTACTACTATGCAACACAGGGCCGCAAAGTTTTCTTCAGTTTTTGCCATTTTGTCACACTTTAATGTTTCAGATCAAACCAATGTTAAGATAAATAATCTAGGTAAATTAAAAACAGCAGTTTTCGGGTGATTTCTGTTAATCAATTATTTTTTATTAGCTTTAATTTCATTAGCCGCACTCAGAAATCCCTTAAATACAGCCTTTCTGACAACATGAAGTAGGGTGACGGATCTTAAAAACATATTAAAAATATCAACACACCTTTCCACGACCTAAAGAAATTAAAATATCGGTAGGAAACCAAGTCATTCATATCTAGGAGTCTGGAAAGCGTTACGAAATCATTCCTAAGGCTTTGGGACGCCAACAAATGAACAGTTATGACCAGTAACAGAAAAAACATCACACTGTGGTGAACCTTCCAAGGAGTGGGTGTTCTGAAAAAATGACTCCAAAAGTTCATCAAGATATCATTCAAGAAGTCACAAAAAACCCAGAACAACATCTAAAGCTCTGCTGGTCTCAGTTGCCTCACTTAAGGTCAGAGTTCAGGAGTTCCAAAGCCAAAATCCCCGTAGACCAACGTTAGAACACATTAAATCGTAGAAGAGCGTGTCTGGCACATACAGACCAAGACTGGCATATGACGACCAAGTCCAAAGTATCATCCGTAAGAGTAAATTTGAGATCTTGCTCAATGACAGCACTAATAGCAACCAAGGAAGGACTATGCATTTTAGAGATAAGGCATTAAAGTGTTGACATAATACCTTTGGATATTGGGTTCCAGGAAAGAAGCACAGCTGTCTGGTTGCTTTGAGGTTGAGGTGGAAAATCAGGTATCAACTTACGTAGGCTGCGATGGACCGCCAACCTGTCGCCCAATGAATGCTGGATAGATAATGGATGGCACTTCCATAGTGCCTCACCTGCAGAAACCTGAAAAAACGTGTCCTAGTGTACTAAAAGTCTGGCTTAGTTGAGAGGACAGGAAATAATTATCTATAAACAAATTGTCTAGACATTTCAGATTTTTCTTGTGCCAGATCTTGAATGCACTATTGAAGGGGTTAAGGGGTGTGAATATCTTTGCTAGCCACCGGCTTTAGAACATTTCGAACAGCCTTTGGATATTTCCTATTTTAAAAATCCCAAAGCCACCTCAATGAGTAAACACAACAGGGTAGAGGAGAAAAGGGCCTAAATACAGTAAACCAACAGACAGGCTTACAGTCCAAACAAACAAACAAAAATCCAACTTTGAGAACAGTAAACAAAAAAACAAAAATGCTCTGATGGTTCCAAAGAAAACATTTCATGCTAATTTGGTTATCTCATGGTCCGTCATTAACTTTTGTAAAGCAGGGAGCAGGGATTGTTTTCATATCAGACCATCTCCCCGATGATGGGACATCATTACAGCCCAGCTCCATCTTCCCACGCTCCGCTCGTCCTGGTTGGAAAGCACAATCACGTCATCAGACATCACCAGAGCAGCAGGATGTGTCCGTTTTCATGGTTACGTGACACAGCAGCGATAACAAAAAAACCACGGCTTCACCCTGTGCGTGTGGGAGAGGGTGCACAAGGCGTTACGAAGCTGTGCAAACGTGCGAGCGGAGCTACTTGCTGGCTTGCGCCATGTGGCAGCAAGTACGAAAAACCCTCCTTTCACTGCGTTCCTTAGCGTCACACAGTACCTGGAAATACACACCTGCCGAGCCTCGCCACAGAATTCACACCCCTTCAACCTGTTCACATTTTGTCCTACTTCAGCCTAAAATGGGGATTTTATGCCATAGATCAACACAAAGCAGCACCTACAGTGCAAATAAAAAAACAGTATTCACCCACTTGGATGTTTTACTCTTTTATTGCTTTTACAAATCAATCTTGATCAACAGAATGTAGCTTTAAAAAAAAAAAAAAAAAACGGCAATCTTTTAACACCAAAGTGGAAGTTGATTTCTACAAACATAATAAATGAAAATGTTTTACACAAAATAAGTGACTGGATAAATACTCACCCGCTTCAAGTTGGTACATAGTTAGAGGCACCTTTGGCTGCGATCACAGCACAGAGTCTGTGTGGATAGGCCTCAGTCAGGCTGCACATCTGGTCACTGCAGTTTTCCCCAATTTCTCCTAATAAAACTAAACAAAAAGCTAACAAAAAGTCCTAACACACATTCTCTACAGGGTTGAGGTCTGGGCTTTGACTGGGCCACTCCAGAACATCCACCTTGTTGTCTTCAAACCATGTCTGTGCAGCTTCAGCTGGAAGCTACCAGGTCGTTGTCTAGCTGGAAAATAAACGTTCTATGACGCTGTAGTTCTCTTGCAGATGGAAACAAATTGTCCTCCAGGATTTTACCTTCTACCTTTATAAGGGTCTGCTAATGAGAAGCATACCCGCAGCATAATGCTGCCACCTCCATGCTTCACTGGGAGGGATGATGTGTTTGTGGGGATGTGCAGTGTTTGGTGTCCACTAAACATACCGATTTTGTCTGATGGCCAAAAAGGTCAATTTTGGTCTCATCAGATCAAAGAACCTTTTCTCTGATTTGCTTGGAGTTTTCTTTTTTCTTCATGTTGTAGTGGTAGCCAGAAATACTGGTTGACAAGTGAATCGACCCTCCAGACTGGTGTCTTTATGCTACAATCACTCGAGAGACACGCACAACACTTGGGTGATCCCCATTCCGCTCACTGTGATACTACTAGCACCAGTTGGCTGGACCTGTGTTGAATTAGGTCAGTCACTTTAAAGGAAGTGAAAAACGTATGCAATCAGTTCTTTTATTTTTCATATTATTTAATTGTCGTTATTTTATAGAAATCAGTTTTTACTTTGGCATTAAAGTTTTTTGTAATTTTGTTTTTTTGCAAAAAAAAAAAACAAAAAAAAAGAAAAAGAAGACTTTTAATCATGATTGATTTATAAAAGCAATCAAAAGGGTAAAACATCCAAGCGGGTGAATATTTTTCATAGGCACTGTATAAATTGAAGAAGAAGAAAAAGAGTGTTTAGTTTAACAGTAAAAATAAGTAAAACACAGTGGAGGCAGCATCATGATGTGGGGATGCTTCTCTTCAGCAGGGACAAGGAAAATGATATGATTCTAAATACACGGCAATACTGGAAGAAAATCTGTGAGATTTATATTGATGGCTTGACCAGCACACAGTATTGTGTAACTGGGGTGATAAATTCTAATCCAGTTCAAGTCCAATGGGACTCTAATTTTAACTGTTGTAGTCCACATGATAAAAACACAAAATGGATTGTGTTAAGAATATTTAGCATTCATTTTACTAAACAAAAGGTTGATT
The DNA here is from genome assembly GCA_963556495.2 of Valencia hispanica. Classification (NCBI taxonomy): domain Eukaryota; kingdom Metazoa; phylum Chordata; class Actinopteri; order Cyprinodontiformes; family Valenciidae; genus Valencia; species Valencia hispanica. Next base: position 14,658,564 of record OY747723.1, read on the forward strand.
ACCAAGGTGATTTATATCGCATTAAATGCTTTCAGCGTTTTGGATCTCACCATAACAGTTAGTAACATACAGTACAACGGCATGCACTCGATGTTTGTTGTATTTGGCTTTGATTAGATGTCGGGTCTGTGCAGGGTCTGATGAAATAAAACCCCACTCGGTGGTCCTGGAACGGAACCAAGACACAGCTGCTGGAAATAAAAGAAGTTATAGAAGTGGTCATACTAAAGTCACGTAAACACCATAATAAAACCAATCTTACTGGACATGTCTCGATTTATTACTGTTGATTCACTCCCTTTCTGTTTCCTCCATTCTCTTCCACTTTCCTCTCGTAACCTTACATGCAGTACTTCCTGTCCCGTTAAATATTAACAGTTCTGCTTATCTCTTCTTCTCCAACATGCCTGTACCGTCTATTATGCCTTTAGCACTTTACTTACTAAAGGACAATTAGAATGTAAACAGTTTACAATTAAACAAAGGAATATTTAAAAGTGTGAAGAATTCCAGGGGTGGGTCAGGGAATCATGTTGGCTTGTTGCAAAAGTTGGACTTTAAACTCATGGTTACTCGACTGAATTTTGGCTCCCCAGTACACCTTACAAGTCAGGGAGGGGGAATCGACTTTGAGACTTGGATAAGAATTGAACTTAAGTCACAAAAACAAACTCTTCATACTTGAGCCAAGAGACATTAGAATCTTTAGACTCGTCTAGGACTAGTGTCCTAAATACTTTAAACTTGACTGGGAATCGTGCCCCAAAGATCTGAGACTCGATTGGGACTCGTGTCCCAAAGACCTGAGACTTGACTGGGACTCGTGCCCCAAAGACCTGAGACTTGACTGGGACTCGTGTCCCAAAGACCTGAGACACGACTGGGACTCGTGTCCCAAAGACCTGAGACTTCACTGGGACTCGTGTCCCAAAGACCTGAGACTTCACTGGGACTCGTGTCCCAAAGACCTGAGACATGACTGGGACTCGTGCCCCAAAGACCTGAGACTTGACTGGGACTCGTGTCCCAAAGACCTGAGACACGACTGGGACTCGTGTCCCAAAGACCTGAGACTTCACTGGGACTCGTGTCCCAAAGACCTGAGACTTCACTGGGACTCGTGTCCCAAAGACCTGAGACATGACTGGGACTCGTGTCCCAAAGACCTGAGACACGACTGGGACTCGTGTCCCAAAGACCTGAGACACGACTGGGACTCGTGTCCCAAAGACCTGAGACACGACTTGGACTCGTGTCCCAAAGACCTGAGACACGACTGGGACTCGTGTCCCAAAGACCTGAGACACGACTTGGACTCGTGTCCCAAAGACCTGAGACACGACTTGGACTCGTGTCCCAAAGACCTGAGACACGACTTGGACTCGTGTCCCAAAGACCTGAGACACGACTTGGACTCGTGTCCCAAAGACCTGAGACACGACTTGGACTCGTGTCCCAAAGACCTGAGACACGACTTGGACTCGTGTCCCAAAGACCTGAGACACGACTGGGACTCGTGTGCCAAAGACCTGAGACACGACTTGGACTCGTGTGCCAAAGATCTGAGACACGACTGGGACTCGTGTGCCAAAGACCTGAGACACGACTGGGACTCGTGTGCCAAAGACCTGAGACACGACTGGGACTCGTGTGCCAAAGACCTGAGACACGACTGGGACTCGTGTGCCAAAGACCTGAGACACGACTTGGACTCGTGTGCCAAAGATCTGAGACTCGACTGGGACTCGTGTGCCAAAGATCTGAGACAATTTAGATCTGATATTCTGTCACCGTTAAGATAGCTGCATCATTACATAGATGCTTCCTGCTCATCAACATACACACTTTCTGTTCTATTTTGCTGACTACCTTGTGTTTTGCTAATTACATGGTCATTTAGAGCGTACCTTGGAACATAATTATGCTTTAGACTCAGCAAGGGCTTCAACGGGGATTAACAGGTGTTAGCTAAATAATTAAGACTAAACAAACACCACTGTTTAAATCATTCAGTACTTCAACAGTAGTGGGCGTGACATTGTTGACTTCTATTTTTCTTTCAAAATAATACAGCAGCATAACTATCATTCTTATAATAGGATTATCACAGCTCCATTTAACGGTGTACTGAGTCGAAAGCAGCAGTGTAAGGTTCTCGGTTTGGTAACCTTTCGGTGGACGGCTGAAGTAGTTTCCTGTGTCCTCTTCATGACATTCCCATGACCTCTCTGGTGCTTCTCTGCAGCCACTCCCGAGCTCCACAGGTGGAGCTCATCAGCCCAGTCAAGACAGCATCTGCATCTTTCCAGATGGTGCATTCAATGCTTCAGGATTTTTGAGCATCAACAGATAGGCCTACACAACATATTGTTTCTCAGCAGGAATTACTCCAAATGCAGACGATGTTAATGGCTTCTCATTTAATTATCATTAAATCATTCCACTAAACTTCACTGTGTGTTCATGTCTTAATCCATCAGCAACATGACAAATACCTTTTTACAGCGTGTTTTGATACAATTTCCGCTTTTCAGTTTTCGCTGATAATCCATCACCACCTCACTTCTTGACTTGGGACCATTTGCTCAAATATAAAATATAAAATCCCCATTCACCCCAAGATTTCTAGTAGACAGCTAGAGGTTTTGGACCAAAACTGACTGACGATAACTCCATCCAACAGGACCAAAATCTCAGTTCAATCCAAAGAAAATGTACCCCAGAGCATGATACTGCCACCAAATTTTATTGAAGATTTGTGTACACAATGTTATTATTTATTTGATTTGATTTTTTTCCAGAAAACCACACTTCTTAGTCCAGACATCTGGAGAACACAGGGGATTGTTGTCAGATGTAAAACACATCTGGCACTGAAAATTCCTTCAGCTCCCCTTAAGTCTTGCTTTCAGCCTCTTGGCTGTCTCCCTGATTAGCTTCGGTAAAGTTTTTTTTTAAGGTTGCAGTAATTTCCAGTTCCAGTAAAGTCACTGTTTACCCATATTTTTTTTTTTTTTTGACTGTTTAAGTCTGCCTTCAATGTGTCATGGTACGTACATGATACTGCAGATCACTGTGACCCTTTGTAACCTCTCTTCATTGGATGCAATTCAGCAAATGTTTATTCTATTATTTCCCTCAAAAAATGAATTAGTTTCTCACCTGATTGGAACAAGAGAGGTACATTCAGAATGTTTATGTGCAAATCCAAAGTGCAGAAGTCTGTATTTTGTATTTTAATTTTAAAATGAGCACACAGAGGTTGTTCTGTCGATGTGGCATACCCTGTCAGAATAGCATACCAGAAGTTTACTTTATAGCGCCATCTGTCAGTTTAGCCTGATGGCAGGGAGCAGTGTAAAGCATCCGGAAAATGTCAAACTAAAAGACACGTGCAGATTTCCGATTGCTTAACTATTAAAAATACCAAATAAAATGGAAACACTGGTGACACCAGGGTTGAAGTCAGTTGGTCAGTGGGTCCAGTTTGTTGGTTTTTATCACGGACAACAAGAAGTTAATCCTTGAAGTGGAGAATCCAATTTGTCTGATACCAGTGATCATCTTTACAAGGACAATATAAAAAAGGAGAAGGCATGGACAGAAATGTCTGCAGTTTTGGGAGTGGATGGTGAGTTTCTTTAACATCGAATTCATTGTTTTTCTTGCATACTACACTTTAAGTTATGCAATTGCAATTCTCCTGTGATTTTGTGATTTCCCGGGACCAGGTGAGTGGAACCCAGTCGCAAACAATTCACGTCTGAAACACTCCCGGTAGGAAGGGACACGCTGCTGAGCTCACAAGGAAAACACGTCTGTTACATTAGGCGCTCCTCATGCGTCCAGTGGAAAGCAGGGGTAAGATTCAATTCGATTTTATTTACTAATTAGGTCACCTCTAAGGGTAGCTGGTGTCCCTCGATTGCTTCCAGGGGTATAAGAGTAAAGAAGGCCTGCCACACTTTCACTTTGTAGTTATGCACTACTCTCAAATGGCCTGTCATACAAATCCCAATAAAACATTTGCTGTTGTAAGGTAAAAAAAAAAAAAAAAAGTGTTCAATGGTTCTACAGGTATGAGCAATCTTGGCAAAGAACTGCATTTTTCACATTAAACTATTAAAACTAAGACTAAAAATGATTCCAGCTTTAAGTAGTGGTAATGGTAGAGTATGTGAACCTTAGAGCAACAATGGTCTGGCTCATTGTTATTGAAGACTCTCATCAGTTACAGTTATGCACATGCCTAGGCATGAAACTGTGCTGAAACAAACATAAACCACAGATCATGCCTTGAGTTTCCAGATTAGATTTTTTTTTTCATATCAACACGGAGCTACCAATATCCACACACACATATACACTATCTAAGCAACTGTTATACTACAGATGGAAGCTTTCATCGAAACGAATAGCAGTCCTGGATTTTTCAAGGGCTGCTGGTTCTCTTGTCAGAAGCAGCAGACCCTATCCTTTTTTTTTTATCAACAACATGAACACAGCAGGACATTCCTGAAGAACAGAGACAGGGGAGGATGTTTACCTGGTTGTACATGTGGAGGCATTGAGACGGGCACAAAGAGGAGGATGTTTTCTCTGCAGCCGGTTCGTATGGGGCAGGAAAATTCAGCGTAAAGCCACGTGTGACCTGAACACGCAAACGCGTTCTGTTCTGCATAGAAGAACATTACAGTGATGCCATGCTAAAATGGGATTTGTCTCTAGAAAAAGAACTTTCTTTATAAAGTACGCAGATAAACAGCATCTGATGTTTGGACTAGACCATATAATCTGGAGCTTCTGTTCTAAGCCTGCCTTGGTATGGTACTGTGAGAAGGTACTTTTCTCCTTGCAGATTTCTGAACATTAGAAGCCGGAAAGCTTGAATATACTGACGAGCAGTGGAGAATGACACATGAACTTTGTTATAGTCAAATGTATTTAATTAATTGGAAAATGTAATTATAAAATTATTCTAAATTGTTTGTAAAACCTTCGTAACTAATTTCCCTCTTGGATCAATAAAGTATCTTTGAATTGAATTGAACCTGAGGAGCTAATCAGGGGGAAACAGATGCAGCTTCAGGGGCAAGATGGCAGTGGTGCACAAGGCTGGATAGGCTACAAGAACATCAGCAAAAAGCCTGGTTAGAACCTGGGAACGGCTAGAGAAGTCATTAGAAAACAAAACCACCACCATGAGCTACTTTGGTCAAGAGAAGGTGTGCCCAAATTACAGACCTGGTGAGCTACCATCCTGCAACTTTTAGATGTTTTTCCCTTCTCCAACACATCTGAATCAAATGAACTCTAATGGAAACGATAGCGTGCATTTATCACTGAACTCAAATAATATGTTGAAACGAGGAAGAAGAAAAAGTTTCGTAAGTGTTTGGTAATCTCGGACTGTCAGCTGAGCAGCTGGGACGTCCAGAAGCCCTGACCTCTGCTCTGACCGAGCTGCCTGCCTCACGCTTCACGATGCCTGCCTCTCAGTCTGCAGTTTCTCTCAGTCCCAAAGGACCTGCAGGAATGCTGACCTCTGCTCTTCATCATGCTGGTTTTCCTCCAATTAGTTTCCAATAAAAACATCTGCCTTTTAATCCTTCTTGCATTTGGATAACGTTACGTAAACCAGATGCTAATCTGCCGGCCTTCCAGTTTTAATACTGAAGCTGAGGGAGAAGCATCCGTCACGGAGAAATAAACTATTTCAGAATCACAGCACTTTAAACATTGGTGTTTTTTTTTGGGGGGGGGGGGTTGGGGGGTACGGTTGTTCCACAGGAAGCTGAGATAAGAAGTAATAAAATCAGGATCGCGTTTCATCCAAACTCCTGACAGCCTCCAGCTTGGACTATCAACACTGAAAGCAGAGGAGATGTCAGAGGAGGAAAGTGCGATGGAGGAAATATGTCGATGTTTGGAACTTAAAAAAAAAGGCAAAAGCAAAAGCAAACCTTGTTTAACATTTCTAACTATTCAAGACAATGCAAAGGCCCACCTGAGAGGACTTTTAAACTAACAGCATTTTAACAAAAGAGCCGTGTAAAAAGGAGGCATGAGATGAAAGGAGGAATCACATGGAATTCCAATAAAAGTCATTCATGGATCATTAAAGCTGTTGCTCACATACTTCAGCAAAAGACACTGATGGATGACTGATAAACGCGCCTCCACTTCAAAGCAAGTGTTTCTGAACCAGAGTAATTTGCAGCAAATGACGAAGATTGAAAGGGCAACCTAAAATTTATTTTTAAATATTTAAAAAATATATTCAGAAGCACAAACATCAGTGTATTTTAAAGGGCATTTCACGTGTCAAGAGGAGGAGCCAGTCGGCCATTGGTAACCTGCTGCTGCTTCAACTGTTTGTCTAGATTTCTAGGCTGGTAGTATTTTCCTTTCAAGTCTAAATTATGCACTACTTTGAGTTTCTGCAACATATGAAAAACTACATTAAAGTTTCTGATTGTGACGCTCTCTAAGGCTCGGTATGAGCCAGTCTTTTGACAGGACAAAAAGAGACATGATTGGACAGAGGAAAAAAATTAACAGCCACATGGTTGAAAGAATAACACAACTGGGTGTTCCGGCAGGATGAATTCAAAATCCCTGAAGATTTGTGGTGTGCTTTTCTTCTGACTTTGTCAGGAAACCAATTGATTTAAAATTAAATCTAGACTTTTTGCCAAGAGGAATGGTCAAATATCCAGCCAGAATAATGCCAGAAGCCTGTTGATGGCAAAAAAAAAAAAGTGTTTGCGGAGTATATGTATAATTTTGGCCTTGTTTTGAAAGGTTAAAATCCAAAAAATTATTTAATTAATGTGGCATTCATACTATTATTGAGAGCAAGGTTATGACTGTTATCATATATGACAGAAGAATGGAGAGACCTTTTTTTGTTTCAGCTAGGTAATGGGATCTTGCTTTTAGGCCAATGAGTATTGGTTATGAACACAATCTGCAATTATTTCACCATGCCATAGCTGATTTCTGATGGCTCTTTTGATCTTTTTCAAAGAAGCATTTGAATAGTGTCCAACAACTGGCCAACAAATGAACCCACGCCTGTAGACGTCTCATCGGGGTTGCGGTAAGTGAGGATGATGAGAAGTGGTGAGGGACCAATTTGTGCTTCGTTGCTGCTTGACCACCATCTCAGGGACAGAGCTCCTTCACTGGGTTTTTAAATGGTAATTACTTCATTACTTAAATGGTCCAATAACAGTCTCTGCATAGCGTTTATGTTATGGGAATGTGGTAAAACTGGTCCATGGTTGTTAAGAGCAGATGGATTTTATTTGAGAGGTGAGGTAAGGAATCTGTTTGTCCAGAGTCAATGTACGGTCAGGTTGGCTTGTTAAAAACATGCACACTGGCTCCCTCGATACTTTTTTCTGTTTTATCTTTCTTTAACTGAAAGTAAGGAGTTCTTCGTCCCTGCCACACATCCCTCATATTTGATCTGGTTGACCTTGCTCTGCAGCTTTTTGCTGTACACCTCTGTTCTATTTCGGCTTGCTTGATGTCCTTAGGTTGGGGATGATCAAGAGCATCTTTATAGGGGAGCAATGTTTTTACATAAATAAAAAAAATGGTAGACAGTGGAACTAGAATACAGATACAGTAGATCAGCTAATAGCTTTGTACCTCTCAGATAGCTCTGTTTAATCCATCATCCAAAAATAGAATATGGCACAACTCCAAACCAACCAAGACAACAATGGACATTGATGGAGCTAAATGTAGGGCAATCCTGGAAGAAAACCTCTTAGAGGTTGCAAAAGACTTGAGACTACAGTGGAGCTACACCCAAAGCTACAATGGAATGGTTTGGATCGAATGGCCCAGTTAAAGTCTAGACCTAAATTAAATCGTGAATTAGTGGCAAGACGTACAAATTAATGATGATTTGATGCCATTTGATTACATTTAACTGCGGTTCTTCAAATTATTGACGCAGAGAGTTGGAAATAAATACACACACCTTGATAGCATTTTGAATGTTGAAAATTCCGCATTATTTTCCTTCCATTTAACAAATATGCATTATCCTCACTGAATTACAATTAGATTTATTGCTGTAATTTGACTAAATGTGACAAAGTTCAAGTGCTTGCAAGATACTGTATGGCAGCTCTAAAGTCTGCACCAAAGAATCCATATCTTAGTTCTGACAGTGATGACTTTCTTGATGCATGATTCTGGCATTGGGGTGACCGTTTTCTCTATCTTAAATTGGAATCTTGTGGTTTAACATGGATCATGAAATCCCGAGTTAAGTCACACACAGAGTCCCTGATGGATTGCAGAACGTACTCACTCACACGGCCTTGTTTGCCAGCTGAGCAGGGCTTAAAAGGATCTCCACTAACTGAATAGTGCAAGAATCCCAGCAAAGTAAACGAATATTTCTAACAGTATATAGATATACCATCTGGAATAGTAAAAAAAAACAACCTAAACAACTTTTACTTGTAGCGATCATTCCTCCATATATCCAGGCTACAGTAATAATCAGAGCATCTGCATTATTTTTTTCTTTTACTGGGTTTTACCAACAAGAAAACCAGGTCATAAGAGGCATAAATTCTCACCATTGAGTTCCGGGTCTTCCCCGTGATGTCTTGGCAATTCTACATGCTGCAAGTCAAGAACTTAAGATGAGATCCTGAGGCTCCAGACCAAACCAGACACCTTACCCACCATCAGTATGCCTTGAGAACCTGTCCAAGAAGTCCACAAACAGGATCGTAGACATGGGAGTTTAGTTGTCTGCTCCAAATGTGTTATCTAAATCATCCTTGACAGCACATACTCCAGCAATTACAACAGATTACTTCTTCTCCAGATAAAAAAAAAGAAAAACTCATTTGGAGTGGAAAACTATAAACTCCCATGACCCCCTCAGCTGTTCTTTGAGGGTAAATAGCTGTTCCACTGTTCAATGAACAGGAAAAACACCATCCTGTTCTCTTTGAATTAGTGGTTCGGTAATGGGTCAGAGCCTCCTACAGCAAGGGAGGCTATCCCTCCATAATTGGAAAACACTTCATGCTCCACTTTACTACAAAATATGTAACATTAAAGAGGTGTGTCAATCACAAACCAGCTAAACAATCCATAGTCTTTAGTATCAGGGAACAATTTTTGTTGTTTCTTTTTTCCCTACTATCTAATAGCTTTTTAGCTAGATTGGCAACCTCAGCTGTGGTAATGGGATTCCCTTCTTATGTAGACTGAGGAGACCCTTTACAAATATCCTTTTTCCAGATCTTTTTCTGATCTGGGATAGCACCCATTTCACCCTTTCCAAGGTGGCTTAGCTTCTCCATAGCCTCTTCGAATTCCTTCCATCCAGGAGTCCTTCTGGCTAAATGCTACCCGTCTGCTGTTTCAGATTATTTTTGGAGAAAACCACGTCATAAAGGTGGATGGCTTCCATCACTGCTGATGCCCATCAACTGGTCCGTGTCCTCAATTTTCCTTGGTCTCCTTTGGAGCATTTGAGAATCTCTCCTGGATGTGTCCAGAGCATGATGCGGCCACCACCATGCTTAACTATAGAGATACCGTGTTCTGGATGATGTACAGTGTTAAATACAACATACATTGTTTTGCAAGTTCACTAGAGAGGTATTATACACGATGAACACAAGGCATACACCATGGCTTAAATAAAAACACAAAGAATAGCTATCGCTAATCAGTCTTGTGATAGAAACCATTGATTTTACTGTCCATTATTCACTCTCCTATTCCCACACTGCAACAGAAAACACTACATTTCCCAACAGCTACTCCTCTACAGCCAGCTTTCATGTTTCTCTTCCCAGAATTGTGTGACAAAACAAATAAAAGCCTTTTAGACGTTCCCTTTCTCCCGGACAACCCATTTTCTCTACCCCATGCGGACACACAAACACTCAAGTTTCCCATCTATGGTTTATTAATCAGAGCAAAAAAAAAAAAAACGTTGCTAAAGCAACCACAAATAAGCATTCTTCTAAATCTATTTCCGCCTAATTAAAACTCAAAACTGTCCTTCTTGTCTGTGCTGCTTGTCTGTGCTGCTTGTAAAAAGAACAATCTAAGCCTCTGTCCTTTTGTAAAAATGGAAACTCAACTAGTTTTTGGAGCTATGGTGCATAAACATTAGGGGATTTAAAAATACTGCTGGCTCCCCCTATTGACTGAGTGTACTCGCCATTAGCAGGAGTCAGATAATATCTCCAAGCAATTAACAGTTATAAATTATTCCAAGAAAACACATTATGGTTTGGCCTCACAAATTAATGAATGCATACAAATAGGCCATACTAAATAGATTTTAATCTGCAATTGATAACAACAAATGTAATGACTATCAAATGTGGAAAAAGTGAACCATTTAAAACAGGGTCAGGAGTTGAAAGTAAAACTGTCTGGGAACAAAAAGTTTTTCCACCTTTTAATGTGTATTTTAATTTGGAATAAAGATACAAACATGTTTAAATTCACAATGTAGTAGGATGTAGGATGGAAACATATAGTGCTTTGGAAAAGTATTTTTCTACATTACACCCATTGTATCCATTGAGATTTTATGTGATAGACCAAAACAGGAAGCGCGCGAACAGAGAAAGATAACAGTGGAGAACGCCATCCTGCCGTTTCGAATGCTGCTGTTGTGCTTCCTACACTTTGCTGGATTTGTGAAGGTGTGTGAAAAAAACGGTAAAAACCAGTTCTTAGAAAGCACAAGTTTAGCCCAGCTTCGAGTTGGTGCTTGGCTAAGCACTCGTTCCGAACCGAAAAACGGGTGCTTGCGCAGTGGAAAAACAAAGAACCGGTTCTAAGTCAGACTCTTGCACCGAACCTACTCTGGAACCAGGTCAATGGAAAAGACCTCATTTTTGACCAGAGAACCCAAAGGATTTAATGGATGGCAAGGTAGCAATCAAACCAGCTGCAAAGTAAGCCCAAAACATCACCCTGCCCCACCATCATGCTTGTCAGTTGGCTTGAGGTGCCAAACATAGTGCTGGGTGTCATGGTCAACCATCTCTACTTTTGTCTCATCGGTCTTTGCTTTTCCAAGGTCATTGCTTCCTTGACATTGTGTTAGTTAATACCTGCATCTTTCAAAGACCCCCGCTTTATACTGATGGTCACACTTGCTGATGATTAAACAATAAAGTGCATTTGATTGGTAGCAATTGGTTACTTAACCTAGGGCAAACAGTAAGGGTGCGCTTAGTTTTGACCATGACTGTATTGACCTTTGTCTGTAAATATGGTAAAGATGCAGTTCACATTCCACAGTCTATGCATCTACGCTTTTACTTTAAAAAGCTGCATTCTTTTTGCAAACCATAGGGATAAAAATAATATTCTTGTACAAAAATCTTGTTAATGAAGCCAAAAGAAGAATTTTTGTCACATGATGTGGGGGCCTTAAATCTGGCAGACGCTCATAGATTTATTGCGAACAACTTCAGACAGATCAGAAGTTAAGAAGAGCACAAAAGCCAGAGGATGTGGTCGACAAACCTAAAAGCTTCTCACCAGTTCACTGCAAGATGAAAACAAGATAAAAAAATCTGATGTTTGAACGACATTCTTTCTTTCTGACAATTAATCAAACCTGCTTTCAATAATTTAGGATGACCTAAGTTGGTTCTGTTTACTTAATGCCAAAATAATGAGCTGGAAAATATTTAAGATTTCTTCTATTAAGAAGATGACATATATTTCCTTAGCATGAATTACCTTTAACGTGGTTCCTGCAAAGGTGTCATGAAAATCTCCAACTTTTTCAGACTCAACTTTTAAAATGCCCTTTGTGTTCATTGTAAAATACAAAATATGAAAGTTAACTATGAATTAGTGGCAGACATTTTCTCAAACAGTAGGCCGCAGATATTACACCTGGAAAACACAGAAACTGGACGAAATGAAGGCCACTAGCAAAGAAGGAAGGAGCGGTGCGCAGAAGGAAGAAAGGACTCAAGAGAAGAAGGAAGGAAGAAATAACAGAAGAATGGTCAGAAGGGAGGAGAGAATGGAGAACATGAAGCTTAAAGGAAGGTTACAAGGAAAGAATGAGGTAGGTCACCAAGAAGGACATAAGGGAGGAGGGTTATGACAAGGACAGACAAAGAAGGGAAGAAGTAAAGACACAAGGGAGAACAGAAGGACACAAGGTGGGAAGGAAATGAAGGAAGCTAAGACACATAGAAGGAAACAAAGGAAGAAAGCACACCAGCAAGAAAGTAAAATAAGGGAAGGAAACAAGGAAGGACACAACATTTAGACAATAGAAAAGGAATAATGTCCGAAAATACATATAATTCTTCCAGAGTCAGGTTTAAAAGCCGTCTTATTCACACACTTTTCCAGTTCAGATCACAAATTCTCTATAGGAATGAGATCAGAACTTCACCATGGCTGCTCCAAAACAATAACTTAGTTAACCTTATTTGGAAGACTCATCTGTGAACTTTATGTATTGATCTGAAACAACACCTTGGTACTAGAACATAATAATTAGGTTATTCTTAGTCATTCATTTGGAATTAGTTAGCATTTTTCACAAAAGTCAGAAGCAAGTACAATTTTAAAGCTTCACAAAACACAAAAATATTCCCGAGCCTTCCCATAGCCCCCGGCCATGTTTGTGAGATCAAGCAGTAGACCTCAGATCATCCTTGGTGAGAGTGTTAAAGGGATTCCTCACACAAAGGAAAGAATTCAGCAATCTTTCATTTTCGTATTTGCCAGTAATATTTCAACTATATCACACAAAAGTTATGAATGAAACTTTGATTTCCGAAGGACTTGTTTAACAGGGAGATCTTTGATGCATTCGTGATTGTGAGAACCCAGATTAAACCGGCCTCCCGTAGGAGGCTTTTTTTGGATATTTATCGTTGAGAGTCTGATGCTCCCGAAGTAGGGAGTATATATTCCCACACACAGTCATTTTCAGGAAGTATTCCCAACGGGATTTCTTATCTCATTAACCCCCGGGGCAGGAAGGTTAGGATGATTTATTATGTCACAGAAAAATATGCATCAAACACAGCCATCAAATGGAGTAAAACCGTTAAGTCTTTGTCATTAAGTGATCGTGCCACTGTCATAAATGCATACTTCTCGGAGACAGAATTGTTTTTAAAACCAAACATTAAAAAGGAATAGTCGGTTTTGCAGCTTTTCAGCTTCTCCATTGTGGCGTCTTGTTCTTTTTTCCTTTATTCCTGCTTGCATCTGCATGCCATTATCCCACCAGGCATATATGATTGCACAAACCCCCTCCAAGTGCCTTGGTGTCTGCTGACTCTGTTCCTGTGTTTGATTCGAAGTTCTATCTTCTCTAAAGAGAGTTGGAACCGTTGTTGCTCTCAAAGTTTAGCTATCGTTGAGCCTATTTAAAAAAAGGTAAAGATTTCAATGCACTGTTTTCAATCAGTAGATAACAGCCTGGCAAATAACAAAACTGTCAACATAGTCTGACTCCTTTCATGCGTGTCCCCAGGAATAAACTGTATTCTCTGAGGAATGTGAAGAGAATTGAATCCAGATTTTTCTCACCGAGCAGCAGGAACGATTTACTGATCATAATGTGTTCTCTTGGCTGGGATTGAGTGGCACCTCAGAACAGTGCACAGGAGACCTCGCATGGAGTCGGAAATATGCTGTTGAAATCTCTTGTTTTGTTCAGAGCGCCTCCCTCTTTTAGCCTGACAAGGATCCATGATGACCAAAGAGAAAACAGTTAGAGCCCTGTTGTCATAGCTTCATATTTACAATATTTGCTATCTCCACTAACAAATTTCAACTCACAATAAACAGAAGGAACCATTGATTTTGACTGCAGTATGAAAAGGAATTTGGGGGGTAATAAATGAGCCGTTACAGTTTTTTTTTAATTCAAATCAAACATATTAGTTTGGATACATTTCGTAATAAATCCAACCTAAACATTTCCATTACTAATTTGATTGATTTGATCAACTGGTTTTGTGTGCGGTATCCAGTAAAGAACAATAAGGCCAATATATTTTCATGAGTGGATGTACCAACTTAGTAAAAGCTGAGAAGTGTAGTAACCCTTGTGGTTGAGTCAGTTTCTGCTTTGAAACAAGAATCAAAGTTTGTTTTCAAGCGTTATTCACTAGTTTAGCCGAAGCGCTAAAGCTATGAATCAAACTTGCTAGCTAGCTGGTTGTCAAGGAAACTGGTCACAAGTTTGGATACATTTAAAAAGTTTAAAATATTTCTTGCTTTGTAAAAGTCTGTGTCCATACATGGAAAAGAAGAAAGGAAATAATTTATTTGAGCAACTGAATGAACTCGTCAGTACATTTTTTTTTAAACTATCGTGGTTATGTTTTTTGAGTGTGCATAATATTACTTTAATAACTTTTAAATTATGATCGAAGTCATGATGGTTATGCTCGTTTTCATGGCAAAAAATAAAATAAAATCAACAAATAGGTTGATATTATGTTAATATATGTTGAAGATAAGTTAATACCTTTAGAGCACTGAGCTCTGGTATCAACACATAACACCATGTCCACCAACAAACACGCAAATGATAGCTTGGTCTCCAACTTAAATTTAAATACAAGAAGTGAAGATTTATATAGTGACTTGCTGTTGCAAAACAATGGAAATACTTCTTTAAAAAGATTTTTAGGTTTTCTGGCACTAAAATATAAACTATTTCCTACTTTCTAACTGCACTCAATCTATTTTATTAATCAAAGTTTTTACACAACCAAAAAAAGTAAAGCATCAGCTCCGGCTTTAAAAGCGACATCTAAATTTGTATGTATTAATATAATGTGGGCCATTCAGTTCATCTCGGTCAGCAGATTCAAGCACAAACGTACCAAGGGAAGTTCTCTGAACAGCTACACTAAACATCTGTTGATTGTTGTTTACATATTGTGAAATGTGCTGCGCAATTTCTGTTTCCCATCATGACTGAAAATGTCTGTTAAGATCATTTCCTGCTTCAACAGTTGAACTGTCCAGACTCCTGTTTTCAAATACCTCTCTGAGAGGAATCAAACGCACAGCACATTGTGTCAGCTCCTCTGCCAGGAATAAAGAAGGCAAGAGTTGAGAATGCAGCATCAGTAATGAAATCCCATTTCCAAGCCGACATTGGCACTCTCAGGTCAGCTAAATGACAAAAACTGAGCCTCGGGATGAATTTCCAATTTTAGAAACTCTGAAAGCCACAGGTAACCCAGAGAGTAACAGTTTACAAAAAAGGACACTGGTGGAATAAAAATTCACTTGTTGCGTTTACCAACCAAAAATAGTGGAAGCTTCTATTGTTGCATAATAATAGGGGGGGAAAAAGATTTTCTCTGGTCAATCAATAGCTGATTGGCTGATGCGCTCTAATTTATGATGTGACAAATGCCTGGACCAGTTTTTCTCTATCATTTTGGAACAGGACATTTCATATATTGTTAATATTGTCTAAATGGAGGAAAGTGGTAAAAAAAAAAAAACATGAAAGGGAATGAAAGGAACATACGGCACATGTGGATTGCAGGTTCAAAGCTCCAAACAGCAATCAGTTTCATCTTAGTTTGGTAGCAAAAAACAAAAACAAAACAAAGATTCATTCAGAATTTTTAACCTTTTAAGTCTGCTTACAGCGTCGTGAACTGATTCAGTTATATTGGTGGATAAAGATCTCATGATTTGTTTTATGGAGGACCCAAATGCAGCAAGAAGTATAGGTAAATTATTTTAATAAAGAAATGAATTGACAAAAGAACTTACAAGGGAAAGGTGGCAAACAAGATCAAAACAATTAAGAGTAGAACTTTTTTTTTAAAGAAAAAAAAGGAAATATTTACAGAACCTAACATGGATAAGAAAGACTAACGTGGGAGTAACTAAGATAAGACCTAAGTAAATAAATAAGGAATGACCCAGAAACAAGAGAAGCTCAAAATACACCTGAGGAGGATAAAACAGGAAAGGCGGAGAAAACGTAGTGGAAGGAAAAAAAACAAAAACACTAAGTAGAAGGAAACTCAACACTTAGCCATCCCAACACTAAAATGATCAGGTAAACTGAATGAGGAAATGAAATAACTGAAACTCAAAACACAAACATCTAACGAACCTAACAAAAGATAAGTATCTGTAGCATGCAACTTGACATTTATTCAATGCTTTCCAATGAAAGTGGAAACGAATATCTAGTAAAGAAAAGCGATCCAAGGACTAGATGCTGTGGTACTCCATAACTGACTCAGGTGGGCAAGAACGAGGTGTTACTGATTTGAATGAATCATAAAGACCAAGCATTAAAACTTTAACCAGATAAAAGGGTAAATTATATGTGTCAAGATGTCTTTGTCCACAGTTTTATAAGAAGTAAGACTTTCTGAGATCTTACTCTAGTTTATTATTGTTGACCTGACCTTGGAGGTCAGGTCACACAGAGGGACATCGAGTACACTGCCAGCTGTTCTTCTGGCATGTACAATGAATCCTAACTCCACAAGGGAGTTTCCTACTTTATAGCTACAAGCAGCAATTATTTTACAGGACTGTTTGGAAAGAAAAGTGGGGGTTGAACCCAGTGAGGAGAAAACTGCGACACATAAAGGAAATCAAGAAGAGTAGATATAGGGACTTATAAACCTGCACCTCAGTCTCATGTCTTTTGCAACGTCTAAATGGAATTCTTGGGACTTTCTATCAAATTTTTTTTGTTCCACTGCTATTATTTCAATAAAAGCCCGATTTGTGGCATGCACGACTAATAGTTACCATGTCAACAGATTTCCCCACCTAAACTGTGGATCTCTGCAGCTGTGACGATTGCGCCCATCTAAAGACAATTATGCTGAAATCACTTCTTGGGCGGGAATTCTCATTTTCCCCCACAGCTTTCCTTGTTTTTCCGCTGTCTTCAGGGTAAAGAACCAGAACGAAGATGACAAAGAGCCCAAAAACGTGTGATTTCATGTAAACTCAGCAAAAAAAGAAATGTCCTCTGACTTTCAACTGTTTCTACTTTCAGTAAACCTAATGTGTGTAAATATTTGTATGAACACTAAAAGAGTCAACACCATAAGACATAAACTAAAAATGTTTCACAGACATGTGACTAACAGAAATAGAATAATGTGTCCTTGAATGAAGGGAGAATCAAAATCAAAAGCACCAGTCAGTATCTGGTGTGGCCACCAGCTGCTTGAAGTACTGCAGTGCATCTCCTCCTCATGGACTGGACCAGATTTGTCAGTTCTTGCTGTGAGATGTTACCCCACTCTTCCACCAAGGCACTTGCAAGTTCCTGGACATTTCTGGAGGGATTGGCCCTAGCCCTCACCCTGCGATCCAACAGGTCCCAGACGTGCTCAATGGGATTGAGATCCGGGGTCTTCGCTGGCCATGGCAGAACACTGACATTGCTGTCATGCAGAAACTCACGCACAGAACGAGCAGTATGGCTGGTGGCATTGTCCTGCTGGAGGATCATGTCCGGATGAGCATGCATAAAGGGTACCACATGAGGGAGGAGGATGTCTTCCCTGTACTGCAAGGCATTGAGATTGCCTGCAATGACAACAAGCTCAGTCCGATGGTGATGTGATATACCGCCCCAGACCATGACGGACCCCCCACCTCCAAATCGATCCCGCTCCAGGGTACAGGCCTCGGTGTAACGCTCATTCCTTCGACGATAAACACGAATCCGTCCATCACCCCTGGTGAGACAAAACCGTGACTCATCAGTGAAGAGCACTTTTTGCCACTCCTGTCTGGTCCAGCGAAGGTGGGTTTGTGCCCATAGGCGGCGTTGTTGCTGGTGATGTCTGGTAAGGACCTGCCTTACAACAGGCCTACAAGCCCTCAGTCCAGCCTCTCTCAGCCTATTGTGGACAGTCTGAGCACTGATGGAGGGATTGTGTGTTCCTGGTGTGACTCGGGCAGTTGTTGTGGCCATCCTGTACCTGTCACGCAGGTGTGATATTCGGATGTACCGATCCTGTGCAGGTGTTGTTACACGTGGTCTTCCAATGCGAGGATGATCAGCTGTCCTTCCTGTCTCCCTGTAGCGCTGTCTTAGGTGTCTCACAGTGCAGACATGGCAATTTATTGCCCTAGCCACATCAGCAGTCCTCATGCCTCCCTGCAGCATGCCTAATGCACGTTCACGCAGATGAGCAGGGACCCTGGGCATCTTTCTTTGGGTGTTTTTCACAGTTCTTTGGTGTCCTGCGTTTTTAGAACTGTGACCTTAAATGTCTACGTTCTGTAAGCTGTTAAGGTCTTAACGACCATTCCACAGGTGCATGTTAATTAATTGATTATGGTTAATTGAACATGCATGAAAAACATTGTTTAAACCCTTTACAATGAAGATCTGTAAAGTTATTTAGATTTTTACATTATTGTTGAAATACACAGTCCTGAAAAAGGGAGATTTCTTTTTTTTGCTGAGTTTATTAGGAGCTGAAAGACAAACGTTTACATAATCCACTTATATGTGATTAGCTGAAGTCATGGGGGAAATAAGTACACCCTCCTTTAGCTCTAGGATTTTATACATCAGGATTCAAGTCTTGACTCGAGTCACTTTTCAGGGACTTGTGACTTGACTTGAACTCGGACTTGTAATATCAGGACTTGAACTTGGACTTCGACATGATACATCGCTATTGTTGGAATTAGCATGTAACCAATGGTAATGTTAGTTTGTAATGTTAGGTCAGATTACTGGACAAATGTTATAACTTCCCAAACCCTTTGTAAGTGTACGGGTGACATGTTGATTATTTATTGTTTTCAAATTGTATTTTTAGCTAATTTTATTGTTTTGCACATGCTACATGCCACCCCATCCCCCAGCAGAGTCACCCCTCATCTTTGAGGACTGCCTGCTTTTCTTCCCAAGGACTTCACCCCCCCTGCTTCAGAAGTCTCCATCATACACCCCCTCCCCCCATCTTGTCCCTTTCAACACTTCAGGTGAGGAAAGAGCTGTGAAAGATCAAGGTCCGAAAGGCTGCGGGTCCAGATGGTATCCACTCCGGGCTCCTGTACAGATGAACTGTGTGGCATCATGGGATACAGTGGCTTGCAAAAGTATTCGGCCCCCTTGAACTTTTCCACATTTTGTCACATTACAGCCACAAACATGAATCAATTTTATTGGAATTCCACGTGAAAGACCAATACAAAGTGGTGTACACGTGAGAAGTGGAACAAAAATCATACATGATTCCAAACATTTTTTATAAACAAATAACTGAAAAGTGGGGTGTGCGTAATTATTCAGCCCCCTTTGGTCTGAGTGCAGTCAGTTGCCCATAGACATTGTCTGATGAGTGCTAATGACTAAATGCACCTGTGTGTAATCTAATGTCAGTACAAATACAGCTGCCCCGTTTGCAGTTTGCCACAAGCCATGTGGGGGACACAGCAAACATGTGGAAGAAGGTGCTCTGGTCAGATGAGACCAAAATGGAACTTCTTGGCCAAAATGCAAAACGTTATGTGTGGCGGAAAACTAACACTGCACATCACTCTGAACACACCATCCCCACTGTCAAATATGGTGGTGGCAGCATCATGCTCTGGGGGTGCTTCTCTTTAGCAGGGACAGGGAAGCTGGTCAGAGTTGATGGGAAGATGGATGGAGCCAAATACAGGGCAATCTTGGAAGAAAACCTCTTGGAGTCTGGAAAAGACTTGAGACTGGGGCGGAGGTTCACCTTCCAGCAGGACAACGACCCTAAACATAAAGCCAGGGCAACAATGGAATGGTTTTAAACAAAACATATCCATGTGTTAGAATGGCCCAGTCAAAGTCCAGATCTTAATCCAATCGAGAATCTTTGGCAAGATCTGAAAACTGCTGTTCACAAACTCTGTCCATCTAATCTGACTGAGCTGGAGCTGTTTTGCAAAGAAGAATGGGCAAGAATTTCAGTCTCTAGATGTGCAAAGCTGGTAGAGACATACCCTAAAAGACTGGCAGCTGTGAGTGCAGCAGACGGTGGTTCTACAAAGTATTGACTCAGGGGGCTGAATAATTACGCACACCCCACTTTTTAGTTATTTGTAAAAAATGTTTGGAATCATGTATGATTTTCATTCCACTTCTCACGTGTACACCACTTTGTATTGGTCTTTCACGTGGAATTCCAATAAAATTGATTCATGTTTGTGGCTGTAATGTGACAAAATGTGGAAAAGTTCAAGGGGGCCGAATACTTTTGCAAGCCACTGTATATGTTAAACCTAAGCCTGAAGCTGGGGAAAGTACCACAGCTGTGAAAGACCTCCTGTGTGCTACCATACCAATACCAAAGACTTCACATCCGAAGGACCTCAGCAGCTACAGGATGGTAGTCCTGACCTCTCATCTAAGTAAGACGCTAGAGAGGTTAGTTCTCAACCATCTTCGCCCCTTGGTGGAGGTCTTCATTAGATCCGCTGCAGTTCGCCTACCAGCCTGGCGTCGGGGTGGATGACGCCATCATGTACCTCCTGCACCGAGTTCTGACTCACCTGGAGAAGCCTGGAAGCACTGTGAGGATCAGGTTCTTTGATTTCTCCAGTGCTTTCAACACTATCCAGCTGGGACTTCTGAGGGACAAGCTGGAGCTTTCAGGAGTAGACCACCACAGGTCGCAGTAGATGGTAGACTACCTCACAGGACGCCCGCAGTATGTGAGGACACAGGGATGTGTCTCAGACAGGCAGGTAGGTCTGCAGCACAGGGGTCCCACAGGGAACTGTGCTGGCACCGTTCCTCTTCAACCCTCTACACTGCAGACTTCTCCATCAACTCCCCACGCTGCCACCTTCAGAAGTTCCCTGATGACTCTTCCATTGGCGGCGTCATTATAGGCGAGGACGACTCAAGAGTACAGACAGCGGACTCTGGACTTTGTTGACTGGTGCCAGCAGAACCACCTGCTGATCAACGCGGGGAAAACCATAGAGTTGGTAGGGGAATTCCGCAGGCGCAGACCCACCACACAGACCCTTGTGAACATCCAGGAAGCGGACATTGAGATAGTGGACTATTACTGTAGTACATTGCTGTAGTGATCTATTGTGCAGTGATGAGTTAGTTTGGTCGGCTGAGATCGGTGTGATGCTAGCCATGACTTTTGGCTCGGATTTTTCTAGCACATGTAGAAGAGAGAATAAAGTTTACATGCATGGTGCTTAAAAACCCCCTCTGATTACCTCTTTCTTCAATACTAACATGACACTGGAGCTCTCTACAGGAAGGGTGAGAGCAGACTACCTGCGGAGGAGGCTGGGGTCTTTTGGGGTCCAGGGAGCGCTCCTAGAGACCTTCTCTGACTCTGTAGTGGCATCAGCCATCTTTTATGGCGTAGTATGTTGGAGCAACAGCTTATCTACAGCTGAGAGGGAGAGGTTGGATAAGCTCATCAAGAAGGCCAGGTCTGTTCTAGGATGCCCCCCTGCTTTTACAAATCAAATCAGTTTTAATGTGGTTCTAGCTAAACTAAAGCTTGGTAAACACATTGTCAGGACAAATACGTTGAATGATGCAAAAAAAATAAAAAATAAAAAATCACACACATTCACAAACTTTATTTGTAAATATACATTTTTTTATTGAAAACAATATTGTATGAAAATGCATCCAACTTGATGCCAAACTGTCTTTCAGTCACACAAATAATTGCTTTGCTCAGCAGTCTTCAGTAGCAGCTGAGGTGAACCGCAGGAGGTATAGTGAACATCTAACTGTGACATAAACAGTCATATACAGACATATACAGTCATATACAGTCTTCAAGTAAGTGGCCTATAAAAAGAAAAACGTCAGCTCATCTGATGAAACCCCAGTCTTCACAGATTCAAAACCACAGAAACCAGGAAATGAAACAGCTGCTATAAACACCCTCCATATAACACTTAGTAAGTACCTACGTAAGGGAAGTTTATTTGTAAAGCGCTTTTCACCAGAACATAACTCACAATAAAATTAGTACCAAAAAAATGGAGCGTAGAAATTAAATTTTTTTAAAGACAGCAAAAGAATCACAATAAAAGCCTGGGTGAATAAACTGTTTTTTCATATAAAAAGGCTGTAACCATAAAACCCAGTCAGTAGTGTCATTTACAGGTCTTAGAGTTCAGAGTGAAAGTTAGTATTTACATCAAGATGGCCGTCCGGCATCTTTTTAGTCACCAAATGTTTCTCAACGTTAACTTCCTCCGTCTCCGCTTCCTCCTCATCTGTAGGGCTGGGGTCGGCTTCCTGCATGTCCATGATTTTCAGGAAGTCGTAGAACTCAAACGCAGGAGGCCAGCTGTCCCCACCCAGCATCCCTGTGGGGACACGACAACCAAAAAAAAATTATATATATATATATATATATATACATACAAACCCACAGCGCTTTTTGGAGAACTATGATCTACATTGTAATTTTGCACAGCAGTTTTGTGCTACACTCAAGAAATAACATTATATATCTATATATATGTATATATCTATATCTATAATGAGCTGCTTTGAAAAGTGCCCTGAAGGCACTGAATGCTGTTTCTGATTGTAATCAAACTGGGACTTTTTTACTGGGGGCCTCTCCCACAGCGTCATTCATGCAAAGACTGCCATGATTATAATATTCAGTGTTTTAGAATAGTTCTATTGTATTCTCTACATTCCAGTACCTGCTGGTGACTCCTTCCCATCCTCTACGCTCTGCAGCCACTGAAGCACTGAGGCGGCCAGTATAGGAGCGCTGGGTGGATACTGGTAGACTTCATCCCCAGTGGGTAAATGCGTGAGCACCAAGGCAGGAAGTGGGGGCATAGAGCCAAGGTATGAACCCAGAACAGACATACCAGCCGGAGTGCGACCACTGAAACACAGACAGAGTAAAGCTGTGTATTATCTTCTAAGTTGAAAGTAAATGATTAGTGTTTATTTTTGGTTTTTGTTGATATTGGATGGATATTTGTACAGGTGGATCCAGCAGGGCAGATATCGCTCCATCCTCACGCCTCCCTGCTCCGCCACTCCTCTCATCTCGTCCACCAGCGCCTGGTTCTGCCTCCGCCCGATCTCGTCCTCTTCTTCTCCCACGAAGAGGACGAGGAGAGCCTTACCCAGGGAGAGGAAAGGCGGCAGGTTTTCCACAGTCATCTCAGGCTGGGAAGAAAATTATGGGGGGGGGGGGGGGGTGAAGAAAATGTTAATCCGCTGATCTGCAAAAACTGTCATAGGTATAGCAGCGGGTTGATATTATTAACAAGAGAAAAAAACAACATTGTGAAAATTAGCTCGTAACCCAGTTTGTGCAAGCTCGGGTTTTTACATGCGAGTGATTCTGCTGATTTAGGCAGCTATTAAATCCTGCTGTTTTTTGCATGAAGTCGATGGGGCAGCAAATGGAAGGCTTCGAGCAGATGTTATTTCTCCGAAGGAGGCAAAAGCAATGATTGGACATAAAACCGGAGCTTAAAACTGTTGAGGAGAGAGAAAAAAAAACGGGAACATGGAAAGAAAATCAATTTTTAACACTTCAACGACATCAACTCTCACGGATTTCTTTTTGTTTTCACCTTTTTGTTACACTTTCATGTTTCAGATCATCAAACCAGTTCAATACGAACAAATGTGGCTCTTTTTTTTATATTTAGTATGGCACCAACACTTAGGTTAAAAGAGTTGCCTCTGAAGACGTCTGGAAAACCTCCAGCGCTGAAGCACTGTGGTGGAAGAGTTATGCTTTGGGCTTGTTTTGCCGTTACAGATCGAGTTCTGATTCAACCACGTACTCACGTACCACTGGTTGGAGCAGTGCAGCGTGGATGTAGGAGAGCAGCTCTTCAGAAGATGAGGACACAGGCAGCACTGAAGGGGGGGCGAGTTTCCTCCAAGACGGAAACAGCAACACTGCAGGGGGGGCCACGGCACGCTCTGCAGCCCTACGGAGTAAAGACACATAAATGCGGGTCTGAAAACCCCTCGCACCGTGTCCCGACTCATTTATTTGCTTCTGGAAGCCTTTTGTGAGACAGTGAGCACAACATATTTCACCGTTTACTGTTCATATCATTCGCTCCAGGATGTTTTGTCCCTTAAGACTCAAAAGCACTCGAGGAAACTTTCGTAAATAACAACTTTCAGCTCCAACAGCAGCTTAAGAGAGAGAACAAGAAGAAACAATGTGAACTTAAAGGCGGTACCACTTCTCCACCAGTCTGTCTGTCAGTAGTCCGGTCAGAACCTCTCCTCGTAATGACTTCGCTGCTTCAGTGAACACGGACAACCCTGGAGGGGGGGACCAGAATCAGATTTTATTACGATTCTACTGAACTGAGAAAAGAAATGACAAAGAAGCTCATTGAAATCATCGATTGAAGCACCTGTCCATTCTTACCACCGTACGTTTTCTAAATGGCATTCGTGAAGTACAGTATGTTGCGATTTTTCTGTCTCACCAAACTTTTTCATGAGTCCCCCACCTGTTTGGCTCTCTGTCCTAAACAATCCCAGGACTCTATCGGGCCTGTAACCGGCTAGATCAGGGTGAGGCACTTCTTGAAGGAAAGATGTCACTTCCTCATTGGTGGACAGCAGCACAGGAGAGGCCAAGCGGCTCCTGGTTTTAAAAATAAGTCAAACAAAAATGTATAGTTAAGGGCAGAAAAAAAAAGTCATTTTTTAGAGAGAATTGTTTTTGGTGCCGTAAATCTGTGTTTCTGTGTGGATGACAGCCCAAATCGTACAAAAATATCTTCGTTTTGTGGGATTACCCAGCTATTTGTGTGGACAAGGCCTTAGTGTTCTATTCACATCATGTAAGTGCCCCAAAGTGGTCAAGTAATTATTAGCTGAATTACCAAAATAAAAAAAATAGGTAAGATTGCTGTAAATTGGACTCGGTTTAAGTATTTAACAAGCCTAGTGGATATAGAATCTTCATCACTGCAGACATAGCATCTGCATGGCACGGCATGAGATTCAGTAACAATATTAACAAGTTCCAACATTTGCATATCATTTACGGAAACTTTGAAGCTGTAAAAGTCTTGCAGCGGAATATTTCGACGTGTCCAAAACATCTGTGGCAACATGACTAAATTAAAGATGCTCTGCTATTAGATGAAAATACTGGAGCTTTGTCTACCTATTAGGGCTTCTTGGTACACCATTGAAATACAAGGCAGATGTATACAATACGGGGCAGTTGAGTTACCAAAATTCAACCAGTTAGGTATTGTATTTTAAAGAGGTTCATTACAGTATGATTAAAATTTCACCAAAAGTATTATTTCGCTCACAATGAATGAGTCAAGTTACCATCTCTCAGTATACTTTAAAGTTAGACACAGCAGATGTTGATCTGGCTGAATACTGGATGAGTTCAATCAATAAAAAAACACTGGTTAAAGTGAAAAACATCCTTTCCGTAGGCATCATATGGTCTACTTTTGCACCCCATTTTTCAGATCAGGTTGGTTTAGATGAGAAACTTCTAAAAGTTTTCCCAAAGCTCTGTATTCCTACATCATGACGAAGCGATGCAACGCCTCCCCCGTCATTGTTCCTCGGTAGTGCTGGGCCGCCTGCTGAGGGCGGATCAGCAGAATGCTTGGGAAAGCTGTGATCGGCCGAAACGGGACGGCTGTGCCGGGCTGAGCGGCGCAGAGGTCGGTCCACTCCCCACAGTCGACCACACACATCTGAACGTCGTCCACCTGGGAATCTTCAAAACAATCATTTCGGTAAAAAAATTCCGCTTTAAGTAAATTACCGTAACTTCATATGTGATTTAGCTCTTCTGTACTACTTTTATTTTGTATAAATGAAAACAGCAGATTTCTCTACAGTGTCTTGAAAAAGTATCTATAACCTTAAAACTTTTTCAGCTTATCAGCTACAAATCTAGGCCTGGACTTTGACTGGGCCACTTTGACACTTCTGAAGCCTGAAACAGGGTTTCTTCTGGGATATTCCATGGTAAGAGCAGAATCCCCACAGCATGATGCTCCCAACAACATGCTTCACTATGGAGATGGCATGTTCAGGGTAATGTGCAGTTCTTTTGCTAGGCACTGTATACACACAAAGTGCAAACTGGAAATTATAAAAACTAACTGAGAAAGCTTTCAATCGCATTAATAAAGACACCTCATTCAAAATGTATTCTTGCCTTTGAATATGTAAAGTGGCCTTTCTAAGCAGGGAAAATAAAGGTCTTCCACTCTTTGGTGTTATAAACACAGACTGCACCGGTTGCAGGACTCGGCTGTTTACCTTCAAGTCTCTCTGCAACTTGAATCAAGGAGTCGAGGAACGCCATTGAAACAGCATCCCCTGGTGGTCAAAATAACATATTCCTCCAATTACAGCTCAACAAAGTTGATAAGTAGCTGCAAACAGTGCATTAATGAAAGCCTTACATTTCAGATAGAACAGCACCACCGTGAGGCTGCTTTGTGCAACTTCGGCGTGGAAGTTGTCAGAAGTCAGCTGGGTGACTGAGTCCATCTCCTGGAAGTGAGCTCGGTTTCTATAGACCTCCGCAGCGACTTCATCATCCAGCTCTGCTGGTGACACACATTCACAAAGACATTTTCCCCTACTCCTCTCTCTCCACGCTCCTGGCTCATGTTTGAATTCTCTGAGCAAGTATCTTACTAGATCTTCTAACCTAACTGTGAACCTTCCTCTTCCTCCACACGATCATCCTCCTCCTCTTCCCCTCCTTCTTCTTCCTCCTCCTCCTGCATTGCGAAGAGCTCCAACAGGTCGTCGAGGCTGTGTAAGGTCAAATATTTCACCTCGGAACTCTGCAAGCACACAAAAAGCGAGAATAAGTTATAACTTTCTATGGGAATAAACCTAATGGTTGACCAGGCAGCCATAATGATACAATTAGAGTCATTTAAAAAACAAGAGCTGTGTACAAACATTTGAATTTATTGTATTTTTAGTCAAAATTATATAAACAGACTCAAATATAGTGAGAAATTCACCTAAGTCTTTCGATAAGTGCTGCTGAACAAACAAACAATTACTCTCATATGAAAGGAAACTGTTTAGGAAGGAGGGCTCACTTCAATTTCTTCAACAGCTAAACTATTAAACTGCGGACAGAAAAGAATAAAATGGATGAAGCAGACTAATATCAAGATCCTGGATTGGGCTTGATGGAAAATTATGGACTATGCTTAAAAGGGGAAGGAAAATCAACTCTCCTCTGCAAGAAAAGTAAAATATCCAGAGCATAGTTACATCTGAAACCTTTAAAGGCTTACAAACAGATTAGAGTCAAGGTTGGAACTTGCTAAAGGACATTTACCCAAGTGTGATTTGAGGTGTATGTATATATTTGAGCTTTTATGCTAAAAAAAATTAACCTCTGCCCCCAATACTTGGTTTAAAAAAAACAACACACAACTGTTTGTGAGAATCGTACCTTCTCAGGCAGCCGGTAGGCAGCGTTGTACTTTTCTGGGGTTTTCACTGCTGGGCTCTGCCTGGTAAACACACACACACACACAGAACGCAGCCCGTTTCCATATGATGTATTTTTTTCACATCCGTGCTCCCGTAGGTTCTGCGCACCTGTGCACCAGCAGCAGCAGAGCGAGGCCTCGCAGCCTCCAGGCCAGCGTGGTGGCCGTGTCCAGGTCCAGGTGCTCGGTCGCAGCATGGGAAAAGAGGAAGACCTGAGGCGTCAGCTGGTAGGGGAACTGCGGAGGTGGGACTGAGTAGGGGTCCACGTACACTTCGGCCTGACGAGGAGAAGCACGTGAACGGGTGTTAACATTCTTTTACTGAATAAGTACCATCCCATCTTTTATACATATATAAATGTTCTCTAAATACCACAAGTGGGGCCTCCATAAGCTGCAGGAAGGTGTGCAGGTTCAGGGTGGAGAGGGCTTTCCTCATGAGTGTCAACGGGCAGCGCTCAGAGGTCGCCGGGGTCGTGGCAGTACTCCGAACTCTACAGTGGAGGAACCACACTCGGGACAGCTGGGACGATTCATCCACTCTGAAAAACGCATGTTGTTGTCAGCGCTTTGACAACAACAGATGATTCACATGAGCGCAAAGCAAGAAAGAAAGAAAAAAAAACCTACTTTAACTGCTTTAATACCGGACCTCCGGTTATGAGGATGAACTGATATTTGGATCCGTAGACGTACGCCGTCTCCATCAGCGATCTGTGCTCTGAATGACATATCAAAGACACATCGGGGTTTATATTACCGGTCTTCAGATCACACCAAATCCATCTGCTCCGTCTCATCCTGTCTGCTTTAATTCCCCACCCGGCGTTCCCAGACTGCGCACATAACCAAGAACAATGTCCTTCTTCCCTCTGGCTGCCTTCTCCATGGCCAGCAGGTCGGCGTCCGTGTGGACGTACTTCACCTCATCGCGCAGGATGGCGCTGCAGGACAAAGAGACGCATCAAAACAAACGTCGTAAACCGCAGTCGCGCAACAAAAAACGTGGCGCGCATTTATAATCAGCTCCCCTGAATCAATTCTTTGCAAAAATCACCGAGACTTTTGAGGTGAAATCTCCGCCTCCACCAGCTTTCTACATCTACAGACAGAACTGTAGGTGGATCATATTTTTTTTTACGCCGATTGGTTGCATTTGACTTTATTTAGGGATATCCAAGCAAAGGGGATTTTTTTACAAATACACACCACACTTTTAAAATTGTTCACCTAGAATAAAATGTTGAAAATGAGTATCATTTTCCCTCCACTTCATAAAGATGCACTACTTTCTGTCGGTCCGTCACATAAAATCAAAAGAAAAAAAAAAACTTGTTGGAAGTCTGCGTTAAGGACGTGACAAATGCTCAAGGCGTATGAATACTTTTGCACTATTGATTCTCTGGATCACCGTGCACAATTGGACCCCACATAATGGTGCTTACTCACAACAGGACCTCAGCCACTATGGAGTTGACATCGAAGACGGTGTCCAAACTGAAACCGGAGAACTCCCCGCCGCCTCTACAAACACAAAGACGCACGACTCTATTAGACAGAGACCAGCACAATACAATACAGAAAGCAGCAAGCAGATGGTATCCTTCTTTACGTAAATACAACTTTATTTACGGTCATTTTGGACACATTCATTATTTAATGATTTGAAATAATAGAGATCTTCAAAGAGCGTTTTGAAATTGGCTGGTTGACTTCAACCGTCCAGAAAGGTTACGTCTGATAACTTTATATCCACACAACCTACCTGAACAGAAAAGCTGTGTGCTGTTGCTTCGCCCCTGTACAGTATGTTTTAACCGGCTCTTTTTTACAGCTGACCTAAAAAAAAACAAAAATGTATTAAGAGGGATATTCCACCCCTAAGTAGAATTTAATCTGTTGCCATATTCCCCAGAGTTGGATAAGTTTGAAAAAGCATTTTGTAACCAGCCCAGTCATTCTCCTAATCTGGCAGCAGTCTGTTTGCTTTAGCATAGCGTAAACAATGGAAGTGAATGGTAACGGCTAGCATTTGGAGTGCAAAAGTCATACAAATTACACAATGATGATTAACTCGGCAAAATTTGCCGTTTACAGTTATTAGGGGGACATTTTTGTAAATGTTATACAGTAAACCTGGAGGTGACAAAGTCAGCCAGACGTCACCATTATAGTAATTCATAATAGCAACACCCAAGGGATTAGAGTAAATAGAACATTACTTACAGCCACTGATGATGCCATTCAGTATCTGTACAAAAAACGGATGGGACTGTCGTATTTTTCAGGCACAGCTCCATCTTTCTGGTAGAATATTGCATCCTTCCTTCGTAGTCCCCTGATGTGAAATGCTCCTTGCAAACCAGATGTTGATTAATTTTCTCCACAGGTGTTGTTGGAGGAATTCCCAGGTCAGCAAGCGTCTTCTTCGTACTTTGTCCTAATGTAGTCCCGAGTCTAAATCTGCTCCTATGATTCCTTTGTGTCCCTTATTATTTTCATTTGGAATTGACATGATTATTGAGGTCACCGGGAATAACTTGGATCATTGTTGAGTACTTTTTATGACTTTTGCACACAAAATGCTAGTTCTTACCATTCACTTCCATTGTTTACGCTAGGATAAAGCAAACTGACTGCTGCCAGATTAGGAGAATGACTGGGCTGGTTATAAAATGCTTTTTCACACTTGTCTAACTCTGAGGAATATGGCAACAGAATAAATTTCATTTAGGGGTGGAATATCCCTTTAAAGTTCACCGTGTCAGTCTCTCTTTCTTGTACTTTTATGCTAGCATTTACAACAGATGGAGCACACATCATAAAAAAAAGCTCCCGTCACCTTGCCAACTAGCACTCCATAATCCTGCAGAGCTTCGGCCGACTTCTCTAACTCCACCAGGAAGAGAGAGATGGTGGAAGAGACTGGAGAGGACGGAGGAGAAAGAATTATGTTATGTTTGACTGTATTGCAATGCAGAACAAGCTCCTCCTTTTTATTCACATAATCATTTATTTAGCTCTCGTGCGTAGTAGCTCTTGAAGCACTTAGTATGGTATGTTAGAGAGGTTTTTGATTCAGAGATGTGTTAGTTAATACATTTTTAAATTGCAGCCAAATCAGATTCTTCTTCAGGCTATGCAAGAACTCTGATAGATAACGGCTGTCTTCTATGTATTATTTGAATAACATTTTACCTAAAACTAAACGTGTTTACCTTGTTGCTCAAAATAGAGGAACATCATCTCCCCAGACGTCAGCCTTTCGTAGAAGTCCGCTGCCGTGTATTCAATATGGTTTGACATGTTGGCCTTTTCGTGGCATCCTGTGGACCTGAGCCACAGCAGGACAACAGCAATAGAAGCCCACATTCTGAATAGACGATGCTGTCCACTCTAGGAGAGAAAATACAAAAAAGGGGGCAAATATATATATATGGGACTATTGTGTCAAAGGAAGAATAAACAGCGGAAATCCTTAGACTAAACAAGTAAGCACACCCTGTTTAATTTTGAAAAAAAAACTGAACAAGGATGCTGTGTTTGGAAGGAAAAGGCTTCTCTCTAAACAGAATATGGATTTGTACCATTCGATGTCTGGAGAAAAAACAAATAGGGATAGTTGAGCCCAAAGTAGAGATGTTTAGCCATAAAACACAACTCCGTCTTTGGAGAAAACTAAACACACACCATATTGGCATTCACACTTCATACCAATAGTCAAGCATGGTGATGGAGGTATAATGATTTGGGCTTGTTTTGCAGCCACAGCCAAAACGCAGCAGCAAACCTGTAACAAAATGTCGTGAGGAGAAAATAATAACTCTGTTTAACTCTGACCAGCTTTTCCTAACCCTGGAGAAAGGAATCCCCTCCTCACAGCATGACACTGCCACCACCATGTTTCCCAGTGCGAATTGTTCTTAGGCTAATGTGTAGAGCTTGTTTCCCACCAAACATAGCGTTGCATAGTGACGTCAACTGGATTTTATTGAGGGGTTTCAGAGTAAAGTGGGCTGAGTCCAAATGCATCACACACTTTTCACTTCACATTTATCTGTAAAACCGTTCTAATACTTCCATTACTCTTTAAAAAGCATGAGTATTTGTTTGTAACGCGAATAAATAAGCTTTAATATGCAAGACATGCCTAAGTTCTGCTGCGACTGCTGAAGGAGGAGCAGCTGCTCTCTGTCTCTCTCCAGATCCATTCACTTTATTTTATTTTCTGTTTGCTTTTCTTATTTTCTTTTCTTAACTTTTTCTTAGTTACTTTAGCTACCCAGCCCCTGGAGTTTTTGTATTAGACCAGATCTCTTCTTGGATTACTTTTTTATGGACTTATCAACATGGTTTTTTGCTCAGCTGAGGATTTTGAAAAACTGCTCCACAGAATTGAGGGCATCGAAACGAAGCTACGTCGTCTGGAAATTAATTTTGATCTTCACGCTGATTATGGACAAAATGACACAACTTTACCGTTGAATACAAACAGGGAACAGCCTATCAGCCCGGTGTTACATCAGTCTAACCGTGTCACAGAGACTCGCTACAGGCGTCTGAGCGGCAGAACTCCGCACTATAATGAAGACTGGCCAGCATTAAAACCCACGGAATCATCAACCCCAGCCTGTTCTCCGAGGAAGAAAAGACAAAAGCAACTCCGGCACAGAGAAACCTCTGAACCCAGAACTGCCGCTTCTGCTAAAAGTAAACAAAAGAGGTTTCAGCCAAAAACAAGAGATAATTCTCCACCTGGAATCCCGCTGAAAAACAGATTCGCAGCCTTGAGTTCCCTGAAAGATGAGGCAGTCCCCGGGAAAAGTCAAAGCCACCAGGAGAAACCCAGCCACATCAAACGGACACATAACAAAGTAAGAGCGCCCCCGGCAAAGACTGTTATCATACAAGACGGATCAATTAATGGAATTGAGGCTTTTTGTAGCATGAATACCAAAGTTTATAGCTGCTACAAAAATACAGTGAGAGAAATATCAGAAAAAATCCCTAAAATCTTGGACCAACATCCTGCTTTGGAAAAGCTCGTCATTCACGCTGGATCAGCAGATATCGCGATGAGACAATCAGAGATTCTGAAGAGAGACTTTTCTGATCTCCTACAGAGACCTGATGGACTTAACGTAAACATCCTCATCAGCGGACCAGTCCCTGAAGGGAATGATGAAAGATTTAGCAGACTCCGCATGCTCCATAAATGGTTGAAGAAACAATCAGCTGAGAAGTCGTTTACATTTATTAATAATTTCAAAGTATTTGGAAGTGCGAATCATCTGTTCAAAGAAGGGATGAGCTATTTGAACAAGGCCGGAGTAAGGCTCCTAGCAGCAAACATTTTTTCTTATCAAAATCAGAAAGCAAAACACTTGCTCCCAAAAGCTGACCTTGAGGCGCCCATGGATATAAGAGAACAAAAACAGCAAGTCTGGATGACACCACAGGACCGAACAGATAAACAACCATCAGAGATTAAGTCTTCATCTTCCTGAGACTCAGCCACATCAAATGAGTCTCCATTTAGAAACTTTACAGACAGACTGAACGAGCAAATCAAATTTGGGACACAATTAACACCTAAGCTTAGACTACACCAAACGCCTGGGACTAGTGTCAATAAGCCTGGGAGCTTCCCCCCACTGATTATTACAGATATTTGATATTTGAGGGAACCGGGCAATAAATCCACCCATTCCGTCTCCCAGAATTCACCCGGCACCCCTGAGGCTATATCAGTGATTATCAGCGGCAGGAAACATAAACCGTTAACCACACGCTCTCATATTAAACAAAATCTCAAATTGATAACCTGTCAGAAGGTTCAGCTGCCCATCATCACAATACTTAAGTTAGCTTTATTAAACATTAGATCTCTATCCGGGAAGTCTTTTCTTATCAATGACTTCATCACTGAGCATAATTTACACGCCCTTTTTTTATCAGAAACTTGGCTAGATGAAAATAACAAAACAACTTCATTAATAGAATCCAGTCCTCCAAATTACAATTTCTTAAGCGAGAACAGAAAACACAGACGAGGTGGAGGTGTAGCCACCATCTTTCACAACTCAATGAACTTTAAAAAGGTAACTCTGGGCACGTTTGATTCTTTTGAATACCTAGCCACCCAGATAAATGAGCCTAACAAAGCGTTATTTCTAAGTTCATATAAACCACCAAAACTTAACTCTAACTTCTTTAATGATTTCAATGACCTTCTTTCTGTAATATGTATCGACTATGACCAACTAATCATCGTGGGGGACTTTAACATCTATACCGACAACCCCCAAGATAGACAAGCAAAAACATTAGATGATACTCTCCACAACTTCGGACTGATCCAGCATGTCAAACAACCAACACACAATAAAGGACACTCTCTGGACTTAATTATCAGCAAAGGTTTAAATATTTCCGACATCTCTGTAATTAATATTGCATTATCTGACCATTTCTGTATTTTCTTTGAAAGTACCATCTCTGCTAAATTATCCAGCCACAGTAAGACCACTATAAAAAAGCGTTTTCTAGGGGACAGTTCAGTAGAAACCTTTAAACGTATTTGCCCTTCCACCACATCCCCCTCATCTCCCAACCCAAACTCAGTAAATAAGTTGGTAGATAATTTCCTTGCGAAAATCTCAGACATCATGGATTCCATTGCTCCAACTAAAGTGAAAGTAGTCTCAGGTAGAAAAAAGTCTCAGTGGACAAGTAATCCACTGGTACGTAGTGAAAAAAGAGAGTGTCGACGAGCCGAGAGAAAATGGCGGAAAACTCGACTCCAGGTTCACTGTGAGATCTACAAAGAGAGACTGAATAGATATCAGCTAACTATAAAAGATGCAAGGGAATCGTTCTTTTTTGAAATCATCAACAGAAACATTAATAATGCACGGACCCTATTTGCAACAGTGGAAAGACTAACTAATCCTTTAGTGACAGTAGCCCCTGAACTAAATACTACCAGGGCCTGCAATGAATTTGCCAGCTTTTTCACTGAAAAGATTCTAACAATTAGATGGTCAATCTGTACCTCAATAACGAACCCACAACCAGTGCATCCCCAATCAACAACAATGTAGAGAAAATGTCTGAATTCCACGAATTAAACCAGAACAGCCCTGAAAAAAATCATTATCCAATTAAGCTCCTCCTCCTGCTATCTTGATATCCTACCCACAGCTTTTCTAAAGAAGGTTCTTCCTGTTATTGGCTCTGATCTTGTTCAAATAGTGAACTCATCACTGCTATCAGGTGTCTTCCCTCAGGCTTTAAAAACAGCAGTTATTAAACCACTGCTAAAGAAGAAAAATCTGGACAACACGTTAATGCAGAACTACAGGCCAATCTCTAATCTCCCATTCATCAGTAAGATTATTGAAAAAGCTGTGTTTCAGCAGTTAAATGGCTTCATAACAATGACAAACCGTTTTGATGTTTTTCAGTCTGGTTTCTGTGCTCAGGGCTCCATCCTGGGGCCCCTCTTATTTAATATCTACATGCTCCCACTAGGCAAGATTATAGCGACCAATAACATTAGCTACCATAACTACGCAGATGACACTCAGCTCTACATTACAATGTCACCAGGTGACTCTGAACCCATTCAAACCCTAAATCAATGCATTGACCAAATAAATGGATGGATGTGCCATAACTTTCTCCAGCTGAATAGAAACAAAACTGAAGTGATTATTTTTGGACCCAAGGAGGAACGATCAAGAGTCAGCACACAGCTTCAATTAATACAGCTAGAAACTACTGATCAGGTTCGTAACCTAGGTGTAGTAATGGACTCAGACCTGAACCTCCAGGGTCACATAAAGGCAATAACAAGGTCAGCGTTCTATCACCTGAAGAACATCTCTAGGATTAAACGACTGATTTTGCAACACGACCTAGAAAAACTCATCCATGGGTTTATCTTTAGTCGGATTGATTACTGCAACAGCATCTTCACAGGCCTGCCTAAAAAGTCAATCAGACAGCTGCAGCTGATCCAGAACGCTGCCCCTCGCGTCCTCACTAGAACCAGGAAAGTAGAGCACATCACCCCAGTTCTAAAGTCCTTACACTGGCTCCCTGTAGCTCAGAGAATAGACTTTAAAATACTTTTACTAGTTTATAAATCATTACATGGCTTAGCACCAAAATATGTTGAAGACCTGTTGTCATGGTACCAACCACCAAGACCACTCAGGTCCTCCAACTCTAGCCTACTAAACATCCCTAGACTCAGAACTAAACATGGAGAAGCAGCTTTCAGTTTCTATGCTCCCCTTATCTGGAACAGACTTCCTGACGAGTGTAGAGCTGCTGAAACTCTGAACTGCTTTAAATCGAGACTAAAAACCCATCTGTTTAGAATTGCCTTCGAGTAAATGCTTGATGTCATATGTATGAAATGTGTTCATGCTCTCTTGCTTTTTATTTTATTTTTCTCTTGCTTTATTGTGTATCATGTGTAATGTGTGTTTCTTTTATGTGTTTTTTTTTAAATCACCAAATCATGTAAAGCACCTTGAATTACCCTGCTGTTGAAAGTGTGCTATACAAATAAAATTGCCTTGCCTTGCCTAAAGAAGTCCTTTCTTTATGACGTTTTAAGTTCCCAGCTTAAACATAATAGAACACATGCTTTAGCAATAAAACTTGACTTTATTTAATTTAGGAAGAAGAAAAAACATAACACCTTACTTTTACCCGAGGAGTGAGTTAGGGAAGGTCAAGCTTCACTTTGTGGCACCGTTTAAAAGTCGTTGAGAATTCTGAAGAGGCCATTTTATTTTTCTTGCAAGAAAAAGCAAAGAAATCCCAAAGAAATTCCACACATTGAGACCTCAGCTTGTATCAGGAACGACAAGATATCCTGTTTTATTGGCTGTTAGCAGCCTGTATGCTTGTCCATAGCCATCTGTTGCTAATTTTGGACATTTTTGTAGTTGTACGTTCATGGTATAAGCAGACAACCAACATATCTGGAAACATTACTTCTGTCGGTTAACAAGGAAAAGAACCGTATTTTCAAAAGCAAGATGCTCACTGTTTTGCGTAAAGTGAGTTGCGCTAACACAAAACTCATTGTTTCCTTAATTCATTTCAAAATAAAAGCGGTACGCTAAATGTCCATGGCTGAAAACTACTCTGCAAGATTTTAGATTTTGTTATTATACCCTATAATATACAAATAATACGACACACGCTCATTGCGCGTGTTGCATTTATCTTTTTGGTGTTTGTCTAAGAATAGAAACACCACAGACTTTTATTTTGAAACCACAGCGATTCTATCGGATGCGTCATCTTGGAAATCTTTGGTACGCTTCGCTGCTAGCAGAAACGCCCTTTTGTTGACCAATCGTATCCATATATCCTTTTCCCTTGAACCAATCAGCAATCGCAAATAAGAATATGCGACACAGGTGCCTAGGAGACACGTCATCAGGGACCGCCAAGGCGTGTTCCAATGTTCATGTGCTACCGAGGCGTCTGTCCTCCGTTTGTCTGCCGTTTAGCTAACTGACCGAGGATACATGGGAGGTTCCTTGATGCCTTCCCTCGGTCAAAAATTTCCCAGAATACATCGCGGTATTTTCGAAGTTGCAGCTTCGGTTGCTAGCAGGTACTAACTCGCTTTCACATATGATTTAACCAATATATATACACAATTAAAACAGTTAAACTCTTGTTATACATCAATATTGAAACTTATACGTATAAATATAACGATAGGCGGGACGTAAACAGAGCGCGTAAGCAAAAGGCGGGCCCTAGGCAGCCGCGGTCACGTGATGTAAGTCTGTTCCATTTAACCATTTTCTTCAACCAAGGAAGGACAGTGTCATCGTAAGCAAGGCGCCTCGCCTACCGAGGCATTGCCTTGGTAGGCGAGGCGCCTTGACATTGAGAAACACCCTCAGAGATACACTACTAGAGAGGCACGTTGGCTAGAAACGATTCCTCAGCGCGTCCGCCATATTGTGATAGGCAAGTTTTAAAAAACTGACGGAAGTCTGCTTGGAGACGAAGTTTGGAGACAAAAGATTACGTTCAATGTGTATTCATAACGCATATACAGTAATCTATGTTCATCTTAGAACGAGTAATAGTAATCATTGGGACAATATTGAATAAACAAAAATAAGAACAAGCAATAATACGCTAACAGAACTGACTGGTGATGCCACTCACAATATTGGCTTAAATGTACCGACAACAGACTCAAAATAATAATAATAATAATAAGTGATGGTGGCCTGTATGGCGTCCATACTTCTAGGTCTATGGTTGGGTGGTGGACGTTCACAGCTGACATCATTATAAACCAATGGCATTCGTTTGTTGTGGAGGCTGGTTGCAGGATTAGCCAATAAAATTGCAGAGTGAAAAAACGGGGGCGTGGTCGCTTTTTGCTCACTAAGGAAATGTAGCTGGGAAACTAGCTTGAATCTGTGGCTCCAGAGTCAGCGGTTTCTCCGCGTAGTGGATGAGCATTCCGAGCCAAGATGGCGGACACAGAAAACCAGTTTCCGCTTTCGTTCGAAACAAGGGGGTTGGTCTAAAACTGCATCACAGCTGATCTGGAGGTTTCCCCCCCCCCCTCAAGTTGTTTTTTTGCAGAAGAGGAGCTTTGCAGACAATCACAGAGGCACCTCTCTTGTTTTTCTTTCGCCCCTTTTTTCCAACTTAGCACGTTTTAAATCTCGAATCATTCATTTAGTCTCTAGTTTTTCCTCCAACCTGAAAGTTCATTGTTAGGTTAATAATGTCACTTCTTTTGAGAAGAAACCGTTTTTATCTCATTTTTGCGCTCGAATACTCTCGCCTTTTTGCCATCCATGGTGAATGTAACCCAGGTCTGACCCACTTTTAGCGTCTTTTATCCCCCCCCTCCACCAGCTCGAAAGCATCTCAGTCGCCTGAGCGGAGATGTTTTCGCCAGGAGAGGAGGTCGATTCCGATTTGTTTACCTCACTGAAGGAGTCATCCGGAGAGGCGATCTCCCCAACGCTGGAGCTCAGTTTGACCACCGTCTACACCGTCCTCTACTCTTTCCTCTTTGTTTTCGTCTACCTGCAGCTCTGGCTCATCCTGCACTACGGCCACAAGCGCTTCAGCTACCAGAGCGTGTTTTTGTTCCTGTGCCTGCTGTGGGCAGCGCTGCGGACGACCCTCTTCTCTTTCTACTTTAAAAATGTGGCGCAGGCCAACCAGCTGCAGCCTCTGGCCTACTGGCTGCTCTACTGCTGCCCCGTCTGCCTGCAGTTCTTCACACTCTGCCTGCTCAACCTCTACTTCACACAGGTACGTGTGTTTTTGTGCGACCCGATTTCATGGAGAAAAATAACTAAACAGCTGAGCTTGCAGTTTTCTGGTTATTGCGCACAGTCAGATTTCGCATTTAATCAACTACTTTTCCAGAATGTTGCAAACAATCGGTTAGATTAGTCATTTTGCAGTAAAAATGACGAGTGTTTGCGGCTTGTGGCCTTGGGTTTTAATCCAAGTTGCGATTTAAGTCACAAAGACATTTATTTGGAATTTAAGGGCATTACAGGAGAGCAGTAATCAGAGAGGAGATGCATGGTAACTCTGGAGGAGGTGTAAAGATCCACAACTCCTTCATCCCTAAAAATTGTGCCTGTATGGTGGTAAAAGTAGATGGATGAACAATCCGGCAAAAAAAAAAAAAAACCCAGTAGAGGCTCCAAATAACTTGTTGGAGGTTCGCCTTGCACCTTACAACAGGACGGCAGCCTTCATCAAAGATGCTCTCCATCCAATCTGACTAAGCTTGAGGTTTTTTGCAAAGACCAATGGAGAACAACTTTAGTGTTTAGATATGCAACGCTTGCTCCAAAAGGTGGCTCTACAAAGACCAACCACGCGTCATATCCTTCTACTGGTTGTGGACTACTTTTTGTGTTGGTCAGTCCCATAGAATCCCATTAAAACACATTAAAGTTTGTGGTTGTGACATGAAAAAATGTGAAAAAGGTTCAATAGGTGAAGGTTACATAAACCTAGGTTAAACAGTTGGCCTTTCACCACCATTTTGTACCAGTTTACTGGTCGTGTTGTGTCTTTGCGCTTTACAGTCCTAAGTTATCGGCAGAGGCGGGTAGTAGACTTGTAGTCAAGACCACCTAAACCGAGACCAAGACACTACCAAGACCAGAAGGTATCGAGACCACGGCAAGACCGAGACAAACCACGTCAAGACCAAGACCGATACCAAGTCGAGACCGGAGGAAGAAAAAAAACAGTCTAGTGTTGAAGCTACGCAATAACTTGTATGAACAGCAGCACTCTAGGGTTCAGCCACAGTTTACATATTAGATGGTATTACTTCAACTACAGGCAAGACAGAGACAGACCATGTCATGTGTGTAACTGAGCTCACTGTAAATGTTTTTGCAGACAGATCAAATATGTGTAGCAATTGTATGATGGCTGTTACTGCACTAGACTTGTAGTCAAGACTGCCTAAGCCGAGACCAAGACACTACCGAGACCAGAGGGTATCGAGACCGAGACAAGACCAAAGACCGCCAAGGCCGTGACAAGACCGAGACCACGTAAAAGTGGTCTTGAGACCAAGACCGGTCTCAAGACATACATCACTAGCGGGTAGTAACTACTTACATTTACTTGAGTAACCGTTAGAAAAATTTTTACATTTGGGGTAGTTTTACTAGACCGTACTTTTTACTTTTACTTGAGTAATATTTTTATGAAATATCGCTACTCTAACTTGAGTAAAGTTTCCGGATACTCTACCCACCTCTGGTTATCGGGCTGTATCCGCTCACATGTCACTGAACTCTTGGTGCAGCCCAGATTCTATGTTGGTACCGTATCAAGCTCAAGAAGTCGGAGCAAATCTTCATTCTTCTGTCCATGTTGTGCAATGCTACCACTATCGCTGGGACAAAAACAGTTCCACGGCATGATGTTGCCACCACCAGGCTTCGCCATGACTAAAGTGAATGTACGCATCATTTTAACACCAGGTGCTTTCCGAGAACCAAACTTGTGCTCAAATTCTTGTTTTCAGACCCATTTGAAGTGCTGTTTTGTACTCGGTTGTTTGGTTCCAGCCATTCAACACCAGCACACTCTAAATGTCAGAGACTGTTCTTGACTGAGAAACAACTACTTATTTTGGGAAAGCATGGTCCACATTTACATGCAGGGTACAAAAGGAAGGAAGTTCGTCTCACTGGCTGACTGACGATCTGCTAATGCAGCTCATGGTGTCATATGACTCCTGAATAAACACCGTCACCCATTCGCTGACCTCTGACCAACTTTTGCATTCGTACAAAACCTAGAAGTCAGTAGACGGAAGCTGGAATTCAGATTTCTGCTTTGCATGACTGGCTAATTAACCGGCTTTTCCGTTCATATAATGATGTTATTCCACCATGCCTTTTCATTCCTGTCGTTACATCTGTCGAAGCATGTTTATCTCAGTCAGGAGAGCATGTGACGGGGGAGCTCAGAGAAGAAACCGTTCCTGATTTTGTACGTCTGGCCACATCAGGTCTGAGTAATATAGCAGATTCTCGTTTTGTTCCACAGCTCAAGCTGGAAGCTGTTGTATTGAATTCCTACAAAGACAGTAGTTTTTATGTCAGCTGCTCATAGTCTCATAAGAAAGCAGAGTTTTTGGTGGTACTGAAGATGCGGCCGATTTACGATCTACAGTTTTTGTAAAGCTTTGACCATCTGATATCATTTTAGGTTCATTCAAACCATAATCTACAAAGATATGCAGTGGGGCAAAAAAGTATTCAGCAGCCTAAGATTGTGCAAGTTTTCCCACTTAAAAAGATGAGAAAGGGCTGTAATTTTCATCACAGTTGCACTTCAGCTAGCTAGTATTTTGGCCCATTCTTCCATGGAGATCTTCTCTAGAGCTGTCATGTTTTGGGGCTGTCGCTGGCCAACACGGACTTTCAACTCCCTCTACAGATTCTCCTTTGGATTGAGGTCTGGAGACTGGCTAGGCCAATCCAGAACCTTGAAATGCTTTTTATTTAGCCTCTTTATTGCCTGGGCGGTGTGTTTGGGATCATTGTCATGCTGGAAGATCAAGACACGTTTCAACTGCAATCGTCTCACTGATGGAAGGAGGTTTTTGCCCCAAATCTAACAATACATGGCCCCTTTTATCCTTTCCTTAATATGGATCAGTCGTGCTGTCCCTTTTGCAGAAAAGCAGGCCCAACGCATAATGTTTCCACCCCCATGTTTCACAATGAGTATGGTGTTCTTGGGATGCAACACAGCATTCTCCCTCCTCCAAACACGACCAGTGGCGTTTATACCAAAGAGTTATATTTTGGTATCATTGGACCACATAACATCCTCCCAAACCTCCCCTGGATCATCCAGATGGTCTCTGGCAAACTTCAGACAGGCCTGGACATGTGCTGGTTTGAGCAGGGGGACCTTTCGAGTGCTGCAGGCTTTACTAATAGTAACCTTTGTTACTGTGGTCCCAGGTCTCTTCAGATCCTTGACCAGTTCCCCCTGTGTAGTTCTGGGCTGTTTCCTCACCGTTCTCAAGATCATGTATACCTCACGAGGTGAGATCTTGCATGGAGCCCCAGGTCAAGGGAGACTGTATTTATTCGATTTTCTAATACTTGCATCCCAGTCTTGTGCCGGGGTACAGTCTTGTCCCTGAAGAAGTAACAGGTCTGTAAGGGCCAGAATTGTTGCTTGTTTGTGGGTGTTAAATACTTATTTTGTGCGCCATTATTCAATAAGTTCTTGCAAAATCATACAGTATCATTTTCTGGATTTTTTTGATGAAAACTACAGACCATACTCATCTTTTTAGGTGGGACAACTTTCACAATTGCAGGCTGCCAAATTTTGTCCCACCGTAAGAGCAAAAATCCAAATACTTTCTTTAGTTGTCACTGTAAAACAGGGTTTTATTATTTGTTTTAACTCAAACAAAACTGATTACAGAGTTGACATTTGAAATGGTCTTTACCGTCTTATTTTAACAATAAGTGGGGAGGTTGAAATTTTGGGGAATCAAATATCAGCATGCATTTTTGATTCAGGAGAGGGATTTCTTACTTTTGCCCTCAGATATTGTACTGCTCTCTCGCAAAGCCTGTCCAAGTCACGCATAGGGCTTGCATTAGCTGTAATCAGCTGTATAATTAGTGTTGCCATATCATCCAGGAGGAGGAAAAAAAAATATCCACAAACTAACAATTTTTGTCCTGCTTGTTCTGTGATGAAGTTTGCGGGGGGGGGAAAAAAAAGTTAAGCTGGAGCAGAAGATGTATTTGTCGGTATCAGTAAATCTGAGAGCAAAGAGTAAGAAATAAAGTTTGTGTTTCACTAAAGCTTAGCAGAGGTAAAAGAGCAGGATACAGACACTAACGTGGCCTGCATTAGGTCTGCGCTCCCATTTTATGCAACTTATGTTAAATCTAAGAGCTGAAACGTTCTATTGAAAGTGAGCAGACCAGGACTGTTTCTCCTAAGAATGAGGGTTTTTAATGGACCACAGTAGTTTGTGTGTGAGTGAAAAACGTTAAAGGTAAAAACGTACATTTCCTATTTTCGAAAGAAAAATTTCTCTATACAGATAAAACTCAAAAGAATGAAACGGATCAACTTCTGGAATATTTGGCCTTCTTGTTATCTGCTGAAAGTCCTGCTCTCTTTCACAACCTGAATGAACTACCGACGCAAGAAAAAAACAAAAAAACTAACTTGATGTTTGCTTAAATATGCTGCATTCACTGATTGAAAAAAAAAGATAATTTTAAAATTTCACCCAGTCTGAACAGAGTGAAACATGTCCAATTGCAGTCAAAAGAGGATTTATTAGTGCG
The DNA here is from genome assembly GCA_963556495.2 of Valencia hispanica. Lineage (NCBI taxonomy): Eukaryota > Metazoa > Chordata > Actinopteri > Cyprinodontiformes > Valenciidae > Valencia > Valencia hispanica. The sequence continues at coordinate 14,701,964 of OY747723.1, forward strand.
TCTCTACTTTGACTCTTCCAGGTAGATATGTTACCATTATAACTGCACATGGATTGTTGTGCCTGAGCTGCTCATATGTCGCCTTCCACTAAGCATTTACAGCATTGCAGAGTGGACGTTCTTAGAAAAGACAGAAAACAGAACAGTGTCTTTAAATTTTTTTGCTGAAAACCTCCCTATCCCTCTCTTAAATACAAAAATTCAGCAAAACGCTGCTCTGTTTTCAAACCAGTCCATTTTTTGCAGCATCATTAGCTTAAATTTGCTCACCTTTTTTTTCTATAAGAAGAACAAACCATAAAATAGCTTCTTAGGACAACTGTTGTTTGCAGATGATCTTTAAGTAATTGGTTAGGTGTGGAAAAGCTCATGAATTTGCTAAAAATACATTCACAACGCATCAGTTTTGTTATGTAGGCCTGTTTTCACAGTTTCGGTCCTTGCATCCCACTCACCTATGAGTTATACAGGATTCCCTGCATCAACACACTTTCTTTACAGAGGTGGAAAATTAACTGCCTTCTGCAGAATTTCATGGGATGACACTGATGATTCCTGAAGTGCTCTGCATTGGCACAGGAACATATCTAAAGGATGCAGGACACCCAAAAGGACCTGGCCAAGGTCAAAGCTTTCCAGTCCTAGCCCTCAGGCATCACTGCCCTCTATGTTTTACGCGACTCCCTGCATCTTCATAGCTGAATTAACTGAATGGGTCGCATCCGCTGGTCTTCATCGCCCCTCCAGACGCACGACAGAGCTCCAATGTTTTGAGATGGGAGACCACTGACCTGGTTGACTCCTCTACCTAACATAAGTACACTTGTTGTAGGTCGACATATCTGCGTAAACTAATGACGGATAAAAAAATAAAAAAAACAACAACAGCTTAACTTTGAGTAAATATAACAGTTTCACGGTATCTACAAAAACATGAAAAGATCTAAATGTCCTCAATCAAAACAGAAAGCAAAAATGATTCCCACTGCTACTAAAATGACATTCAACATTACAAAATTTTAAAATAAACACCATTTAGTAATGTCCAAGTACTTATAGTGCAGAATATCACACCTTTCTGATGTTCAAATCTTTGTAGAGTGCATAGGAATAGCATGCCAATAGTCGCTTCTTAATTAGTCAGCCTATCTGCTCAGGTAGCCAGCCTACTTAAAAGAAATGCCACTCATAGCTACATAACTAGCAAAGTTACCTTAATAAAAGTGATAGGTGGTGCTCTTTTTAGTTCCAACAACATAAGTGCTTGTAGTTTCTACCTCCAGAAATATTTCCAAACAGCTTTGTCATTTTTAGTTTGGCTTGACCGAAGATGGAAAGCAAATCTCACATCATAATATAATTTTGACTAACCTGCAATCAACTCATAGACTAGCTGGGGATGAAGCATTGCAGCTAAATATTGTGTTGATCAGACAAAAAAAAAAGGCCTGAGAAGCTCTGTGGTTTACTTTAGGGGGCAAATTTATTGAACCAATGTCAAAAGCACTAGCAGTTGAGAAATGACCTGTACAGTCATTGAGGGCATTGAAGGGAAGGGGGGGGGGGAGCTGACGCACATCTGTCTAATACACGCGCATGTGTGGAAATAGTGCTTTTCTGATGAGTCAGTTCTGAGTCCGGACTCGTGAGTTACTTCTCTCTGTTTCAATCCACCTCTTACTAAAGGAAGAGACGGTCAAGTTAATAGTTTGTTGCCTTTGCAGAGACAGGACATAAACATTCCTTGTTTAAGATACATAACCGGAAGTCCATTCATACATATAATGCACAAAAAAGGACACAACCCTCCTGAATTGCTTCGTTGGCTGCTTCATCTCTTGGTTACAAATTACCGCATTGTGGCCTACTTTCAGCACACTGGCTATTCATGTGAGAGGGTGTTGGTTTGAATGTTTAAACTAAATGTTGTTGATATGTATTTAAGGACTTTTTTGGCCAGTACAATATGAGTTTTTCAAAAATATATATTTTTATCACTAACTAAAACACTTGAAATCTTTGAAAAGAGAACAAATGCCACCTAAGGACTAAACAAACAACTTTCTAAACGGAGTCATTACAAAACCTAAGCAAACTTGATTACTAAAGGCCACTGTGCCAGAATTTGTAATGCCACATTGGACTTATGAACAGTTTTAATGTGTTTAAACTTTTAGGTCACTACTGATAACCTGTCCTGTTAATTATTATTTTTCGGGGTCTATAATTAAAGGACTTAATATTAAAAAACCTTTTATGGTGATGACCGTCTACTTTCCCTAAAACTTGACCAGCAAACTGTTTGACTTGAAATCGTTGTTTGCGTGAGATTTTCTTGACGTGGTAGCTTCAAGCTTTTGCTGCAGATTTGCCATTTAGAGTAGTAGGAGTAATTCAGAACTCCAACATACATAAACATAGAGTCAAGAATTTGAAAAACAATGTGTAAAGTAAAGCACTTCAAAATGAATCAACTCCTCCCCCTCATGTTTGAGGCCATGTTTCTTACCTAAAAAAGGTGGAATTTCTTCCAGGTTGAGGGTTAGTTTCTGTGTCAAACAAAGAAGTTAAAATATATTTTTAGTCTTGTTCATTAGTACTAGCAGGAAGTACAGAAGTACAACAAGATCTCCAATCTGCCATAGAGTGGTTTGGTTTGGCTTTGCTTTACTAATAAGGTCCTCCAGAAGAAGCTGAGATGAGAGTTTTGATTCTCCTCAACATCAACAGAAGTCCGCTATGGAGGTTATGGCGACATATTTGAAAGCTTCTCCTTTTGGATGTGTTCTAGGCAGATCAGTTCTAGGCCACACCCAAAGGCCAACCTAGAACTTGGTGGGAAGACTATAGAATTTACCCTCCACAAGGAGCTACTATACTATTGGCTTGTGTTTACCTACTCCAATGACCAACAGGAATCTCCTTGAGCTTTGTAAGTTCACACTCTGGTTCTAAAACAGGCCCTCTTTGCCTTTCTGTGCTCCTCGGCTCCAAAGTAGGTTGGAGTTGCACGGTCTGTATTAAACTGTTAAATCCTGCGTATTTAAAATAATCTTTCATATGTTTTTTTTTTCTCCAGGTGATGTTTAAAGCTAAAGCCAAGTATTCACCTGAGCTCACCAAATACAAGTAAGTCCTTGATTGTTTAAGAATGAAGATCAGAGCATTCTTGGGTCATTCTGATAACTGATCACAGTCACCATCTTTTATTCTGTGTTCTCTTGTGGAGATAGTGCAATTATTAACGGTATCACATTGCAACTCTTCTCTCCGTAGGGTTCCTCTGCGCTTGTTCTTTCTGTGTCTCAGTATATTTTTCCTGGTGGTGAATTTAACTTGCGCGTTGTTAGCTCAAGGAGCGCTGATGCAGTCTGAGCCACTAAGGTAAGCAAAAGTCCAATCATTTCATGTCTAGTTTCCACAGGAAATGATTTCTCATGCATCTTGAGGCCATTTTTTCTCTGTACACTTGAATGTGTCTTTACAAACTCTGCTCTTTGTCTGTACAGTGATGGAGGGATCAGACATGCAGTCTTGGCTCGGGTCCTGATCAATGACAGTCTCTTTGTCCTGTGTGCCATATCTCTTGCTGTATGCATCTTCAAGATAGCCAAAATGTCTTCTGCCAACGTTTACCTCGAGTCTAAGGTAGAAAAAGGGCATGATTTACCAAGCTTTGCTTTTTGTCTTTTTAGGAAACTTTTGGTAGGGCTGCATTTTTAGACGAGCTCAAGTTCTCATTTACCCTTACTTTCCGTTGGACCACATTTTACACTGTTCTGATGGGTTTTTGTAATTTCACAAAATTAGACCAATGACAAGAGAATTCAAAAATAATTGTGGCCCTGAATCTGGGGCCAATTCAGTTGTATTTGGACGTCAGAATTTCCAGTTGTCAAGTCGGAAAGATTAACCTGAACACCTCCAGAAGTCAGAACTCTGATTTGGAGACTCAGAGATTTCTCGCCAACCCCAACCTCAAAATCCAATATGGCTGCCATGTGCTTAAAGTCAGACTTTCAGAGTTCCAAGCTAAAAAAATGAACTAGAATGCTCACAGAAGTCAGAATTCAGCTCTGGAATACCAAATGTTTGTCACAAACTCCATCTTCAAAATCTAAAATTGCGACCGTGTTTGAATGACATTGATAGGTACGGTTCTAAAACAAACAGCAACACAAATAATTATTTCCATTGCTTTTCTGAGAACATGCTACATGGCTTGAATTTATGAAATGCTAAGAAATGCATTATTAGCTCGTATTGCTAACATTGTTAGCCTGGTCATTGAGCACAACAGTTAGCAAATCCCACAGGTTTTCTTACTTGTATCTGGAAGACGTGAACAAATTATTTGAAGGTTCAACTTCCAAGACACATTTTCAAATCACGTTTTCATATTTTGAGTTTTGTTTTTTTACTGTTATGCTCTCCGCCACGAGGGGGCAGTTGAATTAATCCTGCCTCATTAGTTTTAAGCATGTAACAGACTGATTATACTAATCAATGATTAGTATTGTAGCTAGCTAGAGCATCTTGCTGTTTACTATATAAATATATTGGGGAGAGAGTATTATACAATTGTTAAAAACATTGTATCCTATTTCAAGCTAAAACAGAAATGTACAAGCTAATTCCGAATGTAAAGGTAATGTCACTTGTGTAAGCCACTCGCTAAACATGTTAATATGCCAAAATTCATGATTTTGGCTTATAATTAGTTAATTTTTAAATGTTTGTTGGCCAGTATTTAGCATATAGTGCTTGTTATGACACATTGAATCTTCCCTTCAGGGAACATCTGTGTGCCAAGCGACCGCCGTAGGAGCCGTGGTGATTCTCCTCTATACTTCCAGAGCCTGTTACAACCTAGTGGTGGTGGCCCTGTCACCGCAGGACAGACCCAGCCCCTTCAGTTATGGCTGGTACAGTGTCTCCGATCAGGTGCTTCTACATATACGCTTAGCTTTTTACAGTGCCTTGCTTCTGAACTTTGCCACATTGGGTCACGTGACAACCACAAATTTGAACGTGTTTCATTGGGATTTTATTAACCCAACTAAGACAGCAGTGCGTAATTGTGACGTGGAAGGACACAATGCAAACTGTATATATTTGAGGTAAAATATGCTGATGTTTGTGACAAATATCAAACTGAATATTTTACATAGCCGGGGTGTTTTGAGTGCAGATGCAACCCATCTTTAGAGAATTAGTAGAGCACTGCTTAGCAGGGGTAAAGGGCTTTGTCTGTCTATAAATAGCCATGTCTGTGTGTCTGTGTATCCTGACCTACATCAGAGAGGGTGCAGGCCTTGAGACAGACAACACATTTTTGAAGGATTTTCTTTGTGTCCGTTTGTGGGACAATATAGACATGATCAGTGATTCAATATGGGTATTATCTGAGCTTAAACATGACCACTTTTATCACTCTCTATAAATTAGCTCTCCTCCCAAAGTGTGAAGATAATTTTAGTTCCTGTCATGTAAATTATTGAAAGTTGGACTATGCCTAATGCATGCTCTGAGTCCTGCATTTGGCTTCAGCACATTTTCTACAAGATGCTTGATGCGTCTCAACAAACTACAATTATTAACGTTTTGCATCTGTCACTCTAATCATGCTAATGTGATTTAATGACCAGCAGAAGAAGACACCTGTAATTGCACAAAAAGTCCGCTTTTTAAGAACTTTAAGAGAGAGAGAAAATCTCTCTGGATTGGATGTCTTGATGTTTTAATTCTGTAAGTCTTTTCATAAAAAGATTGTGTCTGTTTTTTTTTTAATAGCTGGAATGCAGATTATGCGCTTTTGCTTCACTTTTTTGAACCAAGATGAATTCTAGCCTATTCAAACACTGTGTGATAAACCGACACAAAGTAAAAGTAATCGGAAAGTGGAAAGGAAAAGCTACATATTGTTCAAAGATTGTTAAAAATAAAAAAGTTATGTTGGGCAGAAAACTAACCCTACACTTTTTCTTTGACATTAGAAAATGTATCTGAAAAATGTGCTCTGGGTTTATATTCCGCCCTCCTGAGTTAGTATTTTTGTAAGTCTTCTGGGGTTGAGTCAGATGGGTGGAAAGAAATCTTGCCACAGATTCTCAATTGGATTTACTGGACTTTAACTGAGCCATTCTAACACATTATTATATGTTTTAAAACATTCTGCTGTAAGCGTGGCTGTCTGAACCTTCAACCCGGTTTCAAGACCTAACAGGTTTTCTTTATGGATTGCCCGGTATTTAGCGTCATCCATCTTCCCATTAACTCTTGCCAGCTTCTCTGTTCCTTCGGAAGAAAACCACCCCCCACAGCATGATGCTGCGACTACCATTTTTTAACTATGTAGATGGTGAGTTATTAAAGTGTGCAAAGAGAAGCACTTTATGATGGTCAAAAAGACTCTAAGTACAAATTAGGGGACTTCTGAAGGCAATTGGTTGGACTGTTTTTTGTTTTTTTTAGGGCCATCAGAATAAGGGGAGCTAAATACAATGCATGCTAGTTTTCAGATTACTATTTGTAAAAAAATTTTTTGCTTTTTATCCTTTTCATTCCACGGCACAGTTATAAACTACTTTGTGTTGGTCTGAATCCCAAAAAAAGAAATGCACTGGAGTGTGGTTTTAACATGTTTGCTTGGTGCCATCAGGCTTCATAAATCATAGTGCAAAATGTGTGTTTGTACTTTAAAGGCAGACATACAGAAGATCAGCGGTGAAGCCTACATTGTTTTCGGGATTATTTTGTTCTTCTGGGAGCTGCTGCCCACCAGCCTAGTTGTGGTTTTCTTCAGAGTCCAAAGACCCCACCAAAACCTGGTAAACTGACCATTTAGAAGTCCCAAGTCAGGCTGTAGACTTTCTTCACAGCTTGAACCGTCGTCACGGGTAGAATAAATTCCTCGGCTGCGGTGTCTTTCAGGCCCCTGGCGGCATGATCAACAGCCACAGTTTCAGCTCCAGAGCTTATTTCTTTGACAACCCCCGACGGTACGACAGCGATGACGACCTGTCCAGGAGCATCAGCAGTAGATCTGATCGGGCCAGGTGAGCACACACACAGTGTCTGAGTAATTAACGGAGCAAGAACAACCGAAACACGTGGAAAAAGATTCATATGCATCAAAAGACCGTTGTTTGTATTTCAGCATGTCAACTGATAAAGACGTGAACAGCAATGTCATGGAGGAAACACATCATTTTGTTACCTTTTTATCTACAAGGAAACACTGAAGAATAAAAAACAATAACGGACATTTTAAATGAAGTAAGAATGATAAAAAAGGCAAATAATGGTGTAAATAAACAAACCTAAGGAAAGAAGATATATAAATTATTGAACTCCTTCAAAAATAAATAAGAAAATAACATAAATTAAAAAAGATACTTCTTTGATTTACTTTTAAATATTGCAGGATACCACCTTATATCCTCAAAGTTTTCTAAAAGTCCACAATACATTTTTATGATGAGTGCCAATAAGATAATAATATTGCCATTAATATAAAGAACTCTCTACTCCTTTACCCCTTTGGGAACCTGTGGTCAGTTTTCAAAAAGCAGGTGGATGAAAAGATGCCAACAAATAGTTGTTAACTCCAGACACTAAACAGAGAAGAATGGAACAAGTCCGGATTTGGTCCTGCAGTTCATCTTCTGCATGCCATTTGTCTCATAGTAATAACTTTTGACCAAGACTGTACTGGACTACAGCAAACATGTTTTTTTATTATTATTTTGAAGTGGGGGAAAAACTACTCCCTGAATTATTACCGCTAAATGATTTCTGTTTCATGTTTTTATGAATCGATCTTAAACCTTCTCCTCCCTAGTAGTTTATATTGCATAAACAACTGGATCTTCACAGTTAGACTGGGGTGCTCATCATAATCTACAGCATTCCTCACCTATGGTGTCCCCCAAGGCTCCATTCTCGGTCCACTTGTGTTCTCCATATAAACTCAGCAAAAAAAGAAACATCCTCTGACTTTCAACTGTTTTTACTTTCAGTAAACTTAATGTGTGTAAATATTTGTATGAACACTAAAAGAGTCAATACCATAAGACATGAACTAAAAATGTTTCACAGACATGTGACTAACAGAAATAGAATAATGTGTCCTTGAATGAAGGGAGAATCAAAATCAAAAGTACCAGTCAGTATCTGGTGTGGCCACCAGCTGCTTGAAGTACTGCAGTGCATCTCCTCCTCATGGACTGGACCAGATTTGTCAGTTCTTGCTGTGAGATGTTACCCCACTCTTCCACCAAGGCACTTGCAAGTTCCTGGACATTTCTGGGGGGAATGGCCCTAGCCCTCACCCTGCGATCCAACAGGTCCCAGACGTGCTCAATGGGATAGAGATCCGGGGTCTTCGCTGGCCATGGCAGAACACTGACATTGCTGTCATGCAGAAACTCACGCACAGAACGAGCAGCATGGCTGGTGGCATTGTCCTGCTGGAGGATCATATCCGGATGAGCATGCATAAAGGGGAAGGTGGGTTTGTGCCCATAGGCGGTGTTGTTGCTGGTGATGTCTGGTAAGGACCTGCCTTACAACAGGCCTACAAGCCCTCAGTCCAGCCTCTCTCAGCCTATTGTGGACAGTCTGAGCACTGATGGAGGGATCGTGTGTTCCTGGTGTGACTCGGGCAGTTGTTGTGGCCATCCTGTACCTGTCACGCAGGTGTGATATTCGGATGTACCGATCCTGTGCAGGTGTTGTTACACGTGGTCTTCCAATGCGAGGATGATCAGCTGTCCTTCCTGTCTCCCTGTAGCGCTGTCTTAGGCGTCTCACAGTGCGGACAAGGTAATTTATTGCCCTAGCCACATCAGCAGTCCTCATGCCTCCCTGCAGCATGCCTAATGCATGTTCACGCAGATGAGCAGGGACCCTGGGCATCTTTCTTTGGGTGTTTTTCACAGTCGGTAGACAAGTCTCTTTAGTGTCCTGCGTTTTTAGAACTGTGACCTTAAATGCCTACTTTCTGTAAGCTGTTAAGGTCTTAACGACCATTCCACAGGTGCATGTTAATTAATTGATTATGGTTAATTGAACATGCATGGAAAACATTATTTAAACCCTTTACATTGAAGATCTGTAAAGTTATTTAGATTTTTACAACATTATTGTTGAAATTCACAGTCCTGAAAAAGGGATGTTTCTTTTTTTGCTGAGTTTACAAACTTTCACTTGGCTTGACTTTAAAGAGAAAAAAAATCTGGCTTCTCTACATTGTGTTTTTTAAAATTCAATTCAATATTTTATTTTATGTTTTTTTTAATCAATGAAGAGTTTAGCACATCCAAACAGATCTCCTAATCTTACGTACTGCCAAATGATTGCTGAGGCCAAGCGAATAGATGTTCTTAGATGTACTGAGGACTACGAAAGACGATATTGGGCTTTTGCTGTAGCTTAACATAAACTTTTGAACAGCCTGCCCTCTCACCATAGGACACTGCCAATACTCAATATTTTCACAACAACATTCAGTGAAGTAATTTCAAGTTTTGACTTTTTTTTGTCTGCATTTTTTGATTCCATCCCACTGTACTATTTTACTTCTCGATCAACGTATTGTTTTTTTGTTTGTTTTTTTGTTTGTTTTTTTAATCATTCTTATTAATAGATTTTACCCTTGACTTTTAATAAACATTGTTGTCACTCTCATTCTCAGTCTCCTATCTACTACGCCTCAGATGGCAACATCCAGCTGGTATGGCTCCATTCAACGCAATGGGAGTTTAGCACCGGGGGTGGCCTCCGCCCAACACCCGCCACCTTCCACGGCCCCACTCCTATTTGCCCAAGGAAACATTCAGAGTCATCATCATCACCATCACAACTACTACTCAACCCCACAGAACAACAACTACCAGAGTCATCAACACAGTACCTATTATTCCACGCCACAGAATTATTACTGCGGGTCGCAGACATATTTCTGCACACCACAAAATTAAATAGAAACCATTGTTGGCTTTGGACAAGAAGATTACAGATAATGTAATCTTTTTGTCCCAATTTTGCTGATACAGCTGTATCGAACTTAGTACTTTTGAATTAAAAGTACTGTCCACACAACTGCTTCAACAACTGAGTTAAAATGTGGCGGTATATTAAGCAAAAAAAGGTCTGAATTATGAGATTACCAGCTTTTTTGAGGACATCAGCACAGAAGAGTAGCATTTAACTGAAAACATTTGTTTTAAATATTGGTGAACAGAAAATCATTCCACGTTTAAACTTCAACGGTCTGAAAGCATGGAAGCTGCATAGCAGCAGGTCATTTGCTCATCCTAAAGCTGTCAGTCAACAGTTATGGCCACAGCAACACTTTTCTCAAACAGTCTTGTTTGAGCTCTTTGACTCTTTTGCTGCATATGGAAGCAGACATTTAAAGTCTTAAAAGCAGAGTGGTCCGACTCTCCTGACAGGAATTAGCCCGTGCTAATTTGCCGGTGCCTGCTGAAGCAGGAAGTACTAGCCCTGGTAGCAATAAGCCAAAAGGATTTTAAAAAATGTTTAAAAAAAATAAAATTAAAAAAGTAAATAAAACCTCAAATCAAATAAAGAAATGATAACATTGTATTGTTGGAGCCAAGTTATTACTTTTATTAAACTGTTTTTGAGATTTGTTGGAACAGAAAGAAAAAATAATGAAAAGAAATGTTAGGAATTAGCTGTGCTAATTTGCTCCTGAAGCATTGAGAGTCAGCATTGCTAGCAGTTAGCAAAAAGAAAAAAAATTTAATTTTAGTTTGAAAAAATAAATAACTTTGAGTCGCTTAAGTCAGTTTAATATTTTTTTTTTATCAAAATGGGACTGAATTCACGAAGAGAAAAATGGAATAAAATGTGATTAGAAGTTTGCCAGTTCTAGCCAGTGAGTGACCGCTGATGTTGGGAGTGCTAGCGTGGCTAGCAATTAGCCAGAGAGGCAAAAAAAAAATGCTACAGATCTGAAATAGACAAAAAAAAGTTAATTAAACTAATGATTTATTCTTACAAACTACGATTAAGCTCTGTTGCAAAACAAGTGCTAATTTGCTGAAGCTAAAGGAAAACAAATCTTAAAACTTCAAATTAAAACTAACTATGTAACATTTTGTATCAAATTTATTGCTGTTATCAACTTGAATTATTTTGCAACTCAGAGAGAAAGAAGTAAAAAAAAAATGTCATAAGGAATCAGCCAATGCTGGCTTGACAATGGCAACTGAATCTGGGACTATTAGCACTGCTAGCAGTTAGCAAAAAGTTATTTAAAAAAAAGTTCACTTTAAAATAAAAACGGTCTGTAAACAATTGGTAATCCTGAAGCCAATAATTGAAGCCAGTTTATTCCTTTTAGCAAACTAAAACAGAATTTTGTTGCAGCACAAATTGAGAATTGTAAAACATATACTGTTAGCAAGTACATCAGTTTCAATGGACTCGCCCTACATGGCTAATTGTTCCATGTGACATATATACCGTAAGCTTACAGCTCTCATAACTGTTATCAATGTATACTCCTTATAGCCCATACATTTCTGTCAGATTTTGATCTAGCTAGCTGCCAGGTGTGATTTGGTGTTGCTCTCAGTGCCTGGTTTCCTCTGTTGACTGACTAAAACTAATTTTCAATTTTCTTGATCGATTAACAACCAGGTTTTTCTAGTCATAAGTATAAAGTTAAAAACATTAGACTGGAATTTGCGAATCCTTTCAAGTTGGTGAATGTCTGAGTTTAAACATTCAGCTTTGTCTGTTTTCCAGAAATCCCCATATTCAGCTACAAAGTATTTGATTGGAGGGATCTATAAGGCTTATTTGTGACCAAAAGGATCTTTAATATGACCAGACTTTTTGTGAGCTGTGAGGCAGAAATTTGCACTTAGCGGAAGATCACCTTCAGAGAAAAAAAAGGCTTTTGAGCCTGGAATGTAGGTTTTTCTTCACATTATCTTCTGTAATTGTATGTACTCTGTTCTATTTATCCTCCGAGGAAGAAATGTCAATGTGCCATCACATTTTGTCATATCAGATAGTTGCATTCCTTAAAGAAAAATATTTTTGCACAAGAATTAGTCAAAGGATGAATGCGTTTGTCTGTCTCCATGCCAATCGGTTTTATATGCGTGTTGTGATATTTTTATTGTAGGTGGTGTGTGTGTGTGTGTGTGTGTGGGGGGGGGTTCTTCAATATTTGTCTTTATTGTTTAGTCAGCTTTTATACATAATTTTTATTTTCCTCAGATTTTTTAACAGATTTTGTAGTTTCATGCGTTTCCCCCCATCTCCCAGGTTTTTGTTGTATTCACATCACAAGTTTTCTGAATCTTATGACAGCCTGTACTTTTTCTTTTTTGTGGTGCTTACGACCCACTTCTTGAACCAAAAACACTGCTTCTGTGGGTAATTACTAAGAAATGCTTGCTTGAAGTCGAGCAACACTAAAGCTTGGACTGAGAACGTGTCTGCTTGTTTGTGCTCTGAGGTTCCATCGCTGAGTTATATCGGACTCTGTCAAATCCAGTGAAGGAGCTGAAGTTCTCGTCATCGGGTCCAGTGCGAAATGCATGTTTCTGCGTCTGTGCGCATAATTTGTCACCATTTCTCTATAAACTCTGGTATTATTTGTGTGAAAGTGCTTTTTTTTTTTTTTTTTATCTGTCTGCTATACAGAAAATGCAGTGATAATTCCCCTATCAATTGTTTCCTGGTATTGATGGTTATATCCGTGGCCATACTGAATGTAACCTGTGCTACAGATCACTAACAATGTATGCAAGAAAAGCACTACCATGTTTTAAACCATGTTTTAATAAAGGTCTACTGCACTGTTTAGACAATAGTAGTAAATATAAAATGTCAAAGATAAACTGCAAATCAAACCAATTGCACAATGTCCTTATTGTTCCTGCTGCTGAGAGTTTGAGCGGTTCTGACCTCTCCCACCAGTATACAGTCATGTGGCATATTTTATGGCCTAATAAGATTAAGAGGATCATCGCAACAGCATGACCAGGCAAGGGTTACTGTTCTACCTGCATGACAGAGATACGTTCTAAAGTTTGTCGTGCCGGAAAGCCCTTCTGACGGGGTTTAGCCAGAACAAATGAGAAGTTGCTGACGTTGCATAAAATGGCTTCTGTTTGCCAAAATCTGCTAGCACTAGCCAACGATTGAAAATCTCACCGAGAATGATGGTTGGCGGGTGTTTTTTCGCCAGAAAACAGCGGCTGAGTGACTCCGCTACCCCTCAACAATTAAACAATTTTGTTCGATAAAAGCATCACGCCTTGTTGGTCCATAAATTTCACTACAATTATGTGAATTTGAGTTAAAACAAGTTTTAATAATCCATATGTAAAGAAGAAATGTGATCATTTCAACCCTTTTTTTGACCAAGCAACGGCTAAAATAATTTCATAATTAGACTATTAGTGCAATCATTACCACAGCAAGACATATTTGTCCAATAAGTGCACGATTAACATCCAAACAAGAATAAAGATTGGCTTAGACTGCTAGCCACCAGTGCTAGCGGCTCATCTGAGACCTATCAAAAGGACATGCCCCCTTATTAACAGTTTCAAGCTTAAATTACATCTAACAGATCAGTTATTTAATAAAATGTACCCTCAAGAGTTGTCATGATGTTGGTAAACATGTTTATTTCTGCTGGGAAGTTGGCATTTTTAACATGGGAGTCAATGGGAACTTGCTTCTTTCTGCAGCCAGCCCCTAGCGGATGAGGGGGGGGGGGGGGGAACTGCAATTCTACAGTTCTGCATTGGCTTCGCATTTAGCCGGCAGTTTGCCTCGTGGTTCAAATGTTGGTAAACGGAAAAATATAGAAAGTTTCATTTGCAGTTTGGTGGCAGCTGGAGGTACAATGATTAAAAATGGCCTAGTCAAAGTCCAGTTCTTAAATTCAATTTGAACTCTGTGGCAAGACTTGAAAACAGATCTCCATCCAGTCTGACCAGGTCCTCATTATTTCACAAACATTTTCAGGCAGTTTATGGACAAAACTTACCTCCCACTAAGCCTTTATGAACTAGTGTCATGCAACACTCCAATGAAACATATTGAATTTTGTGGTCGCAATGTGAAAAAAAAGGATACTTACAGAACATTAAATACCAAGTTTTCACTAATGTGCAATATTATTTTAGCCTCAAAATAGATATTTTAGTTAGAAAATAATGGTTTCTTGTATATGATCAAACTGTAATCCATAGGCAGCATGAAGACAAACACTTTAGGACATGTTTTGAGACACTGGAGTTTTAAATGATATACCAATAAAACAGGAAGTTTATTGCAAGTAAACACCAATAAGACTCAGGTGATTCAGTGCAATCAAAGAACAAGTTAATGTTTTACAGTTAAAGGTACAAAATGTGGTCTGTTCTGAATGTATATGAAATGTGGGTCAGAAGGATAACTTTACTTTTTTCCAGTGTTTCCAAAAAAAATATTTAAGGCATCTTGGTCATCGGGGCTTAGAATCAGCACACAGAGTGGACCACCACCAACCGCGCTGTGCCCAAACCACAACACACACGTCCGAGAAGAAAACGTTTTCACATTATTCCAAATTCTATACGAGGCACTGATTCAATAGATCCTCTGCATTTAAAGTTCATCATCATCATCATCATCATCGCTGCTGCTGCTGCTGTCCCAAGAGGCGAGGCTTGGAGATCTCCAAAGCAGTAGCTTGTGCCTCTGTCAGGATTCCTCTCCGGCTTCCTGGTTGACCACATGATGGTATCCCCTGTTGCTGCCGGACTCCTTTTGCCGGCAAATGACACCAAGGAGGATGGCGATGATGGCGAGGAGCAGGCAGCCTGACAAGGCCAGGCTGATTATGACTTCTTTAGAAGGAAGAAAAAAGGTAGAGTAGTGAGGACCCAACAGATCCGATCATTGGTGCCGACAGCAGCGGTGTGTAGGAAACTCACGCCTGTCTCTCCCGTGTGAAGGCAGTCGACACTCCTTATCCCTGTCGTCTGAGATGAACGGCTTTGTGATCGTCACGAAGTCCTCTAGGGGGCAGTCAGGAGCGCACCCTGGCAACTGGAGTGGGTACGGCTCCACGCTGGTGTCGTTACGGTAAAACATCGACACTGACGTAGAGCTGAGTGCACACACACAAATGGAGGAAAGCCCAGAATGATGGAGTTGGTGCAAATAATAAGCCACTTCATACCATATACAGTACTGTGCAAAAGTTTTAGGCAGGTGTGGGAAAAATGCTTTAAACAAAGAATGCTTGGGGGGGGGGGGTAACAATAAAGCGGTTAGTTGCAATGTGAAGCGTGCAAAATCGATTCTTTTTCATTATAATTAAATGAGAAAAACATAAACGTCCGGCGTGCCGCAGGGATATTTGTAGGAGACGGAGCGGCGAAAACAGCACTTTTCCACTGGACATGTCCACTTTTTCGTTGCCGCCTGGGGTGCCCTCCCCAAACTCGGCTCACGTTTACCAGACGTCAGTCCAGTTGTAGCTTTAAGTATGAAACACGAAGGAAGTTTCGTTCATTTCATTCTGGTGGCGACTAATGTGTAGCAGAGAGCAGTGTACTCGTAGCTGTCAGATTAGTTTCTGTGTGTGACAGGTGGTAAACATCCCATTGGTCAAACTGACACAAAAACTATGAAAACGCTGCAAAGTAAGAGCTCTGTCTTAAATTGACAGCAAAAAAAAAAAAAAAAATGGAGTATACACTTTGTGTCTCTATGGGAGAATGCTGCTTTTTATTTTCTATTACTTTGAAAAGAAAATAATTTTTTTTCTCACATTATAATTTCAGATTTTTGTCTAATTTTTGTCCTGTATGTCTTAAAAAGGGAGCCATTATTGTTACAGGTTTATTTTTTGATAAAGAAGATTAATTATTTCTATACTGATTTTAAAGTCATTTCTGTAATGGTTGACTTGTAAAAGCTGATCTGAAGTTTATTTAATTTTCCTTTTTAACCACATAGAGCAGGAATACTTTAAATGTGTTAAAATCAAAACTCTTCTTTAAGTAAACAGAATATGATGGAGGTGTTTAAGGATTGGACCGAATTTCCTCTTTTATGGAAATCAAAATAGGGTCACCCTATATTATATTTAAATTGCCAACACACATTTCCTTTAGCTTTTATTGAAAATATGACCTTGATATGATTACGAAACCTATTTTGGACATGTGTTGGTTTAGTTGGGGTTTGACATGAGCAAAAGACAGGAGATCAATTGGTTTGGATGCATCAATTAATTGGAAACTGGATGGATTCAAGAGTAGAAAATAGCCATGGAAGGAATGAAGAAAAAAAAAAAAAAAAACTACATAGGGTAAGAATATGTCACAAAAATAATCGTTTTATAATCTAATCGAAATCTTTAGGCCCCCAAGATGGAACACCCCTACTTCAGAGTAGAGAGGAACAGGAAGTCTTTTGCACAGTGCTGTAGTCGCCAAAATATTTTTGATATTATTTCTGCTGAAATACCAACCCATTCTCCTCCTTGTACAATTCAATTATGTGGCAGGAGGCGTAAGGCGGCTGCTTTCCGTTGAACACACTCAAGCTAGCCTGAAGAGCAGTTACGGTTGTGTCGTGCTGCGAAGAGATGCATTTAGAGCAACCAGGAGCGTTAAAAAAAAAAAGAAGAAGCAACTTCCAAGTTAAAGACTTAAAACCTTTATAAATCTAAGTATCTCACCGCTGAGAGCATCATCAGTTTGAATTGTCGTTGTGGGTCTGGGGCGGCCATCTTGGTGAGATTCTTCACGATTTCCCCCAGCAGGAGACCTGAAACAGCGGCAGCTCTCGTTTAATCCATCTAACCTCTACTGCCGAATAGTGAACACAGGACCCCGATTGGCCCCGCCCCTCACAAATTTGGCCTTTTTTAGAAGAGTAGCATATATCGAAAAAAATCAGCTGAAAATTACACAAAATGCAATTTTTAAAGATGACTTCATCAATTAATGGATTATTCAAACCGACCCAGCAATAAGGGAAAAAGTTATCGCTTCATTCTTACAGTTGAAACCAGATATTTACATACACTTCAGAATAAAAAAAAAACGACATTGTCAAACAACGAATCAGAGTAAACTTCCTCAATCTACCCATCAAAAGCTTCTAAAGCTCAGAATAAAATCATCTGACTTTAATTCAATAATTATTTTGAAAATACAATAAAATTCTGTTTATTCTGACATTTCACAAACACAAATTAAGATTTATTGCTCTGAAACAAAAATGTTTAGTCCAATTTGATGTTTGACCGATAAGAATTTTATTTTTTATTTTTTCTGAAGTGAGTGTAACTTTCTGCCTTCAACTGTATAAACAGCCTCTGGAGTCCTCATACGTACGTACATACCTCCCTGCAGGCGACTCTTCTCCTGTTGCTTGTGGACCCCAAATATGAGCTGCAAACAGTCAACATTTCATATCCGCGTTAAATACCCGTCAGGAGCTGTGAGGAAAAAGCCCAGAGGTGCTGCCGACAACAACAACGTCTACCTGAAATCCAAAGTCTTTCAGGAAGCGGAGCTTCTCCATGACGACGGGAGTCACCCAGTCTGGAGCGGACATGTTGTGACGGGACTGAGGACACACAGCGGACACGGAGTGACTCGCGAGTACAGAACCGAGACGTTCTAAGGAGGACGCTTAGCCCAAATTCAAAACAAAGTAAAATTTGAGTTGAATAACCACTTTAAGTGTTGTACAAATACTTTTAGTAGCACATATCAACTTTTTTTTTTTTTTTTTGTCAGTATGAAGGGGGAATTGTGATCCATGTGCAGAGCGACAGAAGGAGTTCTCCTAATTCTTGTGTTTTTGTCGTCAATATATAAATAAAACAAAACAAACGAAGCTTGACCAGAGATCAACTTTTAGCCTACATGTAAAATGTACCACCGTACATCACTCTCCCTTAGTGGTGGCAGAATCATGCCGTGGGAAAGCTTTTGCAAAGCACCCAGGTCCCACTCAAGCCCATCAATGATGGGTCCACCTCCGTGCCTAATACAGCGTAGCATGTTATACATCTAAATAAAGGTAGCTCGATATTAATGGAGTGAAAATGTCCACGTAACTAAAAAACAAAACAAACAAAAAAAGCTTCTCCAATATTCATTTTAGATTTACCTCGCAGAAGAGCGTGTCATGCACACTCCACACCGTTTCCACGTTGGCTTTCTTCAGTCCTGTTTTATTTCTTACCAGCTCTATCAGGTCCTGAAGAAGAGAAAACATGAAATGAAGTGTCCCTAAACGTTTTTCCTTTCAACCAAGCACATTTTCCAGGAATCACTTTTCTCGTATCGACTGGTTTGAGTTCAAACAAATAAAAAGATTCACCCGGTACTCCGTGGTGACGTTAAGAAATTCCGCTGTGTGTTCAGTTTCATTCATCAGCTGTTTGTAGCGCGGACAGTCTTCCAGGGGAAACGAGAGCAGCTGGAGGAGACGGACAACAAGGACACCGGGTCAGAAATGTGCCGCCGGGAACATCTGCCGAAACCCAGCAGAACCGATACAGACCCTTTCTTCGCTCTGCGGTACGGTGTGCACTGGTATGGGCTGCCACTTTAAACTGGGCCGAAAGATCTGCCGACCTCCAGGGGGGTAGAGACCTACGGAAAAAGCACGAGGCGGTACAGTTTGAGGAAAAAGATTACGAAAAGGGAAAAATACTAAAACAGAAACTGACCCGCAAGGTTGGCCTCGGCGCTCATCAGGGTGCGATCAACATCTGTACTGCGGACTAAAATCTGATGGGAGGAGGAGGAAACGTGTTCAGCCGCTTGTCGATCCTCAAGCGATCTAGAGGAAAAAAGGGAGGAAAACGTTTCCATCTCTCACCTCGTGCCTGTTGTAGGATTCGTTGAGGAAGCCCTGGTACCGCGTCCTCAGAAACCGGCCCAGCTCATAATGCTGCCGCATCCCGTCCTTACAAACACAAAGCACAGAGGGGAGCGTGACCATCCAGGCTGGTTTATGACTTTTTTTCTGTTTTTTTTTTTTTTTTTACATCAAAAGAACAATTTATAATTCATAAAAACGATCACATGTTTGGGGTGAAAAACGCATTAATTGCACATGAGAACACAGAATTTTCGGCGTTTTCTACAGTTAAGCATGGAGGATGAGGTGTAATGCTCTGGGACGCTTTGACATTAACCCATAAAAACTGATTTATTTTTCACTTCTTTTTTTAGCATTGCGTCCAAACAGAAACAGGGTGGTTTCAGGAACCCCGAGGAACGAGTTAATGGGCTGCTGGAACCAGCCACGCCCACGCCAGAACCCCACACTCAGGAACTCCTTCCGCAGTCACCTGACTGAGAGGTGCAGCTCAGATTTAAAGCTACTTCACCTGTGACAGCTGTCCAAAGCCCTGAGGCCAGGCGCTTTCTTGGTAGGGGTCAGTAGGGTAGGCCTTCACTGGTGATCGGTCACCATGTCGAAACAACTGGAGGGGGGAGAGAGGAGAGGTCAGGTGACGTACAACCAGAAATGACTGCGGTTCACCTTAATTCAAAACGTGAAACCCATAACTAGTTTATATCTGTTACTTTGAACTATTACGGCTCAAAGATAATAATAAATAAATAAAAAGTGTTTCTCAGGAAACTTCCATATTAAGACTTTTAAAATAGAAATATTTTGATATGGCCCTTCTAGGGATGTGTATTGGCAAGAATCTGGTGATGTGATATGTATCACAACACAGGGGGGGGGGGGGGCGATACGATATATTGCGACACTATGAGTAAGACTATATATTGTGATTTTTAAAACTTAATTTAACCGTGGATAAATAGTCCCGGCATTCTAAACACTCCAACCTGTTTCATACTTTAAACACATCCGGTTTCATTACTAGATCTAGTTGATCCACTGGAACGAAGAGGGTGACAAACAGCCAACAACTAGTGGTCATACTTTTCATTTTACTACAAAAATTACTGTCATTAATGGATCCATTCAAATTCTAAAAAGTTAAATAAATCGATACATTGCTTTTGAATATCAAAACAATATTGTGACATAAAATGCCGCGATATGTCGGCGCATCGATATTTTTTTACATCCCTAGCCCCTTCACAATCACAAAGACTGATGGAAAGTCAAGTGGAAGGAAAATGTACGACACTCACTGCCACTCTCACTTTAAAGAACGTTTAGGTTTTTACATGTGTGTAACATTCTGCAATATATTTACTTTCTGCGCATCAGGGTTACTTTATTTGTACCCAGAAGGTAAATTTGCTTTTACAGAGAAATTACACCATTTGGCATCTTTCACAAAAAAACAAAAACAAACACACACACTAAACCTGACAAACGCGTATTGGGAAAAATTAGAGAAGTGATTAGAAACAATATAAATATAAATGCATATTAAGGATGTAGCCCAGCCTGGTGGGCTAAAAGAGAGAATAAAATTGCAAATTCGGCCAAAAACCTAAAAGGGAAACACGTCAAAACGCAGAGTCACTAGAATCTCCTTCAGATGAAACAGTTTGTTCCACTTTTATCCGTGTGGTTTCAGTAGCCAGTCTGCTGACACTGAAGGTGTTTGTAAGCGTCGGTCAAAAGCTTAGACAGGGTTTATACAGGAATCCTAGAGTTGAATTTACTACCTTTTACAACCTTTTTGACTACCTCTCCATAATTTTTACTACAATCACAACATTGAGCAGCGGCCTCTTTTGTGGGCGTGATACTGACCCATGTGTGATGATGGTCCATCCCTGACCCAAAACTAAATGTTATTCCACTCACTTCAAAGTATAAATGTGATGATGTCTTGACCAATATATAATAATTTCCAGAAGACTAGAATAAATAGAATATAAACAAAATGCAATGACCCTCACAAGAAAATGTTTTAAACGAAATGGGTAACTGCTCCTCCCGTGCGCGAATCCGCTGATGATGAATGGTGGATGCTCCGTGAGACTTGATCGCCGTAACACCATTCCAGGTCAGATTAATGGTTTCTCTGCATAGCTTGCAGTAAGCTTCCCGCTCATTCCCCCCCCAACAGGCCCATTTTGTGAAAATTACGTTTAAGTTTCCGGCCGGTGTTCCGACTATCTGTGCTACCATAGACATATATAAAGAATGGACCCCGCATTGGCTGCTCTGAGGCAAGAAATGCGGCCCCCATCTTGGGCCGGTATTCCCATCCGCAGACTTCCACCATAATAGCAGCAGTTATTACAAGATGCTTGAATACTGTGTGACGTACTTGTGTTCAAATCAGCGGACTGTTGAGAGTAGGGCTCGGGGGGGATAACTTTTCACAAGCAAGACTGAACATTTTTATTGTTTGTCACAAATATATATATATATTTACGGGAATAACCAAAGAATAAGAACAAATTTACTACCATGTCAGGTTGTGCTCATTACTTTTTAAGGGCCTTAATTTCAAGTCATTTAATTTACTCCTTTTTACTACCTTTTACCCCCCCCCACCCCCCAAAAAAAGCAGCTTTAGACCCAGATTCTTTAAAAACCAGTTCGCACAGGTCAAAACAGCTCAGCACCAAAAGGAAAATTTCCATTACAAACTAAGAGTTTAGCAACCCTTCCTCACCACCTATAGTGTTATGCAGGCTCGTCGGTCCAGTTGATTAGGTTGAGTTTTTATTTTTATTTTTACAACAGCTGACGTTTTAAAGACCACAGGGAAAGTCTGGCTTGCCAGTTCCTCCCAAAATGAGGCGATGTGCAAAAACCGTCGCACCCATAACAGCCGAGGAAAGAAAAATCAAGCGTGCAAACTATTTGTAGGACAGATTATCCCCTTCTCGAGTCCTAATCTAGTTTGATTCAGGTTTCCCTTATAGCTTCTTGGCAGGAAAACTACGCAATGGTTTCTAGGAAAGACTACAGGCCTTATAATTTATGACCTTGACAACAAAACTTAGCAACACCTTTTACATCAACTCTGACCGGCCTCTCCTGTCCCACAGCATGATTTTGCCGCCACCGTGTATTCCGGCACAGGGATGATGTGGTCCAGGTGAGGTGCAGACCCAGAAATCGGCATTGGGAGAACCTCGTCAGCGTGTCTCTAGACAAAATGTAAACGTGCAGATATGAAATTTGGGTCCGAGTTGTGGAAGGGGCTAACTGACCTGGAGCCAGTGATTCGCCTTTATTGTTGGCAGTCATGGTTTTTGGTAATATCATATTTGGACACAGAAAACCAAACCATAACGATCCACCTTTGCGCTTGAAAACATGACTGATCTCAAAGGGCATTTCGGTTCCCACAACCCAGTCAGAAACAGTGTCTATTGTGTTAGGAAAACAAAGCCAAAAGGAGAAAAGAGTTGATTTTAATAATAAAATAATCAGCAGTCATCTTGAATGCTGCGTTGCTTTTGCCAAAAGGTTGCTTACAAAGACAAAAGTGGAGCGTGGCAGGCAAAATGAGATCAAGCTAGGAGGGGGGGAAAAACATGAAAATCCCATTTTATAGCTGTTGTTCCGTGTGGTCAATAACTTCTGTATTTCTGACTTACCAAATCTTTATTGCTTTACAACACCCTGTTCAAATATGCAAGCTCACATGATGCAGAACTACGTGTTAAGACTTTGTTTTAAATACGTTCGTTTGAAAAGAAACACTGCCACAACTTTACAAAATTAATAAAATACTTATTGCTTTATTAATATATAGCACAGCTTTAGTGAGCCTTAGTGTTAGCTAGCGCTATAAACCAAAACAAATCTATGACCTTACTAATAACAACGTCGTCTAAAATTGCTTATTTTCAAGCCGAATTAATAACAACGCATCAAAGATTTCACAACACTCTAAAAGTGGCAGAAACAACCAATCATGTTTACATAAGAGCAAATAATAACTACATTTCACACATTCTCGAATGCAATCCCGTACGTGTTCAGCCATTTCGGTGTCGGTTGGTACCCGCAGCTTCCGTAGCGTTACGGCAAACGTGACCAACACTCACCACGGTAGCATAAACCAGCTGTCTTCCAGCGAGGGCTTGTCGGCACACAGAGGACAGAGCGACAAGAAGGAGAGCCGCCGTGGACACCATGTTTCCTCCGCTGACCGTTGGGCTCTGCCACCGCGCAGAGTCTGTTGTCGCTTTTCTTTTCCTGCTCAGACAGAGATGATATGGAGGACCATCCCTGCCAAAATTGACAATAACTAAATTAGTCAATGTGGAAATAAATAATAAATGAGATAATACATTTGTAAATAAATATGGGAATACATAAATAAATGTGGAAATAAATGAAGAAAGACATGTGGAAAAAAAAAGAAATAAAACTGGAAATACATTTGTGAATAAAGAAATACATATAGCAAGAAATAAATACAAATGAAAATTAAAAAGAAATGTGAAAACCCATCTGTAAATTAATCATTTGAGCAATAAATAAATGTGGAAACAAAATCCATCCATTTTCTGTACCCGTCCAATTATTTTGAATAAATAAATATTTTTGTAAATACATAATTAAATGGTTGATTTACTCCCACATATATTTATTTGATATTGTATTTGCCCATTTATTTATTTATTTCTACATTTATTTATTTATTGCTATATTTATTTCCACATTTATTTATTTAATTCCATTTCACATTTACTAATTTATTTATTTGCGCATTCATTTATTTATTTCCAATTTTATTCATTTGTTTCTATATTTATTTCCATATTTATTTATTTCCACATGTATTTAATTAATCATTTCCACATGTATTTAATTATGTATTTCCACATTTATCTATTTATCTCCAATTTTATTTTATTGCCACATTTATTTATTTATTTATTTATTTATTTATTTATTTATTTATTTATTTATTTATTTATTTATTGTCAATTTTGGCAGGGATGGTCCTCCATATAGGGGGGGGAAGCCCGCTGTTCCACTTCAGAGCAAAGCGAATGACCGGTATCAAGAAAAATAAAAGGTGGGGAACAAAATGCTGAAATGCGATTGTGAGATAATTCAGCTTTGACAGGGTATTAGGACAACATTGTAGAAATTTGATGAAAGATTATTACGCTTTGGCAGGCGGCAATCATTTTATTTTGAAAAACACAAACCGGAAATATATTCTTAGTTTTTTTATATACATGCATTTTGATTTCAGCTTTAAGAGTTTGACAAGTATTATTTTCTTCACTGTTGGATCCACTAGAGCAGTGGGGCGGTTGAGAATTTTTTAATTCAGAAGAGTAATTATTTCTATTATTAGAAGATAGGCACCAGCCCCCCGCAACCCTACATTAGGATGGACGGGTATAGAAAATGGATGGATGGATTATTTATTTCCAGAGATTATAAAATCATTTTCTTCTTGTGAAAGCCTTTTTGAAGTTTGTTATTTAACTAAACTTTTCTAACCACATTGAGAATGAACACTTTAAATATGTTAAAATCAAAAGTCTTGGCCAAGTCCTGAAAGTGTTTCAGTACTGTGCCAGATGGCCTCTTTTTTGGAAATCAAAATATGGTCACCCTATTGATATGCAGGAGCAGCTTATTGAGCTGAAGAGTGACAGTAGACTGAAAGGAACTCTTTGGCTCCTCCCCTCTTTCGTCATTCTGGGCAGCATTGATGCAGGAATATCCTCAACTCTGTGACGTCACCTTGAAGATTCTCCTTCCTTTCACGTCGACATATTTGTGTGAGGCAGGATTTTCATAAATGACTGCACTCAAAACAAAATACTGCAATCGTGCACAAATCCAGGATGATTTGAGGCTATGTTTATCAAACATTGAGCAAAGAATTGAGGATATTTGCGAGGCAAAGCAGGCTCAGGTCTCACATCAACATCACCTACCTGCAAGGTTCTGTAAATAATGCAGATGATGCCTATTATTAGGCCTAGTAATAATAACAATAATAAAGGATAAATTAATAGCAGAGGTCTGGTGCCAATTCCCAATTATAGCAATAGCCTAGTAATGATAATAGGCCTATTGATGATAACAACAACAACAACAAAGCAGGTAACCTCACATAATTATATAGCAATAGCCTAGTAATGATGATAGGCCTACTGATGATGATGATAACAATAATAATAATAATAATAATAATGTGGGCCTAAAAATAATAGCCTAGGGCGGGCTATCTATCTATCTATGCAAGATGATGTGGAGTGGGGGGGGGGGGACAGTATTTGTTGGGGCTATGATTGCCATCAGATGCAGTCGAGACCATACATATACCTCAAAAACATACAAAATAGGTACCAAAGAAGCTGTTGATAATTCTGACAATAAACCACAAAATTAATTATCAATTTTTAAATTCATACTGCCCACCCCCAAGTCCCATGTGTCACATTTAGGATGGTGTGGACAGGATGATGATGTGCAGTTTTTAGTTCATTTTGACAGGTAGGCTAAATACAATTGCCTGCCACACTTTCGAGATTTTTATTTGGTAACGTTTATGACACTCATACAACACAAGACACAATTTAAATTAGTCAAATGGATTTAGACAGAGGTGGAGAGAATACTAAAATGTTCTACTCTAGTAAAAGTACTACTACTGTGATCAAACTTTACTCAAGTCCAAGTAAAATTACCAGTCTAAAAATGTACAAGTAAAAGTAGCTTATTTAAAATGTACTCAGAGTAAGAGTTAGTTACTTTTTTTTAGAAAGATTTACAGGTACAGTTATTAAGTCGTATACATATTCATTATAACTGATGCCCCGCAACGCAGCAAAGGATGGCTGGATATAACTTAGAGGTAAAGCGTGTTTACTTCCTTTTGGCCACTAGAGGTCAGTATTGCTACAAGCAAAATAATATCTCACTATCTGAATGACAGGTGACACTTACTTGAGGTCAGGGGTCGGCAACCTTTTCAATTCAAAGAGCCGTTTATTACTATTAGAAAATGAAAATTAGTAAAAAGCTAGAAAAACCCAACTGACCCTTGGACCTTTTTCGAAAAAAGATATCCAAACTTTTTTTTTTTTAAACGCTTGATAAAATTTGGTTTTATTGTGAAAGTAGAAAATTCAAAATGAACTGCGTTTGTGGTTTAGATTTTAGAATAAACAAAAAATAATAATAATTTCACGTATGTTGCAACTAAATTACTTAAAATGACTGAAAAACTCTCGAACTATTATTGTCATAGAAGATCTGCAGATATTTATACAAATACACAGAACTGCTTTCAAATGTAGTTCAAATGTAATTCAGGTTGATCAAATGGCTAAGGCTGACCGTGTTATTAACTGATTAGATTTCACAAGCTTTGATGATAAATATAGCTAAGTATCTTCACTGTGAAAGTGGAAATTTATCTGATGCTTTCAAAAATCGTCAACAAGTGGAAGCATGCATTGAAAAGAAGGATATTGCTCTCGACATCGAACCCTGTGGTACTCCATAATTAGCCCTGGTGTCTGAGGATGATGAATCAGTAACAGAAACAAACTGGAATCTATCAGAGAGATGCTATCTAAATCAGACCGCACCATGTACAATTCACCATTATTCTTCGTTTTAATAATAATACATTTTATTTGAAGCGCCTTTCAAAGCACCCAAAAACACTTTACAAAAATACAGTGAAAGAGAGGAATAAAATCAGAAATACAAGCAAACAAACCAACAAAACAATCATTAAAACAAGACAGACAGATGCGGAGGGGCAAGATGATGAATGGCCCTAAAAGTGAAAATGGATTATTTTAAGAATTATTCTTAAAGTTATGGGAAGCCAGCGCAGTTGATGAAAAACTGGGGTGATGTGGTGGGAATAATCAGGCGGGCGGCAGAATTTTGAACCAACTGGAGTTTGTGAAGCAATTTCTGGGGAAGACCAAAGATAAGATAATTGCAGTAGTCAAGTAAGGAAAGGGCGAAGGTGATGGATATTATGAAGGTGAAAATATGCAGACCGAATACATTATATATATTGTTTTGAAAAGATAAGGTGCTATCGAAGATGACACCCAGACTCTTGACTTGAGTGGAGGGCGAAACAATAGAGTTGATTTTAAATCATATAGACAGTTCGGAAGGGAAGGGGGTGGGAAAGAAGAATTAGGCTTACCGGAGATGTAGAGCTGGGTGTCATCTGCGTAGCAATGGAATTGGATATTATGTTTCCGGGAAAATGTTGCAGAGAGGAAGGAGGTAAACGATAAAAAGAAGAGGCCCCAGGACGGAGCCCTGAGGAACACCAGAACTGAGAGGAGACACATGGGAGGAGAATGACTTGAGCTGAATTAACTGAGAGCGACCAGAGAGATATGATTTAAACCAGAGGAAAGGGATGTTCCAGATGCCGATATAGGATACTCTATTGAGAAGAACGATATATTGTGGCTAAGGCCGTGCTCAAATCAAGAAAAATATGAATAAGAATAGAAAGCAGTACATAATGAAGTGCAGAATCTGTACTGTGGCAGGGACGGAAACCCGATTGAAACTCTTCATATAGATTATTGAAGGTTAGATGGGTGTGAAGTTGTGAGGTTTCTGTTTGTCTCTGGTTCTTAGATATCAACAATAATCTCTTTGTTTTTTAGTTTTGTTTTCATTTGTCTGTGACTTTGTCACTTAATCCTGCTCGGGGGATATTTATGGTTTTGCTTTTACAAAACACATGCTGCTGCAGAGGTTAAGCCCTTTGAAATTCACTCCTGTGCAAAACAAAAACAAAAACAAACAAAAAAACGGACAAAGGGTCCAACTTGAATCAATGGCATCGGAGTCGAGAACAACAGTGGTTAGGATTGGTCAGGATTAGCCTTAATCTGGTGAATCTTGTTGCTCATTAGGAAGTAAGAGACCCCCACGCGCCACTCTGACACCTTGGAATTCGAGGTGTAATCTGCTTGTTGGGGGATTATTTAAAAAAGAAAAGAAAAAAAACAATCCCTACATGGACATGACATAATGATCCTGTGGATCATGGACGGAATTAGTGACATAATTACCAGGATGATCTGATTGAGCAGATGTCTGAAAGCAGTCATTTCACAGCTTCTCAGTTTGTCTCTGCGATCCAAACAATTTCTTTCTAAACCTCCAATCCGAAATCCGGTGTGGAGGAAATGTGGACCTAAACCCGGCAGCCATCTGATGGCAGCATTGCTTCAGCTTCTGACTTGGAAGCCTCTGACCCAGTCGCTCCAGAGTGAGTGAGATGGCTGTTTTTCATTCATTTTTGCACAGATACAGGCAAAGTGCAAGCAGAAGCATAACAGAATAAAAACAATAAAATAAAATACAAATCAGATAACAAGATGAACCAGAAATGTTTAGATTAGAACAGGAATGCTGACGGGCTGAAATAGGAAACACAATGTTCCAGTTGGAGAGGGATGCCCACAGGTTTAAAAATAGGCCACAACAGTCCTTATATAACAAGTGGGACGTCAGGGTTGTTTACAGTCTCACGGCCTTTTACAAATGAATGGGCGCACGCGTTATGCGTTATTGCGTTGCACATTTCAAATCCCCACAAATCCGAATAACCCCAACACGCTTCGAAAAATCAAATTCAAGACACGGGAGTGTGTTTTTAAGACCGATCTGCGAGATTAGCAGGTGTCAAAACAAGTTTCTTTTTCAAATGTTTTTGCACATCCCTTTCATTTTCACCACGGGACTTATTTTACACGGGCTTTGCGATGCGAGCCGTTTCTGTTTCTCGACGTGGGAGAGTGAAGAGCTGGGAAAGCTGGCGATGGGCGGGGCGATTGTTGCTTTTGAATGGTTGAATCAGCCAATAGGCGACGGGGCTTCTGGGTGACGGACAGGCGCGGTTTATAGATCTAGGAGAGCAGAAGCCGCAGGAGCAAACCAGGTCACCCGTCGGCGTCACCGCCATATTGTGGCGCTTTTAGCTGCTTGACGTTAGAAAACGGAAGAATAAAAACAAATGGATGAGCAAACTAAACTTACCACTCAGTAATAGCAATAATAATAATAATTTTCATATGGGAAAATTATAATTGTAGGATTAGAATCAAATAAATAGCCCATTTTGTTGAAGCATTGTTTAAAATACCTGAACTACATCAGGTTAGGGGGTTTGGTGTAATTTTATACCACTTACCTCAACTTCAAGTTAAAAATTCACTCAATTCACTTGAGTTTTTCATTGAGTTTTAAGTATTTTATCCTTCAAATAGGTGATTCTCTCATTTATTTATTTGTTTATTTATTTATTTATTTATTTGCTCGCAGATGCTGCTCAATTTAGTTCTGAAACGAACATATATCTTTCGATACAAAAACAAAAAGGCTGATAAAAACAACGCTTCAGACGAGAACCTGCCACTCACAGTATGGTGGACGCGCTGACGCATGTTTTCTACTGGCCAAGGACTCCGATGCGGCTTCTACGTGCTCTGTTGCCTATGGTGGTGCTCCTGCAGGACGCCCCGCCCCGCCCCCCTATGACTCTGTGTTTTATTCCGTTTATAGAGCAGCAGCGTCACATGTTGTTTTTCTCCAGCATCAGAGCAGTCACTGGTCTACGCGCACCGCTCTGTGGTTGTTTTGTTTTGTTTCGTTTTGTACCGCAGCGGGCTTTTTCGTCCTCTGTGGAATACTTTAAACGGGTTACCTTTGCGGTCTTTTTCTTTTTACTTTGAGCGTTTTTTTTTTTTTTGCCTCCTTATTCTGGAGAAATGGCAAGTCCTCCAGCGACGGGAGGACACCTGTTATCTACTGGGACGAGTGACGTGAAGAAGTGCGGCTACCTGAGGAAGCAGAAACACGGACACAGGCGCTTCTTCGTGCTCCGGGAGCCCACGGAGCGCTGCCCCGCACGACTGGAGTATTATGAAAGCGAGAAGAAATGGAGAAACAAGTCCGCCGCCAAGCGCGTCATAACTTTGGACTCCTGTCTGTGCGTAAACAAACGCGCGGACGCCAAACACAAGCACCTCATCGCCCTCTACACCAAGGACGAATACTTCGCTGTGGCTGCAGAAAACGAGCAGGAGCAGGAGGGTTGGTACAACGTTCTGACTGATCTAATAGCAGAGAGCAAAGTGTTTGACAGCCCTGCTTCCACATCCTCTTTGGTGGGCTTTGAGGAGACCACTTACGGACAGCTTGCCCCCGCAACAGCTGCCTACAAGGAGGTGTGGCAGGTCAACTTGAAATCCAGAGGCTTGGGTCAGATCAAGAACCTCACTGGAGTGTACAGGCTGTGCTTATCCAGCCGAAACATCAGCTTTGTCAAGCTGAACTCTGAAACACCAGCTGTCAATCTCCAACTCATGAACATCAGGAGATGTGGCCACTCAGACAGCTTCTTCTTCATAGAGGTGGGCAGATCGGCGGTCACAGGGCCAGGGGAGTTCTGGATGCAGGCAGAGGACTCGGTGGTAGCGCAGAACATCCATGAGACCATCCTGGAGGCAATGAAGGCCATGAAGGAGCTCTCTGAATTCAGACCGAGGAGCAAAAGCCAGTCGGCCAGCACCAACTCCATATCCGTGCCCACCCGGCGCAACCTCAACAACCTCCCCCCAAGTCAGACCGGCCTGGTGAGGAGATCCAGAACAGACAGCATGGCTGCCACGTCCCCGGGGAGGAAGTTCACGTCCTGTCGGATAAGGACGGCCAGTGAGGGAGACGGGAGCATAACCCGACCGGTGTCCATGTCAATACCAGTGAGCGAGAGTCCCACCAGTCCCAATTCTGGAAGTCACCTCATGAGATCCCACACCCTCAGCAACGGACGCACCTGCAGAATGCTGGAGTCCGCATCCAATCTCCATCACAGTCGTTCAATGCCGGTATCCAACTCTCCTCCTGCCGCCTCCAGCCCCATCAGCATGTCTCCCAGAGGAGGAGCGAGGCTCTCGACACCAGACAAAGCCAGGCGTCCCTTCAGCTGCAGCGCCTCCATATCTGGCTCCCTCAGTGACTCTGGCTTCCTCCTCTGCAACGATTTCAGCTCCAGTCCAAGTGAACACAAGTTTCTCACTCTGACACGCAGTGACACTCCTGACTCCCTGTCTAGCACACCTCCATCCCGTGACCTGAGCGACCCCTGCGGCTACATGCTAATGGCGGTTGCCAACGGCAGCAGGTCCAGCTGTGGGATTGAGGGTCCGATTTTTGACAAGGCATACAGGAAGCGAACACACTCCCTCACCACACCACGCCAACAGAAAGTGGTGACCCCATTGTCCTCAGCTTCCTTGGATGATTACACTCTCATGAGGATGGCCCATGGACAAAACTCCCACTCTGCGTCGCCCAAGGTGTGCTATCCTGAAGACTATGGGGACATAGAAATCGGTTCATCCAGAAGCTCCAGTAGCAACCTTGGTGATGATGGCTACATGCCCATGACGCCAGGTGTAGCACCTCAGTCTGGTAAGACGGATAACTATGTGCCCATGAGCCCCATGTGTGTCTCAGCACCAAAGCAGATTGTCAACCCCAGGGTGCATCCCCAGGCAGCTACCAATGGCGTCTACAAGGCAAACTCCCCCTGTAGCAGCTCTCTGGAAGACAACGGCTACATGAGAATGTGGTGCAGTTCCAAATCCTCCATGGACAGCCCCGACAGACACGGCGAATACATGAACATGTCACCTGGAAACCCAGCCCCTCTGCAGACCCCTCCTGATTACTACTTGAGCCCACTCGCCGGGGAACCAGCATCGATAAGGCCGGCTTACCAGACGGGCTCCCTCACGCTGCCTGCAAAACCTCAGTCATCCAAGACTGAAGACAGTGGCCAGTATGTGTTGATGAGCCCACAGAGCTCAAGGCAGAAGACAGGGGAGTCCGACTATTATTCAGTAATGCAGCCCTGTGCAGGTCAAACATCCCCTCTGAGCCCCTCGATCCCCTCCCCAGTCAGGCATCATCGAGCAGAGAGTCTGTCTCACAGGGGGAGGCTGGGGAGACCTAACAGGTTGTCTCTGGACACCCTGAGGACCCTGCCCAGCATGAATGAGCATCCCCTGCCCTTAGAACCCCGCAGCCCTGGCGAGTACATCAACATCGACTTCAGCAGCAACAGATCCTCCCCGCCGTCTGGCGTATCCACAGAGAGCCAGTCTTCATCTCTGGGGTCCAGTGGTGGGGGCCCAGGGAGGTCATCTCTGTCAGACTACATCAACCTGGAGCTGGGCTCGCACTCATCCAAGGGTGCCAACACCCCCGCTGAGCGACTGGATACTCTGCCAGAGCTGTCCTCGTGCCCCTGTTCAGAGGAGGATGTAGTGTACCATGTAGAGTGTGAGAAGAGCTCCCGAAGCTTTGACGATGAGGTGAAAAATGGCTACACTGAGATGACATTCGGGATGACGAGCTCACCCCCACAGCTTGTTCCTCAGAACTCAAGGTATGTGTCTCTGGGATGAAATGCTGTGCTTTTTTAGCATTATCTATGGTCACATTACACCATTCAATTCAACTGTTTAGAAACAATTCAATATGGTTTAAACTGTTTAGTAGAGGCATCCAGATTATGCTCTGAGGACATTAGGGGTTTATTGAAATGTTTGTGTATGTTCATGTTATGAACAATGTGTTCCAGCAGCCAGAGCTGCAGGGAGAGGAGGCTATCCCTTGAGGACCAAGATGTTCCTGAACGGATTGGGGTCTTCCTGCTAGGGGCAGCAACTTCCTCGACTGTGGACCCGGACCGCTCTGCCAAGGTTATCCGGGCCAATCCGCAGGGGCGAAGGCGCCACAGCTCTGAAACCTTCTCCTCCACGGCCACCGTGACCCCGGTCTTTCCCTCTTTCGCACGCGCCGATGCCATGAAGAGGCCCAGCTCAGTGGAGAACATCTCGTCGCGCAGCAGCGAGGGTTCTGACGAGGAATATGGCAGTCCCGTGAACCGCTCGACCGGCTACTCTAATGGACTGAACTACATCGCCTTGAACCTGCTGGACAACAGGGATGTGGAGAAATGTGGGGACCTGGTTGGCTTTAAACCCACCAGCAGCTGCAAAGGGGGCCTCAATGGATTACACAACACACCTTATGTCTGTTT
Source organism: Valencia hispanica (assembly GCA_963556495.2). Taxonomy (NCBI): domain Eukaryota; kingdom Metazoa; phylum Chordata; class Actinopteri; order Cyprinodontiformes; family Valenciidae; genus Valencia; species Valencia hispanica. The sequence continues at coordinate 14,735,028 of OY747723.1, forward strand.
GGGGTTCAAGGAGACCGCAACCACTGCCAAAGGTGAGTCTTTGCACCTTTGACATTTGCTGCCATTCTCATTTGAGTTGTCTTGTACCTTTAAGACGTGTACAAATGGAGACTCCTGCAAGAGGACAACTAGGACATGCCAGGGGTCAATTCATGCCCATCATGGTAACATTTAGACTGTTGGTGATGAGTTATTTGAGTATGAGTCAGGTCCAGTGTTCTATAAGAGTCAATGGGTGCAAACTTGGATCTATTTAATTAAGTCTTCAGAGAATAATATACAACTCGATTAAATTATATGTGATATATGAGTGTTATGATGATTGTTCATGTAAATACACGACTACAAGGAAAAACATATGCATATAATGCGGTGTATGGGTAGGAAAGGAATTGACCTGAGGCTCGCATTTAGATAATACCAACCAGCGCTGTGTTTTTATTACTAACAAATGTGGCCCTAAAAAGCTGCTACAGTTGGTGCTCACATAGCGAAGGGGGGAAAAAAAAGGATGGAGGCATTTCCTCTGTCTTCAAATTAGCTCTGTGAATTTCAAAGCACATGAGTGGGTGTTGCCTTCAGCAGCTCCCCATTGGCTCCGAACACTTAACACTAGTTGCGCTTTTTTCTAAAATTTGCCTTTAAAAAAAATAAAATAAAAAAAAATCTGCAGAATGTTGTTGAAACATAAAACAAAAAAGGGCCACCTCCTGCTGCTTTTAGGAGCTCCAGAACTGTGTGTTCCCATCTTGTTCCCGGATGCGTGTGAACGCAACGCGAGGCTGTGGTGAAACGTGACCAGGCTGAGAGCTTGGAAGTAAACAAGCACCATGACAGAGCAGCGCGGCTGCTGCTGCAGATGTCAGGAAAAAGCCGACTGCACAAGCTCACAGGCGTTTCATGTTTATTAGGGATTAATTGCAAACCTTCTGGAAAAAGCTTTTAGCAATTGTTACGTCAGAAGCATTGCAGATTTGCCATTAAATGCGTCTTAATAAGTTTTGTGTGGCATGAAATCAGTAATGCAATGTAACCAGAGTGATGGGGGGGGGGGGGAATTACATTTCCGGCTGTTGTTTTCTATTAGGATGTTCTGCAAATCAATGTGACCTCTACAAGCCCCACACCCACCGCACTCCCCACCGTTCCCACTGTCCTGCGATCCATACTTCATCCCAGAATATCCCTGTGAGCCAACTAGAGCTGCTTGCAGGCAACGGTAAACAAGGTCTGACCCCTACATCCAAGGGGACCTCGCGAGTGCTCGCGAGCACGTAGAAGCTTTGCAGGACCGAGTTCCGAGGCGGGGGAAGGGGGATCGGTGTGTTCAACCTCGACATGTGAGCCCCCGGGACAAGTGTTTGGGTGGGTGCTTGGCCCTTAGGGAATTAAAGGTCGTGGTTTGCTTTCCTAATAGAGCTGGTTGAAAAAGTTACTGTGTTGTCTGGGCTCCTGGCCATTACAAGAGTTTCTTTTTCTCTACAAAGTCAGTGTGTATGGAGAAAGAGGGCACACGCTTCGTTTTTAGCACACGGTAGAGGAAAAATGCTGCCTAAGTTCTTCATATTTGCACAGTCAGTGATGTTGGTAAACAGGGTGGAATACCGCAAACTAGCCCCTGCTTTCCCTGAAGCGCCTTTTATTTCTACTCTTTCACGAGTTGGTTTGGGCCAGATCTAGTTTCTTTCCGACAGCTTAACAGTAGCAGCGCTGCCCCTCCCCCACTTGTTGCGGACTGCCAGTCAAACCTAACAACAAAAAATTTTCTGCATAAACACTTGAAAACGACCGCTTCAGCTTTAATAATTGATCTGTTACATTAGTGTAGCATCAGTAGGGATTAGGGATAGACCGATCTATCTTTCGGTTGATATATTGGGCCGATATTTCTTCTGTTTAGTAATTGCTGTCTGATAGCTCAACAAAAAACTAATCCAGCATTTCTCTTTATTCACCTGTTGGGTATATTTAATACTTGGTTGGTTTATTAATTTGTTTAACTTTGGTGAAATGTTTGATTTTAATACAGTGCACAATGTTAAGATTCAAGATTTGGTTAAAATGAGTGTTAAAAAAATGATTGGGTTCAGAAATGTTGTGCATTAGTTTGACAATTTAGCATGCAAATAAGAGGAAAAAAGTTTAGACGGATGCCTTAAAAATCGGCAGCACATATCTGCCATCAGCTAACTATGACCTTTATATAATATTGGCATCGGTACTAGGAAAACCCATATCGGATGATCTCTACTTGGGATAAATGCTTTAAACCAATAATGTATCAAAGTTTGTACTTCCGTAGGCACCATAAAACATTTTTGATCTAGTTTTCGATATCGTATAATGAGAAATTCTGATTGAATGTGTCATGATTTAGTAATGCGTAGATGACGGTAATTACATGACTGCAAAAGCCTAATGTATCATTTATGATACAAACTGTGATGTTTTAAAGGTTTTGTTTTGGTAAAAGTTTCCAATGAAAAGCTCAGTTTTTAAGAACAGAAAAACAATTTCCATACAGACCCTTTTTTTATTTTAAAGAAAAAAAAAGGCAACCAGCCCGGTCCCCGTCAGGAGTCGAAGCAGCTTTTGGTCAAATTAGTTTTCTCATCTCTGTTGGGTGACATGTGTTGCAGCACATGTTTCCTAGAGGGTGAACATATTTTAACAGCACTCATAAAGCTTGTCACTGACAAGGCAGAGGGAGGAGGATAGGAAAGTACATACATGTGGAGTGTTGCACGTACGCATGCGGAACGGCTCCGCTGGCGCAGCCTGTCTCCCTGAGACCTATAGCAGACTGTTGTTTTTCCAGTGGTTTTCTGCTTGTGGGAGAGGAAGCCTAGTGAATGCGTGCATAATGGGGTGGGATGGCACGTGCACTCTGCTGCCCTTTTGCCTCATTAGGCCGTTCGCTTACCAGAAGTCAGACAGGCGGAGAGTAGAGGGGTGAGGTTGAGTCTGGTCTTGTATACAAAGCACTTGGAGGAGGGGTTCTGGTTTGAAGGAACGGCAACAACAAACTGGTTCTGCTCAGGCCCGTTTTAAGGCGAACCGATTGCTTGTCCACTGGGTGCTCAGTTCCGCTGCTGAGGAGCAAAACGTTACAGGGCGCGGAGGTGCTTTGATGGGTCCGGACGTCCTGCTGGGCGTTCTGACACAAAGCTCAGCAGCTTTTTATTTCAGTTAAACACCTTTGCTGATTGGTTAACCTTCTCTGTGAAATCCAGTTTGGCTGAATGGCTTACCAGGGCGAGCACCCCCAAACGAATTAGCCCTAACTGAGTGAAGCGGACAACACAGATGGCCACCATGTTGTCCAATGATGAGTTGTTGTTTTTTTACACCTAGACGTGTTTCCCACCTACCACGTCAGGTCAAGGGTTTGCTTACCGCTTCGTTTTATTTGGTCAGCCGCTCAACCCACGTGATTCCCCCCCCCCCCCCCCCCACCCAGGTCACGGTGTTTACTTCTGCTCTCCAATTCACGGCCCCGGCTAGCAGCGGCTCAGCCAGGCGGATGTTCTGTACCAGACCCGGATTAGCGAAGTCAGCCGTCTCTGTCTCCACCTCCAAACCAATACCTTCATTCGTCGCCGGCGGGTCATAGCCTCTGGAGTTGAATGTGAAGATTGTAGCAGGACAGTAGGGGGATAGATGCATGATAAAAGAAGTGGAGTAGGGGGATAGATGCGTGATAAAAGAAGTGGAGTAGGGGGATAGATGCGTGATAAAAGAAGTGGTAAAGGGTAAGCGTGAGTGAAGGGGGGGGTCGTGCTGTTTCACTTTGATTCCCCTCCTGAGTGCTAGTGGCAGATGGCCACCTTCCAGAGGGATAGTGTGTGAGAGCACTGAGGCCGTAATAAAAGGGCGAGAGGGGTTAAACAGCTGCCACCCTGGCCTATCTTCACTCACCACACCAATTTCCATACCTCATATACATATCAGCGTTGAAACACGTAGGCGCCGCTACGCGGCTCGCTACGGCGCCCCTCTGCCGATGACAGCCCGCCATCTGCCGCCCCGTCAACATCGAGTATGTGTGTTCGGAATTTGCAAACCAGATTAGAGACATCCGCATCCATCTCTTCAAATCCTCCCCTCACCCCTTCCCCCCAACCGCGTCGCCGTCGTGATGTCATGGCAGAGACGACGCTGCAACCAGCGTTTTCCGCGCATACGCCTCAATCTGTCATTTAGATGCATGTGGATATATAAAGACAAAACACAACAGCAGAAAAACCTTTTTATATTGGAATATATATATATATATATATATATATATATATATATTATGTCAAAATAAATGCCTTTTAAATTAAGTTTATTAAAATTCATATCAATTTAATATGTAAACATTTTTAATTATTCTTTTTTATCTATATTTTAATTTAGAATTTATTTGATTTATTCACCAATTAATACCTAATTTATTTATTAGGTATAAATTAGTTTATGTTTATTTATTATTTAGACGTTCTGTGCTACACCTCCAGTACAGGGCACTGTAATACACGGTTATACATTTTCTTTCTCTTTTCATTTATTTATTTTTTTGGTTTGATTAGATTTTTTAAAGAAACAAATACACTTACCCTAAAGCACAGCATTCTGGGGGGGGGGGGGGGACAAAGTAATAGTGGGAATAAATTACCTCAGAACTAAAAAATTGTCAATTTTGTAATCCTAATTGCAGTTTATGTGAGATAAAAAAAATAAATTATAAATCCCAAAAATGCCATGTTACACGATCTATGAAGAACACGCACATAGCCCCAAAGGATTCAGTGTCAAGAGTTTCCAGGCAGCGTGCATGCGTGTGTGTGTTTGGAGGCCCGGGGAGGAGGAGAGGTGAGGGGAGAGAGGTGGGCGCTAAACTAGGCCGGGATGTTCCAGACAGAAGCACTAACTGCGTGGCCAGCGTTCCCCACATTTAGCCGGCTACGGCTCCAGAGTAGATTACAGCCTCTGCAGGCAGGATTAGATAGTCGGGGGGGGGATTGATCGACGAGACAAACGGAAAGGATCTATGTCATAACCAGGGATGGGCTGGTATGATATCCTGATGGTATGATAATTTGGACTAAATTACTGTAGTTTCACAGTATTTAAACAAAAAATCTAAACCATCACCTAATTGCTTTTATTCAAAACAAATGCAACGATTATTGCTACTAAAACAATGACTGCTGCACATTTATGAAGTCGTCTGACTAGCTTTGTCAGGCACCGCACCCCCTCCTCTTCTTTTTTTTTTTTTAAAATCACTCAATGAAACTTACAGAAAGACCGAACTGTGTCTTGTTTATTTTCCAAAGCAGGAACGGCACATCTTTAAAAATCCTAACCCACGTAGAACGTCCGCTCGGCCTCCAGTCACACGTAACCAAACTTTCTATGAACATCTGGTCAAAACGCAACCAGTTTGTGTCCATACACTTCATATCACAGATGCTGCTGCTTGTTGCCTGGCCTCCTGCGCTCGCCGTGTATCCATGGCAACAAGGGCAGCAGAGCGACACAAGACCCCCACCATCCCCCAGCCTCCACCGCTCTACATCCCGGGTTATGTAATTATACGAGCGTTGCGGAACAACCTTCCTCTCCAACACACACAGATATGTAAACAGAACTGTCCTTCAAGAGCCTTGCAGGGGAAACAGCTGGTGCGTTAGCTTTAGAAAATTCACCCCCACCCCCCCTACACTTTGTCATAAAAGCACACTTTAAAACTCTTCATGTCAAGAGAGTAAAAACATCCCCGTCGATTTGCAGGCGCCCAGACAGATGCACGAACGTAATAAATATGGAGTCCAGAACTTCTTGTTCTTCATAATTAAGCAAAAATGTGATTTTTTTTTTTTTAATGTTTTTTTTGTTTTGCGGCATGAAAAACACTCTGACTCTGTGAATGGGTTCACACTGTACAGTACGAGGGAAACATTGTGTTCCCTCGACGCTCTTACGTCTGCTGTCTCAGAGGTCCGCTTAATTTGCGCCTGGGTTGTTTGCGAGAGTGCGATCGGAGAACAAACTGTGATGAAGCATGGCATAACGAGATTTAGATGCGTTTACATAAAAATATTAAAGCTATCTATGAGATTTATTGGTTGTTTGTTTGTTTTTGATGCATAGACTTAAGCAAAACTATGGTACAAATATCATAAATTCATAAAAAACTTTTGTTTAAACATGTAGGCGACAAATGTTTGGAGAAACGAGGATAAAATAAAACTATCCTATTAATGTGATGAAGAAACTATTTTGTTTTAGTTTTTTTAACCTTGGTGCCCCCTGCCTTATTACGGGGATATGAGAACGGGTGGGGTGCCCCTCCCCGACCCTACAACGTGTGGGGGAGGGGCAGCGCTGTGTTGCTTTATGTTCTAAACAGCTGCAAACAACTCCAGTCTTAATGATATTTTAACAGGAATCTCAATGAAAAGACTCAAAACTATTGGGACAGTGTGATATAAAAGTTTTGAAATTTAAAACAACAAGTTGACTGTATCGTTTAATAGTCAATTTCTGTTATATTTTTTATATTGTTGAAGATTTGTTTGAAAATGTTAGAGATTTTTTCTCTTAACTTCCTCTTTTTGTCATTTCTCTTCCAGACTGAAGGACTTCCCTCGGATTTGGCGTCTTGACCTGCTGCTCGAAACAAAAAACAAGCAAACAAACAAACAAGGAAGAGGAAAAAAATAAAGAAAAGAAAAAAAAGACCTGTCCTACCGCTGTGCTCCGTGACCCGAATAAGACTGTGTGGGACCCATCAGCATCGCAAGTCGCCTGCTTGTACACACGCTAGGGGGAAAATAAGCGGGTCACCAACTATGCATGCAGTGTATCGCTGAAGGCAGTACAGGTGTGTGTGTCTTGTTTGCGAGAGAGAGAGAGAGAGTGTGTGTGCCCGATTGTGTGTTGGTATGTCTCGTGTTCCCTGCACTTTGAGAGGCCATTTCTCCTGTGACCTAAATTTTGGCACAAGCACAGAAGCGAAGATAGTCAGACAATAACAGAGCTCTAATGGTACCCGGTTACCGTTTATTTACTTGAGGGTAGTTTTATGTCGGCGTACAAGCGTTTGTTTCTGAAACAAAGTACGAGCAACAACAAGTGTGTCAGTGAAACATTAAACCCGCTACACGCTGTAGAGATGGAATACCAAGGTACGCTGAGTACATCGAAATATATATGTATAGAAAACATTAGACATTTAATTTATTTTTGGATGATGAATGTCTGACAAGACCTAGCCAATGCCTTAATGTGTATACTGTCCCTATGTTTTCTATGAAATAAGAGATAAATATTCTAATAGGTTATATTTGTTTAGACTTACATCTCTATATTGTTATCTTGTGGAAAGCAAAATGCATAGTTTACCATTAAAATATATTATTTCCGAAATGTACAGAACCGGTTTGGCTGCTTCAGATCTGATTTATTCTATTAATATTAATATTAAAGTATTTTCTTAATGAATAATTTCCTATTCATTCTAACCCTTTGGTTTTGTCCAATCAAAGATTTTGGACTCATAAAAATATATTTCTAAATGTCTATAAATGTTATGCATGTCTTTTCGTAACTAAGATCAGATTCTAAAACACACCAGGCACTGTACCTCCCACAGTTCCTCAGTCACATGAGCCTGAAAACCTCACACACTCCTACCTTCAAACCAAAGGCTTGTTGTTGTGGTCGACACAGGCCACCCTGCTGTGATATCATTTGACTGTACAACTGTAAAGTTGAGATGATAAAGGAGGGGTAGAGCCAATACAAACTGAGCATTGCGAAAGGTTGGGGGCACAGTTGAGATGTTTTCTGGGATCAAGATAAAGGTGAACACGTAACTTAAAAGTGTTGGCGAAAAAACCAAAAAAAAGATAAATAGCATCAGGCATCATTGTGGAGGTTCACGGAAAAAAAAATCTTTAATGACTGGCTGAATAATGTGGCGAAAACCAGGCTGTATAGCTATATTCTTGATCAATTTACGTAACGATTTTCCTAAATGTGTGTAAATAAGCTACAGGGGAGTACGAAAAGTAAAATAAACATACCTCCAAACATTTATTACACCAACAAAACCTAGCTGTTAAATGCTCTTCCCTGTTTTGCTTGTTTCTTTGGTCGTTTTGTATCCAAAAATGTCAGGTATAAAACAATCGAAAGAAACGTCTACCTTGGGAAGTTTCATACCAATAATGTGTCAGTACGTACCCACATCAGGGAATTTCAGTAGACACTTTAACAACTGACAATATAAATATTAATGTAAAAATGTGGTTATATTACTTCAGTAAAAACCAACCAGTAGGTCAGTAATAGTTTTATGGTTTAATAACCTCATAGTTTGTCTTATTTCGTAACCACAATGGAAACGGATAGTAAATTGACAAAAGTCACTGAAATACCTAAATACCGATAGAAATATACTATAAATGGAAGGAGGTGGGGATAAAATGGTAATGTGTGGATACAAAATGACAAAGGTGTGAATTAACCCGAAACCTTTGCTAATATTACCAACTCTTAGCTAGCAGCTGTCAGAAAAACAAAAACAGATTACAGTACAATGAATTTAACGTTTTCTTTCATTTAAACTCTTAGGTAACAAAAGAAAAATGGCTTTTTTGCTGGTATTAAATGGAACGAAATGACAACTCAAATGGAGGTACGAACAGGCGAATTACCTGTTTGTACCTAATAGCTAACAGCTATCAAGAAGACCCTGTACTGTAATGAAATAAGCAATATTTTCTTTATTATGAACTATCAATGAGTTTTAAGAATATATCTAAAGCGAAAACTTTAAGCATATGTTTGAATGCTAACATGTAGCATAAAGTAAACTGCCTCAGTATACTGCTGTACATCTGTCACAACTTTGCTAGCGATAGCTAACGTTAGCTGCCGTGAGGTACTAGGTTATACAAGTAAATGTGAAAATTGTTTCTGTGTGCTGTATTACATTGCTCCATTTTCATCCAGTCACAGAACAAATGCATTATGTTTACCCTATTTTGAAATAAAACGAAAGATATTAGCAGAATTTGAAATGAACGAGCCTCCAAAATGACTGCCAGGGTATTTGAAAACATTTATTACGACTGCTGTCTTTTTAGCCGTTTTCTGTTGCGACCCCAACTGGCTCTGAACCCCCTTTAGGTGTACAGTAGATTGTAAAACTTTTACATGTCTGAATGTGTCGCTGATTTTTGCGGGACCACCGCAGATTTGAAATGGTTTTAAAAGTGTTAAATAATATTGGAGAAGTACCAGGCTAACTTATGGTATCTATTTATCTTTAGAGGTTTGAATCTGTGTATATATATAAATATATATATATATTGTGTAAATAGAAAAGAGTTTACGTTAAAAAAAATATTGTATACGCAGTTCTTAGATTTGACCTATGTTGCATTGCTATTTCTGTGTAAAGACTTTGGCTACAGATTTTTTTAAAAAGGAGGGGTTGCTTTGGGGCTGTACAGTGTATGCTTTTCTCCCCCTCAGTCTATGATTATATGAAACAAACAAAAAATCTTGATTTATTTTATTATAGAGATCTATTTGCCTTGTTGACACACTTTATCTAATGGCATATGCAATAGTGACATAAATCAAAAATAGTTTACAACTTTGGAACCAAATGTAACATTGCATTGCTCTTTCTTTCCATTAAACGGGAGCTCTTTTGCTCCTTGTATATTTTGTCTCTCTGCCAAGTGTTTTTCATTGCTGGGAATTTTGTTGTTGACGTGTCTGGAAGCGATTTTCCCATTTGTGTCTGAACGGATTGTTCTTTACTTGGATTGACTCAGTATGAATGTGTTGTCTTCCATTGTACATACTTCAATATACTGTTTATCGTGATGCTCACAAGAGAAAAATATGATTTATAAATTCTGGTAGTCAAGTATTGCTTTTGTCTGTATTAATTATGGATAGCAACCAACATAAATTAATAAATTATTGAAAGAGTCACGACGTCTTCTTTTTTTAAATGCGTCTTGAGTTACACTATCTATGTTGCAAATTTGACTCCAAATTCCCATCCCCCCTTTCTCCCCTTGTCTTACCCCACTGTCATTTAGTGGGTTGGCACTAAGTCAAATCACTTCCTATACACACAGAGGTTATCCTGTCTCTGTCTCGTAAAGAATTATTCTTTGACGTTGAAGGATTCAGGAAGCTTACAGTGAGCCAATGACTTCCTGTCGAGCAAAGGTTTTCCTAGAGCTCATCTAATCGGAGTACGGAGTTCAGGAAAAGTTCCGTTTACGAAGACAACAATGCATTACAAAAGATAAATAAGTGTTGCAGATCATCAAGCAACATTTTAAATCAGATGCAGATAGCCTGAGTAAAGTGGAAAAAAAAGTATTTGCCCTCTAAACCAAATAACTGTTTGGCAATTTTGGCAGCAACGACTATATTAAGTCTTGGTGACAATATCTTTTACACCTTCCAAAAAGTTCAACTTTTTTTCCAAAAGTCTTGGGGTTCCTAGGAAGGTTCCATATATTCTCTTTTTGTAGATAATGGCTCTCACTATGGTTCTTTGGAGTCCCAAAGACGTAGAAACTACTCTGTCTCCCTTTCCATACTGATAGACGTCAGTGACTTTTCCATCTTATGACAAGTCGCTTTTTTCATGTTGTCAAACCGGTCCAATAAAATGATTTTTCTACAAGTCTGACAGTAATCAGAACATCGATGTGGCTAGTGAAACTGAACTAAAATGTGTTTAATCACAGTAAATCAACTGTTAAACAAAAGGGGGGAATACTTTTTTCTATAGACCCCTGCTGGTTTGAATAGCATTTAGTTTTTTTTACTTCAATTACATCTTTATTTGAATTTGATTTGCTTCATCATCTAGAACGAAATAATCTATAAGGGTCCGAAAGGTTTTTCCACTTTTTTTAAGGGGGCGGGGCTACCCCCAGCTGTATTAATTAGCAGTATGACACAGTTATAGGGGCTGTGCTCTGCTATCAGGCAGAAACAAGCCTTATATAAGAACCCAGCAACATGCTGTCAGTAGGGACAGTGCCTCTCACTCTTCTTTGTACAGATATTGCATGCTGCAGTGGAAAATGTATGCAAATTTTTTTTTAAAGAAAATGACTTCTTAAATTTGACATAACAGTTTAAACACAACTTACAGGATGCTGTGTCTGAATTGTTTCTCCTTATGACCATCGCCTAAACCTGAAAGCTTTGGTAATTTTATTACTACTAGAAAGGTGTACACAAGGCATTCTAAATAGCTAGCAAGATCCAGTCATGTGGCATTGTCCTTATTTATGGTATGGATTTTATTGAGCACCATATGTGGGACAAAAAGTGGTCTCATTCGGCACCCTCACCCACCCTGCGCTCCACTGGGCCACCCTGCCAGCTTGATTCTTTCCCCTGCTGAGGTTCTTTAGGGGATTGGGAGTCACTGGCCCCATTATTTCTCCCTGAATCAGCCTAAGGAGGGTTTCAGCCAGGCTCAATGAACTCCGTGGCGCAGCGGCATGCAGGGCGGAGCTGTGACCCACTTACAAAAGCCAGCCTTGGCTCCTCGCGGAGGAGACGACCGAAGCGCGCTGCGGATTATCCCCCTGGAAAACATAACATACTGACATACATTGTAAAAATGTTGGAATAAAAACATGTTTGACATATGTTTAATTATATATATATATATATATATATATATATATGTATACGTTACTGCATTCTAATGACTATAAACCTGCGACAATATACATTTTTCTACTTGTTAAACAAAACATTTGTTTTCTAGCTGCAGCAGAAAGTTAAGAAACCCCCCCTAAAAGGTAACTTGCTTGTATCCATCTCCCAGTGTCTGACATCAGCCTTTACTTTCAGCTTTAATATGTAGTTTCGAACGTCTCAATGAGATCAAGATCTTGGCTTTGACTCGGCCCAAGATTTTCCATTTCTTCATTTTCAGCGAGTCCTTGGTGGATTTGCTGGTATATTTTCTGGGTCACCGTTGTGTTGCAGGGTCCATTTCTGCTTCAGCTTTTACGTTTATCTTAACAGACCATTTTTCTCAAGCCTCCTCTGATCCTTGCGAGAATTCATGGTGGATTCCGCGGTGGTGAGCTGGTCAGGCCCTGTTGCAGCATACCATGATATTTCCACCTCCATGCTGGTGTGATATTCCTGGAATGTTGTTTGTGCTTTGTACCGAACAAGTCCTCTGTTTTGGTTCCAAATTATAAAAATGTTAGACCCATCCGCCAAAAGAACATGATTCCAGAATTCCCAGTCTTCGTTTATGTTCTTGGTGGTAAACTGTAGTCTGGGATTCATGTTTTCAAGTTAAACCTGTGCAGTCTCTCTCAGACTGTAGAGGTAAGCACTTTCGCATCAACAGCGCCAAAAGCCTGCTCTAAGTCCTTTTTATACATTTCCTTAAATTTCTTACCAGACTCATGAGCTGCTACAATCTTTTTCTGAAGGGCCATATGCAACATTTTATGCATTTTAAGTGGGAATAAATCATTATTTTCCTTCCAAGCAGTCTGATTGTCTTTCAGACATGTGGAAGTAGGTCTGTTTGGGCTCTGTTGTTAATGCTAATACATATTTAACCCTTTTTTTTCTTGCGTTGTTCAGAGCTTCAGCATCAAGACATCGTGCAGCCACTACATTTCCCTTGCTAAATCGACAAGCCACTCGCACGTCTTGGAGGGAGCCTGTGTAATGAGAGTGGACAGATCATCTTTCTGCCGCTTTGCGTTGCCAAGACCACGGCGTTCAGACTCCACGTGCTTGGACAGCATGTGGAGAGCAGGTCTTTCCCACTGCGAACAGTCACTCCTGCTGCTGTTTACCACGCTGGCAGCCGAGTGGAAGGCCCCGGCTTCCCAGTCTGCACGCTGTCTCATCGGTCAACGCTCTCGCAGCTCGCAAACATGTTTCGCAACGGAAAATTCTCAGGAATGACAGTGCTGTGAAAGAGCCAGCAATAAGTTGGCTCACATTTTTCTGTGACTCACTTTTTTGCTGCGGTGTCTAGTGGGCCAAAAGCAAATCGGTTAGGCATGATTGGGTGTATACGTGGTACCCTAATGAGATTTTGCGAAGAAGAATGAACAAAAAAAGAAGGTAGAAGACTGCAATGAAGGACTAAATGTCAACGAAACCATTTCAGCCGACCAAGCATTGGTCAAGATGTTGTATTTGAGGGGGACACAGAACATGCGCCCTGGGAGTAATGGCGCCGGGCATGGCTAAAAAAGGTCAAGGACTGTGTTTCTGACTCGATCTAATCTGATAGATATAAAGAAAAACTGCCTTTTCATGGCAAATCGTGTGATCAGACAAATCTCTCAGCGTCCAGTAAACACCCACTTTAAACACTTTACTCTCCAACACCTAATCTCATGTGTTTAGAAACGAGGCCCGCTGAGATTTTTTTTTAGCCTGGAGTCTTTTGTCGCAATCCAGTGCAAAACACGCACAGCGAGATTAGGAGTTATGGTGAGTTTGGTGTGCACATACAGTCTCGCACATAAATCCTGAGGGATTGTCCATGTTTCCATCTGTGTTTCTGACCTTTACTGCCCGAGTACAAACACAATCAAAGAGTCACTGAGCTACAAAGACGTTTTCAAAAGGTACTTTCTCACGCAGTCGGTGACTGCCTCTTAACATGTGTGATCAAAGTTGGCGGTGCTGTATAGAAACAATGACTGGTCCATGCAATCCCAGTTTTATGCCATTGGTGTTTTGTATGCCATTCTCATTGTGAACATCTTTTTTTGAGATAGCTGGTTTTTTATATGGTCAACATGAGCACTTGCCCAGGGCAGCATCGTAAGGGGGTGGCCAAGAGAAAACCGCTACAAAAATAAAATAAAATAAATGTATTTATATATATATATATATATATATATATATATATATATATATATATATATATATATATATATATATATATATATATATATATATATATATATATATCCATTTGGTACTGGATCCATTTATTTATATATATTAAACTTAGCAGAATATCTAAACAATATGACTAGGTTCAACAGGTAATATATGAGAAGTCTTGTGGATGTAAAATGCACTACCAAATCTCACCATGAGGGCATCCTTTAAACTAGCTTACAGTTTTAAAAACGTTTTTCACAAGACTTAAAGTCAAACAAAGACGCAGGATTTCTGCCATTAAGGTTAGAAAGGTTAAGGTTTCTGTTATTAAGGTAAGAAAAAAAGAGTCTTCAGGGAGGGAGACAGGGAATTACTGAGGAGTATACAGAAGCAACTTAAGGTCAAGATCAGAGACAGCAAGGAGGCATACAGGAAGAAGCTGGAGAACAAACTACAGAGGAACAATATCAGAGATGTCTGGTCAGGAATGAGAAAGATCACAGGTTTTAAGGACAGGAAGGATTGGATAGATGGAAATCTGGACAGAGCCAATGAACTGAACACATTCTTCAACAGGTTCAGTTCAGGAACTAGCTCAGCATCCCCCTCTCCTGTTCCCAGCCAAACAGACATCCCACTCTCCTCTGATCAACAGCTTTCCTGTTACACCTCGGATGTTTTATCCTTCACCTCAGCCATGGACTCTTCTAATTCCACAAGTTTGACTTCAAACCAAGTCAGGAAATGCTGCTACCCCCTTTGCCTCCCCCTCCCACTTGTCTGTCTCCAAAAGTCACGTGAAGAGGCAGCTGGAGAAACTGAACCGGAACAAGGCTGCAGGTCCAGATGATGTCAGCCCCAGAGTCCTGAAGGCCTGTGCAGAGCAGCTCTGTGGGATTCTGCAGCACCTCTTCAACCTTAGCCTAACTCAGGAGAAGGTTCCAGTGTTGTGGAAGACATCCTGCCTTGTTCCAGTACCCAAAAGAACTCACCCATCAGTCATCAATGACTATAACCCTTTGCCCTGACATCCCACATCATGAAGGCCCTGGAGAGACTCCTGTTGGCACCCCTGAGTAAGCAAACAAGAACGTATCAGGACCCACTGCAGTTTGCTTATCGCTGTGGAGTTGGAGTTGAAGATGCCATCATCCACCTACTTTAACCAACCCAATGTCATCTGGACAAAGCAGGCATCACTGTGAGGATCATGTTCTATGATTTCTCCAGTGCATTTAACACAATTCAGCCTGATTTGCTTTGTCAGAAACTCCTGAAGACACAGGTGGAGCCCTCAACAATCGCCTGGATCAATGACTACCTGACCAACAGACCACAATTTGTGAGACTGAAGAATTGTGTGTCAAACCAGGTGGTCAGCAGCACAGGAGCACCACAGGGGACCATACTCTCACCATTCCTTTTCACTCTGTACACCTCAGACTTCCAGTACAAATCAGAGTCCTGTCATCTGCAGAAATACTCAGATGACTCTGCAATTGTCGGGTGTATCAGAGATGGACAAGAAGCTGAATACAGAGAGCTGGTGGACCGCTTTGTGAGATGGTGTGGAAACAATCGTCTCACCTTGAATGTGAACAAAACAAAGGAGATGATTGTAGATTTCAGAAGAAACAGGGATAAGTCAAACACTGTTTCCATCATGGGAGGAGAAGTGGAGGTGGTTGAGGAGTATAAATACCTCGGAGTTCACCTTGACAACAGACTGGACTGGAGGCGCAACAGTGAAACCGTCTACAAGAAGGGACAGAGCAGACTGTACTTCTTGAGGAAGCTTAGGTCCTTCAAGGTTTGCAGCAAGATGCTGCAGATCTTCTACAAGTCTGTTGTGGAGAGTGTAATCTCTTCAGCCGTCATCTGTTGGGGTAGCAGCATCAAAGCCAGGGATTTAAAAAGGCTAAACAACCTGATATGGAAAGGCTGCTTCTGTTCTAGGGACAACTGTGGAAAATCTGGAGATGATAATGCAAAGAAGGATTCTTCATAAAATCAAAAAAATTATGGACAACCCTGAGCATCCTCTTCATGAGACAGTCATACAACAACAGAGCGTCTTCAGTTTCGCTGCAATACAGACCGCTACAAGAAATCCTTCCTGCCCACAGCCATCATCATCTACAACAACTTCTTAAAGAATTAATTATATGAGCTATACCAACACTTAATTTCCCTCTGGGATCAATAAAGTATTTTTGAATTTGAATTGAATTGAATTTGAATTAAAACTAAATTACGTTCATCATTTGTAAATATAAATTGGATCGAGGCCAGATGCTTTGCTGATGTTGGGTTCGATTGGACAATGATGTGTTCAAAAGGTGGGGCTGAAGGCGGCGCTCCCCCGGA
This sequence comes from Valencia hispanica, assembly GCA_963556495.2. NCBI lineage: Eukaryota > Metazoa > Chordata > Actinopteri > Cyprinodontiformes > Valenciidae > Valencia > Valencia hispanica. Next base: position 14,751,321 of record OY747723.1, read on the forward strand.
GCATTCCATGCCGTTAATGCTAGAACCGGCATGGAATGTGAACATGCAGCTAAACAAGCACTGAGGTGAAAAGGATTAGAGCAAAAACATTCTTGTTTCAGCAGTATGTCAAATATGTCTGTGGTGGCGACGTGTAGCGGTGACACATTGATGTTAATTAGACTTCAGCTTTAAGCTTGTAACGCAAAGCAGTTTCACTTGGCTCACAACCGGTCTGGCTTTCTGGATTTGGGATGACGCAAAACAAACGCTTTGTTTGAATCGTCCTTTCATTTATTAGAGATTGTTTAACAGCTCCCTTTTTTTCTGTAGTGAAGTAGTTTTTGGGATTTTTTTTTTTTTTTGAAAATGTATGCCTAAAATACTTCAGGTCAATTTGCCCCTTCAGCAAATTCATAGAACATTTTGTCTTTGTCTACTTCCACTTTCTTCTCATGAGCAAACCATTTTGAACACAATGTACGTTAAACCAACTCTTACAACACTGACCTTGCACTTCCTTAGCAAGATTTTCTGCCGGTTTCTACTACGTAACTAGCTACATTTTATTATCTAGATAAACTCTTCATGAAAATAAAACATTTTTTAAAGTTTTAGTAAAAAAAAAAAAAAAAAAGTTAAAGTCTCACACATATGAAGCTCTCTGGTAACAGAGAGGAAGACCTTAGATTGGTTAACTTTAAATTTCCTTTAGCTTAGCGAGAACACATTCTTCACATGACACCAAAACCCCATTCCTGATTGGCTGGACCCTACGTGGGTCCATACCCTATGAGAAATGTTTGTATTCTGAGGCCCTGGCTGGCTTTTAGCTGGACAGCTATTTTTCAGCTGCCTATAGGATTTCCCTGAGGCTTGGATCTGCCTGAGGGCCCAGGTGTCTGGTTCCAAGCGTGTGCCGCAATCGGACTGTTTTCTGACCTTTAGTCCCACAGCTTGTTTACCTGCTGAGTGGAATGTGGAATTATGTAAGGCTTAATCTATCAGAGAGTACACATCCCTCTGTTACCAAGGCCACAGGACAACATCCACACGCACACGTCCACACTGACTCATAAGCAGACAAACAGCTCAATAATATCACCCCTTTCGCCTGCTTCTCAGCTTTACATAAAAACAATGATTGAATGAAGTATCATAATAAGTTTTGCAACTCAAACACAAATGCAAGTGTGTTGTAGTTCCGATGGCAACTTTTGGCAAAAGGTGCCAATGCATGTGCTTTTATGACCAATAACGGGGCTTTTATAGTGCGTTGCTTGTCCCCATATATGGAAATTTCCCGTCTTGTTTTCGAAGTACTCTGTGCTGAAATCTCTCTGTTAAACATAGTGTGCTATTGATGTATAGATGAAATAGAATATTCCTTTCAAAAGCTTTCTCTGTGATCATTTTTAACCTTGTACTGATGTCTGACTGGCCCAAAAGTCTGCCACTGAATCCGCTGAGATTCACTGACTCACAAAGGAATAGAGCAGTGGTGTCCAAAAGACACCTAGAAAAAAAGTGTTCTGCCGCACTGGAATTAAGCGTCACTTCAGCCAAAGTTTCGGAGCGAGGGAACATGTCTCTGAAGATGGCAAAGCCATCGCTTCAGAGGGAGGAAATCCCTCTGCATGCACTGCCAGTTGGCACAACTCTGGGCTCTTGGGACAGGGCGCTCCAAAGCCTCGGTAACTCTTCAATTAGATGCAGTGAGTATGGTATCCAGGTCTAAGATGATGCTCAGATGCTCACATGGGAATCCTTTTTTTGGTTGATTTATTTCCCTGTACTCTGTGCATGAAGCTGAAAATGTCTGCGTATTTGAAAATACTCTATTAACCGTGATGACCTTCCATCTAAACTACAAAATCAGGCAAAGACTCCAGTTTAAAGTCAACCAAACGCTACATAGGGGAGACACCAAATATATAGAAGAAAGTGGTAAGATTAGATTAGCTCAGATTAGACCGACATCGGACTTCAAGCCTGCATGTAAAAAGCTATATATGGAGGAAAACTAACAGTGCACATAGCCTGAACACACCCTTCCCATTGTGAAACATAGTTGTGGCAGAGTCAGAGTTGATGGGAAGAAAGAGAGAGCTGAATATCCTGGAAAGAAGAAGAAGAAGAAGAAGAAGAAGAAGAAGAAGAAGAAGAAGAAGAAGAAGAAGAAGAAGAAGAAGAAGAAGAAGAAGAAGAAGAAGAAGAAGAAGAAGAAGAAGAAGAAGAAGAAGAAGAAGAAGAAGAAGAAGAAGAAGAAGAAGAAGAAGAAGAAGAAGAAGAAGAAGAAGAAGAAGAAGAAGAAGAAGAAGAAGAAGAAGAAGAAGAAGAAGAAGAAGAAGAAGAAGAAGAAGAAGAAGAAGAAGAAGAAGAAGAAGAAGAAGAAGAAGAAGAAGAAGAAGAAGAAGAAGAAGAAGAAGAAGAAGAAGAAGAAGAAGAAGAAGAAGAAGAAGAAGAAGAAGAAGAAGAAGAAGAAGAAGAAGAAGAGCTACCTTAAACATACAGCCAGAGATGTAAAGTATATCAAATGATCAGAATGGCATTTTTCACCATATTAAGTCATAACAGTCGTGCTCTTCCATATGTGCTTCCTAAATGCAAAGCTTTTCCTCTGTGTGCGTGCAGGAAGACCTTGTAAATCATCTGTTTAACCCGGCAGCCACGGGGGCTAAAGCTTACAGAACATGGCAGACTCAGACAGAGACACACAGTCAAAGGGGCTTAGTCGAGGGTGTCGGCACGCAAAGATGCTGCAGTCAAATCCAGCCCCGTGGAAGCGACTGTGCCCAAACACATCACACACAGAAACAAAAGGCGAATTAATGGGAAAGAATTTTCACATTGGTGCAATGAGTGCCGACACGTCGTTCAAGCGATACATTGCACACACGGTTATCTCTCGTGAATGGCAGGAGGGCTGTAAACAGAGTGTGATCTTTCGTATCAGGCCACATGCTTACACAACTAGATAGCAGCGCACCTGCTGGTGTTACGGGAAGGGAGGTTATAGCGTGCTGTTTTGGCGTCAGCTTCCACAGCTTACCGAAAATGTTGTTGTAACTTGTGTTTTTGCGCCTGACAGAGAGAGCAACGGAAAAAAAAACTGAATTACAGCAATACTTTCTATAAAGATCAAGACTACTTTATCGTGCAGTCTAAACATGTTCTAACGAGGTCATAGGGCTTTGTATTAATACTTTTTGTTTTCCGTTGATGCATTTCTTGCCATCAATCCCGACCAGCTTCCTTGTCACCGTTAAAAAAAAAAAAAAGAAAAGAAAAGAAAAGAAAAAAGCATCCTCAAAGCATGATGCCGCCTCCATGTTTCACGGTGTAGCGTTTTATATGTAGGAACTGTTTGGTCTCATCTGAACAGAGCACCTTCTTCTTCCACATGGACTTCTGCTGAGAAAGGATTTGTTTTTGCCACTTTGCCTTTAAAAGGTTAGATGTCATGATACCACTGACGTTTGTGTTTTGCTCCTCAAACCACTTGGGTCATGTCTTATAAGTTTATTCCTTTTGTCTTTCGCTTCTTCTTGTGCATTTTAGTTTATTCTCTAGAGTTAGGGTTGCTCTACTGTATGTTTAGCTGAGCTCCCTTTGTGTTTTCTTAGTTTCCTTTGCTCAGTTCCCCTGCTCAGCACTCTCCTCCCCAGCTGTTCCACATCCCCTTTATTAAGCTCACCCGCCCATGCTCAATGTGCTGTTGTCCTCGTGTTTTTCTTTTCTTTCTTCCAGCTATCTTTTCATTAAATCTGCTACCATCCTCTGTCCTAGCCTCTGTTTGACTTTCGGTGCTTCTCCTAATTCACAAAACCCGACACCAGATTTGTGTTCGGCTGACGGATTCTTCCACCAGAGCTTTTGATCTCAGCAGCTCCTCCAGAGTTACCTTGGTCCTCTCAACCGACTGCTTTTTCTAACAAACGTCAGTTCTTGTACTGAGAGGAAATTGCTCCATTTATATTTTTGGTGACTTTTAAAGGCAGTCGGTTCGACAGGATTTTGTTTAAGGGGTGTAAGATTAAAGGGGACTGAAAAAAGAAAACCACGCTTTTTTATTGAAAAAGAAAAGGGTATATTTTTCCTTATAATTCATGTTAGATCTCATGTGACTAAAGAAAAATACATTCGGTCACGGCTTTAGTATTACTTCATAGTGTTTCGAATTTGGTTTTACCCTGCGGCGCTGGTAGAGGCTGTGTTCGCATGTGAACGTGACAAGAAAAATTGCCTCTAAATAATTTACACTATCGCGAGGCGGAGCGTGTTCACTCCTGTCCCTTCTTAAAAAGCGGGTATGGAGCAACCACCCACACGCTGCAACGTTTGTTTACAAACTGTCCAGATTGCAGCTACTGTAACCTCTCGGTGAGACAGAATCCCTGCCAAGCATCTTAGATCAGCATCAGGAACTCAAGGCCTGAGGAAAACAACACGTGGTTTTAATGGAGGGCAATAAACAAGTTGATTTATTGATAGTTCCTGTGTGAACATTAAATATGCTGATAAGAGAATCCCGCCCCCTGAAATGTCACAGGAGTGTACATGATGGGAATTGAGGGTTTTGAGTTATTGATATGTTGTGCTGTGACCTTTATATACAGTCTATGGCTGTGACAGAATATGCAGATCTGGTTTGTTCCCCAATCCCACAATCGGATCACTGCTGTGGCATAGTTCTGTGGTTTGGATTAAAGGTCCCCCCCCCCTTACCTTCATTGCGATGCCATGTAGGGAGCTGGTTTGCGGCTTTATTTCTTTGAGCAGAGCTGCTGATGGCACTGTTCCAAGTAACCGCCCCGGATCACGGATAAAAAAAAGAGCAGCAGGTACAGAAATTATCTTCAAAACACATGCAACTAAAATAACTCTAACTGGAGGAGATTGTTGGCAATATAAATACCAGGAATTAAAGTGCCTTAAATAAGCAGTTCACACACCTTGAACCTTTTTAGATTTGTTCACATTACAATCACAAACCTTTGTATAATTTAGTAAGATTTTATATGAGGGCAACAAAGTACTGCATGACATATCATTTTCATTGTACCGCAAGATGGTGGCCACATCATTCTGTGGGGTGTTTTTTTTTTTAGATCTGAAATTTTACCAACGAACCCCTTTAATTTTTTCACATTTTGCCCTTTTTGTGACTGTCAACTAATGTGATAGGCCAACGCAATTCTGAAAATAAACATTGCCTGAACACAATGCCTTGAAACACAGTGGTGGCAGCATCATGATCTGGAATTGCCTTTTTTAAGGGCAGACTGGGACAAACTGGTTAAAGGTTCAGAACAATCCTGCTTCTACAGAAGCTCAGCTTGTAAAACGGCATTTAGGTAACTATGTCTACAAAGAGAACTGTAGCTTTTGAAAGGGAGTTATGTCACTGTAATCAATAAATAACAAAATAACAATAATAATAAAATAACCTAACCTAACCATGTTCCCGTTGCAAGTTGGACACCCAGTAATATTAACTATCAACCTGAGTGGCTATGCTAACTACCTTTAGCCATAAAAGCCTGTACGCTGATGTAACTAACACATTGAACATGTGTGTGACTACTTTAGTCAAATACAAACCAACAGATGTACAACAAGGCAGCTCATTAACGTTAAACATTCAGACATTTTATGCACATGGCAGCCATATTGGATTTTGCATCTGGAGTTAACAAGTGACTTCCAATCTGAAATTAAGAGTTTATGTTTAGGAACATGTGATTTTTTTAAATTTCTTAATTATTTTTTGGCCAGGAATCTATAGAACCTTTAGGGAATCGAAGAAAACAAGAGGGAAATTATATGTGAGGAAATTCCCTGTTTGCCTAATTTAGGCAACGCATCCCTGAGACAACAAGAGAACAAATATCTCAATAGATTGCTGCAGAGAAGTTAATTTTCTTTTTCAAAGAACACATAATAAACCTGCCCGTTATCGCCTTCTACTGGAGCCAAATAGGTCCCCCAGGCCAAACCTAAAATATGAGTTTAGGATGGACTCGAAAGATCAAAACAAAGAAAAGCCTTCCTGTTGCAAAAGTCCCAAAACTGACAATGAGAAAGAAAAACCAGGTTTCCGAGCACATTGAAGGTACATATAGACAGACTTGAACTTGGAGATGGAGTAGTTATATCCCTGATTGACGACAGTTATTTGTCTCACATTTTAACGAGATGGCACTATGTTCTTCATACGTCAGTCTGTATACGACACATACGCACGGTGTGTGTTTGCAGTTGGACCAAATGTTTTTTAACAACCCTTGTTAACACGGTTTGAAGGTGGCAAACCGTGTCTCTGAGTTCGAGAATCACATGTAGTTTTATAGTAGCTAACTTTGAACTTTATCAGATACGCTGATACACACACAAGCAGGTTTGAGTTGTTCTTTAGCGCCTCAGTCAAACTGTACCTATACTTAAACATGGTAAACAAAAGAAACTCATCTTTTTTCTCTCTCCCTGAGATCCATTTGCATTTACATGGTGTAAGAATGCAAATGGGGCTTTTTAAAAGTCTTTTTTTCCTTTATGGTGTTGGATAAAAACAACTGGATGGGCTTAAATTTCACTTCAGTTCAGCTATTTTTTTAATTTTATTTTTTTTACCACAGATTCATGACAAATGACTCGGCCAAGTTTAACATCCAGTGAGGAGAAAAACAAAGAGAGAGCGCAAAAAGTTAACAGAGTGAGGAAAGGTGGTTAGTAGGTCCTCTAGCAGCCTAAGAATATAGAAGCACAACTACTACAATCCTACAGTTTAAATCAAGCGGGGGGAATTTGTTCTTATAGTCGAACGAAGGGGCACGATGTCTTTTAGGGGCCCAAAGAAATGTAAACACCTGATATATCGTCATCTTTCTAGCATCAATGAAGATAACATAAGCCACTCAGAAGTCTGCAAAGGGCATCCTTTTACCCAACCAATCCAACCCTTGCCCATCTGTCCACATTCATTGATGCTGAAGAGTGACACGGGGTGGGAGAGCTGTTAGGACACAGCGCCTTATGACTGAGACTAAATAATGCAGACAGCCAGACAGGTATATTAAACAGAGAAGGCAGTATGAGATATCATTTTGCACAGTATTGTGTAAAGTGTAGTTTAGGTGAGCAGGATTGCCGTGTCCTCGTCTCTTCTGAAAACCGAGCGTGACGGTTTGCTGATGAGTTCAGCCGTGCCTTGAGGCGGCGGTGGATCAGAAGAGTACCCCCCTCTCTCTCACACACACACACCTCCAATTCTATTTACAAAACAACCACTGGGAATGCACATTAGGGACTGCTAGTGTTGGGAACAAAGTGTACTGAAAGCACACTCTGATACGCCCTGCGATGTGTGCCAGTTAAAACCCGCCTTCGCTGTGACACGTTTGCCACCGCAAAAAAAACCAAAAAACACAACGAGCTCAAGTTGTTCAAATAAGTTCAACATTAGTTTCGGGCTTCTTTCTAGAGACCCTTTTTTCTCTCTCACACACACTTCACAGGGAAAGCATGGCTTTCATTTCTTAAAATGACACATTTTCCTGCAAGCCCAATGCGGCAGAAAGCGCTGAAACACACCCATCATCATGGCGAAACATGGCTGTGGCAGCATCATGCTGTGGGGTCAGGGTTTTTGAGTGTGTGTCAAAAGCATGCCACGCTTCTCAGATTAAACGATAACGATGCAGCCTTTTCCTTCCATTTTAAAATACCTAAAAACTTTTTGATTTTATCCATCAAATAAATGCAGATTAGATACATTAAACATGAAAAAAAAAGGTCAATGTTATCAGTTTATATGCGAGGCACCTGGATCTATTAGAGCGGCAGTGCTTTACAGCTCTCGTGCACTGTTGTGTTTCTGGAAAACTCCCAGTTATAGTAAATAATCGATGAACAGCGTTTGGGTGAACACACTGAGTGATGTATCACCACCCAGCAGGGGGGGGGCAGGAAGTGTTTACGCCTGTCTCTGCAACAACAGTTGGTCTGAGTGACGAGGCGGAAACGCGGCCTGATCAGCATCAAGCCCCGGCGCTCCCTCTTTCTCTCTGTTCCTCCGTGGAGATCTCCCTCAACTCCTGGATCTGCACACCCCGAACATCCTCCATCCTCCTCCTCTTCCCTCTCAACAAGCTGATGCATGCCACGGAAGCAGTGACGTCAGTTGTTTACTGTCTTGTAGGTCGCCCCAGAGTTGCAGTGCAGCACCTTATCCAGCAGGGCTTATGTAACCCCCTCCCCCAACCCCCCCTGCCTACAGCATGACTGGCACTTTGCTGTTTTGCTTAAGCCAGCATCACCCCTTCTTCTTTTTCTTCTTCTTCTTGTGCAGGTGCATGCACATACTGTACACTGACATGGCAGCCATGTTTTTGCAGCTCGGCTTTCAGTGCCCCTGGATTGTTTGTCTAGTCAAAAAAAGCAGCAAATTCACTGCTGGAACCGGAGCTCCTCCTCCCCACACACACATATTTCCCAGGGTCCTCCACTGCAGCAGCAGCAGCAGAAAAGGTAAACAACCCTGTTCTACGTGTGACTCAAGGGGCACTGCTGCCAAGCTCCTCCTGCACGGTGAAACGTCGCCCCCTAGCGAAAACAGGATATAGCCCACAACACCAAATTTGGCTCGCCTGAGAGGAGCCAGGGTTGTTTGTTTTGTTTTGTTTTTTCTCCCCACCAGATTATTGCTCTCTTCTTAGTTTTCAAAACATTAAAAATATGATTATATATTTTACATATTTTGATAGCATTTCATCATTGATATAATTTGGAAACTGTTTTTCTGTATTTATTCTAATTATTGTGTTCTAATATTGATATTTATGTGATGGTCTAAAAGATTCAGGTGTGGCCAAGTAAAAAAAGACAATAAATAGTTATTGATCTGGAGATTTATAAATCGAAATTGAAGAAAATCTAACAACATTGATGTTCAACATGAACTTGGGGGAATATGACCCTTTTCTAGCTCCATACATAGTCAAACAGAGTATGAAACTGGAACAATAAAAATAAAATCCAATCTTGATCATATCAAAGATGCCCGACAGATTTTCTCCAGTTGTGGGCAGGAAAAGCAAGGACCCAGCGGTGGAGGTAGATCCTCTAGTTTCTTGCAGTGGACATCAGAGCAAAGCTTGAATACTTCACATACAGGGGAGCAAGGTGTCACTTGAAGGATTTCCTGAATTTACATTTTCCAACAAGTAAGCACTGGTTTGTCTCACTTCCACCATTTAATGCCCAGAATAAAAGCAAGCACGCAACAGTAATAAAAGCAAAAACAAAAAAATAAAGCAAACAGTTTCAGCTGAGAACAACACCTTTAAATGTATTTGAACTTTGGTCCAAAGGATGAAGACAGGATGACATGAGAAAATCATTACTAATTTATTGGAATGACCCATAAATAATCCAGGTCTTGTCTTACATAAGAATTATAGTGAAGAAAACCACCTTTGTGCTAGTTATCAGAGATGGGTAACTAGTCACTATAAGCTACTTCTGTGAGTAGTTACTGAACTGTACTTTTAACGTTTACTTGAGTATTATTATCATGAAGTATTGCTACTCTTAATTGAATAAGATTCCTGGCTACTCTAGACACCACAAATGACTTCACTAAATGAAGAACAAACACTTTTCAACCAAAAATACAGGTTATGTCAAAGTGAGACTTGTGGTTCGTACACAAGCCTTCTTCTAATAATATTTGATATCTGCTGAGCCTGTTGTGCTATTTGGAGATCAAAAACATACAGTAAATATTGATATTCTTACTTGGGTACAACTTTTGAGGACTCTACCCACCTCCGCTAATTTGTATGATTTTTTTATATTAACTGTTAACAACCTTAATGTGCCTCACAGCTCAGCTGCGTCCTCTGGTGGTAATAATTGCCATAGCAACAATATAATTTAGTAGAGGTGTGTGCAATTTTTCACCCGGACACATATATATATATATATATATATATATATATATATATATATATATATATATATATATATATATATATATATATATATATATATATATATATACATAAACTTAACATTTTTAATAGGATAAATATTCACAGAGTGCTGTAAAAAAAAATGACGAGTGCAAAATTTAAGGTCGGAACTAAAGTAGCTCAACGAGTTTCTAGGGGACTATTTTGTACGCGGGGTTCAGGAAGTAGCTTTATTGACATTCGTTGGAGGAAAACTACAAACACGGTAACACGTTTAACTCATTTATTTGTGTATTAGTGCCGCAAATATGGGTGTTGAGGTGTTTTTAAGGAGGACTGAATTAAATTAACGTTGAATTTGAACGTCCGTCGTTTACGTTTGTTTCGTAAACATGCGTTTAAACCAAGCTGCCAATTAAAAGAACAAGAAAAACAAAAACTTCTTAACTCGTAAACTTAATACATTAATGTAACCAGGTTTACGTATTGTGAAGTTTTAAAATTTAGCTTGTTTTTCATGTTTGGTGTGAAACTGACCTATAGTTGTTATTGTGGGCATGTCTCAGCACGTCTATTCAGTAAAGGCTCATTTCACCACCGTTAAGGAATCTGGACTGCATCTGATCAGCTCTGGTGTATGATCCGTTTTTGACACTATTATTCTTTTTTTTAAGCAGACAAATTCAGTTGGTCTTTCTGCCATTCAGACCCCCTTAAATAGGAAGCTTGGACTTTAAATTTGTCTACTGATTGCAGATTATTTCATAATTCTCCCTATGGTTTGCCATCTTTATTTGAGGTTCAGCTTTTAAACCGGAATAGTTAGACAAAATGCTGTAGCTTTAGAACTGGGGATGCACCGATGTGAAAATATCCGATAATAATATTGGTGTTATGGGATTTGTATAGCTCTTTTTCAAGTCAGAATACTCCAGTCACTCACTCACTCACTCACTCACTCACTCACTCACTCACTCACTCACTCACTCACTCACTCACTCCAGAGCTTCATAAAATTACTTTTCTTTTTTACATTTGCAAGAGCCTTTTAAAGAGGTAAGGGTTGGATACACTTTGGACAGGAAGCCAGTCAATGGCAGGACTCTATTTCTAATTAAGATGTATTCACCAGGGGGCGCTATGTGAAACCGTTTGAAAGTATCTGGTTACTGATTTGTAAATTGTAAATCATGTTTTTGATGCCAAAGAGCAAAAATTATTACGTCCTCTGATAAATTGCTTCAATCGTTATTGATAAATCAGAATAGAATAATCACTTATTTTTCTCTTAGTTGGGAAATTCAGACTATTAGCCGCAGAGTGATAGGCAAATGGAAAACATACAAATACACTTAAAAGCAGACAATTCTAATAGTAATTCTTTATCCTTGTTGCCTATTATAGACTTCACCATGGAGGGAGCTTGTAAAGTTGCTGCTGCCTCTGAGCCGAGCGTTGCTGCTCAGGTTCCTTTCCTTCACTTGTGCACAACTTTAGAGAAAATCCAGAAGTCCAAACTCCGTCCAGATAAATCCAAGATCCTTGGGGATTTTATCGAGTCGTGGCGGAAATTTCATGCCGCACTCCACAAGGACAACCCGAAAATTACAGACTCCTTCTACCCTGCGATGCGCCTTATCGTCCCCCCCTTTGAACGAGAGCGAATGGCGTATGGCATTAAAGAGAGCATGCTAGCTAAACTCTACATTGATGTTTTAGGCCTCCCAAAGAATGGCCCAGAAGCCAATAAGCTGCTTAACTATCGTGCTCCGACTACATCCCAAGGAGAAGCGGGGGACTTCGCTGGCATGGCGTACTTTGTGCTAAAGAAGCGATGTACCAGCCAAGGGAACCTCAGTATCAAAGAGGTCAATGACTTTCTAGACTCAGTGGCCATCAACAATGCCAGCAAGCAGAAGGATCTGGTGAAAAAGAGCCTGTTGCATCTCATCACACAGAGCTCTGCTCTGGAGCAAAAGTGGCTTATTAGGATGATTCTGAAGGACATGAAGCTTGGAGTGAGCAAGGAAACCGTTCTCCAGGTTTTCCACCCAGAAGCGGCGGAGCTGTACAACGTCAACACAGACTTGAAGAAGGTATGCCAGCAGCTGCATGACCCCTCCGTGTCTTTGAGCGAAGTCTCGATTGAACTTTTCTCAGCATTCAAGCCCATGCTGGCTGCGGTGGCCAACATCCGCAACGTCGAGAAGCAGATGGGCAACAGCCCCTTTTACATCGAGACGAAACTGGATGGGGAGCGGATTCAGCTGCACAAGGACGGAGACGTGTACAAGTACTTCAGCCGGAACGCTTTCGAATACACGCAGCAGTTCGGGGGGTCGCCGCTGGAGGGGTCGCTCACTCCTTACATCCACAACGTTTTCAAAAGCAACGTCGTGAACTGCATCCTGGACGGCGAGATGATGGCGTTCAACCCGACGGCGGAGACCTTCATGCAGAAAGGGAGCAAATTTGACATCAAGCGACTGATGGAAGACTCCGAGCTGCAGACGTGCTTCTGCGTGTTTGACGTGTTGTTAGTCAATAACCAAAAGCTCGGCAAAGAGCCCCTGAAGAAGCGGGATGAGGTTCTTCAGACGGTTTTCACCCCCGTCAAGGGACGGATACATGTGGTACCAAAGACTGAAGTCAGAACCATGCAAGAGGTTGTTGGAGCTCTTAATGATGCTATCGACAACAGGGAGGAGGGGATCATGGTGAAGGACCCTTTATCCATCTACAAACCTGATAAACGAGGGGAGGGCTGGCTGAAAATTAAGCCAGAGTACGTGGACGGCTTGATGGATGAGCTTGACCTGCTGATTGTTGGTGGTTACTGGGGCAAAGGAAGGCGGGGTGGGATGATGTCCCACTTTCTATGTGCAGTCGCCGAAGCGCCGAAGCCTGGCGAGAAGCCATCGGTTTTCCACTCCCTGTGCCGAATTGGCTCAGGTTACACTATGAAAGAGTTGTACAACCTCGGGCTGAAGCTTGCGAAGCACTGGAAGGTCTACCGGAAGAGCGACCCACCGGCATCCATCCTCTGTGGAGCGGAGAAACCCGAAGTGTACATCGAACCCTGCAACTCGGTCATCGTCCAGGTCAAGGCTGCCGAGATAGTCGGAAGCGACATGTATAAGACAAGCTGCACCCTGCGCTTCCCCAGAATCGAGAAGATCCGCGAGGACAAGGAGTGGCACCAGTGCATGACTCTAGCAGAGCTGGATCAGTTTCGCAGCAAGGCGTCGGGGAAGCTGGCCTCGCGCCACCTTCACATCGACAACGATGAGCCGCAGAAGAAGAAGCGGAAGCTGCCTGTGAAGCCTAAGAAGGTGGTCGGCGTCATCGAACACTTCAAGCCCCAGGATCTGTCCGGGGTTTCTAAGGAGACAGATATGTTCGAGGATGTGGAGTTCTGCATCCTGAATGGCACCGAAGATCACCCAAAGTCAGAGCTGGAAAAGGGCGTGGCCAGGTAAAAAGGACATGTTAAAATGACTTTGTGTTAAAGAAATGTTTGTCCTAATCTGCTGCTGTTGTGCTGAGGATACTAGTGCTGGTAATTCCACCCCTTCACTGTTTACTATTTTAGTAGTTTGGGTTGTTTAGAACCCATCTGTATTGGGGATGGAAAGGAGCTGTTAACTATGGGATGTTATGCATCAATCAAGTATCAAATCTTACCTGACAGCAGGGCAATTCCTATCTGCTTTGACAATAAACAATTTAAACGGGTCCGTTTGCAGTCTGGAAAATATGGAGTTGATTTCTGTATTTTTCAAGTCTTTGTAAAAAGAAAATACAAGTACAAAAAAATTTATTTCCAGGCTTTATTCCCTATTTCATTGTCTATGTGGAATCCTTGATCCTTTTTGGGGTCCTTCCTATTATACTTCCTTGTGTCCGTCATTCCTTGTTCCCTTAATCTTTTTTTTTTGCCTTTTGTTTATCCTTTATCTCTTCTGTCTTTTTTTTCTTGTGTCCATGCTTGCTTGCTTGCTTCCTTCCTTCCTTCCTTCCTTCCTTCCTTCCTTCCTTCCTTCCTTCCTTCCTTCCTTCCTTCCTTCCTCTCTATCCTTCCTTCCGCTCTATCCTTCCTTATTCTCATTCCTTCTTTTCTTTACACTGTGGTCTATCTCTTTTCCTTCCTTCCTTCCTTCCTTCCTTCCTTCCTTCCTTCCTTCCTTCCTTCCTTCCTTCCTTCCTTCCTTCCTTCCTTCCTTCCTTCCTTCCTTCCTTCCTTCCTTCCTTCCTTCCTTCCTTACTTACTTACTTACTTACTTACTTACTTACTTACTTACTTACTCACTCTCTATCCTTCCTTATTCTCATTCCTTCTTTTCTTTACATTCTGGTCTCTCTTTCTCTTTCTGTTCATTCCTGCATATAAATATATAATATAAATCTATTAAATGTGGTTTATTAAACATAAGATCTCTCTCCTCAAATACTTTGCTAGTAAATGACTTGATTTGTGATCATCACATTGATTTGCTTTGTCTCACAGAAACCTGGTTGCAGCAGGAGGATTATGTCAGTATAAATGAGTCAACTCCTTCCAGTCATTTAAATTTTCACATTCCTAGAAATACTGGGCGAGGGGGAGGAGTTGCAACCATTTTTCGTTCTGATTTACTAATAAGTCCCAGACCGATTGATAACTACAGTTCTTTTGAACATCTAACCCTTAATTTTCCTCATCCAAGTTGCAAAACATTAAGACCATTTTTGTTTGTGGTTTTGTATCGTCCACCAGGCCCTTACTCTCAATTCTTGGATCAGATCTCACGTTTTTTATCTGATTTAGTATTAAATACTGATAGGGTCATTATAGTGGGGGACTTCAATATTCATGTGGATACTGAAAGTGATAGCCTAAATGCAGCCTGTCTGACCACTTTTTAATAACTTTTGAATTTACTTTAACTGACCATCCTAAATCTGAAAGAAAATTTCATTATAGTAGAGCTTTATCAGACAATGCTGTAACAATTTTTAAAGAATCTGTTCCATTCTTACTTTCCTTAGTGTCTCAGGGTAACACAGTGGATGGCAGCAATTCTATCTCTAACCCTTCAGAAATTGATGGTCTGGTTCACAGCGTTACGTCCTCATTGCGTTTGGCATTAGATAGTGTAGCCCCCTTAAAAAAGAAAGTGTCTAGCCATAGGAGGCTGACTCCTTGGTTTAACGCAGAGTTGCGTACTTTAAAGCAGAATACTAGGAAGTTGGAGAGAAAATGGCGCTCTACACATCTAGAGGATTCCTATTTAACCTGGAATAACAGTCTACTGCTGTATCAAAAGACCCTTCGACAAGCTAGAACAGCATATTTTTCATCATTAATAGAGGCGAATAAAAACAATCCTAGGTTTCTTTTTAGTACAGTTGCCAAACTTACACAGAGTCATAGCTCTGTTGAGCCAACTATTCCCCCAGCTCTTAGCAGTGATGATTTTATGGGATTCTTCATAAATAAAATGAATTCTATTAAAAATAAAATCATTGGCATCCTCCCAAACACGATTACTTCTTCCTCAGTAAATGAGGCAGTATCGGAAAGAACTGTAGAACCTCAGTTGTGCTTAGGCTGTTTTGATTCAGTCGAGCTTTCGGAATTATCAAAAATATTAGCCTCATCTAAACCTTCAACTTGTATGTTGGACCCGATTCCAACCAAATTATTTAAAGAAGTGTTCCATTTGGTTCCTGGCCCCATTTTGAATATGATTAATCTATCCTTAGTAAACGGATACGTACCACAGGAATTTAAAATAGCTGTAAACCTTTACTCAAGAAACCTTCCCTTGATCAAGATGACTTAGTGAATTACAGACCTATATCTAACCTTCCTTTCTTATCCAAAGTCCTTGAGAAAATTGTTGCTAATCAAGTCTGGGAGCATTTAAACAATAACGAGCTGTTTGAAGAGTTTCAGTCAGGTTTTAGAGCTCATCATAGCACTGAAACAGCACTGTTGAAGGTTACTAATGATATTCTCTTCCTTCCTTCCTTCCTTCCTTCCTTCCTTCCTTCCTTACTCACTCTATCCTTGCTTATTCTCATTCCCTCTTTTCTTTATATTGTGGTCTCTCTCTTTTCCTTCCTTCCTTCCTTCCTTCCTTCCTTCCTTCCTTCCTTCCTTCCTTCCTTCCTTCCTTCCTTCCTTCCTTCCTTCCTTCCTTCCTCTCTATCCTTCCTCTCTATCCTTCCTCTCTATCCTTCCTTATTCTCATTCCTTCTTTTCTTTACATTCTGGTCTCTCTCTTTTCCTTCCTTCCTTCCTTCCTTCCTTCCTTCCTTCCTTCCTTCCTTCCTTCCTCTCTATCCTTCCTTCCGCTCTATCCTTCCTTATTCTCATTCCTTTTCTTTACGTTCTGGTGTTCCTTCCTTCCTTCCTTCCTTCCTTCCTTACTTACTTACTTACTTACTTACTTACTCACTCACTCTATCCTTCCTTATTCTCATTACCTCTTTTCTTTACATTGTGGTCTCTCTCTTTTCCTTCCTTCCTTCCTTCCTTCCTTCCTTCCTTCCTTCCTTCCTTCCTTCCTTCCTTCCTTATTCTCATTCCTTTTCTTTACGTTCTGGTCTTCCTTCCTTCCTTCCTTCCTTCCTTACTTACTTACTTACTTACTTACTTACTTACTCACTCACTCTATCCTTCCTTATTCTCATTCCCTCTTTTCTTTACATTGTGGTCTCTCTCTTTTCCTTCCTTCCTTCCTTCCTTCCTTCCTTCCTTCCTTCCTTCCTTCCTTCCTTCCTTCCTTCCTTCCTTCCTTCCTCTCTGTCTTTCCTTCCTTCCTTCCTCTCTATCTTTCCTTCCTCTTTATCCTTCCTTCCGCTCTATCCTTCCTTTTTCTCATTCCTTCTTTTCTTTACATTCTGGTGTTCCTTCCTTCCTTCCTTCCTTCCTTCCTTCCTTCCTTACTTACTTACTCAATCCTTCCTTATTCTCATTCCCTCTTTTCTTTACAATGTGGTCTCTCTCTTTTCCTTCCTTCCTTCCTTCCTTCCTTCCTTCCTTCCTTCCTTCCTTCCTTCCTTCCTTCCTTCCTTATTCTCATTCCTTTTCTTTACGTTCTGGTCTTCCTTCCTTCCCTCCTTCCCTCCTTCCTTCCTTCCTTCCTTCCTTCCTTCCTTCCTTCCTTCCTTCCTTCCTTCCTTCCTTCCTTACTTACTTACTTACTTACTTACTTACTCACTCTATCCTTCCTTATTCTCATTCCCTCTTTTCTTTACATTGTGGTCTCTCTCTTTTCCTTCCTTCCTTCCTTCCTTCCTTCCTTACTCGCTATCCTTCCTTATTCTCATTCCTTCTTTTCTTTACATTCTGGTCTCTCTTTTCCTTCCTTCCTTCCTTACTTACTTACTTACTTACTTACTTACTTACTTACTTACTTACTTACTTACTTACTCACTCACTCACTCACTCACTCACTCACTCACTCACTTTATCCTTCCTTATTCTCATTCCCTCGTTTTTATACATTGTGGTCTCTCTCTTTTCCTTCCTTCCTTCCTTCCTTCCTTCCTTCCTTCCTTCCTTCCTTCCTTCCTTCCTTCCTTCCTTCCTTCCTTCCTTCCTTCCTCTCTATCTTTCCTTCCTCTCTATCCTTCCTTCCGCTCTATCCTTCCTTATTCTAATTCCTTCTTTTCTTTACATTCTGGTGTTCCTTCCTTCCTTCCTTACTTACTTATTTACTTACTCACTCACACTATCCTTCCTTATTCTCATTCCCTCTTTTCTTTACATTGTGGTCTCTCTCTTTTCCTTCCTTCCTTCCTTCCTTCCTTCCTTCCTTCCTTCCTTCCTTCCTTCCTTCCTTCCTTCCTTCCTTCCTTCCTTCCTTCCTTCCTTCCTTCTTTCCTTCCTTCCTCTCTGTCCTTCCTTCCTTCCTCTCTGTCCTCCCTTATTCTCATTCCTTCTTTTCTTTACATTCTGGTGTTCCTTCCTTCCTTCCTCTCTATGATTCCTTATTTTCCTTCCTTCCTTCCTTCCTTCCTTCCTTCCTTCCTTCCTTCCTTCCTTCCTCTCTATCTTTCCTTCCTCTCTATCCTTCCTTCCGCTCTATCCTTCCTTATTCTCATTCCTTCTTTTCTTTACATTCTGGTGTTCCTTCCTTCCTTCCTTCCTTACTTACTTATTTACTTACTCACTCACTCTATCCTTCCTTATTCTCATTCCCTCTTTTCTTTACATTGTGGTCTCTCTCTTTTCCTTCCTTCCTTCCTTCCTTCCTTCCTTCCTTCCTTCCTTCCTTCCTTCCTTCCTTCCTTCCTTCCTTCCTTCCTTCCTTCCTTATTCTCATTCCTTCTTGTCTTTGCATTCTGGTCTCTCTCTTTTCCTTCCTTCCTTCCTTCCTTCCTTCCTTCCTTCCTTCCTTCCTTCCTTCCTTCCTTCCTTCCTTCCTCTCTGTCCTCCCTTATTCTCATTCCTTCTTTTCTTTACATTCTGGTGTTCCTTCCTTCCTTCCTCTCTATGATTCCTTATTTTCCTTCCTTCCTTCCTTCCTTCCTTCCTTCCTTCCTTCCTTCCTCTCTGTCCTTCCTTCCTTCCTTCCTCTCTGTCCTTCCTTCCTTCCTTCCTTCCTTCCTCTCTGTCCTTCCTTCCTTCCTCTCTGTCCTTCCTTCCTTCCTCTCTGTCCTCCCTTATTCTCATTCCCTCTTTTCTTTATATTGTGGTCTCTCTCTTTTCCTTCCTTCCTTCCTTCCTTCCTTCCT